>JAVUPR010000349.1:20112500-21432246 GCA_036785695.1 Gentiana straminea
TGCAATGCTTGCACATATATTTTGTCGTACGCCTCTACCTCCTCGCGGGGAGATACCTGATAAGTGTGAGCTGGACTTTGACCTCACATGAAAGATTTCGCTTTCTTGTAACTACTCAACCCGCCCCACGTGGAGGGGCTAGCTAAATAAATTCCGACTTTACATTTTACCTTCAAAATCTTTGGGTTTTTCATTTATGCGATCTGCAGCACAAAGCAAATGGTGGACTCAATCTTTATTTTCAACAAGCTCGTATCTAGATGACCATTGACCTTGTCCAAAAACAAGAGGCCACTACGCTACACGCCTGCGAGCTTGATATACGCTCCAAAAGATTGCAAAAATTTCAGCAAAATTATACAAGTCTAAATAAAGGCACGCAAACATCAATTCATAGTCAAGAGAGCCAAAAGCGAGATCAAAAGTTGATCAAACCAAATGTAACAGATTGAAAAGGCCAAAAGACATGGCCAAATCAAAGTAATATAGTTACAACTTCAATTCAGAAAAGTCGGAGCAACTGTCAAGATATTACAGAGCAAAATGATTTGATAAGTCATCAGGACGAGAAGAATATCTGAGAGGATGGTCGAGGTGGATTTGGGTCCGTCACATCAACAGCTCGACCCATAGACTCCATGAGCCATTTTACATTCGCCCCGTGATCCAGCCTTGCTGCGTCAGCGCTTAAGTAAAGAGACAACGAATCTCCCTCAAATATTTCTTGATTTTCCTGGGTAGCCTCGACATAAACTTCCTCCCTAGTAATCAAGGCTCTCAAATTTTCCGGTTCGACGATCTTTCCCAGTTTTCTCCAAATCCCTCAAGTGCCTTTCGATCTCAGATTCAGAATAGGGCACACAGTTGTGAAATTCCATCATAATTGGAGTCAGTGGCGGAACTAGAAAAGAATTTGACCGGGATCCAAAATGACATAAAATTTCATTGAAATACATAGTTTAAAAATTACAACTGTTAAATCCGAAAAACACAAAATGTTTCATACAACGTAAAACTCAAAATTGTTTATTAGCATTTAGCACAAGCTGGCAAGCTGCACAATAGAAGTATAGAACTAATTTTTATAAAATTAAATTTATGAGTCATTAACACATCAACAAATTAAACTCAAAGCCATATACTGTTCGTAAAATAAAACTTTCGGATATGCACTATTCGTCTATTCCAAATACAAATACAGACTATACAACAAATAAGACTTTTCTCACCTTTTTTAAAGCATTCATTTGAGTATTCCCATTGATCAGAAACTATCTTTCGAATTTCGAAATTGTTAGATATTTTATTCACAAAGTTTTTTTTTTTTTTTTTTTTTTTTTTGAATGTGTTGTTGCACACTGAGTGCGACCGGTGTCGCCGAAAAGAAACGGGGTTCGACCTGGTTTGTTCATTGGGACACATCGGTGGTGCATGTTCATTGGGACACATCGGTGGTGCATGTTCATTGTGACACATCCTTTGAAGACAAACTGGTTTGTTTTTTCGTGAAGATGTATATTATTATGCTTGAAATATTTGGGAAGCAAATCTCGAGCAAACTCAGTCGGATTCCTCACAACGAAAGCCGATCCATCTTCGTTCCATGAAATGATTTCATCGAAAGGAGGGGCTAGAAAGGTTTTGAGGATTGGGGTAGGATATTTTTGGGTTTGATAAATTTTAGAATATATTAAATATATAAAATTAAAAAAATTAAATAACCCAAAACACCAAAACGACGTTGTTTTGGGTTTTTTTTTTTTTATAATTTATTTTTTATCCGGGTCCATGGACCCCCTTAATAAATGGCGGGTCCGCCCCTGCTTGGAGTAAACAACCACTCGCCGGCCTAACTGGCGATTTAGTGCAAAGTAGGAGCATGATTACCCATATATCTCCTCATACACCTCACGATGTGATAGATACCCTGATCGAACCCCTCAAGCTTGATGGTTGATGAGAGGATTTTTCACGATCCAAAAACCAAACAATATTTATAATCCATGAAACTCATATACCGTGAAACCACTCTCTAACCGGCCAAACACCGGGTCAATCATAGTAGAATGGCAAAGAGTACGGGGTCGATCCCACGAGGAAATTGGGTCGAACACGAAACCTGTGTTAAAATCGATGAACAAAGAGCACACCCACGGGATAAACGATCGAAGCCCATACTAAACTACGGCACGAAAAAGGGATTTAAAGCATGAACCAACAACAACAAGCAATCCCATCGACAAAAGATCGAAACAATCAAAGCAAAATCGAGAGAAAGCAAATCGACAAAGGAAACTCACAAGATCGACATCGACATACATTAGATCCGAAAGCCCATGTCCCAAATCGACAAAAGATCCAAAGTCTTTAATCCCAACCGTGACCCGCGACACGAAATCCACAAGCAAACGATCGAATACCGCGTTCGACTATCATAACAAAACTAAAGATCTAAACTAAAAGCACGGGCCCAAGCCTTGATCCGACTATTTAGATGTCAACTCGCATAACGCCCGCCGGAGCGGCCGGGTTGAGCACCTAAGCCGGCCTCGAGCTCAGTCCATGCCGAAAGAAATGAGGGTATTTGGCTCTCTCAACTAGAGAGCCCCTTATATAGTGCAAAAATCGCGAGTTTGAGCCGGTGGGCCGACCAACTCGGCTCGTTTGACCCGTCTTCGTAAATCATTAAAATCTCCCTGTGTGTAGCTCCTAATTGAACGATTCAAGATGCGTCGGAAAGCTCGTTCAATTCCCTACAACTTTCATGAAGACGACTTGACCAGAAAATGCTTCCTCGATGGGTCAAAATGCAGCTCAAAGGACCGGGCTGGTGAAAACCGAACCCGCCGTCAATCCGCGAAACTACCTCTCGTCCGTACGGATAGGAAGGTTGTCCGTACGGACAGTTCTTCATTTTTTGAGTTTTTTCGCAACCAGAGAGTTGTCCGTACGGACAGAAACTCTTGTCCGTACGGACATATGCTCGTTTTTCCGGGCTGCAAGTAAATCCTTCATAACTTCTTCATCCGAGCTCTGATTGGAGTGATTCAAGATGCGTTGGAAAGCTCTTTGAATTGTCTACAACTTCCATCAAGAAGTCAGGTCCTGAAAATGCCTCCATCATAGGTTAAATTGCCGATGAACAGAACAGAGGGGTTGAGATTTTACACTTTTTCTCTTTTCTCCCCTTTTCTCCTTCCCCTGATCTTTCTCACCACAAAATATCACCTTCCGGGTCTCCGGATCACCTAAACCCGAAATATTATGCATAGAACATACCAAACGACATCCCGGGGGTAAAAGTGTCCGGAATATTGCAAAATTATCGATAAAAGAGGGTTTTCCGACCATTTGTCGTTTTCACTCCCCGTGCATTATTCTCACGATAAACCTCTACAAAAGGCCTAAAATACCCAAAAACATGCTAATTGAGTGATAAACAGGGGTAAAAAGCACACCGAAATGGTGTAAAGTTGACTCCCATCAACCACCCCCCACTTAGCCTTTGCTCGTCCTCGAGTAAAATGGGCGTTTTAAAATAAACCAATGGGATCAACTTTGCAACATCGGTGTAGCCAAGCACATTCTCATGGTAAACGACAAGTAGTAAAGTGAATGTAGACAACTCGAGACAAGTTGTTATAAACAAAACGGAGTGCACATGTGTAGAGAAGCAAGGAATCACATCCAAAATGGTCACCGGCCTTGAATACCGGTCAAACATTTACACACGATATCATACCACATAACATCTCCACTAATCGAGGCTACCGGGACTAGAAACGGTCAAGTAGGACTTTGAAGGTTATGACGTTAGGCTCGGGAGCGGGGCTAACCGAAAGGATAATTTGGGAACTGGAGAAGAGAAAATACGAGTGAACCAAATCAACAAGTGTATCTCCTCCTTGCAACCATACAAATCAACACCAAACTCCTCCGATCATCAAACCAATCAAAACAACTTCCGAACTCAACATTATATGGACAAACAATACACGTCCACACAAGGCTTTCTTTGACTCAACACTTATTCACTTTATTCAAACTTTTATTTCACTTCTTTTTATTTTCTTTTCACTTTTTTTTTTCATTTTTCTTTTTGCATTCTTTTTCTTTTCCAACTTTTCTTTTTTTTCTTCTTTGAACCAAAGGCCTTATAAAAAGATCACTCGAGCTCCTCCCCTTCTTTACACAGCTCAGAAAACACCAACTCCAACCAAAACATGTCACTCTCCCACCCCACACTTGCCTTGGCAAGTGTGGTTTAACAAGAGACTAAGTCCACTCGTAGGGTCAAATGAAGGGAATGTGACCAAAATAAGGCTCAAGGGTAGGTTTCGACTAAGTAACGAAATGGCTATAAAGCGAATGGTGGTCGGACCATTCTATCAAGGCCGAGAGGGCTACGAAGGTCAAACATTCGGCTCGAGCTTATTTGGCTCGGTCGGGTCAAAGAAGCGCCTTTTTCGTCATCCCGTATCCGGTTTAGGTAACCTTTCTATTTCGCCTCGAAGTTAGAGATATGAGTGTGTGTAACAACCAAATTGTGTGTAACCGAAGCAAATCGCATATAAGGTTCCGTTTTCAAGATAAGACTGAATCGCATTGCATATATTCAATGAACTACTAAGACTTTTACCAATCGAATGTGAGGACTACACAACCCTGCGGTGTTAAAACCGTTGAAAAATTTTAAAAAAATAGCCCAAAATCGACTAGAAAACGGTCAAAGACTAAGCATACCACACAAATTGGCACATTTAACGATCAAAGCACAACTACAAAACGGCTAAGTTCCCCACCCCTCACTTGAATGAAGCACTCGTCCCTCGTGTGTGAATGAGATGGAAAGAAAGACTTAGCTGTTTTGTAGAACCCGGCAGAAAGGTGCACTTAAGCTCACGTGACATCTTCTAGTGAATCCATCTCGAGTACCTAAAACCATATAGACCGAAAACAAGGCAAACACATGCACGGGAGAAGTCCACGTGCCAAAAGATGGTGATAGATACGAGATATACACATATAGAAGCCATGCCACAAACGGACTCAAAGCAGATCGGTAGTACTCAACATGGATTGCAATGGATGTAAAGATAACCAAACAGGGTAAAGACAAATCATCCACGTATAGAATAAAGCCACAGAGGCACACAAGCAATTATCCACGTCAAAGAACTAGCACATCACCCAAAACATTTTTTTTTTTTTCCACAACACACACACACGATATTTTAAACCCCTCAAAAAGTCATGATAGTCGAAGGTCCTGAGCCCCAGTTCTAGCCCGACTTAGACGATATCAATCTCCGAAGAGACTAAGTACCAAAGTCGCATTCAATCCGAGTTCAAGACAAAATCACTTCAACATCCCATGGCTCCTATCGAAATCTAAATAAAACAAGATGATAAACACTTAGGCCCAAGTTCTAGGACAACCTACAAGATATCAACCTCCGAAGAAGCTAAGTACCAAAATTGCATTCAAACCTAGTCTAAGCACAACATTATCAACATGTTTTCATATTTTTCATTTTTTTTTTTTTTTCGTTCACGACCAAACACAAATTCGACTTTTAAACAATTTCCCCGGCAACGGCGCCATTTTGATGAGAGGATTTTTCACGATCCAAAAACCAAACAATATTTATAATCCACGAAACTCATATACCGTGAAACCACTCTCTAACCGGCCAAACACCGGGTCAATCATAGTAGAATGGCAAAGAGTACGGGGTCGATCCCACGAGGAAATTGGGTCGAACACGAAACCTGTGTTAAAATCGATGAACAAAGAGCACACCCACGGGATAAACGATCGAAGCCCATACTAAACTATGGCACGAAAAAGGGATTTAAAGCATGAACCAACAACAACAAGCAATCCCATCGACAAAAGATCGAAACAATCAAAGCAAAATCGAGAGAAAGCAAATCGACAAAGGAAACTCACAAGATCGACATCGACATACATTAGATCTGAAAGCCCATGTCCCAAATCGACAAAAGATCCGCCTTTAATCCCAACCGTGACCCGCGACGCGAAATCCACAAGCAAACGATCGAATACCGCGTTCGACTATCATAACAAAACTAAAGATCTAAACTAAAAGCACGGGCCCAAGCCTTGATCCGACTATTTAGATGTCAACCTGCATAACAGCCGCCGGAGCGGCTGGGTTGAGCACCTAAGCCGGCCTCGAGCTCAGTCCATGCCGAAAGAAATGAGGGTATTTGGCTCTCTCAACTAGAGAGCCCCTTATATAGTGCAAAAATCGCGAGTTTGAGCTGGTGGGCCGACCAACTCGGCTCGTTTGACCTGTCTTCATTAAATCATTAAAATCTCCCTGTGTGTAGCTCCGAATTGAACGATTCAAGATGCGTCGGAAAGCTCGTTCAATTCCCTACAACTTTCATGAAGACGACTTGACCAGAAAATGCTTCCTCGATGGGTCAAAATGCAGCTCAAAGGACCGGGCTGGTGAAAACTGAACCTGCTGTCAATCTGCTGAAACTACCTCTGTCCGTACGGATAGGAAGGTTGTCCGTACGGACAGTTCTTCATTTTTTGAGTTTTTTCGCAACCAGAGAGTTGTCCGTACGGACAGAAACTCTTGTCCGTACGGACATATGCTCTGTTTTTCTGGGCTGCAGTAAATCCTTCATAACTTCTTCATCCGAGCTCTGATTGGAGTGATTCAAGATGCGTTGGAAAGCTCTTTGAATTGTCTACAACTTCCATCAAGAAGTCAGGTCCTGAAAATGCCTCCATCATAGGTTAAATTGCCGATGAACAGAACAGAGGGGTTGAGATTTTACACTTTTTCTCTTTTCTCCCCTTTTCTCCTTCCCCTGATCTTTCTCACCACAAAATATCACCTTCCGGGTCTCCGGATCACCTAAACCCTGAAATATTATGCATAGAACATACCAAACGACATCCCGGGGGTAAAAGTGTCCGGAATATTGCAAAATTATCGATAAAAGAGGGGTTTTCCGACCATTTGTCGTTTTCACTCCCCGTGCATTATTCTCACGATAAACCTCTACAAAAGGCCTAAAATACCCAAAAACATGCTAATTGAGTGATAAACAGGGGTAAAAAGCACACCGAAATGGTGTAAAGTTGACTCCCATCAATGGTCATCAGCGCGTTTGTGTTCTCCTCAGATGATTTATAATCACTATCAGTTTGCATGCGAGTCTCCTGAATCTTGGATTCGAACTCGGCCTCGACCTTTTTGAACATCCCAGCAAGCTCTTTGGACATCTGCCTCTCGTCGATCAAATTCAATTTTGATATAGCCCATGATTCAAGGGCAAAGTCCCGCTCTTTATGAGCCACTACAAGATCCCGAGCTCTCGCCTCGGGAACATCAGTCATGCTACCTAATTCGTCTTCTGCTTTGGCTTTGGCATGATTCACCGACTCCAAATTAGTCTTCAACTTTCTCTCAACCTCAACAGCTCACGCTCTCTCTTTGCCTAGTTGCTTCTTTAGAGCAACAATTTCCTATGAATAACGTTGACAAAGGCTCATCAGCTTTGCTTGCTCATGGGTGGTCTGCCAGCCGTAGTCACCATCTGAAAATGCGAGCATTGAGTAGTGGACACAAGATGTGGAAAAATGAAGGAAAAAAATATTAATAGACAAAGAAAGCTTACTATGCTTGCGAGGTTGCCGATAAGCCCATAAAAATCCTCGGGATTCGGAAGAAAAGTGGACACTTGATCTACAGTGACGATTCGGTCAGCCAAGCCGACTTTGATGCTGAATGGCACCATAAAAAACTGTCATATCAAGGTTCTTAACTTAAGGAACTCCTTCCATAAGCGCCTTTGCCACCAATCCGCCCTCATCACGGTTCTCAGGCCAACGGAAAACTGGCCTCTCCCAGATGGGACATTCCCAGGATGCGGAAATGGAACTTGATCCCTAGGACTTACATCAGCACGATAGGAACCCGCAGGGTTCCGGCTAACATTTGCAGCCACAACCGGCTCCTCGACGAGCCAACTCGGGGTACTCTCGATCACCCCCTTTACAGATTCCTCAACAGTTGAAGCATCACGCTCCAGGATCAAACTGGCCACAACGGCTGAAGAACCTGCGACGTCGTCTCTTCTCGCCCTCTTCAGTATGGCAGTATTTAGATCAGTCTCCTCCGAGCTCTCTAGCTCGATTGCATCGTTAGCTCACACTGCATTAGAGTTATGTTCCTATATCTAAACGTTGTCATCCCGTCTCCTCCTTGGGTCCGGGTTCCTACCAGTCTGCGTGCTTCGAGCACCTTGGGGCTGCTTGTGGCAAAATGGGAGCATTCGGGTCATGGGACACCATCGGTGGGATGGCCTATCTGATGACGTTTAAAATACTCTACTACGGCATCAACATTCTGTCCATTATTAGCTAAAAATAGTTGTTTCAACCTATAAATATGAACTATTTGAGTTGAATATTATATGTCGGGTTTGTGAGTCGAGTAATTTGTACTTGGCGTTTATTTGATTATTTTCAGAATACGAAGAGCTGAGCATCATGGACGAATCTGGAGTGGACTGAACAAAAGATTGGGTCTAGGGTATTCTAGAACCTCCAAGCTAAGTCGGCAGAGGAAAAAGACAAAAATACCACCGGTTTACCGAGGTCTGCCACCGACTTACCGAGGATCCAGAATCATCCGAAACACGTTTTCTTGGACGAGGGTAGATCTAGGTGTTTTTAAGTTGGTTTATGTAACTATAAATAAGAGGCTTCGACTAGTATGTGCTAATTGTTTTTTTAGTTTAATTATGTAGTAGTTAGTTTATTTTACCCCATGTGTTATAGATCTAATTTGTTGGTGAAGAAATCATGAAATAGTGGTTGCGTTCTTCAAATCTGCGACTGTCTATATCGCTAGATTAGAATACTTAGTAAATTACTAGTTCATGATAATCGGCCACAGCTACGTTGATCTATAGATTTAATTTACATGTTAGTAGCATGATCAACTATTTGCATGTCATCGTAAACTAGCATGAAGTACTGATAGTGAAGTGTTAGTTTGGACATTATCTTGATGGACCCTAGGAATGTGATAATTAGTGTCAATAGCTGTCTAGGTGGGTTAGCAGTATGAGTTAACGCTCAATACCGGAATCTCTAGTTCTTTATACGTTTGGGCTATTATGGACCAATTAAGGAGGGTAGCTTACGTATAGATTATCTACTGCCATGGTCGGAGTAGATAGGGTTTGGAGTTGTACCCGTAGCTAAACAATGAATTAAACTTTACCAATGGGGATGACTATTGCATGTGTGGGGGGAATAACTAATTACTAATAATTGAACTAATACATTAGAAACTCTTGGTTGCATCCGTGTGAGCTAGCATAGTATTGTTAGCGTGTGAGACCAATTTTACTACTGTCTATATTCTAGTTGGTCATAGACCATAATTGTGACAAGCTGAATCTTGATAATTTGACATTCTTACGAGTCTCTATGGGATCGAATTTGACTCGCCGTACTCTAATACGATAGACCTAGTTCTATTTCTAGTAAGTGCTTTGCATGCAATCAAGATTTTCCGGCGCCGTTTCCGGGGCACTCGTGTCAAGAATACTTTTTATTTAAGATTGAGTGTTTGTAGATATTCGAGTTTGTTTTATTGAGTCTGTTTTATAGTCTATTTATATTGAAGTCGTACAGAGTCAATTCTGTTTAAATCTGGAAAAAACTTCATCCGATTTACCGGGGGAATACCGTGGTAAACCGAGGGTCCTAGATTCAGCAGAATCGGTTCTGCTAGTTCAGTGTCGAGTCAGTAGTCATGGTCTGTATTTTTTAGTCTGCCAGGCGTGTGTAACAGCCGGTGAGGCAAGTCACTAACCTTTTATTTTCTTTTTGTCTCTATAGTATGCTACACGAAGTTCAGCAGCCAAACTCGAGAGATTCATACCTGAGATTGAAAAGTTCGCTAGGAAAAGATAAAGGAAGCTCGAGAGAATACGGTTAGGCTGACGGACGACGTGAGCTCACACGAAGGAGTTCACAGAGAGAAGGAAGGAGAGGTTTCACCTTTGGAGGATACAGAAAACACTATGGCAGAAAATGTACAAAACGGAATAGTCAATAGAGCAGGAGTTGTGGTACAAGGAGATAGGAGAACTCTAGAGAGTTATGCAATGCCGACGATTGAGTAGTTTGTGCCAGCAATTGTTTAGCTAGAGGATGCGGCTAAGATCTTCCATCTGAAGCCAAGTGTGATATAGATGGTGACTAATTACACTACCTTACATTGAGTACCGAGCGAAGATCCTAGTGTACATGTCACTAACTTCTTAGAGATAGTCAGCACAGTCAAACCAGCAAGAGTGCCTGAAGATAACATTAAGTTGAAGTTGTTTCCATTCACTCTGAAAGACAAAGAAAAAAATATGGTTATTGTCTCTAGCACCATGATTGATCCAAACTTGGACCGATCTGCTACAAAAGTTTATGAACAAGTACTGCTCACAAGGGAAGTCACTACAAATGAGACAAGATATCATGAATTTCAAGCAGAAACCCACTGAAACATTCAAAGAAGCTTGAGAAAGGTTTAAGGAAGTACAACGGAGATGCCATCACCATGATATCACTTTGCCCGTACGAATGGATAGTTTCTGTCATGGACTGCGGCCGAGTGAACAAATGAGAGTTGATGTATCGAGCAATGGATGTTTTGCGTTGTTATCACCTGAAGAAGCCGAAGAAAAACTAGAGCAAATCGCACTTACAAGACAATGGGGAACACATCAAATTGAGACCGCCAAAGTAGCTGAAGGCATATTTGGAGAAGATACTTCTCAAAAGATCTTATACCAGTTAATGGCGATGAATGAGAAGATAGATGGCATGCAAGATCGCATTGCCAAGGTTGAGAAAGTTCAAGAAGTAGAAGCAACCAACACCGAGGATGTGAACTATATAGGGAGGCACGGAAATCCTTATGGGGGCGGATATCACCCATGTTCTCATGACCACCCTGGTTTTCGACTAAGTGATCCTACATGTGGAGAGAGACTAAGACAAACTGGTGGATTCATGCCTCTATTCAACAAGTCCGGTGGTTGGGAAGCAACCATGGATAAAATGAGCTCAACTGTGATCGACACGGTCAATCAACGTACAAAATCCATGACTGAGATGAATTCAAACTTCACCTGTCAGAAGAATGATACAAGATTGACCAATTAGGAAGCCTTAGTGTAGAATCTGTCGCACCAAGTGGGCAGATCGCCAAACAAGTGTCAGCCCGTCCTCCAGGAGGATTGCCAAGTAATACTGAGAAGAATCCGAAGGACGTGAATGCAATCATGACTAGAAGCGGAAATGAACTGCCTGAACCAGTTATACCAACTGTCAGGAAGAATCAGAAAGCAGTCTACGGCAGAACGCAGCAGAATCTGGAGAAAAAGAGGGGCCACTAAACCGGGACACTATGCCGATAAACCGGGCATCTAAAAACTCAGCAGACGAGCAGGTAGAGCAGCAACATGCAACATGTAAGTATTCACGAACTATAACTATTAATCCTTCTACTTTACCCTATCCTCCTAGGAAATATAAACCGAACAATGATGATGGTCGTTATTAAAAGTTCATAGCGATGTTTAAGAAGTTGCAAGTGGATATACCTTTGGTAAAAGCTCTGGCCGGAGTGCCAGAGTATGCAAAATTCTTGAAAGAAGCAATCTCTACCAAAAGGAAGTTATTAGACCTTGAGACAATTTACCTTAACGAGGAATGCTCGACAGTTTTGCAACGCAAACTGCCTCCTATGTGTAAAGATCCTGGGATCTTCCTCATACCTTTCACAATTGGAGGAGTGTGCCTAAACAAAGCATTTTGTGATCTTGGAGCTAGTGTCAATTTAATGCCACTCTCCATCTTTCATAAGTTAGGCATGAAAGAGTTGAACGAACATCTATAACCCTTCAATTGGCTGATAGGTCTAAGAAAGCAACCTTATGGAGTGGTGAAGGATGTACTAGTGAAAGTTGATAAGTTTGTATTCCCCGTAGACTTTGTGGTGCTAGATATGGTAGTTAACCACGATGTTCCACTAATCTTAGAGAGACCTTTCCTAGCTAAAATTAAGACATTGATAGATGTCTATAAGGGTGAGCTGATTCTGAGAATGAACGAGGACATAGTTGTATTCAATGTGATGAAAACAATGAAGTATGCAGAAGATGATGAAGAAGCATGTTACATGCTAGATGCCATAGACGGGCTTGTTTTGGAATTATATCAGCAAGTGGCACTAGACCCTGAAGTAGCAGAGACTTTGCTCCTAAATGAAGAAGAATGTTATGAGGAAACCTGGTTTGGGTGTAGCGAAGGTCAAGTGCGAGAAGTAGAGCCTATATCTTCTATGGATTTAGGAGGAACAATTCATAGACCTTCGTGGCACAAGTTATTTGACTTACAATTGACTGGAAAATTGTTAAGATCATCACTGGAAGAGCCACCAAGGAACTTAACGTTTAAACCTTTGCTATCTCACCTGAAGTACGTATACTTACAAGATGATACTCTCCCCCTCATAATTTCATCGTTACGATCACCTTTAGAGGAGGAGAAGCTTTTAAGAGTACTAAGAGAGCATAATGGAGCATTTGGGTGGATAATTGCAGATATTAGAGGAATAAGCCCATCGGTGTGCATGCATAAGATCTCTTTAGATCCCGAAAAGAAAGTGGTAGACAACCACAAAGGAGGTTAACGCCACAAATAAAAGATGTTGTTAAGGAGGAGATTATAAAGATGTTAGAAGTGGGAATCATTTTCCCAATTGCAGACAGTGAATGGGTGAGCCCGATTCATGTGGTGCCTAAGAAAGGAGGATTCACTGTTCAACCTAATGTGTTCGATGAGTTAATTCCTGTGAGGCTAATTACTGGACATTGAGTTTGCCTTGATTTCAGGAAACTGAATGACACAACTCGTAAAGATCATTTTCCCTACCATTATTGACCAGATGTTAGAAAGATTAAGCGGTCATGCTTTTTATTGTTTTTTAGATGGATATTTTGGTTGCTATTACATCCATATTGCGCCCGAGGACCGAGAGAAAACAACTTTCACATGTCTCTATGAATCTTTTGCGTACAATCGCATGCATTTTGGACTTTGTATTGCACCAGCAACATTCCAAAGGTGCATGATTGCTTTATTTGCGGACATGGTGGAAGATTTTCTGAAGATTTTCATGGATGATTTCTCTGTATTTGGAGATAGCTTTTATTAATGCTTGGACAACTTGAGTAGAGTGCTAAAGAGATGCGAAGAGACCAACCTTGTACTTAACAGGGAAAAATGTCATTTCATGGTAACAGAAGGAATAGTGTTAGATCATAAGATTTCAAAGAAAGGAATGGAGGTTGATAAGACAAAGATAGAGGTAATAGAGAAGTTACCCCCTCCAACAAACTTAAAAACTTTGCGAGCCTTTCTTGGCCACGAAGGATTTTATAGGAGGTTTATTCAGGATTTCTCTAAAGTTTCTAAACCTTTGACGGAATTACTTGAAAATGATGTACCTTTTGTGTTTGGAGAAGAATGCAAGCAAGCATTCAACACACTGAAGCAAATGCTAATAACTGCCCCAATTCTGGTAGCCCCAGATTGGAACAAACCTTTCGAGCTTATGTGTGATGCAAGCGACACGGCAGTTGGAGTAGCCCTGGGACAAAGGGAGGATAAAATCTTTAAGCCTATATATTGTGCCAGGCGTACCCTTAATAGTGACTAGAGAATTATGCAACTACAGAGAAGGAACTCTTAGCTGTTTTATTCGCATTTGACAAGTTTTGACCATACCTGATAGGATCGAAAGTCACTGTATTCACTAACCACGCAGCTTTGAAATACCTTCTAACCAAGTAGGACTCCAAGCCGAGATTGTTGAGATGGATTCTACTCTTACAAGATTTTGATGTTGAGATTAAAGATAAAAAGGGATCTGAGAACCAGGTGGCTGATCACCTGTCACGATTAACTTTGCAGGAAGAAGAGCAACCGACTGAGATCAGGGAGAGCTTTCCTGATGAACAAATTTTTGCCGTCTCAGTGGTAGCTCAAGTTGAATCTTAGCCCCAACATATTACATAAAGAGTTGGCAAGGTATACCATTGGTTTGTTAACATTGTCAATTATCTAGCAGGAAGGTACCTACCACCGGAATTCACAAATGGGGATATGAAGAAGTTTTTAACGGATGTAAAGCATTATCATTAGGATGATCCTTACCTATATTAGTTGTGCCCTTATGCCATTATTAAGGATGCGTCCATGATGATAAGATTCAAATTATTTTGAGCCTATGTCATTCTAGAGAAGCTGGAGGTCACTATGGGCCAGACAAGACAATAGCAAAGATACTGCAGTGTGGATTTTATTGACCAACAATTCATAAATATGCTTACGAGTTTACAAGAGCCTGTCATTCCTGTCAAATGATTGGTAATATTTCCAAGCAGAATGAGATGCCACTGCAGAGTATTTTAGAAGTGGAGTTATTCGATGTATGGGGAATTGATTTTGTTGGGCCTTTCACATCGTCAGAGTCAAATCGTTACATCCAAGTAGTAGTTGATTATGTTTCCAAATGGGTGGAGGCAGTGGCCTCACCAACTAATGATGCCAGGGTTGCCTAGAGATTTCTTAAGAAGAACATTTTGACGAGGTTTGAAGTTCCCAGAGCCATAATTAGTGACGGAGGGAGCCATTTCTATAATAGGTTGTTTGAGAAATTAATGTTGACATATGGGGTTAGACATAAGATTGCAGCAGCATATCACCCCCAGACGAGTGGATAAGTGGACGTCACGAATAGAGAGATTAAGAGGATTTTAGAGAAGACTGTGAATCCCACAAGGAAAGATTGGTCTTTGAAATTAGATGACGCTCTTTGGGTGTAGAGAACAACGTATAGGACCACAATTGGGATGTCACCATATATGATAGTGTTTGGAAAAGCGTGCCATTTACCGGTAGAACTCGAGCACCGAGCGTTATAGGCTAAGAGATTTCTAAACATGGATGAGAGTTTAGACGGTGAAAAGAGATTATTAGAGTTGAATAGAATGGAAGAGTTTAGACTTCAAGCGTATGAGAATGCAATGATTTACAAGGAAAGACCGAAGCGTTTGCACGATAAAAGGATTTTGAACCGCACATTTCAAGTTGGTGATAAGGTGTTGGTATATAATTCGCATCTTCGTCTTTTTCCTGGGAAGTTGAAGTCTAGATGGTATGCGAAGTTAGAAATGAATACTATGGGAAGACTTTCATAGTAAACAGCCACGGGCTGAATCATTACCTAAAGCACAAGTATAACCCTGAGTTGAAAGTCTTTACGTTGACGGATCCAAAGTACGAATAACGGAGCCCTATTAGTACAGTCGAGCTGGCGACTATAAACTCAGAACTTTTCTAAACCCTTATTTATTTCTTTTGTTTTTTTTAGTTATTTTGAGTTAATAAAGTAGCATGCCAATCGTAAGGTTTTTTTCATCACATATATCTTCGGTCTGACTCGAGATATATGTGGTTTTTTCCTTCACGATTCTCATGTGATCCCGCGTAAAATTTTTCGTGTCTTGCTTAGGCCAATAAAAGAATAAAGTGGCTTAAACTGTTTTTGCGCATTCCTCCGGTATGCACGATAACCGCCTCCTTATTTTCTTATTGCCCTTCGTATGTTACTCACAGCTCGGAAGTATTTTGGAAAGCAAGTAAAAACTTGGAAGATGGATGACCTAGGAGCTAATGATTCTGCTCCGGGATTCACTTTGACTCAGCCGACCAATTCCAGAGCTAAGTACCTTTCCTTTTCTTTATTGTTTGTCATTGGGGACAATGCCTATAATAAGTGGGGGGTAGGCGGTCTTAGCTGGTTAATCGATAAATGGGACAAATTTTGAAATTTTTAACACTGTTTTTAGCTTGCCTATTGCACATTTCCGAGTAATTAATCGGTACAAAAGGAGCCCAAGTTCAATTTGAAGTTAGCTATAGCGTATTCAATTTAGTATGGAAGAATGAGCATATATTATTTTGCAAGAAGTAGTAACTTATTAATTGTTATTCTTTCATTGCACTCAATATTTGAGCACATAATCTGAGTGAGAAGTGTTTAAGACCAGATGATAAATTGTTTTAACCGGGAATCATTATTGTCTGTCTATATACTTTAACAAATTGTTGTAAGACAAGGGTAGCAACTTGAATGCCAAAAGAGGTAACCGGGACAAAACGGGCTTGTGAGAGAGAGATAAAAAATAGTGAGAAAATCTACCAGAAAAAAAGAACAAAAAATGCAATAAAGGCAGCAAGGGAAGCAACTCGTAGCAAAAAAAAGACGACCCTCGCATAAAAAGAAACAAACGAGGACCTAAGAGTGACACTTAGTTCCTAAATCCGCCCGGCCCGATTAAGGTACCATGTTGTGTAACCAAGTCTGAAGGCTAGATGAGCGAGTGTATGCGCAGGTAAGTTAAGATTGTGGGGTTAATACAACTTGATTCTCCTCACGAATGCACTATCACGACTGATTCATCACACGACACATTGATGCATGGTAAGTAGTGATTAATGGGAAGCTTATGGATCATGGCTTGATGTATGTTCTGCTGGAAATCTTTATTGAATATGTGGTAGTTGATGGAGATTGCTCTTGGAGGTACATTCTGCCTTGATACTCTGCTCGAGGACGAGCAAAGGGCTAGTGGGGGGGGGGGGGGGTAGTTGATGACGCTTAAAATAGTCTATCCTACGGCATCAACATTCTGTCTATTATGAGCTAAAAATAGTTATTTCGACCTATAAATATGAACCATTTGAGTTGAATATCATATGTCGGGTTCGTGAGTCGAGTAATTTTCACTTAGCGTTTATTTTCCCTATTTTGATATTATTTCGTGCGTTATTTGATTATTTTCAGAATACGAAATATTGGGCTTATCATCATGGACGAATCTGGAGTGGAGTGAACGAAAGGATTGAGCCTAGGGTATTCCAGAACCTTCCAAGCTAAGTCGGCAGAGAGGAAAAAAAAAGCAAAAATACCCCCGGTTCACCGAGGTCTGCCGCCGACTTACCGAGGATCCAGAATCATCCGAAATTCATTTTCTTGGATGAGGGGTAGATCTATGTGTTTCTAAGTCGGTTTATGTAACTATAAATAAGAGGCTTCGCCTCAGTATTTAATGTAGCACACAACTATTACAATTACTATGCAATAAAAGTTCTTAGTTCTTTATTTTTATTATTTTATGAGTTCTGGTCGGAGAGACGACGGAGTCGCCGCCTAGGGAGAGATCTGAGAGAGATCTACGCTCGTCTTCAAGGGTATGGTTTTCTGTCTTTTTCAAGATGTAGATCTATCGTTGTTTTATTCGACTAGTATGTGCTAATTGTTTATTTAGTTTAATTATGTAGTAGTTAGTTTATTTTACCTCATGTGTTATAGATTTAATTCATTGATGAAGAAATCATGAAATAGTGGTTGCGTTCTTTAGATCTGCGACGGTCTATATGGCTAGATCTGAATACCTAGTAAATTACTAGTTCATGATAATCGGCGCTAGCTACGTTGCTCGATAGATTTAATTTACATGTTAGTATCCTGATCAACTATTTGCATGTCATCGTAAACTAGCATGAATTACTGATAGTGAAGTGTTATTTTGGACATTATCTTGATAGACTCTAGGAACGTGCTAATCCGTGTCGATAGTTGTCTAGGCGGGTTAGCGGGATGAGTTAACGCTCAATACCGGAAGCTCTAGTTTTTTATGTGTATGGGCTATTATGGACCAATTAAGGATGGTAGCTTGCTTATAGATTGTCTATTACCATGGTTGGAGTAGATAGGGTTATGAGTTGTACCCGTAGCTGAACAGTGAATTAAACTTTACCAATGAGGAGGACTATTGCATGTGTGGGGGGAATAACTAATTACTCATAATTGAACTAATACATTAGAAACTCTTGGTTGCATCCGTGTGAGCTAACCTAGTATTGTTAGTGTGTGAGACCAATTTTACTACTGTCTATATTCTAGTTGGTCATAGACCATAATTGTGACAAGCTCAATCTTGATAATTTGACGTTCTTACGAGTCTCTGTGGGATCGACCATGACTCACCAGTACTCTACTACGATAGACCTAGTCCTATTGCTAGTAAGTGTTTTGCACGCGATGATTATCCCCGATGAGCAGACAACACATGCTCCCTCGCACCTTTTTGATCACGGGCTAACTTCATCTTCTCAGCTCGCAGCGCAGCCGGATCCATGTTCACTGCACAGATGGAAAAGCTAATCAGTCCGCAGAATTTGAATGATGAAATCAATATGTCCTAAGACTTCATGCGAGGAAAACAATTGAAAAGTCCTTTACAAGAGCTAAGCGAGCTTAAGAAAAAATAAATGAAACAATGCGAATATCGGGGTTAGGACCACGTCGTCCTCTGTAATCTTCTTAAAAATTACAATCAGTTGGGAATTCACCGACATGGGAGGAATAAAACCAACCTAGGTCGAGTCTCGAGATAACCGGGATGATCTTGACTAGAGGCTGCACGTGCTCCAACCGACGTCCCGCAATCTCAACCATGGTATTATAACGCTCTCCAGCGCCAAGTATCCTCCAGTTGAAAGTGCGAGCCTGGGTTTGGTTCACCTCGTCCAACCAAGGAGCCTTTCAGCTTCAGCCTTAAATGGAAGGTCCCTCGCCGGAAGCTCGGCCGTTTTCTTCAACTTTAGATTATCGGGCACTTTAGCTAACTTTGATACATGCCTTATAAATGGCCACCCATCTTAGGATTATACAAGTAAGAACCTATGACTCTAGTTATTGACTTTGGTAGACAACTTTTCTTTGTTCTTCGTAGTCGGGCCTTTCGCTTGAACCTGCCCCTACTCGTCTTGAACGGAGAAAGCCCAATTGGGTTGGAGGCTGGATCCGACCGGGTTGGTCAATTACAGTCTATTTATTCATGTATGATTATTATTATAAATAATAAAAGGACTTTGTTATTACAAATTTTGTTTATTACATAAACCAATTTATTATTCTATATATGATAGTGTCCTTAGTATTGAACCATGATAGAGAAACTATGATAGCGATTATGGTTGATGAGATATCGACAAACTTTTAATGGTTTGATACTTAAATGTCTCTAGTCCTATGTGCTATTAAATGGGACATTAATAGTACAGTTAGACTCGCACATATTAGATGTCCTCTATCTTATGAAGAGAGGGATATATGTCGTCTATCGAAGTGTACGGACACTTGGACTATACGTGGACGTGTATTAGAGAATGCGTACGCTAGACTTACCCACTTACTTTTTAAGTGTCACACTATGTGGCAGTTGTGTAATTATCCTAAGACCGGAGTCCTCATGACATCACGGTGTGGATCGTCATGCTTTGACGCTATGGAGGTTTCCCCTAATCACAGGGCGATCATGCGGTAGTTTTTGGGTGTGATATTGAAGCATGCGTATGATTAATGTTGCTCATCCGGAGATCAAGTTTACTAATGGTTTGAGTAAATATCCAAAATGGCATGCTTTTAAGGAATGTCTTGCTCTCGTGAATCATTGAAAAGTGGAAGTAATGAGTTACTTCGAGAGAGTAAGATATCCAGATTATAAGATACGGTCATTAATGTTTTGACACCCGAGCTATGACCGTATGGATATTATAACTTCGATACGATTCCATTTACACAGTAACCGTATCACATGAAAGGTAGTAGTCAATGCACTTGACTCTTCCGATGATTGGGGGTCATGACGTAATGCTAAAAGATAATTATGATCGTTAGTGTGCGCATTTTAGTAGATGTACTTTATACTTACATCCAACATATTCGAAAGTCCATCGGGTCACAGACATATGAACATCTAGCCAGATCAAAATGTGGTTATTCTGACAACTAAATATGGAAACTTTTTATCCGACTATAAGTGTTATAGTGATAAATCAATATAGTGGTATTTATTTATTATGAATAAATAATATAAGATATTAATTATGTAAATTAATTATATATATATATATATATATATATATATATATATATATATATATATATATATATATATATATATATATATATATATATATATATATATATATATATATATATGTGTGTGTGTGTGTGTGTGTATGACACTTTTGTACTTTGTGATTTAATTAATTAATGGATTATTTAATATAAGATATTAAATAAAAGGGATATATCAAAAAATATACTTTCCTTATTTTATTAGGAAAATGTTACTTTAAGCATGAAGCTTTTCCTAGTAGAATTGGGAGACAAATGTGGCAACATCACCACTATAAATATGAAGGTGTATCAAGCTTTTTTTCGGTATAACAATTACACAAGTATTATTTTACTTGAAAATAATAGAGCTTCTTAGAGAGAGTATTGAGAGAAAGAAAAAGTTGGTCTAGCAACTGAATTTTTCTAATATCAATCCAAGCAAGGATTTAGGCAGGAGGTTCGTGTGTATCAACGGTAAAGGCCGAACACTTGGGTGGCTCCGTGCACAACTACAACGTAGACAAAGCGGCGATCTGTTTTAGATCGGATCTGGTATGATTCTTGTCTACTATTTCCTTATGTTTATTGTTTAAACAAAGTTGATCTTGAAAAAAGTAAATAAAAAATTTAAATTCAGTTGCGTAAACTTGTCGATTTTCTAACAGTGGTATAAGAGCGGTTTTCGAATTAAGCAATATGCATTATTTAATTTACGTAGTAATTTTCGTCGCATTAATTATATCTTGAATATGCATTATATGAATTAAAAAACAATATGATTGAGCGAAACAAAAAATACATTTTTTTTCGGCGACCCCACCACCGGCCGGCAGGTCGCCGGCGGCGGTAGGGCCATCTGCTGTCGGCGTCGGGCCCCTGTCTGGTCAACGGGTTGAGGTCACCTATATTTTGTTTGTTTATTTGTGATTCCATATGGTTCATATTAATGATGAAAATATCTCTTTTGTTTGGTTGATGCTATATGGTTAGCTAATGGTTTAAAAGGTGAAGCACTTGCATACTTTTGCATCCCATAGGTTCAAAAGTTTGAACCTATGGGTTAACCTAATCTCTCAATTTATTGTGTAGAAATGTTGAACCTATAATGCACAATTGTGGACCTAAGGTTAACCTAGGTCATTCAAAATTTTGAATAAGCCAAGATTGATGACTTATGGTTGAAATTGAACCACAAGGCATCATTTTTGTTAGTGAATCAAAAGGATGAAACATAAGAGATTTATTTCATTTTGAATTGATCATTAATTTTAATTTCAATTAATAATTATTTAATTAATTAAATGTTAATTAATTAATTAATTTGATGGAAAAGACGCGAATTAGTAGTTTTAGATTTTCTTATCCTTTTCAAAAGATATGATTGTATGGATTGGATGTTTTATGTTATATAATTTGATTATATAGACCCCGATTGATCATGGACTCGGTCAATATGATCTATGTTGAATGTTTTGTTTTCTTTGAATTAAATTTGTCTTAGGCCGTTATGAAGAACAAGTCTAGTTTATTTTCTGTATTTATCTCATTCCCGTAAGCTGCTTTCATGTGTATATCTTATTAGATAAAATTTATGCAACAAGATGGAGCATAATATGGACGCCAAAAGAAGACAACATAAAGATCCTGTTGGTGGTTGCAGCTACCCTTAGTTTTGTGACCCGCGGTTTCGTCACTTTATTTTCGAAACCACACATAGGAAAGTCCATGATCATACCGGTTAATTTTATGCACGGAATGTTGTATGTTTTACTTTATGTTGATAACGTGGAAATATGCACGTTGTATGATGAGACTGTAAAAAAATTAATTAAGTGAATTAATTTAAAATTACCCCAACAACAAAAATTAGGTCATAATTTTGTCTCTCTATATAACGGTGAATAGCCCTTGTTCGGATCCAACTTATCGGCACACGTTGGGAGTTGACCTACCTGGGGTATATCGTTATGATTGAGATTTGATCGTAAAGAGATCTCATGAATATTGGGTTATGAATTAACAAAATTTTGCGGTGATTGGCCCACGTTAGGACCATCTAGTTTTAGAGACAAGGGGTTGACTATTACATAGAGATTTGAAGTGTCAAAGAGTTGACTAGTTAACCACTGGACGTCGCATATGATGCGATCGGTAATGGTACCCACCTTTGACCCGGTTGATCGGCCCACATTGGGAATCAAGCCAACTAGATTGGATCTCAGTCACTAAGGAATTATATAAAATTCCTGAAAGCCAATTGGGAGTAGTTGGCTAGTAAGAGCAAAACCTAAATAAATTTTAAAGTGCAATTTAGGGGTTTTGTATGCATGAACTAGTAATTATACTATGTTTACTTTATTGTTGTAGAAATGTCAAACAAACTAAACCTACATTTTATCATTGAAAACAAACTTGACGAATCAAACTTTCTTAATTGGAAGAAGTCTCAGAATCATTCTAAGGCACGAAAAGATTTTCTACGTTTGGGAAACGCCTTCAACCAAAGAGCCTGAAGATCCTTATGACGAGGAATCAGCCGAGAAGCATACAAGCATTGTTATGATAGTGCTGAGGCTACATGCATGATGCTTGCTTATAGTATGCCGGAACTTCAGAAGCATCATGAGTTTATGAATGCTTACATCATCATTAGTCACTTGAGGGAACTTTGATTGCTTGTACGTCGCTTATACTAGCTAGAGGACTAGTCCTATTATGTATAGAGAACGAGCAATAATCGATCCCACAGAGACAATACAACTTCCGATGATAAACGCACTAAGCCCAAATTACAACACACAGAAGCGGTCTACAACCAACATAAAGACAAAGAAAATAAGAACGGTATCACCTTCCCTCCAAACCTATCTCCAAACTTGGTGTAATTAATCATCATTTTTACTCCCCCTGTAATTCCTCAGAATACCAGAAAATATGTTTTATCTTCGTAATTAGCTACGGGTGCAGTCTTTTAACCTTGTCTACTTCCATTTGCAAAGACATCAAACGTCTATGTGTAGTTAACCTACCCTAGGCTGTATTAACATCAAATGCATTCAGTTTTAGAGAGTGCCAGATCAAGACCGAGAACCTCTTCAGGAAGCTATCGACGATGACTAACACGTTCCTAAAGATCGATATAGACTACGTCCGAACTAACACTTCATTACTAATCCTTCTTGTTAGATTACAAATATGAATACTAGATTGGCTAGATCTAAACACACGTTATTTAATCCTATCGATTAGAAGTAGCTGACGCTGAATCTCCAGAATTAGGCTGACCTAAAACTGCCTCATCGCGTCGGTATAGACCATAGCCGCATCGAGTGCGGTGGTTCCTATTTATAGGTTTACATATTATTGTAGTGATTAAATCTGGTGAATTAGTGGTTTGTTAAACATTCAGATTAATTACAACAAGTAAAATCATGCTAATCTACCATATTAAAGACATGAAAGAACGTTCAAGATTTCATACCTTCAACAATTGAGGACTAGCTTGATCAACTCAAGCTAGTTGATGGATAAGGGAGAAGGTAACCAAAAAGAACTCTCAATAAAGCCAAGAATAACTTTTATTTCATATAAACTTGATTCAATATGAGTACTTCACATAATAAACAACTGCTACATGCCATATATAAGGTGTTGTTGCCGACTTAAGCTATCTAAAACCCTAGCCGACTTAATTAATCATTGCAAGGTCGGTTTCATGTCCTGGAAGGCCTTGACTTGTCGGGCATTGACCTCACCGAGAAGGGCCTGAGTTTCCTCAGTTTCTTTAGAAAATCTATTTCCGGACTTTTTCTATTCGGCTTAGTGACCTCGTCCAACCCGAATTCACCTTATCATCTCTCGTAGAAATGGTACTTCCTGAAAATGGCACAAAACGAGTTAAAACAGTACCCATTCCAAAAGATACACATGTAAATGCTGAATTACAACCTAAGAAAAATGCAATAGGCAATTGACCTGCATTTCATACAATACTCTGACTATCTCTCATCAATTGAGCATAATTTGGGGGCAAATAGGGTATAAAATATAGTACCAAATAGACTGTCATCAACTACTCCCCCACTTAGATTTTGATCCTCCCGAGCAAAAAGGGAAGAATGAACTCTCAAAACAATATACAAGTTAATAAAAACAACTTAGCGTCAAAAAGTCAAGACAAGAGATGCATCAACCACTATCCATCAGTAACGCATTAAACACTATTCCATTCATGAACTGGCGTGTGTGTGCATAACTCTCAAACAATAGTGACACGGATAGAATCATATTATACCTACTCAGGGTCTACTTAGCAAGTCACAAGTATGTTTGTCCATTTTCATCATTGTTTTTTAATTTTATTATTCATTTTTAATTGTAGGTCAAGTCAACTGGGCAAGGTGCATCGAGAACCAAGTAATACTTCAAGGCTCGTGTTTATCTTATTTATTATTTGTGCGAAGGCCGGGTAGATTATCAATAAGAAACTTGAAATGATGGGTGCCTAGAAAGAAACTTTCTCAAACCTAACATCGAACTAGCTACCCTCCTGCAAAAGGAAATATATTTTTAATGGTAGTCACTCATTATTTTTCTTAAGATCCTCACATTCGCTCATTTTGATAAACTACCGAATCCGTGAATCCTAAGCCCTTATAAGATCCACAACTACCTAAATGAACCAAAGGTAGAACAAACTCGGAAAACTAAGGTCAACTCAAGTCAACATAATGTTTCATCTATACTACACACCAAAGAAGTGAGTTATACGTGCTTGAAAATTCGATTCAAAAAAAGAATATGGGGTTAATACACAACTACTTCAGAATTTAACACGACACTTGTCTATTCATTTGTGAAACAAAGATGTGATTAATTAACTCCAAAATTTCAAAGATTTCATATCTTTGCAATTATGCTCAAGGAAAACAAAATAAAAGTGGTGAAAACACAAAGCCAAAAGCTAAGTGATGTCCTACCCCCCACTTAGCCGAAACATTGTCACTAATGTTTGAAAGAAGTAAACGCAAGAAAGGAACTTAGCTTGGGTTAAGCATGGAGCTGAAAAGGTAATCCGAATCGAACTTATCACGGGCTAAATGAATAAATTCATCCAGAGAATGTGCAATTAATCGAACGTGCAAAATGAATCCAGAAAATCGGTGAAACATAAACTGATATAACAATAAAGTGGAAGTAAGAAAGCAAAAAAAATTACTCCAAACAAGTTTCAATCCGAAAAATATGATTATAATTATTAAAATAATCCATACAAAAGCATAACAAAGTCAGGAAATACTAAAAAAAATGTTAGAAATAAAATTGTTTTGTTATGTTTTGAGGATGAATTACCCCGATGATGGAGTGTTGAGACTGACTGTTATAAAGAAAAGCTAAAAGATGTCTAGAGCAAATTGTATACATTTACTAGAGTATGTATTTTGTATAGGTTTAATCAAACAAGCACTGTAATAGACTGCTGAATAGGTTTTAGTGGAGTCTAGGTTGCTGAAATGAAGGCCGATGGTAGAAACTCAATAAAGAAGGATGAGGGTTAAAAATGAGTTATGAAGACTAGAGGTGAGGTTTCAGACTCAATTATGAAGACTAAGCCGAGGCTATAAAGTTAGTGTTAGAAATAAATTTTTTTTGTTATGTTTTTGTTTGATGATAAAGTACGCTGATGATGGAGTGAAAAGACTAGCTGTTATAGTGAAAAGTTAAAAGATGTCTAAAGCTAATTGTATAGGTTTAATAGAGTCTGATTATTGTATAGGTTCAATCAGACAAGCACTGTAATAGACTACTGATAGGTTTTAGTGGAGTCTAGGTTGCTGAGATGAAGGCTGATGGTACAAACTTAGTAATAAAGACTGAGGGTACAAACACAATAATGAAGGCCGAGGTTTCAAACTCAGTTATAAAGACTAAAGGCTGAGGGAACAACCTCAGTTTTGAAGACTAAGCCGAGGTTATAAATTTAGAATTTAGGTAAGTCTGTGATGGCCGGAATGTTTTTATAGACCTTGTATTGAAGGTTTGAGATCCAAAGTTATATGTGATAAAAAGATCTCAATTATTATTTTAAATACGGTGTACTCTGGACTCACAAAGATAAGATGAATTCAAGACAACTCATTAGAAAATAGAAGATCTGTTGAGTATCTGTAAAAGATATCTAACTATTGAGAAAACCAAAGTCGGCAGAAGCTGAATAAAGTTCAGCAAACCATGTCAATTCAAGAACTGAATTCTTTTGAAGAAATTCAAACGTTGGAATTGATATTTGACGTGAAAGGATATCTATAAGAATGAATATCAACCATTAGATCAATAATGCAATCAAAGTTGAAGCTTAAATGTCTGTTACAAGAATTACAAGGCCATATAATAATAGAGCATTCTGATTGGTTGACATTCTGACATGGTATTAGGACACTGTCAGTCTGACAAAGATGGTGCAAGTAGAGCATGTTGGGAGCGTATTCAAAAAACTCCAAGGATCACTTAAGGACATGCACCTTTAAATAAAGGACTTGGCAACAAGGATCAAATACTGAATTACTAGAGAATTTGTGTAGTGTTGGCCATTTTAAGCATTCAAGGTACTGCAAAGTTCGTTCCATCATCCACTGAGTTGTAACTACAATTGATCCATAAATCCATTCAAATGCTAAGTATTTTAACGACTGTTCCATATCATCAAACACTTGAACATCTCAAGAAAAATCTCTTACTTGATTCAACCTTCTTTGTTTTCAACAAAGATTTTCTGGACTGTGAAACATCTGCTGAGGTGTGAAGGACAGTTGTTGGTGCAGCTGGTGTAGAAAGATCTTTGATAAATTTGTGTGTGGTGGAGCAGATGAAGAACCAATTCAACCCTTCAAGGACCAATGGAATACTTGGAAAGGCTGCCATTCTACGTGTTATCTAAGTGTCCAGATTGTGAAGCTAGGGATTAGTGAAGGACAATCATTTTGTTGCTTTGAAATCTTGTAATTGTAACTCAAGATCATTAGTGGATTCCTCCTACATCAAAGGAGAAGAGGAGACGTAAGGGATTACACCACCTCAAACTTCCATGAACAAATTCTCTCTTTTACTTACCTCATTTACTTTACTGCAAATTAATTACCTGTATGTATATCACATAAAAACTTGCTTACAAACTCTGCTTAATCAGTCATTGAACACATTGTTGAGTTCACCAAACTGAGCACATCAGTTTTCAAGAACAACAAACTTATGTCTATAATTTATCCGCTGGATTATAACTCAACTGAGTAAATAGTCAGTCGACCATTTAATCAGCCGGATTATTGAAACTCTAGAAGAGTATGAAGTTTGTTCACCCCCCTCTAAACTTGATCAAAGCCTTTACAAGGGACCAACAATTGGTATAAGGGCATAGCTTCTATTCTGAAGAGATTCTATCTTGTTGTTCTTTTGAAAAACTTTTCTAAATTCTCTTTCAAAAAGTTTTTTAGAACATGCATCATGGAATCATAGCAGTATGTTAGTGAACTGCTTATGTGTAATATGGATCGCTTTGATGAATACAAGCTTCGTTTGCAGAATTTATTTGCTGCTACGCATAATAAGATGCTCGATGTACTCATTTATGGTCCCACCTGGATCACTCATGTTAGACATATTTTAGTTTTTATTGATGAGTGCCAGATAGCTGTTATAGAGCAAAGGCAAAAAGATGTCTAGATTAAATGTATAGGTTTACTAGAGTTTGATCTTTGTATAGGTTTGATCAAACAAGCACTGTAAAGAGGTCAGCTGACTTGATCAGCAGACATGTCTAGGTCAGTAGGGTGTCTAAGTCAGTAGACACTCTAGGAACCTGCTGATGGTAGAAGGCTGAGGGTACAAACTCAGTAATGAAGGCTGAGGGCTCATACTCAATTATGAAGGCTAAGGGATCAACATAGTTATTAAAGTCAAGTTTATGGAATTAGAATTTAGGGAAGTCTGTGATGACCTAGACTGATCACATATACCTTGTGTAGAAGGTCTAAGTTCCAATAAAGTTAAGTGATGATTGGAACTTGGTTATGTTAAAATGGTGTACTCTAACTTCATCCTAAAATTTTTGATGAGAAGCAGTCAGCTGAAGTGTTTATCAAAACACAGCAGACTAAAAGTCAGCTGACAATCAAGTACATCAGCAGACCTGCACAACCGTGTGTCTGCTGAATGTATAATTCGAATTAATCCAAGTTTTTTTGGAAGATTAAATGGATAAGGATGATTTACAAGCATTGGATTAATCAATCAATCTATGGTCATGATGAAATGGACGTTGTAAAGAATTCAGAGCCATATCAAATGGAAATAAACCATTGGTTGACAGTCTAGAGTGTCAGAAAGACAATGACAGTGTCAGAAAGTACATCAGAGGTATTTTCAGGGATATTCATTAAAATCTACAACGGTTATCATTCAAATTCAAATTCAAATGACAGGATCTTAACCTATAAATAGAGGACTCTTGATTCAGATTGCAAAAACAAGAGAACCAAGAATTTACAAGAGACAATCAAGTTTTTGAGCAAGAATTTTATCAAGAGCAATCTGACCCTACTGAGCTATATTGAACAATCAATTTACTGATCAAGTTTTTTTTTCAAGTGTTTTCCTGCAAATCAAGACTTATCTACTTTACACACTTGAAGAACTTAGGCTACTGATTCATTCATCCTGATCAGAAGTCTACTGAAAGTAGAATCACTTTCTTGATTCAACCATTCTTTTACAAGAAGTTTACTGAAGACAGAGAAGCACTTTTGGGTGTCAAGAACTGTTATTTGTGTGGTGGAGCTGGTGAAAAGGCAATCCTACTCTTCAAGGACCAGTGGAAGACTTAGGAGCAGCAATCCTACGTGCTTCTAGTTTTCATTTTGTGAAGCCATAGTCATTGGTCATGGACAAACAGTTTAGGGATTTTTATAACTGAAACCTCAAGGATCTTTAGTGAATTTCCTCCAACATCATAGGAGAAGAGCGGACTGACATGATTACACCACCTGGAACCACTATAAATCTTGCCTACTTTACTTTACTGTAATTACATTCTGCATTTACTTTATCTGTATGCTTATCACATCAAATCTACTAAACTAGCTACTGAATCACACCACTTGCACTACTTAGTATCTAATACTTAGTAACATATTTAAATCAACAAGTAACAAGGCTTAATTAATTATATTCCGCTGCAACAAACTCTAGAACCTTAATAGTCAGCAGACTACTGACCTTGCTGAGTTTGTCAACTCCAAAAAGTTTTATGTATTAAGTTTATTCACCCCCCTCTAAACTTAACCAAAGCCTTTTCAAGGGACCAACAATTGGTATCAGAGCAGAGCTTCTGTTCTGAATTAATCCTACTTGTTGTACTTGTGAAAAATCTTTGAAAACTTTTAAGTTTCTGTTTTTCAAAGTTTTGCATCATGGATAACAATCTGTATGCTAGGACAATGTTGATGTGTTATGTTGATTGTTTTGATGAGTATAAGCATAGTATGCATGCTTATCTAGCTGCAACACATGATGAAATGATGGATGTGCTGACTGATGGACCACTTGATATCACTAAAGTTATAACTGTTGATGGCCAAAATCAGACTGTCCCAAAACCAAAGAATGAATGGGGTGCTGAAGATAGAAAGAGGGAAAACCTAAACAATATTGCTTTTGACATTATCTACAGAACTTAGGATAGAAATATGTACATGAAGGTGAAATATTAAGACTGCCAAAGAGCTATGGGAGAAACTACAGCTTATATGTGAAGGCACAGATGCAATCAAGAAGAACAAGATTATTGTGTCCAAGAAAAAGTTTCAAGAGTTCAAAATGAAATCAAATGATACAATTGAACAGATGGAATCAAGGTTCAATGCAATTCTGGATGAACTCACCCTGATGAATGTTGTTTATACAAGAGAAGAGATCAACACCAGGATTCTCAAGGAATTACCTACAAAAGAAGTCTGGGAGATGAAGGTTACTGCAATGGAGGAGTCTAGAAGTCTACATGAGAAAGAAACCTTCAAATTGTTCGCTAATCTTAAGGCCTATGAATTCCGCAAGGATCTAGTTCCTAATGCCGAAAAGAAAGCAACAAAACAACTGCACTAGCTGCTGCACAATTTGAAGAATTATCAAATGTGCAAGATGATGTCTTGGATGAAATGCAAGAGCAAATTTCCCTACTGACAAAAAGAATAAGAATGATGAAACCTAGAAAGGCATTTCCAAGGAATTCTGGCAAGAAGTCTGCCGAGAAGAAAGAAGAATCCAAAAAGGATCATGACTTTTTGTGCTTTCATTGCAAGAAACTAGGACATTCAAACCTGACTGTCCTGAGTTGAAACAAAAGAAGGATCATGACTACCTGTGCTTTAATTGCAAGAAACCTGGACATTTTAGACCTGACTGTCCAGACCAGCTGAAAAACAAGGGTCAACAGAGAAGACCTGGCAAGAAAGCATTGGTTGCTGATGATGAATCAGGCTATGAAGTGGAATCAGAAAAAAAAATGAATCATATGATACTACAATCATAGCTAATAGGGATGATTATGCCTTAATGGCCAATATGGATGAAATTGAGGAGGTATACAATTTTGTATCTATGAACACTCATGCTGATAGTGATTAAGAGCCCACTGGTGGATCTAATCCTAAAATTTCTAACAATGAATAGCCTCTAGATGCCCTCCTTAATCACTGAGGATAATACAATCTGGTTATGAGATTGTGAAGGCTTAAAGAAAAGAACTTCAAGCAGAAATTCAAAGATTAAATGCTGAATTAAGAAGTCTCGAGGGTAAAGAAAAAGATTATCAGTAGAGTCAAATAAGCCTGCTGCACCTGCAGTAGCCGCTGAATCTGCTGCACAATCTAGTTCCACAACTATATTCAAATTAGGAAAGCCTTATGGTGATAAAACAGGCCTTAGATTTGAAACTCAACAATCCTCTAAGGGTGGATCTAGTAAGGGTGCTGAACCTAGTACCAGAATTTGTCCTAAGTTTGTACATGCACAAGATCCAACTCCTAAAAAGGTTTCTGAGGCAATAAAACCTTCTGAGAATGCTTCAAAAAGACAAAATCAAAAGTCCAAAGGGACAGCAGCCCCTAACAAAAACGGTGCATCAAAATTAGGACTGCTGGACCCTCTAGACCTGCTGACGCAGACCTGCTGCAAAGTCTGTTGGACCCCAAAAGGTAAAAATCAGAAATATTCCAAAGATAAGAATGCTAAACCCAAGAATGTTAACCATTCAAGGGATACTTATCTCAGGGGGAAAGGCATATTGTTCCCTACTGATGAAGATTGGAATATTTAGGCCCCTGTTGCTAGAAACAATAGAAATAACCATAATGCTAGACCTAGACCTCAGCAATGGAATCAACGCAGAGGACTTATCAAATACCTCAGCAGAGACCTCAGTTGGCTCCATAATACAGGGATGTTCCTAACAGACAGCAAACTTATGGTTATGCTAGTGCTTCTAACAAAAAAAATCACTTCAAACAACACTTAGTACCAAAAGGCCAGAAAACATATGTGAATGCGAGACAACCAAATTTAGATTCTATGGAAATGTAGCATACATATATGAGCAAAAGTGCAACACTTTCCAATGGAGACTATATGGAAATTTGCCAAGGGTTGTGCTTACTACTGACCATTATGGACCTAAACAGGTATGGGTACCTAAAACACATTAAATTTGTTTTGTAGGGTGTCTGGTACTTTGACAGTGGATGTTCCAGACATATGACATGAAGTAAGCACTGTTTAACAAATTATGTGGCAAAGGATGGACCTAAAGTGAATTTTGGAAACAAAAGCACACCGGGATACACTAGAGGATATGGAACATTGGTAAAGAATGGTTTGACAATCAAGAATGTTCCATATGTTGAAGGCTTGGATTACAACTTGCTGAGCAATGGACAATTCTGTGACATGGGTTACAAGGTCACTTTTGACAAAACCTATTGTATTGTCATAAGTGAAGTTGGAGAACAAGTTGTGTTGGCTGGAAAAAGACAACTAAACATGTATGTGGTGGATTGGTCTATTGCAGTCCCAGAAACATGTCTCATTGTGCAAACAAAGTCAGAACTGAATTGGTTGTGGCACAAGAAGTTGAATCATCTTAATTTTGAAGATATCAATTAGTTGGTGAAGAAAAAGTTGGTGGTTTGTTTACCTGAGATTACATACAAGAAGGATGGAGTTTGTGATGCCTGTCAGCAAGGTAAACAAACAAAGTCAAGTTTTGATAAAGCTCTAAATGGTACCAACACCTATATTAACCCCGAATTCTACTCAAGAAAGGATATATAGGCTCGTTATTATGTGGAATATATGTCAAATGCTATGTGAGTGTTTCCAGGATCGTAATTCTGCATCTATACTATTTCCCAATGTTTTGGTACTTTTTTGTCTCATTTTGCGTGTTTTATAGCATGTACCGAAACTGGAGCATTGGAGAACGGATCTAAACCAAAAGAAGTACATTGGGCCAAGTGATTGAAGCCCAAGAAGAATCCTGCTGAAGAAAAGGATGAAAAGTAAGCCCGGTAACCCAGAGGCTAGGCCCGGTAAACCGGCTTCTTATGGAACATGAAATTGATTCTGCCGCATTATCTAGGTCAGTTAGGGTTTTAGAGAGTATTAAGTCGGTCATTGTATCTATATAAGGCCTCATTTACAGATTATTGCATAAGTTTTCATAAGCACTCAATTATATTCAATTTTATTATTATGAAATAAAGTTTCTTGAGCTTTGGAGAGTTGTTTTTGGTTTCCTCCCTTCTTCCATCATCTCTAGCTTGAGTAGATCGAGCTGGATCTCCGTTGTTGAAGGTATGAAGTTTTAAACGTTCCTTTTTGTCTTCAATATGGTAGATCTGTTCATATTTATGTGTTTTAGTTAATCTGCATGTTTAACAACCCTATGATTTACTTATTTTAATCGTACTTAATCAATATAGTTCCAGAAATTAGGAAAAGTCACCCCCGGTAAACCGGCGGTCTATACCGGTTTACCGAGACATGTTTTAGAAAACCTAAACTGGGATTCACTATAGCTACATTGATCGGCAGAAATAATTAAAACGAGTAGTAGGTCTGGCCAATCTAATATTCATAATTCGTAAATTAACATGAAGGACTGTTAGTGAAGTGTTAATTAAGACATTGTCTTAAATGGACCCTAGGAACGTGCTGGTCAATGTCGACAGCTGTCTAGGAGGGTTAGCGGTATGAGTTAGCGCTCAATATCAGAAATTCTAGTTCTTTATGCGTATGGGCTATTACGGACCAATTAAAGAGGGTAGGTTGCGTATAGATTGTCTGCTGCCATTGTCGGAGTATATAGGGTTAGGAATTGCACCCGTAGCTGATAAATATGACAATAATCATTAAAAGCTCACGATTAATCTAAGGAAATTATATGGGGAAGTAAACGTAAAGATTAACTAATCCAAGTTAGTAGATCAGTGAGGAGAGGAGAGAATACCATGTTTGTTTTCTTTTATGTTATTGTTGGTCAATGACTGCCTCTATGTTGCTTCTTAATTAGGTTAGAATCGTTTATACTTATAAGTTGCATTGTCTCTGTGGGATCGACCTTGACTCGCATTTACTATACTGCGATATACCTAGTATTCTTGCTAGTAATATCGACGTTAGTGACTTACACGCGATCAAGATTTTTGGCGCCGTTTCCGGGGACAATGGCCAATTTTTAAATATAAATGTTTTAATTCTAATTACGAAGTCGTTTTTATTTTATTTTATTTTATTTTGAGTCTTGAGTCGTTCTGTATCAACCCTGCACATGTTAAACTGCCAGAAAGAGAAATTTTATGGCCGGTTTCCCGAAGGTAACCCTCGAGTTACCGAGGCCTAAAAAATCAATTTCTGAACAGTTCCTGTTATTCTGTGTTATTCCCTGTTGATTTTAGTTAGTAGGTCCGCAACAGTTTGTTGGATCGACAATGCGCAGTAAAACACTCTAGAAGGGGGGGGGGGGGGGTTGAATAGAGTGTTGGTAATTTTATATCACTTTTTTGAATTTATCAAAAGAAAATCAAGTTGGAGCAACTTTAATACACAATTACTTACTTGTTAAACCGGAAACTATTTAACAGAATTATTCGATTGTGTATAACCTAAGTGATCATGGATTTAAACAAATGATTAAGTGAATACATGTCAAGTTATTGTTTTCGACCAAATACAAATCAAAGAACACAGAGGCTGTTTCAAACAAATAGTCAAGATAAAAAAAAATGTCAAGGTTATATTAAAGATCAACACATGTTTACAGATTTAAATCAAATTACAGATCTGAATATAGTTTAAAAAATGTTACACCGAATAAAAATGTTACGGATCAAATTTAATTCAGATCAAGGATTCAATGGTAAATTCAGGTCCTCAAAATGCAGGTACATCAAAGGCTTGTATTGTGTGCCTTCAGGTGAACTAGTACAAGTGAAAATCCAACTTTGATGATTGATTATCACAGATACTGTTCAAAACTGAATACAATGCACCCAAAAACACAAGTAGTGCAGGGACCAAAGACTAGGCGATAAATCAGATTCCGGACTGAAATGTTAATCGGATTAGAGTCTCAACTCAAGTTTGATTAACAAACCAATATTGGTTCTGATTATTAACAAAACAACATGTCCAAAAATAGCAAAAATAAAAGCCTATTACAAGTTGTTCATAGCAGATTCATGAATTTCTAAGATAGTTCAGATTTTGCAGGTATCACAGATATCAGAATTTTGGGGCCGGATTCACAAGTATCAAGTTGGCACAACAAAGGGGCAAAATTTCAGGAGCAAATCACAAGGATATGCAGACTGAAATCCCCAACAGATATAGGGAAATGATGACAAGTTCAAATTCAAACCTTAGTGATCAAAATCTACAATCAAAACTGAAGCCACAACCTATCAATCCTTATTCTCAAGGATCAGGTTTAGCCTTCAGAATCTTGAAGCAGATTTTTTGCTGAAGGAATGAATTACACAGCTATGAACTAACACTAAAACTGAAAAACCAAGATTACACGGGATCGATTGATGCGAAATATGAGCTACGAGCCGAATCCTCTCAGGGCCTTTTTTGCTAGTTCAAGCTTTCAAGTATCAATTCATGATCTCAGAAACTGACATATTCAGGTTCAGTGTTTGACAGACTCAATTACAGATACTACTCAAGTATAACTAATTGAGACACACAACAAGAACACAGATACTGCAAGACTTGATATGAATTCCTGAATGACACAAGATCAGAGATAACTTGAAGTCAATGTCTGAATTTCCATATCCTCTCTTAGGCAATCTTCATACTTAGGTCCTTCAAAGTCAATGATCTTATCATAGGGGTGCTTCAAATCAAACAAGCAGACAACAAACCAGTTTAAACAAAAGCAAATTTTTAAGAGTGTTTTCTGAATTGATTTACCTCTTTAAGAAGACACAATGCAGGAAAATAGAGGAGTTGATCCTGTGTCCTGTGTATAGCTTTATCAGTCCTCAGCTATCACACTCCAGCAAGATTCCAACTGATTCACTATCACTTCAGGCAAGTGATAGGGAATCCAGACCACAAACTTCTTCTTGCAAAAATGACTTAGAAAATTTTGATAAGGAGAAAGTGTGGTGTTTGCTTAAGTTGTGAAAGCTGATTTTTTTTTGTTCAGAAGGGGTGGCTATTTATAGGAAAACAGAGACTGGACAAACCGGATGATCAACCAAAAAAAAACTTTGAACATTAACACATAAGGGTTGATTCAAGGGTTTAAATTTGACCGGACCACAGACTCAGACTGAAATTGGACTGGTTTATATGATTGGTTTGACCATCATTGGGCTTATATACCCTCAGCAATTGTAATTCAATTTCACTGTGTATAGACACTCAATTGAATTGACTAGACCGGACTAGGGTACAAGGTTTTAGCCGATTTACCATTGCAATCCGGGTAGTTACTCACCGGATCGTCTTCCACGTGCTGATAGGGATCGGATTGCCTTGCTGGAGTCTGAATTACAGCTGTAGATCCTCCAAATTCCACATGTGGTCAAAAGGGTTAAGACCTTATGCCATCAATGCTCCAGAACGGTCAAAGATTTACCTGTAATCAGCCAGTAAAGGAAAGATAAGGCAGAATCGCAATTCAAATCAGAAAATAACTGAGGATACGATATTTAACTTGAAAAGATATGACCTTTTAAGAGTCGGATTTGCAGAGAGGCCTTCACAGTATTGATTTGAATTAGGGTTAACACGAATTCAGAGAATCACCCTCTTAATGACTCGTATCAATCGAAGGTAACCTTCAAACAGCACAATAGCACAAAATCAGGGCAATTAAGTGTTCAAATCAGAATAACAACATTCGATATTAACAAAAAAAGAAAGAATCGACCTTTACTACTATGAAGACTTCACAGAGTGGTCCTCTATGTTTCTTCAATCAAATCTCAACGAATCGATGTAGTAATTGCTTTGACTCATCACGATTTGCAGTAAAGATACAACCTTTGCTTTGAAACCTTCTTAATCAGATATTCGTCACGTGGTTGCAACTGGAGACCGATTCTGTGAGTAAAAACCTTCTTAAATCGATGGTGGCTTAAATCAACACAGAAACGAGTAATAAAGATGGCGGATTTTCAGAGAGAAAAAGGATCGTCATTGAAGACGATCGATTTTGGAAATCAAAGAGAGTAAATGAGAGGAGTTGCAGATAGAAATGGAGACGGCTGGACTAGACAAGTAGGTTTAGGGATTTTTTTTTGTTTAGAGAGTTATAGGGGATAGACTGATTGGGCTAGGAAAAGGTTGGGCCGAGTAAGAAACGGGTTGGGTCAGTTTTAATAAAAACATTTGGGCCAAGGTAAAAACGGATTTAGTAAATAAGAACCGGTCCAAGCAGTCCATAAAATTGATAAATTAATTCTATAAATTATATTAATAACTTAATAATTGATTGCCAAATTTAATAGGTCCTGCAAAACAAAAGTTAAAAACACAAATGTGCCATATTATGTAAGTGTTAACTTCATAGCAATTAGTCACGGGGGTAACATTGTAAATTCAGATATGGGGGTATTTTTTGGAAATTAATCAAACTTACGTACAACTGGGGCTCATAACTCAACACAGTTGGGATCACACCCAGCTGAAGCGGAAGTTGCTAACCTTTTCTTTGTTTTATTTTTTCTTTTTGCAGGTTGATCAGAACACTTCAGAAATTCGATCCATTCAGAGTTCAAAAAGAGCGAACAAGTCAAGAAAAATGCCTAGAACATTATTGAATATCACACCGATTTCCATGTACCCTGGATCTGAAGCAAGAGTGCATTATAAGACTATAAAGCAACGGTTGGAAAAAGAGGAAAAAGCAATCAAGCAAGAGCCTGAAGATGACTTAAAGGAGTGTAGCATGTATCGCCCATGTGAGTTCCCTTGCGAATTAATTGATATATCATCTTCGGATTATGATTCTGATGATCCTGAAGAGGACCATGACACGATGTTTTCTGAGCCTGAGGATTACCCAGACTCAAACACCATGGTGAAGTTAGGAGACCCCGGCACGTTCGGACACCGATTTGTTAATGGAATATCGGTAGAAGTCTAGGAGACCATGGCACGTTCAATATTCTACCTTTTTCCTTCAAAAGATCAAGCTTAATGGAATATCTAAATAGGACGATGATTAGGATAGAACCAGAGACATGACTGCCGGTTTGCTAAAGAAATGCACAATAAGGGCGGGCGGGTTCACATATCCCATTGACTTCACGGTCATAGATGTACCCGAGGACCCTAGTGCCCCCAGTCCTTGGGGCTAAAATCTAAATCTCGACGTAGAGCCAGACCTAGCACGCAAGCTAAAAGAGAAAGACGTGCTAGGAAGAGATCTCAAAACAGTTCTGTGAAGGTACAAGCCTCTGGAGCGAAAGTTTGGTGAGTTATAGCTCCAACCCTTGATTGATCAGAGATCTGAACAAAGTCAAGTTGGCGACTATAAACTCAGAACTAATTCTTCAAACCCTTAGGTAGTTTAGGATTGAATAAAAGCAGCCAGATGAAGGGATGAGCTTTTTTTCATCCTACCACAAACTTAGGCTTGAAACCGAATGGTTGTGGAATGGTTTTTTTTACCTCGTTGCGGATTCTAGTGAAATAGGTTAGGTTTTGAGTCGGAAACAACAATTGAAGAATAAAAGGGTAGACAATTTGAGGTCAGAATTGAGCAGAAAGGTTGAGTAAGAAGTGCAGCAAAGGCAGATAAAGAATCTGGGGAAAAGATACCCCCGGTATCTCGAGGGTAACCTTCGGGTTACCGAGGCTTGATTTTCAGATTTCTGAACGTCTTTTATAATGCTGAATTTTTAGAGACACGTGGAGGACACACGTTGCACCAGATACGGTCAGTCAGCAGAAACCGAACCATTTTCCCCTCTTTTCAAAATTTTCATCCTTTCCTACACTCCACCATAACTCCATCTCAATCCCATCAATCACCTCCTCAAATCCCTCACCCTAATAACTTCTCTACCCACAATCCCACTAAATCCTTCCACCTTCACTCAATTCTTCCTATTTACACCATCCCTTCATCACCAATATCATCATTCTTATCAAATACACCTCTTTCATTCACCAAACTTCTCCCATTTCTTCTTCTTCATCTAAATCACCACAACTTCCTTCAATTTTTCCAAACCCTAAACACCAAATCCAACACCCATGTTGCTGATTTGTCTTGTTGTTGCAACAGTGAAGTGCTGCAGTTCTTCTTCTTCCACTACTAGAAGCACAGTCCCAGAAGAAAATCAGAAAATTTCAGGCCGGTAAACCGTACCCTACCGCCGGTTTACCAAGGGTTGTTTTCCAGAAACAGCTTCTATTTCAGGTTCTGTATTCATTCGGGATGGTTCCTAAGCGTCAACGGTTAGCTGTTCATCCAAGTATTTACCAGACTGTATGGAGATGCCAATTCTTTGATAGACGGGGTTGCGCAGTTCCATTCTTTAGCTATTTACGAGTCGTTCCGAGGCCACTGGAATGCAAGACCATTTGGATGATTGCGGGTCGATATTGCCGGAAGCCCCGTAAGCATAAGATTTATTGGATATGGTTGAAGCACCGGCCCGGTTCAATGCCACGGTGGTAAGAGAATTTTATGCTCACGTTTCACACAACCCCAGAGCCACATTTGCTATGGTCCGAGGTATGAAAGTTGATTTTTTGATCGAGCGGATCAACGATCATTTTGGGATTATTAGACATCCACCGGTAGACCCGAATGAGTACACATCCTCGAGCAACATTGCCGACCTCGAGAAGATGGATATGATTGCTAATTTCTTAGGGGTGCAATGGAAGTGTAACCCTGCTGGAGCCCCCACCATCTTCCTAGAGAACGAGCTATCTTGGGACCGGTAGATGGTAAACAGATTTGTTTGTGCTCGCCTTCTTCCGACGAAGCACACGGTCTCTGTCACTACTATGAGGGCAGAGTTGATGTTCTATCTAGAGACGGGTGCCCCAATCAACATCAGTCTTTTGATGCATAGCCGTATTCTTGAGCTTGCCGCCACTTCTGAGCGAGAGCTACTACCATACTGACCGAATTTTGATATGTTTGCTCTAGAGGCCGAGGTGAAGATGCTCGTCAGTGATGATTGGGAAGATCCTGAGCCGCAGCTCAGTTCGCAGTCAGTCTCGAGAGTACAGAGATGGGCTATAGCAGAAATGGAGCATACTCTTGTGCATGGTGCACCAAGGACTCAGAGAGCCTTGATTGAGGAGCACTCGCGAGAGATTGCGAGTCTACATAGCAAGATGGATCGGATTATTGACTTTTTAGGAGTTCCGCCTGCTACCCCGCCACCTAGGACTGCCCCTCGTCATAAAGCATCCTCTTCCGCCACAGCCGCCTCGAGTTCTGCACCGCCTCCCGGTTTTGAGCCTAGAGACTATTGGGAGGGTTATTCCGATGATGACTAGCTTTTATTTGTTTTTATTGTTGTTTTCCATTTTCTTGTTTTTTTAATTTCTTTTTCTTTTCCTATCTAGTTGATGTAGCGGAATATTAATTATATAAGGATTTTGTCGGCTTAAATTGTTTTGGAGTTATATTATTTTTCTCTTTTACTGCCGCTCTTTTGTTATACAGTTTCTTGTCACTATTCTTCTTGGTTTGTTTGAGTTACTTAGCACAGATTCTTCCTGCACTACTTACATGAGCCCGATGATTTATACGACGATCCGATTCTTCTTTGGTTCCGCCCTTAACCGAATCTAAGTTCCTTTTCATTTTTGTTTTCCATCTTACACATTGGGGACAATGTTTCGATTAAGTGGGGGGTAGAGGAACGTCACTTAGCTTTTTAGCAGTATATTCCATGATTGCGTGATTATCTTGATTCTCTATGATGCACGATTCACCACTAAGACTTTGATTCCTTTCGACAGAATTTCAAAAAAATATGATATCTTTGATCTTTTCGAGTTAATTGACTTCATCTTTGTTTTACTTTGTACGAGTAAGAGAAAGTGTCCACTTCTGAAGTAGTGGCGTATTAAGCGCATATTCTGTTATGAGCCACCATTTTAAGCATGTATAACTCACTTCCCTTGGTGTGTATTCGATAGCATATTGTTTTGACTAGAGTTGACCCTGGCTTCATCACGAATCATGGTTCACATACGCTTAAAAGGCAAAGGAATTTTGGATTCGGTAGTTTATCATGAGTGAGGCCGTGAGGATAGTTAAATCAATGAAAGTTCACCCGCCAAGAAAGGGAAGTGCATTGAAACATATACATCTATATTCTCTTTGGCAATATCTTAGTCGATGGAGCGTAAGATGCACGACTTTTGCATAGACCGATAAACGTGAGCCTAAGAGTGATATATTCTTATTTCTCGATCCTCCTTGCCTGCTCAATTAATTAACAAATACATGGTCGAGACTGGTTAGTTCGACTACGGGTTGATGTAATGTGAAATTGTCTGCATTTCTAAGCGGTTGTGAAAGTTATTGCACACACACATTGGCTCATGACGTGGATTGTGTTTAATATGTTACTTTTGGATATGAGTGGCATGATCTTGATCTTGACTTTATGAGGCATAGTTGTTTTTAATTAACTTGTATATTGATCAGAGTGTTATTTTCTTTTCTCATTTTTGCTCGGGACGATCAAAAGCTAAGTGGGGGGTAGTTGATAACACTCTAAATGGTAAAAATATTAATACCTATATTCACCCCGAATTCTGCTCAAGAGAGGACAAGATAGGTGGTTATTGTGTGGAATATATACATTGGCCCAAGTGATTGAAGCCCAAGAAGAATCCAGTTTGAAGAAAAGGAAGAAAAGTAAGCCCGGTAACCGGGAGGCTAACCGGCGTCTTGTGTCATTGTATCTATATAAGGTCTTAAGCCGGACATTGTATCATATTACAAATTATTGCATAAGTTTTCATAAGAACTCAATTATATTAAATTTTATTATTATGAAATAAAGTTTCTTGAGCTTTGGAGAGTTGTTTTCGGTTTCCTCCCTTCTTTCATCATCTTTAGCTTGAGTAGATCGAGTTGGATCTCCGTTGTTGAAGGTATGAAGTTTTGAACGTTCTTTTTGTTTTCAATATGGTAGATCTGTTCGTATTTATGTGTTTTAGTTAATTTGCATGTTTAACAACCCCATGATTTACTTATTTTAATCATACTGAGCAATGTAGATCCAGAAAATAGGAAAAGTCGCTCCCGGTAAACCGGCGGTCTATACCGGTTTACCGAGGCATATTTTAGAAAACCTAAACTGGGATTCACTATAGCTACATTGATCGGCATAAATAATTAAAATGAGTAGTAGGTCTGGCCAATCTAATATTCATAATTCGTAAATTAACATGAAGAACTGTTAGTGAAGTGTTAATTAGGACATAGTCTTGAATGGACCCTAGGAACGTGCTGGTCAATGTCGACAGCTGCCTAGGCGGGTTAGGGTATGAGTTAGTGCTCAATATCGGAAATTCTACTTCTTTATGCGTATGGGCTATTACGGACCAATTAAGGAGGGTAGCTTGCGTATAGATTGTCTGCTACCATTGTCAGAGTATATAGGTTTAGGAATTGCACCCGTAGCTGATAAATATGATAATAATCATTAAAAGCTCACCATTAATCTAAGAAAATTTGTGGGGAAGTAAACGTAAGGATTAACTAATCCAAGTTAGTAGATCGGTGAGGCAAGGGAGAGAATACCATGTTTGTTTTTTTTATGTTATTGTTGGTCAATGACTATCTCTATGTTGCTTCTTAATTAGGTTAGGATCGTTTATACTTATAAGTTGCATTGTCTCTGTGGGATCGACCTTGACTCGCATGTACTATACTGCGATGTACCTAGTATTCTTGCTAGTAATATCGACGTTAGTGACTTACACACGATCAAGTTTCAAGTCAAAGACTAAGCAATCAACAAAGTGAATGTTGGAACTGATGCATATGGATCTATTTGGACCAGTGATACAACAAGTATAACATGGATGAAATACACTCTAGTTGTTGTGGATGATCATTCTTGATACACGTGGGTGATCTTCATGAACAAGAAAAATGAAACACTTCAAAAGATGCCTGAACTTTTGAAGAGGTTACCAAATGAGAAAAGTGTGACAGTGGTGAAAATCAGATCAGCCAAGGGTACTGAGTTCCTTAACAAAGTCATAAGAGAGTACTGTGAACAAAATGGTGTGCTGAATCAATTAGCAGCTGTTGGTACACCTCAGAAAAATTGGGTTGCTGAGAGAAGGAACAAGACTTTGAATGAAGCAGGGAGGACTATGATTTGTGAAGAAAAGTTACTTGAAAGGTATTGGGCTAAAGCAATCAATACTGCATGCAACACACAAAATAGAACCTCAGTGAACAAGAAGCTAATGAAGACACCTTATGAAATTTGGAATGGAAGGAAGCCAAACATTTATTACTTTCATCCATTAGGAAGTAAATGCTTTATTTGAATCATAAGGAGCAACTGAAGACTTTCCAACCAAAATCAGATGAAGGAATCTTTTTGGGATACACTTCAATCAGCAATGCATGTAGGGTGCTGAACAAAAGGACTTTGAAACATGAAGAATCAATACATGTTGTGTTTGATGAACCTAAGTTCACTGGAATGGAGAAAGAAGAAGTTTCAGAACCTGCTGTGAATCAGAAAGCCACAGAACCAGAATTTTTTGATGTTCTAAACAAATTAAGTGACTTAAAGATTTTTGAAGAAAACCCTGCTGAAGAACCTGCTGGTAACACTGCTGAGACAACAACCTATGCGGGATCTGCTGATCCCCTCACTGAACCAACATCAGACCCTACTGAAGATCAGGTTCCTGTAAATTAAACAAATCAAGATTTACAATGGTTAAAGGATCACCCTGCTGAACAAGTAATTGGTGATGTACAACAAGGTGTGAGGACTAGAAGACAACTAGAGGCCATGTTTACATGTTTTCTATCTCATATAGAGCCAAAAGTTGTTGAAGAAGCAATTTCAGATCTAGATTGGATAATTTCTATGCAAGAAGAACTTAATGAGTTTGAAAGGAATCAAGTATGGATAATCACTTATTCAGTTATTATTAACTTTAGACCCCATTGATGAAGTGTCATAACTAGCTGTTATAGTGCAAAGCAAAAGGATGTCTAGAAATAAATGTATAGGATTTAATAGAGTCTGATATTTGTATAAGTTAATTAGACAAGCACTATAATAGTTCTAGGATCAGAACCGAGAAATGGAGTAATCAACTTAAGGAAACTGAGATCCTCAAGAGATACTGGAAAACTGACATAAAAGCACACCAACAGAAACTGAAGAAGGTAAGTTCGCTGAGGGACACAGACTCATTTGACTTATCTAGAAGATAGAAGAACCGAGGGATCAGACTCAGTTATTGAAGACAGAAGAACTGAGGGTTCAAACTCAGTTTATTAAGACTAAGCCGAGACTGTAAAGTTAGACTTCAGGCAAGATTGTGATGACCTGAACTGACTTTAAGGATCTTGTATGAATGCCTAAGAATCATAAGGACAACGATATCTTAGATGATCAATTGAAAATGGTGTACTCTGATTTAGTCAGTTATAGTCAGATGAATGATATAGTACTGAGATGTTGAAGAATAGTAAAAACTTAGTTAATGCTCTTAAAAACTCGAAACTGACTACGTCATGTTTGAATCAGTTTTTAACTAAGTTGAGAAAAACTGAAGAAAAATCTGACCGTTATAAGATAAGCAATCTTATTGGACACACAGAAATGTCAGGAAGGACACTGACACACAAAAAGAAAAGCAGGACCACTAACGGCTATAAGGATTCAAATTCAAATGATCTAACCATTAGAGAAACCCCTATAAAAAGATCACTTCTACTTCAAGAAGAGAAGCGGAATTCTAGATTTAATCGAATCAAGAAAGTTCATACTAAGGGGGAAAAAGCACATTAAAAGAATTCCTGCTAAGCACTTAATTGCAAGATCAAGAAATTTCTTCAAGTGTTCATAAGCATTCAAAGATAATCAAGACCAATCATTTGAAGAAAACAGAGTTGTGCATAACTTGTATATCTAGAAGAAAAAGCTCAAATCACAAATTGAATCATAGTTATTGATTCATGTCTCAACTTTGATCTTATCAAAGGCTTTAAACTGTGAAACACCACGAAGGTGTGAAGGACAGTTGAGATGCAGTCAGGAAGACTGTGTTTGTGATGAGATGGTGAAGAGGCAATTCAACCCTCTAAGGACCAGTGTAGCAAGCTTAGTTCAAACATCAATCCTACCTGTTGAAGACTGAAGCTGGAAGATTGTGAAGCTAGGGATTAGTGAAGGACAATCAAGTGTCTAGAATTTACTTTGTGTCTTGTAACTGTAAACCTCAAGAACATAGTGGATTTGACCTCCGCATCACAGGGGAAGAGAGGATTGATAGGATTACACCACCTGGAACCTCTATAATTCTTGTTTACTTACTTTACGTATTTACTTACTGCATTATAGTTATATTCATCTAGTTTACATACTTAGCAAACACCAGGAACTGAGACACTATATTAACTGATAATTCATATTTTACAAAGGCTTAATTTAATCCGCTTCTGGTTAACTCGGCTAAGGATAAGTCAGCTTTGACTTATACTCAGCTAAGTTAGCTTAACTCCGCACAAGTTTTAGTTGAACTAAATCTGGTTTAGGATTCAAATTTTGGGAGACATTTTGGTGACAAGTTTATTCACCCCCCTCCCAAACTTGTGTTAGCCTTCTCAAAGGACCAACAATTGGTATCGGAGTAGTTCTTCCTTTTTGGAGGTGATCCAAATCGATTACCGATCACGTGCAAAGCACTTACTAGCAATAGGACTAGGTCTATCGTAGTAAAGTACTGGAAAATCAAGGTCGGTCCCAAAGAGACTCGTAAGAATGTCTAATTATCAATATTGATCTTGTCACAATAACGGTCCACGACCAACTATAATATAGACAGTAGTAAAATTGGTAACAATCAACTAGCAAGATTATGCAAGTTCAACGAAACAAACTAGAGTTTCTAATGTATTAGTTCAATTATAAGTAATTAGTTATTCCCCCCACACATGCAACAGTCTTCCCCACTGGTGAATTTATTCATTGTTCAACTATGGGTACAACTCCTAACCCTATCTACTCCGACAATGGCAGTAGACAATCTATACACAAGCTACCCTCCTTAATTGGTCCGTAATAGCCCATACGTATAAAAAACTAGAGCTGTCGATATTGAGCGCTAACTCATACCGCAAACCCTCCTAGACAGCTATCTACATTGACCAGCACGTTCCTAGGGTCCATCAAGATATTGTCCTAATTAACACTTCACTAACAGTCCTTCATGTTAATTTACGATGACATGTAAATAGTCGATCAGGCTACTAACATGTAAATTAAATCTATCGATCAACGTAGCTGGCGCCAATTATCATGAATTAGTAATTTACTAGGTATTCAGATCTAGCGATATGACCATCGCAGATCTGAAGAACACAACTACTATTCTATTATTTCTTCACCAATGAATCAGATCTATAACACATGGGGTAAAATAAACTAACTACTACATAATTAAACTAAATAAGCAATTAAAACATACTAGTCGAATAGAACAACGATAGATCTACATCTTGGAAAAGGCAAAAATAATACCCTCGAAGACGAGCGTAGATCTCCTTCGGATCTCTCCCTAGGCAGCGACTCCGTCGTCTCTCCGTCCAGAACTCATAAAATAAATAAAATAAGAACAATGAACTTTTTATTGCATAATGCTTGTAAATTGTATGGTACTATTGTTACATTTTGTTCTGAGGCGAAACCTCTTATTTATCACTATCTAAAAGACTTAGGAACTTCTAGTTCGACCCTTCGTCCAAGAAAATGCATTTCGGAAGGTTCTCGACCCTCGGTAAGTCGGAACCTCCTCCCGGGTTACCGTGGGTACTTTTGTCATTTTCTTCAACCGACTTAACTTGGAAGCCTCTGGAATACCCTAGGCCCATTCTTTTTCATTCAGTCCACTCTAGATTCGTCTATCATGCTCAGCCCAATATTTCATATCCTGAAAATCATCAAATAATACACGAAATAATATTTAAATAGGGAAAATAAATGCTAAGTGCAGATTTCTCGACTCACGAACCCGACATATGATAGACCATTTGAAACAACTATTTTTAGTTCATAATGGATAGAATATTGATGCCGCAGATAGACCATTTTAACCGTCATCAACTACCCCCACTAGCCTTATGTGCGTCCGCGAGCAGAGTATCAAGGCGGAATGTACCTCCAAGAACAATCTCCGTCAACTACCACACATTCAATAAAGATTTCCGGCAGAGGCATACATTAAGCCACAATCCATAAGCTCCTCATTAATCACTACTTACCACGCATCAATGTGTCGTGTGATGAATCAGTTGTGATAGTGCGTTCATGAGAAGAATCAAGTTGTATTATGACGATACCGAATATCGTACCTCCACGTGGCGTCACGAGATAGTTGATGTATAACATTTATATGATAAAAATTACTATATATTATATATTTTATCAACTCTTTATATATAAAATATAAGAAATTATAACGATAATCTTATGAAATATTAATAGCTAGGAATAAATCTAAATACTATAAAAATCTAGTAAAAGTAATAAAAAGTTATAAATTTTGTAACGGTTTAGTAACCGGAGTGTCGTGTCAGATTTACGTGGGTATTTTTGGTATTTTATTGCAGATTTTTAGGTAAACCAAGACCCCGAGTGACGACACTTTTTGAAGTAAAAACATGTCTTTTGAAGGAAGTAAGGAAGTGCCACGAGACTTAAAATTCAAGTGGATCATCAATTCGTAGTGCTATTATCAAATTATAAATTCGACAAACGAATGGCCCATCAAAAAGGAATTTTCTGAAGAAGAGTCCTTCATGAAAGTTATAGATCTTTTCAAGAGCTTTCCAACGCTTCTTGAATCATGTCATTTGAAGATCCAGAGCTCAAGTTATGATTTTATCAAATTTCAGATCAAGATGTGAAAAAATGCTAACCGGATCAATCCGGATTAACCTCGGATCGATCCGGCTTGTCAGTTGGAAACATAATGATGATTAGCATGTGATTTTGCAGAGAATAATCCGGTGGATAATATTTTTTATTCTCGGATCGATCCGGCATCACCTCGGATAGATCCGGCCCCGGTGAAAGACTTGGTTACATGGAACACTATGATGGGTGGTTACCTTCGTGTCCCTCAGTTTTCTGGTGTGGTTGAACTTTTTAAGCAGTTGCTATGCTGGGGTACCTTAGATGCTGGCACTATGCTCACTGATCTAACAGCTGCAGGAGAGTTGGATTTTGTTTTAGGAGGGATGTCCTTACATGAATATTGCTTTAAGACAGGTTTTTGCTCAAATTTGAATGTGACAAGTGCATTGATTTACATGTATGGGAAAGTTGGTTCAGTTGATTCCAGCAGGAAGGTTTTTGAAGAATTTCATCAATCGGGAGAAATTTCTATTGGAAGATTGCTTCGGTTCTAGCTTTCCAGTTTTGCCACTAAAAAAAGAGCAGCTCACCTTTGATTCCCAAAAATCAAGGAGGAATTCTAAAACGTCTTCTCAATTATTTCGATTGTTTCTCCAGTATGGAATCAGCTAATGAAAATCAACAAGGGAAGACCTTGAAAATTTGTGAGCTTGATTACATCTCACGACTTGCCAATTCGGTTGTTCGTCATATCTACTCATTTCTTCCTCCTAGAGATGTTGCCTCCACGTCTGATTTTTCCAGGACTTGGAATAACTGTTGGTGCACATATATGTTTGCCATATTCAATTTTATTTACAATACTTACGTCCCAACGGAGCAAAATGATCGTTTTTGGGCATTGCATAAGCAAATTTTTTTGGATTTAATCGAAAGGGCTGTTCTTAGGCGACTTGGAGTAGAATTCTACTTACAAAGATCCCAAATGTACATAGAATTCTGTGATTTACCGTTGTTAGAGTCTTACTTAAACAAATGGATTAATATTGCAATTGGGAAAGGTGTACCTGAGCCGGCTCTTCGTCCCTTTAAAGTTTCTTTCCAAAAATTCCGCCCAAAAATTTGACTATTTTTGAATTCATTTAAAGGGACGATTTGTCGTCGTAATAAAGATATTTACAGGGACGATATTAGATTATATTGTTATATTATTTTGTATTTTCCGAATATAGCCTTGTTGGCTCTCTATATAAACCCATTGTATACACATTATTTCTTAATGACAATTAGTTTGTTATTCAATATTATCTATCATGGTATCAGAGATTCTTTGATCCCTAAAAATTTTTCTAGCTGCCGCCGCCGCCGCCAGCCTTTTTTTTTTTTTTTTTTTTTTTTTTTTTTTTTTCTGCCACAAGCTTACAGCGGCCATGGCAACCCTCTCCGCCACCTCTGTCCACTCAGCCACCTCTGTATCTTCCGGTCTTTGCTACGATTCGCCGCTGCGGCTGCAGCCCCGCGGCCCCCACCACCGTTATCTCTCTCAATCCTGCTGTCAATGCTCCTACAAAACTCGATGGCAAAAATTTCACGGCTTGGAAGCTTCAATTGACCACTTTACTCACAGGTCACGGTCTCCTCGGTTATGTGACCGGTGCTACACCCATGCCGCCACCAACGGTTCCATCTGCGGCTGGTGAGGTCACGATCAATGCGGCTCACTTGCATTGGATACAACAAGATGCTTTAATCCACAATTTGCTATTGGGTTCGGTTGATAAGGAATTTATCGCTACGATTCAGCACACGACAAATTCGAAGCAAGCTTGGGACACTCTTCTCGACACATATGGGAAACAAAGTAAGGGTCGTATTCGACATCTCAGACTGCGTTTAAATTCCATTACCAAAGGTACAATGTCAATCTCTCAATACTTCATTGCCGTTAAAACTATTGCGGATGACCTTGCGTCTCTAGATGCTAAAGTACATGATGATGACTTAGTTGAAATAATCTTGAAAAATCTTAGTAGTGAATATAAGGATCTTGTGAGTGCTATACAGGCTCGTGATGACACTATCTCTATGCCGTTGTTACATGAAAAATTACTAATGCATGAAGCGTCACTTTTACAAAGTCCGTCTGTCCCACCCCCCGCGTATACTGCTTTCCCTGCCTACCCTTCACCCCGTCCCATGCATGTTCCAGCCAATACAGCCTATAACCCATATCAGCAGCTCCCTCGGCCCCCTCCCCCTATCCTGCCGCAAGCTCCTTCCCCCTACCCGAGACCCCAATAGTCCGGCCCTTCACCCAATCACTCATCCAAAAGTACCTTTGCCCGTCCCTCCAAAGGCTATCAAGGCTTCTGCCAACTCTGTGGTCTCCAGGGTCATGTTGCCACTCGCTGCACCGCTTATCCTCTCTACAATAATCTTCCACGCCCAACCCGCAATCAAGGAATCCCTCGGCCCCCTCAGCCGCCCCATGCCCATGTTGCCCAAACTGCTCCTTCCAGCTCCACTCTGCCGTACTCTGATCCTTCTGCTACTTGGATGCTTGATAGTGGTGCATCTCATCATATGACACAGGAACTCAGTCTACTTTCTCTTCACTCCCCTTACCAAGGTATGGATCGTATAGTCATTGGTGATGGTAGTTCTTTGGCTATCACACACATTGGCTCTACCTCTCTTTCTTCTTTCAAATTAAATCATGTGCTTTGTGTACCTTCTCTTTCTCGCAACTTATTATCTGTCCATAAATTTTGCCAAGATAATTCTGTGTCTATTGAATTCTTATCTGATTCGTTTTTGGTGAAGGACTTAATTGAAGACTGGCAAATGCCTCCACCAAGGACAAGTCAGTGACGAAGCCTATGTGTGGTCCTCCAAAGCTCTCTTTGCCTTCTCTGCTTCCAAAGCTTCTGCTACCACTTGGCATCTCCGCTGCGGCCATCCTGCTTTTCCCATTATTCAAAATCTTGCAAACAATAATTTTTTAGAATTATATACAGTTTCTCATTCCTCTTGTGATTCTTGTTTGTGTAATAAGAGCCACAGGCTCCCTTTTTCGGATTCTACACTGTCTACTTCTCAACCATTGGAAGTTGTTTATTCTGACGTTTGGTCGTCTCCTGTTTACTCAATTGATAATTTTAAATATTATGTTCTGTTTGTTGATCATTTTACTCGATACATGTGGATATACCCGCTTGCATGTAAATCTGACGTATATAATACTTTCATTAAATTCAAGCATTATGTTGAAAAACTGTTAGATGCGCCTATCAAAACCCTCTATTCTGATAATGGCACTGAGTACATAAAGTTACGTCATTTTCTCTCTGAGCATGGCATCTCTCATTTCACTTCTCCCACTTACACCCCGCAAAGCACAACGGCATCTCTGAACGCCGGCACTTGCATATCGCTGAAACCGCCCTCACTCTTCTTGCCCATGCCAAACTACCGGTTACCTATTGGTCTTATGCCGTTAGTACCGCGGTTTACCTCATTAATCGCATGCCTACAAAAAACCTTAATATGCTTTCACCACATATCAAGCTCTTCTCTAAGCCCCCCAATTACTCTAAGCTTCGCGTCTTCGGCTGCCTTTGTTATCCCTGGCTCAAACCCTACAACCCGCACAAACTTGCGCCTACATCCAAGCCATGTATATTTCTTGGTTACGCCCTCACACAAAGCGCTTACCTTTGCTACGACATCTCTGAGTCCCGTATGCATATTTCACGTGATGTTAGGTTTGTGGAGGACATTTTTCCATTTGCTAGCATCTCCTCTGACCCTTCCTTACCTCCTTTAACTGCCCTCCTTCCCTCTGCTTCCTATGAACCCACGGCTGTTCCTATCCTTCCACCACCCCCACGGCCCATACACCAACAGTGGGCATTTATGAGCCAGCCACAAGCTCCCCCTCCTCCTTTTCTCCTGTCTCTCCCCACTTCAACTCTCCTAGTGAGTCTCATTCTTCTCCCACTCCCATCTCATCTCCTTCCACCTCGTCCTCCACTGAGCCGCCTCCTCCCCCTCCTCCCCCCCAGCCGACCCATCCCATGACCACTCGTTCTCAAAATAAAATCTACAAACCTCGTCAACTCTTTAACCTTCAAGCTCAACTTCACAATCGCTACATAGACACGGAGCCCTCAACCCTTAAGCAGGCATTGCAGTGTCCGCAGTGGTGTGGCCATGTCTGATGAGTATAGTGCGCTTCTTCGCAATGACACGTGGTCTTTAGTTCCCCCTACTGATGGTTTAAATATAGTTGGATGTAAGTGGGTTTTCCGAATCAAACGGAAACCGGATGGCTCGATTGATAAATACAAGGCTCGGTTGGTTGCCAAAGGGTTTACACAACGCCCTGGTTTGGATTACTTTGAAACTTTTAGTCCTGTTGTTAAACCTGTTACTATCCGCCTTGTTCTTAGTATTGCAGTTTCCTTTGGTTGGTCTCTTCGCCAACTCGATGTCAATAACGCCTTCCTACAGGGGACACTAGCTGAAGGTGTCTATATGTCTCAACCACCCGGGTTTGAGGATGCAACGAAACCCACTTTTGTGTGCAAACTTCGCAAGGCGATCTATGGTCTTAAGCAGGCACCTCGGGCTTGGTACCATGAGCTTAAGTCCTTTGTTCTTACCATGGGTTTTGTTAACTCTGCGGCTGATCCTTCTTTATTTGTTTATCGCACATCTGTCAGCATTACTTTTATCTTGGTATATGTCGATGACATCATTGTTACAGGTAGCTCCAGTGAGCAGGTTCAGAGTGTTATTGATCAGTTGGGCTCTCGGTTCTCTATTAAGGACCTTGGTCCCCTTTCGTATTTTTTGGGAGTTGAGGTCACTCATTCTGCCCTTGGTATGTTACTTACGCAGACCAGGTACACACGTGAGCTGCTTTCTCAGGTTCACATGGAGGATTCTAAGGCGGTTTCCACGCCTATGCCAGCTGATGCCTTTTCCGGTGATCCGATTGTTTCTCCTCCTTATTCCGATCCGACTCAGTATCGTCAGGTTTTGGGTGCCTTGCAGTACTTATGCTTCACGAGAGTTGATATTCAGTTTGCAGTTAATAAGCTCTCCCAGTTTATGCATGCACCAACAGAGTATCATTGGATGCTTGTCAAACGTCTTCTGCGATATTTGTCTGGCACCCCTACTCTGGGTTTACAGTTATATCAGGATTCCCCTCTGGCCTTGCATGCGTTTTCGGATTCTGATTGGGCAGGTAACCGGGACGCAAGCTATCGCGACCCCGTGTCCTCTGAGTATGTGCCAGGTTACACTTCCACTTCTGCTTATATTGTCTTCTTGAGCAAAAATGCCATTTCTTGGAGCTCCAAGAAGCAACATTCAGTTTCTCGTTCTTCCACCGAAGCTGAGTATCGGTGTGTTGCGTATACCGCCGCCGAAGTTACTGGCCGACTTATCTACTTGCCGATCTCGGATTTACCGTTACTTCCACACCAGTGATTTTTTGTGACAATTTAGGTGCGTTTCGCCTCAGTGCCAACCCGGTTTTTCACTCACGCATGAAGCACGTGGCCATTGACTATCACTTTATTCATGAGCATGTTGAGCGTGGTCTTGTTCGTGTTGCTCGTGTCGCTGCTGCAGACCAACTGGCCAATGTTCTCACCAAGCCCTTGCCACGGTTGTCCTTTTCTTCACTTGTTTCCAAGCTTGGACTTCGCTCAAATCCGTTTGCTTGAGGGAGCGTATTAGATTATATTGTTATATTATTTTGTATTTTCCGAATATAGCCTTGTTTGCTCTCTATATAAACCCATTGTACACACATTATTTCTTAATGACAATTAGTTTGTTATTCAATATTATCTATCAGACGACAATGTCGTCCCTTTAAAGTTTGTCCCTTCTGCTGGTAATTCTTGTGGAGCATGACAATTCAAGCTAAAGGATTTGGGGAAACTGAAATATTTTCTAGGTATCGAAGTAGCGCGATCACACCAAGGAATAAATCTTTCACAGCGCAAATATGCATTAGAAATTCTTGAAGACACTGGTTTTATAAGCTCTAAACCGTCTTGTTTTCCTATGGAGTAAAGTATTTCTTTAACACAATCAGATGGAGATTTGTTAGAGGATGCTTCGGTTTATAGGATGTTGGTTGGAAGATTGATTTATCTGACAGTCACAAGACCGGATCTTACCTATGCTATAAATATTTTAAGTCAATTCATGGACAAGCCACTCCAACCGCATTTAGATGCAGCTCACACTGTGCTACGGTACATCAAGCAAACACCGGGTCAGAGCATCTTTCTACCGTCTACGGGAGATGAGCAACTCCATGCTTTTTGTGATGCACATTGGGCACGTTGCAAGGATATGAGGCGGTTAGTTACGGGTTACTGTATATTACTTGGTAGAGCACCGATGTCTTGGAGGACAAAGTAACAGACAACAGTTTCACGTTCCAGTGCAGAAGCGGAGTATCGGTCAATGGCAAGCACTTGTTGTGAGATTATTTGGATTAAATCCATATTGAAGGATTTGAAGATCATACATGAGCAACCGGCAAATTTATTTTGTGATAACCAAGCTGCGTTACACATTGCATCAAATCCAGTTTTCCACGAGCGGACGAAACATATTGAAATAGATTGTCATTTGGTACGAGAAAAGATTCAAGATGGAGTTGTCAAAATGCGTCATATTCGAACCATTAATCAACCAGCGGATTTATTTACCAAACCGTTGAGCACGTCACATTTTGAGCAGTTACTTGGCAAGTTGGGAGTTGTCAAATAAATATTCCAACTTGAGGGGGAGTGTTGAAAAAATAAAATCCCCTAATTAATTTCATTTACACTAGCAGTTACTAGAATATTCACCATTCAATTGTGTATATTTGATTAGCATGATTATAGGCATCAGATTGGAAAATGTTTACGACTAGAATGATGCGGACATGTTGTATATATTTTGTATCTTTTCATTTTTTGAAATAAAATTCAAAATTTACACAGAATATTTTATAATTTACAAGTCCGCTCATTATAAGCTCTCCATCAACGAGCTCTATTGTTATAAGATTTCCATCAACGAGCTCTCTTATTATAAGCTCTCCATCAACGAGACTTCTTATTATAAGCTCTCTATCAATACGCTCTCTCATTATGAGCTCGCCCAACATAAACTCTCCAACAACGAGCTCTCTATTTACAGTCTCACCAGAAAAGTTACTCGCGATCTCAATCTTGTCCAAAACAAGGGGGCCGAGAGTGGAAATTTTCAAACAGGCATATGATTGCGCAGACTCAACACTTATTTCAACCAAGTTCGCCCTCAATCTTGCTTGAAACAAGGGGGCCGCTGGTGGAAATATTCAAACAAGCATGAATGACCAGAATTCGACATTTATTTCAACCAGGCCCGCAGCGACCTTGCTTGGAACAAGGAGGCCGCACATTGAAATTTTCAATTCAGATTGAGGATTCAACAACAATAGGTCCGATTTTTACGATTCAGTTATTTTTAGCAAGGTCGGTGCTCAGTGCTCTCAACGTCGCAAAAAACCAGGGGGTTGTATGCCCGCAAATACCGGCTAGCGGACCCAAACTACGGACTCGAAAGATGGGAGTATTTCGAGCAAAAATAAAGATACAAACTAAAAAACGCTTGGAAAAATCATTGCAAGAAACAAAGCAAATATGCATTCAAAGGCCGAAGAGCGGCCACAAGTTAAAGTTACGATCATAAGAGTAAAGGCCTCCGTCATGACCACCATGTTCACAACAGATTCATCAGGTATAAAATGGGGCCGCCGAAAAGAGCACCCCCAAACGATCTCTCAAGCTCTCCGAGTTACGAGCCCTCAAGCTCTCCAAGTTACGAGCTCTCAAGGTACAAACTCTCACCGGTTTTTATTTCTTCAACAAATGATTACACTTCTTATTCATTTGAACTCTCTCATCTAAAGCGGTGGGACGAGCTTTCTTATTTTACGAACTCTCCCTACCAAAAATGGCGGGACGAGCTTTCTTATTTTTGGAATTCACCAAAGGTCAACTCGTCATCAAAATGAGACTTCTCTTCACCAACAACAAGTCCGTCCGCTTAATAGCGCGGCACAAAGAGGCATTATGCCATCCAAAGGCAAAAGCCACACAAAAAAAGGCTAAGGCTATCCGCCCATTATAGCCCCCAAAAGGCTAAGGCTATCCGCCCATTATAGCCCCCAAAAAGGTCAAGGCTATCTGCCCCATATGACCCTCAAAAGGTTAAGGCTCCCTTCCATTATAGCCCCCAAAGGTCAAGGCTATCCGCCCATATGACCCTCAAAAGGCTAAGGCTATATGGCTATTATAGCCCCCAAAATGTCAAGGCTATCCGCCCCATATGACCCTCAAAAGGCTAAGGCTCTCCGTGTTAGGAAATCTACGCGGAAACGCAGCGGAATTTTAAATTTATTTCCCTTTTATCAAGATCGACTTCGTTTAAGAAACACGCATAAAAAGAAGTAGTCTAAGAATTACCTTGGATGATCTAAAATAGATCGTCGCTTTGTCTACGATTGTAGTTTCTGCACGAAGCCGCCCAAGCGTTCGGCCTCTACCGTTGATCCACATGAACAACCCGCCGGAATCCAACATTGGATTGCTACCGGAAAAACTCAGCTGCTAGGCCGCCTTTTTCTTTCTCCCAAAACTCTCTCCTAAGAAACTCCCTTTTTATCTCACAAAAATATTGCAAGAATATTGTGTTGTGAAATATTGCAAAAATATTGTGTTGTAAAATATTTGGCACCACTCTCCTTTTATAAAGAGATGGGGCGCCTATTGGCATCCCCAGCTTGATTGGGAAATTCTTCCTATTTGATAGAAGAGAAAGAAAACAAATTTTCAATAAAATAAGAAAAATATATATTCTAGATTTATCTCATTAATATTCAATATCTTATATAAAATATTTTTCAAGATATATATCGTTAATATATAATATTGAATATATCTCTATTATATTACCATAAAACAATTTACACATGTGTATATATATATCATATATATATATATATATATATATATATATATATATATATATATATATATATATATATATATATATTACACATATAAATCTATATACATATATGAATATTGCACATGTACACATGTATACAAATATACATCACACGCATATACATAGATGCACATATTAATATCAAATATTAACACACAATAATATAATACTATATTAATTAATTTGTAAAATTCATGTGTACCATTATACACAAAATTTCGCCCCCTATAAATATATATTTAATTAATCAATATAAATAATATCTTGTATTATATTTATTCATAATAAATAAATATTAATATATTAATTTATCACTATAACACTTTATAGTCGAGATAGACTATCCTTATTTTGTTATCACCATAACCGCATTTTAATCTAGCTAGAAGTCCTTATGTGTGCGAACCGATAGGCTTTCAAATATGTTGGCCGTAGACACAAGATGCAATTACGAAAATGCCCCTCATACCTAACGATAATGGATAGCGTCTAGCAACATGCCATGACCCTCAATCATCGGAAGGTGGGGTGTCGTGATGAGGTGATTTCTCTTGGCCTGACTTTGATTGTCCTGGGTGATGGATTATCCGCCTCGTCATTTTGGTTTTGCAGGATGTCTAACAGTGATCGGTCTTGGAGTGACGGTAATGATGACATACACGGTTATGCCTCTGGAGAGGTCGAGGAGGTGAGTACCAGCACTGGTGAGGGAGAAGAGGGTGAAAGTGCTGATGATGACTTGGTATTGTCTCGTCTGGCTTCGAATCCACCAAGCTGCCCTAAAGCGGTTGTTTTTAAAGTGCCTCGAGGCCAGCCTGTCCCTCCAATAGCAGTTTCTTCTGACCCTAAGAAAGTATTCGGGAAAGAAGCTGCCCGAGCTAAAGGTTCTTCCTCAAGTGTGTCGGTTTCCGTGGTTCCACCAAAGAATCCAAAGAGAAAGAAAACTGGCGGCGGAGATTCTGAGCTCAAGGATAGCATTAAAACTCCGTGGCCGAATAATCCCGAGGCGGCCAAAGAGGAAAAGGATATCGATCTTCTTGATAGGAAAATCGAAGCAGATTGGACGAGTGTCCATGCCTATCTCAATGATCCCTAAGTTTTCTCCACATTTAATATATCTTCCGACTATCTATTTTAAGGCTTCAAAGAAGCCGCCAACCGCGCCGGACATAGATTAAATAAAGATTGGTTGGTTCTTTTTTAAAATCATTTCATTGCAGGGCTCAGACCGCCCTTCGATCCGTTCTTTGTGGATGTGATGTGGAGACTGGTTGCTCCGCCCTACGACTTTACCCGGGTGTAATAAGGGTGATAATGGCATTCATGACACTATTCCAGATCTTAGGCTATGAGCCCTCCCTTCATGTCTTCTTGAAGTTCTATATTTTTAGCGGAGCGGCTACCAACAAGGCCGATTCTAGCAATTTTCTGTTGACCCGAGTGAAGAAATGTTCATTGTTTTATTGGACCTCGAATAAAGTTCGTGACTGGGGTGGAAGGGACATGATCGTTGAGTCCGCGTCAGGATGTCCATTTCTGAAGTTTGAGACACGTATGAAGGGTAGGCTGAATTCAATTTTTATGTTTAAGAAGCTCAAAACAACTGAGAAGGAACTTCTTGATACCCTTCGCACATTTCTTGGTTGGGATGTGAAAAGCGGGTCTCAGAAGTGGACATTCAGCTGGAGGGGGTTACTTGATCTCACGGTCCCCTTCAATTGTGTTGCTGGAATTCCTGGGTTGATTAATGTCCAACCTATAGTTGAGACCTCTTGATTGGAGACCCACAAGGATTGGTTCGCCGAATGCCATTACCGGAAATGTTTTCCGTCTAGGTGTCCGATATGTGGCGGAGAGGAAACTTTACGGCCTGCTAGTAATTTTCTATTTTCTTTCTTCTTCATTTTTTCAATTTCGTATTCATTGTTCACTTCGAATTTTTCACCGTTTGCAATTTTAATCTTTTCCCCTGCAGATATGATGGTTCTGGCTAACGCAGATAGGAATGCCATCATGGCCTAGCTCAAAGAAGAGAAAAAAAAGCGCGCAAAGCGCTTCTGTCGGCCAGCAAGCTGATGGCTCCGCCGGCTCCAGTCAGCATGGAGAATATTTTATCCACGGACGCCGCATCCACTGAGGAGCCCTTGAATACCGTTATGGTTGGAGCCAAAGTTCCTACTGCGGGGGCCAAAAGTCTACCGTTTCCGATAAATCAAAGAGGAAAAGGCCTGCGGAGAGAAAAAGCACTGGCCTGGTTGATGACGCCGGAGAATCAGAGAAGGCTGGTGATACGGCTTCAGCTAAGAGGCAAAGAGCCGATGGCAATCAGAGTTCGGTTTCCGCTGCACCCGACCATGTAGAGATGGTCGAAGATGACCAAGTTCTTCAGGGTATTAAGCCTCTCGCCGCTGCAATAGATTTGACCGAGAGTCCAGCTAAGGAGACCGTTGATGAGGGCAAAAAGTTAGCTTCTGAGTCAGTGCCGAAAGCTTCGCGTAGAGGAGGAGTTCCGATTGGGGCCACGGGGAAGCCGGCTCTATGGTTAGATAGTGATTTCCTGAAATAGCTCCTTACTCTCCAGGCGGCTGGGGAGCTATCTGCTTCTGTTGTTGATGTGGTTCCCTTGAGGAACCTTAAACTTAACTGCCCGATGCCCCGTAGTTGTTGGTTGGACAGGGGATCGTTAACCGGATAGCCCAAGCAGACGTTGTAGCTTCGACGGCCTCTGTGGGACCATCCTGCAGCCTGCGACTTTTATCTGAGATGCTTGGATTGTACGGAACCACGGCCAGCGCGGTAATATATGCTTTTTATATTTGCTTTCCTTCTTTTTGATAAGTGTTTGATTCTAAAATCCTCTATTTTTAGGTTTCCACCAAGTTGAAGCAAGTCAAGTGGGCTTGTAAAGAGGAGGCGAAACAAATGGCGAGTCAACTTGTCGAGTTGCGGGAAAGGCTAACCGTTGAACCTGGTCGAGCCGCAGTAGCTAAAAAGAGAGAGAAGGCTCTTCAGGTCAAAATTATTCGGTTCGCAGAAGTTGAGAAGACGGGGAAAGCTCTCTAGGACGAAATTAGTCGGCTCCGCTCTGAGAATTTAGATCTCTCCAAGAAAGTTCAGGAGGGCAAGGCTAGCATTGAGAAAGCTCAGCTGGCTATAGGTCTGCAAAAATATGCCGGGTCTGAGAAAGACAGGGCCCTCGCCGAGACGGCATATGATTCAAGAATATGCCGATCGGCTTAAGGGTGAGTTGGAAGAAACCGGGTCCGGTGCTGCTGACGTCACCGGCAAGGTTAAAGACGCCTTGTTGGATGGATTAAACAAAGGGTTTTATCATTTGGCGAGGTGTTTGTGGGCTTTCTGTGCGGATGCTCCGGACCTCGAGACCTTACAAAGACTGGTTGACCACCGATCAAGATGATCATGAATTGAGAGGATTTCACTCCGATCTCTCTTACACCGCCACTCAGTTGGAAGATTTTCGAACCGGTTGCGAGAAGAAGAATAAGCCCGTTTGGGTCCTTACCCTCAGTCAATGAAGTCAACCTTCGTGCCATGATGGGTGCCTGGGCGGAAAGGCCGCCAATTTTGCCAAGAGTGTTGAGGCCGCTGCAAGTGTTGCCACGGTTAGCGGTGCCGATGTGGAGAAGAGCCCTGAGCAAGAGGGTGACCAGTATTTAAATTTTTCTGGTGCTCATATGGAGACTCCTCCTTCAGGCAAATGATCTTGTTTGTAATTTTATGCACTTTGTTGGCTTCGGCCTTTTTAAACTATTTATCTGAATCTGTTTTGATTTTGTGATAGACTTATATCCATTCGGTTGCTACTGATTTGGCTTTTTAACGTATCTCGTATTTTTCTTGAAATGTTCCATTTTTAAAGTTCCTTAACTGCCATTGGTACCCATATGTGTGTGGCCCCTTTATTTTGGTGAGACTACAGGCCCTTTGCGTTGAGATCTCCAAAATGAATCATATAATTGAGTCCGTTGCTGTTGGTTTTTTGAAATCTGAATTAAAATTTTGGCCTGTGGCCCCCTTATTTCGAACAAGGTCGCATGTGAGCTCGAACAAAATAATGAGGAATCTGCTTCAAGACTTCTGTCGTTACTGAGTCTTCAACTTGAATTAAAATTTTCGATACGCGGCCCTCTTTGTTTCGAGGGAGTTTGATGGCGGACTTGGTTGGAATAACTCTTGAGTCTGTATGATCATGTGCTTGTTTTAAGGTTTTCTACTTTTGGAAAGATCAAAAAATCCAATATGCGGTCCCCTGCTTTGTGTGGGTCCGACTGTGCCTGGAGGCGGGCTCGCCCAAAGAAACTTTTGAGTCAGCTTAACTATAGCATTCAGGCAGTTATTATCTTCTGACGGTTTTGAATGCTTTTTCAGGCACGTTCTGAGATAAAGCTGCAATCTCTAGACAGTTACTATTCCCTGATGGTTTCGGACGTTTTGGGAGTCGTGCTCATAATGGTAGCGGTTTGGTAACCAATTTGCTATAAATGCATTTGAATTTTGAATTAGGATATACCGCCTCGCTGTGAGCCCTCCGATATTTCAAATTTTGACGGGGAGATTGTCACCCCTCCCAATGTGAAGGTCCTTCTCAACATTTTGCTCACTTTCATTTGCAGAGTAATCCAGTTTTTGGAATAAGCCTTCCTTCTTCTGATCATTATGTCTTTTCTGCCCGGGGATGGTAGCTCGCCTCATGTTTTCAAAGCTCGCCCTATACGCGACGTTTCTCCTTATTTCTCACTGCCTTCTTTACCGCTAAGTCCCATTTTTGGAGCTATTTTGACGTAGTGGGGTATGTGAGGGAAAAAGGTTTGAATGAGAGGAAAGTTGAAGATGAGGGCTCTTTGCTCCGGGTTCAACTCTCTGGGTGGTGGGCTTTTATTGCTGCGCCACCAACAAACTTCAACCTTACCATGGTGAGGGAGTTCTAGTCTGTTCTAGTCTGTTCTATCTGAGATTTCTCCAGAAGAGGTTATCGTCTACGTTCCTCTTCGGGGTGTTCCTGTGACCTTCACCTCGGAGGCTATCAACAGGGTGCTTTGTATTTCTGCTATCAATCCTTCTACTCATTATGAGGTGGCCTGGAATCTTAGTGATGAGGGGAGCAGACAGGTTCGTCTACGTCGCACCGCTCGCATCCTTTTGTTGAATAGGTGTCCTAATCCAACCGGGTTGGAACGGATCCGACCGGGTCGGGTCGTTTACAGTCTATTTTAGTTCATGTAATAACTTTATTATGATTAATAAAAGCACTTATGTTATTATATATTGTTTATCTTATTATTATTTGTTGTACATATATAGTAACGTCCCTAGTGTCAAACTGTGATAGAGAAACCATGATAGTGATTATGGTTGATGAGATATCTAATCACTTTAATAAGTTTGATACTTAAATGTCTCTAGTCTTAAGCACTGTCAAATGGGACATTGATAGTACAATTTTTTAAACTTTTCATAATGAAGAACCGTTTTTGTTAGTTGTTCTTTTTATACTTTTATCCTAAAATAATGAATTGAGTTCGTATAGGCATGAAATTAGGGGAAGATTTGTGGGAATTGCGATCCTGTGTGAAATGAAAAAACGGAAAGAAAGAAAAAAAAGCAGAACATGTACAAACAAAATGGAATATGTGGGAATCCTATCGAGGCATAAGCATCGCCTCTTGTTCCAATCCATCTTCCCCGGCCTCCCCAACACACTCTTGATACGAAAGAAAAAACCTCCCGTGATAGAGAGGAGATCTAAAGTATGGGTCCCCTCGATCGCCCTCCCTTGAACCTGAACCGGTCGAGAGAGATGGCAAGTTTGGCGAGGAAAGCATGATTCATTTCTATAAGGCGACGAAAACCCAATCCACCTGCCGTTTTAGGTCCCTAGGCCCCAACCTTGGAAAAAAAATTGAAGCTACCTATTACAATCGGGGACGTTGGTCGTGGAAGACCACTTCTAAAGAGTTAGGCTAGTAGCCCTTTCTACCGGTTGTCACTCAGTCCCAGGGTGTTTGCTCGATACTGGTGTTTTAGTATTTACGATAGAAAGAAAGTTGCGCCCCGGCCAAAACGAATCCTATTTTGGCTATTACCTTTTCCATTACTATGTTCTCATATGCAAGAATACCCCCGTTAGCCGGCTTTTGTAGCAAATTCTATTTGTTCTTCGCTCCCCACTTAGTGATCAGTCCGCTAGTTCACGCAAATGCAAAGAAGTTATCACGGACGAGCCACATGCAGGGAAACCTGAGGTATCTAATAACCTTGCTTCTGCTCGCCGCTGGCGCACCTTTCCTAACTATTGCCCATTTATTCTGGAATAATCTTTTTAGGAGGAGAGGTTTACCGCACTGATTGTTTGAAAAGATAAGTAAATACTAGATAGATAAGAGCATTTAGAGTATCGTTAGTCTTGCTGATACTCACACACCATAGGACTTTCGGTGGTGTGCGGTGTTGTTCTTATCACCTCCCACGACCATCCCCGTCCCCGTGGCTAAGAGCAGTAACTGGTACGCGCGGCTCTCCCCTACCATCAGTTGGAAACTCTTAAGATCCCACTCCGACACCATAATACTTTCTTTTGCTGGTATCATCCATGCAACCCCTCTTCGAGCATTATAGTATCCTCTGGGCGAGCAACTTTATCTCGGTATGGAAGAGTACAATCTTTTCCAGCACCGGTGCAATAGAGGGTAGAAGGAGGTCGATTTTGGCTCATTCCCTTCCACTGCATAGCTGCGCTAGCAGGTACTACGGGCCCTCTGCCCCACACATCTATCTAGAAGCGTTGACAAAGAAAAAGATTCGATGTCCGACTCTTTTTCTTTATATTATTAATTAGTCCTTTGTGGCAAAAACTATTCAAATTAATACGGGATTTTGAGCCTAGGCTCTCTCCCATGTCCACTCTGGATTTTGAATAGATGGACAAATCTGTTCGGATTTAAATTAAAGTGGCATTCTCCCTTGACACGATCTTGAATTTCATTATGGAACTTTCTCCCCGAGCTGCGGAACTAACGACCTCTTTACCGCCTGTGTCTATCTCTTGGGAAGAAGTAACATTCCTCCATACATCACATCCATGGCCGCTTTCGTAGTAGGTGCGATTCAACCATCCTAGACTCGTGGCGTATTTGAGCTAAGAATCCTCAGAGATTATTCCATTCTCTCAGAAAGGTGAAAAACTGATAGTTTCAGGCTTTCCCACAAGGACTATCACGTATTGGATGTCTTCTATCTTATAGAATGTAGGGATAGATCTCGTCTATCGAAGTGTAAAGACACTTGGACTGTACGTGGACGTGTATTAGAGAATGCGTACGTAAGTCTTCGACCCACTTACATTAAGTGTCACACAATGTGGCGGTTGTGTAATTATCCTTTAGATCGGAGTCTTCATGGAATCACGGTGTGGATTGTCATGCTTTGACACTATTGAGATTTCCCCTATCCACGGGGTGATCATGCGGTAGTGATTGGGTATGATATTGAAGCATACGGAGTATACATGTTTGGTCGTCCGGGAATCGCGTATCCTATGTGATATACCCGGATTGGAGTGGGGCCCTGTTCATCCATATTGGGCCTACAAACTTGGCCTATCAACACAGATAATGGGCTTATACCCTCGATGGCCGCTGCCACCAAGCTTCTTCTGGTCGCTAGCTATAAACCGGGGCCTATCCGCCAACAGTAAGCCGGATCATGTCCGCCAACAGGAAGCCTGACCCATTTCTCTCCATGTGATTCCAACCTATATACTCAAGGCACGAACGAGTCCGCTGCTCGATCATACTTCTCGCTACTCGCTGCTCGCCATGCTTATCCAGCTGGCCGATCCAGCTGGCAACACTTTACAGCTGGCTAGGACACTTGTACCGCATGCATGTTAACTTAACTATATACTCTCAGTTGTCTTGTCGATGAACAGTAAACCGACTTACTTTTTTCGCCTATATATATATAAGGGATCACATTGTAATAAGGCTCAAGCTTTTAAGCTATCAATACAATACAAGCAGAAACTCTGGCAATTTGTCGACTGATTCACTTGTTCATCGCAAACACTCAAACCGCCACCACTGTTCTTAAATCCCCACCGTGTCCTCACCGTAGAAATCACACGTCACAGCCTTATATCCACAAGATAAACACTGTTACCGCAAATCTGGTGTTCAGCGCAACATTAGTTGGCTCCGTTACCGGGAACATCATTATCATTCAGCATTTGGAGGCCACTCACTCCACCACAAAGACGATTTCACGGTGTCTCAGGCGAAATTATCATCATCTACAGTCTGTCGGTTACCAAAGTTTTGAACTTTTTGGGATAATACAGCCGAGAAGCCGCTGCTCTCCTCATTTCAAACAACTTACACGGAGATCACCAACTTCATCGCATACTCACGCTTGAGTCTATCTTTAAACATCCAGGTTGGTTTATACGCCCTCTTTGGCAGTTTCAGATCTTCAAGTAAAGAAAGTTTGGTCATTTTTGCTACAAGCCGCCTGGAAAACACAAACACTTCTTACCTCGATATACTGAACCTAAAATACCTAAATCACATCTCCAGAAAATACCCACAAAAATCATAAGTGATGGCTGGCGGGAAAAACTTGAACCCAGCAACGCCGACTAAACCAGTCAATCAGCGCCCGACACGTGGAGCGAACACGCTGCGTGGAGAGGCAAGCAGAAGGGTCATGTCAGATGGGGCAGACGTCAATCCTGCCCTCACGACCGATATGCGAGCATATATTCGGGAAAGAGCCAAAGCCCGCGAAATACACAAGGAGGCGGTCAGAACAAATAAAGGAAAAGGGATCGCAGGGGCATCTGGCCCAAATAACGAGCAGGAGGCTGTCTCAACAGGGGGAGCGCCCCCACAACAAGATTCATACAAAATAGCACTACAGGCACATATGGAATATGTAGAGGAAATGCGGGTAGGGAATGCAATGCTGATCGCTCGAGGGACTGCCACCCCGACCAATCCGCAAATTCACCCCTCCTCAACCCACACAAACAGAAATACAGCCCACCTTCATTCCTCCAAAAACGGTTCGGCCACAAGCAATCCGAAATAGAAGGAAGCGGTCATGCGACCTCACAGCCGAGGGGGGACAGGAGATCAGCATTAGGTCGGCTGGGGCCCGTGGTCGACGACCGCGGTGCAGCCCCAGGACGACCAGGGAACCCTCGACAGGTCCGTACTCACACAGAAGGACATGGGGACTCGCAAGATCAAGGAGGGCATATGACATTTCCGCCTATTCCCCCGAATCAAGCGGAGATGGGCATCATGAAAAAACAGATCGAGGAGCTACAAAAAACTACGAAGGGTGTCAAAGTGGTTCCAACATGGGGAACGAGTGTACTCCATCCCAGTATATTGAAAGCGGCACCAAGAGGAGGGACTCACTATCCCAACTTTATTAACTACCACGGAGCTATAGATCCTCTGGATTGGCTGTCAGCCTTTCAAAGCAGAATCAGTTTGTGTACATCTAGCGACGAGGCTTGGTGTATAGCATTTGTAGGGTCAATGCAAGATCGGGCAGCATCATGGATCCGCAGTCTTCCCCCGGGTTCGATTCTATCTTGGGATGATCTGATCAACAAATTTATAGCTGAATTTAGGTCGGTAGGAGGGCCTAAAAAGACCCACATTGACCTGCATGAGGTCCGACAGGGCGACAACGAGGCTACCCGCAGCTATTATGAGCGGTTTTACAAAGTATATGAGCTAACCAGGGGTATAGCAGATAACGTCGTCATGACTAGCTTCGAAACAGGGTTGAAGCCGGGGTATTTTAAATCTTATTTCGCTTTGTCGCCACCAGCGAACCTACAAGAGATGTTAAGCTCGACTAGGAAGTACATTGCAACTGCAGGAAACGAAGGAGCGTCTTCGTCCAACAAAGGCAAACAGAGGGCTGAGCGTAGCCCGCCAAGAGATACCCGCAGAGGGGCAGATCGGGAAATCAAGAAGCCTGGAAGATTTAAGGAAGAGCATTTCACGCCGCTCAGAATTTCCTATTCTTAAGTGTTGAATGAAATAAGAGACGAAATACCTGAACCGTACCCGATGGTTCCGGATACACGCCGCGATGCATCCAAATTTTGTGGCTATCACAGGGATAAGGGTCACACTACTGATGAGTGTATCCAATTCAAACGAGCAATAGAGAAGTTACTCGCTCGCGGACACCATGATCACCTCAAACTTGATACTGGTGGTCCAGATAGGAGAAATCAACAAGCTCGTCAGTTGGACAGGAACATTAGAATGATAACTGAGCCTCCTCCCAGTAACAATCAGATTAAGAATCGCATCGGCTCCATCAACAAACATGTGGAGAAGCCTATTGTTTTGCGAGGAAATGAACAACCCCTCGCCTTTACTCGAAGTGAGCTGGTGACTTCGATCAATACAGAGGATATGTGCCTTTGCATTTCAGTGGTTGTCAATCGGGCCTGTGTCAATAGAGTGATGGTTGATACAGGAGCTTGCCGTGACATTTTATATTACAACTGCTTCAAAGAGCTGGGGTTCAGCGATTCTAATTTGAGGCCGCATAATGGCACCCTTCGAGGGCTTCACCAATCATAAGATACAGGTCAAGGGGGCCATCGACCTCGATGTACAGATGGGAGATTATGCACCCTTCCGCACTGAAAAGGTGATGTTTTTAGTTGTCGATCTTCAGTCCAATTATAACATGATAATTGGGACTCCAGCTTTAAAACAGTTTCAGATGGTAGCTTCCATTCCGCATCAGCGGATAATGTTTTATGTCGGGGACAGGATCGGAACGTCGATCAGCGAGCCTGCTGCTGTCCTAACATACATACATGAAACGAGAACAGGGAATAAGAGGGTTCGAATCGAACAGCCACACAACATGGAAAATATCGATATGATCAGGGTTGCTGTTGATCCTGAACCAGTCAAAGTGGAGTGCGAAACACTGCAAGTCAGAGATGAACCCGATTTTACAGCAGAAGATGAGTTGGTCGAGGTGGTCATCAACGATGAATTTCCCGAGCAAAAGGTTAAAATAGGAGCTCGGCTGAGTCCTATCGAAAGGGAAAAATTGATACAATTACTCAAAGATAATTTGAGTGCATTTTCCTGGGTGGTTACCGACATGCGGGGAGTCGAGGCAGACGTTCGCCCTACATCATCTTAACGTCGATTCTACTTACAAGCCGATACAGCAGCGAGCGCGCCAATTTTCAACAGAAAAGGAGGCGGCGGTGAAAGTAGAGGTTGGAAAGCTTCTACAAGCAGGAATCATAAAAGAGTTTGCCTACCCTACTTGGTTGGCAAATGTGGTTATGGTAAAGAAACACAACGGCAAGTGGAGAATGTGCGTCGACTTCACGGACATCAACAAAGCATGTCCGAAGGATCCTTATCAGCTGCCACGAATTGACTGGTTAGTTGACTCTATTTCTGGCTTTGAGGTTTTAAGTTTCTTGGACGCATATTCTGGGTATCATCAAGTGTGGAAGGCTGAGTCTGACAAAGAAAAAACGGCTTTTAGAGCCGCCGCGGAGGATTGTATTATTATGAGATGATGCCATTTGGGTTGAAGAATGCGGGTTCGACCTATCAGCGAATGGTCAACAGGGTCTTCGGTTCACTACGATAGGCGAGAAATATGGAAGCTTACATAGATGACATGGTTGTTAAGTCCGCTGGGGACGGTCACGCCGCTGACCTTCAAGAAACTTTCAACAATGTCCGAAAACACTCGATGAAGCTGAATCCGCCCAAATGTACTTTTGGTGTCCAGGCAGGCAAGTTTCTGGGGTTTATGGTTAGCCGTCGTGGCATCGAGGCTAATCCAGAAAAAATTCAAGCTTTGATTGACATGAAAGAGCCTACTACTATCAAATAAGTACAGAGGCTCAATGGCCGCATCATTGCGCTAGGTCGCTTCATATCAAAATCAGCGGAAAGGTGTCTCCCCTTCTTCAAAATTCTCAGAGGTGACAAAACTTTTTCATGGAACGCAGAGTGTTCGCAGGCATTTCAAGCTTTAAAAGAGTATCTAGGGAAACCACCCCTTTTGGTTAGCCCTATAGAGGGAGATGTGCTGTTTTTGTACTTAGCGGCTTCGGACCGGGCCGTTGCCGCCGTTCTTGTCAAGGAGGCCGGAACCCTCCAAAATCCCGTTTATTATGTAAGCAAGGCTCTCAGTCCGGTGGAGAGTCGTTATTTTAATGTTGAAAAATTAGCCTACTCGCTTGTTATTGCTGCCCGCAAACTCAGGGCTTACTTTACCTCACACACGATAGTTGTCTTCACGGATAGTCCATTGCGTCAAATATTGCATAAACCGGACCTTTCAGGTCGACTTCTCAGATGGGCTATCGAAATCACTGAGTTCGACATACAATATCAACCTAGAAAATCTATCAAGGGTCAAGCATTACCAGATTTTATTGTGGAGGCAAGCTTCAGCTCGCCACAATCCAGTTCGCCTTTAACCCATGAGCCCGCTGTGGCCAAGAGTAAACCAGATCAATGTTGGTACTTATATGTTGATGGCGCATATAATCGAAAAGTTTGTTGGGCCGGAGTAATTTTGATGGAGCCCGGAACGACGGAGGAAATCGAAAAAGCCTTAAGGTTTGAATTCCCGGCCATGAATAATCAAGCCGAATACGAAGCAGTTATAGCCGGTCTCAAACTAGCCAAGGAGTTAAACGTGGAAAATGTGGAAGTCTTTTGTGATTCCCAACTCATCGTCAACCAAATCTCAGGGGACTATGACACACACTGCGGCATTCTCGAGAAATATGGTGAGATTGTTCGACGACTAAAAATTGGTTTCAATTATTGCGAGTTCATCAGAATTCGAAGAGAGGACAACGAGCGAGCAGACTATCTCTCCAAACTGTCGCTCAAAGAAGAAATTGCAGACCCTTCAATAATGATTGAGTATCTAGCCGTACCCGCTATAGAGGAAAAACAAATCATGGAAATCGACACACCAACACCCACTACATGTTGGATTGATGAAGTACAGGCTTACATAGAAACATGTATATTGCCAGATGGAGCGGACAAAGCTCGCGCACTTAAAAAGAGAGCAGCCACGTATATCGTAAACAATGGAATACTCTACAGAAGGTCCGCAACAAGGCCTCTTTTACGATGTGTTCGAGAGGAAGAGAGCAAGACAATCCTTATCAAACTTCACCAAGGAGTGTGTGGGGGCCACCCCGCTAGTCGCTCCTTGGCGCAAAAGGTTATAACCGTAGGGTATTTTTGGCCAACAATTCTTAAAGACTCAGAAAAATTGGTTAGAGAATGTCCAGAGTGTCAAAAGCATGCGGACATACCCCGGATACCATCTGTCGAACAAAGCATCGTGACCGCACCCTGGCCTTTCGACATGTGGGGACTCGATCTCATCGGACCTTTTCCACCAGGAAGAGGGGGGTGCAAAGTTATCATAGTAGCTGTGGATTATTTCACAAAATGGATTGAAGCAAAACCTATGGTCAAGATAACCGCGAAATCGGCGGGTTATTTCTTACACGATCAGATTTTTTCGCGTTTTGGCATCCCACGGGCAGTAGTATCGGATCATGGCCCACAATTCAGGAAGGACTTCTCAAATCTTTGCGAGGAATTCAAAGTCAAACATTGGCAGTCATCAGTAGCTTATCCTCAACTAAACGGCCAAGCTGAGGCCGGCAACAAACAGATAATCAAAATGTTGAAGAAGAGCGTGGACGACAAAGTAAAAGCAGGAGGGTGGGTTGATGAGTTACCCGATATACTTTGGGCACTCCGCACCACGATCAAAACACCTACGGGAGAAACACCTTTTGCTCTTACTTATGGATCAGAGGCCATGACTCCAGTCGAAATGACTCTACCAAACATCAGGGTCGCCTTATATGACCCAGCGGACAACCTTTTTAACAGGCAGATCGACTTGGATCTAGTGGAGGAAAAGAGACTGGCGACATACCATCGACTCGCGAACTACAAGCAAATCGCTAAACAACAACACGACAAGCGAATCCACGACCATTCATTTAAGGTCGGGGATTTTGTTCTTCGAAATAGAAAGGCCACCGGTATGGAGCCGGATAAAGGCAAGCTAACAGCAAATTGGGAAGGCCCTTACCAAGTCGCGAGGGAGATCAAAAAAGGGACTTATGTTCTCAGAAATCATCAAGGCTACGAACTCAATAGACCTTGGCATGCGGACAACCTCAAAAGGTACTATATGTAATAAATCGGTTAGGGTTATGGCCATCCTCTCGTTTACGACGTGAGTGGTTAGGCTTTCTTATTTGCTTGTAATCTTCACTCATCTAGCGGGATGAGTTGAAATTAATAAAGCCCGATCTTACATTTTCTCTTTGTATGAATTATTATGAATATGCGCGGGTAGAGAAAGAATGGTGTTCGAAACATTTTCAACAAAAACTTAAAGCGGCCACAAGCTTCTAGTAAACAAATTATTTCAGACAAGATTCAAGTAGGATATCTCAAAGATAAATCCGCACCGGATCGACGTGGAATCTTATCTAAAACAAGGGGGCCGGATATCGGACTCAATTTAGACAATAAATTCGAGCAAAAAGAGAACATACATCAGAAGCGGGCAAAAAACAAACTTGAGAATTCAAAATTATAAGTTGGATAAGGTGCATACTAGTTATTACAGAGGCAAATATGCGGACAAAAGTACGGAAAAGAGAAGAGTTATACATATGCGAAATCAAAATAATGTTTTACAAAAAAAGAGCACAAATTTAAGAATTTTCAGGCCGCATCTCTTCATTATGTACATTCTCTTCGCGGAGAGAATGGTGCAGCATCTGATCGGCATTCGTCTCAGATTCAGTGGGCTCTACCGTAGGCTCAACTGTTTGCTCTACCTCTCCCCCAGCTTGCTCGCCCTCTTCAGCAGCTCTCTCTCTCGCTTCTGTAGCCAAACGCACACGCTCCCTCAGATTCGCCTCAATCACAGCGGGGGCCACCCAATCAGGATCACACTCTGGAACATAGCGCTGAAGCTCAATATCAGAGAAAGGTATGCGGTCATGAAATTCTCTTAGATAATCGGAGAAGGGATGGGTGAGAATCCACTCCTCTAAGACATCAAGGTCGGGGGTACCACCGTCATGAGCTAGGACGCACCTCGCGATGTGATAAAACCCTTGGTCGTATCCCATCATAAAGCCATCATCATTAGCGTCCTTGAGCTGGCCTTCAACACTTGAGCCTAGATCCTTCAGTTGTTTTCACAGATCTGCACACACTGCTTGCTCGGCATCCCAGTGAGCTTGAGCCTCAGTTATTTTCTGCTTCATCTCCTCCATGGTTTGATCAACGGACTTGCTCTGCTCCACGAGTTCAGAATTAATCCTATTAGCCTCAGCAAGCTGTAATCTCAGTTTCTCATTTTCCGCCTCAGCTGCGCTTAACCGCCCACGAAGACCGGCGGACACTGCGTTTGCGGCCCAAGAGCTTTCTTGTTATCAACCAACTCTTTTGCGACATTGGCACTCTCAGCTATGGTGCTTCTATGATCATTGACGAATTGCGCCAAGCCAGTGCCAACCTAATGGAAGAGAAGTAAACAGCGGAGTCAATATGTACTTAAGAAAAACGACAATTAAAAGAATGAAAAACAAAAACAAGAAAGGAGGTTTACCATGCTCACCGTGGCGCCGTATAAGCCCCACAAATCTTCAATGCTCCCGAGAAAGGCACGGCGGGGATCATTCTGATCCGCCATCACTACCCTGTCCGCTATCCCGCGGCCTATCTCCATCTGGATATCATTAGGGATACCCCATCTGAAATGTCTCAGCGGGGGCACATCAGCGATACCCCTTGAAATTGTGCGCGCCTTGGGCAGGTCGAGAGGTTGTTGCCGCATGAACTCTTTATCCAACCAGGCGGCGGGACAACCTCGTCGGCCACAGGTTTGCCTTGATCAACAACTTTTTCTTTACCTTTATCAGTTCTGGATTTTTTAAGAGGGACCTCCTGCACGCCGCTATCGTCTTCCGCGGGCTCAATCTCTTCAATAGCAGCCCTTTTCTTCTTATCACCCGCAGGCGGCTTTGTCAGAGTGGTCTACTTCATGGTTTTCCTCACCGCGGTCTTCTCTACCAAGTGCGGCTGGGTTGATTTCACGACATTAGCTCCAGAGGCTCCGGCCGTCGTCGTCTGTAAGTCAACCATGGGGATGGGTGTTTTTATCCCCTGTAGCTCGGCGGCCCTCTTCACCTCGCCAATGGTCTTTTTCTTTGTCAGCTGGCTACGTCGAACTAATTTATCCATGGTACCTGCGGGGAACAAATGTTTATTAGCGACCAGAAGATATGAAAAGAAACAAAAAGAATACAAGTAAAAATCCTACTCGGTGCTCGCATATTAGGATAACCGCCGCAGATATTGCACTGAGAGGGCATAAACCTGCCGTGGTGACACTCGCCATACCAGTCTGGGTGAGTCGGCAATGAATCAACTACAACCAAAGGATCGCCGACACCGGCTCCTAGAAAGTCCGGCCTGTCTAAGATAGGGCTGGCCAACATCTAGCAACAACCTCCAGTTAAATGCCCGAGCTTGAGGCTCTTTTTTGCGGATATAACCCAGATCGTCTTTCGGTTCGGAGATAAACTCATCGTCGTCAGATTGAGTTTTTATTCCGTTCAAATGGTCTGTCTTGACCGAATTCTCCGCTAGCTTCTCAAACGGCCAGCCTACCCGGGACTCCACCTTCATGCATCTTTTGTCCCAGTCCGCCACTTTATCAGGGAGATTGAACAATAAGCGGGGCCGGCCGTGGCTTGATCTACTACGCGGCTGAATTTGACCAGCCGCACCCTTTCTGGAAAAACCATAAAAATATAGGAGCACAGCCATCGATGGTTCACGTCCGCTTAGCCTACTGATTATGATAAAGGACATAACCACGCGGACTACTCCCAGGCTAAGGTCGCACGGCATCACCTTCAGCTCCTCCATGAACTTAACAAAAAATGGATCAAAGGGAGGTCTGAGTCCGGCTGCAAAATGATCATAGTGCAACCACAGATAGTCTTGCTGATCTCGGCCACAGGTCCAGGACACGTTGGTCGTGCCCATGCTGATAAAACGATAGTCCGGCGAGATGTCGTACGCTCCCAGCGCCAAGGTATAATCTTCTCGATCTTTGAACTCCTTCCATCGAGATATAAGAGCACTGTCAGCTCGCTTTTGCTCGGCGAGCTCATTTTCAACCGCAGCGGACCTCTTCTTGGGCGCCCTCTTCTTCTTTTCGGGCTCCTCAGCGGCGGTTTTCTTTTTCACAACAATTTTTGGAGATTTTTTGGGCTTCTCCGATACCACAGCGGTTTCCACGGCTTCCTTGATCTTGCCGCTACGTTCAGCGGCTCCAGGTTTTAAAACTCTCTCCATCCTGGTGAGGAGATTGCTTAGTGCCGTTTGGTCGTCATCTTCTGGGTCAGATTCTATGTTGATAGATCCAGGGTTTGGATTTTCTTCCATCTCTTCCTCGTCGCCGCTAGAGCTAGCGTCCTCCATGCTCACCTCCTCTGACCCATAACCCGCTGCGGCTCTAGCCTCTTCGTCAGATTGTGTGTGATCTGATGACATTCTGGAAAAGAAAAAGGGCAAGGTGGATCAGTTTATCACCTGGACATGGAAATCGGGTCGAGGTGAAAGCAATCACACCCCGACACCTCGCCCTTCCATCTTCCTTAGCAAACACAAATTCCCAGAAAAACCCCAAAATCCCCGGAAAACCCTAAATTCAAAATCCTAAAATACCCATTCAAAATCAAAACCAAATATTTATACGGAGGCAACACACTAGCAATCAAAACATACATGCATTGGGGGTATTTTCTGGGGAAAAGAGGCATAAAATCGCAAAGAACAGGCTGGGCTCATAGCATTCGTCAAATTTTACAAGAAGAATGGGAGAAATAAAAAGCATAATTGAATCGACAAACAATAAAAGAGTGAAATTTCACACCTGATTGACAATGAAGGTGATAAAGTGTCGAGCTTTGACCGGAAAGAACACTCGCCAAAACCTGCTTGCAATCGCCGGAGTTTCCTTGCTTTATCGCCGGAGAGATTTATCAGAAAGAAGAAGAGGGAAAAGTGGAAGAGTTGAGGGTGACTCCTCTATTTATAGAGGGAGAATTGAGGGGGAACGACGCTTGGGATTCAAAAATTCAAATGTAATGATAACAGGAACGGTTACCGATTTTTCTCCGCCAATCAGAGCAAAGGACGGTTCAGTTCCAACCGCCGTGTCAGAGCACGTGACTGACGTGACGTTTCGTATACCGATACATCCGTTTACACTTTCCAACCGTTCAAATCTCTTCTGACGATCATCATTTCTCCGCGGAATAAGCGACCTCAGTGTTTTACTATCTCCCAACATTATTTCAAGCGGCTAGCATCAATCAATGCCCGCTGTGGCTTATCCTGATTCAAGCCCGATAGAACATTATCGGCGATCAAGCATGTTCGCTACAAATGCACAGCATATAATCGGTAATTCGCTACGCGATACTAACACTGATTCAAGCCCGATAGAACATTATCGGCGATCAAGCCTGTTCGCTACAAATGCACAGCACATAGCTGGTGGTTTTTACCAACACTGGTTCAAGCCCGAAAAGCACTATCGGCAAGCCTCTGTCACGAGCGACTACAAAGGAGCTTCACCTAAAGCTCTTCTTCAAGTTCTACTCTCCGCCTTGACGGACACGCCAGGCACAGAGTAGGGGGCCATTGATATACCCGGATTGGAGTGGGGCCCTGTTCATCCATATTGGGCCTACAAACTTGGCCCATCAACACAGATAATGGGCTTATACCCTCGCTGGCCGCTGCCACCAAGCTTCTTCTGGTCGCTAGCTATAAACCGGGGCTTATCCGCCAACAGTAAGCCGGATCATGTCCGCCAACAGTAAGCCTGACCCATTTCTCTCCATGTGATTCCAACCTATATACTCAAGGAACGAACGAGTCCGCTGATCGATCATACTTCTCGCTACTCGCTGCTCGCCATGCTTATCCAGCTGGCCGATCCAGCTGGCAACACTTTACAGCTGGCTAGGACACTTGTACCGCATGCATGTTAACTTAACTATATACTCTCAGTTGTCTTGTCGATGAACAGTAAACCGACTTACTTTTTTCGCCTATATATATATAAGGGATCACATTGTAATAAGGCTCAAGCTTTTAAGCTATCAATACAATACAAGCAGAAACTCTGCCAATTTGTCGACTGATTCACTTGTTCATCGCAAACACTCAAACCGCCACCACTGTTCTTAAATCCCCACCGTGTCCTCACCGTAGAAATCACACGTCACAGCCTTATATCCACAAGATAAACACTGTTACCGCAAATCTGGTGTTCAGCGCAACATCACTATGATTGGGATTGAATATCTGAAATGGCCTTCTTATAAGGAATGTCTAGCTCTCGAGAATCTTTGCAAAGTGGGAGTAAATGTGTTATTCCGAGAGAGCATGATATCCAGATTATAAGATACGATCGTTAATGTATTGACACTCGAGATACGATCGTATGGATATTTTTATAGCGATAGGATTGTAAGTTACACGGTAACTGCTTCACATGAAAGGTAGTAGCATTGCTTTTGACTATTCTGATGATTGGGGGTCATGGTGTGTTGGTAGACGCTATCCCGTGATCGTTAGGCATGAAGGGAATTTTCGTAATTTGCAATTTGTGTCTACGGCCAACATATTCGTAAGCCTATCGGGTCACACACATATGAACATCGAGTCAGATTAAAATACGGTTATAGTTGATAACCAAATAAGGAAAGTTTATCTTTAGACTATAAAGGTTATAGTGGTAAATTAATATTGTGATATTTATTTATTATGAATAAATAAAATTCAAGATATTAATTATATATAAATTATATTAATTAAAGATATTCCGGATGCCAATTAATTGACATATTTGCGCCACATCCTAGGGTATAAGATACACTTGGATTGTGAACTTTAATTAATAAGATTACCATAATATTAATATCGGATATTAATTGATTTTGAAAAAATATATTTATGGTAAAAAGATAAATATAATCAATATTTGATATTGGCAATATTTAGATTTTATTTAATATAAGATATTATAATAAAAGAGATAAATCAATCTAATTGATTTTCCTTATTTTATTGGAAAATGTTTTCTTCTCCTCCACTTTAGTTAGGGGCGCCACCTCCACTATAAATAAGAGGTGGGTGTCAAGCTCTTTTGTACATCACAATTGCCATAGCTAATAGTCCTTGTGTAAAATAGAGAGCTTCCTATAGAGGTTTTGAGAGAGAGGAAAATGGCTGGTCTAGCAACCGGAGTTTTTCAATAGCAATCCAATGAGGATTCCGGTGAGGAGTTCGTGTGGATCAATGATAGAGGCCGGACACGTGGACGGCTTGCACACTGTACTACTCTCCGTTGACGGTCAAAGCGACGATCTTATAGATCATCAAGGTATATTCCGTCAAACTACTTAACGTGTTATTGCATTAAACGAAGACGATGTAGAAAAAGGAAATCAAAATTTTAAATTCCGCTGTGTTAAACTAGTGATTTCCCAACAGTGGTATCAGAGCCAGACTTCGAGCTTAAGCAATAAGCACAATTTAATTGCGTAGTAATTAATCAATAGATGCATGATCTAAAATCACAAAACGCTTAAAACAAAAAAAAAAAGGTTTGATTGGGGGGCTCGGACGACCGGCGGCGGCCCCCTCCTCTGCGGCGGCTGCGGCTCTAGGGCTGCCGTCGTCGGCTGTCCTCTTCCAAACGGGGAGATCGACCTTTTTCGTTTTGTGATATTTATTGTGCATAGATATCTCTTTTGTTTAGTTGTGTCATATGGCCAACCAATGGCTCAAATAGTTTGGGCCATTGGGAAACCATAGTGGCATATTGACCAAAATATTGGCCTTTCCAAATTTTGATTTGGAATTGGTCTAGGTCCTTTTCAAATATTTGATTTATAAATGGTCCAGGCCTAGGACACTTTCAAAATTTTGATTTTGAAAAGTGGCCAGGCCAAAACCAAAATATTGGTCTTTCCAAATTTTGATTTGGAATAGGCCTAGGTCATTTTCAAATATTTGATTTGTAAAAGGCCTAGGCCTATGCCACTTTCAAATTTTGATTTTGAAAAGTGGCCAGGCCTAAACCAAATTCGGTTTAGGAAGATGTCTTTTGGTTTAGGAAACCAAAGGCATCCCTTTTGGTTAAGAACCAAAAGGAAAGGAAACAAAAGGAGACCTTATAATTTTAATTTTAATTTGAATAGTTCAAATTTAATAAAATTGAAAATAAAATCGATTTAAAATTAAATGTTAATTTCATTTTCGATTAAGTCATACAATTAATTAAAAGTTATTTAATTATTTGATGTGATAAAATCAGACACATAAGTAGTTAAAAAATTAGAATTTAATCTTCTTCATAAGATATAATTGTATGGATTAGATGTGTAGATATAATATGATTATATGGACCCCGATTGATAATGGACTCGACCAATATGATAGATAAGAATGTTTTCTTTATGTTGGTTTTTCTTTGAAAATTGTCCTAGGCCTATATGAAGAACGTGACCTAGTTTACTTTTTTGCATTTATCCCATTCCCGTTAGCTCCCCCCCGTGTGCGGCGGTCGTAATTATTTTTTAGATAGATTATTATGTAACAAGAATGGAGCAAGAAGACGAAGACCAAAGAGAAATAAATAACCCATTGGCGTACATCAATAAAGATCCTATTGCGGTTGCAGATAACATTAGTTTGTGACCCGCGGTTTCGTCAGTTTGTATTCGACACCGCACCTAGGAAAAGTCTATGATCATACCGGTTATTTTGTGCGCGGAATGTTGTGTATGTTTTACTTTATATGATATCGTAGTAATATGCACATAGTAGTTGAGACCATAATTAAAATAAAATTAATTAAGAGAATTAATTTAAAATTATTCCCACGATAAAAATCAACCCAAAATTGTCTCTCAATATTATAATGACGGTGAAGAGCCCTTGTTCGGACCCAACTGATCGGCCCACATCGGGAGTTGACCTACCTCGGGTATATCATCATTATTGAGATATGATCGTTATGAGATCTTATGAATATTTGGGTTATGACTCGACTAAGAATCTTACCGTTATTGGCCCACGTCTGGACCGTTTGATTTTAGAGATTGCGGTGGCTATCACATAGAGATTTGAATTGTCAAAAAGTTGACTAATCAACCAATGGAAGTCGAATAAGATTCGATCGGTAAATGTACCCACCTTTGAAATTGACCCGGTCGATCGGACCACGTCGGGGATCGAGTCAACTAGATTGGATTCCTTCCACTAAAGGATTTATAAAATTCTTGAAAGCCAATTGAGAATAGTTGGCTAGTGGGAGTAAAACCTTATAAAATTTTAAGTGCAAATTTAGGGTTTTTAAAATACACTAGCTTTTACTTATTCTATCTTTATTTATTGTTGTAGAAAATGTCAAACAAATTGAACCTTCGTTTTATCATTGACAATAAGCTTGACGAAACCAATTTTCTCGATTGGGAAAGAAACCTCAAAATCGTTTTGAGGCACGAGAAGATTGGCTATGTCTTGGACGAGGCCCTACCGGAAGAGCCCACTGAGGGTTTGGCTGCAGATGTTGTCGAGAAGTATAACAAGCACTGTTCTGACAATACTGATGCTATATGTATAATGCTTGCTTCGATGACACATGAACTGCAGAAACAGCATGAGTCTACGGGCGCCTACTCAATCATGGTCCATCTAAAGGAACTCTATGCTTCTCAGTCTCGTACTGTGAGGTACGAGGTCTCGAAGGCCCTGTTTGGTTGTAAGATGGCATCCAAGACTACTGTGGGGTCACACGTGCTTAAAATGATCGGGTATATAGAGAGGCTTGGGAAGCTGGGCCATAAGTTAGAGCGAGAATTGAGTATTGAATTGATTCTACAATCTCTACTTGATTCATACTCGCAGTTCGTGATGAATTATTACATGAACAAGATAGACTGCTCCATTGCGGAGTTATTGAACATGTTGAAAACTGCTGAGGGCACTGTGGGGAAGAGAAAGCAAATGTTGCTAGTCACTTCCAATAAGGGCAAGCCAAAAGCTCAAAAGAAGTCCAAGGAGGCGAAGGTTGCATAAAAGCCAACGCCTAAGATAGCCAAAGACAAATCCAAGGATGCTTGCTTCTATTGCGTGAGACCGGACATTGGAGGAGAAACTGCAAAGGCTTCTTGAGTACCAAGAAGAAGCATTATGATGCTTCGACTTCAGGTATGTTTATGATTGAGATCAATATTGCTTCTTCTAAGTCTAACCACTAGGTATTAGATACTGGTTGTGGTTCTCATATTTGTACGAATATGCAGGCACTAAGAAGAACTATAGAACTGAGGAAAGGAGAGGTGGACCTACGCGTTGGGAATGGAGCAAGTGTTGTTGCGCTGGCCGTAGGAGTTTATTTTCTTTCATTGCCCAGTGGTCTAGTACTAGAACTTAATAACTGTTATTTTGTTCCTGCTCTTACGAAGAGCATTGTTTCTGTTTCTGCATTGGATGTTGATGGATTTTCTTTTACGTTTCAGAATAAATGTTGTTCTTTTTCACGTGATGGAATTTTTTATGGTACTGGCATAAGTAGCAACGGTCTCTACATATTAGATGTGAATGTTGACGTACTTAATATAAACAACAAGAAAGCCAAAATGAATGACTTTAATGAATCCTACTTATGTCATTGTAGACATGGCCATATAAATAAGAATCACATTTCCAAACTCCATAAAGATGGATTGTTGGATCAATTCGATTATGAATCGTTTGATACATGCGAGGCTTGTTGGCTTGGCAAGATGACAAAGTCACCTTTTAGTGGCAAAGGGATAAGATCCAATGAATTACTTGACCTCATACATACTAATGTGTGCGGCCCAATGTCAATTCAAAGCTAAAGGAGGATACTCTTATTTTATCACTTTCACTGATGACCATTCACGCTATGGTTATATATACTTAATGAAGTATAAGTCTAAGGCCTTTGAAAAGTTCAAGGAATTCAGAAGTGAAGTAGAGAAACAACTGGTAAGGAAATCAAAACACTTCGATCCGATCAAGGTGGAGAATACCTAGATGGAGAGTTTCAAAGTTATTTGAAGGAGAATGGGATTTCACCTGAGTGGACCCCTCCAGGTATGCCTCAGATGAATGGCGTATCTGAGAGGAGGAACCGAACCTTGTTAGACATGGTACGATCCATGATGAGCTATGCAGTTCTCCCAAAATCATTCTGGGGGTATGCTCTAGAAACTGCATCCTATACACTGAACCAAGTTCCATCAAAGACGGTTGATTCTACACCATATGAGGTATGGACTAAGAAGAAACCGAATATGGCATATCTTAAACCTTGAGGTTGTCCGACTTACGTGAAACGGATGATGCCTGACAAATTAGAGGCCAGATCCGACAAATGTCTATTTGTGGGTTATCCTAGAGAAACTAGATGATACCAATTCTACCTCCTTGAGGAACAAAAGGTGTTTGTTTCCAGGACTGGCCAATTTCTAGAGAAAGATTTTATTCTGGATAAGGTCAGTGGGAGTAAAATTGATCTTGAAGAAATTCGAGAACCACTTATGGATAACGGTCAGTTGATGAAAGTAAAGGAGACACCATATACAGATGTGATGCCAACCCCTACCACGGACACACTAGCACCTCGCAGATCCACCAGGGAACACCATGAACCCGAAAGATACACTGGCGTGTATCTCATGGAAGATGAGGACCCTAGAACTTATGAGGAAGTGCTATTAAGGCATGAAAAATAGAAATGGCTAGAGGCCATGGATTCTGAAATGGAATCCATGAAAGACAACCAAGTTTGGAACTTAGTTGATCAACCTGAAGGAATAGTTCCTATAGGGTGTAAATGGGTCTTTAAGAGAAAGACCGACATGGACGGTAACGTGACTACATATAAGGCTAGGTTAGTGGCAAAATGTTATAAGAAAAGACAAGGAGTTGACTATTACAAAACCTTTTCACCTGTTGGCATGTTAAAATCCATTAGAATTCTGCTAGCTATTGCAGCTACCATGATTACGAAATTTGGCAGATAGATGTGAAAACGGCTTTCCTTAACAGGAACCTGTCTGAGGAAGTGTATATGACACAGCCTGAGGGTTTCACGACCAATGACGCCAGGTTGGTATGTAAACTGCAAAGATCCACTTATGGATTAAAGCAAGTTTCTCGGAGTTGGACTCTTCGCTTTGATGAGATAATCAATCAGTTTGATTTCATCAAGAACGAAGATGAGCCTTGTGTTTACAAGAAGGTTAGTGGGAGTGCCATTGTGTTGTTAGTGCTTTATGTAGATGACATATTGCTCATAGGGAATGATGTGCCTATGTTACAGTCAGTCAATGCTTGGTTATCCAAGAACTTCTCAATGAAGGACCTGTGTTCTTAGCACAAGTCCAAACATGTGCTACGGCGCTATCACTTTATTAGAGTGATAGTAGATAGAGGAGATGTAAAGATAGAGAAAGTCCACATGGATGATAACATAGCTGATCCGTTAACCAAGGCATTGTCACAAGCAAAGCATGAGAAACATGTTCACATGCAAGGGCTTAGGCATATAGGTGATTGACTTTAGGCCAAGTGGGAGATTGTTGAATAGATGTCCTAAACCCAACCGGGTTGGACCGGATCCGACCGGGTCGGGTCGTTTACAGTCTATTTTAGTTCATGTTTTAACTTTATTATGATTGATAAAAGCACTTATGTTATTATATATTGTTTATCTTCATATTATTTGTTGTACATATATAGTAACGTCCCTAGTGTCAAACTGTGATAGAGAAACCATGATAGTGATTATGGTTGATGAGATCTCTAATCACTTTAATAAGTTTGATACTTAAATGTCTCTAGTCTTAAGCACTGTCAAATAGGACATTGATAGTATAATTAGACTAGCACGTATTTGATGTCTTCTATTTTATAGAAGGTAGGGATAGACCTCGTCTATCGAAGTGTATAGACACTTGGACTGTACGTGGACGTGTATTATAGAATGCGTATGTTAGACTGACCCACTTACATTAAGTGTCACACTATGTGGCGGTTGTGTAATTATCCTTTAGATTGGAGTCTTCCTGGCATCACGGTGTGGATTGTCATTCTTTGACACTATTGTGATTTCCCCTATCCACGGGGTGATCATGCGGTAGTGATTGGGTATGATATTGAAGCATGCGGAGTATACATGTTTGGTCATCCGGGAATCGTGTATCCTATGATTGGGATTGAATATCCGAAATGGCCTTCTTATAAGGAATGACTAGCTCTCGAGAATTTTTGCAAAGTGGGAATAAATGTGTTATACCGAGAGAGCATGATATCCAGATTATAAGATACGATCATTAATGTATTGACATTCGAGATATGATCGTATCGATATTATTACAGCGATAGGATTGTAAGTTACACGGTAACTGCTTCACATGAAAGGTAGTAGTCATTGCTTTTGATCCTTCAGATGATTGGGGGTCACGGTGTGTTGCTAGACGCTATCCCGTGATCGTTAGGCATGAAAGGCATTTTCGTAATTTGCACTTTATGTCTACGGCCAACATATTCAGAAACCTATCGAGTCACACACATATGAACATCGAGTCGGATTAAAATGCGGTTATAGTTGATAACCAAATAAGGAAAGTTTATCTCTAGACTATAAAGGTTATATTGGTAAATTAATAATGTGATATTTATTTATTATGAATTAATAAAATACAAGATTTTAATTATATATAAATTATATTAATTAAAAAATATTCTGGATGTCAATTAATTGACATATGGGGCGCCACATCCTAGGGAATAAGATACTGGTTGTGGTTCTCATATTTGTACGTATATGCAGGCACTAAGAAGAACTATAGAACTGAGGAAACGAGAGGTGGACCTACGCGTTGGGAATGGAGCAAGTGTTGCTGCGCTGGCCGTAGGAGTTTATTTTCTTTCATTTCCCAGTGGGCTAGTACTAGAACTTAATAACTGTTATATTGTTCCTGCTCTAACGAAGAGCATTATTTCTATTTCTGCATTGGATGTTGATGGATTTTCTTTTACGTTTGAGAATAAATGTTGTTCTATTTCACGTGATGGATTTTTTATGGTACTGGCATACTTAGCATTGGTCTCTACATATTAGATGTGAATGTTGACATACTTAATATGAAGAACAAAAAAGCCAAAATGAATGAGTTTAATGAATCCTACTTGTGGCATTGTAGACTTGGCCATATAAATAAGAATCGCATTTCCAAACTCCATAAAGATGGATTGTTGGATCAATTCGATTACGAATCGTTGGATACATGCGAGGCTTGTTTGCTTGGCAAGATGAATAAGTCACCTTTTAGTGGCAAAGGGATAAGATCCAATGAATTACAATAGCTCATACATACTGATGTGTGTGGCCCAATGTCTATTCAAGCTAAAGGAGGATAATCTTATTTTATCACTTTCACTGATGACCATTCACGCTATGGTTATATATACTTAATAAAGTATAAGTCTGAGGCCTTTGAAAAGTTCAAGGTATTCAGAAGTGAAGTAGAGAAACAACTAGGTAATGAAATCAAAACACTTCGATCCGATCGAGGTGGAGAATACCTAGATGGAGAGTTTCAAAGTTATTTAAAGGAGAATGGGATTCTACCTGAGTGGACCCCTCCAGGTATGCCTTAGATGAATGGCGTATCTGAGAGGAGGAACCATACCTTGTTAGACATGGTACGATCCATGATGAGCTATGCAGTTCTTCCAAAATCATTTTGGGGGTATGCTCTAGAAACCGCATCCTATACACTGAACTGAGTTTCATCAAAGATGATTGATTCTACACCATACAAGGTATGGGCTAAGAAGAAACCGAATCTGACATATCTTAAACCTTGGGGTTGTCCGACTTACGTGAAACGGATTATGCCTGACAAATTAGAGGCCAGATCCGACAAATGTCTATTTGTGGGTTATCCTAGAGAAACTAGAGGATACGAATTTTTCCACCCTTAGGAACAAAATGTGTTTGTTTCCAGGACTGGCCACTTTCTGTAGAAAGAGTTTATTCTGGATAGGGTCAGTGGGTGTAAGATTGATCTTGAAGAAATTTGAGAACCACTTATGTATAACGGTCAGTTGATGGAAGTAAAGGAGACACATATACAGATGTGATGCCAACCCCAACCGTGAACACACTAGCACCTCGCAGATCCACCAGGGAACTCTGTGAACCCGAAAGGTACACTTGCATGTATCTCATGGAAGATGAGAACCCTAGAAATTATAAGGAAGTGCTATTAAGGCATGACAAAGAGAAATGGCTAGAGGTCATGAATTCTGAAATGGAATCCATGAAAGACAACCAAGTTTGGAACTTAGTTGATCCACCTGAAGAAATAGTTACTATAGGGTGTAAATGGGTCTTTAAGAGAATGACCGACATGGACGGTAACGTGACTACCTACAAGGCTAGGTTAGTGGCAAAAGGTTATAAGCAAAGACAAGGAGTTGCCTATGACGAAACCTTTTCGCCTGTTGGAATGTTAAAATCCATTAGAATTTTGCTCGCTATTGCAGCATACCATGATTACGAAATGTGGCAGATGGATGTGAAAACTGCTTTCCTTAACGGGACCTGTCTGAGGAAGTGTATATGAAACAACCTGAGGGTTTCACGACCAATGACGCCAGGATGGTATGTAAACTGCAAAGATTCATTTATGGATTAAAGAAAGCTTCTCGGAGTTGGAATCTTCGCTTTGATGAGATAATCAATCAGTTTGATTTCATCAAGAACGAAGATGAGCCCTGTGTTTACAATAAGGTTAGTGTGAGTGTCATTGTGTTCTTAGTGCTTTATGTAGACGACATATTGCTCATAGGGAATGATGTGCCTATGTTCATCGGGTCGTTTACAGTCTATTTTAGTTCATGTAATAACTTTATTATGATTAATAAAAGCACTTATATTATTATATATTGTTTATCTTCATATTATTTGTTGTACATATATAGTCACGTCCCTAGTGTCAAACTGTGATAGAGAAACCATGATAGTGATTATGGTTGATGAGATCTCTAATCACTTTAATAAGTTTGATACTTAAATGTCTATAGTCTTAAGCACTGTCAAATAGGATATTGATAGTATAATTAGACTAGTATGTATTGGATGTCTTCTATCTTATAGAAGGTTGGGATAGATCTCGTCTATCGAAGTGTAGAGACACTTGGACTATACGTGGACGTGTATTAGAGAATGCGTACGTTAGATTGACCCACTTATATTAACTGTCACACTATGTGGCGGTTGTGTAATTATCCTTTAGATCGGAGTCTTCATGGTATCACGGTGTGGATTGTCATGCTTTGAAACTATTGAGATTTCCCCAATCCACGGTGCGATCATGGGGTAGTGATTGGGTATGATATTGAAGCATACGGAGTATACATGTTTGGTCGTCTGTGAATCGCGTATCCTATGATTGGGATTGAATATCCGAAATGGCCTTCTTATAAGGAATGTCTAGCTCTCGAGAATTTTTGCAAAGTGGGAGTAAATGTGTTATTCCGAGAGAGCATGATATCCAGATTATAAGATACGATCATTAATGTATTGACACTCGAGATACGATCGTATGGATATTATTACAGCGATAGGATTGTAAGTTACACGGTACCTGATTCACATGAAAGGTAGTAGTCATTGCTTTTGACAATTCCGATGATTGAGGGTCACGATGTGTTGCTAGACGCTATCCCGTGATTGTTAGGCATGAAGGGCATTTTTGTAATTTGCACTTTGTGTCTACGGACAACATATTCGGAAGCCTATCGGGTCACACACATTTGAACATCGAGTCGGATTAAAATGCGGTTATAGTTGATAACCAAATAAGGAAAGTTTATCTCTAGACTATAAATGTTATAGTGGTAAATTAATATTGTGATATTTATTTATTATGAATAAATAAAATACAAGATATTAATTATATATAAATTATATTAATTAAAGAATATTCCGGATGCCAATTAATTGACATAAGGGGTGCCACATCCTAGGGTATAAGATACACATGGATTGTACACTTTAATTAATAAGATTACCATAATATTAATATTGGATATTAATTGATTTTGGAAAAATAGATTTATGGTATTAAGATAAATATAATCAATATATGATATTGGCAATATTTAGATTTTATTTAATATAAGATATTATAATAAAATAGATAAATCAATCTAATTGATTTTCCTTATTGTATTATTGTATTGGGAAACGGTTTTCTTCTCCTCCACTCTAGTTAGGGACGCCACCTCCACTATAAATAAGAGGTGGGTGTCAAGCTCTTTTGTACATCACAATTGCAAGAGCTAATAGTTCTTGTGTAAAATAGAGGGCTTCCTATAGAGGTTTTGAGATAGAGGAAAAAGGCCGGTCTAGCAACCGGAGTTTTCCAATAGCAATCTAAGGAGGATTCCGGCGAGGAGTTCGTGTGGATCAACGAAAGAGGCCGGACACCTGGACGGCTTGCGCACTGTGCTACTCTCCCATTGACGGTCAAAGCGATGTTCTTATAGATCATCAAGGTTATTCCGGCAAACTACTTAACGTGTTTATTGCATTAAACGAAGACGATCTAGAAAAAGGAAATAAAAATTTTAAATTATGCTGCGTTAAACTAGTGATTTCCTAACACCTTTTTCTCGATCAGCGACACCTTGCTCTTTAGGCTCCGCCTCTGAGTTGTCTCGAAGCAACAAGGAGTGGAAGCGATTTGTCAACTCCCACGCTCTTCTTTCTGTGAATTTTGAAGAGGTGATGGAGGATGAGGCTCTCCTCCTTTGTGCCATTCTTGACCCATGGGTGAACATCGATTGGGGGATTTTAATTCATCACGAGGACATGAAGTTTGCTGTTGCTATGGATCCTGGCTGCCAGGTTCCTTTTGGTTGGGCGATTTCTCGCCTTTGTACCGATATCTCCCGGGTGCCGCCTCATTCTCAGGATCGGTATAGCACTTAGGGTTTTTCTTTAATTTCGGTGCCTTAATTCACGCTTGTAATCTTTCCTTTCATGGATGTTATTCTGTATTTGTTTGAAATTTGCATATTTTTCGAGTTTGCCTTTGTTTGCATATGAACATATACTCGCGGCCCCCTGATTTTAGATGAGGTTGGGGTCGCAGATAAGCTCGCTAAAATTAACTTCACGTAATTTTTTCTTGCTATATTTTCAGAAAATAAAAATTCCTTTCTGCGGCCCCCTGTTTTGAGCGGGCTCAGAGCTTCGCAATGTGGTCGGTCAAAACAACTTGTCCGGTCACCGTAAATGTTGCGCAGCTTTTCAGTCCTGTCATATGTACTTTATGGCAGAGCACTGCTATGCTTTAAAGGCTGTTTATTGACTCTTTGGTGACCGTGTCGGTCAGGCGACGGTTCGCCTCTTTAATGTAGCTTCGAATTTTGAAATTTGACCAGACCCTGCATCCTGACCGTTCAATCTGTTTCATTCCATCCATCGGATCACTTGCCTTGTGCTATAAGAGGAGAGAGCTTTGTTCTCTTCTCAAACACATCTTTAATCAGTTCTTGCTCTGTCATCACTATGACCAATTTTGGCGATTCTTCTTCTTTCAAATAGCATCCCCGTCGGCTATAGCTGAATTCTTTTCACGCTTTAACCATCTCCCTCTATTGGCAGAGGGAGGCTTGAACTAACGTAAATTAGCTTTGCCGAGTGTGTTTGTATTGCCAAGTTGGGGTGGTATGGCTTTACTAAAGCTCCCCGGGGAATATACAATGCCACCATGGTGCGGGAGTTTTATTCTGCGTTGTCAACACTTGCTTTGGATGATGACGTTTTTGCTGTTGTTCCCTCCGGGGGGTTAATGTCACTTTTATCCCAGCCGTCATCAATGAGTTCTTCAAACTGCCTGTCCATCCCCCATATGTACACTATGAAGTGGATTGGGACCTTAGCAGTGAGTTGAAGAGGCGTGTTTATGGGGCTACAACCCTTAAACGCCTGATACCGGGTGACTGGAACCCTATGCCAGAGGGCTAGCTTTGCCTTGGAGATGTCCCATGTCAACCGAGAGTGGAAGTGGTTGATCAACTCCTGCGTGTTTCCCTCGTATGATTCTGAGGAGATCTCAGAGGCTGAATCGCTGCTCCTTTATGCGATGATTAAGGCCAATGTGGATGTCAACATCGACTGGGGTTTGCTGATCTATCGGGAGGCATTTAGGTTTGCTGCCTCAACAGACCTTCACCGTCCTATACCTTGTCCTCGGCTGATTTCTGGTTTGTGTACCGGAACTTTCAGGATGCATGTATCTCATGATGACGTGCTAGTGCCACCACGTATGAATGTCAAGCTCGAGTGCATTGCTTCGGACTCATCAACAAATTATGACGCCGACTATCTTTAGACTTTGTCTTTCCATTTATCCTATTGTGATGATTTGGCTTTGCAAGTTTTATTTTGCGAAATGAAACCATTTCATTTCTGTCTTGTACTCACGTCAGTTTTTTGCTTCTGAGTTTGAAATTTTGGTTTGTGACCCCCTTGTCTTTGAGGGGAATGAAAGACGATCATGAGTGAGAGTGCTAAATTTGACACTTGAAGTCGTTAATGTATATAGTTGAACTCTATCCGTGGCCCCCTTTTTCAGTGAGGCTGCCGATTTTAGTCGACCTCGACTGAGACGTTTTTGGCTCTGGGAGATTGCGGAGTCTCATAACTCAACCGACGCGTTTATGACTGCTCAACCGACGCGAAACTCAACCGAAGCGAACTCAACCGATGCATTTATGACTTCTTCTTCAAAGCGTCAGCTCGGTTAATGTGGAGACTTAAATTGGGATTTGAATGTATGTGACCTTTGGCTTTCCCACCCTTTCTGAGTCTATAAAAGGAGGAGATCCTTTTCTTCCTCACTTGCACTTTATCCGAAAAACTCCCTCAATTTTCTCCTTTAATTTCTTCTAAAGTTCCGTTACATCTTCTTCTGATTCGTCGAGCCAAGGCTCCAACGCCTTTGAGCCTGTTTCGGCAGAGGAGCCTTCTATTCCTTTCCGGCTTACCGCTTCTCCGGTGGCCATGAACAATATAACCTATTTCCGCTATAGGGGCATATGCAAGAGTGGAGGATCAATTTGAATCGTGTTGGGGCAAGTCATCAGCATACTATCAACATTTCAGGATGGGGTAACTTTGTCACCATGCCGGCGGGAGAGTACAACCTGACGCTGGTATGTAAATTTTATTCCGTCTTTTCGGAAGATGGTCATGCAGAATGCATGACCTCTGTCTCTGTTTGTGGCGTGACGATGGAGTTTACTCTGGCAACCATATACAAGTTTTATGGCCTTCGAAACCCTGCTGTCGACTACGATTCCATTTGGAATCTTGATGAACCGATTGACTAATACACTCGTCTGCAGGACGCCTTCCAACATTTACTTTGTAACCAACGGGAGGAAGGCATGAATGTGACGACGGCCATGCTGAGCCAGAGGGATAGGGAGTGGAAACGCTTCTTATTTACCCGGGTTTTCTGTCTTCCTGACTTTAACGAGGTCACCGATGCCGAGGTGATGGTTCTTTTTTCCATTTCAATCCCTGAGGTGACAGTCAATTGGGGTCGCCTAATTCATTTTGAGGCGATCAGGTTCGCCACTGCAATGAGCGATGCATTGCCATTGCCTTTTGCTTGGATGATCTATAACATATGCATCCAGAGTCGGGTAATGCCTGTTTGTCCGACCACGGATAGGTACTATGCCCATCCCGATGAGGATGGATGAGAAATAAAATAATGATGATTGATATATATATATATATATATATATATATATATATATATATATATATATATATATATATATATATATATATGGATATATATATATATATATGTATATATATATATGTATATTATTTTTTCTTGAAGCCCTTTGCGGCAAACTTTGCAACAAATTCTCCCATCATGTCTTTAATAAATCGCTTTTCTTTGTTTTTGGTTGGCTTGATCTTTGTCTCTGCATGATATCGCAAATGAGTTCGGAGGACACCTATTTTAGCGGCCTCGCACTGCTCATGGTCGGGACGATCTTTGCAAAAAAAAAAGGGTTCGCATGCCCCCTTTCTGTTTCAGACGAGCTTTGCTTGTCAAAGACAGAATTTGTTTTGCACGATTGATCTTTATATTTTGAATAATATTTCATTGATTGTAATCGAATCGGGATCAATGCCTTTACAAAAGATGCTTTGAAACAAAGTGAGATTACCGTTCTTACGTGTAATATCGCTTCAAGTTGTCGGCGTGCCAGGGCTGATTGAATTCGCGGCTCTCTTTGTCTTTCAAGACATATGTCCCCTTTTTAACTATCCTAGACACTTGCCAAGGACCTTCCCCATTTTCTGTCAATTTTCCTTTGTCAGTTTTTTGGCCAGTCGCTTGCCTTTTGCACAGGACAAAGTCTCCTACTGCGAAGGAATGATCGGGGATTCGCTTGTCATGCCTCTTTGCGTCTTGTTTATAGTAGACCAATTGAGCACGGGCTTTCAAACGCTTTTCCTCTGCGAGGTCTAGTTCGATTTTTCGATTAACTATGTTGTCGGCCTCAACAAAATGAGAGACCCTTATGCTTGGTAGTGCCATCTCGACGGGCGTCATGGCTTCTGATCCATATGTTAAAGCGAATGGTGTCTCTCCGGTTGTTACTTTTTGGGCCGTTTGAAGCAACCACAGAGCCTCGGGCAGGTAGTCCACCCATTTCGTGGGCTTTTCATCTAGGCATTTCTTTAACACCTTTAACACTTGTTTGTTGGCGTTCTCTTCTTGACCGTTTCCTTGTGGGTAGCTGGACGCTCTAAATGATACCAATAATTATACCTATACTCACCCTGAATTCTGCTCAAGAGAGGATAGATAGGCTCATTATTATGTGGAATATGTGTTAAATGCTATATGAGTGTTTCCAGGATCGTAATTTTGCATCTATGCTATTTCCCGATGTTTTGGTACTGTTTTGTCTCGTTTTGCGTGTTTTATAGGATGTACCGAGACTGGAGCATTGGAGAACGGATTTGAACCAAAAGAAGTACATTGGGCCAAGTGATTGAAGCCCAAGAAGAATCCTGCTGAAGAAAAAGAAAAAAGTAGGCCCGGTCACCTGGATGCTAGGCCTGGTAAACCGGCGTCTTGTGGAACACGAAATTGATTCTGCCGCATTATCTAGGTCGGTTAGGGTTTTAGAGAGTCTTAAGTCGGCTATTGTATCTATATAAAACCGCATATACTGAGTATTACAGATGATCTTATAAAACTTGAATATCTTTGAATACATTACAATTATTATTATGCAATAAAGTTTTCTTGAGCTTTGGAGAGTTGTTTTTGGTTTCCTCCCTTCTTCCATCATCTCTAGCTTGAGTAGATCGAGCTAGATTTCTATTGTTGAAGGTATGAAGCTTTGAACGTTCATTTTTGTCTTCAATATGGCAGATCTGTTCGTATTTATATGTTTTAGTTAATCTGCAAGTTTAACAACCCCGAGATTCACTTATTTTAATCGTACTGAGCAATGTAGATCTAGAAATTAGGAAAAGCCGCCCCCGGTAACCCGGCGGTCTATACCGGTTTACCGAGGCATGTTTCAGAAAACCTAAGCTGGGATTCACTATAGCTACGTTGATCGGCAGGATTAATTAAAACGAGTAGTAGGTCTGGCCAATCTAATATTCGTAATTCGTAAATTAACATGAAGGATTGTTAGTGAAGTGGTAATTAGGACATAGTCTTGAATGGACCCTAGGAACGTGCTGGTCAATGTCGACAGCTGTCTAGGCGGGTTAGCGGTATGAGTTACCGCTTAATATCGGCAATTCTAGTTCTTTATGCGTATGGGCTATTACGGACCAATTAAGGAGGGTAGCTTGCGTGTAGATTGTCTGCTGCCATTGTCGGAGTAGATAGGGTTAGGAATTGCACCCGTAGCTGATAATGATAATTAAAACAGAAGCTCACGATTAATCTAAGGAAATTATATGGGGAAGTAAACATAATGATTATCTAATCCAAGTTAGTAGATCGGTGAGGAGAGGGAGAGGTATACCATGTTTGTTTTCTTTTATGTTATTGTTGGTCAATGACCGCCTTTATGTTGCTTCTTGATTAAGTTAGAATCGTTTATACTTATAAGTTGCATTGTCTCTGTGGGATCGACCTTGACTCGCATTTACTATACTGTGATGTACCTAGCATTCTTGCTAGTAATATTGTCGTTAGTGACTTACACGCGATCAAGATTTTTGGCGCCGTTGCCGGGACAATGGCCAATTTTTAAATATAAATGTTTTAATTCTAATTAAGAAGTCATTTTTCTTTTAATTTACTTTATTTTGAGTCTTGAGTCATTCTGTATCAAACCTGCACATGTTAAACTGCCAGAAAAATAAATTTCAGGGCCGGTTTACCGTGGCTAACCCCCAGGTTACCGAGGCCTGAAAAATCCAATTCTGAACAGTTCCTGTTATTTTGTGTTATTCCGTGTTTATTTTAGTTAGTAGGTCCGCAACAGTTGGGATCACACCCAGCTGAAGCGGAAGTTGCTAACCTTTTCCTTGTTTTATTTTGTCTTTTGCAGGTTGATCAGAACACTTCAGAGATTCGATCAAACCAGAGTTGAACAAGAGCAAACAAGTCAAACAATATTCCTAGAACGATCTTGAACATCACACCGATTTCCATGTACCCTGGATCTAAAGCACGAGAGCATTATGAAGCTATAAAGAAACGGTTGGAAAAGGAGAAAGAAGCAATCAAGCAAGAGCCTGAAGAGAACTTGAAGGAGTATAGCACGTATCGTCCAGGTGAGTTCCCTTGTGAATTAATTGATATATCGTCTTCGGATTATGATTCTGATGATCCTGAAGAGGATCCTGACATGATGTTTTCTGAGCCTGAGGATTACCCAGACTCAGACACCGTGGTGAAGTTAGGAGACCCTGGTACGTTCAGACTCCCAATTTCTGTTAATGGAATATTCGTAGGATTAGGTCTCTGCGACTCTGGCTCGAGTTGCAATATTCTACCTTTTTCCCTCTGTCAAAAGATAAGACTTCCGGTCATAGTGAATCAAACCAGGACCATGACCGAACCAGAGACATGCCTGTTGGTTTGCTTAAGAAATGCACAATTAAGGCAGGAGGGTTCACATATCCTATCGACTTCATAGTCATAGATGTACCTGAGGACCCAAGTGCCCCAGTTCTCTTAGGAAGGCCTTTCTTAGCAACGAGCAGGGCGGTTATGGATTTGGATAAGGGGGAGATTACTTTAAGGATGAATAATGATGAAGTATCTTTTAGGATCTTAGAACCCTTAGAAAACCTACCGGAGAGTTGTAAGATGACGTATGCTTCAGGAAAGGTGGAAATTTTGGAAATCGAAGGGCATAAGCATAGAGAGGTTGTCATAGAAACCGTTGAGCAAGAGTTTATAGATTAATGCTGAGAGAGAAAGAAGATAAGGACCACGACATGATGCTCACGGAAGCTAGTCCTTCTGTGCTGCGTAGTGAACGAATTGAGCTAAAAGTAGAAAATGTGGAGTCCTTGAGGTTAAAGTCTAAATATCGACGCAAAGGCGGACCTAGCACACAAGCTAAAAGAGAGAGACGTGCTAGGAAGAGAGCTCAAAAAGGTTCTGTGAAGGTACCAACCTCTGGAGCAAAAGTTTGGCGAGTTAAAGCTCCAACCCTTGAATGATCGGAGATCTGAAGAAAGTCGAGCTGGCGACTATAAACTCAGAACTAATTCTTCAAACCCTTACGTAGTTTAGGATTGAATAAAAGTAGCCAGATGAAGGGACGAGCTTTTTTTCATCCTACCACAAACTTAGGCTTGAAACCGAATGGTTGTGGAAAGGATTTTTATACTCGTTGCGGATTCTAGTGAAGTAGGTTAGGTTTTGAGTCGGAAATAACAATTGAAGAATAAAAGGATAGTCCATTTGAGGTCATAATTGAGCAAAAAGGTTGAGTAAGAAGTGCAGCAAAGGCAGATAAAGAATGTGGGGAAAAGATACCCCCGGTATCTCGAGGGTAACCTCCGGGTTACCGAGGCTTGATTTTTAGATTTCTGAACGTCAGTTTATAAAGCTGAATTTTTAGAGACACGTGGAGGACACACGTTGCACCAGATACGGTCAGTCAGCAGAAACCGAACCATTTTCCCCTCTTTTCAAATTTTTCATCCTTTCCCACACTCCACCATAATTCCACCTCAATCCCATCAATCACCTCCTCAAATACCTCACCCTAATAACTTCTCTACCCACAATCCCACTAAATCCTTCCACATTCATTCAATTCTTCCTATTTAAACCACCCCTTCATCACCAATATCATCATTATTATCAAATACACCTCTTTCATTCACCAAAATTCTCCCACTTCTTCTTCTTCATCTAAATTCGGCCCACATCACCACCATTTCCTTCAATTTTCCAAACCCTAAACACGTATTTTCCACCACTGTTACTGATCTGTAGTGCTGCTGCTACGGTAGTGCTAAAATTCTTAATTTTTTAACATCAGAGGCACGGTCCCAAAAAGAAAAATAGAAAAATCCGGCCGGTAAACCGTACCCTACCTCCGGTTTACCAAGGATTGTTTTCCAGAAACAGCTTCTGAATCAGGTTATGTATTCATTCAGGATGGGTCCTAAGCATCAACGGTCAGCTGTTCGTCCAAGTGGTTACCAGACTGTATATGGAGATGCTAATCCATTGATAGAAGGGGTTGCGCAATTCCATTCTTTAGCTATTTACGAGTCGTTCCGAGGCCATTGGAACGCAAGACCAGTGGCTCGAGAACGAGGGGTAGATTTGGACGATTGCGGGTCTATATTGCCGGAGGCCCTGCAAGCACAAGATTTATTGGATATGGCTGAAGCACCGGCCCGGTTCAACGCCACAGTGGTAAGAGAATTTTATGCTTACGTTTCACGCAACCCCGGAGACACATTTTCTATAGTCCGAGGTATGAAAGTTGATTTTTCGATCGAGCGGATCACCGAACATTTTGGGGTTAGAAATCCACTAGTGGGCCCAGATGAGTACACATCCTCGGGCAACATTGCCGACCTCGAGAGGATGGATATGATTGCTGATTTCTTAAGTGTGCAATGGAAGCGTAACCCTGTTTTTGCCACCACCATCTTCCTAGAGAACGAGCTATCTTGGGACCGGAAGATGGTCAATAGATTTGTTTGTGCTCGCCTTCTTCCGACGAAGCACACGGTCTCTGTCACTACTACGAGGGCAGAGTCGATGTTCTATCTAGAGACGGGTGCCCCAATCAACATCGGTCTTTTGATGCATAGCCGTATTCATGAGCTTGCCGCCATTTCTGAGCGAGAGCTGTTACCATACGGACCAATAATTAATATGTTTACTCTAGAGGCCGAGGTGAAGATGCTCGTCAGTGATGATTGGGAAGACCCTGAGCCGCAGCTCAGTTCAAAGTCAGTCTGAAGAGTATAGAGATTGGTTAGAGCAGAGAGGGAGCGTACTCCACTGCATGGTGCACGGAGGACTCAGGGAGCCTTGCTTGAGGAGCACTCGCGTGAGATTGTGAGTCTACATAGCAAGATGGATTGGATTATTGACTTCTTAGGAGTTCCACCTGCTATCCCACCACCTAGGACTGCCCCTCGTCATAGAGCATCCTTTTCCACCACAGCCGCCTCGAGTTCTGCACCACCTCTCGGTTTTGAGCCTAGAGACGACTGGGAGGGTTATTCTGATGATGACTAGCTTTTATTTCTTTTTATTGTTGTTTTCCATTTTCTTGTTTTTTTTTTTTTTTTTTTCCTTTCCTATCTAGTTGATGTAAAGGAATATTAATAATATAATGATTTTGTCGGCTTAATTTGTTTTGGAGTTATCTTATTTTCTCTTTTACTACCGCTCTTTTGTTATACAGTTTCTTGTCACCACTATTCTTCTCGGTTTGTTTGAGTTTCTTAGTGCAGATTCTTTATGGATTACTTATATGAGCCCGATCATTTATACGACGATCCGATTCTTCTTTGGTTCCGCCATTAACCGAAGATAAGTTCATTTTCATTTTTTATTTCTTAACTCACACATTTGGGACAATGTTTCGATTGAGAGGGGGTAGAGGAACGTCACTTAGCTTTTTAGCCGTATATTCCATGAATTGCGTGATTATCTTGATTCTCTTTGATGCACGATTCACCACTTAGACTTTGATTCCTTTCGACAGAATTTCGAAAAATTAGGATATCTTTGATCTTTTTGAGTTAATTGACTTCATCTTTGTTTTACTTTGTACGAGTAAGAGAAAATGCCCACTTCTGAAGTAGTGGCGTATTAAGCGCATATTCTGTTATGAGCCACCATTTTAAGCACGTATAACTCACTTCCCTTGGTGTGTAGTCGATAGCATATTGCTTTAACAAGAGTTGACCCTGGCTTTATCACGAATCATGTTTTACTTACGCTTATAAAGGCAAAGGAATTTTGGATTCGGTAGTTTATCATGAGTGGGGCCGTGAGGATAGATAAATCAATGAGTGTTTACCTGCCAAGAAAGAGAAGTGCATTGAAATATATGCATTTATAATCTCTTTGACAATACTTCCGTCGATGGAGCGTAAGACGCATGACTTTTGCATAGACCGTTAAACGTGAGCCTAAGAGTAATATCTGCTCGGTTCTCGATCCGCCTTGCCGGCTCAATTAATTAACAAATACATGTTCGAGATTGGTTAGTTCGACTACGGGTTGATGTAATGTGAAATTGTCTGCATTTCTAAGCGGTTGTGAAAGTTATTGCACACACACATTGGCTCATGACTTGAATAGTGTTTAATGTGTTACTGATGAATATGCATGGCATGATCTTGATCTTGAATTAGTGAGGCATAGTTGTTTTTAATTAACTTGTACATTGATCTGAGTGTTGTTTTCTTTTCGCCTTTTTGCTCGGGACAATCAAAAGCTAAGTGGGGGGTAGTTGATGACGCTATAAATGGTACCAATAATTATACCTATATTCACCCTGAATTCTGCTCAATAGAGGATAGATAGGCTCGTTATTATGTGGAATATATGTTAAATGCTATATGAGTGTTTCCAGGATCGTAATTCTGCATCTATGCTATTTTCTCGATGTTTTGGTACTGTTTTGTCTCGTTTTGCATGTTTTATAGGATGTACCGAGACTGGAGCATTGGAGAACGGATCTGAACCAAAAGAAGTACATTGGGCCAAGTGATTGATGCCCAAGAAGAATCCTGCTTAAGAAAAGGAAGAAAAGTAGGCCCGGTAACCCTGAGGCTAGGTCCGGTAAACCGAGTCTTATGGAACACGAAATTGATTCTGCCGTATTATCTAGGTCGGTTAGGGTTTTAGGGAGTCTTAAGTCGGCTATTGTATCTATATAAAGCCGCATATACTGAGTATTACAGATGATCTAATCAAACTTGAATATCTTTGAATACATTACAATTATTATTATTATGCAATAAAGTTTTCTTGAGCTTTGGAGAGTTGTTTTTGTTTCCTCCCTTCTTCCATCATCTCTAGCTTGAGTAGATCGAGCTAGGTCTCCATTGTTGAAGGTATGAAGCTTTGAACGTTCCTTTTTGTCTTCAATATGGTAGATCTGTTCGTATTTATGTGTTTTAGTTAATCTGCATGTTTAACAACCCCATGATTTACTTATTTTAATCGTACTGAGCAATGTAGATCCAAATTAGGAAAAGCCGCCCCCGGTAACCTGGCGGTCTATACCGGTTTACCGAGGCATATTTCAGAAAACCTAAACTGGGATTCACTATAGCTACGTTGATCGGTAGGAATAATTAAAATGAGTAGTAGGTCTGGCCAATCTAATATTTGTAATTCGTAAATTAACATGAAGGACTGTTAGTGAAGTGTTAATTAGGACATAGTCTTGAATGGACCCTAGGAACGTGCTAGTCAATGTCGACAGTTGTCTAGGCGGGTTAGCGGTATGAGTTACCGCTTAATATCGGCAATTCTAGTTCTTTAAGCGTATGGGCTATTACGGACCAATTAAGGAGGGTAGCTTGCGTATAGATTGTTTGCTTCCATTGTCAGAGTAGATAAGGTTAGGAATTGCACCCATAGCTGATAATGATAAATAAAACAAAAGCTCATGATTAATCTAAGGAAATTATGTGGGGAAGTAAACATAATGATTAACTAATCCAAGTTAGTAGATCAGTGAGGAGAGGGAGAGGTATACCATGTTTGTTTTCTTTTATGTTATTGTTGGTCAATGACCGCCTTTATGTTGCTTCTTGATTAGGTTATAATCGTTTATACTTATAAGTTGCATTGTCTCTGTGGGATCGACCTTGACTCGCATTTACTATACTGCCATGTACCTAGTATTCTTGCTAGTAATATTGACGTTAGTGACTTACACGCGATCAGTAGCAGACTGAGGACTGCCCGTGTCTAACATTATGCTCCTTGCAGAATTCATCGAACTCATCTCTGAATTGTGGCCTGTGATTGGATACTATCGCTCGAGGTACCCCAAACCGAGTCCAAATTTGATCTAGCAAAAAATATATTATATCCCTGGCGCAGATTTTTACCAGCGACGACCACATACTCGTAGCCTGATCGGCCTTTTTTGAGCGGACCGATTAGGTCGATCGCCCACATGTCGAAAGGCCAGGCGGCGACGATGATGCTTTGTTCCACTGAAGGCAGCCTAGGTATGTTGGCAAAGCGCTGACACTTGTCACAGCTCTTGGCGTACCTTTCTGCATCTTCGGTTAGCTTCGGCCAATAGTATCCGGCTAATAAAGCCTTTTGGGCTAGAGTGCAGCTGGAGGGGTGGTCCGCACACTCCTTCATGTAGTTCTGTCAGTATACCCTAGACCTCTTCGGGTCGGACACAACACTGCATCTGCTTTGAAAAACACCTTTGATACAGAATTCCGTTTAGGACTGTGTAACGCGCTGATCTTTTTCTTAGAGCTTAAGCTTCCTTGGGGTCTTCCGGTAGTATCCAACTCTCAATATATGCTTTGATTTTGTCTATCCAATATGGAACCGAGAGTTGAATATCCATAATTTCTGGCCGACATACTACGGGTTCCTCCAGGTACTCGAACATGACTGCAGAATCACTGCACTCATCTTTGGTGATCAGGTTGGACAAGTAGCCCGCTTGTTCATTTTGTGTTGGTCCCTTGAAAAGGCTTTGGTTAAGTTTAGAAGGGGGGTTGAATATACGTAACACTTAGAACTTTTTGGAGTTGACAAACTCAGCAGGGTTCAATAGTCTGCTGACCTTCACCAATCTGCCGACTATTGAAACTATTGAATTTGTTGCAGCAGAATATATTAAATTAAGCCTTGTTACTTGTTGTTTTAAATATGATACTAAGTATTTGATACTCAGTAGTGTAAGTAGTGAGATTCAGCAGCTAGTTCAGTAGATTGATGTGATAAGCATTCAAACTAAAGTTAATTGCAGAAAGTAAAGTAGAAAAGTTTTATTGTGGTTCCAGGTTGTGTAATCCTATCAGTCCACTCTTCTCCTGTGATGTTAGAGGAAATTCACTAGAGACTTTGAGATAGCTGTTACAAAATCCCTAAATTGTTTGTCCTTGACCAATGACTTTGGCTTCACAAACTAAACACTAGAAACAAGTAGGATTGCTGCTCCAAGTATTCCACTGGTCCTTGAAGGGTAGGATTGCCTCTTCGTCAGCTCCACCACAAAACACAATAGTCCTTGACACTTCAGTAGTGCTTCACTGTCTTCAGGTTCTTCTTGAAAAAGAAGGGGTTGAATCAAGAAAGTGATTCAGCTTTCATCAAGCTTTTGATCAGGATGATAAGATCAGCAGCTTGAAATCTTCAAGTGTGTATACTGGATAGAACTTGATTGAAGAAACACTTGAAGAAAATCATTGATCAGTAAGTTAATCAGCAACATAAGATTGCACTTTGATCAATTTCTATCTCAAAAACTTAGTTGTTTATCTTGGTGTTGTGTATTGCAATCTGAATCAAGAGTCCTCTATTTATTGGTGTAGATCCTGTGATATGAATTTGAATTTCAAAAGCAACCGTTACAGGATTGTCTGAATATCCCTGAAATTCCCTCTGTTGTACCTTACTGTCATTGTCAGTGTCCTTCTGACAGTCCAGCCTATCAACCAATGATTTAATTCCATTTGATATGGCAATGAAATCCTTACAACGTCCCTTTCATCTTGTCCATTGATTGACTGATTAATCCAATGCTTGTAATTCATCCTTATCCATTTAATCTTCCAGAAAAACTTGGATTAATCTGACTTTTGCATTCAGCGGACACCTGTTGTATAGGTCTGTGGATGTCCATATATGGCCAGCTGACTTTTAGTCTACTATGTTTCATAAACACCTCAACTGACTGCTTCTCATCTAACTTTTTATTATGAAGTTAGAGTACACCATTTTAAACATAACCAAGTTCCAATCATCATTTTAATTTTAATGGAACTCAGACTTTCTACCCAAGGTGTTGGTCCCTTGGAAAGGCTTACACAAGTTTAGAGGGGGGGTGAATAAACTTGTCCTCAAAAACCTATCTGAAAGTTGAATCTTGAGCCGATTGAGTTCAGCTCAAACTTGTGTGGAGTTAAGTTAACCTACCTGAGTATAAGTCAGTGCTGACTTATGCTGAACTGAGTTAACCGGCAGCGGATTAAGTTAAGCTTTTAAATGAAACTTGAGTTTATCAGATTTTCTAAATATAATGCAATGTAGTGCTGACTCAGTTTATTGTGTTTGCGGAGTGTGATTAGATGTTATGTATACTTAGATGCAGTAAGTAAATGCGTAAAGTATGTAAGTAAATGAAACAAGAATTATGAAGGTTCCAGGTGGTGTAATCATGTCAGTCCTCTCTTCCCCTGTGATGTAGGAGGCCAAATACACTATGTTCTTGAGGTTTACAGTTACAAGACACAAAGTAAATTTTAAACACTTGATTGTCCTTACTAATCCCTAGCTTCACAATCTTCCAGCTTCAGTCTTCAACATGTAGAATTGATGTTTGAACTAAGCTTGCTACACTGGTCCTTAGAGGGTAGAATTGCCTCTTCACCAGCTCTACACAAACACAGTCTTCCTGACTGCACTCAACTATCCTTCACACCTTCTTGGTGTTTCACAGTCTAAACCTTTGACAAAATCAAAGTTGAGTCTTGAATCAATAACTATGATCTTATTGTGTTTGAGCTTCTTCTTCTAGATATGTAAATAATGCACGGCATTGTATTCTTCAAAAGATTACTTGATCTTTCTTTGAATGCTTATGAAGATTTCTTGATCTTGCAATTAAGTGCTTAGCAGGAATTCTTTAGGTTTATTTTCCCATTTGGTATAAGCCTTTCTCGACTAGATTAATTCTTAGAATTCCACACTTCTTCTTATAGTAGAAGTAGTCTATTTATAGGGGTTTCTCCAACGGTTAGCTGAATTTTAACGTTTGTATTTGAATTCTTGTATCCGTTGGTGGTCCTGCTTATTCTGATGAATGTCAGTGTCCTTTCTGACAAATGTCTGCTTTATAACGGTCAGATTTTCCTTCAGCTTTCCTTGACTCAGCATGAAAACTTACCATAGTCGGTTTTCAGCTCAAGATCATTAACTGAGTTTTTACTCTTCTTTAAAAACTCAATACTCCATTTCACATCTTATTATTATTGACTTAATCAGAGTACACCATAACTCATAACTCAGCTAATTTATCATTGTCCTTATGATACTTAGTCCTCCTGTCAAGCTCCATAAAGTCAGTTCAGGCCATCACAGACATTCCTGAATTCTAACTTTACAGTCTTGGCCTAGATCTTCAAAACTAAGTTTGAACCCTCAGTTCTTCAATCTTCAATAACTCAGTCGGAACCCTCAGTTCTTCAGTTCTAGATAAGTCAACCGAGTCTGTGTCCCTCAGCGAACTTACCTTATTCAGTTCTTTTTCTATAACTGAGTCTGATCCCTCAGCCTTCAGTTGGTGTGCTCTTAGTCAGTTTTTATCAGTTGATTAATCTTCAGTTATGAATTCAGTTTAATAGGCCAGTTTCTCGTTTTCTCAGTTCTAATCCTAGATCTATTACAGATCTTGTCTGATTTAACATATACAAATATCATACTCTATTAAATCCTATGAATTGATTTCTAGACATCTTTTTGCTTTGCACTATAACAGCTAGTTATGACACTTCATCAATGGGGTTAAATATAATAATTAAAATAACTGTTGAATCATCATCAAAACATAAATTTTATTTCCAAAAATTTCCCCCTTTTTGATGATGTCAATACCCTCCATAAAAGCAATGCAAAAAGATATGGACAAAACAAAGTAAAGAACACGAAGAACTGAGAAACTGAGATTTTATTGATAACTGAGTTACATGGTATTAAAGTACAAATACATGAAAAGAAATTAATTTCCAGTTTTCTTGGTCCCTTGAAAAGGCTAACACAAGTTTAGAGGGGGGTGAATAAACTTGTCACCAAAACGTATCCCAAAAACTGATCTTAAACCAGATTTAGTTCAAGTAAAATTTGTGCGGAGTTAGCGAACTTAGCTGAGTATAAGTCAAAACTGACTTTTCCTTAACTGAGTTAACCAGCAGTGGATAAAATTAAGCCTTTGTAAAAATATGAGTTATTAGTTAATATGTTGACACGGTTTTTGGTGTTTGCTGAGTATGTGAACTAGATGAATATAACTACGATGCAATAAGTAAAAGCGTAATGTAAATAAACAATAATTATAGAGGTTCCATGTGGTGTAATCATGCCAGTCCTCTCTTCTCCTGTGATACGGAGGTCAAATCCACTATAAAATCAAAGTTGAGACTTGAATCAATAACTATGATTCAACTTGTGATTTGAGTTTTCTTCTTCTAGATATATAAATTATGTTCTCAACTCTGTTTTCTTCAAATGATTGATCTTGATCTTTCTTTGAATGCTTATAAACACTTGAAGAAATTTCGTGATCTTGCAATTAAGTGCTTACCACGAATTCTTTTAATTTGATTTTCTTTCCTCCTTGGTATGAACTTTCTTGATTCGATTAAATCTTATAATTCAGCCATTCTTCTTGGTGTAGAAGTAGTCTATTTATAGGGGTTTCTCTAACGGTTAGATTATTTGAATTTGAATCCTTATAGCCATTAGTGGTCCTGCTTTCCTTTTTGTGTCAGTGTCCTTCCTGACATATCTGTGTGTCCAATAAGATTGCTTATCTTATAACGGTCAGATTTTTCTTCAGTTTCTCCTTTCTTCAGTTAAAAACTGATTCAAACATGACGTAGTCAGTTTCCAGTTTTTAAGAGCATTAACTGAGTTTTTACTCTTCTTAAATATCTCAGTACTCTATCTTTCATCTGATTATAATTGACTAAATCAAAGTACACCATTATCAAACAATCATCTAAGATATCATTGTCTTATGATTCTTAGGCCTTTATACAAGATACATAAAGTCAGTTCAGGTTATCACAATCTTGCCTGAAGTCTAACTTTACAGTCTCGGCCTAGTCTTCATAAACTGAGTTTGAACCCTCAGTTCTTCAGTCTTCAATAACTGAGTCTGATCCCTCAGTTCTTCTATCTTCTAGATAAGTCAACTGAGTCTGTGTCCCTCAGGGAACTTACCTTCTTCAGTTTCTGTTGGTGTGCTCTTATGTCAGTTTTCCAGTATCTCTTGAGGATCTCAGTTTCCTTAAGTTAAATACTCAATTTCTCAGTTCTCGTCCTAGAACTATTACAGTGCTCGTTTGATTAACTTATACAAATATCATTCTCTATTAAATCCTATACATTGATTTCTAGACTTCTTTTTGCTTTGCACTATGATAGCTAGTTATGACACTTCATCAATAGGATCTAAAAACAATAACTGAATAAATGATGAATCATCATCAAAACATAAATTTTATTTCCAACAATTTCCCCATTTTTGATGATATCAATACCCTACGTAAAAGCAATGCAAAAAGATAAAGACAAAATAAACACAAACAAAACGAACTGAGAAACCGATATTTTATTAAGAAGACTGAGTTACAATACATGGTATTAAAATACAGTACATGAAAAGAAACTAAGTGGCAGCTTATTTTCCTTCACTTGCCAGTTTCACTGAGTTTATTATCATAAACTTCAACATACTTCTTCATGGCTTCATTTGTTGTCGTGCTTTCAATTCCATGAATATTTTCATAAATGTTCCATGAGTTGGACATATTGTGATTACTGAAAAATTTGCTGTTGAAAAGTACAGCAAACACAAACACGATTTGTTTCAGTTTTTCGCTCGTGCCAGTTCTCAGTAGTTCTAACACAAACTTAGGTTCCTCTTTCTCAACTTTTTCTGAGACCTTCTCTAGGGTGCCATTCCACTCCCATTTGCCTAGTTTGTGCCAAAAATGCATGATAACTTTTTGCATGTTCAGAAAAATTGATAAGGCTTGTTCTCTTGATTCTCCTTCTTTGAAGGGTAAGTCTTTGAAAATTTTGTAAAGACGAGAATCTAGACCAAGTCTTTTCTCAGTTGGTTCAGCAAATTTTGCAATTAGCTTCATTTCCTCATCTGTAAAGTCTCCTCTAGCTTTCTTCATTTCAACCAGTTTAGCATCAATGCTCTCCAGAACTTTTGGCATATCTAACGCATTGACTTTTAACATATCCAAACTTTTCCCCTTATTGACATAATTCTTATCGATCAAGCTCTTGATGTAGGAGTTGAGATGTTGCTGGTTTGATGCCAATATGGTTTGAGCTACAACTGAGTCCTTCATTCCATTTTCCATTAAAGCCATTCTGTCAACCAAGTTATTGAGAATGCCTTCCCATCTCTCTGTAGTTTCAGCTTTTCTTGAATCATTCTCAATGGTTGTTTTGTGAATTTCAATCAAAGTGTTCTGACAGTCACTTCTGACATTATCCAATCTTTTCTCCATGTCAGTCCTCTCAGTCTTGCTTTCTTCCAAGGACTTTAACACTTTTCCAAATAAACTAATTTCATCTTTCTGAATGTGGATCAGTTCATTGTGAGAGAATTTGATAATATCAACGTGCGTAGGAATGTCTTTTCCAGTGTCAGCATTTTGCACTTCAGTCTTATCTGCTCCAATTTCATCAACTTGCACTTCAGTTTTATCTACTTCAGTTTTACTAACTTTTGTTTCTTTAACGGGAGTAAAAACAATCTTCTTGAGTTTTTCTTTGTATTCCACAGACTTTCTCCTCTCCTCAAATTGTCTCCTTACTTCTTCCAGACTTGACTGGTCAATTTCTCTAATTGGTGATATTTCCACATTGAAATCATCATCAGAATCTTCACCAGCTTTCTCAACTTCAGCCAATGCTATCTCGCGCACAGTTTTGTCAGTTGGGGACTGATAACCTTCCTTGTCTTCACTTCCAGATTCAGACTGAGTTTCAGAGTCTGAATCTCCACTACTTTCTTCAGAAGTATCTTCAATGTCATCAGTGTTCTTATCATCTACAGATTTCTTTTCTTGAATTGATGCGAGAATTCCTTTTTGCAAAACAGGGTCTCCCTATGAATCATCACCATTATCGTCATCATTTTCATCTTTCTTAGAGCTTCCTCCTGCTGTAGTTTTCTTCCAATGACTGTCTCTGATCAACGCATATCCATTGTTAAAAAATTCATCAGTGTTGATCAGTTCGGATAAATGAGTGATGTTGTAAAGATCAAACACCCATTTCTCTGTGATTTCCATTTCTGCTAACTGGCTATTTTGATTTGATATGGAGCTGAGTTTCCAATTTTGATAAGCGTGCAGTCTCTTGCAATCAGCTACTATCAATTATCCAACGTTAACAGATAATTTAGGTGGGGTTGTGATTACTTCACTTTCTCTTGGAATTTCCAAATTAGATTCCACAAGAGATTTAACTCTTTCAGTTTCTTCGGTTATCTCCAGATCAGTTTTGCTGGTATCCCCTTCAGCAACAACTAGGATTAAGCTGGTTTCAGTTTCAATAACAGGAACTGAGATGGTAGGCTCAGTTTCCAAAATCTTTTCAGCAATAACAAGTTCTTCTACAAGCTCAGTGACTTGTTCTTTTTCTAACTCAAGTTCCGGTTTACAACTGGTTATTCTTCAGGTGTTGGCTCATCAGCCTGATCTTTTGCCGGTTCCACATCTTTTCAGCAACTGATTCTTCTACTTTCTTATCTTCCGGAACAATTTCTATTTCACTGACAAGCTCATCCAGAGTGATGACTTGTACAGGTCTTGATTCAATTTCAGTAAGATCTTTTTCTTCAAGTTGAGAAGTTTCAACGTTCTTGAATGACTCCTCATACTCAATTCTAGATGCTGATTTTTGTGTTGTGGATCTAGACTTGGAGAGTAGCTTGAGCATGGTCATTGTCTCTAAGTCAATCAGCCATTCCTCACTGTCAGTTTCTTCATCATCAAACTCATCTCTCAGGGTCTGTTCCTCCTGAATGTCATCCTCCTTCTGTGTTTCCGTTTCTAGCAGTGAAGGAACAACTTCTTCTCTAATTGAGATTTCTTTTTCAGTAAGGACTTTCTCAGTTTGGGTTGGTTCGGTGGGGGTTTCTTCAGTTCTCAGTTTCTTTGTTGAGCTTTCAGCAACTGAAGTAGCAGATTTTGTTGGAGAAGGCTCCAAAACCTTCTTTGCAGTTTCAGCAATATTTGTTTGAATTGAAGCTTCTAGCTACCTCTTCCTTTTTATCATTTCATTAATTTGTTCAAGAGCCTTAGTGCCGGTTTGAGGCTTCTTCGATCTTCTGCACTTTTTCTTAGGTTCGATTTCAGAACCATCCGCTTTCCTCTTTCTAGGTTTTTCTTCTTTGATTGCAAATTTCATGTCTACAATTGCAGTTTCCTTCTTCTTTGCGATTTTAAAGTGGTCAAGAATCCTTTGAACTAAAATAGCAAGAGTCTTCTTGTGATAAAATTTGCCTTTCTTCACATCTGTCTTCTTCTTGGGTACATCAAAAGATTGTGCCATTAGTTGATCCAGATTGTACCTTTGCCAATTGAAATCTTCTTTGAACCAAATAACGTACAGCAGATCCAGTTTGGTGCCGGACAAATTGCTAAAGTTTCCTGCGTTTCCAATCACGCAATTTGCCAACATGTTGGTAAGAAAGTTGAATTCAGGTTTGAGTAGACTTATGCTTCCAGTCTGCAATATTGGGGAATCTGAATTTACTGCGATAACTTTCCACAACTTTTCTTTTTGCTCTTTGCTTAATTTGACAGCAGCTGAACCTCTAGATTTTTCGAAGCCAAAGATATCTGCAATTAGATCCTCAATGACTTGAATTTCGCTTCCATTAACAGTGGTTGTGAGGGTGTGAACATCTTCTCCCTCTATGGATGTCTTTCCAAATTCATAGAAATCTACAATGTTATCCAAACAAACGCTTTGCAGATTAATGTTGAACACATGCTCCAAACCCTTGATTTCTCATTTTTTTTTTTGCGATTTCCTTGGCAAGGGTCTGATAAGTGTATTTAGCAATGAATTGATCAAGTGAGATGATCATTCCTAGTTCAATTCGGGTGAAGGCCATTATTTCTGAAAATTTAGTTGGATTGAGATAATTGAGAGAAAGAACTTCAAAGGATGATTAGAATAAAAACTGAGTGTAAAGAATTAATGGGAAAAATACGATGGTATTTATAAGTGGTTGATAGATCTGAGTGGGATTCAAAACGTCTTATCAAAGAATCGTTGAGATTGCGAAAAGGGTGATGAGTGGAAAAGATGGACGGTTGAGATTAAAGTAGGTCACATCTGTTCTATCATCTGTAGCTTGTATCAGTAAATACGGTAGATGTAGTGTATCTCCAGCTGTTCATATCCAGTTTTTTCCTTATCTAGAACTTATAGTAAATTCAAAAACTCAGTTGTGAGTACAACTGAGTTTAAGAATTGCAACTTCTCATTTTTCAGCTGTTGATATTTTCCTGCAAAACAGAATGAAAGATCTTTGGTAGCCATACCTGTTTGGGTCCTTTTTGATTAATTTTTGTATTCTTGTAAGTCTTATTAATTTTATGTTTATACCTCTCTCGAATTTTCAGCTGAGTATAGTCAGTTTTCACAGAATTTTGCTATTTTGATCCAACAGTCTTTTGTTCATTCGTTTTGTGAAACTGATATGATTTTTTAGAGATTACAAGTGCATTCCAGTCTTCATCAGTAGGAAAGAGTCTTCCTTTTCCCCTGAATCTATTATTCCATGAATGATTTTCATTCATTTGTGAATACGACTTGAATGTTCTTTTGACTGATTTCTGATCAGTTTTGCCTTTTTCAGTCCTCTGATATTTTTTGTAAAATCTTTCAGTTTGCTTTTTGCCACTGACTGATTTTACAGTTTTGTCAGTTTTAGTTCGAGGTTGTGCTGAGTAATTATTAGTTCTAATAATATTGTCAGTTTTCTGAGTTTTTAACTTTTGTGCAGCCACAAACTTTGGTGCAATTGTACTAAGTCTGATCTTAGAATTTTGCTGACTATCAAACCCTGAACCAGTTCTGTCTCCAAATGGTTTTCCAGGTTTGAACTAAATGTTAGGAATTGGATCAACTGATGATTCTGTGATGTTTATTACCTCAGTTAGTTCATCAGTTGAGCATGTTTCCTTAGTTCCATTATTAGCCTTGATAAGATTGATCTCAGCAGTTAATCGTAGAACTTCAGTTTTCAATAGATCTTTTTCCTTTTTGACATTCTCATAATTCTTTTGAATTACCTCTAATTCCTTTATGATTATGTCCAAGGTCTCATTGAAATCTTCATTTCTATGATTGTTCATGGCAGTGTGAGTGTTAAAATTGGAAGTACTTGCCTCGTGATATTTGAGTGATGAGTTTTCAATTTCATCTACTTCATATTCCAATATCTGCTTGCCTTTGCTTGATTTGGTAGAGTTGTTCATCAGACTAGTTCCAAATAGTACAATTTCTTCATCATTCTCACCATAGTCATTTCCTCCAAAGCTTATGGGTAGAGTCTCATCATTTTCTTCAGACTTGGCGATTTATGGATCTTCAATAAATGTTTCAACCAGTTTTTCCTGAGTATTAGCCACCAGAGCCTGCAATTTATTTTTGTATTCATCAAATCTTAAAAATGAAGATTTTATCAAGTTTTTAAAGTGATGTTGTGTATCCATGATGTAGTTTTGAAAAACTTAAGCAACTAATTTGTTTTAGAGAGTCAGCTAAGGTTGGCCAAAGAAACAACTGATACCCAGTTATTTCAAACTGAATAACGCTCAATCGGAGATCTCTTCAATATAGGATATTTGCTCCGATACCAATTGTTGGTCCCTTGAAAAGGCTAACACAAGTTTAGAGGGGGTGAATAAACTTGTCACCAAAACGTCTCCCAAAACTGAATCTTAAACCAGATTTAGTTCAACTAAAATTTATGCGGAGTTAAGCTAACATAGCTGAGTATAAGTCAAAACTGACTTATCCTTAACTGAGTTAACCGGCAGTGGATAAAATTAAGCCTTTGTAAGAATATGAGTTATTAATTAATATGATGACTCAGTTTCTGGTGTTTCCTGAGTATGTGAACTAGACGAATATAACTACAATGCAGTAAGTAAAAGTGTAATGTAAATAAACAAGAATTATAGAGGTTCCAGGTTGTGTAATCCTGTCAGTCCTCTCTTCTCTTGTGATGCGGAGGTCAAATCCACTTTGTTCTTGAGGTTCATAGTTACAAGACACAAAGTAAATTTTAGACACTTGATTGTCCTTCACTAATCCCTAGCTTCACAATCTTCCAGAGCTTCGCCTTCAACAGGTAGAATTCTTGTTTGAACTAAGCTTGCTACACTGGTCCTTAGAGGGTTGAATTGCCTCTTCACCACTCATCACAAACACAGTCTTTCTGACTGCAGCTCAACTGTCCTTCACACCTTCTTGGTGTTTCATAGTCTAAAACCTTTGATAAAATCAAAGTTGAGACTTGAATCAATAACTATGATTCAACTTGTGATTTGAGCTTTCTTCTTCTAGATATATAAATTATGTGATCAGCTCCGTTTTCTTCAAATGATTGATCTTGATCTTTTTTTGAATGCTTATGAACACTTGAAGAAATTTCTCGATCTTGTAATTAAAAGCTTAGGAGGAATTCTTTTAATTTGATTTGCTTTCCTCCTTGGTATGAACTTTCTTGATTCGATTAAATCATAGAATTCCGCCATTCTTCTTGGTGTAGAAATAGTCTATTTATAGGGGTTTCTCTAACGGTTAGATTATTTGAATTTGAATCCTTATAGCCGTTAGTGGTCATGCTTTCCTTTTTGTGTCAGTGTCCTTCTTGACATATCTGTGTGTCAAATAAGATTGCTTATCTTATAACAATCAGATTTATCTTCAGTTTCTCCTTTCTTCAGTTAAAAACTGATTCAAACATGACGTAGTCAGTTTCCAGTTTTTAAGAGCATTAACTGAGTTTTTACTCTTCTTCAATATCTCAGTACTCTATCTTTCATCTGATTATAATTGACTAAATCAGAGTACACCATTATCAAACAATCATCTAAGATATCATTGTCCTTATGATTCTTAGGCCTTTATACAAGATCCATAAAGTCAGTTCAGGTTATCACAATCTTGCCTAAAGTCTAACTTTACAGTCTCGGCTTAGTCTTCATAAACTGAGTTTGATCCCTCAGTTCTTCAGTCTTAAATAACTGAGTCTGATCCCTCAATTCTTCTATCTTCTAGATAAGTCAACTGAGTCTGTGTCCCTTAGCGAACTTACCTTCTTCAGTTTCTGTTGGTGTGCTCTTATGTCAGTTTTCCAGTATCTCTTGAGGATCTCAGTTTCCTTAAGTTAAATACTCAATTTATCAGCTCTCATCCTAGAACTATTATAGTGCTCTTCTGATTAACTTATACAAATATCAGACTCTATTGAATCCTATACATGATTTCTATACATCTTTTTGCTTTGCACTATGACAACTAGTTGTGACACTTCATCAATGGGATCTAAAAACAATAACTGAATAAATGATGAATCATCATCAAAACATAAATTTTATTTCCAACAAGTTTTTTTCCTATTTCGTGACCTGCTTCACTTGACTTGGTGTCAAAGATCTCAGCAGCTTCTTTCATGGCTAAGTTAGTTTCTGTGCTCTTAATTCCATGTATATTCACCCAAATGTTCCATGAATCTGTCATACTGTGCTTGCTCAAAAACTTTCTTTTAAATAACACATCAAACACGAAAACAGATCTCCTTAATCTTTCACTTGTGGTTGTCTTCAGTAAGTTCATAACAAACTTAGATTTAGTCTTTTCAACTTGATCTGAGACCTTATCTAGAGTACCATCTCTTTCCCATTTACCCAGTTTGTTCCAACATTGAACAAGAACCTTTTGCATATTCAGAAATGTCTCTAAGGCTTGTTCCCTTGATACGCCTTCTTGAGTAGGTAGTCCTTTGAAGACATTATACATTTGAGAGTCTAGAGCGAGTCTTTTGTCAGTTGGCTCTGAGAACTTTGCAATCAGTTTCATTTCTTCATCAGTGAACTCACCTCTAGCTTTCTTCAGCTCAATCATTTTCTCATCAATACATTCAAGAACTTGAGGCATATCAATTGCATTGACTTTTAACATGTCCAAACTTTCCCCCTTATTGACATCATCTTTCTTGATCAAGCTCCTGATGTAAGAGTTCAGGTGCTGCTGATTTGATGCCAATATGTTTTGAGCAACAACTGAGTCTTTCATTGCATTCTCCAATTAGATCAGTCTATCAACCACATTGTTAAGAATGCCTTCCCATTTTCCTTGAGTCTCGGTTTTTCTTGCCTCAGATTCAATGGTTGTTTTTCTAATGGCGATTAGAGTATCATGACAGTTTTCCTTGATACTGATTAGCTTCTTTTCCATATTGTTTCTTTCAGCTATGCTTTCTTCCATTGGCTTCAATACTTTCCCGAACACACTTAAGTCTTCTTTCTGAATTCTCACAAGCTCATTGAAGTAGAATCGGATAGTATCAGCTTGTGTAGGTACTTCATCTTTAGTTTCAGTTTTCTTTTCTTCAGTATTTCCTTTATCAGCTCTAAGTGTTTCGACCTCTTCAGTCTGAGATTTTCTCACAACATTCTCAGATGTCTCTAATTCTTTGAGTGGAGAGGAGGCCTTCTGTTTTTCTTTTTCCGAACCTGACTTAACAACATCTTCTTCTGTATTCAAATCAGATTTAGCTTGGTCAGCTTCAGCTAATGCTATTTCCAGAACACTTTTATCAGTCGGGGACTGATAATTTTCCTTCTCTTGATTTTCAGACTGACTATCTGAATCAGTTTCAATTTCTTCACTTTCATCTGAACTTCCTTCAGATGATCCTTCTTCAATATCATTTTTTGCTTCTTTTTTTCCATGTAGAGAGGCAAGAATCTCTTTCTGTAAATCAGGATCTCCCTGAGAATCATCATCATCATCATTATCATCTTTCTTTGTCTTTAAGTCTCCCTTTTTGGCATATCTCTCCCAATATCAGTTTCTTATGAGTGAGTAACCAGTACTCAGAAACTCTTCAGATCTAAACAGTTGGGATAGGTGAGTGATATCAAAAAGATCAAAAACCCATCGTTCAGTTCTTTCCATTTCCGCAAGTTGACTTCTTTGATTTGGGATAGAGCTGAACTTCTAATACTGATAATCATCAATCATTCTGCAGTCAGCTTCGATCAGTTTTCAATGTCAATGCTTTGGTCAAGTTGGTTTAAGACTTCTTCAGTTTCTCTTGGAATCTCCACACTTGATTCAGCAAGAGGCTCAACTTGTCCTAACATATTCTCAGCTGCAACTGAGGCAGCTTGTTTAGTTTCCAGTTTTTCTTCACCTACAACTCCTTCTGGTAGAGATTCTGATACAATGATAGTTTCAGCTTCGGTACTGTAGGTTTAGCAACTTGTACAGAATCCTTTCTTGATTCAGTTTCCTGAGGCTCAAGCGACAGGTTCTTTGACTGATTCTGTTCCCAGTTCTGTAAGATTCTTTCTCTTTTTCAGTATCATCAACTTTCTTTTCAACTTCTCCTTTATTGACAAGCTCATCTAGAGTGATGACTTGTGCTGGTCTCGATTCAACCTCAACAGCTTCTCTTTCTTATGACTAAGAAGCTTCCAGTTTTTTGATAGATTCTTCATATTTGATTCTGGATGCTGATTTTTGTGGTTTTGATCATGATAAAGATATCAGGTTAAGCATTGCGATTACACCAGGTCCAACTAGTTCCTCATCACTATCAGTTTCTTCTTCATCAACTTCAGCTCTCAGGATTTCTTCCCCATGAGTATCAGTTTCTGGTAGTGAAGGAACAACTTCTTGAAATTCCTTTGCTGATTTTTGGACGGGTACTTCCTCGGCAACAGGTTCTCCTTTAGCAATGATTTGTTTGGTGGGGGTTTCCTTAGTTCTAAATTTCTTTCCTTTACTTTCAGCAATTGAGGTGGCTTCCAAAGATTTTTCAGTTAAATCCATAGTACTTCCTTTTTCCAACTCTTCCAGTTTTCTTTTCTTTACTCTTAATTTTTCAAGATGTTCCAGCGCCTTAGCTGTAGTTTCAACTTTCTTGGTAGACCTTTTTCTCTTCTTCTTAGGTTCAGTTTCAGAACCTCCATCTTTCCTCTTCTTGGATATTTCTTCTTTGGCTGCAATCTTACCATCAACAATTGCAGTTTCTTTTCTCCTTGCGATACGAAAATGATCGATAATACTTTGAGCTAGGGGAGCAAGAGTCTTCTTGAGATAAAATCTTTTTTTCTGCTCTGCGTTTTTCTTCTTGGGCACATCAGAAGATTGTGCTACAACTTGATCAAAGATATATTTCTGCCAATTGAAATCTTCACCAAACCAAATTACATAAAGCAGGTCTAACTTTGTGCCAGAAAGATTACTAAAGTTGCCTGCGTTTCCAATTACGCAATTAGCTAGCATCTTGGTCAAGAAGATGAATTCTGGCTTGAGCAACCCTGTTAATCCAGAATAAGATACACTTGAATCTCCTACGATTGCGATATCTTTCCAAAGTTTCTCTCTCTGTTCCTTTGATATTTTAAGAACAGAGGTAAATCCAGATTTTTCAAAACCAAAAGTCTCTGCAATTAGGGTCTCTGTAACCTTGATCTCTTTTCCATTGACTTGAGTGATGTAAGTGTGAATGTCTTCTTCTTCTATGTCAGTTCTTCTAAACTCATAGAAGTCACCAATGCTATCCAGGCACACACTCTTGAAAATGATGTTGAACACCGGCTCCGGACCTTTGATTTTCCGGATTTTCTCTGCAATCTGTTTGGCTAGTGTTTGATCTGTATATCTTGTGATATATATATTGATCGAGTGAGATGATCATTCCAGGTTCAACTTGGGTAAAAGACATGATTTTTGAAGTTTGAATAGAATTCGAAGAAATTTTGGAATTTGAATGAGGATTATGAAAAAACTGTGTAAAGAATTTAGGAAGAGAAAATAATAAAGTATTTATAAATGGTAGAAAGGGTAGTTAGAAAGTTTTGAGTGGGTTGTCTTGTCATAAGTTCCATCTGGCGTTGAGATCGTGAAAAGGATGGTGAGTGGAGAAGATGGACGGTTGAGATGAATGTAGGTCATAAATTTTCTGTCATCCGTACCTTGTGTCAGTAAATGTAGTAGATACGGTGTATCTCCAGCTATAGGGATTTAGCTTTGATCTTATCCAAATTTTGAGTCAGTCGTCCGTTCAGTTTTTCTTCTGCAAAATAGAAAAGAAATTTTTTGTACCCATATCTGTTTGGGTCCGTTTTGATTAGTTTTTGTATTTCTGTAAGTCCAAGATGACTTATCAGTTTTATCCTTATACTTTTCTTGATGTTTTAACTGAGTGTGGTCAGTTTTCACAAAATTCTGCCTTCTTAACTCGAACGTCTTTTTATTGAGGATTTTGTGAAACAGAGTAATCATAGGTCCATTCCGGTCTTCACAGTGGGAAAAAGTCTTCCTTTCCCCCTGAATTTGGTATTCCATGAATGATTTTCATTCCTTGATGGATGAGACTTGAATGTTCTTTTAACTGATCTTTGATCAGTTCTGCCTTTTTCAGCCTTCTGAGTTTTTCTGTAGAATCTTTCAGTTTGTGGATTCCCTCTAACTGATTTTATAGTTTTGTCAGTTTTAGGTCGAGGTTGTGCTGAGTAATTGTCAATTCTAACAATATTGTCAGTTTTATGAGTTTTTGACTTTTGTGCAACTACAAACTTAGGTGAAACTACACTAAGTCCGAACTTAGAATTTTGCTGAGTGTCAAACCCTAAACCGGTTTTCGTTTCCAAATGGTTTTCCTGGTTTGAACTGAATATTTGAAGACGGGACAACCGATGATTCTGTGATATTTATTACTTTTGTCAGTTCATCGATTGAGCAATTTTCCTTAGCTCCATTGTTAGCCATGATAAGGTTGATTTCAGCATTCAAATCAGCTCTCAACAATTCTTTTGAATTTCCTCAATTCCTTTATGAGTATGTCCAAGTCTTTGTTGAGATCTTCATTTCTTTGATTGTTCATGGCATTGTGAAAGTTGGAAGTAGAAGCACTTACCTCATGATGTCTAATAGATAAATTTTCAGTTCTAGCTTCTTCATCTTCTATTATCTTATTTCCTTTGTCTAATCCAGCATTGTTGTTTGTTAGGTCAGTCCCAAAGAGTATGATTTCTTCATCACTTTCACCATGATCATTTCCTCCAAAGCTTATGGGTCAAATTTTAGCATTATCTTCATTGTTTGTAAGGGATGGTTCATCAATGAATGTCTCAATCAGCTTTTCTTGAGTTTCAACAACAAGAGCCTGAAATTTAGTTTTGTACTCATCAAATCTCAAAAATGAACAACTTAGCATATTTCTAAAATGATTGTGTGACTCCATGATGCAAGTTTTGAAAACTTTGGAAGAGAAAATTTAAGGGTCTTTGAAACAGAAGAACTCGAGGCAGTAGTAACTTTGGATCACATCCAAAAGGAAGAACTACTTCGATACCAATTGTTGGTATCGGAAATAACTGTTACCCAGTTACTTCGAGCAAACAAACTGATAGAACTCAATTGGAGATCTCTTCAAAGTAGAAGATTTGCTCCGATACCAATTGTTGGTATCGGAAATAACTGTTACCCAGTTACTTCAAGCAAACAAACTGATATAGAGATTCAGCTATGGATCTCTTCGGAACAAAAGCACCGCTCCGATACCAATTATTGGTCCCTTGGAGAGGTTTACACAAGTTTAGAGAAGGGGTGAATAAACTTGTCCCCAAAAACCTATCTGAAAACTGAATCTTGAGCAGATTGAGTTCAGCTTAAACTTGTGTGGAGTTAAGTTAACCTAGTTGAGTATAAGTCAGTGCTGACTTATGCTGAACTGAGTTAACTGGTAGCGGATTAAGTTAAGCCTTTAAATGAAACATGAGTTTATCAGATTGTCTAAATATAATGCAATGTAGTGCTGACTCAGTTTCTTGTGTTTGCTGAGTGTGATTAGATGTTGTGTGTACTTAGATGCAGTAAGTAAATGCGTAAAGTAAGTAAGTAAATGAAACAAGAATTATAGAGGTTCCAGTTGGTGTAATCCTGTCAGTCCTCTCTTCCCCTGTGATGTAGGAGGCAAAATTCACTATGTTCTTGAGGTTTACAGTTACAAGACACAAAGTAAATTCTAAACACTTGATTGTCATTCACTAATCCCTAGCTTCACAATCTTCCAGCTTCATTCTTCAACAGGTAGAATTGATGTTTGAACCAAGCTAGCTACAATGGTCCTTAGAGGGTAGAATTGCCTCTTCACCAGCTCTACACAAACACAATCTTCCTGACTGCACTCAACTGTCCTTCACACCTTCTTGGTTTGTCACAGTCTAAACCTTTGACAGAATCAAAGTTGAGTCTTGAATCAATAACTATGATTCATTTGTGTTTTGAGCTTCTTCTTCTAGATATGTATATTATGCACGGCTCTGTATTCTTCAAAAGATAACTTGATCTTTCTTTGAATGCTTATGAAGATTTCTTAATCTTGCAATTAAGTGCTTAGCAGGAATTCTTTTGGTGTATTTTCCCCCTTGGTATAAGCCTTTCTCGACTAGATTAATTCTTAGAATTCCACACTTCTTCTTGTAGTAGAAGTAGTCTATTTATAGGGGTTTCTCCTACGGTTGGCTGAATTTGAACGTTTGTATTTGAATTCTTGTATCCGTTGGTGGTCCTGCTTATTCTGATGAATGTCAGTGTCCTTTCTGACAAATGTCCGCTTTATAACGGTCAGATTTTCCTTCAGCTTTCCTTGACCTCAGCATGAAAACTTATCTTAGTCAGTTTTCAGCTCAAGAGCATTAACTGAGTTTTTACTCTTCTTTAAAAACTCAGTACTCCATTTCACATCTTATTATTATTGACTTAATCAGAGTACACCATAACTCATAACTCATAACTCAGCTAAGATATCATTTTCCTTATGATACTTAGTCCTCCTGTCAAGATCCATAAAGTCAGTTCAGGCCATCACAGACTTTCCTGAATTCTAACTTTACAGTCTTGGCTTAGATCTTCAAAACTGAGTTTGAACCCTCAGTTCTTCAATCTTCGATAACTGAGTCTAAACCCTCAGTTCTTCAGTTCTAGATAAGTCAACCGAGTATGTGTCCCTCAGCAAACTTACTTTCTTCAGTTCTTTTTCTATAGCTGAGTCTGATCCCTCAGCCTTCAGTTGGTGCGCTCTTAGTCAGTTTTTATCACTTGATTAATCTTCTGTTATGAACTCAGTTTAATAGGCCAGTTTCTCGTTTTCTCAGTTCTGATCCTAGATCTATTACAGTTCTTGTCTGATTTAACATATACGAATATCCGACTCTATTAAATCCTATACATTGATTTCTAAACATCTTTTTGCTTTGCACTATAACAGCTAGTTATGACACTTCATCAATGGGGTTAAATATAATAATTAAAATAACTGATGAATCATCATCAAAACATAAATATTATTTCCAACACAAGGTATATGTGATCAATTTAGGTCATCACAGACTTCCCTAAATTATGATCCCATGTCCTTGACTTTTAAATACTAAGTTTGATCCCTTAGCCTTCAATACTGAGTTTGAACCCTTAGCCTTCAACCATCAGCAGGTCCTAGACACTCTACTGACCTAGATAGGTCTGCTGATCAAGTCAGCTGACCTCTTTATAGTGCTTGTTTGATCAAACCTATACAAAGATCAAACTCGAGTAAACCTATATATTCAATCTAGACATCTATTTGTCTTTGCTCTATAACAGCTAGTCTGGCACTCATCATTAAAACTAAAATATGTCTAACAATTTCCCTTTTTTAGCAATGATGACAATACCCTCCTTACAGCAAAGCAAAAATATAGAAATGCAAAAACAGAACAAATTTCATTCATATATCATTAAGTGCACATTTGTTCAAAACTATTACAATTAGAGTCAGCATAAAGATAAAGGATATGAAAATGAGTTTGCTGATCTAGTTTCTATCTCTTTCTTGGTCTCTCTTGTGTTGATATTCCCTGATTTCCTTGACCATATCCGACATCCATTCATTTTCGAGAGTAGTAAAGTCAATGCAGGTATGTAGCAACTTCTATCTCTTCCAAGCCTCAGGTAGAGTCAACCTTATGCTTTGAAAGTTGAAACCTTGTCTTATATAGAAGTGTTTAAATTCATCCAAGGAATCATTTGCTCTTTGCTTAGAAGTCTGACCTCTACCTCCGATTGATCTTCCACTCTGACCTCCTCTTGTTGTAGCTCTTAGAGATTTGATTGTAAACTCTTGTAGCTTATTTTGCTTCTGATGTTTGACATTCTTCCCCCCTATTGACATCATCAATAAAATGGTTCAGCAGGCTAGTAACACTTTCTTATTTTTGTTCTAGTATCAACTAAAGTAATCCGGCCTTCCATTGTTTGCTCCAACTGATTTATTCTTTCAATAAGCTTTAGATCAGTGCAGCAGTGCTAGGTGTCTCAGTCAACTTATCAACTTCCTTGTGCAAAGAAGAAATTTGCTCAACCATGAACTTATATTTCTTTGCAACATCTTGCTTGACATAAGCAACTTCTCTAAGCATATCATTGATGGAAAATTGTACAGAGGTGACATTGGATGCAACAGTCTCTTTAGTCCTTCCTCTATTCTTCACCAGATTGACCAAATCTTCAAATCTTTGCTCACTCATTGTCAATTGAGTTCTCAGCTGTGTGATATCATCTCTGATAGCTCTCAACTCTTCCAAAATGTGTATTGGTATTGCAGCAGCCATACCACCAGCAAAGTTCTCAGCAGATCCTTCAGCATTGTCATCGGCCCTTGGTACCCTCACCACAATTGCTCTTGTTCTATCCCATACATAGGGCTCAGGACCTTCTTCATCCAATTCAAGTACATGCTCAATGACAGGTTCTTCTTCTTCTTGTTGAGGTGCTTCTTCTTCTTCTTGAGGCAATTGAAATTCCTCATCACTAAGATCATAATCAAGAAGTTGCTCCTCAGATAGTTCATCAGCAGCTTCTTGTCCACTTTTATCAGCAGGGGCAACATCCTCAGTAGTCTCCATGCTAAACACAGGGGATTCCTCCTATCCTAACAAAATATCCAACCTTTATCTTAATACTGTCTTATCCTCAGTACTTTGGACCTCTAGTTCCGACCATTGTTCAGTTGTTGTCTGAACCTCAGCACACTGAACCTCCATGTCTTCAACACTTTGAAAAATGTTCATATTTTCCTGCAACACACTTCTGACCTCAGCAATTTCTCTTAGTACTTCAGCTGCATGTGCTAAGGTTTCATCAGTGTCAATGCTATCTTGATATTGAGAAGATTCCTCGATATGGCTTCACTCTGCTCAACCACTATAACTTCAGTAGCATTCTTCAAAATCTCAACTTCAAGAAGTGTTGCTGCTGCAATCTGTAAATCCAAATCCTCGGTAAATGCAGCAAACAATTCTTGGTCTAGATTATCAGTATGTTGTCCCTCAGCAGACTTGCCATCCTCAATAGGTTGCTCTGCTGACCTTTCAGTAGGCTCTTGTCCAGCTTGCTCACTTGAATTTTCTTTTCCTACACCACTAGACTCACTAGGATGCATAGGATCATCATCATCTGAATCAGAGGATGATGAATCATCACTATCATCAGAAGGTGTATACTTAGGATCTTTAAAGATTTATACTTCCTTTGTTTCTTCCATCTTCAATGAGTTCCAGTAGTCTCATTTCAAGGAGTGATATATCAATTAGTCCTAACAAGCTTTCCACTCCAAGATTTGCAAAGGCCCATTCTTCAAATCCACTCATTGGCTCTGCTGCTGGCTTTTGCCTCTTGTAGAAACCAAACTTCCATTCAAAGTACTTTGTAATCTTCTTAAAGTCAAGATTTTCCTTAGGCTTTTTGACTTTTTTCATATGGCATGGAAGGTTTCTTTGCAGCAGGTTTCTCAACTTGTTGACTGTCAAATGTCTCAACAAGATGAGTCAGGGTATCTTTAGCAGACACAAAAAGATCAGTAGACTCTTGAGCAGGTACATTTGTGTCTACGACTTCCAATTGTTCCACACTTGCTTCCCCCGAATTGTATGCTCCTCAGTAGGGGTCTTATCTATCTATCCTTCCCCGAGTCTTTGCCGTTTCAGCAGGGTCTTCTACAATCTCAGTAGCCTCCACAGTAGTCTCTACAACTTCTTGTTCAACAGCTTCTTCTGCTTCTTCAACCCTTTGCTCCTCTTGAACTCTTAATTCTTTTCCTTTGCCATGTCCATTTTTCTTCATAGTTTGTTTCCTTCTCTTAGAAGGTCTTTCTGGGGGCTCAAAAAAGGGATTCTTCCAATTGCTCTGTAGTTGCAACCTTTCTCTTCTTTGATGCCTCTTTGAGCTGTTCTTTGAGTAAATCTGCAGCAGTCTTCTTAGCAGGCTCGAAGGCTCAGTAGTGCTAACTTTAGTAGACTTGGCAGTGTCGACTGATTGCTTTGTCTTCTTTGGCTTTAACATCTCTGTTATCTTTCTTGTATCAGCAGCCTTTCTCTTCTCTATTGTCTTCTTTGGTGCAGCAGGTTGATCATCATTTCTAGCTTTTGTTCTTTGTTCCAGCTCACCATCACTTTCCACTTCTTGTATCTCATCATCATCATCTAAGCCTGGGATAGGAGTGTTAATCTCTGGCTTATATCTGGCCTTGTTGATGGTCGATGGAGCAACATCAGCAATATCCAAATGATTTAGCAGGGCCTGAACCATTAACCCCAAAGGTTTAGTCTTTAAAAAGAAACCTAAGCCTATATATCCAACTGGTTTCTTCTCTTTCAACCTCTTTCTTATGGTTTCTCTTTCATCAGTCATTATTTTCTTCATATATTGTACATAGAAACCAGCCCAGTCAAATTTCATACTCCTTGATATGATTATCATCATGTCTATTTTGGGTCCTAATAGAGTATCAAGCCTTCCAACAAAACCCAACAGATTCTTAGCAATGTACATGCTCCGAAGGTTATATTCCAAGGCATATTCTTGACATTTATATTCAAGGCTATTGTTGAAGATGGATTTGTGCAAATGGATTCAACAAAAGCTAACCTTGGTAACCTCATAGATTCTGGATTTGTAGGGGCTCCATTTCCTAGACCAAATCCAAAGACCTCTCTCAGCAGGTCTGAAGAGACTTCAAACTCCTAAGCATTTACAATTGTTGTAAATGCCTCTGCATTATCTCTAATCACCATATTTCTCCAAAAATTGCAAACGTTTTTGTAAGAAATCTTCTCCAATCTGAGATTCAGAACGTTTTCCAATCCATCAAATCATTTTATTCTTCTTCCCAGATTGATTGCTAAGTCAGTTGCATCTGTATCAGTAACATATCCTCTAACACTTTGGCTAGATCCAAGATGAAAATCTTCAGCCACCTTTGTTATATGAAGAACTTGAGAAAATGGAGAAGATGAAAAATTCTATAGATAAGCGTTCACACTTGTATAAATGCATAGAATATAGAGTAATTATTGCATATACGATCTGATGTATATATAGATGGAGGTTGTAGTAGGTAGGACAATGTGCTAGTACTGTACAAACATACGGTTTGCAACTTGAAATTAATGTAGAGATGCCACGTGTCCCACTAACTGATCCCACTAACATAGCAACGGTTATGTACTGTAACAACTGTAATAAAGGATAAGAATAATATCCATTTACTCCACTGTTGACTTTCATTAAAGTTTGACTTCATCAGCAATGTAATATCTCCAGCAGACTGAATCTTCAGTAGACTTGATCTTCAGTAGGGTCAGTGTGAATATACTCTGCTGATATGCTTCAGTAGACTCAACAGTTCAGCAGCCTGCGATGGATAAAAAGCACAGCTGATCTTCATACAACATGGTTTTGTCCAACTGATAATACAAGATGAAGTTTAATACCAATGACTAATTTACCAAGTGAGCTCACCCAACAGGGCAAAGACCAATCCTCTTGGCAACTTCATTTGCTCAATTGTCCAAACTATAAGAGCACTTAGGAATTGTTGATACCAATGACTACTCTGCCAAGTGAGCTCACCCAGCAGGGCAAAGACTAGTCCCCTTGGTGAATTCCAGTACTCTGCTGACCTATCAGCAGGTCAATCAACCTTGATGATGCCAAGTTCAGTTCTTAACTTAGCAAATCTCTCATTATCCAAAAGCTTTGTAAAGATATCAGCAAGTTGATCTTCAGTAGGTATATAGAGAACCACCACATCCTTCTTTTCAACATGATCTCTTATAAAATGATGTCTTACATCAATGTGTTTGGTCTTTGAGTGCAAAACTGGATTTTCTGTGATTGCTATTGCACTTGTATTGTCACACATTATGGGAATTTCTCTTTCTACAATCCCATAATCCCTTAATTGATGTCTTAACCATAAAACTTGTTCATAGTAGCTTCCAACATTAATGTATTTAGCTTCACCAGTGGAAGTTGATATAGAATTCTGCTTCTTGCTAAACCGGGAAACAAGTCTATTTCCCATCAACTGACAAGTTCCTGTGGTTCTTTTTCTATCAATTTTGCACCCAGTATAATCAGAATCTGAGTAGGATATAACATTGAAACTACCATCTTTTGAATACCATATCCATACTCCCAAAGTCTCTTTAAGATACTTTAAAATCCTTTTGACTGCAGCTAAGTGCTTTCCTTAGGTTTAGATTGAAATCTTGCACAAACACCTACTGCAAAGGATATATCAGGTCTGCTGGCTGTGAGGCACAGCAGACTTCCTATCATCCTTCTGTATAAAGTCTTATCAATATCCTTGCCTTCTTTATCTTCATCCAGCCTGATGCTTGTACCCATAGGAGTTGATAATTTGTTGCTATTTTCCATACCAAACTTCTTCAGCAGCTCATTGGTGTATTTTGTTTGATGAATGAAGATTCCATCTTGCATTTGATTGACTTGTAATCCAAGAAAGTAGTTCATTTCTCCCATCATACTCATCTGGAACTTGCTTTTCATGAGATTAGAAAACTTTTCACATAATACTTCATTTTCAGAACCAAAAATTATGTCATCCACATAAATCTGTACCAGCAGGGTGTTGTCTCCTTCATTGATTCTAAAAAGAGTCTTGTCAATGGTTCATTTGGTAAAACCATTGTTCACCAAGAATTGAGATAAAGTTTCATACCATGCTCTTGGTGCCTGTTTCAAACCATAAAGTGCCTTGTTGAGTCTATACACTTTATCTTCTTGATCTTTAACTTCAAAACCAGGAGGTTGCTGAACATAAACCTCTTCTTCCAGAATGCCATTCAAAAATGCACTTTTGACATACATCTGGTATACTTTGAAGTTCTTAAATACAGCATATGCCAGAAACAGTCTTATAGCTTCCAATCTTGCAACTGGGACATATGTCTCATCAAAGTCTATTCCTTCAGCTTGTGAATAGCCTTTTGCTACTAGTCTAGCCTTGTTTCTAACAATGGTACCAGATTCATCAAGTTTGTTTATGTAAACCCACTTAGCACCAATGAAAATTGAATGATCAGGCCTCTCCACTAGTGTTCATACTTGATTTCTTTCAAACTCATTGAGTTCTTCTTGCATAGCAATTATCCAATCAGGATCAGAAATTGCTTCTTCAACAACTTTAGGTTCCATTTGAGATAGAAAACATGTAAACATGGCTTCTAGTTGTCTTCTTGTCCTTACACCTTCTTGTACATCACCAATTACTTGTTCAGCAGGGTGATCCTTCAACCATTGTAAATCTTGATTAGCTTGATTTACAGGAACCTAATCTTTAGCAGGGTCTATTGTAGGTTTAGTAGGGAGATCAGCATATCCTTGAGATGTATCTGTTGTTGTATCAGTAGTGTTACCAGCAGGTCCTTCAACAGGGGCATCTTCATTTCCAGAATCAGAAACCTTTAAGTTGCTTATCTTCTTTAGTACAACAACATATTCTAGATTTGTGACTTCTTGATGTATAACAGGTTCTGGAACTTCTTCATCCTCCATTCCAGTGAACTTTTGTTCATCAAACACAACATGTATGGATTCTTCATGTTTTAGTGTCCTTTTGTTCAACACTCTAAAGGCCTTGCCGACTGAAGAATATCCCAAAAAGATTCCTTCATCTGATTTTGGTTGGAAGGTCTTCAATTGCTCTTTATGATTTAAAATAAAGCACTTGCTCCCAAATGGATGGAAGTATGAGATATTTGGCTTTCTTCCATTCGATATTTCATAAGGTGTCTTCATCAGATTTTTGTTCACTGAGATTCTATTTTGTGTGTAGCATGCTGTATTGATTGCTTCAGCCCAGTATCTCTCAGGTAACATTGTTTCACATATCATAGTCCTCCCTGCTTCTTTTAATGTCCTGTTTCTTCTTTCAGAAACCCCATTTTGCTGAGGTGTTCCAGCAGCTGCTAATTGATGCAGCACACCATTTTGTTCACAGTATTCTCTTATGACTTTGTTTAGAAAATCTTGTCTGATCTGATCTTTACTACTGTGACACTTTTCTCATTTTGTAATCTCTTCAAAAATTCAGGCATCTTTGAAGTGTTTCACTTTTCATGTTCATGAAAATAACCCAAGTATATCTTGAATAATCTTCCACAACTACCAGAGTGTATTTCTTTCCGGTTACACTTGTTGGTATCACTGGTCCAAACAAGTCCATATGCATCAACTCCAAAACTCTTTTGGTTGATTGTTTAGTCTTTGTCTTGAAACTTGACTTTGTTTGTTTACCTTGCTGACAAGCATCACATATTCCATCTTTCTTGTGTGTGATCTCAGGTAAACCAATCACTAACTTCTTCTTCACCAACTGATTGATATCATCAAAGTTTAGATGATTCAACTTCTTGTGCCATAACCAGTTGTGTTCAGACTTTGTGTGTACTATGAGGCAGGTTTTTGGTACAGCAGTGGTCTAATCTACCACATACATGTTTTGTTGTCTTCTTCTAACTAGCACAACTTGTTCTCCCATTTCACTCATGACAATGCAGTAGGCTTTGTCAAAAGTGACCTTGTAACCCATGTCACAAAATTGTCCAGTGCTCAGCGGATTGTAGTCCAAGTCTTCAACATATGCAACATTCTTGATTGTCAAACCATTCCTCACTAGTGTTCCATACCCTCTTGTATATCCTGGTGTATCCTTGTTTCCAAAATTGACTTTTGGTCCATCATTTGCCACATAATTCATCAAATAGTGCTTACTTCTGGTCATATGTCTGGAATATCCACTGTCAAAGTACAAGACACCTACAAAACAAAGTTAATGTGTTTTAGGTACCCAAACATGTTTGGTTCCATAGTGGTCAGTGGTAAGCACAACCCTTGGCAAATTTCCATAAGGTCTTCTTTGGAAAGTGCACTTTTGTTCATATATGTATTCTACATTTCCATATAAACTAACATTTGGTTGTGTAGCACTCACATATGGTTTCTAGCCTCATATTGTTAGAAGCATTAGCATAACCATAAGGTTGATGTCTGTTAGGAACAGCCATGTATTATGGTCTCTTTTGAGATCTCTGCTGAGGTCTATGGTGAGTCCTCTGCTGATTCCCTTGCTGAGGTCTAGCCCTAGCATTATGGTTAAATCTATTGTTTCAAGCAGCAGGGGCAGGAATATTCCAATCTTCATCAGTAGGGAAGAATCTGCCTTTCCTCCTGAGATAAGTATCCTTTGAATGATTAACATTTTTGGATTTCACATTCTTATCATTGGAATATTTCTGGTTTTTACCCTTTTGTGGTCCAGCAGACTTTGCAGCAGGTCTGCTATCAGCAGGTCTAGAGGGTCCAGCAGACCTACTTTTAGGTGTACCCTTTTTGTTAGGTGTTGTTGTCCCTTTGGACTTATAATTTTGATTCTTTGAAGCTTTTTCAGTAGGCTTAATACCTTAGCAACCTTTTGAGGTTTTGGATCTTGTGCAGCTACAAACTTAGGAGCAATTCTGGTACTAGGTTCAGCAGCCTTACTTGATCCACCCTTAGAAGACTGTTGAGTTTCAAATCCAAGGCCTGTTTTATCATCATAAGGCTTCCCAGATTTAAATGCAGTTGTGGAACTAGATTGTGCAGCAGATTTAGTGGCCACTACTGGTGCAGCAGACTTATTCTGATTATGTTCATAATCCTCTTCCTTACCCGAGAATTCTTAATTCAACATTCAATCTTTGGATTTCTGCTTGAAGTGCTTCTCTTTCAGCCTTCACAATCTCATAACCATATTGTATTATCCTTAGTTGATTAGGGAGGGCATCTAGAGGCTCTTCTTTGTCAGAAATTTTTGGATTGGAACCACTAGTAGAATCACATTCACTTTCAGCGGGAGTATTAATAGATACAGAATTGTATACCTCCTCAGTTTCATCCATATAAGCCATAAAAGCATAATCATCCATATGTGCTATGAGAGCAGTGTCATCTGGTTCATTTCCTTTTTCTGATTCCACTTTATAGCCAAATTCATCATCAGCAAGCAATGCTTTTTACCAGATCTCCTCTGCTGACCTTTGTTCTTCAGCAGGTCAGGACAGTCAGGTCTAAAATGTCCAGGCTTCTTGCAGTTAAGGCATAAGTAGTCAGGATCCTTCTTTTATTTTAACTCAGGACAGTCAGGTTTGAAGTGTCCTGGTTTCTTGCAATTAAAGCACAAAAATTCATGATCCTTCTTTGATTCATCCTTTTTCTCAGTTGTTTTCTTGCCAGAATTCCTTGGAGATGTCTTTCCAGATTTCATCATTCTGATTCTTTTGGTCAGTAGGGCTATTTGCTCTTGCATTTCATCTAGCACATCATCTTGAACATTTGATGATTCTTCCTTATGAGCAGCAGCCAATGATGTTGTCTTTGTTGCTTATTTTTCAGCACTTGCAACAAGATCATTGCTGAATTCATAAGCTTTGAGATCTGAGAACAATTTGAAGGTATCTTCCTCATGTAGTGTCTTGGACTACTCCATTACAGTAACCTTCATTTCCCAAACTTCTTTTGTAGGTAAAGCTTTGAAAATCCTGGTGTTGATCTCTTCTTTTCTATAAACAACATTCAGCAGAGTGAGTTACAATCACATTAATCTCCAGTGGTCCATCAATCAGCACATACATCATCTCATCATGAGTTGCAGCTAGATAAGTCTGCATACAATTCTTATACTCATCAAAATGATCTAGAGAGCACATCAACATTGTCCTAGCATACTAGTTGTTATCCATGATGCAAAAACTTGGAAATAGAAACTTGAAAAGGTTTTCAAAGATTTCTCACAAACACAACAAGTAGGATTACTTCAGAACAGAAGCTCTGCTCCGATACCAATTTTTGGTCCCTTGAAAAGGCTTTGGTTAAGTTTAGAATAGGGGTTGAATAAACTTAATACTTAAAACTTTTTGGAGCTGACAAACTCAGCAGGGTTCAATAGTCTACTGACCTTTAGTAGTCTGCTGACTATTGAAACTATTGCATTTGTTGCAGTGGAGTATATTAAATTAAGCCTTGTTACTTGTTGTTTTAAATAGGATACTAAGTAGTGGATACTCGGTAGTGTAATTAGTGTGATTCGGCAGCTACTTCAGTGGATTGATGTGCTAAGCATTCAAAGTAAAGTAAATTGCAAAAAGTAAATGCATTAAAGTAAAGTAGGCAAGTTTTGTAGAGGTTCCAGGTGGTGTAATCCTGACAGTCCACTCTTCCCCTATGATGTTAGAGGAAATTCACTAGAGAACTGTTTGTCCTTGACCAATGACTATGGCTTCAAACTGAACACTAGAAACAGGTAGGATTGCTGTTAGTAATACCATCCGCAACGGAAGCGATTTATGGATCTAGATCTATATAATACACGTAATAAAACAACTAGATCTATATCTACAAGGGGGTTGTAGATCATACCTCTTGGATCTCAAAATCCAAGTTGAAGAACCGCAAAGGATGAATGTGAAGATGTGAAGAGCACCACGTCTTCCGATCGTGTGATCCAAGCAATTCCCGGTGGAAGGAATTCTCGACTCGAACCCCTCCGATATGCTACCCGGAAAAATCTCCAAGATTTCTTCCTTATACCCCTTGGCCGAAATTATCACTTCTTCTCTCTAAGAGGAGAAGTCGAAATTTATGTGTGTTGTAAGGCTTGGGAGAACTCTCTTTATATAGGAGAGTAAAACTTAACCTCCAGGGATTTAATAATTAATACAAAATCAATTATAATAATCCCATTAAATAAAAGATAATCACATAATATTCTAGAACAAATCTAGAATAATATTTATCTTTATTTCTTACCATAAATATTTATCCAATAAATATTTTGTGCACATGTCTTATTAATCACAAGAAAATAATTTCTTGTTCCAAAACACAGGCTATGGGGCGAAATTTGTAGCTTGTGACCTAGTCACAATAATTTCGACTAGCACACTAAATTGGGCCAAGATTATGGAAAATGTCTTTTCCACATATTTAATTATTTAGCCCAACTAATTTAATAGTTCACTAAACAATTAATTCACATATCGTTTTAATAAAGTCCAATAAGAACTAAATTAATATTATTAGGATTCGACGTCCGAGAATAGCTATGCTATATTAGGAGGCACGTCGGGGACCATGGACTAATAATCAGCGGCTCCGATAAATCAAATAAATAATTATCTTACGAACAGAATAATTATATTCGATAAATCAATCACAGGAATATGCCACCATAATCCCGTGACTGCACTCCTCCGATTATAAGATTATATTTATCTCCTCACGAGAATAATAATAAGCGTCCATTGATATAATCATTACATATGGATTAATCCTCCATAGATCGTTCATTCTAAATCGGGAAGTTACCGTTAACCCTTTTTAGAACCTCTTATCCTTATTTACCATTAACCCCCTAGTGATCAATTAATTCATACAACTCACTCGGTAGCTAATCGTGTACTATGAACTCGCGCGATCGATCGGTTTCTAGGATTAACAAATAAGAGGAAGCTGTCTATCTACTTCCATAAATGGAAGGAATGGATTCCGTATCCGTGATAACACGGACTACTCACTCAATCCAAGTACAATGCCAAGATGGGGTAATTCGGACCACGGACTCGGTGTAATCCTTAACCGTCAAGTCAAACTTCATGCGATTCAAGCGGTTGACGCGTGATCACCTCGGGATTAAGATATATCCATAAATATGATCATCCATTGATTCGATAAGACTTCTCGATTACGGAATTATATCGTGAACTCTAATCAAATCGGTCCGCCCCTATATGATATATCTATCATATATAAATGCCCCATTAGGTTCTCTTAACCGAAAGTCCGGATAAGACAATCACACCTATTGTGTTCGGGGCGCATTAATAGCACGTTAAAGGAGAGACCCGATACTCTCGATTAACTTCACTACGGGCTAATTGTATTTTAAGTACATCTTCACTAACTCAATCCTCCCGTGTATATCCCATACACTGAGTTAGGTGATTACATAAACGATATACTTTAGGGTTTTCTGTAGTGTAAATACTATGGTCACATCGGTGAATATGAGAATAATAAATATGAATAATAACATCATTTCATTTATTAAATAAAACAATTACAAAATTGTCTTTCGGGCATCACACCTAACAATCTCCCACTTGCACGAAAGCATGTGATTAATTGTTTTAGAGCACACCCTATTATTTAAAATACAACAAACTACATCTCTCACTTGCTCTAAAGCAATGGAGACTCATCCCGTATTCATGTACCCACTAAGCATATCATAACCATTTCAGATTCCAAAGTACACTCCGAGTATGCCGTCATAGGATAGGTCAGTGACTCGGGGAGCACCTACATCTAAATGTCATGGGTCTTAATGATTATTCAGGTTGTCGGCTCGAGACGATCCGTAGAATCGAAACGTTACCGGTCCATCTAATCATGTGGTGCGAGTAAACACGAGCCCGAGATCGACTTAACGATCATCCTCAATCTGACTTAAAGTCAAAATCAATGTATCACACATATCCAAGTTCACACATGAATATGTCCGCATATTGTTCCTCGTTCTCTCAAGATACTAAAGGACATACTAAACTTGCTTTGTTAACCGCCGAATCTATGATTCGATCAAAGTTGACGTTCAATAACTCGACCATCTCTTACTAGAAAGAGAATCTATCCCATTTCTCTTGATCCGAAGATTTAGAGAGTCATTCCGAGGCATAGGGTAGAACTTCCTCGTTGAATGTTGCATACACGGATGCATCATCTTAACCAATAAGATGGATGGGAAACCGTGATCGATTCTAATGAATTCGACCGAGTCAAACTCTTCGAATGTTGTCCAAATCTATGTTGCGAGAGAATTGTGGTATTGTCGATTCGACTTCGAGATAACACACCCATGTTGATTCCAACTCGGTGCGGTGTTATCCTTCACAAACACTAATATATATTTATATATTCACTCGTACTAAAATTGATATCCGGTCTAAAAAAAGACTTATCAATATTCGGTCAAATCCACATATTGTAGAAATATATGACTTCCAATGACCGAGAGGTTTGCTTTTTATCCACAAAGGACATAAGCCTTGACGGTCATCCTGTCATAAGTTCATAAGTCAATACCCTTCGTTTCGAATGAATCCGGACTCCGTTTGTTTGGCAAGAAAGTCTCAGGGAATCACCCCTATTTTCTGCTTTTGAACGAAATCAAGCAATACTAAGTGGTAAGAGAGTTCAAGGTCTGATTAACTCTCTACTTCTTAGGGAATTACCCCTAGACCACTCAAGCTTTGCTCGGAAAGATAAACTTTCCTATTCATTCCACTCTTTTCCATGTAGATCCAATTACTCCCACTGGGCCTGAGACGCTCAGGTGGTTCTACAAGAGTATGAACAGAACTGGAGTACCGAACTCCATTCACAAAAGAGTGGAAACCTATACTGCTCACAAAAGAGCCATAGGTCATCAATCGATCCTCAGACTACAAAGTCTGCAGAAACCGTAATGGGTAATGGATAAACCATTCTCCCAATACTTACTGGGTGGATCGAAATTCTGATCTAGTTTAGTAGTATTTAGTGGTATTACCAACAACCGATGTTGGATGTGGTCTGATTTTAATCAGTTAGTAACTACCTTGAGTAAACTTACTTCAAGGTTCAAGGTTTTACTGTTCATGGACTCTATCAGAAAGGATGCAACAGTATAACTGTCCCTTCCCGATTTCAAGAATCCAATATCAAACCTTTATACTCAATAGGTTAAAAGATATATCACGAATGGTCATTGACCGAACGTATGCGTGAAATTCCCAGTCTTACCTTCAAGCACCGTGTGCTAAATGCTTATATTTATGGAAGTGGGGTGAACCGAATCCACACCTTATCCGTAAATTCCAAAGCATATTCTAGGTAGACTTCTCGGTCTTACATTTCAATGTAAACCGTTATTTCGCTTCCAATATCTTTATTGAGTTAAGCAGTATATTGTAGCATATCTAAAACATATATAAGGCAATTTAACGGTTTCTCACTTAGTGAAAGCATTTCACTATGAGGCAGGCCGAGCATCAGTCCCTAGGACTATGTGATGGCCCATTTCTGAGTATAGAATACTCTATCTCTATTGAAAACAGAGAAACCTCAAAATATTTTGGCTAAACTTACCGGAGTGTTTGAATAGTTATCAGACAAGAAGTCACTACTCGGAAGCTCCTACTAGCTCGTATCTTTCATCAGACCCCGAAGGTCGTCATGAACAAGCTATGTTACTTCTTTATAACCATTATTCTTTCCCGATTGAAAGAAAACTTAGTCATTGAACCTTTGAGACAATACAACCAGACTGGGAGAAAGGAATCACCCTGAGCCAGTCTTCAGGTCTTGTCTTTTAGGGACTATGCACTAACTATGGATTGTGAAGAAGCGTTTATCTAAATATAGAAACCAATTGCTTTTAATAGTTCTTAAGATGTGTTTTATATACATATTTCAGCAGTTCTAAGTGGTTTTTGACTTTATCAAACAAAAGTCAGAGTCTTAGATTCGTACTACAAATGGTATATTCACTTTCTATACGACAAACAAATTATCGAATAGAAGGTAAATCCATTCGTTCCAACGAATCTTAAACAGAAAATAAATCTTCCGTGATATCCAAGGGTTGAATCCGAGATTCATTTCCTTATATCACTCCCACTATTCTAGCTAAAATTAACTGCCCGTTGTTTACTCTTTTAATCGTTAAATGCACTGCTACCTTGTTCTTCCAAAGACCTTAGCTCGAGAAAATCGCCAAGGATTCATAGGTTGGTGATCCAAAATCACTTTCCTTATCCTATGATTTTCAGTTAATTAATTTTCGGTTCAGCCTTAAAATTTTCTCACTTTAGGTGACAAACACTTTTAGACATATTCTCCCATTCTTGACTTTCCGTGAATGGAAACAGTCTTGAACCAGCGGTTCGTTTGAGTAGACACTACTCTTGAACCGTGGGATGTCTATTTCGAGTGTTACTCGTCGGGACTTCTTGGATTTTCTAATATACCAGAAAAAACAACAAATCATAACATTAAAGCTCCCACTAGTTTATCGGTTCCAAATACCGTCTAACGAGCAATGCTTTATTTTTATGATTTTCCGATTTTTTTCGATTAGAAAATCTTTCGTACATTGTTCCAATGTTTCCAGAAAAACAACAAATCATAGAACTCCCACTAGTTCATCGATTCCAAATATCGTCCAACTAGTTACACTTCATGATTTTCCGATTTTTCAATTAGAAAATTACTCATGTACACACTCAAAATTCACTAGAAGAATTTCAAAGTCCACCTTTGATCAAACTAAGTTTGTCTTCCGTTTGACACAAATGACACTAGTGACATACCTATATGTCACTCTGGTTTTTTTTTTTAAAAGGCTTAAGAGAAAATATCTCTTTCGAAAATAATTGCATTATCGATTAACTAGTTCAACGTCCTAGTTACTTTCCACTTTTTAACGAAGTCAATACTAGTCAATTAATTTTTTAAGCAATTTAGTAAGGGATATAATGCTGTAAATAAAATGACATATATTAATTCAAGTTTAACACTACTATATTATTTTAGGAATTGTAAACTAAAAAATAAGTCTACTCTACCATTCCAAGGTTTTAACCTCACATCTCAGTGCCGCCGTAGGGTAGGTCAAAGAGATGACGGTTAAATCGAGACAATCTCATCAATGAATAACTTGTGAGAATCAAACATCCCACGAGAATCGAACATCCCTTAATTCATTGACTACCTTCCTTTTTTAGCCTAGATATTACCAAAAATATCCTTTATGAGTGTGACCTACTATATCGGATCTCTTAGGTACGCCCCGAGTATGCCGTCGTAGGATAGGTCAGTGACCCGACGAGTACCCAGAAATCCTATCCTTTCGGAGACCAAGCCATGAATGTTGATAGGGGTGAACACCATCCTTGGGGACGAAATCAAAGCGCCTCGAGGCGTCACCCTTCTCTCACTTACTTGTATCTATAGTAGAGGCCATGGGGTTGGTGTCGCCTCCCCCGCTCCCACTCAATAATTTGGAAGTGGTGGTGGGTTAACTAACCACGTCTTTTTGATGTTAACATAAAAGCTCATCAAACCAAGGATTCCGAATGGTGTCGGTAACGTAGGCAAGCCTACCCGTCCTATTCGTTGGAACATATGTGACAGTCGGACGAAATCGGGTCAAGATAGCCTCATTGAGATAAGAAGGAATCACCCCTCCGCTCTCCGGTGTAGCTTAGTCTTGCCGGACCCCCGTGCATACATCACACTAGGAGGGTAAAGTCGGTCGAGCCTAGCTCAGTTTACCACCCAACCTATAAGCGAACCGTTTTTATCCAAGATTTATTGTTCTTTTACCATCATTCAATCTCGTAGACACTACGAATTGAAAACGTGATCTCGTTTGGGCTTTAAGGCGGTTCACCGAGAACACACACCGAAAGGCTTAACGATTTCATAACCCGTACTCGGATCTTTAATTAGTTACTAAATTAATTAATTACCACGTATTAATTAAATTTCAACTAATTACACGAGTTTGTATACATGCCTATTTTAATTACCAAAATTAAAATTCTACATGTATGCAAGGAGTGGATTTATGATATGATGCATGTCATGGCAATTCCGATTTTATATCTATTTTATGATCAAACACATAAAAAATAAATTACGGAAAATTTAAACACCGAGATGGATTGTTGGTACCCCCGTATCTAATCTATCCTAGGAAAAATAAATTACAATCTTGTTGTCTTCGAGTCTTGATTTTCGAATCTTGAACTCGAACCGCCGGATTTGAATCACGAACCACGAACACCCGAGAGAGAGAGGAGGCCGTAATATACCAATATATTAAAATATATCTATATTAAATTGTTTTATAAAAAAAATTTCCATATTTTTTTTTCTTCTCTTCACGGCAGAATCATCAAAAAAAAAAAATTTATTTATTTATTTTTTATTAATGCGGCAGCATCAGGTCAAATCCTTAAAAAATTAATTTTTTTTTTTTTTTTTACAGCATGTCACGGCAGCAAAATTAAAAAAAACTTTTTTTTTTTTTTTTTTTTTTTTTTAGGTCAAACCTTTCGGCAAATACATTAGGTTACAAAAAAAATTTGCAGCCGCCTAAAAAAAAATTGCCGACGGGAAAATTAAATTAATTAAACAATTCGGCCTCCTTCCGTTTTTACCTTTTATGATTTTCAACACCATGATCTTCAACACATCATCTTCGTCGTCTCGAACCCGGATCAAAATCAAAAAACAAAAGGTACTACCTTTTTACATAATAATTTCGAAAAATTGACATAAAATAAATACAATTCCTATGCTCAATTGTTACTAAACAAATGAGCTACAATAGATCTAACGAGAAAAACGATGATCAACCCCAATCCATCTCTTCAACCAAGACATTCATAATCATAAAAAAAATAAAACAAAATTTCGGCCCCTTTTTAAAAAAATTTGGGACAAAAAATCTACATGTTTTACCACTCCTAGATCTAATATTTTATACGTATAAATATAGATCACCATGGCGACTGATACCACTGTTAGTAATATCATCCGCAACGGAAGCGATTTATGGATCTAGATCTATATAATACACGTAATAAAACAACTAGATCTATATCTACAAGGGGGTTGTAGATCATACCTCTTGGATCTCAAAATCCAAGTTGAAGAACCGCAAAGGATGAATGTGAAGATGTGAAGAGCACCACAGTCTTCCGATCGTGTGATCCAAGCAATTCCCGGTGGAAGGAATTCTCGACTCGAACCCCTCCGATATGCTACCCGGAAAAATCTCCAAGATTTCTTCCCTTATACCCCTTGGCCGAAATTATCACTTCTTCTCTCTAAGAGGAGAAGTCGAAATTTATGTGTGTTGTAAGGCTTGGGAGAACTCTCTTTATATAGGAGAGTAAAACTTAACCTCCAAGGATTTAATAATTAATACAAAATCAATTATAATAATCCCATTAAATAAAAGATAATCACATAATATTCTAGAACAAATCTAGAATAATATTTATCTTTATTTCTTACCATAAATATTTATCCAATAAATATTTTGTGCACATGTCTTATTAATCACAAGAAAATAATTTCTTGTTCCAAAAACAAGGCTATGGGGCGAAATTTGTAGCTTGTGACCTAGTCACAATAATTTCGACTAGCACACTAAATTGGGCCAAGATTATGGAAAATGTCTTTTCCACATATTTAATTATTTAGCCCAACTAATTTAATAGTTCACTAAACAATTAATTCACATATCGTTTTAATAAAGTCCAATAAGAACTAAATTAATATTATTAGGATTCGACGTCCGAGAATAGCTATGCTATATTATGAGGCACATCGGGGACCATGGACTAATAATCAGCGGCTCCGATAAATCAAATAAATAATTATCTTACGAACAGAATAATTATATTCGATAAATCAATCACAGGAATATGCCACCATAATCCCGTGACTGCACTCCTCCGATTATAAGATTATATTTATCTCCTCACGAGAATAATAATAAGCGTCCATTGATATAATCATTACATATGGATTAATCCTCCATATGATCGTTCATTCTAAATCGGGAAGTTACCGTTAACCCTTTTTAGAACCTCTTATCCTTATTTACCATTAACCCCCTAGTGATCAATTAATTCATACAACTCACTGGTAGCTAATCGATTGTACTATGAACTCGCGCGATCGATCGGTTCTAGGATTAACAAATAAGGGAATCGTCTATCTACTTCCATAAATGGAAGGAATGGATTCCGTATCCGTGATAACACGGACTACTCACTCAATCCAAGTACAATGCCAAGATGGGGTAATTCGGACCACGGACTCGGTGTAATCCTTAACCGTCAAGTCAAACTTCATACCGATTCAAGCGGTTGATTGCGTGATCACCTCGGGATTAAGATATATCCATAAATATGATCATCCATTGATTCGATAAGACTTCTCGATTACGGAATTATATCGTGAACTCTAATCAAATCGGTCCAGTCCTATATGATATATCTATCATATATAAATGCCCCATTAGGTTCTCTTAACCGAAAGTCCGGATAAGACAATCACACCTATTGTGTTCTGGGCGCATTAATAGCACGTTAAAGGAGAGACCCGATACTCTCGATTAACTTCACTACGGGCTAATTGTATTTTAAGTACATCTTCACTAACTCAATCCTCCCGTGTATATCCCATACACTGAGTTAGGTGATTACATAAACGATATACTTTAGGGTTTTCTGTAGTGTAAATACTATGGTCACATCGGTGAATATGAGAATAATAAATATGAATAATAACATCATTTCATTTATTAAATAAAACAATTACAAAATTGTCTTTCGGGCATCACACCTAACAATTGCTGCTCCAAGTATTCCACTAGTCCTTGAAGGGTAGGATTGCCTCTTCACCAGCTCCACCATAAAACACAACAGTCCTTGACACTTCAGCAGTGCTTCAATGTCTTCAGGTTCTTCTTGAAAAAGAAGGGGTTGAATCAAGAAATTGATTCAGCTTTCAGCAAGCTTTTGATCAGAATGATAAGATCAGTAGCTTGAAATATTCAAGTGTGTATATTGGATAGAACTTAATTGCAGAAACACTTGAAGAAAATCCTTGATCAGTAAGTTAATGTTCAAGTAGTATCAGCAGGGTGAGATTGCACTTTGATCAATTTCTTGCTCAAAAACTTAGTTTCTTATCTTGGTGTTGTGTATTGCCATCTGAATCAGGAGTCCTCTACTTATAGGTGTATATTCTGTGATTTGAATTTGAATTTCAAAAGCAACCGTTACAGGATTGTATGAATATCCTTGAAATTCCTTCTGTTGTACCTTACTGAAACTGTAAGTGTCCTTCTGACAGTCTAGTCTGTCAACCAATGATTTAATTCCATTTGATATGGCTCTAAAATCATTACAACGTCTCTTTCATCTTGTCCATTGATTGACTGATTAATCCAATGCTTGTAATTCATCCTTATCCATTTAATCTTCCAGAAAAACTTGGATTAATCCGACTTTTGCATTCAGCAGACACCTGTTGTATAGGTCTGCTAATGTCCATATATGGTCAGCTGACTTTTAGTCTGATGTGTTTCATAAACACCTCAACTGACTACTTCTCATCTAACTTTTATTATGAAGTTAGAGTACACCATTTTAAACATAACCAAGTTCCAATCATCACTTTACTTTTAATGGAACTCAGACCTTCTACACAAGGTATGTGTGATCAGTTTAAGTCATCACAGACTTCCCTAAATTCTGATCACATATCCTTGACTTTTAAATACTAAGTTTGATCCCTTAGCCTTCAATACAAAGTTTGAACCCTCAGCCTTCAACCATCAGCAGGTGCTAGACACTCTACTGACCTAGACACTCTACTGACCTAGATATGTCTGCTGATCAAGTCAGCTGACCTCGTTACAGTGCTTGTTTGATCAAACCTATACAAAGATCAAACTCTAATAAACCTATACATTCAATCTACACATCTTTTTTCCTTTGCTCAATGTGCTGCATTGAACCTAGATTCCAGTTGTTCAATGGTCTCATTTTATTTCATCTTGACCTCTTGAAACATTTGCTTGGACACACTGATCTTGTTCTTTTTTATTGCATCAGTGCCTTCACAGATAAGTTGCAATCTTTCCCATAGTTCTTTGGCAGTTTTGCAATCTTTCACCTTCATGTACATATTGCAATCTAGAGTTCTGTAGATAATATCAATAGCAATATTATGCTGGTTTGCCCTTTTCCTATCTTCAGCACCCCACTCATTCTTTGGCTTTAGGATAGTTTGATTTTGACCATCCACAGTTATGACTTTGGTGATCTCCAGTAGTCCATCAATCAGCACATCCATCATCTCATCATGAGTTGCAGCTAGATAAGCCTGCATACGATGCTTATACTCATCAAAACGATCTAGAGAGCACATTAACATTGTCCGAGCATACTGGTTGTTATCCATGATGCAAAAACTTGAAAACAGAATCTTGAAAAAGTTTTAAAAGATTTTTCACAAGCACAACAAGTAGGATTACTTCATAACAGAAGCTCTGCTCCGATACCAATTCTTGGTCCCTTGAAAAGGCTTAGGTTAAGTTTAGAAGGGGGTTGAATAAAATTAACACTTAAAACTTTTTGGAGTTGACAAACTCAGCAGTGTTCAATAGTCTGCTAACCTTCAGAAGTCTGCTGACTATTGAAACTATTGAATTTGTTGCAGTGGAATATATTAAATTAAGCCTTGTTACTTGTTGTTTTAAATATGATACTAAGTATTGGATACTCAGTAGTGTAAGTAGTGTGATTCAGCAGCTAGTTCAGTGGATTGATGTGATAAGCATTCAAAATAAAGTAAATACAATACAATAAAGTAAAGTAGGCAAGTTTTATAGTGGTTACAGGTGGTGTAATCATGTTAGGCCACTCTTCTCCTGTGATGTTAGGGGAAATTCACTAGAGACTTTGAGATACCTGTTACAAAATCCCTAAACTGTTTGTCCTTGACCAATGACTATGGCTTCACAAACTGAACACTAGAAACAGGTAGGATTGCTGCTCCAAGTATTCCACTGGTCCTTGAAGGGTAGGATTTCCTCTTCACCAGCTCCACCACAAAACACAACAGTCCTTAACACTTCAGCAGTGTTCACTGTCTTTAGGTTCATCTTGAAAAAGAAGGGATTAAATCAAGAAATTGATTCAGATTTCAGCAAGCTTTTGATCAGGATGATAAGATCAGCAGCTTGAAATCTTCAAGTGTGTATACTGTATAGAACTTGATTGCAGAAACACTTGAAGAAAATCCTTGATCAGTAAGTTAAAGTTCATGTAGTATCAGTAGTATAAGATTGCACTTTGATCAATTTCTTGCTCAAAAACTTAGTTGCTTATCTTGGTGTTGTGTATTGAAATATGAATCAGGAGTCCTCTATTTATAGGTGTAGATCATGTGATTTGAATTTGAATTTCAAAAGCAACCGTTAAAAGATTGTTTGAATATCCTTGAAATTCCCTCTGTTGTACCATACTGACACTGTCAGTGTCCTTCTGACAGTCCAGTCTATCAACCAATGATTTAATTCCATTTGATATGGCTCTGAAATCCTTACAATGTCCCTTTCATCTTGTCCATTGATTGACTGATTACTCCAATTCTTGTAATTCATCATTATCCATTTAAACTTCCAGAAAAACTTAGATTAATCCGACTTTTGCATTCAGCAGACACCTGTTGTTTAGGTCTGCGGATGTCCATATATGATCAGCTGACTTTTAGTCTGTTATGTTTCATAAACACCTCAGCTGACTTCTTCACATCTAACTTTTTATTATGAAGTTAGAGTACACCATTTTAAACATAACCAAGTTCCAATCATCACGTTACTTTTAATGGAACTCAGACCATATACACAAGGTATATGTGATCAGTTTAGGTCATCACATACTTCCCTAAATTCTGATCCCATATCCTTGACTTTTAAATACTACGTTTGATCCTTTAGCCTTCAATATTGACTTTAAACCCTCAGCCTTCAACCATCAGCAGGCCCTAGACACTCTACTGACCTCGACACTCTACTGACCTAAATAGGTCTGGTGATCAAGTCAACTTACCTCTTTACAGTGCTTGTTTGATCAAACCTATACAATGATCAAACTCTAGTAAACCTATACATTCAATCTAGACATCCTTTTTCCTTTGCTCTATAACAGCTAGTCTGACACTCATCATTAAAACTAAAATATGTCTAACATTCTGATCACGTGGTATGTTTCAGAACTCATAATGCTTGAGACTGCTTCTTAATCTCTTCTCAAGATTGAGGTATCGTTTCAACACTTCATCTATTACTTCGAATGTGCCATTGATTTGGCACACTACAACCTTTGAATCGCAAAAAATTTCCAAATTTTCCACATTCATGGCTTTGGCCAACTCCAATCTGGCTATGACTGCTTCATATTCGGCATGATTGTTAGAGCCGGTGAAGTTGAACATCAAGGTTTTTCAATCTCTTCAGACGAGCCTGGCTCCAAGAGTATTATCCCTGCTTCATAGCCATTTTGGCTCGTGGCCCCGTCAACATACATCTGCCAACAGTGACTTGGCCTTTGCGGTGTGACTACTGTTGGGGTGTTTAACTCATCGACACTCGGTGAACTAGACTGTCCGGCGGATTCTTCCTCGTTGAAGCTTGTTTCGACTATGAAATCTGCTAGAGATTGTACCTTAATTTCTTTCCTGGGCTCGTATTGAATGTAAAACTCGGTCAATTCAATAGCCCATCGTAACAAACGGCCTGAAATGTCCGGCTTGTGTAGCAATTGTCGTAGTGGACTATTTGTCAGTACGACGATCGTGTGCGAAGAAAAGTAAGCCCTTAGTTTTCAGGCTGCAACAACAAGCGAGTAGGCTAATTTCTCTACATTAAGATAGTGGCCCTAAATAGGACTGAGGGCTTTTGAAACATAATAGACGGGTTTTTCTAAGGTCCCGTCCTCCTTGACAAGAACGAAAGCAACGGCCCAATCTGAAGCTGCCAAGTACAAAAAGAGTTCATCTCCTAAAATTGGACTGCCCACAGAGAGGGGCTATCCAAATAGGCCTTGATTGCTTTGAAAGCTTGGGAGCATTCTTCAGTCCACTCGAAAGTTTTGTTTCCTTTAAGGAACTTGAAAAAAGGTAGGCACTTATTAGCAGATCTGGAGATGACTCTCCCCAAAGCAATGATTCTTCCATTTAACCTCTGAAATTCCTTAACACAGGTAGGCTCTCTCATGTTTGCCAGAGCATGTATCTTCTCAGGGTTTGCTTCTCTCCCCCTTTGAGTTACCATAAAACCCAGAAACTTTCCAGCCTGAACTCCAAAAGTGCACTTTGCAGGATTTAGCTTCATGGAATGTGTCTTGACGTTGCGAACGTTTCTTGCAGGTCTGCGATGTGAACGGTCCGGGCCGACTTAACAACCATGTCATCGATATAAGCTTCCATATTCTTGCCAATCTGAGAACCAAAAACCTTGTTGACCATCCGCTGGTATGTGGATCCGGCATTTTTCAAACCGAAGGGCATCATTTCATAGTAGAACATTCCTCCAGCAGCCGTGAAGTCGGTCATCTCTTTTTCTTCGCTTGCCATTCTTACTTGATGATATCCAGAATATGCGTCAAGAAAGCTTAGCATCTCAAATCCGGCGATCCAGTCGACCATTCTATCGATCCTTGGCAGCTCATAGGGATCTTTTGGGCATGCCTTATTCAGATCGGTAAAGTCGACGCACATACGCCATTTCCCATTGTGTTTCATGACCATCACAATGTTTGCTAGCCAGGTAGAATATTAGAGTTCCATGATGATCCCGGCCTTGACCAACTTGTCAACCTCAGCCTTCTTTTTTTTTTTGGAAAACTGGCGGGCCTTTTGTTCGACAGGTTTGAAGCGCGGACGTTAAGGTGATGCAATGCGATCTCAGGCTCCACCCATCTCATGTCCATCACAACCCATGCGAAGGCATCCAAGTTCTCCTTGAGTAGCGATATCAGCTTTTCTTTCTCCCGTACTTCCATTTAGGCCCTAATTTTCACCTTTTGATCGGGATACTTCACATTTATGATAACCTCAACCAATTCATCTTTGGCGGTGAATTCAGACTCATCTCTTATCTGGAGGGTGTCGCAAATCACCGCTTTCGGCTCGATGCCCCTATCTTGGGTGATTCACATCGTTTCCTCTAACAGATTCGGTTTGCTTCGAGCTTTGGTCTCTCCGATCGTGTCCATGTGGGCTCAACAGGAGGATGACTCGGTGTCTCGACTTAAGGCCTTTTTTATGTCCCTCTTGTCAGATAATCACTTCGGTTCGTAGTCACATGATCCAACATCGTCTTGAAACGGCTGATAATCATTCCGATTCCCTCGTTAGTGTAGAACTTTGCCCTCTAATGCGGAGTTGAGACAACCATTTGAAACTTTCTTTGGGATGGGATCCCCAGGATTTCCGTGTAGTGAGAATGTAGATCGACAACCAAGAAATCAGCTTTTTCATTTCGAGACAGCGGGTGGTCGACAATTTCAACGTCCAAATCGATGACCCCCAAAACGGTCACTTTGTCATTAGAAAACCCTTCCAACATTCCAAGGTAAGGTTTTAGCCGGGAAATTCCAATCTTTAACTGTTTAAGAGTCTCCAAATAGATGATGTCTCAGGCGGCCCCCATGTCCAGAAGGACGCGGTTGATGCCGAAGTTAATGATTCCGACCTGCCTCACAATTGACAATTCCATTTCCCAAGGTTGTCCTTCCAACTCGCTTCGAGTGAACGCTATAGCTTGCTTATTCAGAGCCAAAAAAAACGGCTTCTCTCTTCCCCTGACATTGATTGCATTTATCTAATTTTTCAATTGATTGTTGTTGGGGAACTCCTCTATGATTACCTTGATTTCATTCACATACTTGCAGGGACCTCGGTCATTTTGCTTCTTGTGCTTGTCTAACTCTCAGTCTTTGATCATTCTATCGATGATCCTTCTTAAAGTCATACATTCATTTTTGATGTGACCATGATCCACGTGGAATTCGCAATATTTTGTCTCATCCCTTGTCTTGGGGCCGGACCTCAAAGGTCTTGGCCTTTCAATCCGATCACGGATTTCATAGAGTATCTCGGATAAGCTCACATTGATTGGAATGAATTCGGACTCATCAAACATGATCGGTTTTTTGACTTCTCTGTCTCGATCCTTTCCTTTCTTTCGGTCGTCTTTCCGCTCTTCTCTATGTTCCTCTCTCTTCTCTTCTTTCGAGGATCTAGATTCACTTTGATTTTTTCCTTTTCCAGAAGGTGAGGGAGCCGCCTTAGTTAGACCGAATGTTTGAGCCTGGTTAAAAAGGTCATGCTGATTCGCGGGAGGGTGCATGGCAAAATGTGTCTTCATAGCTCCCTTGGCGATTCCATTCAGGAAACCTCTCTGAACTTCGTTCTCGGGTAAGTTCTTGGTTTGCTTGTATATCCTCATAAATTGGTCATAGTAGCTTTTGCATGATTCCCCTTGTTGGACATATTTCATGTTTTAATGATGAGTGCCGGACTAGCTGTTATAGAGCAAAGGAAAAAAGATGTCTAGATCAAATGTATAGGTTTATTAGAGTTTGATCTTTGAATAGGTTTGATCAAATAAGCACTGTAAAAAGGTCAGCTGACTTTATCAGCAAACGTGTCTAGGTCAGTAGACTTGCTAGGGACCGGATGAAGACTGAAGGCTGAGGGTTCAAACTCAGGCATTGAAGGCTAAGGGATCAAACTTAGTATTTAAAGTCAAGGATATGGAATCAGAATTTGAGGAAGTCTGTGATGATCTAAACTGATTACATATACCTTGTGTACAAGGTCTAAGTTCCATATGTTAAGTGGTGATTGGAACTTAAGTATGTTCAAAATGGTGTACTCTAACAACACAATAAAAAGTTAGATGAGAAGAAGTCAGCTGAAGTATTATTAAAACACAGCAGACTTAAACATGCTGACAGATATGTACATCAGCAGGCTAATATACCTCAGATATTTGCTGAGTATAATTCTCGATTTAATCAAAGGTTACATTGGAAGATTAAAAAGGATAAGGATGGATTACAAGCCTTGATTTTGTCAACAAATCAATGGTAAAGATAAAAGGAACGTTGGAAAGATTCAGAGCTTTATCTAATGGATACAAGTCAAAGGGTGGGCAGTCTGAAAACTGACAAAAAGCTGACTGACAGTGTCAGTACTATGAACAGTGACAAAAGCAACTCAAGATGGAGACAATTCTGAAACGGCTATGTTTGAAATTCAAACATAAGTCACAGGATTCTCACCTATAAATAGAAGACTCCTGATTCAGATACAAGTGATGAAGATAAAAATTAAGAAGCAAAAATAATATATTCGAAGCTGTCAAGAGAATCACCCTGCTGACATACATTGAGCTTTAACTGAATGATCTAGGAATTTCTTCAAGTGTAACTTGCTATCAAGTTACATCAAGTATACACACTTGAAGACACTTGATCAAGCGAAAACTGAATCATTTATTTGATTCAATCTTTCTTTTACAAGAAACCTGCTGAAGACAGAGAAGCACTTAGGTGTCAAGAACTATTGTTTGTGGTGGAGCTTACGAAGAGGCAATCCTACCCTTCAAGGACCAGTGGAATACTTTGGAGTAGCAATCCTACCTGTTTCATGTGTTCAGTTTGTGAAGCCATAGTCATTGGTGAAGGACAAACAGCTTAGGGATTTTTGTAACTGCAGCCTCAAAGGTCTCTAGTGAATTTCCTCCAACATCACAAGAGAAGAGTGGACTGACAGGATTACACCACCTGGAACCACTATAAAATTTGCCTACTTGCTTTCTGCATTTACTTTCTGTCATTTAGTATACCGATCACATCAACCTACTGAAACTAGAAATTGAATCACACACTTACACTTCTGAGTATTCAATACTTAGTATCATTCTTTTAACAACAAGTAATAAGGCTTAAACTAAATATATTCCGCTGCAACAAATTCAGTTACCGAGTTACTGAGTGGTCAGCAAGCTACTGACCTTGCTAAGTTTGTTAACTCCAAAAGTTTTAGGTGTTAAGTTTATTCACCCCACCCCCCCTCTAAACTTAACCAAAGCCTTTTCAAGGGACCAACAATTGGTATCAGAGCAGTGCTTCTGTTATGAAGTAATCCTACTTGTTGTACTTATGAAAATTCTTTGAAACTTTTTCAAGTTTCTGATTTTCAAAACTTTGCATCATGGATAACAACCAGTATGCTAGGACTATGTTGATGTGCTCCTTAGATCGTTTTGATGAGTATAAATGTCGTATGCAGGCTTATTTAGCTGCAATACATGATGAAATGATGGATGTGCTGACTGATGGACCACTAGAGATCACAAAGGCCATAACAGTGGGCAGTGAAACTCAATATGTTCCAAAACCAAAAATAGAATGGGGTGCTGAAGATAAAAAAAGAGCAAACCTCAACAATATTGTTATTGATATCATTTACAGAACTTTGGATAGCAATATGTACATGAAAGTGAAGGATTGCAAAACTACAAAGGAACTTTGGGAAAAAGTACAACTTATCTGTGAAGGCACTGATGCTATAAAGAAAAACAAAGTCAATGTAGCCAAAAGAAAGTTCCAAGATTTCAAAATGAAATCAAATGAAACCATTGAACAAATGTAGTCAAGATTTAATGCTATCATGGATGAACTCACCCTGATGAATGTAGTATACACAAAGGAAGAGATCAATACAAAATTCTGGAAGCCCTACCTGCAAAGGAAGTTTGGGAGATGAAAGTTACTGTTATAGAAGAGTCCAGGAGACTACATGAAGAGGATACCTTCAAATTGTTTTTAGATCTCAAGGCATATAAATTCAGTAAGAAACTTGTTCCTGATACTAAAAAGAAAGAACCAAAGACTACTGCATTGGCTGCTGCACATAAAGAAGAATCATCAGGTGGTCAAGATGATCTACTGGATGAAATGCAAGAGCAAATAGCCCTACTGAGCAAGAAGATCAGAATGATAAAATCAGGAACGGGTTCTCCAAGGAATTTCACCAAGAAATCAAGTGAAAAGAAGAAGGATGAATCCAAGAAAGACAATGATTATTTGTGCTTTCATAGCAAGAAACCAGGACACTTCAAACCTGACTGTCCTGACTTGAAACAGAAAAAGGAACCTGATTATATGTGCTTCAACTGCAAGAAACCTGGATATTTTAGACCTGATTGTCCAAACCTACTGAAGAACAAAAATCAAGCAAAGAATATCTGGCAAGAAAGCAATGGTTGCTGATGATGAATCTGGCTATGAGGTGGAATCAGAAAAAGGAAATGAATCAGATGACACTGCACTCATAGCTGATATGGATGATTTTGCTTTAATGGCAAATATGGATGAGACTGAAGAGGTATACAATTATGTATCTGTAAACACTCCTGCTGAAAGTGATTGTGAATCTACTTATGGTTCAAATCCTAAAATTTCTGACAGTGAAGAGCCTTTGGATGCCATCCTTAATCAACTGAGGAAAATACAATATGGTTATGAGACTGTGAAGGCTGAAAAAGAAGCACTTCAAGCAGAAATTGTTGGAAATATTATTTATGTTTTGATGATGATTCGTCACGAAATTAGACAAATCACTTACAACCTATGATGATGAAGTCGTAACTAACTGTTATAGTGCATAATGAAAGAAGAAGCAAGAAATGGTCTAGAGATAAATGTATAAGTTCTATCTAGAGTCTGAACTTTGTATAGGTTGTTTCAGACAAGCATTGTAATAGAATAGGAACTAGGTGAACAGCTGAGTCACAACAAGAAAACTGGGTTATAGCAAGAAAACTGTTTATACACATGAAGAACTGAGGGATCAAACTCAGTTATGCTAGAACTGAATAAGATAAGTTTGCTGAGGGACACAGACTCAGTTGGCTTATCTAGAAGACTGAAGAACCGAGGGACACAGACTCAATTACCAGAAAATTGAAGAACTGATGTAGCAAACTCAGTTAGAAGCTGATTAAGTCGTGACTATAAGTCGGGATTCGAGCAAGTCCGTGGTGACCGGCGAGTTATAGATCATGTAAAAGCGAATAATCTTAAGGACAAAGATTATCGTTACTTGGATAAGAAGAAGCGATTGGTGTACTCTGACTTAGTCAATTGAAGTCAGATATTAAGTATACAAGGTACTCAGTTTTGAAGAAGAGTAGAAAACTAAGTTAAAGCCTTGTTATATTTGAACTGACAATACGACAAAGATCGTACATATGAACGTTGGCTAAACGACAGGTGTAACGGCTACAAGAGCTAGTGACCGTCACATCACCCCTATAAATACACAAGAGAATCACTTGAAGAAGAGTGAGAGGAGGATCAGGAAAAGAGCTTTACAAGCATATATTCTAAGATCCAAATCCAGATCCACAAAAATCAGATATACCTAGAAAAAGGGGAAGCCAACGGAATTGCCTTGAAGACTTCAAAGAAAAATCCAGTAACCCATTAAGGGCGAAAGAAGGCATCTTGGAGCTACAAAGTCAGATCCAGAAGAATCAAACAGCTCACTGAATTAATCCTTGATTAATTCTAAACCTAACCTTTGTGAAAAAGGGTTGGCTATGCATAGTTTGAAGAGAGCAATTCTACCTTTCTTCATACGGTTGCAACTTGGTTGCCACAAGCTGTTGGTGCAGTCTGAGGACTGTGTGTTGGTATTAGTGGTGAGCTGGTGAAGGAGAAATTCCACCTCCGAAAGATCAGTGTGCAGGATGAAGGGAGCAATCTCACCTTTCTTCATTTTGTGTAGACAGTGAAACTAGGGTGTCATGAAGGACTGTCATAGTGCTAGGATTTTGTAACGATTATCTCATTATTCTAGTGATACCTCCTACACCACAGGAGAAGGGGAGACGTATGGGATAACACCACCCGGAACTTCCATAAACAAATCTTATGTTGATTTACTTTATGCATTTGTATTTGTTTTATTCATTGCACTATCACTCTGCAAACACTAGACACTGAGTCAGCACAGAATTGATACATAGAGAGTCTTAAAACTTAACTGACACATCTATTGCATTGAAGGCTAGTTTTATCCGCTGGCAATTAACAAGACTAAATATAAGTCAGCATTGACTTATATTCAGTTGAGCTAACTGAACTCCGCACAAGTTAAGGGACAGGAACAAAACTGAACTGAAGATCAGTTTTAAGTTTCAGAGAAACTCAGTTCCTGTGGCTTTTCCAGCTCAGGATTAGTTTTTGGTGACAAGTTTATTCACCCCCCCCCCCTCCAAACTTGTGTTAGCCTTTCCAAGGGACCAACAGAAATTCAAAGATTAAATGTTGAATTAAGAATTCTCAAAGGTAAGGAAAAAGATTATGGACAGACTCAACATAAGTCTACTTTACCTTCAGTAGCTGCTGAATCTGCTGCACAATCTAGTTCCACCATTGCATTCAAGTCTGGAAAGCCTTATGGTGATAGAACAGGCCTTGGATTTGAAACTCATCAATCTACTAAGGGTGGATCCAGTAAGGCTACTGAACCTAGTACCAGAATTGGTCCTAAGTTTGTGCTTGCATAGGATCCAACCCCCAAAAGGGTTGCTGAGGCAGTAAAGCCTACTGAGAATGCTTCAAAGAATCAAAATCAGAAGTCAAAAAGGTTAACAGCACCTAACAAAAAGGGTAAATCCAAGGGTAGGACTGCTGGACCTTCTAGACGATAGCGACGCCGATAGCGGACACCGCCGCTAAGTCTATTTGGACCATAAAAGGGCAAAAATCAGAAATATTCCAAGGATAAGAATCCTAAACCTAAAAATGTTAATCATTCTAGGGATACTTATCTCAGGGGGGGAAAGGTAGATTGTTCCCTACTGATGATGGTTGGAATGTTCCTGCCTCTACTGCTAGAAACAATAGACATAACCATAATGCTAGGGTAAAACCTCAGCAATGGACTCAACAGAGGACTTATTCAAGACTCAGCAGGGACCTCATCAGACTCCGTATTACATGGCTATTCCTAACAGACAGCAACCTTATGGTCATGTTAATACTTTTACAATAGAAATCACTTCAAACAGCATTATGTACCAAAAGGCCAAAAATCATATGTGAATCATACACAACCAAATGTTAGATTTTATGGAAATGTAGGATACATATATGAACAAAAGTGTAATTCTTTTCAAAGAAGCCCTTATGGAAATTTGTCAATGGTCGCTTACCACTGACCACTATGGACCCAAACAGTTTTGGGTACCTAAAACATATTAAGTTTGTTTTGTAGGGTGTCTGGTACTTTGACAGTGGATGTTCCAGACATATGACAAAGAATAAACACTGTCTGACAAACTATGTGGCAAAGGATGGTCTAAGAGTGAATTTTGGCAACAAGAACACACCGGGATATACAAGAGGATATGGAACACTGGTGAGGAATGGATTGACTATCAGAAATGTTACATTTGTGGAAGGACTGGACTACAACCTACTGAGCACTGGACAATTCTGTGACATGGGTTACAAGGTCACTTTTGACCAAGGCTACTGTGTTGTCATTAGTGAAAGAGGTGAACAAGTTGTGTTGGCTGAAAAGAGATAGCAAAACATGTATGTTGTGGATTGGTGTACTGCTGTTCCAGAAACATGCCTGATTGTGCATACCAAGTCAGAACTAAATTGGTTGTGGCATAAAAAGTTGAATCATCTCAATTTTGATGATATCAATCAATTGGTGAAAAAGAAGTAGGTGATTGGTTTACCTGAGATCACATTCAAAAAGGATGCTATATGTGATGCATGTCAGCAAGGTAAACAAACAAAGTCTAGCTTCAAGTCAAAGACTAAATAATCAACAAAAAGAGTTTTGGAGCTGATGTATATGGATCTATTTAGACCAGTAATACCAACAAGTGTAACAGGAAAGAAGTACACTCTGGTAGTTGTGGATGATTATTCAAGATACACTTGGGTAGTATTTATGAACAAGAAAAGTGAAACACTTCAAAAGATGCCTGAACTTTTGAAGAGATTGCAAAATGAGAAAAGTGTGACAGTAGTGAAGATCAGATCAGACAAGGGTACTGAGTTTCTCAATAAAGTCATAAGAGAATATTGTGAACAAAATGGTGTGCTACATCAATTAGCAGCTGCTGGAACACCTCAACAAAATGGGGTTGCTGAGAGAAGAAACAGGACCTTGAAGGAAGCAGGGAGGACTATGATTTGTGAAGCATTACTACCTGAAAGATATTGGGCTGAAGCAATCAATACAGCATGCTATACACAAAATAGGACCTCAGTAAACAAAAAGCTACTCAAGACACCTTATGAGATATGGAATGAAAGAAAACCAAATATATCTTATTTCCATCCATTTGGAAGCAATTGTTTTATTTTGAATCATAAGGAACAACTGAAGACATTCCAACCTAAATCAGATGAATAAATATTCTTGGGATATTCTTCAGTCAGCAAGGCATTCAGGGTACTGAACAAGAGGACATTGAAACATGAAGAATCCATACATGTTGTATTTGATGAACCAAAGTTTACTGGAATGGAAGATGAAGTTTCAGAACCGGCTGAAAATCTCCAAGTTACTGATCCGAATATGTTGATGTTTTGGAAAAGATAAATGACTTAAAAGTTTCTGACTCTGCCCCTGCTGAAGAACATGCCGGTAACACTACTAAAGCAACAACAGATGCAGTTCAAGGATCTGCTGAACCCCCTACTAAAGCAACAGCAGAGCCTACTGAAGATGAAGCTCATGTAAATCAAACAAATCAAGATTTACAATGGTTGAAGGACCACCCCGCTGAACAAGTAATTGGAAATATACAGCAAGGTGTAAGGACTAGAAGACAATTGGAAGCAATGTTTACTTGTTTTCAATCTCAAATGGAGCCAAAAGTTGTTGAAGAAACAATATCTGATCCAGAAACAATATCTGCAAGAAGAATTAAATGAGTTTGAAAGAAACCAAGTTTGGACACTAGTGGAAAGTCCTAGTCATGCAAACATAGGAACTAAATGGGTATACAGAAATAAATTGGATGAATCTGGTACCATTGTACGAAACAAGGCCAGACTAGTGGAAAAAGGCTATTCTCAAGCAAAAGGAATAGACTTTGATGAGACATATGCCCCAGTTGCAAGATTGGAAGCTATAAGATTATTCTTGGCATATGCTGCTTACAAAAACTTCAAAGTATACCAGATGGATGTCAAAAGTGCATTTTTGAATGGATTCGGAGGAAGAGGTTTATGTTCAGCAACCTCCTGGTTTTGAAGTTAAAGATCAAGAAGATAAAGTGTGTAGACTCAACAAGGCACTTTATGGTTTGAAACAAGCACCAAGAGCACGGTATGAAACCCTATCTCAATTCTTGGTGGACAATGGTTTTACCAAAGGTACCATTGACAAGACTCTTTTCAGAATCAATGAATGGGACAGCACCCTGCTGGTACAAATTTATGTGGATAACATAATTTTTGGTTCTGAAAATGAATTGCTATGTGAAAAGTTTTCTAATCTCATGAAAAGCAAGTTCTAAATGAGTATGATGGGAGAGATGAACTACTTTTTAGGATTACAAGTCCAACAGATGAAAGATGGAATCTTCATTCATCAAACTAAATATACCAAGGAGCTGCTAAAGAAGTTTGGTATGGAAAATAGCACCAAGGTATCAACTCCTATGAGTACTAGCATCAGATTGGATGAAGATAAAGAAGGCAAAGATGTTGATCAGACTTTATACAGAATGATGATAGGCAGTTTGTTGTACCTACTACCAACAGACCTGATATATCCTCTGCAGTAGGTGTTTGTGTAAGATTTCAATCAAAACCAAAGGAAAGACACTTAGCTGCAGTCAAGAGGATTCTTAAGTATCAAAAGGAGACTTTGGGAGTAGGGATATGGTATTCAAAAGATGGGAGCTTCAAAGTTATATCCTACTCAGATTCTGATTATGCTGGATGCAAGATTGATAGAAAAAGCACCACAGGAACTTGTCAGTTGATGGGAAATAGACTTGTTTCCTGGTTTAGCAAGAAACAGAATTCAATATCCACTTCCACTGCTGAAGCTGAATATATTGCTGCTGGAAGCTGCTGTGCACAAATACTTTGGTTAAGACAACAATTAAGGGATTATGGAATTGAAGAAAGAGAAATTCCTAAAATGTGTGACAACACAAGTGCAATTGCAATCACAAAAAATCCTATTTTGCACACAAGAACCAAGCACATTGATGTGAGACATCATTTTATAAGAGATCATGTTGAGAAGAAAGATGTGGTGGTTCTTTACATTCCTACTGAAGATCAACTTGCTGACATATTTACAAAACCATTGGATAATGAAAGATTTGCTAAGTTAAGAACTGAACTTGGCATCATAAAAGTTGACTGATATATTATTGATCAGCAGTGTACCGGAATTCACCAAGGGGATTAGTCTTTGCCATGTTGGGTGAGCTCACTTGGCAGACTAGTCATTGGTATCAACAATTCCATGTACTTAAGTTGGTTTGGACAATTGAGCAAATGAAGTTGCCAAGGGGATTGGTCTTTGTCCTATTGGGTGAGATCACTTGACAGATTAGTCATTGGTATTAAACTTCATCTTGTATTATCAGTTGGACAAAACAAGAGTGTATGAAAATCAGCAGAGTAATCCGTTAGCAGGCTGCTGAGCCATATTGTGTCAGTAGGCTGCTGAGCCAACTCTACTGAAGACCAAGTCTGTTGGAGTATACGTTACAAGACAGTCAAACTTTAATAAAAGTCAACAGTAAACGGATATTATTCTTATCCATTATAACTACGGTTACAATATCCAACGGTTACAACTCTTTATGGGATAAGTTAGTGGGACACGTGGCAACAACACATTTATTCCAACTTTAATCGTGGTTAAATGCTACAATATGTGTACAGTAATTGCCTGCCAGTTATCAACCACTACATTTCTTTATATATACAGACATATACACTCAGACGATACATACAACCTCAGATCAATCTTCTCTGAGAAAATACAAGTGTGAAGACAGATTGGCAAGTTTTCTTCTTCATCTTTCTTAAATCTATACAATGGAGGATAAAGGAGATGTTCATATTGGAACAAGCCAAAGTGTTAGAGGCTTTGTTACTGATGCTAACAAGATAGAATTAGCCATCAATATTGGTAGAAGGATAAGGAGATACGAAGGACTGGAAGATGTTCTAAATCTGAGATTCGACAACATCTCATACACCAATGTTGTTAATTTCTGGAAGAATATAGTGATAAAAGATGACAGAGAGACATTCACTACAATAGTCAATGCCCAGCAGATTGAAATTACCTCAAATCTGCTGAGGGAAGTGTTCGGATTTGGACCGGAAATGGTGCTCCTACAAATCCTGAATCAATGCAGTTGGCAAGACTGGAGTTTGTTGATTCAATCAAGACAAACAATTCCATACCATCAACATTGAGTATCAATTTGAAACATATCAGATTGGAGTATAATCTACTGATCAAGATTATTGCCAAGAATGTTCTTGGATTTAGTGGAAGTCTTGATACTCTCTCTAGACCGAAGATAGACATGCTGATAATCATATGCAAGAGCATGAAGTTTGATTGGGCCGGATTCTTTGTTCAGTACATGAAGAAAGTGGTGACAGAAGATAGAGATGGAACAAGGAAGTCAAAAACAAAACCACTGGGTTTGATGATAAAGCCCTGCTGACTCACTTGCAGATTGCTGATGTTGCACCTACAAAGATCAACAAGCCTAGATACAAACCAGAAATAAATGACTATATTCCTGGTTTGGATGATGATGAGGCAACTGAAAATGACAATGATGGTGATGATAATGATGGTGGTGGGCAAGCTAAACAAGTTACACAACCTGCTGCACCAAAGAAGGCTGCACAAAAAAGAAAGGCTGCTGATACAAGAAAGATCACTGAGCTTTTAAAGCCTAAGAAGACAAGGCAGCAACCAGTAGACACTGCTGAGTCTACTGAGGTTCCAGTTGAAGATGAGGCTACTGAGCCTGCTGGAGCTACAAAGAAAACTGCTGCTGAGATTTTAAGAGAACAATAAAAATAAGATAGAAGGAAAAGGAAAACTGCTGAAATTGAGGAGCAACCTGCAAAAAGAAGGAAACAGGTTGTGAAGAAGAAGGTTCATGGAAAGGGCAAAGAATTGAGGATTCTGGAGGCCCAAAAGGAAGTAGAAGAAGAGGTTGTTGAGCCTACTGAGGGTACTGATGTTGTTGTTGAGCGACAAATTGACGAACCATAGCACACTGCTGAACCTGAACCTGCTGTGGAAGTTGGTGTTTTAATTCAAGACCCTGTTGTGGATGTTACAATTCAGGGGGAAGAACACACTGATGCAAACCCTGCTGAGGAGCATATGAGTAAGAGGGAACCTAGTGTTGAACAGTTGGAGGTAGTAGGTACAAATGTACAACCTGATGAACCTACTGACCTATTTGTATCTGCTGTAGATACATTGACTCATCTTGTTGAAACCTTTGGAGGAAAACAAACTGAGCAATCTGCCCCAAGAAGCCCCACAATGCCTTTTGAAAGAAAGGAAAGAAGTCCAAGAGGAAAAGGTAGATCCCAACTTCAAGAAAATTGAATATTACTTTGCTTGGAAGTTTGGTTTTTATAAGAGACAAAAACTAGATGCAGAACCAATGACTGATTTTGAAGAATGGTCATTCAACCGGTTGGGAGTAGAGAGTTTGCTTGGACTAATTGATACATCTGAACTACAAGTGAGGCTGTTGGATATTATTGAAAGGGAAAAGCAAAGAGGAAGCATTTTTTCAGAGAACCACAAGATGCACCTGACAATGATGATTCATCATCTTCAGATTCTGATGATGATCACCCATCGTTTCCCGGCCAGCCAAGTGGCACTGCATTTGATAGACCTACTGAGGATGTAGGACATGGGTCTAAAGACAAAACAGCAGATCAATCGACTGATGATGTTGGCAAGTCTGCTGAGGGCCAGCAGACTGATAATATAGATGAAGACATGGAGAATGTTACTATGAATGATTTGGAAGCTCGAATTAATGCTGAAATAGCTCTTAAAGACATCAGGCTGATCAGTATGTCTGACACCTTATTGGTTGTAGTATCTGATGTCTATTTTGAGGATCAGCAGACTGACATGCTAAATGAAGAGCTAAGAGCTGATTACAATGAAGATTTGGAGATACAGCTTGTTGTAGCAACATCACTTGAAGAGGCCAGGATATATACTATTTTTTATGTTGTTATGTTTGAAGAAGCTGATACAAGTTCAGAGGACTCAGCTCAGTATCAGGAGTGGTTTGACACTCAAGAAACCTTATAACAAGTTGCAGATCAATTACAGAAGGTTTCTGATTCTGGAGGAGTTTTAGAGGAAAACTTGGTTGTGTTTCCTCATGTTTTTTTTGAAGATGTGGTTCAGGTTGCTGAGTTACAAACAACACATGAATACAGGTTGAAACAGAGGGTCCTAATCACTGAGGAACAAACAGTGTTGGGACAAAGGCTGGAACTTATGATGGGATTGGAGGGATCCCCTGCACATTTTGAGGAGACTACCGAAGCACAGGCTGTTGTAGAACTTGTTGCTGTAGAGAAGGTCACTGAAGAGAAGGTTGTTGAAGGGAAAGATAGTCAGCAGACTGTTGTTGATAAGGATGAACAGCTAGTGGACTATGACTTTATTGATGAGGAATTTCAGATGCCAGAGGAGGAAGCAGTTGTAGATGAGCCCAAACAGGCACATGTACCAATATTTGAAGAAGTACATGTTGTAGAGGCAGTGCAAGAGCCTCAACCTGCACAAGAACCTAAAATTGAGGAGATTTTTGGAAATATTATTGAGGAAGGTCCTGAACCTGCTGAATGGGACAGACAAGAGCCATAGTTGTCAGTAGACCAAGGGCAAACTATAATGTTGAAGAGCCTGCTGATGATTTTGTTGGATATATGGCTGGAGGTATGGCTGGTGAAATACCAGCACATGTTTTGGAAGAGTTGAGAGCTGTAAGGACTGATATTGCACAGCTAAGAACTCAACTGAATAGACAAGAACGGAGATTTGAAGATTTGGTGAATCTTGTAGAAAACAGAGGAAGAACTACTAAGACAGTTGCTTCCAACATTACATCTACTCAGTTTGCTATAAATGATCTAATTAGATATGTAAGAGGTATAAATACCACCACAACAAACAAAGATAAACATTTGAATAAATAGATTGCCTCACTGCACAAGAAATTGAACAAGTTTGCTGAGGCACCTAAACCTGATGTGGTACCTCAACCTGCTGAGGCACCTCAACTGCTGTACTTGATCCTAAGATTAATGAGATGATCAATCTGCTAGAACAGACTGTTGAAGGAAGGATTACTGCAGTTGACACAAGGACTGAGATAATGGAAGGTCAACTTGCAAATTTGGTGATCACACAAGAAAGTGTTCATGGTCTACTGTCCCGGTTTGTTGATGATGTCAATAAGGGGGAAGAGGGCCTTACAAGCCAGAAGCAAAGGAAGCTGCGAGGATTTTTTCAAAGAAGAAATGGGAGGATGAGATAAATGAGTTCAGGAAACCTGCACCTGGCAGGATTCAGTTGACTGATGACCTCCTGAAAGAATACAATAAGCTATATTATGGAAAGAAGAGAACCTATCATGACATGGGATTTCAGGAAGGACTCAACTCCTTTTTAGGACTAAAATTTTGGGAAATAAGGGTCAAATCACTGAGAGCTTCTAGTAGAGGTGGAAGAGGAGGCAAAGGTGGAAGAGGTCAAAGATTGGGAGTTCAATCAATAAGGGATTCACTGGAGGAATTTAAACATTTCTACATGGGACAGGGCTTCAGTGTACACTCTATAAGGTTAGCCCTACCAGAAGCATGGAAATAGTGGAAACAGCTACATACTTGGGTTGATTTCTCTACAATAGAAAATCAAAGGATGCAAGATATAATGAGGGAAATCAAGAGTTTCAAGAGAAACAAGAGCATGACAAAAACCGAAACTAGATCAACACACTTACACTGCTTATTTTATTCTGCTGATCCTAGTTTGTAATAGTTTTGAACAAATATGATTTTAATGAAAGATGACTGAATTTTGTTCTGTTTTTGTTTTTATCTTTTTGCTTTTTTGTAAGGAGGGTATTGGCATCATCACTAAAAAGGGGGAAATTGTTGAACATATTTCATGTTTTAATGATGAGTGCCAGACTAGCTGTTATAGAGAAAAGGCAAAATGATGTCTAGATCAAATGTATAGGTTTATTAGAGTTTGATCTTTGTATAAGTTTGATCAAACAAACACTGTAAAAAGGTCAGCTGACTTTATCAGCAGACCTGTCTAGGTCAGTAGAGTGTCTAGGTCAGTAGACTTGCTAGGGACCTGCTGAAGACTGAAGGTTGAGGGTTCAAACTCAGGCATTGAAGGCTAAGGGATCAAACTTAGTATTTAAAGTCAAGGATGCGGAATCAGAATTTAGGGAAGTCTGTGACGACCTAAACTGATTGCATATACCTTGTGTACAAGGTCTAAGTTCCATATGTTAAGTGGTGATCGGAACTTAGTTATATACAAAATGGTGTACTCTAACTTCGTAATAAAAAGTAGGATGAGAAGAAGTCAGCTGAAGTATTATTAAAACACATCAGACTTAAACCTGCTGACAGATATGTACATCAGCCGGCTGATATACCTCAGATATTTGCCGAGTATAATTCTCGATTTAATCAAAAATTACATTGGAAGATTAAAAAGATAAGGATGGATTACAAGCCTTGATTTTGTCAACAAATCAATGGTCAAGATAAAAGGAACGTTGGAAAGATTCAGAGCTTTATCCAATGGATACAAGTCAAAGGGTGTACAGTCTAAAAACTGACAAAAATCTGACTGACAGTGTCAGTACTATGAACAGTGACAAAAAAGAGTAAAGATGGAGACAAGTCTGAAACGGCTATGTTTGAAATTCAAACATAAGTCACGGGATTCTCACCTATAAATAGAAGACTATTGATTCAGATACAAGTGATGAAGATGAAAATTAAGAAGCAAAAATAATATATTCGAAGCTGTCAAGAGAATCACCCTGCTGACATACACTGAGCTTTAACTGACTGATCTAGGAATTTCTTCAAGTGTAACCTTCTATCAAGTTACATCAAGTATACACACTTGAAGACATCAAGCTGCTGACAACTGAATCATTTATTTGATTCAATCTTTCTTTTACAAGAAACCTGTTGAAGACAGAGAAGCACTTAGGTGTCAAGAACTATTGTTTGTGGTGGATCTGGTGAAGAGGCAATCCTACCCTTCAAGGACCAGTGGAATACTTTGGAGCAGCAAACCTACCAACTTAGGGATTTTTGTAACTGCAACCTCAAAGCTCTCTAGTGAATTTCCTCCAACATCACAGGAGAAGAGTGGACTGACAGGATTACACCACCTGGAACCACTATAAAATTTGCCTACTTACTTTCTGCATTTACTTTCTGTCATTTAGTATACTGATCACATCAACCTCCTGAAACTAGCAACTGAATCACACACTTACACTACTGAGTATCCAATACTTAGTATCATTCTTTTAACAACAAGTAATAAGGCTTAAACTAAATATATTCCACTGCAACAAATTCAGTTACATCAACAGTCAGCAGACTACTGAGCAGTCAGCAAGCTACTGACCTTGCTGAGTTTGTTAACTCCAAAAGTTTTAAGTGTTAAGTTTATTCACCCCCCCCCCCCTCTAAACTTAACCAAAGCTTTTTCAAGGGACCAACACCCCTTCTCCTTGGCGGACCTCGTACAAATCTTCAATAGATTTCTTCTGCCGCTCAGCTGTTTCAAACTCTTTCAGAAACTTGGCCCTTAGCTCTTCCCAACTTTTGATTGATCCACGACGCAAGTTCCGAAGCCAAGCCGTGGCTCTCTCCTGCATGCTTCCCACGAATGCGACACACCAAGCAGATTTGTTTTTGGTAGCTAAGAGCGTGCAACTCTGAAACGCAGCTATCCATTCAAGAAGGCAGGTGGTCCTTTTGTAGTAAACATATTGTGAATATTGGACTCCTTTGGAAGGTAGCGAATCTAATATTTCGTCCGAGAGGACGTCGATTCCCTGGGTCGGGTCGGGTTTCCCATCTTGTTTTGTCCTTTTCAATTCCGAAATTTCTCTTTCCATCTTTTCCAATCTATCATCTTTTACGGGCTCGGCATTCTTAACAGGAAAAACCTTTCTCTGGATGACGTCTTCCGAATCCTCGTAGTAAACTGATTCAACATCTTGGTCTGCCTTTTTCTCATTTAAAATCTATCGCACGTTGTAGAGGTCTTTGACCTCGCGGCATGGAATGACATTCCTTTCAGGAAGGATGGGACCCATGCGCTGCTGCAGAGTTATTTTTTCAGGGTGGCCCAACCGTTCCAAAGCCGATATCTTTTCTCATCTGTCCTGCTGACGAGTACTCACTCCCCTCTATCTCAATTCTTGTATGTTCATGCGTTGGGACCGGCGGACCCTTAAGTGGGACCACAGCCTCATGCTCAGATGGAGTAGGGAGCTGCTCTTCAATCGACATAAGAGGTAGGTTACACGCGGCCAGGCACAGGTTAGCCGCATACATCGGTCTGATATACTCTGCATAGGCTATTGTTGCTTTTGCCTCCGGTGTCTTAGATTCGGGAACCTCTTCCACCCCCGGAATCCTTTCCGGGACCGCCTTTCTATTTTCATGATGTTTCAAGGTTCATTCGATCGAAAACCTACGGATCTGGCCAGTGCGGACCGGCTCTAAGTTCGCGGCGCATTCCCTAGATCTAGATCTCTTCTGGTTCAAGATAGTTCTAGCATCAACATTGAGCCTCGATCTTTCCTCTAGCTGAGAAATATCCCACCCCGCAGAAGGGCTTTCATACCTGAAGTCCAAGTTTTCTTGATGGAGTGGATCCCGTGTGGTCCCCTTTCATGGGGTGTGTGGTACCAGGGGATTGTCCTTTGTCCCTGCCATGTGTCAAACGTTGATAGGTTGTCTACACAAAATGCCAAAAGGTACTCTGATTCTCAACCGTTCTGACAATCACCAACCTCGCACTGTCTGTGTGCTCAGGCGCCGTGTCGGGAGATTGCCGAAAGTGACCTGTCCGGCGAGTCTAACGGCGGCGACGAGGTATGGATATCGGAATTTTTTGGGGCAACTACGATTTCTCAAGCGTGAAGCCCCGAAAATTCCAACGTCCTGTCGGTACCGGTGTGATTCTATCCCAAATCCAAAAAAGCAGACAGTATATTCGCAATATAAATCTCTATTTCGATGCAGCACCGGGAAATTTGAATGAAAATGATGATAGCAACCAAAATAACTTGAAGAATAACAACCAAAACAATGGGAGTGTTTCGAGCCTTTTCTTGACGCAAAAAATGTCGAGAGTGTTGATTTCTCAAGAGCAAACTCAACAAAATCACTTGTCCTTAGCCCTTTTCGGGGGTGAACAGCTCTAGCCAACAAATCAAAAAGCTCTAAAATGAAGTTTCCGGCCAGGATACGTTTTTTCATAAAACACGAGGAAGGTGATGATTCAAACGCAAGCTCGTGACTATGAACAAAGAATCATGGAGGTTACCTTATTTCGATGTGATTTCGGTGCCGAAATGGAGGTTTTAACTTGAGCAAACAAGAGCTGAGTGTTTTTTGAGGAAGATATGGTGAGGACGGCTTGAAGAAGACGAGGTTCTTCCTGGGACCGGCGTGAAACCTTGTAACCGTGGAGGTGCCGTACGCCGGAAACGAGTTGAAAATCTTCTTGTTTCCCGATAACGGAGCCAACTGATAATGTCGAAATTATCTGAGGTGTTCAATGGTAGATTTGTTGTGGATATCTAGTTGTGTGAGTAGTATAGTGGTGATGGCTCACAGTGGAGCTGTAGGATATGTGGTGATGAATGTGGTGGTGCAAACCAGGTAGAAAGATAGTAGTAAATTGGGCAGAGTTTTGCCTTGCTTTCTATATTATTAGTTTTTTTCCTTTTAGTTACACATGGAGCCCTATTTATATGGTGAGAATAGACTAAAGTTCAATATAATTACAATCAAGTGCGGCTGATCCTCGAGCCGCATCCGGGCGACGACGGCGCGGATCCAAGGGCATGTGTTGTGTGTCCTCAACCGGCTAGCTGTGGCGTTGGTCTCTATCTCCAAATGCAGGGGGCGGATGGATCTCTGGCGGATGCATCACTCTTGTCTTCGAGAGAGCCGGGCGTCCCCCTGTCTTGTCCTCTCCGTGGGCTCATATTGGAGGCCCATCATAGGAGTAGGAGTGTGCCATGCGTGTGGGCTTCACGGTACACGGGCCTTCCGGGGCCTGTTCGGATTCTTCCCGCGGGTCTTTCCGGACCTGTATGCTCATGGGCCGGACGGCGGAGCCGGCCTATCATTTACTCTTTATTTTGTGTTTTTGTCTTATAATGTAACTTTATTTAGAAAACCAATGAACCATTTATTTTATTTTTCTTCTTTTGTCCCCCATTTAATATATAGTCATTAACTTTCACTATTTACATTAATAATGGCCAAAAATTATATTAGATTTTTTCATCAAAATTAAAGACACGCAACCAATTTAACAAACTTTATTAAATTTTTTTAATGGCCAACTTTATTAATCTCTGTGAAAAATATCAAAAAAAAACTTAAATTTTATGACGGAGTTAGGGCACTCTTATCAGGTGTACCATTTTTTATCCCTATAATAATATAAAATAATACATATTTCTATTTTACAACATCTCAATTCAAAATACTCCATAGCAGCATCATATCCTCATCCCTATAACATTTCAAATAATATTAAATAATACATATTCTACCTCACAACCCTATTTATACATATTAAATATTTATTATTTAACTCTAGCAGCATCACTATCCATATCCCTATAATTTTTTATAATTAAATATGTTTAGGAACGTGAATAGTGCATCCCCACAAGTAGGGATACACTTTTCATATCCCAAAAAATAAATAAATATGGATACGGACTCTGCTGTGAAAGTTATTTTGAGATAAACTTTATTTTTTATCTTCATTTTAAGGATAGAACACCATAAGAGTTTCTGCTACGAATGCCCTTAGAACGAAAGTTGGGGGCTCGAAGACGATCAGATACCGTCCTAGTCTCAACCATAAACGATGCCGACCAGGGATCGGCAGATGTTGCTTTAAGGACTCTGCCGGCACCTTATGAGAAATCAAAGTTTTTGGGTTCCGGGGGAGTATGGTCGCAAGGTGAAACTTAAAGGAATTGACGGAAGGGCACCACCGGGGAATGAAAAAATTTGACTCAACAACGGAAAAACTTACCAGATCCAGACGTAATAAGGATTGACAGACTGAGAGCTCTTTCTTGATTCTATGGCCTTAGTAATTGCCCTTTAATCCGTGGAAATGAAAATGTTTATTACAAGCGGCCCGAGCAGGATTTTGCCCATGAAATGAAGCCTGAGTATTTCGGGTCAAGTTAAATATTGTCCGCACTCACTGTCATCATTCATCACTATCATCGATTTCTCGCCTCTCGTTTCCTCTGTGTCTTCGAGGGTTTTTTTTTTTCTCTTTTTCTTTTTTTTTTCTTTTCTTTTTTTTTTCTTCTTTTTTTTCTTTGCTCGATAATTTTTCATTTCCCGCTCACTTTGTTGATTTTGTTTACTTTAATTTTTGGTAGTACAATTTTCATTTCCCCCTACCTAAGAGATTCTAGTTGCTCCAGATTTTTCATCGTCTTGGAATTTTAGATTTTAATTTGAGACAGAAGAATCAGAACAAGAAGAAAATGCATCAGCAAAGGTTCAAGCAGCAAGCACTGATGCAGCAGCAATCTTTATATCATCCTGGGCTCTTAGCTCCTCAACAGGTCTTAACCCGACTCGCTGCAGCTATTTTTTATTTTTAATTTTTTAATTTTTCTTTTCTTTAGGGGTTGGGGTTTACTGGTCTGATTTAGGGATATAAAGCTGTTCATCAAATTTTATTAAGATGGGTTTTGCGGTATAACATATGGGAGCAGACTTTCCAAGTATTAGGTGTAAGATGTTTTTGAGATGTCTTTCTTTTCAGCTTTCGTTTGTTGCAAGTATATTCAAGATTTTGTGTTTTTGTGTGTAAATTTTATTTCAAAGAATTTGTTGTTTAAACGTGCTATTATAAATCTTGTAATATTTCAAGCCTGTTGTAGTTGTCTTTTATTTGCCTTCACTATGATTTATGAGCTAAAGTTTATTAGTTGGCAGTTGTTCAAAATGTAACCTAAAGCATATTTTGTTGTCTACAAAAAAACCACCCCTAGAATTCCTTCTAGTAAGCTAGTAAAACATCTTTAATCTCATTTTCATGGACATTGTTCATAGCCTTGACTAGTCGTGTTTGATTTCATTCTCTGAAATATTGAGCTCAGAATGTTTCATTGTAGTCACTGAATTTTATTTTTTTGCTTTGCAAAATTAGCATTTTTAGTTGGCCCGTCCCTTCCATAAACCCTTGTTGGCGGGATGCTTCGATGCATCTGCCCCATTATGGATGTAACTAGATGTCTCTTCTTGTTGTCAGAAGTTTACTCGAGTCTTTCGTGAAATATGAATGACAATATTTTCGGTTTAAGCGGAGAGTAGAAATTTTAATCATCTCATTTCTTAGTGAGAAACGGGTCTTTTGTGGAGAAGTTACCAGAGTATCAAGTGAAATATCAAATTTGAACTTATGTCCTTCAATCTGAGCAGGGAACAGATATTAGTCATCTCATTTTTTATGTGGAATTCTTTTCCGTTTAGGTGGAAATCTGTACAATGTGCAGTGTACCATAGTTCGAGTTTTGTGTTGAGGCTAGCTGAGAGACTTTCATATTTTTCTTTTGAGCACGGATTATTTTTTATTTTTGTCCTTCTTTTTTATTTTCTTATTTTACACTTCGCTCTGCAGATAGATCCCATTTTGAGTGGAAATTTGCCTCCTGGATTTGATCCAAGTACATGCCGCAGCGTGTGAGTGCTTCACATAGATTACACTTTTTTTATTATACTTTTTTCCCTTTGTTCATTTGTTTCTTGGTTCTTTAGTGGTTAGGATCCCTCCCCCCACCCCCAAAACCCCCTTTCTACCTTGGACAGTAACAGGCTAATTCACTGTGTAGTAATGGAAGTCTTATTGTCTGTCGCCTGAATTGTGTATAATACGTGTCATTTATGTGAATCACTTGGAAAAATGAGTAAATGAGTAATTTTCCTCTTATCATATATGATTTATTTTTCGACGATTAGGTACGTTGGGAACATCCATCCACAAGTGACAGAGCCACTCCTTCAGCAAGTTTTTGCTACTGCTGGTCCCCTTGAAGGATGCAAGCTCATTCGTAAGGAGAAGGTGCGTTGTCTCCTATCTCATTTGTCCCCAAATATTTCAATTGGAGTTATTATGGTAACTCCCAAGTGCCAAAACTTACCGATAAGTTTAGGCTGTTAAAGGAAGATGTATAATATATACATGTATACATTGGTATATGCTCCCTCGTGTTTGGATTTTCTAACACAAGAACAAATGCATTTTCTGTATTAGTAGTTTTTTTTAATAAAAAATGTGCAGTGGTGAGATTGATCTCGAACCTTCTATGACCATGATAAATTACAAACCCCCTTGTATTGTGATTGCAATTTTATGTTAAGACTTTCATAGTTGTAATGGTTTAGCTTTTTTGATGCAGTCCTCTTATGGTTTTGTGGATTATTATGACTCAAGATCTGCTGCCATTGCCATTATGACTCTGAATGGACGCCACTTGTAAGCATTTTTTGAAAGTTTTTTCTTTGAATTTGAATTTGCAGAAACGTATCTAACTTGTACTCGACAGGTTTGCACAGCCTATAAAAGTTAACTGGGCATTTGCAAATGCACAGAGAGAAGACACGACAAGTATGTCATGAACTTTAACTCTTTTTTCTGCTCTCATTTGATTCAATACGGTTTCATATTTTCATTGTATATTCTGTTTTTTTCCCTTTGAGGGTCTGAGTATATATATGTTCTGTAATTGGCTTGGCTTGTAGGCCACTTTAACATCTTTGTTGGCGATCTTAGCCCGGAGGTTACTGATGCCACGTTGTTTGCTTGTTTCTCAGTTTATCCTAGTTGTTCGTAAGTTTCACTATTCTCAGTTCGTTGTCAATGTTATTGTTTTTTTAGGTGGTTGTATTTACATTGATCGTAATTTTATGTATTTGTTTTTGCAGAGATGCTAGGGTCATGTGGGACCAGAACTCTGGTCGTTCTAGGGGCTTTGGATTTGTTTCTTTTCGCTCTCAGCAGGTGATATAAACGGCTTTTTTAAGTGCCCTTACTATCTTTCTTTTTTCCTTTTTTGGGGGTCAATAGAAGACATTTTTGCCCCGTCTTTCTATGAAGACGTTCTTTAAACATGCCATGATGTTGATTTTTGTGTTATTTTTTCAGGATGCCCAAAGTGCTATCAATGATTTAACTGGTGAGGATTTCGTGTTTTCTGCTCTATGTTTAATTTCTGAATTTTTTTATTTGTTTGTATATGTGTTTGACTTTACATGTTTTTATGCTTTGTTAAACAACCGGGCTTTTCATTGGACTGAGTATATTATGGTATCAGAAGATGTCTTGGGCGGGCTTAGCTATAGTATAAAGCCCAAAGCAACTTTCTTAGTCTAACACCAAGCGTACAAGACATACAAAATACAAATACGACCCGATACAACTTGTTACATAATGCAATGAATAACCCTAAAGGCAGTACATGCTATCTCTCCTTGAAAAATATAAACTGAAGGTCGATTCATATCGACTTCAGAAAGGTTTCCATTTAAAGAAGGATTCTTTGACATCCATTTGTGAACATTTATCCCCATACCGTAATGGAGTCCAGAACGGTACAGGCATTGGCAACCATTTGGGCCTAGTAGAGGCATGTACTCGAAGTACTAGGCCCAAATGGATGCCATTGCCTGTACAATAAAGTTACTTGAAGACCTAATTTGGCAACCAATTGGGTCTTGTAGAGCGGTACAGGCGTTGGCAACCATTTGGGCCTAGTAGAGGTCCATGAACCCATCAAGCTTATACTTGACAATGAAAGTCCTCTTGGGGTTAAAGCATTTGCATCAGTTTTTTTTAACATATTTTCTATGTTACACACTCAAATATCACTTTTCTTTGTCTTACAAAATCTCTATTCAGAGTGAAATGCATCAATAACACTACAAGGCATAATTTGAGTAGAGTATATATTTTTTGCAGTACATGTAGTGCAAAATTCAAAGATTTTGTATTTTGCGGATTTGAGTAGAGATTCTGCTACAAATGGGTTTTAGCGGATCTAAATGATTTGGATATCTGCTTTACAAATTTACCTTCTTTGATACTGCAAACATACTTGAATAGGAGAAAACTGAGAAATTGTAGGGGATTTTACTTTTTATGTTGTTGCAATGAAATGTTTTCGTCACTGTTTGGTTGGCTTGTGTGAACACGGTATGCTGCATGCCGTGAGCCTGTATTTTTCCAGTGTACTGTGCATAAAGACACAATTTGCATTACATAATAGTCGCGTTTTATTTTGGGGCTATTTTTTCCCTTATATCAAGGGGGGACGGGGAACAAGCGTTTTCAATTGTATATGAAGACATTTGAATCATAATTTTTGTTTCCCCTAAAGGGATTAATTCAAACTATTGCAAAAATGACAGGGAAGTGGCTGGGGAGCAGACAAATAAGATGCAATTGGGCAGCGAAAGGTGCCGGTGTTGGTGATGACAAGCAGAATTCAGATGCCAAAACCGTCGTGGAACTTACGGGCGGTAGTACATCAGGTTGATCATCACTTGTCTTAAATGATTATGTTTGAATATCTAATTTCCAGTAATTAAATATTTTGCCCAAATCCATAATGTACTATTGGCACTTGTTTCTCGTTGACATCTTAATTTGTAGAATTGTTCGTTTTTAAGTGTTTTATTATTTAAGGCAAGGGGCCCCTAAATTATTGCGATTGTAACATTTTCACCCCTTAATTTTTATTATTTTTATTATTTTTTAGCAAATTGGGCTCCTCACTAGCACATATTTGTCATTTAGGTGTTAAGAACCTAATTTTAATCTTCTTTTTTTGTCACACAAATGCGCAGCTCTTATTTCCATGAGTTCAATGCAGCAAACAACATTAAAAAATGGACTTCAAAATCCTTGTCAAGAATCAGCTTTGACACAAAACGTGATCAACTTCGACCGCAAAATTGCCAATGATTTTGAAGTCCGTTTTTTAGGTCATTTATTGCACTGAATTCTGGAAACAAGAGTTATGTAGTGGTGTGATAACAAATTGTTTTTTTCATTCTATAGGGACCAATATCGACCATTTTTAACCGTCTAGGGTCCAAATTGATACATAAACATTGAGTAGCTGTAGTTGCCGATTTGTTGAAAATAAATGTTAAGGGGGCTAAAATTTTACGATCGAGATAGTTTATGGGCTTTCTGTGCCTTTTTCCCTTTTCTTTATCTCTGTGATGAAAATAGTTAATGGGATTTCAACTATAAACACTTGCAAATTACGTTTCACACATGTCCCTGTTATTTGATGACAGATTAATGCTGGGCATTATGCTTTTTCTAGTATATTTTTCACATAAATTTCTGTTGAAAGCTCATATATTTTTGTTCAATATGCAGAAGGTGGTCAGGAGAGGGCCAATGAAGACGCCCCTGAAAATAACCCGCAGTATACTACTGTTTATGTTGGAAACCTTGCTTATGAAGTAAGTAGTTTCTTCTTTTTGTGCATATACATATGTTGAACACTACAAATCCTTTTATTATCTTTGTCTTTAAATCTTTAATCTTTCCATTGCTTTCTTGAATGCTTAAACCGTCACTGTTATGTGTACTAGTTTATTATCCAATCCATGATGATATATATATATATATATATATATATAAACATTGCAGGTGACGCCAGCAGAGCTACACCGACAATTCCATGCACTTGGAGCAGGAGTGATTGAAGATGTTAGGATTCAGAAAGACAAGGGATTCGGTTTTGTAAGATATAGCAATCATTCTGAAGCTGCTCGAGCCATTCAGTTGGGAAATGCCTGTATTCTCTTTGGCAAACCTTTAAAGGTAGGTTTTCTCAAATTTCTTTTGCAATAATTCTAGGACTTGGTTGCCTACAAACGACATTTAATACTACCTCCGTCCCAAAATGTACCTCTTTTAGTGGATTTTACGTAAATTAAGAAAGTGGGTAATTTTGAAACAAGAAAATCTTAAATACTTTTTGATAAAATCATTAATAGAAAATAGCCTTAAACTAGAGAGAAATGAGTAGATGGCTATTAAATTAAGATGAAGAAGAACATAAATTAAGGGTAAGTTTGTTTCCCAAAAGACATTGGAGAATCCTGAACTATCACGATGTTAACATTTTGGTCCCTTGACTTTCATTTTAAGCAAACTGGTACAGTTAACGATGATCTATATTGGTTCATACGGTATGAAACATAACTACACAGCCCTTGTTTTTCACGAGTTCAAAAATATTGGTAGTTGATTCTGGACGAGGATTATTGACATCCGTTTTTTATACCGTTTGTTGCATTGAACTCCTAGAAATCATATGCTTCTCAATTTGTTCTTTGTAATGTAATAAAATGGTTTGTTTTGTAGTGCTCATGGGGCAGCAAGCCAACTCCACCTGGTGCTAGTTCCGGGCCATTAGCCCCACCTGCGGTTGCACACGTGCCTGGTTTTTCTGATCTTGAAGCTTATCAGAGGCAGCTTGCTCTTAGTAAGATGGGGGGTGGTGGTGCCCAAGCTCTTCTTCATGCTCAAGGTCACAATATGGCCGCCGCCGCCGCCGCTCAGCCACTTTATGGCGTATCCGCCGCCACTCAGCCACCTTTGTATTACCAGTAGTGATATAAATGCAGTGGTTGAACAAGGCATGAAAGTCAAGTTTTCTTTTTTCCTTCTGTTTTTTTTTTTTCCTATTGGCTTCTTTCCTCATCTACATTATGCTCTACTTTTCTTTTCTTTTCTTTTTTTTTTATTAATGATTATGTAGCAACAGTAAATCTGGAGATGTTATATTCCTGATTTGTATCACTAAGTGTTGTAGTGGCCTGGAGGGATATATATATATATTTATTTAAGATAATATTATTGTAAACGGTTGGTGTTATTTTTATAAGCTTATTGTTGTAACATTGAGTATAATCTTGCTCAACTTAATATCTTTTTATTAATGTAGTCATTGAGAATAAGTTGCTGTCCTTGCAATATAAAGAAGAATCATAGATAATTGGGGAGTTAGGGGAAACATTGAGAATAAGTTGCTGTCCTTGCAATATGAAGAAGAATCATAGAGAATTGGGGAGTTGGGAAACCAAAAATGCATGTACATCCATTATTTGCATGTAATCATTTTGAAAAAAAGGTAATCTTTTGACTTACAAAAAAGGTAATCTTTTGACTTACAAAGTCAATTTATTATTGACTCATATGGATGGAGGTATATAATGTAATGGAATGGAATTAAATCAAATATTCAATGTTTATATACCGCTATAATGTAATTAGATGTAATAATATCTCATTACAACGTAATAAGTATGGTCTAGTTTCATCATATTCTAAAATAAATACAACGAGATGTAATGAAAATTCACAATACTCATTACCGCCACGCCATCCCTTCAACCAAACCATAACCCAACTCACCCCACCCCACCCCACCCCACCCCATCATTACCCTCCAGCCCTGCTCATTGTAATCACTCGCCCTCACCACTAGCAGAATACCCTTACCTCACATCATCCCTATTCACCCTAAACCACCTCACCCGATTCATACCACCCTTTATTACACTTAATCTATCACCCTGCTTACTCATGCTCATCCTAACCAGCCTACCCTTACCTATCTTATCTCACTCCACCCACCGTACTTACACTAACCACCCTACTTTCATCATGACTTGCCTTGACCCCATTCCTCATCATTTTCACCATACATTTACTACCCTACCTCCACCCTGATCATCTATACCGTCCCACATATCACTCTAACACCACTACCCTTAATTCACCCACCCTACCCTATACTCACACTCACACTACCTCACCCCACCCATACCACCCTACTACCCCATCCTCCCCCACTCTCCTACTACTCCACTCATCACCTACAATGTTACCTGCTACAAAATCTCATTATTTTCATTTCATGGTGTGTGAAATATAAGAACGGAAGGATTTCTTTGTATTACCTTACACTTTTATTTTATCATGTTATTACATCCGTCCCTAAATATAAGTCATTCAACTTCTTTTGTTATGTCTCTTAATAAAAATCATTCACGATATCGATCAAATGAACTTATTAATATTTTTCTTCATATTATCCCTGATATTTTGTACTCATTCAATCATTTATACTTAATCCCTCCGTTCCAAAATAACATATACAATTGACAAAAACACGTATGTTAAGGAGATGAGTCAATGCTTCGATTTGAATACCAAAATAACCACACAAAACAATTAATGCAATGTTATTTTTATTCTCTCACTCCTTAATAAATAAGGTAGATGTAGGAAAACACAATAAATACCGCATTGGAAATATAACCACTTCACATAAAATGAAAAAATAATTCTAACAATTGCATCAGTTATTTTGAAACGGATAGAATACAAAACTTATCACAAGATTTATTACAGACATCAACATCCACAATAGTTATCTTATCTTATGTGGTTGAATTTCATTCCAGAAAGAGAGGGGGAAAAAAATGAAAGTTTCAGTTTCATGTCCATGTAGGAAGGCCCATGATGATTGGTCTTCTAGTGTAGTGGGTGGTACACAACTGGTCCCATACTATTTAATTTCAATTCATTTCATTGATCATTTTCTTGAATAAATTTTCTACTATTTTAAATGCTCAATAGTCGACCATTAGGTTTTTTTTTTTTTTTTCACAGCACATCACAGCCCTTGATTGATATGGACCCCGATCATCTCTGTGAAATGAGCACAGCAGCCCGAGCTGTGACGCAAAACGGCGTCGTTTCGGCCCAAAACGACGCCGTTTGATTTCGACCTTAAAAATAAAATAAAAACACAATTAAAAAGGCGTCGTTTCGACCCGAAACGACGCCGTTTCGGGCACAAGACACACATCAGCAAACGGCAACACGACAGAGAATCCCAATTCTGATTGATATCTCCAATGTCTGGTGTCCGTGTCCATCACTCCATGTCATATTTATATCATCTTTTTGTCTATTATTGAATCAATAAACATACTACCTTTAACACGTTTAATTCAATTGTCACATTTCAATGAAATATCTATTGGGACGGATGCTGGATTTTTGTTCACTGGTGTCCATAATTTTTTGAAGAGTAAACTGTTTTGTAGCGGTGTTCATAAATGTGTTTTTATAGGTAAAACTAAATAATTTATCATTTTAACAGTATCCGTGTATCCGTCCCTAATTTGTACGAGGTATTGTTATTGGCACCACATCAACTCTACTTTTGAGGCACCACATTGACGTTCAAAATTTTCTCGAAGTGTGATGCATGAGTAGATTCATCATGATGTCAATAATAGTATTATTTTCCGATTCTTTAAGCTTTTGAGAAAGAAAATAATCCCACATTGTATGAGAGCATGCATTCACATGGTCAAACTTCAAACTTTTTTAGTCAGCGTTGTCTTCGTATTTATGTTGTTTATTGATTCAGTGTAGAGTTCTCAAACAAGTAAAGTCGTTCGTGAGCGAGCAGTCTCGTGTTCGACTCGCTATTGTTCTTAATCATTTGTTTGTAAAGCTTTACAAACCGAGCTTGAACTAGACTGTAGGATCGTTTTCTATATGAACGAACACGAGTTTGACCCGCGAGCGTTCAGTTATATATGTTCGTGAACCAGATTATATAGATAAACCAGCGTACGTGTAATCTAACATTAACTCAATTTTAAATGAGCCGAGCCTGAACTATTTGTCTTTTAAACGAGTTGAAAGTGATTTTTGTTTGTTCAATAAACGAACGACCACGAACATACTCGTGAATCAAACGAGTTCGAGTTTGAAATAAATAGACATTTGATTCGGTTCAGCTCAACTCAGTTCATGAACAACTCTATTTAAGTGTTCAACTTCTTTGTTAGCTCTATTATGTTCTTCACAAAATTTAGAATTGTACTTGTACACTTGTACTAGATCAAATTATATTTGGTGCGCCGAATCAATAAGAGTGAAAAGATTTAAGATGGACCCCACTTTTTTTTATTATTTTATTATTTTTTATTTTATGCTTCTTGATTTTCTCTACTTGAAGATTTCATCACGTACCTATTTGCATACTCTGCTAGATTTGCACCATTGTTGTTAAAGCTGGAATATTTTTTTTCAGTAATGGATCAAAGAACAAATACGGATCTGGGTCTTTTCTTTTTCTATATTTTTGTTGGGTATATAATGAATTTTGGATTTTTTATGGGATAAAAAATGAGAAATGATTAACTATTCAAAGAATTTGGCTTTTCTACATTCTAGATTACCCCACTGTCCTTATCCGACGGAAACCATGTCACCACCTCAATATGGGGTTCCATCTGAACCAAAGTGATTCTGAAATAATATCAACCCCATCATATACGGTCCCACCTGGACCTAATATAAATACTCAATAATAAAGCCTCATCTAGGCCAATAAGATTATCTCATTATTGGGCCCCACCTGAGTCCAAAATAATCACCTCATACCACAAGTATATGACAGTGGAGAAAAACACATAACACATACAATTTAACTCAGACTAAGCCAAAAATCGTTCAAGAAATTAAACACAATAGGCCACACAAATCACAACCAATTTAACACTATTAGCACATATGTGGTAATGTCAAATCAATAATTTGTAATCAATAGTAGTCACCTCAACAACTGACGAGCTCAACCTCGACTGATTAAGATTTCTAATTCGCAGAGCCAACACCTATAGTATATAGAGTTTATCTGTCATTGATGTTCATCTATGTATCTAGTATTCATAATTAGACCCATAAAATAATTAAACACGTCATTATCATTATTCGATTTGCAGCAAATGACTACATACATATATACTGTATGCTTCTTGATTCACAACTCATATAGCTATATGTCTAAAATATTTTTACGAGTGTACCTCCTTCAATTAAACCAAAATAATCTACGGCTGGAAACTATTGCAAGGTTTAAGGATTTAATTTTATTATGTTAGCATTGAGACTTTTGCATTAGTTGGAATAAATGCACTATATGATGCACATTTTAGACTTATTTCCTTCATCTTCTTTTTCAACGAATTATTGAATTTTTTTTTCTTTCAAGGAGCAAAAGTTAGTTTGAGGGCTGTGGTGCTTTGAATAATTAAAAATTGTATAGAATGATTTTATTAAATTTATTTTTATTGTATTACACTTCTGAGAACAGGAAAGTAATATCTCACCCAAGATAAGGGCCCGTCCGAGGGTGGGGTGTTACAACCTGCACGGAGTAGAAAAGGGAGGAGGAGGAGGAGAGGGGAGGAGAAAAGGGAAGGGAGAGGGGGAGGAGAAGCTCAGAAGGCTTTATTTTATTTTATTTTTGACCGTGGGAAAATGGGCTATTGTGTACAAACATAGATATTGGATAAAAATATGGAAGTAAACACGTTCATACCACTATATCATAGTGGATACTCTTACAATGGATGTCATGGTGGTTATTTTTCTTAGTCGGAATAATCATAAAATATTATATTTTATGTTCTTTACATGCCTTTTTGTTTTTTTTTTAGGTTTTTTTTTATATCAATTCACCAATCATTTCTTATAATTCTCTTACCAATTATTTTTTCAACTAAAAATAAAAAATATTAAACCATCTATCATCATTTCGCTTTATCTACTTTATTACTTTTTTACCATTATTTTATTAATTATACTATTTTATTTTAATTTCTCTCACCAATCATTTTTTTATCTAAACAAATTTTAAAAAAACATCTTAACTTTCTAATTACTACTTTAATTATTTTTATTATCCATTACTATATAAAATAACCTCAAAAAAAACTCTAACTCAAAACAAACGGATCCATATTAATGTCATGTTTTATATGTTCATAGTTAAATGTTTGTTGCACAGCCATATTAATGTCATGTTTTATATGTTCATAGTTAAATGTTTGTTGCACATACTTAAAAAGACATATTAATATCAGTTGTATTCAATTATTTAAATTATCTATTTACCGATCAATTTAAACTATTAAAGAAAAAAAAAAGAATATTTTAACATGGCATATGATCTGACTGAGTCATGCTTTATTGGTTAACAATGTACGCATGAGACAAAAAAAGAAAGGATAAAGACAAATAAAATTTGCAATATATAATTATTATTCTATTACAATTTCAAAAAAAACTGTACTTGCTTGATCATGATTCGTAATCATAAAGCAAAAGCACATTAGTAAAGTACTTTATATAATCAACCAATATGCTTTTTGGAATGATTTTCCTGTGGAAAGTTTGTTCATCCAAACTTTTTAAAGCAACCAATAGGGCGAGGAAAATGAGGACAATATGCACTTTCAGTAGAAGCCTTATATGTTTCTATTTTTAAAATAAAGATAAAAAATAAATTTTTTATTTTAAAATAATATAGAAATTTCTATCCCTATTTATTAGGGATATGAACATTGCATCCCTACTTGTGGGGATGCACTATTCACTACCCTAAACATATTTAATTGTTAAAAATTATAGGGATAGAGATAGTGATGCTGTTGGAGTGAAAATAATAAATATTTAATATGTATAAATAGAGTTGTGAGGTAGAATATGTATTATTTAATATTATTTAAAATGTTATAGGGATAATGATATGGATGCTGTTGTGGAGGTTTTTGAATTGAGATGTTGTAAAATAAGGATATGTATTATTTTATATTATTTTAGGGATAAAATTTGAGACCTCTGCTGGGAGTGCCCTAAAAACCAGTTTAGCCAAACTTAAGCCCAAACCGGATCAAACCTGTGAAAAACTTAATCAATAGAAAACCAATTTTTTTTTGATTTGGTTCAAAACCAAACCAAATGTTTCTGTTTTCTTTTTTAATATATATTTATTTTTCATCAAATCAATTTCAACCAGTGGCGGACGTAGAATTTTTTTTCCAGTGGGGACACGAGAACAAATTCAAATCAACAGTTTTATGATGGTTCTGGACCATCATGTCATACTTGTTCCTCCAATAAGAATCCAAAAAAGGGGGTAAAATTGTAAAAGTGTAGCATTTATATTTTACACGGTCGGCCCAATGTGTTTTTTTGATTTTCTATTAGTACTGGATCATCAAGTCATATTTGGTCCAGAACCATAGTAAAATATACGCAAATTCAAAAATCGAGGTCGGACATTGGTAATTTATTATATTTGTTTGCCAATAAAACTGACTCGTTTTTTGGATCTCAGTAGAGTATTAGTACCCACCTATCACCCCATAGGTCCGCCCCTGATCTCAACCACCCCGATTTTCCTTCTAAAATGAAATGTTTTCATTGCAATGGGGTATACGAATAACCTTACCTAAAGTTGTAAAATTTCTCGTTTTTGATAATTTCTATTTCTCATCTACAATGCTCTAAGAATATTGCTATTTAGGCTAAAACCTTGAACATGTTTTGTGACGTTTAAAGTGTCGAGGATAATATTGAAGTTAGCTAAATATTATTATTTTGTATTTAATTATTTATGAGTTCTTGCATGTTGCCTAAGTTAGTCTAGACGCACTCTATTCAGTTGAATCAATGAAAATCAATCGTTTACGAATTATGTTATTATATCAGATCAAATCAATTTTCTCTCTCTTTCTCTCTCGTTCTGTCAATTCTTCCCTAAACCCTAACCCTTTTTCCAAAACAAAAAAAAAACCTCATGTCTTCTTCTCCGGCAGCCATGTCCGATTCTTCTCCGGCAGCCCTGTTCGATAAACCCCAGCAGCTTCGGGCCCCCTTGCCGTCTGTTGTCCCAACCACCTTCTTCTCCAACGGTTCAGCCATCTCTCGCCTCCCATCATGATATACCGAATGCAGTTCCGACGGCCCCCTCATCTTATTCGCCGACGACTGCTGCTGGATGTTGTTGTTCATTATGCTAGTCCGACCTCGTCCTCCACTTCCAACCGAGGCCGCAACTCACATTTTTCTTGAGGAAGGGGGCATGGCCGAGATCGTGGATCTTCCCCGTCCTTCCTACTTTGGCCACAATCCTGGTGCTACGTCATTCACCCGCCAAATTTGTTATCAGGTCGGCTATATTGCTCCATAATGTCCCTACCGCTACGACTCCTCTCACGTCCCCTCGACCACCACCACAGGCATACGCAGCTTTTCGTTCCACTCATTCCGTATCTAATTGGATTGTGGCTACTGGGGCTACTCATCATCTCACTCATGACCTTTGCAATCTCACCCTGTCATGTGCACCTTATGTCGGGCCCAACAAAGTGCATGTAGGAGACGATACAAGTTTACCTATTACTCACTACGGCTCTTCTTTTATGCATTCCCCTTCCTAGTCATTTTATTTATCTAATATTCTTGTTACCCCTTCTATCACAAGAAACCTCTTATTTGTGCATAAATTTGCCTCTGATAATTCCGTGTACTTTGAATTTCATAGGTCTTACTTTCTTGTAAAAGATTACTCAGGACACATCCATCTTCAGGGATTTGTCAAAGATGGACTCTATCACTTCTCCACTCCGCTCCACCGACCCTCTACCTCTCATCAAGCTTTTGCCTCATCTCTCACCTCCACCACCACATGGCATTAGTGTCTCGGTCATTGCTCTTACTCCGTGCTCCGTCAAGCCTTAAATGTCTCTCCATTTTTAAAGCACCCCTTGTTGTGTGTGCCCCGTGTCAGTTAGCTAAGAGCCGCCGCTTCCTATTACACACTTCTGATTTTACCTCTACTGCTCCTTTAGACCTGATTTACTCTAATGTTTGAGGCCCCTGTTGTGAATCCTCAATTTATGGTTACCGTTACTATGTCAACTTTCTGGATGACTTTACGAAATATTTATGGCTTTATCCCCTGAAACATAAACTTGATGTTGAAACGATCTTTCCTAACTTTCTTGCCTTGATTGAACGCCAGTTTAACACCAAACTCAAATCTCTCCAAATTGATTGGGGTGGTGAATATCGTCGCGTTTCCACTCTTCTTTCTTCTCTTGGCATCCGGCATCGTCTTTCCTGTCTCCACACCCACGAACAAGTTGGTGCCATTGAGCGCCACCACCTTCAAATTGTTGAAGTCGGCCTTTCTCTTCTCGCCCAATCCAACCTTCCGCTTCCGTATTGGGAGGATGCCTTTATTACTGCCACCTATATAATCAATCGTCTTCCCATCAAAGTCCTCCATGATAAGTCTCCCTTTGAAATGGTCCACCATTGGCCTCTTGACTATACATTCTTTCGGGTCTTTAAGTGTGTGCCGGCCGTATCTCCGTCCCTACCACCACCATAAGACTTATTTCCGCTCCAAAACCTGCATCTTTCTCGGGTATAGTCTTTCCAACCATGGTTATAAATGCTTGGACCTTTCCTCTAGCCGTATCTAAATTGCCCGACACATGGTTTTTGACGAATCCGTCTTCCCCTATACACCTTCTCCTTCCTAACCCACTTTTGATACACTCATTGTACCGCTTCATGTCTCTCTGCCTGCACCTCCACCAATTCCTCCTCCTATGTCGGCTTCCTCAACTCCGGCCGTACCCTCTCTGGCCCCCACCCTTGACCTTCCCCACCCACCTCACTAGCGTCTATTTCGGCCTCGGCCTCTCTGGCCTCGTCTCCTGACCAACCTGCTCCCACCCACACCAAGGTTACTCGAACCAAAACCAACGCCCTCAAGCCTATCTCTTGGCCTGACGTTATCCTCTATCCTCTTCTTAAAGCCCTTGTTGCTTCCACTAACTCCATGGACCCAACTTCCCATACCGAAGCTTCTGAACACCCAAATTGGCGTAATGCTATGAGAGAGGAAACTGATGCGTTGTTGCACAATCACACTTGGGACCTTGTTCCCCTGACTCCTTATATGCATATTGTTGGAAATAAATGGGTTTACATGACTAAGCATCATGCAGATAGGCATTTTGAGCATCACAAGGCTCGCCTTGCGGCCAAGGGTTTTCATCAAGCTGAAGGCATTGATATTACTGACACTTTTAGTCCGGTTGTCAAGCCGGTCACGATTCATGTGCTTCTTTCTCTTGTAGTTTCACAGGGTTGGTCTATTCGACAGGTGGATATTCAGAATGCCTTTCTTCATGGGCATTTATCTGAGTCCGTTTATATTCAGCATCCATAGGGATTTATTCACCCTGATTATGTCTTCCGGCTTCGCCCCAGTCTCTATGGCCTTCGTCGGGCCCATCGTGCATGGTTTTCTCGCTTTACTAACATGCTCTCATGGTTTGGCTTTGTCGGCTCTAGAGCTGACACCTCCTTATACATCCACTCTTGTGATGGTTCTCGTGTATTTATACTTATTTATATGGATGACATAATTATTACTGGTTATTCATATTCTCTTATTGAGCAGGTTGTCTCATATCTTGGTCATCATTTTCGGGTTAAGGAACTTGGTTCGTTGTCCTAGTTTCTTGGTATTAAGGTGCTCCTCACCTCTGATGGATTATATCTCACTCCACGCAAGTATAATTTTTACCTTATGCAGCGTGCCTCTGTTAGACATATTTTAGTTTTAATGATGAGTGTCAGATTAGCTGTTATAGGGCAAAGGCAAAAAGATGTCTAGAATGAATGCATAGGTTTACTGGAGTTTGATCTTTGTATAGGTTTGATCAAACAAGCACTGTAAAGAGGTCAGCTGACTAGTTCAGCAGAGTGTTTAAGACCCGCTGACTGAAGACTGAGGGTTCAAACTCAGTGTTGAAGGCTAAGGGTTCAAACTTAGAAATGAAAACTTAAAATCCAAGGATATGGGATCAGAATTTAGGTATGTCTGTGATGGCCTGAACTAATCACGTACACCTTGTAATGAATGTCTAAGTTCTCAAAAAGGACATGTGATTAATGGGACTTAGTTATGTTTAAAATGGTGTACTCTAACTTCACAAATAAAAGTTAGATGAGAAGCATTCAGATGAGTGTTAATTCAAGAACACAGCTGACCAGAAGTCAGCTGGCTAGTGTATACCTCAGCAGACACATGAGCCAGACATCAGCTGAGTATACAAATTAAATTAATCCGTTCCAAGAATTGTTCTGGAAGATTATATGGATAAGGATGAATATCAAGTATTGGATTAATAAGTCAATCAATTGTGGAGATTAAAAAGACGTTACAATAAATTCAGAGCCAAACAAAATGGAATGAAATCATTGGTTGACAGTCTGTCTGTCAGAAGGACACTGACACATAGTACAATAGAGGGAATTTCAGGGAATAATCAGAAAATCCAATAACGTCCAGACTTTGAATTTCAAATTCAAGCACTGGATTTTCACCTTTAAATAGAGGATCCCTGGAACTAGAATTACTACTGAACTTACAAGCAATCAAGAGCATTACACCCTGCTGACCTGAGCATACATATTGATCCAAAATTTCTTCAAGTGTTCTTGCATTCAAGTATCATCTAGTATACACACTTGGAGAACCTAAGCTGCTGATCTTTTCATCCAGATCAAAAGCTTGTCAAAGCTGAACTCTTTCTTGATTCAAACCTTGTGTAAGAAGAAACTTGAAGAGAGAGAAGCACTACTGAGTATCAAGAACTGTTGTTTTTGTGGTGAAGCTGGTGAAGAGGCAATCCTACCCTTCAAGGACCAGTGGAGTACTTAGGAGCAGAAATAGTACATGTTCTTAGTGTTCAGCTTGTGAAGCCATAGTTATTGGTCAGGACAAACATTTTAGGGCTTTTGTAACTGCAACATCAAAAGACTCTAGTGAATTTCCTCCAACATTGTTAAGGGTGATTTTATACGATTTATAATGCTATATTTTATGATAATTTCCCTCATATTTGTATAATTTGCATAAGAAACGAGTGTTTAATGGAATTATTGAGCAAATGATAATTTTAATGAGTTATTAGCAAAATAGGTTAATTTTGGTGTTTTAATCTTGATTTTATGATTATTTGGATGATATTACGTTTTGCGATGTTTTGATGTGTTGTAGGTACATGTTTGATGCTCAACTAATGATCAAAAAGAGATAAGAGTCGAATTACATGGATGATAAAAGAGATAAAGATGAAGAAATCAAGATTAAGTCGATCCCGGATCGGCGTCCGAATCCCGAATCGGCGTCCATAATGGACGGGCGTTTGATCAAGTGAACGAGCGTCCAATTTTGTGAAGGACGGGTCCGATCCGATCCCGGCTCGGCCCGACTCGAAGATTTCTATGAAGACCAGACGGGCGTCCGTCCACCGCCTCAGCACAGCCGACTTTATTTTCTATAAATACAGCTGCGTTTTTCCACATTGAAGATACCAATTACACATTACTCAAAACCCTAATCCTAGGGGCGGCTTAGGCTGCGTTTTTACTCTGTTTTTCTTCAGTTTATGCACTCTAAATTCTAGGCTAGTTTAGATAGTTTTTATGCACTTTTATTCATCAACTTCAAGTTTCAAGAGGATGTTTAGAGGCTAAAGCCTTTTGAACGAGCGTTGTGAAGCCGTCCGATTCAACGATTCAGTTCCGTTCTTGATTAATTTGTGAGTTTTTAATATAAGTTGTTTCTTTTATCATGTTTATTATTGTCTATGCAATTCCATATCGAAAGATCGTTGCTTTGATTGATTGTTTTATTTGATGAGAATCATCTAAACGTTAGATCACCATGATAAAGAATAGTTATTTGATCTATATAACGAGAGTTAATAGGTTAGATTTCTAGATTAGAAACGTTAAAGTTCACACCTTTGGTTAGAAGAAGCGTTAATCTTAGATCGAAAGATAGGGATTAATAGATAGACTACCTAAGAAATTAGGGTTCATACTTTAGATGAGGTGAATCACAACTTGGTTAGAAATCACGAAATAATCTGAATTGGAATTGAATGTTGATAGGATAGGTGGATCAATTGCTCGTTTGTCCGTTATAACTTGATCAAATCCCTTGAACTTGAATTGCTTAGTTTAATCAAATCTTTTTATTGCATCTTAGGTTTAGTTGTAGTTTAAATTGTTCGCAATCCGTATCTTCCCTGGCTTTAGATTTATTCTTCTGTCCAGTTTCACTTATTGTTATCTTTCGTTTTAGTAATTCCCTGTTTAGTTTATTTGCTGTTTATGTTAGATTTCGTGACATAGTTAGTTAAACAAAGACTAGGATTACCAATCGTTAGTTCCCCGTAAGATCGACCCGGTATCAACCTCTTTACTACGATCCTTGCACTTGAGGTATATCGGATTTATAAATTTTATTACTTGTTTATTTTGCATTAGATAAATCCGTGAACAAGTTTTTGGCGCCGTTGCCGGGGAACCAAACGGTTGCCTAGTGTTTGTTTTGTTTTGTTTTGTTTTTGTTTTTCTGTGTTTAATTGTTTTTGTTCTTGTTTTAGGAAGATTTTTAATTAGGTAATTAGGGTTTTAGTTTAGTGTTTAAGGTCTCCCCTTTGAAGTTTCCTCGTGATTAGTTTTTCTTTTCTATCTCTCTCTTTCTATCTGTTTTCTGTCTTTCTGTTTTTCTCCCCATCTTTTCTTTTTCCTGCTATTTTTTCTCTGTTCCTGCTTCGCTTTTCTGCTTCCAAACGGGCGTCTAGACCAGTGGACGCCCGTCTGCTATAAATTTATTGACTCTGAATCGTTTTTAACTTGTCGGACGAGCGTCCATCCAATCTGGACATCCGTCCAGTTCTTCAGCTGATCAGACGAGCGTTTGGACTACCAGACACCCGTCTAGCTCAATTTCTAGGCAGACGCCCGTCCAGTTTTCTGGACGTCCGTCTGTTTCCCTGTCTTAACTAATTTTATTTCCTTTTCTCTTCTTAGGCTTAATTTTTAGTTTAGGTTTTTAAATTCTTAGTTTTTAGGTTTCAACCACCTGATTTTGGTTCGGTTTATGCAAACTCGAAGTCAGAAGGGGCCATTACTGTATACCCCTGACCTAGAGCGGACCATAGTCCGGCCAAACATGCGGAAAATCCGTTCGGCAGCTCCTTCTGAAGAAGCCAATCAAAATCTAGAGGATCGTTTAGCCGAAGAATTCGAAAACTTCATAATTATGGCCGCTGAGGATAGACGTACGTCGGCAGACTACGCCATGCCAGGCGAAGTCAAAGTCAACCCGGCTATTGTTATCCCAGCCATAACTGCACAGACCTTCGAGCTAAAGCCGGGACTTATTCAGATGATGCAACATGCATCTATTTTCCACGGTTATCAGTCAGAGAATCCCCATACTCACTTACATACATTCTTAGAGATATGCGGTACTACACGCATCCAAGGAGTAAGTGAGGACGCTATAAAACTGAAAGCTGTTCCCATTTTCTCTAAAGGGAGAAGCTAAAGAGTGGTATACCTCTCTCCCCGCCGAATCTATTACCACCGGGCTGAACTTGAAAAAGAATTTTTAAGTCAATATTTCCCACCTTCAAAGACAAACCCAGTGTTTAAACGACATATTCACTTTCTATCGAAAGAGAATGAATCCTTTTCGAGTGTTGGAAAAGATTCAAGTCTCTCGCTTAGAAAGTGTCCCCACCATGGCTTACCACTTTGCAAAGGCAAGTCAACACTTTATTTAGTGGATTGACCGAGCTTACAAAAGGCATGGTCAATAGTTCATCTGGTGGGGCGTTTTTGAAGAAAACGCCTGATGAGGGGTGGGCACTGTTCGAAGACATTGCCAAATACAACTACGCTCCCTCTTATCAAGCCATTCAAGCACCTCCTCCTCCTAAGGTTGAGGAAGTCAACATGCAAAATTTGATCGCCATGCTGCTGAAGCAGATGGCAACTTCTCAAGTTTTGAATCAGACGAATCAAGCTTCATCTTTTCACAGAACCCTCGGGTTCTATATTGTGAGAGTGTTGTCAGACTGGCCATATGATTGGCCAGTGTCAATTCAATCCCCCTGCACCTTATCAAGTGAATGATGTTCATGATCATGGACAGTATAAGCAAGTCACATGTCAGAATTGTGACGAGGTGGGGCACACATCTAGATTCTCGTCCTATGAACGGACGACGTCGAAGTGAAATGCGCATTCTATGGCCGAGAACAATCAAAGGTTTAATCAATTTTCTGGCCAGAATAATCTCCAAAACCAAGGGTTCAATCAATCTTCAAGTTTCAATCCAAATTCTAATTTCAATCAGAATCAAAACTTCAATAGAAACCCTGGTTTTCCTCAGAACCAGAATTCCAATTTTTCCAATTCTAATGAAAGGTTCAATCAGAATTGGCCCGCCAATTCAAATCCTGTTGTCCAAAGTCGGCCCAGCCAGCCCTACTCTCAGAACCTCCAAACCTCTCAAGGCCCCTCAAGTGATATCAAAGCTCAAAGGGACTCCTTTAGGGAGGAGCAAAATAGATCAATGAAAAATCTTGAGAGACAAATTGGGCAACTGGCTGAGCAGTTAGCTTCTAGACCCCCAGGGCAGCTGCCCAGTTTCACTGAGAAGAATCCAAAGGGCGGTCAAGTTGCTCAAACCGACTTGAACAATGGCCAATGTACTGACCTCGTACCATCAATTCCATACGGTAGAGAGGAGGCCAGTGCAATGAATTTAAGAAGCGGTACTCAAGTTAGTGGTCCTTCCCATCAGGGAAACCACTAGCCCCTCCTGCCATTGTTAAGGCAGGAGGGGAAGCTGAGCACCTACACTCCCCTTGGCCGAAAGAAAATACTCAGGTGGCTGATCCCCTGAGAGGTGAAAAAGCTGGAAGTCCTCAGGTGGCTGAACCCCTGAGGAATGAAGAATCAAGTGGAAGTCAGGAGGCTGATCCCCTGACTAATAAAAAGATTGAAAAAGCTGTTCGGTGAAAAGATCTGGAAGACAAAGCGGTCAGTGCGTCTTCAAAGAAAGTCTTTTCTGAGAGCGATCTGAAGAAGCTTCCATTTCCACCAAGAAAGAGCAACATCCCCTTGAGTGAAGATAAGAAGTATGAAAAGGTGCTGAATCTCTTGAAAAATACTCAGGTGAATCTTCCATTATCAGAGGTCTTGGTTGAAATGCCTAAGTATACAAAATTCATCAAGGATGTTGTTTCTTCAAAAAGGAAGTTGTCGACATGGAGAGGCTGATTGGTGAGGATTGTTCAATGATCAATTATGAAGACTTACCAACCAAGAGAGGTGACCCCGGAAAATTCATGCTTACAGCAGTGTTAATGGGAGGCCTGGTCTTCCCTAACTCTTTGTGTGACACGGGTGCATCTATAAGCCTCATGCCATTGTACGTGTGCAAGCAATTTGGGTTTAATTGATCTTCTAGAACCCACTACCATGAATTTGCAATTCGCCGATAGATCTTCTAAGAAAGCGGCGGGAATCTTAAAAGACATACTAGTTCAAATCGATAGATTTACCTTTCCCGTTGACTCGGTACGTCTTAGACATTGAAAAAGATGAAAATGTCCCCCCGATTCTTGGAAGACCTTTTTCGTCTACAACTAGAGCCCTCATTGATCGCGATGGTGGGTGAGTGACGATACGTGTTGGTGATCAAGAGGTAAGCTATAATGTCTCCAAATCCATTCAAGTACCCTCCGGTCCTCCAACCGGTTTTTCCATTGAGGATACGTCGATGACTTCGATGATTTGATGGAAAAGCAAGTCATGGCTGTTGCAACTGAGTATGAGCGATTGGTTGATAATTTGAATAATCATGGTGTGGTAAGTCTAGAGCAGTTAGAAGCTGAATTTAAGGATGAGTTGTTGAAAGGAGAAGCTTTGGCAGTGGGACCGCTAAGTAAACTCAGCGATGTTGAGTTGAAAGGTGGAGAGCTCAAATCAAGTTTAGAAGACCCCCCCGCAGATTTGGTGTTGAAGCCGTTGCCTAAACATCTTAAGTATGTGTTTCTAAGAGAAGGTGACAAGCTTCCTTTGATTATATCTGCCAAGCTGTCTCGTTTAGAGGAAATGAAATTAATCAACGTCTTAAGGAAAAATGAAAAAGCCTTTGGATGGCAAGTAGGAGATATCAGAGGGATATCTCCGGACATCTGTATGCACAAGATCAAGACAAATGAGGGTGCGAAATGTGTTAGACGACCCCGAGAGGAGGCTCAACCCTCATATGCAAGAGGTGGTTAAGAAGGAAATCATCAAACTTCTGGACATGGGCATCATTTATGCCATCGCTGATAGCGAATGGGTTTCTCCGACTCAAGTAGTTCCCAAGAAAGGTGGAATTACGATTGAGAAGAATGAGAAGGGAGAGGAAATAGCGTTGAGACTTGTCACTGGTTACAGAGTCTGCATCGATTATCGAAAGCTCAATGAGGTAACCATGAAAGATCACTTTCCCCTTTCATTCATTGACCAGATGCTTGAGCGTCTGGCGGGACACGCATTCTACTGCTTCCTGGATGGATATTCAGGATACTTCCAGATACCCATTGATCCCTCGACCAAGAAAAGACCACTTTCACCGCCCTTATGGTACATTCGCTTACGGGAGAATGCCATTTGGTCTCTGCAATGCCCAACTACATTTCAAAGATGTATGCTGGCTATCTTTGACGGGCTAGTAGAAAAGTGTATGGAAATCTTTATGGACGATTTTTCGGTCTTTGGTCAGTCCTTCGACGACTGTCTTGACAATCTAGATCAAGTGTTATCCAGATGTGTGGAAAAGAACTTAGTGCTCAATTGGGAAAAATGCCATTTCATGGTTGATGAGGGAATAGTTCTTGGCCACAAGATCTCCGCCAAAGGTATAGAAGTTGACAGGGCAAAAGTAGAAGCTATCGAGAAGATGAGTTATCCTAAGAATGTGCGTGAAGTGAGAGGCTTTCTTGGACATGTCGGTTTCTACAGAAGATTCATTCAAGACTTCTCCAAGATAGCCAAGCCCCTGTCTACTTTACTTCAGGAAGACGTTGAGTTCGATTTCGATGAAAACTGCAAGCAGGCGTTTGAGGAGCTCAAAAACGGTTTAATCTCTGCTCCAATTCTTATATCGCCTGACTGGAATCTACCTTTTGAGCTTATGTGCGACGCATCAAACTACGCAGTTGGTGCTGTTTTAGGACAAAGAATCAAAGGGAAATTCCAGCCAATCTATTACGCCAGTCACACATTGAATCCTTCTCAAGTTAACTATACTACCACTGAGAAGGAATTATTGGCCGTAGTCTTTGCTATGGACAAGTTTCGTAGTTACTTGTTAGGAGCTCAGGTGGTTGTGTGGACTGATCACGCTGCTTTGCGGTATCTGATGACTAAGAAAGAGGCCAAACCACGCCTACTGCGTTGGATACTGACCCTACAAGAGTTTGACGTTCAAATTAAAGATAAAAAGGGCAGTGAAAATGTTGTGGCGGATCACGTTTCGAGAATGTTAAGTGAGGAAAAGGGTGATCCAGATGATATAGATCTTTACTTTCCTCTAGAAAACATTATGCTTATCGATGGCTGTGCTCCAGATGTTCCATGGTATTCTTCCATTGTCAATTACCTTCATTCCCGATATCTTGATCCAGAATTGTCCTATCAGGAGAAGAAAAAGTTCTTCTCTGATTTGAAATCTTTCGTTTGGGATGAACCTTATCTGTTTAAGATCTGTAAAGATGGTCTGCATAGAAGATGTGTTCCGTAATCCGAGCGGCGCGATATTATTGAGCAGTGCCACAGTGGACCCACTGGAGGTCACTTTGGTCCTTGGAAAACCGTTGCTAAGATCTTCCAATCCGGTTTCTATTGGCCCACGATCTTTAAGGACACAGAAGCTTTCTGTAGAGCGTGTGATAGATGCCAAAGAACCGGCACTCTGACAAGGCGTTTTGACATGTGACAACGCCTAACCTATCCCTGAGAATGGTGCCAGAAATCTGACAGACAATTCCCGGGTTAAACGATTCTAACCGGCAGTGTACCGGGTCAAATTGTGGTGCTAGTATGGTGAGTCAGAGTGTCGAATCCTCAGGGAACTTGGTAATTTCTTTTACGTGTGGTTAAACACCAAAGAGCTGTTATTAACTCGATCTAAACCGCAATTTTATAACACAGATCACTACTATTCTAGTCAACATAAAATAAATACGTAATTTAATTGTTATTCTAATAAAGTATATATATATATATATATATATATAAATATATAGGTACCAATATATTAAACAGATAATTTTAGAGAACTGGCCAAAACTTATATAATTGGTTTATACGATCTTTTCGATTAAATGAAATGTGTTCGATCTCTCCTTTTATTTTAGGTCCAATTGAGTGAATGAAACGGTGCACTCTCGAGGTAAACAATTCCTCCTCACATGAGCGTATGAAATTGTCATATGTCCATTGCATCGGTCCAAGGTCCACAAGCGTTACGGTTTTTCCGAACGGGTCCCGAGTACAAATCTACCCTTAGATAAAAAGGAGTCATTCCGTTCGTCAAACGGTCAATTTTATTTTAAAGGCTCCGGTTGTCAAGGCCGGACGATTCAACTTTCCGGTTTAAGTTTCAATTAAACCGATGATTTAACATTATTACGATCTCGAGTACAAATTATAATAAAATTCATTTTTCCCAAAACAAATTTACCCCCGGGTAGGAAATCGGATTCCGTTATCACGTTATTCACACGACCAATTTTACCCTCCGGTTTTTCTATCTTTTATCTCGAATCCTGACTACGAGGCGTCAATTCATAATTAGATTATGAATTCCTCGATCGATTAAATATGTCAATACGAATACGATTAAAATAGAAAAAGATTCAATTAACTCAATTTTAATAATTTTAACTTAACAACATTTCTTTAACGAAAAGATCGAAATAAAACCGATTACATAGTTTTGCCCAGTATTATATTTAGCCTAAAAACATTATAACAACGAAAAATATAAAAACAAACATAAATACTTAAGAAAAGTTACCCGGTTACAAATGCTGAATCAGAGTTGTATTCTTCCGGACATTACAACGACTTCTACAACACCGAACTTCCGAGACTTTCCCGAGCATTATAACGATACTTAAAACTACATTATTACGGCGTAAGGCCTTATTTACAACTACTACTAAAAAATAAAAAGAAAAGAAGAGGAGAATATATATATGTAGGATGTATATATATTTTGGTACTCTCCGATCGGTTCTCTGATGCATTCCTTATATAGGCAAAGGTGAAGGGGCCGGACCGGTCCGAGATTAAGCCGGATTGGTCCGGTATAATGATTACCCCCACTAACTTGATCACTCCAGCATGTGCGGTGGAGATATTATTTTTTATATATAATTATTAAACTTCTAAAATTCATATCTCGAGTTCTGGCCCTCCAAAAATTGCAAACGAAATGCCAAAATTAAGGTCTCGAGAAACTCTACAACTTTCATGAAGGACTCTTTTCCAGATAACGCCTTCTTGATAACCTCGTGTTCATCCGAAGCTTTTACGGGATTTTTCTTAACCCAAATCGATTAGCCACTTGATCACTGTTTAAGTTGTAGACCTCCAATCTTCATAATTTAAATTGCATTGGAAAGCTTTCGGTAAAATCTACAACTTTCGTGAAGAACACTTTTTCAGATAATGTCATTTTGATGAGCCATTCGTTTGTCGGAGACATTTCTCGATTATTATTCAACCAAATTGGTTGGCCACTTGACCACTTAAGCTATTCCATTGATCATTTAAGCTCGTGGCACTCTCTAAATCATTCCGGAGATATGATTATACTTCAATATGTCGATTCTCGGGGTCTCGGGTTATAAACCGCAATAAAACATCACAAATACCCACGTAAATCTGACACGACACTCCGATTTACTAAAATCGGTACAAAATTACAACTTTTTATTATTTTTACTACTAACTACCATTTCATACTATTTATACCATAATTTCATATATTTTACATAGAATTCGTTGATAATATAACATATTTTTAATCATATAAAAATAATACATCAAATTACTCCCCACTTAGCTTTTGATCGTCCTCGAGCAAAAATAAGCGGTAATAAAAGATAATATTATAATTTTTAATGTAATTTATATTGTCAAATATATTAATTATGCTAATTTAAAATTATAAGAAGACGAAAGAGTATATAACTTAAACATTAAATATTATTTAGATGAAATTGTACATGTAACACTTAATAAGTATAAATAAAATATCAGAATTATTTTTAATCGCAACTATTATGAAATTTTGGAATCGGAAACTTCGGTCAGGTAGCCGACAAAAATGGCTTATAGAGTTTAAGTTCAAGATGTTGGTTTAATCGGAAAAAAAGGAAATCAAAAAGAGAAAGAGGCAAGTCGTACGTACCTACATCTTCATATTCTTGATCAAAAATAATCATCGATTACTAACATCTCTTTTTTTTTTTTTTTTTTTTTTTTTTAAGACTAAGAACTAAAAGCGTGAGTGTGTGTAGAAAATCAAACTTAAAGGCATTGCTTCATCAAGATTGATCGGAGTACTACTCTTTCGATCGAAAATTACAAGTCCGGTTTCCTTAAACTTGTAATAATTCCTGAGATCTTATGATTCAACTTTTTCTTTTTCATTTTTATCTTGTGCCTTCATTCCCAGCAATAGGACATTTCGAGATAATACCCTAGCTGGACTACTATCATCAGGCAATCGGGAGCTTAATTACCTCATAGTGATATAGGACATTTCGTGATAATACCCTACTCACTCCAATCATTGGTAGCTACAACCGATCATTTCTTTTTATTTTTAAGTTGTTAATCACAGATAAGGAAGATACCTGATATTTGATTAATTCTGTGTAAGTATGATGCTTCGTTCTTAATTCTTTTATAGAATATTAATATATCCGAGCTTATTACCAAAATCGACTATCTTGCAAGTGTCATGAGGTAAGATCGAATATACTACTACTTATCTAATCTTTCCAATCTCAGCATATACCAAAACTTAGCTTTTATGTCCGCATCTCTTTTCATAAGTACGTACAAAACTTGCGGAATTTTAAGGAAATGTAGACCAAAATAAGCTATAGCTTGGTTATTTAATCACAATTGACAATTTCGAGTGAGGTCTTGATCACTCTAATCAAATTTGAGGTAGGTTATTTGGCTATAGTTATATTTTTGTGGTGCCAAAAATCAACAAACTTAGTCCAATTCCAAACTCATAATTCATATTGAAAAGAAAATGATTCTAAAAATTTTACTTATAAATATCAACATACTTATATAATTTCATGAAAACAATATCTAATATTAATCAATTATATAAACTTAAAATCTTATTAAAATCTAAATTAGACATATAATATAAATTTTTTTTTTTTTTTTTGTGTGACTATTTTTCGAAAATTTTAATGAATTTTCTAACCTAACTCTACTCCCCACTTACGAAGTGGCATCGTCCCGATGTTCAATGAGTAGTAAAGAAGTAGGTTCGAAAATAAAATTAAAATTATCTATTAACGTTATTTTTCTGATTTTATTTTAGCGTATACTAATTATATCATTAAATAAAAACAAACAACTTAAAAAACTAAGACATATATATTAAACAAGATACAAACTTAAAAGAAAAACATAAACATAACTAAAGAAACTTCAAACTTAACTTAACTTATTAAAACTTAAATATTACTAACAAACCACTAACAATTCTCTAGATGGTAGACGAACATCCCGGTGTATCAACCGGTAGTAATCCAAACCGACTATCTCTAGACGGAAAAATTTCATCCGTCTCCAGCTCTTCTACTCCATTCAGAAGAATACACAAACGTGATATCATCCATGAATTAGGCATAGGTTTCCCCCTACTACCTCTCGTGATCGCAAACTCCAATACTGTCCTTTGAATCAATATACCCCAATCGACAAATACACCGAATGCCAAAGCAAAAAGTAGAAGCATTTCATTCTCAGCCAAACTTCCAAAATCCCAGGTGGGATAAACTCGAGAATTTATAAAATGCTTCCACGCCTTTAGGTGTGGAAGTAGAGCTCGTGTTGACATGTCGTGATTTGTATCAAAAAGCGGGAACAGACATTGGAACGACTCGTGTACTTTATTCAAATGATTAGAGGGATTTTGGAGTCCCCATTGCATTTCAAAATGTGGCATCGTAATGGTGGAATTTCAAAGATTTGGTTGATAACGGATGAAGAGAAGGGAACGACCACTCCTCTTACTAGAACAATCGAGTGATATCGATCATAGATGTCGTCATAAGTGCAGAATAAAATTCTCGCACTATTGAGACATTTATCCTACCTCTCGGTGTACTGACAAATTTTTTCCAACCAAAACTTCGAATGATAGTTTTTCCCCATTGATCAATCTTATCTAAATTTAAACCTTTCTCCAATAGAATTGGAGAATTCGCAAATCGATTGTGTAAAATGATACTCTCATTGGAAGCTTGAAATTCCGGATGATCCGGTGTATTAGGCTCGTAAGAATTAACCGACGGTGAGGAGTGGTTCGACATTTTTTAACTTGATAAAAAGTAAAAGAAATACAGTTTAAGATAGACAAAGTGAAAGAATGAGCATTGGTTGCTCCGCCTTTACTTCTATAAATAGATGGTAAAATTATACGTACGTGGCCGCATTAGACGGACTTCAAAATGACTCGACGATTACTGTTCCTCACGGCCCGGTCCGGAAATATGCCGGATCGGTCCGGTCTCATCTTACTTTAAGCGAGGGACGAGAGGTGAAAGACAACTTGTATTTTGGTTTTTTACTTCACGTGTGAAACATTGCATATGCCTTTAAAGATATTTCACAAAGAGTATGTTATCTTTGATACGAACGGATAAAACGACACATTATTTTTTATAAAACGACGTAGTAATTCTACAAAAATTATTTTTGTGATATTTTATAGTTTTTATAAAAATTAAACCGATTAAAATGCAAACCAAATTTTGATAAAAACGATTGTAAAATCAAACTAAACGAAAAACGAATGCAAAACAATATCTAAATGACAAATGTCGAAGAAAAAGTGCAATAAAAATGTTTTAATAAAAAATTATTAAATTCATTCTTCATCATAGTCTTCCTCAGGATCAACTTGAAAACTCGAACTCGGAAACGGCGAGAAGCGGCGGCCGTGAACCGTAGTCGTGGTCGTGGACCGAACTATCAAGACCCATCGAACTCATGCCGGTCGTGACATGTGCAAACTCGGTGAATCCTCCCCAACTCGACATTTTGGTCTCTCGAACACTGTCGAAAATACACCCGTCCCACTAGATTGGCTTCCAAAAGGATATGACGATGGATGAAAGCTCGAAGGTGGTGGAATAGGTGTTACCCACTCGGTAAGGTATAAGGATCAGACTGACAAGGTGGATAGGCAGGATCATCAAAAGTAGGATTACGAAGCAACTGCTCGTTCCTTCTTAAACCTCTACGAAGATCATCACACCACTGCCTAGTACTCTCAGCATAATAAGCCACATTGGCTTGACCACGTGCAACATCTGTCACTAAAGATTGAAACATGTCATATGTGATAGTGTTGGAGAAAGGAGTTTGTTGAGGCTGACTAGAAAAAGATGGAAAAGAGGAAGATGATGTAAAAACAGGTGGAGCTGGCTGAGTTTGACGTCTTCTAATCAAAGATCTAATACTACCATCCGGAAGACTAGTCAAACTAGGTCCAATCAGATTTCCATCAGCCAGAGATAACTTGTCATTAGGCAGAATGGTACTCCCAACCTACGACATAAATCAGAGATAAAACAAGGGAAGTATAGATGACTCCCTGGTCTGGCGATGACAATACTCTCAAAAATTCTTTTAAACATGACCTTTCCAACATCCACTCTAACATCGTTCACCATCGCCCAAGCGATACAAATATCTTCCTTTCCAAAAGCGGTGTGTTTACGAGAAGGATAGAGATTATGGCTAATGAATCTTTTAATTGCCCTTAAACCTCTCAAACAGTTCCCGTAATTAAACCGATTTTCAACCCACACAACGGTCGGGTCAAAAATAGTCTGGGCTCTCAGGGCAGTCTGCTCAAAGCTAGCAGGATCATCTAAATTATAAACTACCCTGTAATCCTCCTTATCAGGAAAAACCTCAACTCCTAAAATTGCATTTATGACGGCAGGGTTAAAAGGAATATTTCTGGTTCGTAAGGGTACGGTTTCCGACTGAGTAAGCTGTTCTTCTGACAAAGTAGATAAAACCGAATAAAACTCAGCTACTATTGTCGTGTTAATTTCCCCTTCCCTTCTGGCTGCTAAATCTAACCACTGACGTTTTGTAAAAATGTCCTTAACTTCATCACCTAAGTCAGCCAAGTCTAATCCTTTTTCAACTAGAACATCACATTTACTATAAATCTTCTCATACGCTTTCTTAGCCTCAGGTGATGCGGTTTTTTCAAAGCTTACGGCTTCTTCCTCAGATGATAAAATTACTGTGCCTACGACAGGAGTTGATATAGGAATGTGTGATTTTCTCTTTTTAGAGACTCTCCTACTCGACTCAGCCATTCTACGATATTGGTAATGACAATCAACAACAACAAAAACAACAAAAAATAAAAATGTCACAACACACTCAAAAATCAAAACAGTTGAAATTACTCTAAAAAATTATGAAAAATACGAAATTGATAACTAAATAAACTAAATTATACCTTAATGTGTAGAAAACGTTGAAAAGTAGGCCGGAAAAGTTCAAAAGTCGCCGGAATGAAATGGAGCTTGTTTTTGACCCTTTTTGAATTTTTCAATTTGTGTTGAAGAGAGGAGATGATAATGAGAAGAAATCAAGTAGTGGTGTAGTGTGAGATGAATTTTTGTGGAAGAAAAGGAAAAAAAAAAAAAATTCGTAAGGTGGGGTTTGGGTGTGTGGGGTGCGGCTGTTAGAAGAAATTAGGGAAGAAGAAGAAGAAAAGAAGGGTCCCCGTCTTTTTATGTTTTTAGACCCCGGACCGGTCCGGTATTATGGCCGGATCGGTCCGTGCCCAACTTTTTCCATTTTTTCGATTTTTTTTACTTTTTATGATTTTTGATGAAAACTTATAAAAATTCTAATAAAACTTAATTAAAACCTTTAAAAAAAAAAAAAAAAAAAAACTTACTAAAAATAAAATTGGAAGGAAATTTTATAATTTTATAACAATTTCTAAAAATTTAATAAAATCTCTATAACACTTTTATAAAAAGCTTATAAAATTTTAATAAATTTATATCAACTCTTATAAAACATTTAAACTAAAACTGAAAAAACTTTTATAAAACTTTTATAGAACTCCTCAAATTTTCATAAAGATCCAATTTTATAAAATTTTCAGAAGTTATGTGAAAATTTTATAAAATAAAATAAAATAAAAGACTCGAAACTTAAGGGGTTCCTGATTCTTCGATTTCTAAATCTTCCAAAGTTCTGATATAACGCTCGATCAACCTAACTCCTAAAAACGAGGCATTTGAATTATCTCTCGGAATTCCATCGGGATTTTCGGATAACCACCTAATCGTTCCCTTCCTAACAATATTCAAACACTCATCCTGGGATTTGGTTGTGTTTTTCCCACGAGCGTCCAACATGTTCACTTTTTCCACAGTTACGCATCTCATTAGAAACTTTGCCCTTCTCTTTTTATCGCACTTCTTGATGTTCCATTACATACTTCTCTTAATCTGATCTCTCTCAACAATTTCTTGTTTTGTTCAAAAACTAAGGCTTCTATAGAAAACGCGACATCTTTATCAAGGCCTAATTTCAAAAGTAAAATAAAAACTCCTATTCTATCTAAAAAAGACATCCAGTTCTTTTACGTCTATCCGGTAAAAGACGAAAAGAGTTTAAACATAATTAAAAATACAGAAAAGTAAGGATAGATAGAACCTGGTATTCGGCTGATTCCAGTTTCTCTGCTTTTCAGTTTTTCATTTTTCCTCTGCTTTTTTAATTTGTCGGGGGATCACTCAGTAGCATTATTTCTTCTTTCAGTGTGATTCCTTCTCCCTCCACAAATAACTTTACTCTGTGGCCATTGGCTATAAAAGTTGTATTTCCATCAGTTAGTTCAACAGCTCCAGTTTTGTAAACCCTTGTTACTTTAAATGGTCATGTCCATCTTGATTTAAGCTTACCTGGAAACAACTTTAAACGTGAATTGTACAAAAGCACTCGATCACCTACATGGAACTCACGCTTAAAGATTCTCTTATCATGGAAAGATTTCGTGCGTTCCTTGTAGATTCGAGCGTTTTCATAAGAATCGAGACGAAATTCTTCTAGTTCTGTCAATTGAAGCAATCTATGATCACCGACGACCTTAGGATCGAAATTTAGAAATCTAATAGCCCGAAGGCTCGGTGTTCTAACTCAACCGGGAGATGACAAGACTTACCAAAGACTAGCTTATAGGGAGAACAACCAATTGGTGTTTTAAAAGCTGTTCTGTACGCCCATAATGCATCATCTAATTTAACTGCCCAGTTTTTACGATTTGAGTCCACTGTTTTTTCCACGATTCTTTTAATCTCTCTATTTGATACCTCTACCTGACCACTAGTTTGCGGATGATAGGGCGTTCCTAACTTATGCGTTACACCATATTTTTCAACTATCTTAGTAAATGGTCTATTGCAAAAATGTGAACCTCTATCACTAATGATTGCCCTCGGAATGCCATATCTAGTGAATATGTTCTTTTTAAGAAATTGTATGACAACTTTGGTATCATTAGTGGGAAGAGCTTCAGCTTCTACCCATTTTGAAACATAATCTACCATTACAAGAATAAATCTTTTTCCAAACGATATAGGAAAAGGCCCCATGAAATCTATGCCCCAAACATCAAATAACTCACATTCTAAAATAGGTTGCATAGGCATTTCATGTTTTTTTGATACATTTCCCCATGTTTGACAAGATTCACAAGATTTAACATACTTATAAGCATCTCTATATAGTGTAGGCCAATAAAAACCACATTGTAAAACTTTAAAAGCAGTTTTCCAACCTCCATGATGACATCCTGCCTCACGATCATGACAAAACGATAAAATACTTAAAATTTCATTATCAGGCACACATTTTCTGATTATCCCATCCGAACATTTACGGAAAAGGTCTGGTTCCTCCCAGTAATAAAATTTTAAGTCGTAAAAGAATTTCTTTTTCTGCTGCCAAGTCCAATGAGACGGAATATAATCACAGGTTAAGTAATTAATGATATCCCCAAACCAAGGTGAACTTTCCTTAGAAGGAATTCTATTTTTTAATAACTGCATGGTTGAAGGAGTATCTATTCTAAATAGTTGTTCATCGGGAAATGAATCTTTAATTTCATTCCCTATCTCTTCCTCGTCTCCATTCTACTTAGATGATCGCTACTACATTCTCACTTCCTTTTTTATCTTTAATTTCAATATCAAATTCTTGAAGTAGGAGAATCCATCTAAGAAGACGAGGTTTCGCATCCTTCTTACTCGTAAATACTTCGTAGTGAATGGTCCGTGTAGATTATTACCTTAGAACCAACAATATATGATCTAAACTTATCTAAGGCAAAAATTACGCCAACGGTTCTTTTTACGTAGTTGCATAATTAAGTTGATTTGCGTTTAATGTGTGAGAAGCATAGTAGATAGCTTTGAGAATTTTGTTATACCTTTGACCTAAAACAGCTCCTACAAACTAAATCGCTAGCATCACACATAATTTCAAACGGCAAACTCCGACCCGGTGCTACCAAAGCGGCGCAGTAATCAACTTCGCTTTCAGGGTCTTAAATGATTCCATACATTGACTATCAAAGTTAAAAGGTACTTCTTTTTCAAGCAAATGACTTAGAGGTTTTGCTATCTTCGAAAAATCTGCAATAAATCTCCTATAAAATCCTGCATGTCCAAGAAATCCTCTTAGAGTCCTTAGATTCACTGGTGGTGGTAATTTTTTAATCACCTCGACTTTAGCTTTATCAACTTCAATTCCTATTTCAGAGATTCTATGACCTAGAACAATTCCTTCTGATACCATTAAGTGACATTTTTCCCAGTTTAGTACTAGATTGGTATCCTCACAGCGTTGTAACACCCTTTCTAAGTATGACAAACATTTACCAAAAGAATCTCCGTAAACACTAAAGTCGTCCATAAAAATTTCTAAGAATTTCTCAACCATATCAGAAAATATAGACATCATACATCTTTGAAACGTAGCAGGAGCATTACATAAACCAAACGGCATTCTTTTATACGCAAAAGTTCCATAAGGACAAGTGAAAGTAGTCTTTTCCCTATCTCCTGCTGCAATGAAAATCTGTAAATATCCTGAATAACCATCTAAGAAACAGTAATACTTATGTCCACTTAAACGTTCCAACATCTGAACTATGAATGGAAGTGGATGATGATCTTTCTTAGTATGATCATTTAGGTTTCTAAAATCAATGCACATTCGATAACCCTGTAATTTCCCTTGTTGGAATCCATTCATTCTTATCATTCTCTTTCACCTTTGTGAAACCTCCTTTCTTTGGTACAACTTGAGTTGGACTTACCCATTCACTATCCGATATAGGAAAGATTATTCCCATTTCTAATAGCTTAATCACCTCTTTCTTAACGATTAAGCGTAAATTCGGGTTGAGGCGGCGTTGCGGTTGAATACAAGGTTTAGCATCTTCTTTCGAATTATCTTATGAACACAAATCTCGGGGCTAATACCTCGAATATCGGCTTGTCCATCCAAAAGCTTTCTTATGCTTTCTTAACATTCTTAGTAATTGATCTTCTTGTTGCTCGGTTAAAGTTGATGAAATAATAATCGGTAATAGATTATCAGTTTCAAGAAAAGCATATTTCGATTTAAAGGTAACGGTTTCAATTCCGGATTCTTCGGCGGATCTTCTATTGATGATTTAAGAACTGGTCCTTCTAGTTCTAACTCCAAATACTTATGCCATGGTGGCTTAAAAGTAAAGCTTCCTTTATCTAGAGAAAGAATTATCTCTTTCATTTCAAGGTCTTCCTCATCTTCTTTATAGATAGACAGAGTTAAGCATTCTTCTAATCTGTCTTCAAAAGTTGGTAACTGATTATCATAGACAGAATGAATATCTTCTATAAAAGAACATGATTCTGATGATGTATAATTCATAGCTTTGAAAATATTGAAAGCAACTTCATCTTCATTGACTCTCAAAATTAATTCTCCTTTCTGAACATCGATTAAAGTTCTTCCTGTAGCTAGAAATGGTCGACCTAGAATAAGTGGCGCTGAATATCCTTCTTCCATTTCCATAACTACAAAGTCTACTGGAAAATAGAATTTGTCTACTTTAACCAATACGTCCTTAATAATCCCTTTAGGGTACTTAATCGATCTATCTGCCATTTGCAGAGTCATTTCAGTCTTAGTAAGCTTTCCTATGCCTAGCTTTTTATAATCCTCATAAGACATGAGATTTATACTAGCTCCAAGATCACATAAGACCTTCTTAAACAGAAATCCTCCAATCTCACATGGAATCGTAAAACTTCCAGGATCTTTCAGTTTAGGTGGTAACTTATGCTGGAGAATTGCAGAACATTCTTCATTTAGGCATATCTTCTCATATTCCTCTAATTTTTTCTTATTTGATAGTATATCTTTCAGAAACTTTCCATAGGCAGGTATTTTAATCAGAGCTTCAATAACAGGGATATTAACATGAATATGACGAAAAGTGTCAAGGAAACGAGCATACTTCTTATCAATTTTTGCCTTTTTGATTTGATCTTTAGGAGGGTAAGGTAAAGATTCTAAATCTATAACCTTTGGCTCCCTAGTCAATTTCTCCTTTCCTTTTTCCTTAAACCTTTGAGTATTACTTAGTCGCCATGTTTCGGGTTCTTGAATTTTTTCCTTTAAATTGTTCCCTGAATCAATCTCTACTTCAGATTCTTTCGGTTCTTCCTGTTTCTCATACTTATTACCAGTTTCATCTATTCTAACATGTTCCTTGAATAAATTCCTTAAATATTTATCCATAGGGTCTTTCAAAATCCTAGGGATTTTTACCCATTTTTCACCTTCATTCTCAGGTTCCGAACTTCTATTCCTTTTCAAGAAATTCTCTATAATTTCTTCTTCCTCATCAGTGAATTCAATTTCATCTTTAGTTTCATCATTCTTTCCATCTAAATCATTTTCTACTTCATTATTCCCAAAGTTTTCAACTCCATTACTACCACGAGCTTTCTACTTCTCGTAACTACAACATTTACCTCTCTTGGGTTTCTTTCAGTGTTGCTAGGTAATCCTCCTGGTGGTCTACTGTTATTACGTTCACCTTCCCTACTCAAATGATCTTCCATATTCCTTAATGAAGCTTCTATCGTTCTCATTCTGGTATCATGTCCACTCATAGATGTTTTCATTGTACTCATATCTTTAGTGACTGTACCAATAGAAGTCATCATTGTCTCCATATTCTTAGATTGAGTAGATACTACACCCATCATATTTTCCATTAATTTTTCCCATTTTTCAACTCCTTCTGCAGGTTGAGTTGAACTCTGAGTTACTGGTATACTTTGAGTGGTATGTTGAGGATAGGATCTAGGTAATGATTGTAAATTCTGATTAGATGTATCTCCTTGATAAACTTGGTTTTTATTCCTATATGGGACTGGATATGGCGGTTGTCCTTGCTTACTAGGGTTTTCGGACCATCGATAAGTAGGGTGATCTCTTCTAATAGCATTAAACGAGTTTGAGTATGCATTATTCAAATTCCTATCTTCGCCGAAGAAAACTCACCTCCTCTCTTGAATATCCCGTTGGTTCTTCACTCCCTAATGGCATATTATCCCGATTTGAGTATTCGGTTGGTGTACTATTTTTCGAACTTTGGTTCTTATTTTGTAGGCCATCAAATTTCCTACTCAAATTTTCTAAATGTGCTAGAACTTCGTATTAGACGTACATTCTCCCGCAAAAGCTACTTTTCTCGGTGCTAGAACCGGTTTCCCACATTCTCGTTGTTTTTGGAAATCTTTTCTATAGCATCGTAAAGCGTTTGAGCTTCACTCATCATTAACGAACCACCACATGCATGATCTACATCAAGCACGTGAATCTTTTCTCAATTTACGACGAAGAGTTGAATTTGCATATCTAAGGAATAACCATGATCGGGACAAGCTCTTAACGAGCTTTTTAAACCTTTCCCACGCATTCCCTAGAGTTTCCTCGATCCTTGTCTAAAGTTAGCAACCTCGACTTTTAATTCCAAATTTCGTCCCGGAGTGAAATATTGTTTCGTAAATTCGAGTTTGAATCTCTTCCCAACTTGTAAGTGAGTGATGTGGAAGAGACATAAACCAATCTCGGGCTCGTCCTTTTAAAGAAAAAGGAAACATAGTCATCCTCGTTAATTCCTTATGAGCACCTTGACTTTTGGCCGTATTGCACACTTCTTCAAAAGATAGAGATGATGATGTGGATCTTCATCATCCTCTCCTAGAAATTGGGCTCTTGCGTCAATTAAACCAAAAAGATGAGACTTAATTTCGAAATTATTCGCTCCTTCATTGGGTAAAAGTATGGGATTATTAGTCTGGTTTCTTCTCACGGTTTGATCACGAGATAGGTCTTGGGTTTGGCGGATTGTTACGATTATTCTGGTTCCGATTTTGATTATTTCTATTATTATTATTATTATTAGGGTTAACAGGGTTTTGTCCATGCCCTAGAGCATGTTCCAGCCCTTGTTCAGGTGTTTCATCACTGATTTCAGCCATTCTCGTATTTTTATTAGAAGATGATTCTTGATCAGGATTTCCCTGACTAGTATGACCGCGTTTACTCTCTACTCTTAACTGCCTTTCGTAAGTGTTTATGTCAGGCTTATAAGGAGTGAGCGGGGCCTTACCACTTCTGGTCATCAACTAACGAAAAATAGAAAATAACTAGAAATTGATAGTAGTAAAAATTGGTAATTTACCTACAAGGTAACAACCAACGAAAAATAAAATAGAAATGGGATAAGAAAAGTGTTGACTTATTCTCGAGAATTTTGAGCTAATACAAGTAGTAACCATAGACACAAAAAAAGAAATTAGCGACGTTCCCGGCAACGGCGCCAAAAAGCCGACAACGCCTAACCTATCCCCGAGAATGGTGCCGAAATCGACGGACAATTCCCGGGTTAAACGATTCTAACCGGCGTGTACCGGGTCAAATTGTGGTGATAGTATGGTGAGTCGAGTGTCGAATCCTCGTGGAACTTGGTAATTTCTTTTACGTGTGGTTAAACACCAAAGAGCTGTTATTAACTCGATCTAAACCGCAATTTTATAACACAGATCACTACTATTCTAGTCAACATAAAATAAATACGTAATTTAATTGTTATTCTAATAAAGTATATATATATATATATAAATATATAGGTACCAATATATTAAACAGATAATTTTAGAGAACTGGCCAAAACTTATATAATTGGTTTATACGATCTTTTCGATTAAATGAAATGTGTTCGATCTCTCCTTTTATTTTAGGTCCAATTGAGTGAATGAAACGGTGCACTCCTGAGGTAAACAATTCCTCCTCACATGAGCGTATGAAATTGTCATATGTCCATTGCATCAGTCCAAGGTCCACAACTCGTTACGGTTTTTCCGAACGGGTCCCGAGTACAAATCTACCCTTAGATAAAAAGGAGTCATTCCGTTCGTCAAACGGTCAATTTTATTTTAAAGGCTCCGGTTGTCAAGGCCGGACGATTCAACTTTCCGGTTTAAGTTTCAATTAAAGCGATGATTTAACATTATTACGATCTCGAGTACAAATTATAATAAAATTCATTTTTCCCAAAACAAATTTACCCCCGGGTAGGAAATCGGATTCCGTTATCACGTTATTCACACGACCAATTTTACCCTCCGGTTTTTCTATCTTTTATCTCGAATCCTGACTACGAGGCGTCAATTCATAATTAGATTATGAATTCCTCAGATCGATTAAATATGTCAATACGAATACGATTAAAATAGAAAAAGATTCAATTAACTCAATTTTAATAATTTTAACTTAACAACATTTCTTTAACGAAAAGATCGAAATAAAACCGATTACATAGTTTTGGCCAGGTATTATATTTAGCCTAAAAACATTATAACAACGAAAAATATAAAAACAAACATAAATACTTAGAAAAGTTACCCGGTTACAAATGCTGAATCAGAGTTGTATTCTTCCGGACATTACAACGACTTCTACAACACCGAACTTCCGAGACTTTCCCGAGCATTATAACGATACTTAAAACTATATTATTACGGCGTAAGGCCTTATTTACAACTACTACTAAAAAATAAAAAGAAAAGAAGAGGAGAATATATATATATGTAGGATGTATATATATTTTGGTACTCTCCGATCGGTTCTCTGATGCATTCCTTATATAGGCAAAGGTGAAGGGGCCGGACCGGTCCGAGATTAAGCCGGATCGGTCCGGTATAATGATTACCCCCACTAACTTGATCACTCCGGCATGTGCGGTGGAGATATTATTTTTTATATATAATTATTAAACTTCTAAAATTCATATCTCGAGTTCTGGCCCTCCAAAAATTGCAAACGAAATGCCAAAATTAAGGTCTCGAGAAACTCTACAACTTTCATGAAGGACTCTTTTCCAGATAACGCCTTCTTGATAACCTCGTGTTCATCCGAAGCTTTTACGGGATTTTTCTTAACCCAAATCGATTAGCCACTTGATCACTGTTTAAGTTGTAGACCTCCAATCTTCATAATTTAAATTGCATTGGAAAGCTTTCGGTAAAATCTACAACTTTCGTGAAGAACACTTTTTCAGATAATGTCATTTTGATGAGCCATTCGTTTGTCGGAGACATTTCTCGATTATTATTCAACCAAATTGGTTGGCCACTTGACCACTTAAGCTATTCCATTGATCATTTAAGCTCGTGGCACTCTCTAAATCATTCCAGAGATATGATTATACTTCAATATGTCGATTCTCGGGGTCTCGGGTTATAAATCTGCAATAAAACATCACAAATACCCACGTAAATCTGACACGACACTCCGATTTACTAAAATCGGTACAAAATTACAACTTTTTATTATTTTTACTACTAACTACCATTTCATACTATTTATACCATAATTTCATATATTTTACATAGAATTCGTTGATAATATAACATATTTTTAATCATATAAAAATAATACATCAACATGCCTTTGAAACCCATCTTAGAATGCGAAGTCTTTGATGTATGGGGTATCGATTTTATGGGACCATTCCCATCATCTTGTGGTAACAAATACATCTTAGTCTGCGTGGATTACGTGTCCAAATGGGTGGAGGCACAAGCCACAACACAATGATCATAAGACGGTCATGAAATTCTTAAAGAAAAACATTTTCGTGAGATTTGGATGTCCTCGAGCCCTGATCAGTGATGAAGGAACGCATTTTTGCAACCGACCCTTAGAAAAAGTGCTCGAAAAGTATGGTGTTCGTCATAAGACAGGCACACCATATCACCCGATGACTAGTGGTCAGGTTGAAAGGAGCAACCAAAGCATTAAGAAAATCCTGGAAAAAACGGTCAATAGTCATAGAAAAGACTGGAGTTTGAAATTGGATGATGTACTATGGGCATACAGAACCGCCTATAAGACTCCTATGGGTACATCTCCATACCAAATTGTTTATGGTAAGCCATGTCATCTGGCAGTCGAGTTAGAGCATAGAGCTTATTGGGCTACAAAGTTTCTAAACTTTGATTCCCAATCCTGTGGTAAGCATCGACTGCAACAGTTGCATGAATTAGACGAATTCAGACTCCAGGCTTACGAAAGTGCCATGATCAGTAAGGAAAAGACGAAACTCCTCCATGACGCCAAGATTAAGAAGAGAGAATTTCAAGTCGGGGAACAAGTCCTTCTGTATAATTCCAGGCTACATCTGTTTCCTGGAAAGTTAAGGACACGATGGTCCGGTCCCTTTGAGATTCTCCAAATTATTCCTGGAGGCGTTCTAGAACTACGAGGTTATGGTGACCAACCGTTTCGAGTAAATGGTCAAAGGTGTAAGCACTACATTGGTGAACCCAAGGAAAAGCCTTTGATTGTTCGTTTCCTCGATATCCTCGGGTGTGGTACTAAAGAAGTCGAAGAATTTGACGAGTTTTCACCCGACCTGTTTTCAGAGGATGACGGTAGTGGTCGATCTGAAGAAGTTCTAGCAGGTAGTTGGGATATGGAAGAGTTTGAGAGGGAGCGTAAGCTGAAACGTCATCAGAATAACCATAAGAAGAAGAAGTCGACCATGGGGCGGTTTAAACGCATTTAGAAAGCTATCAAAGATTTTACCCCATGTGGAAGTGTTGTTTCTGCAGCCACACTACTGATCAAAGTTTACACGAGGTAGTGGCTGGTAGAAAATTTAAATGGCCTGATCCAGGCTGAGCTGAAACAGTGTCGAGCTAACGACATTAACCAAAAGCGCCACTAGGAGGCATCCTAGATATCCCTTTTTATATTAGTTACTTTTGTTTTATACTTTTCTATTGCTCTAGTTGTTTAAGTTTTTAGCCTTGTTAAGCTTTTATTTGTATCTGTCAGTTTAGCAGTGTTTTAGATATGGATTTCGGAGTTCTACCAGAGGAGTTACCTTTCCTTAGGAGGATCCCACTTATTACTGTAGATGACGGACCAGGAGGGACTATCGTTTTGCACGTAGACTTTGATATTAGTACCCGCATCAGGACTGTCACCTATGTCATTATTGTTCCCCGCTGTTCGGGAGGTGGAGATTTCACTACTGAGGAGTTGCAGGCAGCTCTAGGACGTCCATACACAATCCTGAATGATCCGATGCTGACATATTTAGCGCTAGCGCTGCGAGCTGAACATTTTCGGGGTGTTGAGGTAGCTGGTGAGGACTGGGGTTTTGCAGGATGAGTATGACTTCCCTCCGGCGATTGATATGCTCCGCCGTCTTATCCGAGTGGTGGATTGGTCGGAAATTTACGATGACTAGCGTTGTTAGGTTGGTTCGTCGAGCAAACGACGTAAAACAAAAGCGCTCGGTGGGAGGCAACCCACTATTTTCTATTGTTTTTACCTATTTTCTAGTGATTTTATGTAATTCGTCGTTTTTCATTTGTATTTTTTAAGTTTTATTTAAGTTTAATGCGAAAGTGCAAATTTGAATTTGAATTGTATGAAATTTTATAATTTTTGCATATCTCTGTCTTGGACGCCCGTCCAGAAGTCCGGACGCCCGTCCGCCATGGCCAATTCTTGAACGAGCGTCCACTATGCCTGGACGTCCGTCTGAAATTCTCCCTCCAATCCTGTATTTAATTTGAACGCTTGGACGAGCGTCTGATACACTGGACGCCCGTCCAGTTCATATGTTCTTTACTGAACGCCCGTCCGCATAATTGGACGAGCGTCCAGCCTCTGCCTATATATACCCCCTCAGTCCATGAACCTTCACTCTTTCAGGATTTCAAACTCGAAAAACCGACTTTTTGCCTCCTCTTAACCTAAATCCTTCGATATTACACCAAATTGGGCGATTTAAGTTGCTATAGACCGCTTTTGATCCCCTCTTTTCACTTTTCTAAGCCTTCTTCCTCAATCAACAACCATTTTGACGAATCAGAGCCCTCATTGGTCCGACTTTTTCCAAGAAAAAAAATTCGATTTTGGGCTCGAATTTGCACTATTAGGGATCCTTTCTAGCATCATCATCGTTTTCTCCTCATCATTGGTAAGTTTCTAGTAACTTTTCAAGGATTAGTTCATGTTTTTTTGGAGTTCGATCTTCGGTTCGACTCTTTTATGTGAATTGTACCTTATTTGTTTTTTTTCCTTGTTTTGTTTCTTGTTTCTTGCTGGGTTGTTGCTGTGATGATGTGATGGATGATGAATGGGTTGGTTGTTGATAATGGATGGTTGCGGTTTGTGGTTTGGGTATTTTGAAATACCGATTTGGATGTTAAACGGGTAACTTGCGTTGATTCGGGATTGTTTTGGTTTAGTTTAGGCTTGAATCATGGTCCATAAGAAGGCAGTGCAAAAGCGTTATGGTAAGGGTGTGGCCAGGGAGTCTGGAAAGAAGCGTAAAGAGTTTGATCCCACCTTAGTCGATCCAAATCGAGGTGTTAGCATTAGAGAACAACCTCCTAGGGCCACACAAGCTAGAGCTACGTTGAGGGATGAGCCGACCTCGGGGTCTGAGACAGACGATGATATCCCATTGGTGAGGATGCCTAGAGTTCACCGAGGTGGAGAGTCGTCTAGGGTTGAGGAAACTGTTGATGCTACTCGGGAAGAGGAACCGGCTGAGCCTAGGGTTGCACAACCTAGGAAGAGAGAGAAGACCGTAGCCCCTATGCCTATGCCTCGTAGATTTGTGAATCCTAAAGCCCACGACGCTTATACAAAACATTATTTCTCTAGGACTATGTTGATCGAGAGGGCTACGATGGAAGCTAAGGTAGATCCGGGGTTCGTCAAGTTGTTGAAGGACCGGAAATGGGATGCCTTGATGACTATCCCGAGTACCCCGGTCAACGGCTCCCTAGTTCGGGAATTTTATGCCAATTGCTCGGAGACCGATTTGGAAACGGGAGTAGTCGTGGTTCGAGGGGTGGAAGTTCCTTTTACGCCGGATGTGATTAATCAGAAGTATAAGTTGGCATCTTTTGAGGGTCGGGACTATAAGGAGGAGATCGTTCATAGGCAGAGTGCGGGGCAAGATCCATTAGAGGAGTTACGGTTAAAGGTTTGCCCGGATGTAGCATGGACGTTGAGACCGGGTGGGGACCGGAAGGAGTTAGTCACCACTACCTGGACGGAGGATTGGAAAGTCCAGTGTAGGTTCATACAGAGTCGGTTGTTGCCCAAGAACAATCTGACGCATTTTCACATCGGTGACCTAGGCATGTTATATGCTTTGACATTTGGTTTGAATGTGAATGTGGGACAAGCGTTGTACGATGAGATAGCTATCAATCAGAAGGTTTACACACGTAGCTTGATTGTCCCCTACCTGATTCATAGTTTGTGTATTGATGCCGGTGTGCCTGAGTATGGATCGGATCACAAACCGAAGAACCCGAGACCTATACAGAGAGAGAAGGTTAAGTCTTCGGGACATTCTGCGGCGGAGGCACCACGCGAGCCTGGTTCATCTTCAGCACCGCCTCGAGCGTCCTCCCTTCCTACTTTATCTCCCTCAGTCCGGATGAGGTTGAGTATGGCCAACAGTGTACGGAACTGGATGGAGGATATTCGGACTTCTCAGAATAACATCTTGACTATTTTACGGTGCATCAGTGAGGACCGGAAGCCGAGGGACGACAGGGTCTTCGATCCAAGCATCATTGATTATGTATATTCTGATGAGATTGAGCAGGCCATTGCAGATGTTCTGCAAGAGTCTGAGTCGTCTACTGATGAGGAGCAGCCTGACTCTCCGGCGGGTGGACCACCTCCGGCTGATGATTCTGCAGCGCCGGGCCAGACCTGATCTTATTTTTCTTATTTTAGCTTTTGATTTGTCTTGGGTACGATGGTTGTATAATCTTGCTAATTTTTATTACGTGATTCGTTGTACTTTTCATTTAGCTACTGTTTATTCTTTCCGATGGATCATGTAAGCCATAAGGCATCCGTACTTTCATTTCTCCTCTGTTTAAACTTGTGGATGTGTTGAATGTTTCATCTTTTGATATTCCTCGATTTTGCTATATCTTTTCATTCTGGTATAATCCCCCGTTTTCCCCGAGATGTTTCCGTGTTTGTCAAGTAGTGCAGGTATATTTTTAGCAGTTTTGTCGAGCTACATTGTATGGTTACGAGTTCTAATTGTCACTACGTAGGCTCCGGCCTGACCATCGATTCGAGTATCTACTACAATCAGCTAAGTACTTTGTCCCTTTTTAATTCTGCACAATATAAGGACATGTTGATCTTTAAGTGTGGGGGAAGGGAATGATTTGATATGTACCTATACATTTGCTTAATTCGTTATGTTTCTATGCAAAATGAGCTAGAATTTTCAAAATTTTACGAAATTTTTGTTTTTTGTTTTGTCCCGAGTAGGCAATTCAATTCAATTCAATGTTCGTTATTTTTATAGTCATCCAAGTTATATATCATATGTTTGATAAGTTAGTTGTTTCACCTGAGATCTATTTTTCACGAGCCATAGTGAACGATGAGCTAATTTATAAAGTTATACCCCTTTTGGACGAGTGATTTCTGATTTTCTTATAAGTCATGTGCTTAGTGCTACGTATATATCTTGAGATTTATGATAGTTTGTATTTAGATCCGAAGTATGTTATACTGTGAATATCTAAGGTTTGAATGTGATAAGTAACACGTAGCCTATTGTCCAATGAAAAAGTTGAGTTTATAATGAAGTAATTGGGTGTGTCGGAAGCTAGTCGATGATTTGAGTGCGATAGGGTATACCACGTATGTCCTATACCACTATGATGACTAAAAGCTCACGACAGTCAGAAAAACCTGCCTTATGATTGGAGTAAGGTAGGGTATATCTCGAATATCCTATTCTGCTATGACAGGGCAATATCTCATTCTGATGTGCGTTTAAAAGTGAAATAGTTAAATCAACTTGCAATAAGAAGTGTTATGAAATGAATGAGAGACTAAGTTATCGTCTATCTTATCCTCAGTAGAAACTGATAGATATGCTGTAGGGATTATCCTCTGAGTATTTCAGAAAGGCCCTAGATATATTCGATCATTCTTTTCGGGATATTTTGCGTTTGTAGGGTACGTCTTATGAGTGTCATTTATTGCTAGTCTACGAGGGGGTATTAGCTAGTTTTGCTTTGAGTTTCTCAAGTTTGGATTTAGTGGAAGTTTTCTATGGCTTTGCACACACACAGTGGTGAACTTCTGATTTATTGGATCTATGCTATATTGTCTGAGATGTCTGTTTTCGTTTCGAGCCCTAATTTTCGTTTTGTTTTGCTCGGGACGAGCAAAAAGCTAAGTGTGGGGGAGTTGTTAAGGGTGATTTTATACGATTTGTAATGCTATATTTTATGATAATTTCCCTCATATTTGTATAATTTGCATAAGAAACGAGTGTTTATTGGAATTATTGAGCAAATGATATTTTTAATGAGTTATTCGCAAAATAGGTTAATTTTGGTGTTTTAATCTTGATTTTATGATTATTTGGATGATATTACGTTTTGCGATGTTTTGATGTGTTGTAGGTACATGTTTGATGCTCAACTAATGATCAAAAAGAGATAAGAGTCGAATTACATGGATGATAAAAGAGATAAAGATGAAGAAATCAAGATTAAGTCGATCCTGGACTGGCGTCCAGAATCCTGAACTGGCGTCCATAATGGACGGGCGTTTGATCAAGTGAACGAGCGTCCAATTTTGTGAAGGACGGGCGTCTGATCCAGCTCGGCCCGACTCGAAGATTTCTATGAAGACCAGACGGGCGTCCATCCACCGCCTCAGCACAGCCGACTTTATTTTCTATAAATACAGCTGCGTTTTTCCACATTGAAGATACCAATTACACATTACTCAAAACCCTAATCCTAGGGGCGGCTTAGGCTGCGTTTTTACTCTGTTTTTCTTCAGTTTATGCACTCTAAATTCTAGGCTAGTTTAGATAGTTTTTATGCACTTTTATTCATCAATTCCAAGAGGATGCTTAGAGGCTAAAGCCTTTTGAACGAGCGTTGTGAAGCCGTCCGATTCAACGATTCAGTTCCGTTCTTGATTAATTTGTGAGTTTTTAATATAAGTTGTTTCTTTTATCATGTTTATTATTGTCTATGCAATTCCATATCGAAAGATCGTTGCTTTGATTGAATGTTTTATTTGATGAGAATCATCTAAACGTTAGATCACCATGATAAAGAATAGTTATTTGATCTATATAACGAGAGTTAATAGGTTAGATTTCTAGATTAGAAACGTTAAAGTTCACACCTTTGGTTAGAAGAAGCGTTAATCTTAGATCGAAAGATAGGGATTAATAGATAGACTACCTAAGAAATTAGGGTTCATACTTTAGATGAGGTGAATCACAACTTGGTTAGAAATCACGAAATAATCTCGAATTGTGAATGTTGATAGGATAGGTGGATCAATTGCTCGTTTGTCCGTTATAACTTGATCAAATCCCTTGAACTTGAATTGCTTAGTTTAATCAAATCTTTTTATTGCATCTTAGGTTTAGTTGTAGTTTAAATTGTTCGCAACCCGTATCTTCCCTGGCTTTAGATTTATTCTCCTGTCCAGTTTCACTTATTGTTATCTTTCGTTTTAGTTATTCCCTGTTTAGTTTATTTGCTGTTTAGGTTAGATTTCGTGACATAGTTAGTTAAACAAAGACTAGGATTACCAATCGTTAGTTCCCCGTAAGATCGACCCGGTATCAACCTCTTTACTACGATCCTTGCACTTGAGGTATATCAGATTTATAAATTTATTACTTGTTTATTTTGCATTAGATAAATCCGTGAACAAACATCACAGGAGAAGAGTGGACTGACAAGATTACACCACCTGGAACCACTACAAATCTTGCCTTACTTTATTTACTGCATTTACTTTCTGCATTTTACTTACTGCATGTATATCCATATCAATCCGCTGAACTAGCTACTGAATTCACACACATCCCACTGCTGAGTATCTAATACTTAGCATCATCTTTTAAACAACAAGTAAAAAAGGCTTAATTAATATTCCGCTGCATCAGACTCAGCAGACCATATAGTCAGCAGACTATTAGATAAACTGATCTGTTAAACTCCAAAAAGTTTATAAGTGTTAAGTTTATTCACCCCCCTCTAAACTTAACCAAAGCCTTTTCAAGGGACCAACAATTGGTATCGGAGCAGAACTTCTGTTATGAAGTGATTCTCACTTGTTGTTCTATTTGAAAATCTTTGAATTTTTTTCTAGTTTCTGTTTTCCAAAGACTTTGCATCATGGATAACAACCATTATGCTAGACATATGTTGATATGTAGCATGGACAGGTTTGGTGAGTACAAACTTCGTATGCAGGCTTATCTAGCTACTACACATGATGAAATGATGGATGTTCTAATTGATGGACCTCTACAAATCACTCAAGTGGTAACTGTTGATGAAGTCAACACCAGAATTCCCAAACCTAAGGAAGATTGGGGTCCTGAAGATAGAAAGAGAGAAAATCTGAACAACATTTCTATTGATATCATTTACAGAACTCTGGTTAACAATATGTAATGAAAGTGAAGGATTGCAAAACTGCCAAAGAATTGTGGGAGAAACTGCAACTAATCTATGAAGGTTTTGACTCAATCAAAAAGAACAAAGTCATTGTGGCCAAGAAAAAGTTTCAAGAGTTCAAAATGAAATCTGGTGAAACCATTGAACTGATGGAATCAAGGTTTAATGCAATTCTGGATGAAATCACCATACTGAATGTGGTTTACACAAAGGAAGAGATCAACACTAGAATTTTGAAGGCTCTACCTGAAATCTAGAAAATGAATGTGACTGCTAAAAGAAGAATCTAAGGATATTCAAAATGCGGATATTTTCAAGATATTCTCAGATCTAAAATCCTATGAATTCAGAGAAGATCTTATTGGAAGTACTATAAAAGAAGCCCCAAAAACCACTGCATTGACTGCTACACACAGAGAAGAATCATCAAATTCTCATGCTACTGAATTTGATGACATGGAAGAACAAATAGCACTGATGACTAAGAGACTCAGAATGATGAAAGCAGGAAAGGTGCCTCCTAAGAACTATGCAAAAGATTACCTGAGAAAAAGGAGGAAACAAAGAAGCATTCTTTGTTTATATTGCAAGAAACCTGGACATTTCAAGCCCGACTGTCCTGAACTAAAATAGAAAAAGGATCCTGATTACTTGTGCTTCAACTACAAAAGCCTGGATATTTCAATCCTGATTGTCCGGATCTATTAAGACAAAGAAATCAACAAAGAAGACCTGCTAGTAAAGCACTTGTTGCTTGTGACAAATTTGGTTATGAAGTGGAGTCTGAGAAAGCACTATCTAGAAATGAATCAGATGATACTGATCTTATGGCATATATGGAGGATACAGAGGAGGTATTTAACACTATCTCTAATAACACTCCTATTGAAAGTGAATGTTCTTCTACTGGTGGTTCCAATCCAAAAAATTCTAATATGGAAGAACCTCTGGATGCCCTCCTTAATTAATCAACTGAGGATAATACAATTTGGTTATGAGACTGTGAAGGCAAAAAGAGGAACACTCCAAGCAGAAATTCAAAGATTGCATGCCGAATTAAGAATTCTCAAAGGCAATAAAATTGATTATGACCAGAATCAGCGGAGGCCTGTTGCATCAGCTGCTGCAGCTAAATTTGTGGCACAATCAAATTCCACAACTGCATTCAAATCTGGGAAGCTTTATGGTGATAGAACATGCCTTGGATTTGACACTCAACAACCTTCTAAGGATGGATCTGGTAAGGCTGCTGAACCCAGTGCCAGGATTGGTCCTAAGGTTGTAGCTGCACAATATCCTACACCTCAGAAGGCTGCTGAGGTAGTTAAACCTGCTGAGAATGTTTCAAAGAAGCAAAATCAAAGTTCTAAAAGGACAGTTGAACCTATCAATAAAGGTAGATCCAAGGGTAGGTCTAGTTGCTCCTTTTAGACCTACTGATAACATATATATTGTAAGATCTGCTGAACGCCAAAAGTCTAATCCATGATCAGCCAAGAACCAGAAATATCCCAAGAACAATAATGTCAAACCTAAGAATGTTAATCATTCAAGGGATACTTATCTCATGGGGGAAAGGCTGATTGTTCCATGCTGATGAAGATCGGGATATTCCTGCCCCTGCTGTTAGAAACAATAAGGTTAACCATAATGCTAAGTCTAGACCTCAATAGTGGAATCAGCCAAGGACTCAACAGAGGCCTCAGCAGAGACCACAATATAGGATTGTTCCTAACAGACATCAACCTTATGGTTACACTGCTGCATCTAACAACAAAAATCACTTTTCACATCAATATGTACCAAAAGTCCAGAAACCATATATGAATGTTACATAATCCAACAAAAAATATTATGGGACCGCAAAAACATACTTAGTTTTAATTCGAAAGAACAAAAGTGCAACACCTTTCAGATGAGACCTTATGGTAATATGCCAAAGATTGTGCTTACCACTGACCACCATGGACCCAAACAGGTTTGGGTGCCTAAAACACATTAAATTTGTTTTGTAGGGTGTCTGGTACTTTGATAGTGGATGTTCCAGATGTTAGGTGTAGTGCCCGAAAGACAATTTGTGTAATTGTTTTTAATAATGGATGACAGAATTTATCTCATCTTAGTTACTTGCTTTGTGCTTGTAAAGTAATACACTGCTGCAAACCCTAAGTATATCTGTATGTAACCACTTAGCTCAGTGTATGGAATGCACGAGAGGATTGAGTTAGTGGTGATATATTTGAACTGTTAGTCCGTGGTGAACTTAATCGAGTTTAGGGTCTCTTGATTAAAACACCAATAATGCGCCCGTAACACCTTAGGGTGTGATAGTCTTATCCGGGATTTTGTCGGTAGAGGTACCTACGTGGGGCATTTATATATGATGGCATTCATATAGGACCGGACCGATTTAATCGAATTTCTCGGTATAATTCCGTAATCGAGGAATCTTATTAAATCATTAGATGATCATATATGGATCAATCGTAATCCTGAGGTGATCACGTGGTGTCGCTTGTCTCGGGGTAGTGTTTGATGTGTTAGTTACGGTTCACTTGAATATGTGTTCCAAGCCACTTCTCATTGGCACTATCTCCCGATGAGTGAGTAGTTCGATCTTCACGGACATGGAATCCATTCCTTCCCGCGGGAAGTAGAGAGACGATCCCCTTATTTGTTAGCCCTAAGAAAGTGATCGATCCCGGGAGTTCACATTTGACTAATTAGCTACTAGTCGGATATGTGTACTAATTGATCATCGGGGGTTGATGGTAAATAAGGATAAGATATTCTGAGTTGGGTTCACGGAGACTTCCCACTCAGAATGGACAGTCTATGGAGGGTTAATCCGTATGTAGTGATTATATCAATGGACCCTTATTAACTCTATGGGTTGAGTATAAGTATACATCTATAATCGGTAGAGTTCAGTTTCGGGTTTATGGTGGCGTAATCCCGGAATTAATAATTAATGTACTTATTATGTTCGATGAATAATTAATTATTGGAGCTACTGGTTATATGTCCATGGTCCCCGATGTGGCTTCTGTAATTCGGAATGATATTCTTGTTATTTGGGCCTCAGTGATAATTAATTGGCTGGGCTAATTAATTGATATGCATGGATATTATTTAGTTGGGCTAAATAATATAATACACATAAAAGACATTTTATGTGGGCTTTTAACCCTAAAAGTGGCGCCTCTTATCATTTAATTATCACAAGAATTAATTTTTGTAATGTGGAAAATAAAAGATATTCTTGTTACATGATTGGTTGGATGACTTGTTATTTGATTTCCTATTGGTCAATACATGTCACAATTAGTCATTAAGGAAAATATCGAGGCCAAGGATTTACTCACTATAAAAGGAGAGTTACAAAAATGGCATTGTTTGGTGTATTTTGTTGCCAATGATGGACCAAAAGTCAACTTTGGAAACAAGGATAAAGGCTTCTCTTCCCGTTATTGGATGACACCCCCTTGTAGTAGTTTAAGATATGTGTTTTGATATATGCGTGATCCACTAGATGAAGAATGGTCTTACAATCAAGAATGTTGCAATGATGGACCAAAAGTGTTGAAGGGGATACACAAGGATATGGCATACTAGTGAAGAATGGTCTTACAATCAAGAATGTTGCTCATGTTGAAGGGCCGGACTACAACCTGCTGAGCACAAGTCAGTTTTGTGACATGGGTTACAGAGTCACTTTTGACAAAGATAACTGCATTGTCTTAAGTGAGATGGCACATCAAGTAGTACTAGCTGAAAGAAGACATCAAAATATGTACATTGTAGATTGGACCCGAAACTTGTCTCATTGTATATACAAAATCAGAACTCAACCGGCTATGGCATAAAAAGTCAAATCATCTAAACTTTATTATATCAATCTCTTGGTGAAGAAGAAGCCGGTGGTTGGGTTACCTAATATCACATACAAGAAGGATGGTATATGTGATGCTTGTCAACAAGGGAAACAAACAAAAGCAAGTTTCAACACTAAGACTCGGCAATCTACTAAGAGAGTTTTGGATCTGATGCATATGGATCTTTTTGGACCAGTAACAAGTATAAGTGGAAAGAAGTATACTTTGGTAGTTTTGGATGATTATTCAAGATACACTTGGGTAATCTTCATGAACAAAAAAAGTGAAACTCTACAAAAGACGCCTGAACTTTTGAAGAGGTAACAGAATGAGAAAAGTGTTACAGTAGTAAAGATCAGATCAGACAAGGGTACAGTGTTCCTAAACAAAGTCATTATACAATACTGTGAACAAAATGGTGTGCTGCATCAACTAGCAGCCATTGGAAACCCTCAGCAGAATGGGGTTGCTGAAAGTAGAAATATGACTATGAAGGAAACAGGCAGAACAATGATCAGTGAAGCAAAGTTGCCAGAAAGGTATTGAGCTGAAGCTATCAATACATCATGTTATAGACAGAACATAACTTCTATAAACAGAAAGCTTGAGAAAACACCTTATGAGGTTTGGAATGGAAGAAAGCCAAATATATCCTACTTTCATCCATTTTGAAGCAAATGTTTTATCTTAAATCATAAGGAGCAACTGAAGACTTTTCAACCAAAATCTAATGAAAGAATATTTTTGGGTTATCAGTTAGAAAAGCATTCAGGATGCTGAACAAAAGAATAGTTAAACATGAAGAATGTATACATGTTGTGTTTGATGAACCAAACTTCACTGAAATTCCAGATAATGAAGTTTCAGAATCTGATATAAATCTAGAAGTATATGTAGATGTCTTGAAGAAGTTAAAATACATAAAAGTTTTGATTTTCAGTGTGAAGCCAGACCTAATGTGGCAACTGAAGGATCTGTTGATCCCCTTACTGAACTTGCAGCAGACCCCCCAGCAAATCAAGTTCTAGTAAATCAAGCAAATAATTATTTACAATGGTTAAAGGACCACCCTGCTGAACAAGTAATTGGTGATGTACAGCAAGGTGTCAAGACTGAAAGGCAACTAGAAGCAATGTTCACTTCTTTCTATCTCAGTTGGAACTTAAAGCTATTGAAGAAGCAGTTGCCGATCCTGACTAGATAATTGCTATGCAAGAAGAACTTAATGAGTTTGAAAGAAGCCAAGTATGGACACTAGTTGAAAGTCCTGATCATGCAAAAATCATTGGTACAAAATGGGTTTACATAAACAAGTTGGATAAATCTGGTACCATTGTTATAAATAAGGCCAGACTAGTTGCAAAAGGCTATTCACAAGCCGAAGGAATAGACTTTGATGAAACATATGCCCCAGTTGCAAGATTGGAAGCTATCAGACTGTTTTGGCATATGATGCACACAAAAACATCAAAGTTTACCATATGGAAGTCGAAAGTGCATTTATAAATGGAATTTTGGAAGAGGAGGTTTATGAACAACAACCTCTTGGCTTTGAAGTTAAAAATCAAGAAGATAAAGTTACAAACTCAACAAGGCATTTTATGGTTTGAAACAGGCACCAAGAGCTTGGTATGAGACTTTATCTCAATTCTTGGTGAACAATAGTTTTACAAAAGGAACCATTGACAAGACTCTTTTCAGAATCAGTGAAGGAGACAACACCCTACCGGTACATATTTATGTGGATGATATCATCTTTGGTTCTGAAAATGAGATGCTTTGTGAAAATTTTGCCAATCTCATGAAAAGCAAGTTCCAGATGAGTATGATGGGTGAGATGAATTACTTTCTGGGATTACAAGTCAAGAAAATGAAAGATGGAATCTGTTGGAAATAAAATTTGTGTTTTGATGATAATTCATCATATTTATTCTAAGTATAATCTTAACCCCATTGATGAAGTACAGAAGCTAGCTGTTATAGTGAAAGGCTAAAAGATGTCTAGAACTGAATGTATAGATCTTACTAGAGTCTGATATTTGTATAGGTTAAATCAGACAAGCACTGTAATAGTTATAGTGTAGTGAAACTGAAAACGGGAAGTCATTTAGAAAACTGGAAATCGTCAATATAAACTGACTGACAAACTAACTCAGACTACAACTATATGAAACTGAAGAAGATAAGTTCGCTGAGGGACACAAACTCGGTTGGCTTATCTAGAAGATTGAAGAACTGAGGGTTCAAACTCAGTTGATGAAGAACTGAGGGTCACAGACTCTGTTATAGAAGATTGAAGAACCGAGGGTTCAAACTCAGTTTACTTGTCAGGACTGTAAAGTTAGAATTCAGGCAAGTTTGTGGTGACCTGAACTGACTTTATGGATCTTGTATGAAGACCTAAGAGTCATAAGGACAATGAACTCTTAGATGATATTTTCTTGTGGTGTACTCTGGTTAAGTCAAAATTATAATCAGATGAAAAATTGGAGTACTGATATTTGAAGAAGAGTAAAATCTCAGTTAATGCTCCAAGTTAGTCAAGAAACTGACAACTGACGAACTCAGTATAAAACTGATCAGGAAACTCAGTTTTATAAGTCAGTCATCCATCAAACTGATAGTACAGTCGAACCTTGTAATGGAAGCAATGTTATTGGATGAAATACTGACATATCAAAAGGGTCATAAAATATAGCCCATACAAGATATCCGTTGATACAATTCAGATTCAAAGTAAATGAACGTTAGATCCTACACTTTAAATAGAGGGCTTTGCACCAAGAACAAAAACACAGAATTAAAAAAATCACAAGCATTGTGTGCACTACTTTCGTTTATTTGAATTGCTATCATTATCTGTGGTAACAAGATCATATCAAGAAATCTTCTAAGTGTTCAAGCTACACAAGATTTATCAATAATCATACACTTAGAAGAACCACAGACAAAAATCAATTTATTGATTCTCAACCCAACTTTGATTCTTAATCAAAGGTTTAGACTGTGAAGCAAACCGGGAAGGTTTTGCCAAGGACAGTTGTCACAGCAGTCGGGTAGACTGTGTTTATGGTGGTAGCTGGTGAAGAGGCCTACGTAACCCTTCAAGGACCAGTGTTCAAGCAATTGAAGAGTAGCAATTCTACCTGTTCTATAACTGTTTAGATAGTGAAGCTAGGATTAGCCAAGAACTATTGTTTAGGACTTTTTGTAACAGCTCACCTCAAGAAGTTCTAGTGGAATTTTCCTCCTACACCACTGTGGAAGAGAGGGCTGACAGGATTACACCACCTGGAACCTCTATAACTCTTGTTTCATTTACCTTACGCATTTACATCTCAAAGTTATTTATTATAGCATTTATATTTTTTACACAGCATACTGAGAACTGATTGTTACACATCTCACAGCTCACAAACTGACATTAACCAGAATTCAGTTTAGCACACTCAGCTTTCGTATAGAATAACAAGATCAAGAAAATGGCTAGACTTATATCCGCTGCCGGTTGACTCAGTTTTGCTTAAGTCAGCTTGACTTAAACTCAGCTCAGTCAGCTTAACTCCACACAAGTTATAACTGAACCTTAATTTGTTTAAAATCCATTTTTAGGGACAAGTTTATTCACCCCCCTCCCCCTCTAAACTTGTGTTAGCCTTTCCAAGGGACCAACAATTGGTATCGGAGCAGTGTTTCTTTAACAAGCCATTGTTAAAAGCCCATTTTCTCTAAATCTCCTCTAGTTGTTCTCATTAGAAAGCTCAGTTTCTAGTTTTCATATAATCAGTTTTCACTCACTCATAATGGATAACAATCAGTATGCAAGACAGATGCTTATGTGCAACATGGATAGGTTTGATGAATACAAACGTCGTATGCAGGCTTTTCTAGCTGCTACTCACGACGAGATGATGGACGTGCTCATAGATGGACCAATTCAGATCACTTACATGCAAACTGATGGTGAAAGACAAGTTCGAGTTCCAAAGCCCAAAGCTGAATGGACTAATGATGATCGCAAGCGAAACAATCTCAACAATGTTGCTATGGACTTTATCCTCAGATCTCTTGACAGCAACATGTACTTGAAGGTGAAAGAATGCACAACTGCTAAGGAAATGTGGGACAAACTTCAGTTAGTTTGTGAAGGAATTGACTCAATCAAGGAGAACAAAATCTCAGTTGCAAAGCAGAAGTTTGAGAATTTCAAGATGAAATCTGGAGAAACCATTGACCAAATGAAGACAAGATTCTGTGCTATCATGGATGAACTAGATCTACTCAACATTGAATACACAAAGAAAGTAATCAATACAAGAATTTTGAAGGCCTTACCTTGTGTTGGAAAATGAAGCTCACTGCTATGGAAGAATCTAGAAGACTTGATATATAAGACTCCTTCAAAATCTTCTCAGATTTAAAAGCTTATGAATTCAGTGAAGATTTTACAAGCACAGCTGCAATAATCAAAGCTCTGGAAGAACCAAAGACCACAAAGACTTACTAAAGAAAGCATCAAATGACTCTCAAGAAACATCCACAAACAATCTTCAACGAGTTGGATGAAATGGATGAACAAATGGCACTCATGATGAGTCGAATCGAAGGATGAAGAATGGTCATCCTGTAACTCAGAAGTTTATCAAGAAGACTCCTGAAAAGAGAAAAGATGATGAATATCTTTGTTTCAACTGCAAGAAACCTGGACATTATAAAGCTGAATGCCCAGAACTGAATGCAAAGAAGACTCAAAGAAGAACCGAAGAAAGAAGAACCAACTGGTATAGAAAGAAGAGCGTTATTATGTGAATCAAATTCCAAATACGGGGATGAGTAGCCGACTCCAATCGAAAGAACTCGAATTAGAAGAAAATCTTGACCAATTGATGAAACAGCTTGACTTGAAGCCGGTATAGAAAGATTATCAAAAGATTGAATGAAACCGAACACGTTAAGACTTTAATGGCACACATGGAAGATCCCAATGAGGTATGTGAATCAAATTCCAAATACAACTCAGCTCAGATTTCTAAGCAAAATGCAAGTTCTTCAATAGCCGATTCCAATCCAAAGAACTCGACGAGCGTCTAACTACGAACGAAAAGTGCGGGAAAACAAACAGGGACTTCTGAGGAATAGAAGAAACTCTTGACCAATTGATGAAAGCGTCGACTTGTCACCATACAATTAAAGGAAAACACAAAGCAAGGCGACTAGGTTTATGAACTAGACGGTGATTAAAAAGACATAGTTTTTAGTAGTGATTTATTCACGAATTCAATTAAATTTCTTCAACCAAAAGGGTTCCGTTTATCTTTTCAAATAAACTAAACATGCAATCAAAACGAAATCACGAGGTTGTTTCCAAACTCTTACTCAACTAATCATGCATAATCTCTTACAAAGAAGCTCATAAATTTATTCAAGCATAAATTCATAGAGAAGTCAAAAGATTGAATGATGCATCGAACACGTTAAGACTAAGAAGAAGGGTTCGGCCGATAAAGGAAAGAAATCGCCGCTATATATAGTTTTGATCGGCTAGGGTTAAGTCTTGAACGCCCGTACGAATATCCGGACGCCCGTCCGAGAAGCGAATCGTTTTTCTCAATCTAGTTCTCGGACGCTCGTTTAAGATCGTAGACGCCCGTTTGAACCGCTCGAGGATCGGATCTGGATTCAAATCAAGCCAATTCCAAATCCATATTGAAGATAGAAAATTAACACCTACATGATAAATAAACAATGCAAAAACGTAATAAAACTCAACTAATAATAATTCCATTAAATTAACACTTAAAATCATCAATTTTGCATACAACCCTCTTAAAATCATCTTTATTCAATATTTACACTTAAACCCTTAATTCTCATGTAAATTACGCAAATGTGGGGAAAATAATAATGAAATAAACCTTTAATAATCATATAAATATGGCCTTAACAACTGGCTTAGGATTTGATACACAGCAAACTTCGAAGGGAGGAACAAGTAAAGTAACTGAACCTAATACCAAAACTGGTGTTAAGTTTGTAGCTAAACAATATCCTCAAACTAAGAAGCATGTTGAACCAGTGAAACAAGTTCAACGTGAATCAGATCAGTCTCAACGTCAGTTTTCAAAGAAGTCAATTGTATACAACAACAGGGTCAATCAAAAGGGTAAACCAGCTATACATCATTAAAATCGAAAAGGTAGATCAACCGCTGAATCTACTAAAGCTAATCAGGCCAAGAACCACAAAAACTTCAGTCAAAGTAAATCCAAGAATATCAATTATTCAAAGATTCACAAAGTTAGGGGGAAAGGTAGATTATTTCCAACTGATGATGACTGGAATTTCTCTGAATCTACTATTAAAATTGATAAAAGCAATCATTTCAGACAGAAAACTTATCACAAGTTTCAGTCCAAAAGTCAGCAGAGGAATCACTTCACTCCTCAGCCGAAACCTCAGTACCAAGGTCAGCACAGACCTCAGTACAAAAGAAATTGATGGTTATGATACAAGTGTTAATAATAGAAAACATCATGGAAATCAGTTTCAGTCAAAGGATTTGAGAGATCATATAAATAAGACACAGTCCAAGCATAGATACTATGGGAGTGTGGCTTATATATATGAAAACAAGTGCAACAATATCCGAAGGATACCTAAAGGGTATATTCGCAAGGTTGTACTGACAACTGACCCCCATGGACCCAAACAGAGTTGGGTACCTAAAACTGTTTAATTTATTTTGCAGGATATATGGTACTTTGACAATGGTTGCTCAAGACACATGACAAAGAGCAAAGACTGTCTAAGTAACTTTATTGCCAAGGATGGACCTAAGGTTAACTTTGAAGGTAAATACAAACCTGGATTCAACAAAGGTTATGGTACCTTGATCAGAAATGGACTTACAATAAAGAATGTATCGTATGTAGAAGGATTGCATTACAATCTACTCAGCACCAGTCAATTCTGTGATATGGGATACAAAGTTACTTTAGATAAAGATTTATGCGTTGTCGTCAGCGAAACAGCATTTCAAGTTGTTTTGGCCGGAAGAAGAAAAGAGAATATGTATGTTGTAGATTGGACTACAGTTGTTGCAGAAACTTGTTTACTTATGCATACCAAATCAGAAATCAGTTGGTTATGGACAAGAAACTGAGTCATCTAAACTTTGATGACATCAACACCCTTGTCAAGAAACAGTTCGTCATTGGACTACCATAAATCTCATATAAGAAGGATAGCTTATGTGATGCTTGTCAGCAAGGAAAGCAAACAAAAGCAAGTTTCAAGACTAAATCTCAGTATTCAACAACCAGAGTCCTGGAGCTACTACATATGGACTTATTTGGACCTATTACTCCAATCAGTATCAGTGGAAAGAAGTATACATTGATGGTGGTAGATGATTTTTCAAGATACACTTGGATTATCTTCTTAACCAAGAAAACTGAAACCAAGCAAAGACTTACATAACTACTCAAAAGGCTTCAAAATTAGAAAAGTCTATCAGTTGTGAAGATAAGATCAGATAAAGGAACTGAATTCCTCAACAAAGTGATTATTAATACTGTGAAGAAAATGGTGTTTTACATCAACTTGCTGCCACAACAACACCTCAACAGAATGGTGTAGCTGAGAGAAGAAATAGAACACTCAAAGAAGTAGGAAGAACTATGATCTGTGAAGCAAAACTGCCTGAAAGGTATTGGACAGAAGCAGTCAACACAGCTTGCTATACACAGAACAGAGCTCTCATGAATAAAAGGCATGAGAAGACTCCTTATGAATTTTGGAATGGAAGAAAACCAAATGTTTCTTACTTTCATGCTTTTGGAAGCAAGTGTTTCATACATAATAATGGAAAAGATCAACTTCATGTTTTTCATCCTAAAGCTGATGAAGGAATTTTTCTGGGATATTCAAGTGTCAGCAAAGCATATAGAGTAGTAAATAAAAAGACACTCAAGCATGAGGAATCAATACATGTGGTATTTGATGAACCAAAATTTCCTAGTGAAATAACTGAAGACAGACCAGAACCTGTTTCTCAGTCTCAATTACCAGTCTTGCCAGAATCAGTTTTTGTTGACATTGGAAGACTAAGGATTTCAGAATCTTCAGATCAAGATCAATCTCAGTTTCTTACTACTCAACAACCTACTCCTGAACAACATGATTCTAACTCAGTTGAAGAAAATCAAGAACCAGTTGGACAAAATGTAGATCCCTTGATGCAAGCCCCAGTACATCAATGGATGAGGGATCACCCTGAAGAACAAGTAATTGGTGATACTCAAGCTGGTGTTCGAACAAGACATCAACTAGATGCAATGATTGCATGCTTTCTATCTCAATCTGAACCTAAAGAGATAGAAGAAGCCTTAAAGGATCCAGATTGGATATTAGCAATGCAAGAAGAACTGAATGAATTCGAAAGAAATCAAGTATGGAAATTAGTAGAGAGACCAGTTCATGTGAATGTCATTGGAACCAAATGGGTTTTCAGAAACAAACTTGATGAAGATGGGAATATCATCAGAAACAAAGCTAGACTTGTAGCTAAAGGATATTCTCAAGCAGAAGGCATAGATTTTGATGAGACTTATGCACTTGTTGCAAGATTGGAGGCAATCAGACTATTTCTTGCCTTTGCAGCTCATAAAAAGTTCAAACTATACCAGATGGACGTTAAAAGCGCATTTTTGAATGGGATACTTGAAGAAGAAGTTTATGTTCAACAACCACCTGGATTCGAGATCAAAGATCAAGCTGACAAAGTTTTCAGACTAAGGAAAGCTCTATATGGACTTAAACAAGCACCAAGAGCTTGGTATGAAACTCTATCTCAGTTTCTAGTGGATAATGGATTTATCAAAGGAACTATCGACAAGACTTTATTCAGAATGAAAAATAAAGAAAGTACTCTCCTTGTTCCGATTTATGTTGATGACATTATTTTTGGATCAGAAAATGAACAGTTATGTGAGAAGTTTGCAAGTTTAATGAAAAGCAAATTTCAGATGAGTATGATGGGAGAATTGAATTATTTTTTTGGATTACAAGTCAAACAATTAGATGATGGAATTTTCATTCACCAAACCAAATATACAAGAGAACTTATCAAAAAGTTTGGTATGGAAAAATCATCTGGAATTTCTACACCAATGGGGACCAACATCAGGCTAGATGAAGACAAAGAAGGCAAAGATGTTGATGAAACACTTTACAGAAGAATGATTGGAAGCTTACTTTATCTTACAGCAAGTAGGCCAGACATATCCTTTACTGTTGGTGTATGTGCAAGATTTCAGTCAAAACCAAAGGAAAGTCATCTCACGGTTGTTAAAAGGACCTTGAAGTATTTGAAAGATACAGATGGAGTCGGAATATGGTATTCAAAAGAAGGAGAATTCAAACTGATATCCTATTCATACTCAGATTATGCATGATGCAAAGTGGACAGAAAAAGCACATCAGGCACATGTCAGTTGCTAGGAAATAGACTTGTGTCATGGTTTAGCAAAAAGCAAAATTCAATTTCAACTTCAACAGCTGAAGCTGAGTATATAGCAGCTGGAAGTTGTTGTGCTCAAGTGTTATGGATCAGACAACAATTAAGAGATTATGGGATAGAAGAAGGAACAATTCCCATAATGTGTGATAACACAAGTGCAATTGCAATAACTGACAATCCAGTTTTGCACTCAAAGACAAAACATATTGATGTGTGACATCATTTTATAAGAGATCATGCAGAGAAAAAGGATATTACAGTTCTTTATGTACCTACTGAAGATCAGTTGGCTGATATCTTTACAAAGCCATTGGACAAAGAAAGATTTGCCAAACTAAGAATTGAGTTGGGTATAATAAGAGTCAGTTAAGTCAGTTTAATCCTAGAAATTCGTCAAGGGGAATGATCTTTGTTCTGCTGGGTGCGCTCACTTAACAGATCAGTCATTGACATCAACAATTTCAAATTGACTAACCAAACCGAAGTATTAACTGATATTTAAGCATCAGTCAACTTTAGTCAAAGGTTGATAAGATAAAACCAACAGCGGTTATATCGCATTTAATTACCGCAGTTTTTGTCATAATATGTTGCGTGTACACCCCATTACTGTCAGAACAGTACATGCATCGGTTACTAAAACCATCATGGAATTTGAAAAGTTGTACCAATCAACCGCCAGTACATTACCCCTATATATCCAACCTCACTCATATTTCCTCAAAAACAAATCAAAAATTTCTTTTCATCCTAAAATTCAAACGTTTTCACACTAAACCCAGAAATGGCCGCCTCAAAGAAATCTCAAGAAGAAAGATTGATCATATATTTAGATGTCTATACATTTGAAATTTATGAAGCTATGTGCAACAACACTCTGCTTGCAAGTTATATCTGCGAGAAGATCCAGAAACAACCATGATTAAGAAGCATTCTGGAAGTCACTTTCAACGACAAACGTGATGTGGAAGGAATTTTGCAGTTCTGGGAGAACATACGTTTGGTAAGAGACTCCCTCTTTACTAAGGTTCGTGGAGATCGAATCATTATCAATGAACGAGTCATGAAGTCACTATTCGGTTTCACAACTCCACCTGTGACATCAATAGACTTGGCTTGTCTACCATTGAAAAGGGATGCCTTTCTTAGGCTGATTTCCTTATCTAAGGAACCAGCATACGTTGGTATTCATGTTGATAAACTCAAGCCAGAATTTGGACTCCTCAGCAGGTGGCTCAGCAGACATGTTATTGGAAAATCCAAAGGAATCAATATATTATCCGATGACATTGCTTATCTGATGAACATAATCTGGGATGAACTAGAATTCAATTGGGCCGGTTATGTCATCAATCAGATAAATAAACAACATTTAGCTGAATTAGAAAGTGTGCAGAAAGCTCAAGCTGAAGGACAAATAACTATTGGCGGATTCCGACTGAAGAAATCACTCAGTAGAGTCATTCAATACTATTTGGAGAAACTCAAGGCAGGGAAGAAAGCAAAACAAAATACAGCCGCAGCTACTGATACATAGCAAATTGCAGCAGATGAAAGCTCAAGAAGAACAACTTCCCAACCTGAAGCAAAGAAGAAAACTGTGTCTCAGCAGGAAGCTGAACATAAAGGAGTCAAGTGGAAAGCTGATTCATAAAAGGAAAATCAGTTGTCAAATGTTTGTACCCAGATATTTCAAGTCAGCAAGCACCAAATGAGGGGAACTACAACAACTGACAGCTGAAACTACACGGAAAGATATTCTTGCTGATGATTCTGCTTCTCAGTTACAACAATCTCAGCACTATTCAAATCAGAAACCAGCCCCTAGTTTTTGAAGCTGATAGAATCGTCAAGCTGATGAAGATGAAGCGCAAACCAGAAGACTCTCGTGATGCTATCTTACAAACTGAAGAAAAGTTACTCTTGGAGAAACTGGAAATTAGGGACCTATATACTCTATTTCCTATATCAGAGTTTCTAGAAAATTGCTTCAGTAGATTCACTGAAATAGCCCGACGAAGAGAATCAACCACATCATCTATTCCCAAGGAAAACAAGGTTGATGATGAAGATAATAATTCAAGGAAAGAAGCTGATATGACTACAGATTTGCAAACAGATACTCAACCTCAACTCCAAGCTATGCAAACTGTAACTCAGGAAGAAGAATTGCCAGTTGGAAACACACAACTGACAATCAGCAAGCATCTGATAAACTTGATAATCAGCAACTTATGGTAATTGAAGATATCACTCAGTCTAAAGTCCAAATAGAAGACACTTATGATCCTTCTGATATTTTGACAAATGAGGAATTGAGCAAAGTTCATGAGAACTTGAAGATTGTGCTCAGCCAAAAGGATGCATACAATGGCCTTCTGTCAAACATCTCTGGATATCTAGATTATAGACAGAGAACAGATATCTCAGTTCACGTAAGATTAGAGTTGATTAACAAGTCAAGTTCAAGTTTTGCTTCAGAAGTTTTGACACTCAAGGAAAACTTGAAATATCAACTGCAGGAGATAGGGAAACACATGCTCAAGCTCACTGGCATTTAAATCAGCACATCTACGGGTTAGAGAATCAGCTTAAAGAAGTACTTGCCTCTCAGGAACGTATCTCAGCCGATCAAAAGGCAACTCATGCTTTGGTAGATCAATTGTATGATGCCAAAAAGGGGAAGCTGAAGAAGAAAAGCCGAGGCTAGTCAAAGAAAAGAAGAAACTTGAAGACGAATTGGAGAAATATAAATCAGCAACAGTCCAAGGTCTTTAAAGACAGAATTAACTGATGAGCAGCTCATTGAAAAATACAGTCAACCTGAAGAAAGGAGAGCTACTCTAACACGTGATCTGTGGATAAAGTTTGTCAAAGATCACAATCATATCAAAGCCAAGTACAAGGACAAGACTATTGAAGAATCCTTGAACTACTTCTTATCTGATGTATAAATCAATCAAAAGATGGCACAATACAAGAAGATCAAGAGGATTGAAGACAAACTGAAGATAAAAGACAAAGTTGAACAAATGAAAGCTGATGTAGCAGAGTTTGAAAATTACTACAAGCATGAATCAACTTTACCAAAGTTAATTTTGTGGAGAAAATGGAAAGAAGGAAGTCAAGTGGACTATAATAAGACCTTTACTAAGGAAGACTCTAAGCTAGAGTATGATTTTCGTATTCACGACAAAGAGATGAAGTTTATCTCAGTTACACAAAAAGCACAGAAAAGAGCTTAGCCTCTGATTAAATTTATTTGAACAAAGTCTAACTATTCCAGTTTTTGCATATTCTAATGAAATCCAGTTTTCCAGTTTTAACTTGTTTTACCTTGTTTTACATTGTTTTGATCTTTAAGCTTTTCTTTTAGGTAGAGTTTTGGCATCATCAAAAAGGGGGAAATTGTTGGAAATAAAATTTGTGTTTTGATGATAATTCATCATATTTATTCTAAGTATTATCTTAACCCCATTGATGAAGTGCTGAAGCTAGCTGTTATAGTGAAAGGCAAAAAGATGTCTAGAACTGAATGTATAGATCTTACTAGAGTCTGATATTTGAATAGGTTACATCAGACAATCATTGTAATAGTTATAGTGTCGTGAAACTGAAAACTGGAAGTCATTTAGAAAACTGGAAATCGTCAAGATAAACTGACTGACAAACTGACTCAGACTACACCCATATGGAACTAAAGAAGATAAGTTCACTGAGGGACACAAACTCGGTTGGCTTATCTAGAAGATTGAAGAACTAAGGTTCAAACTCAGTTGATGAAGAACTGAGGGTCATAGACTCAGTTATAGAAGATTGAAGAACTGAGGGTTCAAACTCAGTTTGTGGTGATCTAAACTGACTTTATGGCTCTTGTATGAAGACCTAAGAGTCATAAGGACAATGAACTCTTAGATGATATTTGCTTATGGTGTACTCTGGTTAAGTCAATTATAATCAGATGAAAAATTGGAGTACTGATATTTGAAGAAGAGTAAAATCTCAGTTAATGCTCCAAGTTAGTCAATAAACCGACAACTGATGAACTCAGTATAAAACTGATCAGGAAACTCAGTTTTATAAGTTAGTCATCCATCAAACTGATAGTACAGTCGAACATTGTAATGGAAGCAATGTTATTGGATGAAATACTGACAGATCAGAACGGTCATAAAATATAGCCATTACAAGATATCCGTTGATACAATTCAGATTCAAAGTAAATGAAGGCTAGATCCTACACTATAAATAGAGGACTTTGCACCAAGAATAAAAACACAGAATTAAGAAAATCACAAGCATTGTGTGCACTACTTTCATTTATTTGAGTTACTATCATTATCTGTCCTAACAAGATCATATCAAGAAATCTTCCAAGTGTTCAAGCTACACAAGATTTGTCAAGATTTATACACTTAGAAGAACCACATACAAGAATCAATTTATTGATTCTCAACCCAAATTTGATTCTTAATCAAAGGTTTAGACTGTGAAGCAAACCGGGAAGGTTTTGCCAAGGACAGTTGTCACAGTAGTCGGGTAGACTGTGTTTGTGGTGGTAGCTGGTGAAGGGCCTACGTAACCCTTCAAGGACCAATGTTCAAGCAATTGAAGAGCAGCAATTCTACCTTTTCTACAACTGTTTAGTTAGTGAAGCTAGGATTAGCCAAGGACTATTGTTTAGGACTTTTTGTAACAGCTCACCTCAAGAAGTTCTAGTGGAATTTTCCTCCTACACCACAGGGGAAGAGAGGACTGACAGGATTACACCACCTGGAACCTCTTTAACTCTTATTTCATTTACCTTACGCATTTACATCTCACACAGTTATTTATTATACAATTTATATTGTTTACACAGCATACTGAGAACTGATTGTTACACATATCACAGCTCACAAACTGACATTCACCAGAATTCAGTTTAGCACACTCAGCTTTCGTATAGAATAACAAGATCAAGAAAAAGGCTAGACTTATATCCGCTGCCGGTTGACTCAGTTTTGCTTAAGTCAGTTTGACTTAAACTCAGCTCAGTCGGCTTAACTCCACACAAGTTATAACTGAACCTTAATTTGTTTAAAATCCATTTTTAGGGACAAGTTTATTCAGCCCCCTCCCCCTCTAAACTTGTGTTAGCCTTTACAAGGGACCAACAATTGGTATCAGAGCAGTGTTTCTTTAACAAGCCATTGTTAAAAGCTCATTTGCTCTAAATCTCCTCTAGTTGTTCTCATTAGAAAGCTCTATTTCTAGTTTTCATATAATCTGTTTTCACTCACTCAAAATGGATAACAATCAGTATTCAAGACAGATGCTTATGTGCAACATGGATAGGTTTGACGAATACAAACGTCGTATGCAGGCTTTTCTAGCTGCTACTCATGACGAGATGATGGACGTGCTCACAGATGGACCAATTCAGATCACTTACATGCAAACTGATGGTGAAAGACAAGTTCGAGTTCCAAAGCCCAAAGCTGAATGGACTAGTGATGATCGCAAGCTAAACAATCTCAACAATGTTGCTATGGACTTTATCCTCAGAACTCTTGACAGCAACATGTACTTGAAGGTGAAAGAATGCACAACTGCTAAGGAAATATGGGACAAACTTCAGTTAGTTTGTGAAGGAAGTGACTCAATCAAGGAGAACAAAATCTCAGTTGCAAAGCAGAAGTTTGAGAGTTTCAAGATGAAATCTAGAGAAACCATTGACCAAATGGAGACAAGATTCAGTGCTATCATGGATGAACTAGATCTACTCAACATTGAATACACAAAGAAAGTAATCAATACAAGAATTTTGAAGGCCTTGCCTATGTGTTGGAAAATGAAGGTCCCTGCTATGGAAGAATCTAGAAGACTTGATATAGAAGACTCCTTCAAAATATCCTCAGATTTAAAAGCTTATGAATTCAGTGAAGATTTTACAAGCACAGCTGCAATAATCAAAGCTCTGGAAGAACCAAAGACCATAGAACTTGCAGCAGCATCGAATGACTCTCAAGAAACATTCGCAAACAATCTTCAACAGTTGGATGAAATGGAGGAACAAATGGCCCTCATGATGAGTCGAATCAGAAGGATGAAGAATGGTCATCCTGTAACTCAGAAGTTTATCAAGAAGACTCCTGAAAAGATAAAAGATGATGAATATCTTTGTTTCAACTGTAAGAAACCTGGACATTATAAAAGCTGAATACCCATTGTGAATGCAAGGAAGACTCAGCAAAGAAGAACCGACAGAAGAGCGTTATTAGCTGGAGATGAGTCTGACTACGAAGCTGGTACAAAAAGATTATCTGATGACACGGCTTTAATGGCACACATGGAAGATCCCATTGAGGTATGTGAATCAAATTCCAAATACAATGTTAAGGGTATTTTTATACGGTTTTTAACGTTATATTTGATAATGATTTCCTCCGTATTTGTATAATTTGCATAGAAAACGAGTGTTTAAATGATTTATTAAGCAAGTAAGATTTTGATTAGTTTATTTGCAAAATGAGGTTGTGTATGTGTTTTAATTATGGTTTTACGAGTATTTGGATTGTGTTACGTTTTGCGGTGTTTTTGATGTCATGTAGGTACATGTTGGAGGCTGAATTGATGATCAAATGTTGATATAATTCGAGCTAAATCAAGAAAGAGACGAGGAAAGAAGGATAAAGATGGAAGAAGGAGGAGATAAAGATCAAGAAATCGAGTTACAGCACATATGGACGTTCGTCCGGGTCCCGTCCAGAGTGGACGGGCGTTTGATAAAGCGAGACGGGCGTTCGGGGAAGTATTTTGATACGAGAGAGTTTGGACGCTGGATGAACGAACGTACGGCACAAGTTCAAGGTGAAGGAACGAACGTCGAGATCTTTGGACGAGCGTCCAGAGGAAGAAAATCAGGATTCCGAGTAGCGCTGAACTTCCAACGCAGTTCTTGATATGATAACAACCGATTTGACTCTGGACCTCAAGAGAAGAGTTGTAGGGCTTGAAAAGAGGATTCTACAGGATTTTGAATCACTCCATTCCGACTTACGAGGCCCGAGATATGAGCGTTACAAGTTTGGATGCTGTTGCTGAAAATAGTGGACGAGCGTCAGGAATCTTCAAACGGGCGTCCGGAGCGGTTACTGTAGCAGCCGACATTGAAACTCTATATAAGCAGCGGGTTTCTTTCACCCTAATCATACAATTTTCGAACCCTAAACCCTAGGGGCAGCTTGGCTGCGTTTTTCCTTCAGTTTTTCTCTAGTTTTATGCACTTAAACTTCTAGATTTGATTAGATAATTTCATGTACTTTTATTCATCAATTCGAGTTGTCAAGAAGATGCTAAGAGGCTAAACCCTCTTTGAACAAGCGTTGTGAAGCCTTCCTTCAACAATTCAGTTTTGATTCGTGATTAATCTGTGAGTATCTATTTCAAGTTCGTTTCTTTTATCATGTTTTGTATGTTTTATTGCATGTTTAATCGAAAGATGCTTGCTTTGATGATTGGTTATGTGATGAGAGTCATGTCAACCCTAGATCACCATGATAAAAGAATAGATCTTCGATCTAACTAAAACGAGAGTTATTAGATTGATTTCTAGATTAGAAATTGAAAGATTTCACGCCTAGGTTAGAAAGACGTAATCTTTAACATCGAAAGATAAAAGATTAGAAAACGAACTCGTCTACGAGAGTAGGAGTTTATGCCTTTGATTAGGTGAATCACGACTTGAGTAGAGATCACGAATTAATCCGAGTTAGAATTGAATGTTGATAGGATAGGTGGATCAATTGCTTGTTCGTTCGTTATAATTTGATTTAATCCTTGAAACTTGAATTGTTTAGCTTTAGTTTACTTTTCTGTACTCTAGTTTAGTTTAGTTTTTATCGCTTTCAATCTTGCCTAGCATTGGAGCAATCCTCTGTCTAGTTACTTTTTCTGCATATTCGTTTAGGTTAGATTCGTGACATAGTTAGTTTAAAGCAAAAACTAGGATTCACATTCGTCAGTTCCCCGTAGGATCGACCCGGCATTAACCTCTGTACTACGATCCTTATACTTGAGGTTAACCGGTTTATTACTTGTTGTTTTGTATTGATAAAATCCGGGACAAGTTTTTGGCGCCGTTGCCGGGGAACCGGACGGTTTGCCTAGTTTTTGTTTTTATTTGTTTTTCGTTTTTCTGTGTTAGTTCAGTTTTTTTTTCTTTCTGTTTTCTGCGTTTTAATCCCTGTTTTTAGGTCGATTCCTAGGAAGATTAACCTTTAAGTAGTTAGGATATTGGTGTTTTAGATTAGGGTTAAAGTTTCTGTTAGTGATTAGTTTTTCTCCCTCCTTTTCCCTTTCTGTTTTCTTTCTCTTATCCCCTCTCTGTTTCGCAATCGTTTCTTTTCGTTTCGAAATTTTTACATACGGACGAACGTCCATACTTATGAACGCCCGTTCCCGTGAAAATTTCAATCTGTATCGTTTTTGACCCCTTGAACGAACGTCCATATTTTTGGACGCCCGTTCGATCCTAAACCCGGGCGAGACGCCCGTCCATTAATTGGACGCCCGTACGTTTTCTTGTTTCGGTGGCTTTTCTTGTTTCTACTGTCCGTTTCTATCTTTTCTCGTTCTTACATTGATTAGGGGACATCTAAGGTTGAATCATCGACTCCGCACCTTTCACGATCAAATTTTAGGATAAAAGGGTCCGTTTTAGCACTTGATAGTATTTTGGCCGTAACTTTCGGCTCGAGTGTCGGATTGGCGCGCAGGACCCCAATTCGGAAAGCTCGTTCCGACGCCGACGACGTGGCGGACCGCCGGGCCGTCCGACACCGTTTTCGAGGTCAAAATCCACTGTTTTCCCTTCCATTTTGGGGTTAGAAGATTTCAACACATGTTTTTCCCTCTTTTTAGTGTTTTCTGTTTTTTTCGTTTTAAATTTTCTTAGGTAGTTTATAGTTTTGGTTATTAGGATTTTTCGTAGTTAAGTTTCGTAGTCTTTGATTCCTCTAGGTTTAGTTATCCTTTCCCTCTGTCTCTTTTTCCCATGCTTTCCTTTGTTCGATATCGTTTCTGTTCTGAAAAATCTTGCCTATGGACGAGCGTCCACTAGTTTGAACGCTCGTTCACTGTAAAATTTTCATTCCAGTAGCGTTTTCCGATCCTTGAACGAACGTTCAGCGGTTTGGACGCTCGTTCGGTCTATTTTACGGGGCGACGCTCGTTCACATAAGTGGACGCCCGTCCGTCCCCCCTTTCTTTCTTAATCTTTCTCTTTTCTTCTCTTTTCTTTAGGTTTTTGATCTTAGATTAAGGTTTTTAATCTTTTAGATATCGGGTCTTTAATTTATTAGTTTTTAGGTTTCCTTTCCTTAGATTTAGGTTTTCTCAACTTGATTTTGGGATCGGTTTATGCAAACTCATAGTCACAAGGGACCATTACTTTGCTCCACGACATCGAGCGTACCATAGTCCGACCCAATAGGCGAAGACTTCGTTTTGACGAAGGAAAAGCCGAAGATCAAGTTTGAGCTATCTTTTCAAAGGGAAATCGAAGAAATTGTAATAATGGCCGGCGAAGATAGACGGACATTGGCGGACTACGCCATGCCCGGTGCGATGCGTAAACCCGGCTATCGTCTTACCACCATTACCGCACAAACTTTCGAACTCAAACCCGGTCTCATTCGGATGATGCGGCATGCATCAATGTTTCACGGGTTCCCTATCGAAAATCCTCACACACACGTACACACATTCCTGGAGATATGTGGTACGACACGCATTCAAGGTGTGAGTGAGGATGTGATTAAACTTACCTTGTTTCCGTTCTCATTGAAGGGAGAAGCTAAAGAATGGTATAGCTCTCTCCCTGCGAGAATCCATTACCACTTGGGCTGCATTGGAAAAAGAATTTTTAAGCCAATACTTTCCCACTGCCAAGACGACCCGGTGTTTAAGGGAAATATACAATTTCTATCAAGCGGAAACAGAATCTTTCTTTGAGGCATGGAAGAGATTTAAGGCTCTTCTTCGTAAATGCCCCCACCATGGGTTAGACTTGCGAGAGGCAAGTCAATACCTTTTTTCGGTGGATTGACCGAGCTCACCAAGGGCATGGTCAATAGTTCATCAGTGGGGCTTTCCCGGGAGAACGCCTCGAGAGGGGTGGGCATTGTTCGAAGACATTGCCAAATATAATTATGCCCCCTCCTTTCAAGTGTTCGAGGCACCACCACCTCCTCCTAGGATCGAGGAGGTGAAAATGCGAAACGAGATTTCCATCTTTGAAGCGGCGGCGGCTACGCTTACCACGTCTCCAAATCCGAGTTATCGGACTCCTTCATTTTTGAACTCTCAAGTTGCATGCTGCGAGAATTGTTCTCGGACGGCCACATGGTTGGCCGGTGTCAATTCATGCCCCCAATTCTTATCAAGTCAATGCGTCCCGAGAATCATGGACGGTACAACCAAGTCGCATGCCGGGTATGTGACGATATGGGGCACATCTTGCTCGTTTACGTCCTATGATTGGACGAACGGCGAAATCAATGCCTTCAATGGCCAGCCAAATCAAAGGTTTGGTAATCAATTCACGGCCAAGGCAACTTTCGAAACCGGGGTTCCCACCCAAATCAAAATCTAAATCCGAATTTCAATCAAAATTTCAATCAAAACTCGAATTTCAATCGAAACCCTAGTTTTAATCGAACCCGAACTTGAATTCTTCCAATCCAAATCAAGGGTTAAATCAAAGTTGGCCTAACAATCCAAATCCTGCATTTCAAAGTCGGTCCGACCAACCTTTCTCTCAAAACATTCGTAACTCTCAAGGTCCATCTCACGTTGATGATGCGGAAGCTAGATTGGACTCTATCGAAGGATTTGAAGGAGCGGAGAACAATAACTTCTAGAGGGAGCAAAATAATAATATCCGGTTGTTGATGAATTCGATCAAGCACCTTGAGAAGCAAATGGGCCGACCGACAAGCTTCTAGACCATCAGGGCAGATGCCAAACTCCACGGAGAGAAATCCCAAAGGTGGTCATGTAGCTCATACTGAATTGAATCTTGGCCAATGCACTGACTTGGTTCCTTCACTTCCATACGGTGGAGGAGAGGCCGGTGCAATGAACTTAAGAAGTGGTACTCAGCGAGTGGTCCCCCAACCGGGGAAACCACTAGCCCCTCTGCCGGTGATAAGGCGGGAGGGGAAGTCGAGCACCCATCATCCCCTTGGCTACAAGCAGGTACTCAGGTGGCTGATCCCCTGAGAGGTGTAGAAGTTGAAAGCAATCAGGTGGCTGATCCCCTGATAGAAGAAAGAGTTGAGATTCCTCAAGTGGCTGATCCCTTGAGGAATAAAGAATCAATTGGAAGTCCTCGGTGGCGGATCCACGAGGAATGATGAGTTAAATGATAGTCGGTGGTGATCCACGACTAACAAAAAGAATGAAAAGACGGTTCGGTGGAAAGATTTGGAAGACAAGGCCGTTAGTTCGTCCTCGAAGAAAGTATTTTCCGAGGATGATTTGAAAAAGCTTCCCTTTCCACCTAGAAAGAGCAACATCCCGTTGAGCGAAGATAAGAAGTACGAAAAGGTGCTTAAATTGTTAAAAAATACTCGGGTAAATGCGCCATTATCCGAGGTCTTGGTCGAGATGCCCAAGTATACAAAGTTCATCAAGGATGTTGTATCTTCCAAGAAGAAGTTAGCGGGAATGGATCAAGCGAGTTGGTAAGGAGTGTTCTCTCGGTTAATTATGAAAGCTTACCAATCAAGAGAAGCGACCCGGGAAAATTTGTGCTCACATTGCGGATGGGGGGATTAGTCTTCCCAAATTCCTTATGTGACACTGGGTGCATCTATCGGCTTGATGCCATTATACGTGTGCAAGCATTTGGGTTTACAAAGTCTTCTAGAACCCACTACCATGAACTTGCGGTTCGGCGATAGATCTTCAAAGAAAGCCTCGGGGATCCTAAAGGACGTATTGGTTCAAGTTGGTAGGTTTACCTTTCCCGTTGGCGGTATGTCTTAGATATGGAGAAAAATGAAAATGTCCCTACGATTCTTGGAAGACCTTTCCTATCTACGGCTAGAGCCCTCATCGATTGTGATGGTGGGAAAGTAACTATCCGAGTTGGTGACCAAGAGGTGAGCTATAGCGTTTCTAAATCTATTCAAGTACCCTCCGGTTCTCCAACCGGCTTTTCCATTGAGGAGACGTCGATGACTTCAATGACTTCATGGATAAGCAAGTCTTGGGCGTAGAAGCGAGAATATGAGCGATTGATCGATAATCGAATAATCATGGTGTGGTCAATCTAGACCGGTTAGCGGTGATTTTGAGGATGGGCTACGAGAAGAAGCTTTGGCGTAGGGCCACTAAGTAAACTCGACGATGTTGAGTTGAGGAGTGGAGATCTTAAATCAAGTCTAGAGGAACCCCCTGTAGACTTGGTTACGAAAGCCGTTGCCTAAACATCTTAAGTATGTATTTACGAGAGAAGGTGACAAGCTTCCTTTGATCATCTCTCGCCAAGCTATCTCGAATAGAAGAGCTTAAAGCGTTAAACGTCTTGCGCAAAAATGAGAAAGCCTTTGGATGGCGGGTGGGAGATATCCGAGGGATATCTCCCAACATCTGTATGCACAAGATCAAGGCGGGGAGGGTGCAAAACGTGTAAGACAGCCCCAAAGGAGGCTTAACCCTCACATGCAAGAAGTAGTCAAGAAGGAAATCATTAAGCTTCTAGATATGGGTATCATATACGCCATTGCTGATAGTGAGTGGGTGTCCCCGACTCAGGTATTCCCCAAAAAAGGGGGAATTACTATTGAGAAGAATGAGAAGGGAGAGGAGATAGCATTGAGGCTAGTTACGGGCTATAGAGTACGTATTGACTATAGAAAACTCAATGAGGTCACAATGAAAGATCATTTCCCCCTTCCATTCATTGATCAAATGCTTGAGCGTACGCGGGGCACGCATTCTCTGCGCTTCTGGATGGATATTCGGATACTTCCGAGATACCCATCGATCCTGTTGACCAAGATAAGACCACTTTCACTTGCCCTTATGGGACATTCGCCTACGGGCGGATGCCATTTGGTCTCTGTAATGCCCTGACCACCTTTCAAAGGTGTATGATGGCAATCTTTGACGGGCTAGTTGAAAAGTGCATGGAGATTTTTATGGATGATTTCTCGGTCTTTGGTCAATCCTTCGACGATTGCCTCGATAATCTTGATCGGTGTTGTCTAGATGTGTGGAAAAGGACTTAGTGCTCAATTGGGAAAAATGCCATTTCATGGTAGATGAAGGCATAGTTCTTGGCCACAAAGTGTCAGCCAAAGGTATAGAAGTAGATAAGGCCAAGGTTGAAGCTATTGAGAAGATGAGTTATCCTAAGAATGTTCGGGAGGTCCGAGGTTTTCTCGGACATGTCGGCTTCTATAGGAGGTTCATCCAGGACTTTTCAAAGATTTCCAAGCCCCTGTCTACTTTACTCAAAGAAGACGTTACTTTTGATTTTGATGAGAATTGCAAGCGCGCGTTTGAGGGAGCTTAAGAGTAGGCGATCTCGCTCCAATTCTTATATCGCGGATTTGGAACCTACCCTTTGAGCTTATGTGTGATGCATCCAACTATCTTGTTGGTGCGGTCTTAGGGCAAAAGCTTAATGGAAAGTTCCGACCTATCTATTATGCCGATCACACACATTGAATCCTTCTCAAGTTAACTACATGACAGGCGAAAAGGAACTATTAGCCGTAGTCTTTGCTATGGATAAGTTTCGTAGTTACTTCTTTGGGTGCTCAAGTGATTGTGTGGGCCGACCACGCCGCTTTGCGATATCTCATGACCAAAAAGGAAGCTAAACCGCGCCCTCTTGCGTTGGATGCGACCCTCCAAGAGTTTGACGTTCAAATCAAAGATAAGAAGGGCGGTGAGAACGTAGTGGCGGATCATGTTTCTAGGGTGTTAAATGAGGAAAAGGATGAACCGGATGATATAGATCTTTACTTTCCTCACAGAGAACATTATGTTGATAGACGGTTGTCCTCCCGATGTTCCATGGTATTCCTCCATTGTAAACTACCTTCATGCCCATTATCTCGATCCTGAAATGTCTTATCAAGAGAAGAAGAAGTTCTTCTCTGATATGAAATATTTCGTTTGGGATGAACCTTATCTTTTCAAGATCTGTAAAGATGGTTTGCTTAGGAGATGTGTTCCAGAATCCGAGCAACGCGATATAATCGAGCAATGCCATAGTGGACCCACAGGTGGTCACTTTGGTCCTTGGAAAACGGTTGCGAAGATCTTCCGAGTCCGGTTTCTATTGGCCCACGATCTTTAAGGACGCGAAGCTTTACGCGAGCTTGTGATCGTTGCCAAAGAACCGGAGCTTTGACAAGGCGGTTTGACATGCCGTTGAAACCCATCCTTGAATGCGAAGTCTTTGATGTTTGGGGCATCGATTTTATGGGACCATTCCCATCATCTTGTGGCAACAAATACATCTTAGTACTGCGTTGACTATGTTTCGAAATGGGTGGAGGCAATTGCCACTCCTCACAATGATCATAAAACGGTCATGAAATTTCGAAGAAGAACATCTTTGTGAGGTTTGGATGTCCACGTGCCTTGATCGGTGATGAAGGGACACACTTACGCAACCGACCTTTGGAAAAAGTCCTCGAGAAGTATGGTGTTCACCATAAAGCGGCACACCATATCATCCGATGACTAGTGGTCGAGTTGAGCGAAGCAACCGAGTCTTAAGAAAATCCTGGAGAAGACGGTGAATAGTCATAGAAAAGGCGGAGTTTGAAGTTGGACGATGTACTTTGGGCATATAGGATTGCCTATAAGACCCCTATGGGTACATCGCCATATCAAATGGTCTACGGGAAACCATGTCATCGCTGTCGAGCTAGAGCATAGAGCTTATTGGGCCACAAAGTTTTTAAACTTTGATGCCCAAACTTGTGGACAACATCGACTTCGGCGGTTACATGAGGTGGACGAGTTCGGACTTCGGGCATATGAAAGTGCCGGGATCGGTAAAGAGAAGATGAAACTACTCCATGACGCCAAGATAAAGAAGAGAGAATTCCGGGTCGGCGAGCAAGTTCTCTTATACAATTCTAGGTTACATTTGTTTCTGGGAAGTTGAGAACACGTTGGTCCGGTCCTTTTGAGATTCTCCAAATCATTCCTGGAGGTGTTCTAGAACTACGCGGTTATCCAGACCAACCGTTTCGAGTTAATGGTCAAAGGTGCAAGCACTACATTGGTGAACCTAAAGAAAAGCCTTTGATTGTTAAATTCCTCGAAATCCTCGGGTGTGGGACTTCCGAAGTCAACCACTTTGACGAGTTTTCACCCGATTTGTTTTCTGAGGATGACGGTTGTGTTAAATGCGAAGATGTTCTAGCGAGGTAGTGCGATATGGAAGCGTTTGAAAGGGAGCGACAACTTAAACGTCATCGGAAGGAACCGGAGAAGAAAGAATGCAACCATGGGGAAACTTAAAAAGGTATGGAGAGCTTTCAAAGATTTAACCCCATGTGTTCGGCTATTTGTTTACGCGGCCACACTATCGATTCGAGCTTACACGAGGTAGTGGGCTGGCGAGAAAGGTTAAATGGCCCGATCCAGTGAGCTTCAAATGTGTCGAGCTAACGACAATAACCAAAAGCGCCACAGGAGGCATCTAGATATCCCTTATTATATTAGAACTCTCTATTATGTTATTTCTTTTCTTTGATTTATTTGTTTTGTTTAAGTCTAATTCGGGTAATTGTGGATTTTGCCTTGTCGGTTGATTCGATTTCACCTTATCCTTCTCTTTATCTCTATTTTGCCATGTTATATTCCCCCTTTGTCCCCCGAGATCTTGTCTTGTTTTCAAGTGTGCGGGATATTTGTGATAGCAATTGCGAGCTTTTAGATGAAGCCGAGTTTTCCGGTGGATGGTCCACGATCTGCGATTCCCTCAAGCATTTCGGATTGGACGTACGCCACCTCGGCATTGCCCCATTCGAACTACAATCAGCTAAGTTTTCTTTTTCTTTTTCATTCTGCACAACATGAGGACATGTTGATTTTTAAGTGTGGGGGAGGGGAATGATCGCTATGTATCTACCATTTGCTTAATATATGATGGTGCTGTGCAAAAAAAATTTCGACACTTTTGTTTTTGTTTTGTCCCGAGTAGGCAATTCGATGCGATGTTCGTTATTTTCGATAGTCATCTATGCTTTATGTCATATGTTTGGTAAGTTAGTTGTTTCACACGACACTATTTTTCACGTGCCATAGTGAATGATGAGCTATATTTATGAGTTATACCCCTTTTGGATTAGTGGTTTTTGATTTCCTTATAAGTCATGTGCTTAGTGCTACGTATATATCGTGAGACTTATGATAGTTTGTATTTAGTTCCGAAGTATGAGATCTTGTGAATATCTAGAGGTTTGAATGTGATAAGTAACACGTAACTAATGTCAAATGGGAAGTTGAAAAATTTAAATGAATACAATGTGTGTGTCGGAAGCTAGTCGATGATTTGAATGAGGTAGGGTATACCACGTATGTCCTATTCCACTATGATGACCAAAAGCTCACGACGAGTTAGGAAGAGCCGCCTTATGATTGGAGTAAGGTAGGGTATTATCTCGAAATGTCCTATTACGCTATGAGGGCAATAGCTTCTTCTAATGTGTGTTTAAAGTGAAATAGTTAAATCAACTAAAGAATCGGTACGAAATTGAATATAAGGCTTAGTTTTCGTTAATCTTATCCCCAGTATAAACTGACAGATATGCTATAGGGATTATCCTCTGAGTATTTCAGAAAGGCCCTGGATATATTCGATCATTCTTTTCGGGATATGTCACGTTTTTAGGGTGCACCCTATGAGTGTCATTTATTACTATTCTATGAGGGGGTATTAACTAGTTTTACTTTGAGTTCCTCAAGTTTGGATTTAGTGGAAGTTTTCTATGGCTATGCACACACACGACGGTGAACTTCTAATTTATTGACCATGTGGTATATGTGTTGAGATGTCTATATTCCTTCCGAGCCTTTATCTTGTTTTGTTTTGCTCGGGACGAGCAAAGTTTAAGTGTGGGGGGAGTTGTTAAGGGTATTTTTATACGGTTTTTAACGTTATATTTGATAATGATTTCCTCCGTATTTGTATAATTTGCATAGAAAACGAGTGTTTAAATGATTTATTAAGCAAGTAAGATTTTGATTAGTTTATTTGCAAAATGAGGTTGTGTATGTGTTTTAATTATGGTTTTACGAGTATTTAGATTGTGTTACGTTTTGCGGTGTTTTTGATGTCATGTAGGTACATGTTGGAGGCTGAATTGATGATCAAATGTTGATATAATTCGAGCTAAATCAAGAAAGAGACGAGGAAAGAAGGATAAAGATGGAAGAAGGAGGAGATAAAGATCAAGAAATCGAGTTACGGCACATATGGACGTTCGTCCGGGTCCCGTCCGAGTGGACGGGCGTTTGATAAAGCGAGACGGGCGTTCGGGGAAGTATTTTGATACGAGAGAGTTTGGACGCTGGATGAACGAACGTACGGCACAAGTTCAAGGCTGAAGGAACGAACGTCGAGATGCTTTGGACGAGCGTCCAGAGGAAGAAAATCAGGATTCCGAGTAGCGCTGAACTTCCAACGCAGTTCTTGATATGATAACAACCGATTTGACTCTGGACCTCAAGAGAAGAGTTGTAGGGCTTGAAAAGAGGATTCTACAGGATTTTGAATCACTCCATTCCGACTTACGAGGCCCGAGATATGAGCGTTACAAGTTTGGATGCTGTTGCTGAAAATAGTGGACGAGCGTCCGGAATCTTCAAACGGGCGTCCGGAGCGGTTCTTGTAGCAGCCGACATTGAAACTCTATATAAGCAGCGGATTTCTTTCACCCTAATCATACAATTTTCGAACCCTAAACCCTAGGGGCAGCTTGGCTGCGTTTTTCCTTCAGTTTTTCTCTAGTTTTATGCACTTAAACTTCTAGATTTGATTAGATAATTTCATGTACTTTTATTCATCAATTCGAGTTGTCAAGAAGATGCTAAGAGGCTAAACCCTCTTTGAACAAGCGTTGTGAAGCCTTCCTTCAACAATTCAGTTTTGATTCGTGATTAATCTGTGAGTATCTATTTCAAGTTCGTTTCTTTTATCATGTTTATCATGTTTTGTATGTTTTATTGCATGTTTAATCGAAAGATGCTTGCTTTGATGATTGGTTATGTGATGAGAGTCATGTCAACCCTAGATCACCATGATAAAAGAATAGATCTTCGATCTAACTAAAACGAGAGTTATTAGATTGATTTTCTAGATTAGAAATTGAAAGATTTCACGCCTAGGTTAGAAAGACGTAATCTTTAACATCGAAAGATAAAAGATTAGAAAACGAACTCGTCTACGAGAGTAGGAGTTTATGCCTTTGATTAAGTGAATCACGACTTGAGTAGAGATCACGAATTAATCCGAGTTAGAATTGAATGTTGATAGGATAGGTGGATCAATTGCTTGTTCGTTCGTTATAATTTGATTTAATCCTTGAAACTTGAATTGTTTAGCTTTAGTTTACTTTTCTGTACTCTAGTTTAGTTTAGTTTTTATCGCTTTCAATCTTGCCTAGCATTGGAGCAATCCTCTGTCTAGTTACTTTTTCTGCATATTCGTTTAGGTTAGATTCGTGACATAGTTAGTTTAAAGCAAAAACTAGGATTCACATTCGTCAGTTCCCCGTAGGATCGACCCGGCATTAACCTCTGTACTACGATCCTTATACTTGAGGTTAACCGGTTTATTACTTGTTGTTTTGTATTGATAAAATCCGGGACATACAACTCAGCTCAGATTTCCATGCAAAATGCATGTTCTTCAATAGCCGATTCCAATCCAAAGAACTCAGAATTAGAAGAAACTCTTGACCAATTGATGAATCAGCTTGTCACCATACAAGCTGGTTATGAATCAGTCAAAGCTGAGAAAGAAGCTCTAATTCTAGAAGTCAAAAGATTGAATGATGAACTGAACACGTTAAGACTAAGCAGAACTGATAAAGGAAAGAATCAGTGTCAGTTTACTGCATCAGGAGCAGCAACTAAATCTTTTGCTCAATCTAGTTTAGCAACTAGATTCAAATCAGGCAAGCCATATGGAGATATAACTGGCTTAGGATTTGATACACAACAAACTTCGAAGGGAGGAACAAGTAACGTAACTGAACCTAATACCAAAACTGGTGTTAAGTTTGTAGCTGAACAATATCCTCAAACTAAAAAGCATGCTGAACCAGTGAAACAAGTTCAACGTGAATCAGATCAGTCTCAACGTGTCCGCCGATGATGTGTTCACCTGAGTTTGCCAATGTGTTAGAAGTTTTGTCAAAGAATGCAACAAATTAGTGTTGGCAAAGGTCATTGGAAGGAGAATCTGGCATTACAAGAGCTTGGAAAATGCCATGAACATAAGTCTAGACACAATCTCTTATAGTAATGTTTGTGAGTTTTGGGTAAATATGGAGATCTATCCAAGAACGGAGGAGTTTATGACAACCGTCTATGATCAAAGGATTACGGTTTCCTCACAAAACCTAAGGGAAATTTTCGGTTTTGATGAAGTACCTGGAGCAAATACAAACCCAGAAGACATGTATCTTGATAGGTTGGGTTTTGTAGAAGAAATCAAGACTGATCCAGATGAAGCAGCCTCGGTCAGTCTCTAGGTGAGGTACATCACACCTTAATATGGATAGCTGAGCAAGTATATTGCCAAGAACATACTCGGTTTATCAGGAAGTTATGATTCTCTATCAGGACCAAAGATTGATCTGATGATAATCATTGAAAAATAAATGAAGTTTGATTGGGCTGGTTTCTTCATTCACTATATGAAGAAATTGATGTCTGAAGAAAGAAAAGCTGAAGAAAAGAAAGAAGTGAAGAAGATTGGTAGTGGATTCTTCAATAACAAGAAACCACTTGCTTTGATCGTTCAAAGCATATTGAATCATCTTCTGATTGAAGATGTTGATCCACAACCTATAAATCCAGCAAAATACAAGGCTGAAGTGAATTCTCCTATCAGTGGACTTGATGATGCGGTGGAAATAAATGTGGATGAGTAGTTGGCTGTTGAGAGAAGAACAAAGAGAAGGGTAGATGAACAAGCTTCTGAATCTAGAAGATCAGCAGATCAACCTGTTGTTGTGGGAAAACAAAGAAAATTTTCCAAGTCTAGAAGACCACCAGACTCTACCAAGCCTACTGAGACAAGTAATTCAGCAGATTCCCATGTATCTGCCGTGACTGAGAAATCAACAGTCTTTAAAGAATTCACTACACAATTGAAGGCAGTGAGTCAACAAGATTCAAGAAAAGGAAGGCTGTAAGCAAGTAAGAACTTGAAAAAGCACTGTTTGAAGGCTCTGAAAGACCAAAGAAAAGAGCTAAGCAAGTTATTGAAAAGAGGGTCAAACATGGAAAAGGGAAGGTTTTAAGAACCTTGGAAGAGCAAAGAGAAGAAAAAGAAGACGAAACTGAGTAAGAGCCTACTGAAGTGCATGTTGATGTTATACAAGAGCCTACCGAGAAGGCTACTGAAGTTAAAGAAACCCCTGCTGAGGGTGCTGGAACATAGGGGGAAGTAAAAGTTGAACAAACCCCTACTGAGGATGATACAACAATGGGGGAAGTTAGTGTTGAACAGATGGAAGTTGTTGACACAAATGTTCCTCAGTCAGCTGAACAAACAATTGACACCTTTCACACTGCTGAAATAACTTTGTCTCATTTGATGGAAACTTTTGGAAGACAAACTGAATTTCCACAACCTTCTGCCAGGAAGCTTACAATGCCATATGTTAGAAGACCAAGGAAAGAGAAAGTAGATCAGACTTCAAGAAAATACAGGATTACTTTCAGTTGAAGTTTGGTTTCTACGGAAAATGGAAACCTACAGCAGAACCCATGACAAGCTTTGAAGAATCGGTTTTTGATGCTTTTGAAGTTGAGAATCTATTGGGGTTGATTGACACCTCAGAACTTCAAGCAAGGATTCTTGAATTGATTGCTGATGGAAGAAAAAAGGGAAAGATCTTATTCAAGGATCCCAAGTAAGAGCCATTTGGTGATTCTGATGATTCACCATCATTTGACTTTGATGATGATCATCATATGCACCCAGGAGAAACAAGTGGTATTTAAGGAAATAACAGCAGACCTTGAACAAGACAATTCTGCTGAGAAAGAAAAAGAGCAACCTGTTGAGGACCAAAACAGTCTACTGAGGGTCAGCAGGCTGCTGATGCTAATGAAGGAACAGACTCTATCTTTGTTCACAGAAAGACAATTTTGGAAGATAGGGATGAGTTGTTGAATGTCTTTGCTGTTGGATTAGAAGCTGAACTTGAAAATACAACAATTCTGAGTGGTGCTGCTTTGGATGATTCTGATGAAGTAGAAAGGAATGAACAAATAGATGCTGTATCAGTAGAATTTGTTCAATTCCAATACATAATTAACACAGATGGAACTTTGGCTAATGTCGCTGTTAATTCGGAAGTGGTTGTTGAACAAGGAAAAGTATTAGAAGAAAACATGTCAGTATTTCCTACCATTGCTGAAGGCCAAATTGGTCAATTGGGTGTAGTTACACCTGCTGGACAACTTATTCCATAAGTTTTAATTCCTGATACACCAATTGAGCCAAATTTGGTAACACATTTAATCTTACAAGAAGGACAATAGAAGTCAACTGGATCTGATACTCTTACACTTACTCAGATCCATGTTGAACAAGAAGATGAGGTTCAACGGGTTGGGTTACAAATAGCTACTGAACAAAGGTCGGGCGAATGTGCGACGGATCGAGGATCGACGACTGCGAACAAAGGTTGGAACTAAGAGAGGAGGATGCCCCTGCTGCTGATGAAGAACTTGTTGATTATGATTCCAAAGAAGAAATCTTTGATGATATTGGAGAAGATAAACAAGTTGTTGATGATGATAATGGCTTAGATTATGACATATTACAACACATATAATGAGATAGAAATCTTGCCATTGTTATCAGTCAAACAAGACCTGAAAATGAAGATTCGGTTGTTGAAAATGCTGACATAAGGGGTGATACACCATATATACCTGCATTTATAGCTGCTGAACTTAGAGCTGCCAGAGAGGACATCACTCAGCTGAGGGGTTAGCAGAGAGCCAGTGAACAGATATTTGAAGACTTGGTCAATCTGGTGGAAAATAGAGGAAGGACTGCTGAATCTACTACATCCAATCTTACAAATCTACAGTTCAGAGTCAAAGACATGTATGATGATCTCACAAAGATGTCCAACACAGCAAAAGTCATAGATAAATATGATAAGGACTATTTTGATGCTCTTAACAAGAAGATTGATCAGCTGAGTCAGAATACTCAACCTCAGTTGACCACATCTGATCCTAAGTTTTTGAAGATACTGAATATGCTAGAACAGACCCAACAAGCTAGGATTACTTCAGTTGACACTAGAACATAAATTATGGAGGGATGGCTAAATAATCTAGTATTTACTCAAGAAGGAGTTGTGGCCCTGATGCACCGTTTTATTGATGATGTCAATAAGGGGGAAGAGGCACAGACAACAGAAGCAAAAGAGGCTACAAGGGTTTACCACAGAAAGAGCTATAAAGCATAAATCAATGCCCTAAGGACTCATGAACCTGGAAGAGTTGAACTAAATGATGATTTGTTAAAGGAGTTCACCAAAATACACAATGAGAGAAAGGCACCCTATAGAGATATGTCTTTTGTGGAAGGTTTAAAATCCTTTCTAGGATTAAGACTTTGGGAGATAAGGGTCAGATCTATGAGATCCACAAGAGCTATTGGAAGAGGTGGATCAAGAGGTACTAGAAGAGACAGACTGCTGAAGGAAGGCTAAGAGGATTGTCAGCAAAAGACTCATTAAATGAATTTAAGGACCTATATATGCACGGAGCTTTAAATTGGCAAGGAGTAAGGATGACCATAACTGAAGCATAGAATTGGTGGAAGATGATACACACCTGGATTAAATTCTAAAGAATTGAAAATCAGTGCATGGTTGATATGTAGAGACAAATCAGGGAGTACCAACAAAAGAGAGATCAAGAAAGACACTAATTCAACAAACTACACAAGACTTTGTCTTTTGCTGAAATTAGTTCTAATAATTTTGAACAAGTTTTGAACCTCAATGATATATATAAATGAAATTTGTTCTGTTTTTATTGTTTTTATCTTTTTGCTTTACTGTAAGAAGGGTATTGAAATCATCACTAAAAAGAGGGAAATTGTTAGACATATTTTAGTTTTAATGATGAGTGCCAGACTAGCTGTTATAGGGAAAAGGCAAAAAGATGTCTAAAATGAATGTATAGGTTTACTAGAGTTTGATCTTTGTATAGGTTTGATCAAACAAGCACTGTAAAGAGGTCAGCTGACTTTTTTAGTAGACCTATCTAGACTAGGTGTTCAGTAGAGTGTCTAGGACCTGCTGAAGACTGAAGGCTGAGGTTTCAAACTCAGTATTGAAGGCTAAAGGTTCAAACTTAGTAATGAAGACTTAAAGGCCAATGATATAGGATCAGAATTTAGGTAAGTCTGTGATGGCCGAAACCGATCACATATACCTTGTAATGAAGGTCTAAGTTCCCAAAAGAGGATATGTGATGAATGCGACTTAGTTATGTTTAAAATGGTGTATTCTAACTTCTCAAATAAAAGTTAGATGAGAAGCAGTCAGATGAGTGTTCATTGAAGAACACAGCTGACCAGAAGTCAACTGACCAGTGTGTACCTCAGCAGACACATGAACCAGACATCAACTGGGTATACATAAATTAAATTAATCCGTTCCAAGAATTGTTCTGGAAGATTAAATGGATAAGGATGAATATCAAGCATTGGATTAATTAATCAATCAATGGTGGAGATTAAAAAGACTTTACAAATAATTCAGAGCCAAATCAATTGAATGAAATCATTGGTTGAGTGTCTGTCTGGCAGAAGGACACTGACACACTGACATAGAGTACATCAGAGGGAATTTCAGGTAATAATCATAAAATCCAATAACGGTCAGATTTGAATTTCAAATTCAAGCACTATATTTTCACCTATAAATAGATGACCCCTGGAACCATAATTACTACTAAACTTACAAGCCATCAAGGGCATTACACCCTATTGACATGAGAATACATATTGATCCATAAATTCTTCAAGTGTTCCTGCATTCAAGTATCATCTAGTATACACACTTGGAGAACCTAAGCTGCTGATCTTTTCATCATGATCAAAAGCTTGTCAAAGCTGAATCACTTTCTGGATTCAAACCCTCTGTTTGTAAAAGAAACCTTAAGACATAGAAGCACTGCTGAGTGTCAAGAACTATTTTTTTTGTGGTGGACCTGGTGAAGAGGCAATCCTACCCTTCAAGGACCAGTGGAGTACTTAGGAGCAACAATACTACCTGTTTAGGGCAAACAATTTAGGGCAAACAATACTACCTGTTTAGTTTGTGAAGCCATAGTTAGTGGTCAAGGACAAACAATTTAGGGCTTTTGTAACTGCAACATCAAAAGACTCTAGTGAATTTCCTCCAACATCACAGGAGAAGAGTGGAGTGATAGGATTACACAACCTAGAACCACTATAAATCTTGCCTTACTTTATATACTGCATTTACTTTCCGCATTTTACTTACTGCAAGTATATCCACATCAATCTACTGAACTAGCTACTGAATTCACACACATCCCACTGCTGAGTATCTAATACTTAGCATCAACTTTTAAACAACAAGTAAAAAGGCTTAATTAATATTCTACCGCATCAGTCTCAGCAGACCATATAGTCAGCAGACTATAAGAACAGCTGATCTGTTAAACTCCAAAAAGTTTTAAGTGTTAAAATTATTCACCCCCCTTAAACTTAACCAAAGCCTTTTTTTATAAGGAAATCAACTAGTTTAACGCAGCGGAAATTAAAATTTGATTTCCGATCCCAAGATCGACTCCGTTTAATATAATAAACACGTTGAGCTAGTAGACGGTGATTACCTTGCTTGATCTAAAAGATCGACGATTTGACCGTCTAAGGAGAGTAGCAGTGCGCACAAGCCATCCACGTGTCCGGCCTCTATCAATATCCACACGAGCACGTCGCCGGAATCCTTATTGGATAGCTACTAGAAAAAATCCGGTTGCTAGACCGGCCTTTTCTCTCTCTAAATCTCTCTTTAATAATCTCTCAGAATATTTTGTAAATTATAACTCTTCTAATTATGATGTACAAAAAAGCTAGCCAAGCCTCCTTTAAATAGGGTGACATGCATCCCACTGTGTCCCAATCCCATTGGGAAAAGTTTCTGTGTAGATTAATGAGAAAGAAAATCTATTACTAGTAAAATAAGGAAAATAAATATTCTAGATTTATCTCATTTAATTTAATATCTCATATTAAATAAATCCAAGATATTGTCAATATCTAATATTGACTATCTTTATCTTATTACCATAAATCTATTTTTCACAAATCTATTAATATCCAATATTAATATATGATAATACCATTAATTAAATTACACAATCAAAGTGTATCTTATACACTAGAAAGTGGCGCCCCATATAGCCATTAAATGGCTTCCGGAATATTCTTTAATTAATCAATATAATTAATATCTTGTATTTAATTTATTCATAATAAATAAATACAACCATATTAATTTAATCAATATAACACTTTATAGTCGAGATAAACTTTCCTTATTTGGTTATCAGTGTAACCGCATTTTAATCTGGCTAGATGTTCTTATGTGTGTGACCCGATAGGCTTCCGAATATGTTGGCCGTAGACACAAAGTGCAAATTACGAAAATGCACTTCATACCCAACGATCACGGAATAGCGTCTAGCAACACACTGTGACCCCCAATCATCGGAAGAGTCAAAAGCGGTGACTACTACCTTTCATGTGAAACAGTTAACGTGTATATAGAATCCTATCGCTGTTACAATATCCATACAATTGTTTCTCGAGTGTCAGTACATCAACGATCGTATATTATAATCTGGATATCATGCTCTCTCGGAATGAGTCACTTACTCCCACTTTGCAAAGATTCACGAGAGCTAGACATTCCTTATAAGAATGTCATTTTGGATATTCACTCCTACTAATAGGATACGCGATTTCCGGACGAACAAACATGTATCCTACGCATGCTTCAATATCATACCCGAGCACTACCGCATGATCGCCCCATGGCTAGGGGAAACCTCAATAGTGTCAAAGCATGACAATCCACACCGTGATACCATATAGACTCCGGTCTCAGGATAATTACACAGCTGTCACATACTGCGACACTTAATGTAAGTGGGTCAGTCTAACATACGTTGTTGGTCTCAGAGAAGGGTAAAACTATAGTCAAAAGGGGGGGTGAATGACTATAGTGGAGTTTCAAAAACTTTTCTTATATTTAAAAGCTTTTGGGCAGCGGATAAGTCCCTTCTTAAAGTGTTGTTTCAAAGTAGATTATGCAATCACAAAAATAGAGTATGCAATGAAATAAAGTGCTGTAAAGTAAATTGCTGGAAGTAAATAGACACAAAGGTTTATAGTGGTTCAGGGTGGTGTAATCCCTTAATCCACTCTTCTTCTGTGATGGTTGGAGGAATTCACTATTGTTTTCACAGATACAATAGCACGATTGTCCTTAGCTAAACAAGCTTCACAATCTGGCAGACTATCACTCCCTGGCTTCAAAAGCTTCAGTGACTCGGTCTACATCTTCGCTCATTGAGAACAAATCTTTCAGCAGCTATCACAAAGGTTGCAACTCCTTCTCAGATTCCTCTGATTCAATTGCCTCAGTTGATGTAAATTGAATTCACAGACTTGTGATCAATCTCAGTGCCTGATGTGGAATTTGAGCTCTGATTTCTGAGTTTATCTAGATGTTTCTTTTAAGTACAGATAGAAGGCTTTTCAAATTGATAGAGTTTTTGCTTGTTTCTTATCAGATTCAATCGTTATTTTTCTTGTTTGTCAATGCCTTCCATTTATAGCCTTGATAATCCTTGATTTGAATTTCCGTCCGTTGGCTATTTAATGTGGAGAATAATCCTTGATTTTCTTCTTGATTCCCCCTTAATTATATTCTCCTTGATTTCAGTGATCGGATTTTTCTTCAAACGTTTACCAGAAAATCTGTCCTTGATTGATCCTCAATTGATTGTGCATTTAATGCTTGATCTTCATCTTTTGAAATCTGAATGAGTAAACGTTACTTGACCGTTTCATGAACGGTTAAGTGATCCTTCTGAATTTGTTGTTTATGTCTTCCTTCGCTGCTTTGTTTTTACTCAGCCGATAGTCAGTTTATTTTGCCGGTTTACTGCTTTGTTATTTTCTTTGATCTTTCAGGTACTTCTTGTACTTCACTGATCCTTTTGGGTGAGATCAGTGTACACCATATTTGACAATGTACTTCATCATTTGAATTATAACTTAGACCTATCCAAGGTCATCACAGACTTCCTTGGTTATAAGTCAGACCATAATGTGTTCATGCTTCTCTGGTACTTGGCTGGCTTCACTCTGCCGAATATCTGTTTTACTTCGCCATCCTACCAACTAGTACAATACTTGTCTGAATCAACTTATACAACATGTCAGACTCTAAGAAAAGACTTATACAGAGAATTCTAACTTATTTCAGGCTTGCTATAACAGCTAGTATGGCCATCATCAAAACATAATAAAATGTTCCTAACATATGCATTCTCTAATACACGTCCACGTACAGTCCAAGTGTCTTCACACTTCGATAGACAAGATATATCCCTATCTTCAATAAGACAGAAGACATCCAATATGTGCTATCATACGATCAATGTCTGTTTGACAGTTCATACGACTAGAGACTTTTAAGTATCAAACCTATTAAGGTGATTAGAGATCTCGTCAACCATAATCACGATCATGGTTTCTCTATCATAGTTTAATACTAAGGATGTTACTATATATTCAATTAACATAATTTGGTTCAAAAGGATAAACAAAATATATAATAACATAAGTGCTTTTATTAATCATAATAAAGTTATTACGTGAACTAAATAGACTGTAAATGACCCAACCCGGTTGGATCCGGTCCAACCCGATTAGATTTAGGACACCTTTTCAAAAATCTCCCACTTGGCCTAAAGCCAATCACCCATATGCCTAAGCCCATGCACGTGAACATGTTTCTCATGCTTTGCCTGCGACAATGCCTTGGTTAACGGATCAACTATGTGATCATCCGTGTGGACTTTCTCTATCTTTACATCTCCTCTATCTACTATCTCTCGAATCAAGTGATAGCGCCGTAACACATGTTTGGACTTCTGATGAGACCTTGGTTCCTTTGACTGAGCAATTGCCCTATTATTATCACAGTACAGTGGGACTAGACCTTCAATGAAGGGAACCACACCAAGTTCAGTAATGAACTTCTTCATCCAAACTGCTTCATTTGCCGCCTCTGAGGCTGCTATATACTCGGCTTCCGTTGTAGAGTGCGCAGTAGTTTCCTGCTTGGAACTCTTCCAGCTAACTGCTCTTCCATTAAGCGTGAAAACAAACCTAGACTGTGACTTCAAGTCATACTTGACTGTTTGAAAATTGGCGTATGTGTAACCTCGTAATACCAAATCATTGTTCCCAAAAACCAGGAACATTCTCTAGTACGTCTCATGTACTTTAGAATGTTCTTGACTGCAACCCAGTGACCATCACCTGGATTTTCCTGGTACCTACTAGTCATACTCAGAGGGTACGAGACATCCGGTCTAGTGTACAACATGGCATACATGATAGACCCGATGACCGAAGCATAAGGGATCTTACTCATATGTGCCCTTTCCTCCTCTATCTTAGGGCACATTTCCTTTGACAGATAGACCCCATGTGACATGGGCAACAATCCTCTCTTGGATTGCTCCATGCTGAATCTCTTCAGCATCTTGTCTATATAGGTGGATTGTGACAGACCAAGCAACCTCTTAGATCTATCTCTATAGATCTCGATTCCTAGAATATAGGCTGCTTCTCCCAAGTCCTTCATGTAGAATTTCTTGGATAACCAAACTTTAACTGACTGTAACATAGGAATATCATTTCCTTTGAGCAATATGTCATCCACATAAAGCACTAAGAAAACTACGGCACTCCCATTAACCTTCTTGTAAACACACAGTTCAACTTCGTTGATGATGAAATCAAACTATTTGATTGTCTCATCAAAGTGAAGATTCCAACTCCGAGAAGCTTGCTTCAATCCATAAATGGATCTTTGCAATTTGCACACCATCCCAGCATCATCAGTTGTGAAACCCTCAGGTTGTGTCATGTACACTTCCTCAGACAGATTCCCGTTAAGCAAAGCTGTTTTCACATCCATCTACCGGATCTCATAATCATGGTATGCTGCAATAACAAGAAGAATTCTAATGGACTTCAGCATATCTACTGGCAAAAAGGTTTCATCATAGTCAATTTCTTGTCGTTGCTTATAACATTTTGCCACCAACATTGCCTTGTAGGTAGTCACATTACCATCCATGTTAGTCTTTCTCTTAAAGACCCATTTACACCCTATAGGAACTATTCCCTCAGGTGAATCAACTAAGTTCCAAACTTGGTTGTCTTTCATGAATTCCATTTAAGAGTTCATGGCTTCCAGCTATTTCTCTTTGTCATGCCTCATCAACACCTCCTCGTAAGTTTTAGGGTCATCATCTTCCATGAGATATACACCAGTGTACCTTTCAGGTTCACGACGTTTCCTAGTGGATCTTTGAGGTGTCTTTGTTTTTAGAGCAGGTGTATGCTCCTCATCTGTATACGGTGTCTGCTCTACTTCCATCAACTGACTGTTGTCCGTAAGTGGTTCTTGAATTTCTTCAAGATCAACCTTACTCCCACTGACCCTCTCCAGAATGAACTCTTTCTCTAGAAAGTGGACAGTCCTGGAGACAAACACCTTTTGTTCTCCTGGATGGTAAAATTGGTATCCTCTAGTTTCTCTAGGATATCCCACAAATAGACATTTGTCTGATCTAGCTTCTAATTTGTCAGGCATCATCCGCTTCACGTAAGTTGGACAACCTCAAGGTTTAAGATATTCCATATTCGGTTTCTTCTTGGCCCATACCTCGTATGGTGTAGAATCCACCGTCTTTGATGGAACTCGGTTAAGTGTATAAGATGTCGTTTCTAGAGCATACCCCAAAATGATTTTGGAAGAACTGCGTAGCTCATCATGGATCATACCATGTCTAGCAAAGTGATATTTCTCCTTTCAAATACGCCATCCATCTGAGGCGTTCCGGGTGGAGTCCATTCAGGTAGAATCCCATTCTCCTTTAAGTAATCTTGAAACTCTCCATCTAGGTATTCACCACCTCAATCAGATCGAAGTGTCTTAATCTCCTTACTCAGTTGTTTCTCCACTTAACTTCTGAACTCCTTGAACTTTTCAAAGGCTTCAGACTTATACTTCATTAAGTATACATAACTATAATGAGAATGGTCATCTGTGAAGGTGATAAAATTAGAGTAGTCATTTGGCTTGAATTGACATTGGGCCGCACACATCAGTATGTACGAGCTCAAGCAATTCGTTGGATCTTATCCCTTTGCCACTATACGGTGACTTTGTCATCTTGCCAAGTAAACAAGCTTTGCATGTATCAAATGATTCAAAATCGAAATGATCCAACAAACCATCTTTATGGAGTTTGGTAATGCGATTCTTATTTATATGGCCAAGTCTACAATGCCTCAAGTAGGATTCATTCAAGTCACTTTTTTTAGCTTTCTTGTTGTTTATATCAAGTATTTCAACATTCATATCTAATACGTAGAGACCAATGTCAAGTTTCCCAGTACCATAAAATATTCTATCATGTGAAAAAGAACAACATTTATTCTTAAACGTAAAAGAAAATCCTTCAACATCCAACGCAGAAATCGAAATAATGCTCTTCGTAAGAGCAAGAACAAAATAACAGTTATTTAATTCTAGTACAATCCACGAGCGGCTTTAAGTGAGAGGTTTGGGGTGCACTTGACCCCCTTATTAAATAAATAAAAATCCTATGTATATCTATATAGATAAATAGGAAGACATAGCTAATTGACCCCCTAATTTTTAACGGCGACCCACTTTTTTATTTATTTAATACTATTGACCCTACAGTATTTTTAAAAAAAAAAAGATAAAATATCGTCTTATGATGGTGCCGCTCTCGATCCCTGACCCCCATCCCGGAATTCCTGCAGCCGCCCCTGGTACTAGCCCACTGGGCAACAAAAGAAAATAAACTCCTACGGCTAGGGCAACAACACTTGCTTCATTCCCAACGCGCAGGTCCACTTCCCCTTTCCTCCGATCTCTAGTCCTTCTTAGTCCCTGCATATCCGTACAAATATGAGAACCACATCCAGTATCTAATACCCAGTGGTTAGACTTAATAGAAGCAATATTGATCTCAATCATAAACATAACTGAAGTCGAAGCATCACCATGCTTGTTCTTCTTGGTGCTCAAGAAGGCCTTGCAGTTTCTCCTCCAATGGCCAGGCTGGCCACAATGGAAGCAAGCATACTTGAATTTGTCTTTGGCTATCTTACGCTTTGGCTTGGTAGCCTCCTTCGCCTTCTTGGTCTTCTTTTGGGTATTTTATTGACCTTGGAAGAAGTCACGAGCAACACTTGCTTACCCTTGCCAACAGTGCCCTCGGCAGTTTTAAGCATGTTCAGTAACTCCACGAGGGAGGAATCAATCTTATTCATGTGGTAGTTCATCACAAACTGCGAGTAAGAGTCCGGTAGATATTGCAGAATCAAGTCAACACTTAACTCACACCCCATCTTATGGCCAAGCTTCTCAAGCCTCTCTATGTAGCCGATCATCTTCAGCACATGCGACCCAACCGGAGTACTTGAAGCTATCTAGTAACCAAAAAGCCCCTTCGAGACCTCGTACCTCTCAGTGCGAGACTGAGAAGCATAGAGCTCCTTCAGGTGAGCCATAATGGTGTGAGCATCCATGGACTCATGTTGTTTCTGAAGTTCTGGTGTCATAAAAGCAAGCATGATGCAAATAGCCTTCACACTGTCAGAACAGTGTTTCGCATACTTCTTAACAGACTCCTTATTGGAAGCATCTCCAGGGTCCTTACTTAAGGGTTTTTCCAAAACATAGCCAATGCCATCATGTATCAAAACGATTTTGAGGTTTCTTTTCCACTCGAGAAAGTTTGTTTCATCAAGCTTGTTATCAATGATAAAACGAAAATTCAATTTGTTCGACATTTCTACAACAATAAAGTAAAGATAATATAAGTAAAAGTTCGTGCATTAAAAACCATAAAATTGCACTTTAAAATTTTAATTAGGTTTTGCTCCCACTAGCCAACTATCCCCAATTGGCTTTCAAGAATTTAATTAATTCTTTAGTGGATGGAATCCAACCTAGTTCACTCGATCCCGGACGTGGGCTGATCGGCCAGGTCAATTTCGAAAGGTGGGTACACTTACCGATCGCATCTCTTGCGACTTCCATTGGTTGACTAGTCAACTCTTTGACAATTCACATCTCTATGTGATAGTCAACCCCTTGTCTCTAAATCAGACTGTCCTGACGTGGCCAATCACCGCAAGATTCTTAGTCGAGTTGTAACCCAAATATTCATGATATCTCATCTCGATAATAAAAATATACCCGAGGTAGGTCAACTCCCGACGTGGGCCGATCAGTTGGGTCCGAACAAGGGCTCTTCACCATCATTGTAACATTGGGAGACAAATTTAACTCGATTTTTGTTCTGGGAATAATTTCAAATTAATTCTTTTAATTATGTATGGTCTCATCTAAACGTGCATATTTCTACGTTATCAAAATAAAGTAAAACATACACCATTCCACAAACAATATAACCGGTATGATCATGGACTTTTCTTAAGTGCGGTTTTGAATACAAACTGACGAAACCGCGGGTCACAAACTAAGGGTAGTTGCAACCGCCAATAGGATCTTTAATGCGCCATATCCAATGGGATCTTTATTCGTCTTTCTTTGGTCTCCATCTTCTGCTTCATTCTTGTTACATTAAATCTATCTAATAAATTTATACACCCACCGCACACGGGGGGAGCTTACGGGATTGGGATAAATGCAGAAAGTAAACTAGGCCACATTCTTCATAACGGCCTAGGACAATTATAAAAACCAATCAGAAAATAAACTATTCACATCTATCGGATTGGTCGAGTCCATGATCAATCGGGGTCCATATAATCACATTATATCTACAATATCTAATTCATACAATAATAATCTTATGAAAAAGATTAAGTTTTAATTTTACCACCTTGCGTCTTATTTTATCAAATCAAACAATCAATTAACTTTTAATTAATTAAACGATTTTGATCAAAATAAAATTAATGATTAATTTTAAATCGATTTCAATTTTAATTTTAATCAATTGTAACTATTCAAATTTAAATCAAAATTAAAACTAGGTCTCTTAGTTTCTTTCCAATTGATTCATAATCAAAAGTGATGCCTTTGGTTTCCAAAACCAAAAAGGCGCCCTTTCCAAAATCAAAATTTTAAAAAGGGCCTAGGCCTAGAACTTTTCCAAAATCAAATAGTTTAAAAATCACCCACACTCTATTCACCCCCCTCTAGAGTGTGTTTGCGCCATCATCGATCCAACAGCTTCATTACAGATAGTCAATGGAATGCTAGTCTGTATGTAATGATTATATCAATTAACACTTATTGACTCGACATGTTGAGAATAAGAAATATATATAATCGATAGATTCACCGGCCACTAGATACAGGGATCCCACCTTATTCTCAAACCTGATGGCTATTTAAATGCGCTCGAATGACCCCTTCTCATACTGAGAATGTATAGAACCCTATTCCGGTCTGGTCCGGTATGGAATGAAAGGTTTAAAAGCTTTACAAGAAGAGCTCGCAAGACTCCAAGATCGTCTAACAAAGAGAGAATGAAGATCCGAGCGGGTATCAGCTTGGATTTCTTCGGGCGTCGATCACTCAATCACAGGTCGCTCTGTCATTGTCCGATTTTTGCGAAGGCAGCTCTCTGGGTCCCTACCGACGCTGGGGTGCAAAAGCATGGGGAGCGAACAAGATTAGATACCCTGGTAGTACATGCCGTAAACGATGGGCGTTCGCCCTTGGTCTACGCGGATCATGGGCCCAGCTAACGCATGAAACACTCCGCCTGGGGAGTACGGTCGCAAGACCGAAACTCAAAGGAATTGACGGGGGCCTGCACAAGCGGTGGAGCATGTGGTTTAATTCAATACAACGCGCAAAACCTTACCAGCCCTTGACCTATTGTTTTGTTTGATACGAAATCAAATTCACATATGAGACAGATGAAATAGCTACTAGCTACGGATCCTACCGGTTAAAAGTCACATCGATTTATTGTGGCGTAATTTTAGAATTAATAAGTTGAATAAAAATATTTTATTCAATTTAATGGAGTTACTGGTTAAAAGTCAATGGTCCCCGGGTTGGCTCCTAACACACGAGTGATTTCTCGTATTATGGAACCTCGAGAATAAATTAATAAGTTGGTCTATTTAATGAATATGTGAAATGTTATTTATTCAGTAATTAATTTGTAAAATAGAAAAGACATTTTCTATTATTCTATGACAATATACGACACCACACGTGAGGAAATTAGGAAAATAAATTTTCTTGTATTACGTCACATGTGTAATTAATTATTTATTTGTTAAGATAATGATTTTATTATTTAATGAAGATTATCTTTTACTTAAAGGAAAAAATAATTATCTTATGAAAGGGATAAACTCTCAAACATGGTTATTTTCCTATATAAATGGAGTTTCTTCCAATACATTGGCACAATATCTTCTGTGCCACTTTCCACTGAAAGAAGAAAAAAAAATAGTTTCTTGTCCTAGCCACTGAGAGGCTACCTGGGCAGTTTTGTGTCTTAGATCACTGACCTCATCATGGTCCTCTTTAGTCATTTCATTTTTGTCGGCCTCATCTGTCCCTTCATCTTCATATAGGACTTGAAATCGTGATCCACCAATGGGATTGTCTCTAGAAAAGGGCTTGTTGGTTAATACGCCAAGCCCAGAGAAGAGCCCACAGATACATCATTGGGCCTGTATGTTGGCCTAATAGAGAATAAGGTCCTCGGCCTAATTAGCCCGCACTTTCATAAAATCCAGCACACCCTTCGCCTCTACAATACTCATCAATGGCAGGGCAACGAGCGTCGATCAAACAAAGCCTTCAGCCCGCCCTTCACAGGTCAACGAGAAGCATTGGGGGCCGACCTGCTCGCCCCATCTCGCAGTCCGACCCAGCTTGGACCAAGCCCACTAATTCAGGAAACAAGAGGTAATGCATGACTGTTATAAGCGAAGAACCCGCAGCGGTTGTAATCAAACTCGCCCATTCAGACGCTGCCACGTCAGCCATATAGTTAATTGTGTTTATTACGCACTAATTACTCTTTGTAACTGCTGAATCGTAGCCCTATAAATAGCAGCATTCATGCCCTGAAAAGGACATCTGATATCTCATTAATGCAAGCAGATAACCTCTGCCAATTTGTCAACAACAAGATCGCCCATTTACTGCTTTTTCATCCTCATATAATCTTCATATCTTTCTTGAGCACCACCGCGTCTCACCGGAAAAATCACTCACTTCTGCTAGATATCCACCGTTAAAATCAACCAAACCTGTTCATGATAACTCTGACGTTATCAATATTCTTAAACCGATTATATGGTCATGGCTATTGATTTTTCATTCCCAAACAAAGTCTTCTCCTTCTATTGATTGCTATCATCCAAGGGCCGAATGTATTTTCCATGGTTGGACCGCTTCCTACCACTTCCTCAACAAATGAATCTGCTTAGGCACTTTGGACGTTCATATAGCACTACGTTTGTCTGGGCAAGCATCCCTTCTATGCCCAAATATCCCACAATCAAAAGAGATCATTCCAAATCCTTTTTATTCAACTTTAAAACGATGTCCATTTAAAACTATGGTTGATCTTAGAGTTCGTTCCAAATTGACTTCTACACATACTCTCGCATATTTGCCTCTGAAGTTTCGGAGTGTGAAACAGTCTACCTTGATGACTTTGCCAACTCTATTTCCAGTTTTATTCAAACATTTGTCTTGAAACACCCCCAATTGGATTTCTGGAAATCGGATCCAAGCTAAAGTTGTCTTGATTTTCTCTTTTGAAGGAATGAAGAAGGGATTCCATTTCATCACTGATTGATAATGTCCCAGAATCATTCAAGGACCGTTCTCCATAGCAGTCTCGTAATCTTCTTTTTTAGTGAAGCGGACGACATAGAAGCCATGTTCTAGATACGTCGATTTCAATCGCCCCTTTTGCTTTCCAGATAGTGCTGAGCCGCTAAGAAAGATAGCTATAGGACACAGATTTCCCAAGGATTTTAATGATTAACGCCTTTTTCTAGGGTTTCCAACGATCTAAACATTCTTCCAAAAGGATAATGATTTTGTCCTCGTCGTGATCATTCCCCGTGAAATTGTCAATGGTGTCAACATGATCATTGAACTCTTTGTCATCTTTATCATCGCCTACATAGAGGTTGGTATCAGCACAATGTCCTCTGACTACATCGATGCCACTACGACCGATCCAAATGTTTGAAAGTTGAGTATCTGATTGGTCATATTAACCGATTGTCTTGGATTTATCAACGCTACAATCAATCGGATCTTGTTCCTCAACAGAGACCTCTATCAGGGAGACCTCCATTTGGATGTTAGGGAGAGGTTGGACACCCTCTGGTGGTTGAAGAGACAAGAGAACGAAGGCAGAGGGGAATTGCCACCGCCGCTAGGGTTTCCACAAACGCATATGTTTAGTTTTAGGGCTAAGGGTCCAAAATGACACAAAATATACTTAATTAGGTAAATAGGACATGCTAAACATTTCATTTGTTATAATGATACAAATTAGATAGAGAGATCAAAATATCATTAACGAAGAAAAATTTAAAAAACAAAACAAAAGGGAAACAGGCGCATGGAAGATTTTTATTTTTTTTTTTATTATTATTTTTTTTTTTTTGAGAACAGGCGTTGAGTTTTATTATTTTTTTATTTTGTTTTTATGGAGAGAAGACGTTGAGTTGTTGTTGGGTTTTTTTGTTTGTTTGTTTTTTTTTTTTGTTTTTTGTTCTGGATGCGGAAAAGTTACAAATAAAAAATTGTTATTTTCTCTCTTTTACCCAATATTTCAAACGGTTATATCTTTTTGGTATAAAACTCTGATTATCGTGATTCTTTCATCATAATTCATATTTTATTCGTCGACACGATCAGAGACACCGTGATGCAGAGACACTATGATGCATTGACCACCGCGATGCATTGACCACCCCAGTTCAGTGACCACATCGATGCATTGACCACCCCGATGCAGTGACCACCGCGATGCATTGAGCACCCCGATGCATTGACCACCGTGAGGCAGTGACCACCCCCGATGCATTGATCATCGCGATGCAGTGACCACCCGATGTATTGACCACCACGATGCAGTGACCATCGCGATACATTCACCATTGCGATGCAATGACAACCGCCATACATTGACCACCTCTGATGCATTGACCACCGCGATGTATTGATCACCGCGATGCAGTGGCCACCGTGATGCACTGACCACCGCGATGCATTGACCACCCCGATGCAGTGACCATCCCCGATGCATTGACCACCGCGATGCAATGACCACCCGATGGGTGACCATCCCGACGCATTGACCACCACGGCGCAATGACCATCGGGATGCAATGACCACCGCGATGTAGTGACCACTGCGATGCATTGACCGGTGACCACCCCTGATGCAGTGACCACCCCAATGCAGTGACCATCGTGATGCAGTGACCACTGTGATTCATTGGCCACCGTAATGCATTGATCACCCCGATGCGGTGACCACCACGATGCATTGACCACCGCGATGCGGTGACGTTCCCGATGCAGTGACCACCCCCGATGCATTGACCACCACGATGTAGTGACCATCGCGATGCATTCACCACTGGGATGCAATGACCACCCCGATGCAGTGACACTCAATGACACCAATATTTTATGAAGTGACACCCAATGGAAACAACATTTTATGAAGTGACACCCTATGCAATGACACCCAATGACACCAACAATTTATTCCAAATCATACTCAAACCCACCATCAAATTCATGTCACTGTACCAATTTTCTGAATTAAAAAACAGATAAGTAAAAACGATTCGTTGAACATCTTGAAAACATTTTAAAAAATCAAATGTATATTCTGTGAATTCGCAGTAGACAACTTATAACTTACACATTACAAATGTGAAGAATAATTCTTATAATTAATGGTTTGCCTTGCCCAATATTTTGTTTTGTTTCCAAGTAAATCTTTTGGGTGCATCTTTTACTATTCATTAAACCACACCAACCCAAACTGACTTGTAAAATTCAAAAGCATAAGCTGCAATTCCTTTTTTCACACCCTTACTCACTTTTGTCCTCCCTATTTAAAATAAAAAAAACTTTCAAGTATCCGTTTACACCTAGACTCCACATCGAAATTTTCCCTGGAGAATTGCCTAGAATTTTTCCTAAGCAAGAACATGTGCCTTTTGGTTGCCATGAATTTCATTGAGAGGAACAACAAGAACCTTATGATTCTTAGCAACAATGAACCTTGTGATTTAGGCAACTTCACTAGAAATAGCTTCGTGCACTCCTGCAAAAACAAATCATATAAAGTAGTATTCTTGACAATTTAGTATCGACGAACTTCTGTCAGGTAATAATGGACTCTATTCACAAACGGAACTGAGAAGAAACATAAATACCTTGGCCATTTTACATTTGGTGGCAAATAAAGACAGAGCAATGTTTCAAAACCATGCCTCCACCACATCCCAAGACATTCTCCCACATGTGCATCATCAAGCAAGAAATGAGCAGGAACACTATGCAATCGTGAATGGCTGAAGAGCTTGGACCTTCAACTAAAGCACCGTTATCCACATTCTGTTCAGCATCGGTTGACTCTTCTTCTCTTAGGAGACAGTTGTACCTAATAGAGCTTCATTACTGTATAAAAAGCCAAGCTTAGGGTCTAATAGATAATTCGAAGGTGCAAAATCGCACCAACCATGTGATTTCTTTTTCGATGAAAACCGGTGCCAGCTATCCCTCGAAATCGACTTGGAAGTATCACACGGATGCTCAATCCATAATTGGTAGCAAGCAAAGCAATCCCATTTAGAGGAAGTAGTATTGCGAGGATCCATAATTTGAAGATAAATGCTGATATAAGCAGGAAGAGCTTGAGAATTACCTTTAGGGTAAATTAATAGGCGGCAATCATAACCACCTACCTCAAAATACTTGCTCCATAGTGCACGAGTCTTGTTTTTCGAAAAATTGGTAACAGTCCATTTGCATATATCCGCGTCATCAACTCTCCGATCAACAACCACCATATCGCCGGCGGACGCTGTGTCTCTGGAAGAAGAAGGATCCTCCACCGCCACCATAGGCTTATCAAAAAACGATATAGGTTGAGTTGTTGGGGAAGACGAAGATGATTGAGAAACAACAGAAGAAGATGGAAGAACGTTATGAGATTGGTCGAAAGGAGAAGGAGAAGGAGAAGATGATGATGAATATAGCCACATCGGAGCAAGAATGCAGGGGGTGGTGGCGTTTCTGTTCAGTATCGATTAATTGAATCCATTGGATCCAAGCACTTGACTCTAATATCAGTAAGCGCGAGATTATATAAGGATAATATAAGAAACTGAGATAAAATGTATCATTATAAAAGATTATCTTTTTTTTTTTGATGTCCTAAATACCTAATTAAACCTCAAAACCGATGCTTATAAACAAATAACCATTAGTTTTTTTTAGTAAATTATTTAGATAAAATGTATATTTTTTTTAACTATATGAAAATCAAAATCAATCTAAAGTCAAAGGTTTTGTTTGGTATAATAGTTTCTGTGAATCAAACCAAATTATAATATGGAATAATTCAAATCAAATCGATCCAAATCAAACCTGGATCCCCACCTGTGTACAAAAGGGTTATGTGCACTTTTTAACCACAAATTTGGTTTCTTTAATATATACGTTTTTACACAGATTGGTGTTGTGTATGGGAGGGGATCCCATTTCGATCCGAACCAATCAAAGTCAACAACCAACAATCAGCAAGTTGAAAGTAAATCATAAAACAAGATTGAACGAGCTTTGTTCATCTTTCTTCTTTTTATTTTTAATTTTCTTAAGAGAAATTAATTATTTTACTCCAACTTTCACATATACCAATAGGCAAACATAGTTGAAATAAGAGGGGTTGGGGGGAGGGAACTTTGGAGATGGATTAATTTCCCAAAGAAAATCTGGGAAAGTTCTCTTTGCATATTTTAACTATTATATATTCCGCAGTACATATGGATCAATTATTTTCACCAATTTCTTTTGAAACATCACACCCATAAACAAAACAATCAACCGATAAAAAAAAAATCGATTCTAAAACCGAGAATCGACGTTTACACCGTCAATTATGATGATCCATAATCGAAAACAACATGATCAACGGTGTAAAAAGTTTGATTGAGGGGTGATGTAAAAAACAATATATTTAACGTGGTGGTGCCATCAAAGACGCCCGAAGCTATATCGCAAAGATCCCGGGAGAAAATATCCTTCCATTGTTACAAGAAATTCCAGAAACTTCAATTGATGATCTTGAAGCAAATTCAGAACTACATTTCTCTTTCTCTTTCTTTTCATCCATCACTATTTGCCTGTATCTGCAGTCTGTGCTACAAAATGCTTTATCTCCCCTGCACATAGTATTCAAATTCACATCATTATTTCAATTTTCATTTTTTCTAATAGTGGATTAAGTGTCACTACTCTTGTCAGAGTAATATAATTCCTCTGACAAATGAAGTAGTTTTACAATTTTGCTAATACCGAAATATTTCGGTATTAGCAGAATTGTTATGGATTGAGTGAGAGGTAAGTACCTGTACATATAGATGTCTTTGCCATGAAGCTTTTTTCGACACATATGACAACAACTTAGAAAATCAGAAGCTGGATAATCTGCAAAATCATCGAATCCAGTCGGAGAAACGGTGAAAATACTTGGATTTTTTCTTGTTGATCTTCTCCGATCAAAATCTCTTCTTTGATTCTCCCCATCATAATATACTCTTGCAAACTTCTTGTTATCTGGGCCGATCCCAGTAACAAAAGTGTAATCTTCCAAACTGTTTACTTCATGATCATCTATAACTCCTCTGTTTGCAGTTGAATTTTTGGGGGAATTCACCGGAATCGGATTTGATCGCGGGCTCGAACTCCGGCGACATATAACCTTGCTGGCCGGAGCTTGTCTTCCACCATCAACGTATTTTTCCATGGCAGCTACTATTCCTAGTCCAATTCCATTAAGATTATGGTTTATAGGTCCTCTTGGAGATAGAATTTTGCAATCTGAAGGATATTTTGAGATGCCGGAGGCATCCCGGAAACCGCTGGACATGATTGAATTTGAGAACTTTCCGATCACTGGAGCCGGCCTCTTAGTTAACATGGTTGTATTTATAATATATATATATAGCTAAAGAATTATGAAAAAAGTTCTACTGTAAAATGTTCTTGATTTAACAGAAATATTGCAGATGAAGTGTTTGATGGAGTTGCTAGACTTAGAACAATAAAGCCCATGGTTTGGTTGCAATTATAGGAGTGCGCTCATAGAAAGCGACAAAATAAAATGATTGAGACAATTTCTTTCATTATTAAATGGAGGTTTTTCAGACTTAAAAAACATGGAAGATTTTTCTTTCCTTTTTTAAAATTTTTTTTTGAAGGTTATTATTATTATTATTATTATTATTATTATTATTATTACTATTATTATATTTTCATTTAAATGCTACTACTATTTACAATATTTTTATACCATTAAGAATAATATATACTGTACTTCATTAATTAAAATATTATAATCATAACTAATAATATTAAATATGTTATGTCAATTATTATAACACGATTATTTTGATTGTAGATACCCTTTTTATTTAATTAAATCTGATGAAGAATGGGGCATTTGTTATAATATATTTTTTACGGTTGCATTGTTATAATGTTGGTTAATGGGTATTCTTTCATTCATACTTTTTTTTTTCCTAATATGAAAGGATAACGCACATATCCATTAATTCGTCTTAAACGGGATTCGAAGTCTGGTCTCCCCATTGGGTAGCCAGGTTAAACCCTAGTGGAAACCACTAGAGCAATGTACCAAGTACTTTCATTCATACTTATATGGAATAAATGTTCTCTCACACTACATCATATTCATTTTATTTCATTCGAAACTTGATAAGCATAAACAAAATCTTTATTAAAATTTATTCTTTGAATAAGGTTCCTTTCACGTACAGTCGTGCGGACCTTAGGCCGATCTCTTTACACAACTCGGTGAACAACTTGATCTCTCGGGTAGTGGTGAACAGGCTCAATCGGGTAATCAGGGATGTGGTGTCCGGGAATCAGAGTGCCTTCGTGTCTGGGAGATTGATTACGGACAATGTTATGATCGCGTTTGAGGCTTCCATTCTCTGAAGGCGGGGCTGCAATAGTGTCACAATCATGCTGCTCTTAAGCTGGATATGGTTAAGGCTTTTGACAGGGTGGAGTGGCAGTATCTATGGGTAGTGATGAATCGTATGGGGTTCCCTCAAGTAACGATAGATCTTATTCGGAGATGTGTGACCTCAGTAACGTACATGGTACTACTGAATGGACGACCAAGCCGGTCTATTAATTCCACACGGGGAATCAGGCAAGGGGATCCTCTGACGATGTTCTTATTCATTGTCTGTGCAGTGGGGCTTACGGCGCTTATTAACAGATACAATGCTCAGGGACTACTTCGAGGTATTCGGTTTGGGTCAGTAAGGGAGATGAAGGCGTCGCATCTTTTGTTTGCAGATGATAGCATGCTCTTTTTTGAGCTGGCGGAGGGGGCGGTCGAGAATTTGTTGGACCTTTTTGCGAGGTATGAGGCTCTCTCGAGCCAAGCTATCAACTTTCACAAGTCTAGTATGTACTTCAGTAGTGTGGTGTCGGAGGATGAAATGGAGCAGTGTTGGTCCGTAATTCAAGGCTTGTGAGAGTTCAGAAGGGGGGTGAATGAACTATCTTCGACTTTTGGAGTTTCTCACTTAATGATCAAAATTGATTAGTAGAACAGACTAGTAAAGTACTCGTCTGGTTTTACTGAGCTGGTTAAAGTCAAAAGGTGAGTGAAGTGGAATAATGATATAGTTCAAAATAAGCCTCGGCTTGGTTTTCAGTGTTGAGTTGTGTGCTATGGAATATGCAAGTACATAAAGTTAAGTGCTGAATGTAAATGAGACATGAAGTGTTATCGATATTCGGAGTGGCGTAATCTCCTACGTGACCGCTTCTCCGTGTCTTATGAGGTATCACTATTGTACTCTACACCGATACAATGGGTAAGTGTCCTTGACACCCCACAGATGCTTCACACTCTAAATAGTCAATCATTGACACCCCACAGATGCTTCAATTGTCTATTTGCATGCACCTCGTCTAAAGAACTCCCTTTCTCCAACGACTCGTCTGTTATTATGTTCCTTCACACCCCGCAGATGCTTCAACAGGTATCCTGACTTCCTGGTGATTGATTATCGAAAGTAGTGGGTGCTGTGTCAAATTAATGATACAAAGATGAGAGCTTTTGTTGAATCTGACTTTGAAGTTTTGGTTGTAGCTCTCTTGATCAAGTAGATCACTAGATGTTTTCTTTAAGCTTCGTTTATGTTGATCTGATTGATTTCTAGATCAAGATTGGTAAGCTTTTGTTATGATCTTGTTATCGTAGAGATTGAACCAGAGATAGCTTTTTAGGTATATTAAGAACTGTTACAGAACTCCTCTTTCAGTTGCTCTTCCTTGTGCTTTTATACTCGCTGTAGGGTAGGTTTGCCGTTAAGTAAATGAGTGGTCCTCATTTATTGCTGAGTTGTAATTCAATTCAAAAAGGCCCGTTCATCTTTTGCCCGTTGGAAGCTTGTACTTGATGGCTTCCAGAATGCAATCTTTTAGCATTAAAGGCTATCTCTCCAATTTTATGATTTTGTAGCCGTTTGATCAAATGTTGATCATATGGATGGCTACACGCCCTTTGATTTATCACTTCAAATTTCATTTAGTCACTTAGTAGCATAGTTGTATTTCTAGTCTGGTCCTTGACTAGTCTGGTTCTTGAATGCTTTACTCGTCTACTTGCTTGCTGGTCTATTTTGCCTCTTTAAAAACTCTGACTTCTGGATGAGTAGTCTGCTTGATGGATGAGAATCTGGTCTTCTGAGTCTTCAAGCCTAGACTAACTTAGACTATATTTGATTAAGTGCAAATACAAGCAATGTCCGACCAATCCTATACAATTCGCATGTCAGACTACTATGCAAACTTATACTTGGTTTTCTAAACAACTATTTTGGTATGATCAAAACTTCTAATATTTTGGGACCTAACAGCAGGTATCGGATGTGCTGCAAATCCCGCATGGTGACGGGACGGGAAAATACTTAGGCCTCCTTATTTGACGGGTCGGAATAAATGGCAAGTCTTCACTTATTTACGGGAATGGATCTGGAAAAAACTCTCAAGGTGGAAGGACAATCTGCTCTCCCCGGAAGGAAAGATGTAATGATAAAGTTTGTATTACAAGCCATTCCGACATTCATTATGCAAACCATAGTCCAGGAGCTAGATAAGAAGATTCGAGACTTTTTATGGGAGGACACGGAGCAGCGGAGGAGGGTTCATTGGAAGAGTTGGGAGATTTTTTGTCTACATAAGAATTTGGGAGGGTTAGGGTTTCTAAACTCAGAGTTCTTTAACATTGCCCTTCTGGCCAAGCAAGCGTGGCATCTGCTGACCCTCCCAGCGTTTCTGGCTACTCAGGTGTTGAGAGCTAAGTCTTATAGGGAGTCTACCTTTTTGGCGGCAGGTTTGATGACTAGGTCCTCATTCATCTGGCGTATTATTTTGGAGGGACGGGACCTCCTGCTGAATGGCCTGTGTGGAGGGTTAAGGACGGATCGTCGATTTTGTTTTCTTGGATGCATGGACTACACGGGGCCCACCTTTCGGATTTCTTTTGCAAGCCACGACCGCCCTATGGGGAGCAAGGTTGCAGATTTGTTGATCTAGTGATGTGGATGTGGAATGCTCAAAGAATGAAAGAGTGGTTCCGCTCCCGGGAGGTAGATGTCATTTTAAGTACTTCTGTGGCAAAAGGGCATCTTGTAGATAGGAGGGTATGGCACTATGATCGGTGGGTTGTTTACAAAGTCAAATCCAGGTATCACTTAACAGTCTTTCTGTATCGTTTAGGCGGCGCTAACGTGGGAGCATCAACGTCAGGGGGTGTGGATGGTGTTTGGAGGCAGTGTTAGCGCCTTTCTATTCAGCCATGCATTGCCCTATTTCTTATGGAGTTGTTTACACGACTGTCTCTCGATTGCACAAAACTTAGCAAAGGGGCTAAAGGATAATAGAAGTTTGGCATGTGGACAAGTGATGTATGTCAACTAGATGATACGTTTCACGATGTTTTTACCCAGATTCTCATGCTTTTGTTGATGTTTTCGTATCAACTCGAGCGATTATTGTGATGATTTGGACCATTTTGTGTATATAGTAAATATTATGAAAACCAACCCTTTTGTCGATTATATTGTCTTATTAGCCAATTTTGTTATCGGATTTACGTGTTGTATCTTTGCATTTTTTGTCGTAGCACAGATACCAAGGCTTAGAGCTTAGATATTGAGGTGTTGGAGCTTGAGAGTTGATCATGGATGGACCCAATGCATCAAGGGCATGGAATGCACACTTCAAAGCTAAATGGTGTACGCCTGTCATCATATGGCGCACGCCAATGACATCCAGAACTATCAGAGAGTTGCCTTTCATAATTGGCGCACGCCAAGGAATTCAATTTCCCGCCCAAAAGTTTGAGATCAGAATCTCTGAAGAGCATTAAATGCATGATGTCAGCCTCAACTATCCGTCATAGATTGGCGCACGCCAAATACGCATAAAGAGATAATGGCCACGCCAGAAGGCATTGGCACACGCCAATGAGTGCTGATTCAGCATTTAATCAAAACATTTACTCTATCACCATACACTTTTACATTACCACTCTCTCTCAAGTTCTTGAAGGCACCCAAAACCTCAAGGCTCTCCTAGCCAATATTTCATCAATATTTAGCATTTGATTCCATTGTAAACATTAAGGAATATGAGTTTGATTCTAGAATCACTTTTGTGGGAACAAGTTTATCACTTTTGGTGTACAAACTCCATTGAAGCTTCTTGTTATTGAATGAAAGTTTCCTTTGACAAGTTCATAGCTTCTTGTTGGTGAATTCTTAGCATTTACTTTGATTTAATTGTTCTCATTGATATGAATTCTAACTTTGATATGTTGGAGCTCACATCCATGAGTGGCTAGTTATATAATAGTCAAGATAATGTAATTGTGATAGTTTAATCTCTATTGGTTGATTCGGAATCTTAATTTGTGATTCATGACTTCATGTGTGTTGTTTATATTCTCTTATTTGCATTGTATGTCTTGTTATTGTTGGAGTAATTAACTAACACAGTAACACTTAGACACACTCACTTATTTGAGACCGAAAGGAGATACTAGGTGTGGGAAAAGATAGGAGAACCGGAAGGTAAAATTGACCTTAAGTGGAACTCAATTTCTTATCCGGGGGTCGTTGTTCATTCATTTCACTCAAGAACTTAATCATGTTGAATCGCTAGTTCTAGGATTCTTAGACCAAGGAGGAGGCATAAATAGTTCCGTACACTCGTATGAGGGGGAATTGCTAGCTTAAGAGTGCACAGATAACACACACTTGAACACTAATGGAAGGTTGATAGGTTGTTTATTCCCATGACGCTAGTAGAGATTGACTTGATCATTGCATTGCCTTGGCTAAGATTTTTGTCATATGATCACCCATTTTAGTTGTATTTGATCGAGCTTAGTAGCTTGATATTGAGGCCGATTACTTTCTTGTTTCATTGCGACTTAGATCGAGATAATCATAGCTTTTCGGTACTTAACTTCACAATACTCGTGGGATACGACCTTGACCACTTACTAGACTACAATTAACCTGGTATACTTACCGGCGATACTGAACCCCTAGAAAAGTTCGATCAAGAGGAGGATGAATCGTTGAGCCATACTATTTTTGAGTGTGAGTTTGTTGCCCAGGTTTGGGAGTTGACCCCCCTTTGCTGATACGGTGAGCGTTGGGCTGTTGCTGTGAATTTCATGGATTTCTTTATGAAGCCCCTGCAGAGGATTGCCAAAGAGAGGGTAGCGGAGTGTTTGTGGGTTATGTGGCATATTCGGAAGGCACGATGTAGCACAGTGTACGATGACCAGCCGATTTACATCTCTCGGATCTGTTCTACGACACTTTCGGTGGCACGAGAGTTTAGGGATGCCTGGCACATGGCTTGGCCTATAAGAGGCCCGGAGTACCCATATCGGTGGAAGGCCCGGAGGTTGGGGAGATGAAATGTAACGTAGATGCTTCGGCCATGCCTTCTGCCTCGGGGGTGGGGCTCATTTTCCATGATCACGAGGGTGTAATTTTGGCGGCTTACTCATTCCATTTGGAGCCGGGCATCGAGGTAGTTCTGTTAGAGATGCGGGCGATTATGATGGCATTAGTGGAGGGACAAAGGCTGGGACTAACGAGGCTAGTGGTGGAGAGCGAGTGTTTGACCTGCGTGCAGATGCTACATAGCGTGGAGGAGGACTATTCCCCTTTAGGTTGTCTTCGGCAGGACAGCCTGTTTGCGGCTTCTTTTTTCCCTTTGGTGCAATTTTCTTTTATTCAGCGAACTGGGAACGTCCCGCCGCACTTGTTAGCTAGATTTGATCTCTCTAGTCATAGAGTACTATCTTGGGGCACCCTGCCTCCAAACGATGTTCTCTCTGTATGTCTTGTAGATTTGAATGATTAATAAAATCTTCTTTACCCCTAAAAAAATATTCTTCGAATCAGAAAATGAATTGATTAATGTTTGAACGGACCAAAAGAATCACCGTATACCATGTGAAAGTGTTAGAACCTCCGTTTTTTTAACTGTTATTTTTTAGAAATTAAATTTTTTTTAATTTATTTGTTAGTTTAAAATATCAATACAATTATTATTTTTCCACTTATACTCTTCTTTCTAATTAAATCATAGTTTCATTTTTCAATATCATAAATAATAAAACACAATTTCCTAGACAATTTTTAACTTGGATACAATAAGAAATCAAAACGTCTTTTTAGGAGTAAGATAATATTAAATTTTAAAGGAAGCATAGCGTTGTCTTTTATAAATAATTACAGACACAATAATCCATTTTTTTTTAGTTTGCGTGTCTACACCAAATGTGATAGACTAAAAAAGAGAGGGAGTAAGAAGAAATTCTTATTCGAAGAGTTTTCGCATGCACTACTTGTTGGATGAACGACTTGTGTACAAGACGATAAATATTAATTTATCTTCTTGTACAGATGTCGCGTATCTAACGGATCGATACACGCGAGGAGAGCACATGTAAAAATTTGCCGGCAGTAAGACATATATGTTCTTAGTCGTAATATAGTATCAATTGATTAGTATGAGTTTTAATGTAATCAATAATATAAAATCGTGTTCAGTGAATTATTGCATCAATAATTTTCCTATCATGTGTAGTCTACTAAATGATGATATACATATACATATATTGAAAAATGGAATAGAAATAGGTGACTTATTATAATTTTTTTAATTGGGGAAGTGGAAGGGGATTATTATAATAAATTTTTTAATTGGGGAAGTGGAAGGGGATTAAAATAGGTGAAATTCACTAATTTTCAAAACCTAAAGTATAAATTATTTATGATGTTAACGTATTGCTATAAAAATTACGCGGTTGTGCTTTTCCCTATAAAAAAAAGTATTCTTAAAAATATTAGGATTGTGTCCTTATCCCTAATTTTCCATAAATTATTTATGATGTTCAACTAATTTTCTTTTTTAACTCAAAAGAAAAATAATCGTTTTTTTTAATTTATAAAAAGTCACTGTCACGGGTCATTATTTTGATAAATGTCTCTATCAAGAGATAATGTCCCTTCTATTAAGTCAATGAATTAAAACTGAAGTCCGTATATGGAACCGTGTGGAGGTGAAAGTACCATTATTAATATACGGGTATTTGTTAATGTTATAATAATTTTAATTAAAACATCAAAGTTGTGTTTGTTTTGCCCAGGGTTTTTTTTTTTTTTTTTTTATACGTTACATCACCAATCAATTTTTACAATTCTCCCATCAATCAAATCTTTAACTATAAATAAAAAAATATTAAATATCTCTTATCATTTCACTTTATCAACTTTATTACTTTTATTATCATTATTGTATTCATTATTCTATTTTATTTCACAAATCATTTCATAATCTACACAAATTTAAAAAAAACATCTTAACTTTCTAATCATTACTTCAATCACTTTATAAAAAAAAACCCAAAAAAAACTCCAAAAAAAACTTCAACCCAAAACAAACACAATAACAGTACTCTAAATTCATAAGGGCACTCCCAGCAGAAGCATCAAATTTTATCCCTAAAATAATAAAAAAATAATACATATTCTTATTTTACAACATCTCAATACAAAAACCTCCACAACAGCATCCATATCCTTATCCCTATAACATTTCAAATAATATTAAATCCTCACAACCCTATTTTTACACATTAAATATTTATTATTTCACTCCAGCAACATCCTTACCCATATCCCAATAATTTTAATAATTAAATATGTTTAGGGCGTGAATAGTGCATCCCTACAAGTAGGGATACACTGTTCATATCCCAAAAAATAAATAGGGACTCTGCTGTGGAAGCTATTTTGAGGTAAACTCTATTTTTTATCTTCATTTTAGGGATATGGCAAAATATAGGGCTTCTGCTGGGAGTGCCCTAACCGACCTTTCAAAAAAAAAATCATATCCGAAAACTAATCATTATTGTTCATTTTTTTAAGGGAAGAGAATTTTATTCGAGGCGGGGGCGGGTGAAGGGGAAATGATTTTTTCTTTTGGAAGGAGAAGTACTCTACATTTGTAACGTTCATGTCTCGGATATCGAGTCCTTATTAGAGTAACCCGAAATTCACGTAAACCTTGTGTCATATTAGAGGAATAAAAGATTCGCGTGGAAGAAAACAAGCTGAAGACTCGAGAAATAGACCTTCGAGGTCTTTCAAAACAACTACAGCCATAATACAACTGCTGTCAAACTACGTCATAAATAACTGAAAGTAAACACTATTATCAATTATAACTCACTTGTCTAAAAAGAAGGAACAACTATAAAAGGAAACTAAAACATAATCGACTCAATTGTTCCATCTTAAGCTAACACTCCAAGCTCGTGGTCAAATCTGCATGTACCTACAACCTTCTTATTCCAAATAAAAGAGTGAGCACTGCCGGACGCCCCGTAAGGAGAAAGAAGATCAAAAGAGAGATTAATGTATGTTGAATGCCGGGAAACACGACATTAATCTACTTCATCCAGTTCTAAAATAGTTTTAAAACCATAACTTGAAACACAATTGAACCAACTTTAAACCATGCATAGAAAACATGACTATTAACTACGTTCAATTCATCTTGCACGTACTTGTTCGTTACAGTAATTACTTACTTAACTCGTATTCCTGATTGGTCATGTCTGATCTTGAGTCTTACTTACTTGACATAAGGGAATGGTGCGACATGAGGAACATGACTTGTCATACGTCCAACGTTGGGTTGGGTCACTATACCCCGTTCGGTACGTTGTCTTGAGAACAACATGGGAATACAACTATTCACATGTCCGACATGGGACTTGGAATGGTACTCCGTTCAATACATCGCGAGGTTACTAACTATGAACACATAGAAGCACATAAAGAACATAATATCATATCTAACCTATGGGAACATTCCAAGGCCGTAACAACACCGAACTCCAATCCTATCTCCACTACTCATAACCAAGACACATAACAGTTTACATAAAAAACTAGAAATAGAATAACGTTCTGAGAACGCATTTTGGCAAATACCCGACAACACGTAATTATGTCTCGTTCGTCCAATTTAACATGAAATAGTAATCAAATCAACTTAAAACAAAATATTTAAATATAAATTTGAAACATTTTGATAAGAAGAACTTCTTACCTTTAGACGAGCCGAACTACGAACCGAACAACATCTTCCTTCCAAAACTTACACGAATATACAAACCATCGAAACCCTAATCTCAAAGCAAAGACCCACAACTTAACAAGATCAATCTATGAATTGAATTAGGGATTATGATGATTACCTTCTTGAGATGAGACGAGATTCAACACTGGTCGTGAATAAAGATCTGCCTCGAAATTGAGTCTATGATCTGCAGACACATCCTGGAGAAAGTCAGACGCACCATGGACACCAAAAATGGGCCGCTTAATAGAGAGCAGTGCTCGGTTCAACCAGCTGGAAGTCAACGGGCATGTCCCGGGAAGTCCGGGGCATGTCTGGGACAAGCAGGTCACTTAACCGAGGGGGCTCATCGGTTCAGCGAGCCAGAAAAGATGAAAACTCCAAAAACATGATTGTGATGATGTCTAGGGATCCTTGGAGCCTTTTATACACTTTTCAAGGCTTAGGTTGGTTTTCCAAAGACTTGGAGGAAAAGAAAACCTAAAAAGAAAAGGAAAAGAAATTTCGAATGCACTAAAATACCCTTACAAAGAGGTGAGGGGTTTTACAACGTATACAATAATTATTCTTACTTGATTTAAGTCTAGTGTTGAGTAGACTTCCCTGTCGTGATAGAACCCTGTGGAATTTGCTGTCATAAGAGAAAATACACAAAACGATATCAATTTTTTTTTAAGGTTTGGATCAATACGACGTCGTTTTCATCTCATACACTTATCACAACACCATACTATGTATTCACCCATTGTAGAGGATACCCATCTCCGTTGAGTGTTTTCTTGACTATATATCGGTTAGATAATTGATACATCAAGTCCGTAAAAGAGCCCGTAGATCCGGATCAGGCCCATATGCAGGCCCAACAACTGATAGGGTCCTTGGCCCAATCAGTCCGCCCTTTCGTAAGCTGGACCAAGCCGAGCATAATCCATCCCGCCTCATGCCATTGCAATTTTTATCATTGGTCAGACCTACGGGTGTCGATCAGCAAACTTTTAGCTCGACACAAAGCGTAAGGGGCCGACCTGATCGCCCCTCCAACTCACAGTCCGTCAGCTCGGACCAAAGCCCGCTTAAATAGGCAACTATCTACAATGGTTATGTGCGTGTTCCTAAGTTCGTAATTTTGCATCTGTATAATTATCCCGAAGATTTGGTACTGTTTGGCCTCGTTTTATGTGTTTTACAGAATGTACCAAATCTGGAGCACTTTAGGGCGGATCTAGATCAAGGGGAGCATGTTGGGGTGAATGAAGTCCCAAAAGAAATCTGCTAAAGAACAAGAAGAAAAGTAAGCCCGGTTTACCGTGGGCTAGGTCCGGTAAACCGAGAGTCTCGTGGGACACGAAATCGATTCTGCCGCATTTACTAGGTCGGTTAGGGTTTCTGAGAGTCATAAGTCGGCTATTGTATCTATATAAAGCCGCATCAACTAAGTTTTGCATAAGTTCTCAATTATATTCTATCTTTTATTATACAATTTGATGAAATAAAGTTTGCATAAGCTTTGGGGAGTTATTTTCTGGTTTCCTTCCCTTTCTCACCATCTCTAGCTTGAGTGGATCAAGCTAGGTCTCCATTGTTGAAGGTATGAAACTTTGAACATTCCTTTTTGTCTTCAATATGGTAGATCTGTTTGTATTTACGTGTTTTAGTTAATCTGCATGTTTAACGACCCCATAATTTACTTAGATTAATCGAAATTGAGCAATATAGATCCAGAATTGAGAAAAGCCGCCCCAGTAAACCGGCGGTCTATACCGGTTTACCAAGGCAAAATTTAGGAAACTTAATCTGGCTTAGCGTCAGCTACGTTGATCGACAAAAATAATTGAAATGAGTAATAGGTCTGGCCAATCTAGTATTCGTAGTTCGTAAATTAAAATTGAAGTACTGATAGTGAAGTGTTAGTTAGGACATTGTCTTGATGGACCCTAGGAACGTGCTAATCAGTGTCGATAGCTGCCTAGGCGGGTTAGCGGTATGAGTTAGCGCTCGATGCTTGCAATTCTATTTCTTTATGCGTATGGGCTATTACGGACCAAGTAAGGAGGGTAGCTGGCGTATAGATTGTCAACTACCATGGTCGGAGTAGATAGGGTTAGGAATTGCACCCATATCTTTAAAACTAAATTAAAAGCTCGCTCGATTAGTTTACGGAAATTATGTGGGGAAGTAAATACAAAGATTAACTAATCCAAGTTAGTAGATCGGTAGGAAGAGGGGAGGAATACCACATTTCTTTTCTGTTTATTGTTGGTCAATGACCACTTATATGTGTCTTCTTAAATAACATTAGGATCGTTTATAGTTAAGATGAATTGTCTCTGTGGGATCGACCTTGATTCGCTCTTACTATACTACGATGGACCTAGTATTCTTGCTAGTAATATCGACGTTAGTGACTTACACGCGATCAAGATTTTTCATGCCGTTGCCGGGGACAGTGGCCAATTTCAAGAATAAACATTTGAATTTGACTTAAGAAGTCGTTTTCTTTTTAATTATTTTCTTTTTGAGTTTTGAGTCGTTCTGGATCAAACCTGCACTGATTAATTGCCAGAATAATAAATTCTTGGCCCGGTTTACCGAGGGTTACCCCTGATTTACCGAGGTCCAGAAAATCGAATTCTGACAGCCCTTGTTATTCTATGTATATCCTAGTTGATTTTAGTTAGCAGGTTCGCAACAGTTGGGATCATCCCCAACTAAAGCGGGAGTTGCTAATCTTTTCTTTGTTTTATTTTGTCTCTTTTGCAGGAGTATCCGGACACTTCAAAAATTCAGTCAATTAAGAGAGATTAAGGCTAGACGAGTCAAACGCAATGCCTCGTACTGTGTTGAACATCAAGCCAATCTCTATGTATCCTGGATCAGAAGCCAGAGAGCAATATGAAGCTGATAAGAAGCGTATAGAGGAAGGGACTGAAACACTTAAACAGGAAGCCGAGGAGAGCCTGAAAGAGTACTCGACTTATCGGCCATGTACGTTTCCTATTGAGCTAATTGATATATCGTCCGACTACGACTCCGATGATCCGGAGGAGGATCCGGACACTATGTTCTCAGAGTCAGAGGATTACCCGGACTCTGACACGGCAGAAAAGTTAGGAGACCCTGGAACGTTTTGACTCCCGATCTTTATCAATGGTATATCTGTAGGTTTAGGCCTTTGCGATTCCGGTTCAAGATGTAACATTCTACCTCTATCCCTATGCCAGAAGATTAAGATTCCGGTTGTCATGGAACAAACCTGGTCTATGACTTTTGTCGATCGAACCAGAGATATGCCTGCCGGCTTGTTAAAGGATTGCACGATTAAGGCAGGAGGATTCGTATTCCTGATAAATTTCACGGTTATAGACGTACCTGAGGATCCGAATGCCCCAGTTATATTAGGTAGACCATTCTTTGCGACCAACAGAGCAATCATGGAATTTGATGGCGGGGAAATCACTTTAAGGTTGAACAATGCCGTATTTATCAAGATCTTAGAGCCCCTAGACAATAGGCCGGAAAGTTGCAAGATGACTTATGATTCAGGGAAAGTGGAAATCATGGAGATAGAAAGAAAGGGCATAGGTGATGGCCAAATCCTAAGTGTCCAATCTAACCGGCAGTGTACCGGGTCGATTGTAGTCTAGTATAGTGAGTCAAGGTCGAATCCACGGGGAAAACACTTGTGAGGTTACATACTAAAAAGCTTATATTAGTTCGATCTAGGTCACAATTTGCAAGATGGTGATTGAATGCATGAACAAAGAACTTGTGATAATAAAGATGATAAAACGATAAAAGAAAATAACCAAGACAATGCGTAACCTAGCCATCCTCTTGTATTATCATGGGAATGATCTCCTACCATTGGTGTTCGAAAGAGTGAAACGGTGCATTCCTAAGCAAGTAGTTTCCCCTCATACGAGTGTACGAAACTACTCTCTATCCTAGGTTTAAGGGTCCTAAACCTGATGAATTGGTATGCTACGCACCTGAATGCGATGACAATATCAACTATCCCCGGACAAGAAATCGAATGCCACAAAGGGTCGATTTTACCTTCCGCTTTCCTACCCTCTTCCCATGACTAACATCTCCTTTCGGTCTCCGTCAAACGTGTAAATGCTAACATTAGGCAATTACTCCAATGCAAGCAATCAATACAACACAAGTAGGAAAAGCTTCATCAAAATCAAAACTAGCAACAAAAACAATCATTCCCAATCAACATAAGAGGATAAACTAGAGTTACAACATAATCTTGGCTGGATAAGACTAGCCACTCATGTCTACAAATATCAACATCTCAAAATTAATATTCATAACCATGAGAACAATTGAATTAAAAAAAGATTAAAGATTACCAAACCAAATAGTACAATTTTGAGTTGGTGTTCTTCATCCCTTCCAAAAGCTTCAATGGACTAACAATAGTGTGATGAATCCAATCAAGTGACAGAGTTAAACTAGAATCCTTAGCCTTTACAATCAAGTTCAATAGCTAATTTCTACTAAATTCGGCTATAAGAGCCAGGGGTGGGGGTGCCTTCAAGATGGAGAAGTAGAGAAAGATGAAGTGTGTATATTATTTTGCGTCAATGGAAGGATAAAAGAGACCAATCCTTGCTGACTCTGCAAATTGGCGCAGGTCAAAGGTAACTGGCGTGCGTCATGTGCAATTGTGGTGTTGGCCTAGGTCACTGATCTTTGGCGCGCATCAAGTCCAATATGTATTAGTTGGCTGAATGACATTCGCATTAAATGCTCAGCAGAATGTGTAACTTCACTTGGCACGGGTCAAGGTCACATGGCGCACGCCATTTGTAACTGAAAGCACTATGATCAACTTTATTCTTCACTTGGCATGGATCGAACCCTCTAACGTGTGTCAGCGATCCTCGTGGGTTGAAATCCTTGCCTCAATCAGCAAAATCATCACTCAATAATCCATGGCACTATAAAGTCAAAAATCCATGCTCCCGCCGTGCTACATGTGCTGCAAAAATAGACACAGAGATACCACGCGTAAATCTGATAACAAAATTGGCTAATAACTACTAAAACAAAAGTAAAATCGTGGTTTTTCTGAAAGTTTCTATGTACACAAAATGGTTCAATCATCGTAAAATCTGCTCAAGTTGATGTCAAATATCACCAATTGCATTAGAAAAAAGGGGTGAATTATTGGAAATTGTATCATCAGGTTGACTTACATCAACCACTCCCCACTTAGTGTTTTCTCGTCCTCGAGCAACTAGAGCGATAAGGCTATCTCGAGTCACAAAAATACGATCATGCAACATCAAGAATTGAGGACCCAATTAGGCGATGTAACTTATCAAAATCACAAGAATATGTTCCCCACGATATAAAGCGGTAGTGGAGTGTGTGAGTGCATAATCCTCAAGTTTTCTACCAAACAGACGATCATCAAATCATGCAAGCCTTACTAAAAATGCAACCCTAAGCTTAGGAATGATATCGATCTCCCTAATTAGGCACTCAGAATCAAGGAGTTAGGTCAAGTAGTTGACAAATCGGCTTATAACGTTCAGGCTAGGGTAGTGGCTAACCGAAGGGAATAAAATGATAATCAAAAGAATAAGGCAAGATAGCAAGAATCCGCACCCTCGTCTTATTGAAATCAACTCCCAAATTAGTCACTTCCCATCCTTACATTACTTAGGATCTTACAATTTGCTTAAAAATTGACTTCAATGACTCATTATTCGACGATTAAGTATTTTCAACTCGTGCGCTTCTTTTTAACTTGAGTTTTTGAATTGTGAAGCCTTTATTCAACGCTTGGAATATGTACAACAACATAGATATATATATATATATATTTATTTTTTTTATTATTTTTATTTTAAATAAAGATTGCCACACCAATGGTTTCCGAACCAAACTTCACAAGATGCCATATCAACCTGCAAACATACTCATCCAACTCTTAGTTCCCAACCACCGCCCACACAATTAATAGACTCTTGATACGCTTGCGGGAGGCCAAAGGAATGTAGACCAAAATTTCGGCTAAGGGGCTCATAATGAGGCTAAATACAAACGGCTAGCTCAAGTGGGGTCTCACCACTCTACAAGGCTGAGATGGGGATAGAAAGGAAAATTTGCGTTCAGGAGAGCCGTTTGGCTATGGGCTAGTCAAGTAATGCAAAAAATCATCATCCCTACTCCGATTCCAAGTACATGTTATTTGTCTCAAAAGAATAACATTCCTAAGTTCAAGCTGCAAGCTAAAATTAGACGGTCCTGGCGGTGGAGAATCACCGCAAAATTTTAGTCAAGTCACAACCCAATATTCATGAGATCTCATCCGATCATATCTCAATAAAGACGATATACCAAAGGTAGGTCAACTCCCGGCGGTGGTCGATCAGTTGGATCCGAACAAGGGCTCTTCACCGTCGTTATAATATTTGGAGACAAAATTCTGACTTAATTTTTCTTGTGGAAGTGTTTAATTAAATTAATTCACTTAATAAATTTTATTATGGTCTCATCAAATATATCTATTTCTATAGACATACATCCCACACATTCATTTAGATCGTGCCTAGTCATGCATCTATCGTATCATATAAAATAAATACAATCACAAAATAAATAAATGCGTAAAGTAACCGACATGATCATGGACTTTTTCTAAGCGCGGTTTCGAATATAAATTGACGAAACCGCGGGTCACAATCTAAGGGTAGCTGCAACCGTCAATAGAATCTCTGTGTCTTATTTCTTTGGCGATCTTCCGCTCCATCTTGTTACATAAAATTCTATCTAATAAAATAAATACACCTGCCGCATACGGGGTGAAGCTAACGGGAATGGGATAATGCAGAAAATAAACTAGGTTATGTTCTTCATAACGGCCTAGGACAAATTTTAAAACCAACAGAAAATAAATCATTCACATCTATCCTATTGGTCGAGTCCATGATCAATCGGGGTCCATATAATCATATTATATCAATCACAATATCTGATCCATACAATAAAATCTTATGAAAAAGATAAAATCTAAATTTATGAACTTGCATCTTAATTAATCGATTAACGTTTAATCAATTAAATAATTTTATATAATCAATTAAAGAATTAATATTTAATTAATTAAATGATTTTAATCGAAACAAAATTAGCGAGTAATTTTAAAACGATTTCTATTTTAATTTTATTAACTAGAACTATTCTAAAATAAATTCAAAAATAAAATAGATCATTTTTGTTTCTTTTGATTCTTAATCAAAATGATGCCTTTGGTTTCCAAAACCAAAAGACATCGACCTAGGCCATTACCAAATATTGAGTAAAGGCCTAGGTTAACCTTAAAGGGATGCCTTTGGTTTCCTAAACCAAAATGCATCGACCTAGGCCATTACCAAATATTTGGTAATGGCCTAGGTTAACCTTAGATCCACAAAAGTGGTCCATACGCCTAACCCTTTTACTCAACAAATTGAGTGTGGTCCTTTTCATGCCATGTGGCATCCCAATGGTCCAAACTATTTGTACAATAGTTGGCCCAAATGACATCAACTAAACAACAAGAGATTTTATATGTACTATAAAAATCACAAAACACAAAACAAAATTTTCGGGTTCCACCAAATAAAATACCAGCCGACGCCGACCAACCCCGAGGGGAGCCGACGCCGACGGCGTAATTTCCGGAAAGGGTGCCGCCGCCAATCGGCCGAGCACCCCAAACGCCGATTGGTTTTTTTTTGTTTTGTTTCGCGAAATCATATCATGCATCTAGAAAAATTACTATGCTTAAGCTCGAAGTTCTCTGTGATACAACTGTTAGGAAATCTATGCGGGAACACATCGGAACCTTTTAACCAGGATCGACTTCGTTTAATACAATAAACACATTAAGTTAGTAGACGGTAATTACCTAGCTTGATCTAAAAGATCGATGCTTTGACCGTTTAGGGAGAGTATTAGTGCGTGCAAGCCGTCCACGTTTACGGCCTCTATCAATATCCACACGAGCATCTCGCCGGAATCCTCCTTTGATAACTACTAGAAAAATCTGGTTGCTAGACCGGCCTTTTTTCTCTCTCAAAATCTCTCTAGAAGAAGCTCTCTATTTTTCACAAGAATTATGAACTCTTGGAATTGTGATGATACAAAAGAGCTATCCAAGCCTCCCTTAAATAGGGTGACCTGCGCCCCCTGTTGATCCCAATCTGATTGGGAGAAGCTTTGTAGCAGATTAGGGAGAAAGAAAACATTTTACTAGTAAAATAAGGAAAATAGATATTCTAGATTTATCTCATTTAAGTTAATATCTCATATTAAATAAATCTAAGATATTGTCAAAATCTAATATTGACTATCTTTATCTTATTACCATAAATCAATTTATATAAGTCTATTAATATCTAATATTAATATATGATTATACCATTAATTAAATTGCACAATCCATGTGTATCTTATACACTTAAATATGGCGTCCCATATGCCAACAAATTGGCATCCGGAATATTCTTAATTAATATAATACTATGATTAATTAATTCTCAAAATACATGTATATCATATATACATACATGTATATTTAATTAATCAACATAATTAATATCTTTTACTATATTTATTCATAATAAATAAATACCACCATATCAATTTATCACTATAACACTTTATAGTTGAGATGAACTTTCCGATTTGGTTATCACTATAACCGCATTTTAATCCGGCTAGATGTTCTTATGTTTGTGACCCGATAGGCTTCCAAATATGTTGGCCATAGACATAAAGTGCAAATTATGAAAATGTCCTTCGTACCTTAGGATCACGGAATAGCGTCTAGCAACACACCGTGACCCCCAATCATCGGATGAGTAAAAAAGCAATGACTACTACCTTTCATGTGAAACAGTTACCGTGTAAATAGAATCCTATAGCTGTAATAATATCCATACAATCGTGTCTCGAGTGTCAATACATCAACGATCGTATCTTATAATCTGGATATATTGCTTTCTCGGAATACTCAATTACTCCCACTTTGCGAAGATTCATGAGAGCTAGACATTTTTTATAAGAAGGTCATTTCAGATATTTACTCCTAATCATAGGATACGCGATTTCCGGACGAACAAACATGTATCCTACGTATGCTTCAATATCATACCCGAGCACTACCGCATGATCACCCTATGGCTAGGGGAAACCTCAATAGTGTCAAAACATGACAATCTACACTGAGATGCCATGAAGACTCTGGTCTCAGGATAATTACACAACTGCCACATACTGCGACACTTAATGTGAGTGGGCCAGTCTAACGTACACATTCTCTAATACACGTCCACGTACAGTCCAAGTGTCTCTTCACTTCGATAGACGAGATCTATCCTTATCTTTAATAAGATAGAAGACATCTAATACGTGCTAGTCTAATCGTGCTATTAATGTCCCGTTTAATAGCACATACGACTAGAGACATTTAAGCATCAAACCTTTTAAAGTGAGTCGAGATCTCATCACCTTAATCACTATTATTATTTCTCTTTCACAGTTTGACACTAGGGACGTTATCACATATACAATATCATATTTGTTCCATTAAATGAACAAATATATAATAACAATAAGCCATTTATTATATGTATATACATAAAGAAATAGTAGAAATGATCTGACCCGGTCAGATCCGGTGCAACCCGATTGGGTTTAGGACACTATTTCAACCGAAGCCCCATTGTCAAGGGTGTGATGTTGCTATTTATAGAGCCATGAGTTGGATGTTTCCATGCAATTGACAGGTTTTTGCCACGCTGCGGCAGGCTGTTGGACGAGCTGTGAGCTGCCAGCTGAGATCTGACGGACTCAAAAAATTAAGATTGTAGGTCAGACTCAAAAAATTAAGTCCGCAGGACAGACTCCAATAATTAAGTTTGCATGGCAGACTCAAAAAATTATGTCTGCAGGACAGACTCAAAAAAATAAGTCTATAGGTCAGACTCAAAAAATTAAGTCTGCAGGTCAGACTAAAAAAAAAATTTGTAGGACAGATATTGAACTGAGCTCTGCAAGTTAGAATCAGCAAGTTCACAACAATCAAGTATGCAGGTAAGATCCAAAGGCAAAAAAATCTACACACGTTACTAAATATGCCATCCATAAAACCGTAAGTTCATGCATGGCATACTGGGGGAACAAGATACCCCACTACGGATCAAAGTACTTCAAGTAAGTGACGGATCAAAGTACTTCAAGTAAGTGCTGAAAATAAAGTTAAGGACAAAGAGCTTAACAAAAATTTGCATAGATTATAAAAACATTGTACAAGTTACAATTTTGAAACTTTTCAAAACAAAAACTACAAACCTAAGGACTAAGAAGTAGTAGGGGCAGAACTCTGTCCAGACCCCAGAGCAGCAGCGGTTGAAGCCAGTTCGGCAGGAGCGGCCAAAGCAGAAGGCTCTGACCCAGCAACCGTCTGATGAGAAGTTGTAGCACAGAGGGAGTACTTGGACACAATTTCCACTCCATCTTTTAAATCCTTCAATCAGGTGTCATAAATCTCACCCATCCCTGACTTGTAAAAATCCTTTCTAGCTAGATTAGCCATGGAAAGATCTGCAAACTGGCCCTTGGCCTCATCCACACTTAAAGTGTAGCCGTGGTTCGAGATCGGAGTACGCAACATCTTCAGGGCCTGAGAAAAATCATCTGAAGCCTGGTACCCCTGAATGGCCCTAACAATCCGACCTAGAATAGAAGATTCCAGATCATTCTTCTCAGTTCGGAGTTTGGCCACGGCCTGCTTTAGTCTAGCTCTCTCCTCAGGGAACTTGTCCTTCACGACTTGGATATTAGCAACATATTGTTCTTCCCTAGCCTTTTGCTCAGCCTCCTGAACTCAGAGTTTTTCCAGGAGAGCCTTGATCTCCTTATCCTTGGACTCAACAGAGCCCTTAAGCCTCTTGCCCCCTTGCCGTAGGTCAGACGCCAAAGCTTGAGCTCCGCAGGTCAGACTCAAAAAGTTTGCTTAAGCTTGCAGGACAGACTTTAAAACTTGAGCTCCGCAGGTCGGGCGCTACAAATTTTGCAGGACACTCATCAAATTAAGCTCCGCGGGTCGGATTCAACAAGTTGGAAAAGCCAAACTCATTCAGTCTGTAGGACAGACATCAAAATCCATAGCTCTGCAGGTCGGGCTCAAAATAAAATAATTACCTACACAACTAAGTATGTCATCAAAAAACTGTAAGTTAATTTTTGGCATACTGGGGGCAAGATACCCCACTACAGAACAAAGTACTTCAAGTAAGTGACGGATCAAATTACATCAAGTAAGTGCTGAAAATAAAGTTAATGCAAGAGAAAAAATTTCATATATTATAATCATTGTGCAGGTTACAATTTTTTAGGCTCATCAAAACCAAAAACGAAATACAAGTTCAAAAACCTAAGAATCATTAGGGTCTGTGTTCCGCCCAGGCTCCGTGGCAGGAGTAAGATTCTCCACAGTCGTGTTTGCTTGAGGTAGCTCGGCAGAAGCAACAAAAGCAACTAGAGCAGGCATCGAAGGCGCTCGGTGAGGAGTCGCAGCACGACGGGGGGGCATACTTAGACACAATGTATACCCCTTCCCCGAACTCCTTCAGACGGGCTTCACAGACTGCACCCATGCCATCCTTGTAGAAATCCTTGTTGGCCAGTTTGTCAACCGCAAGGTCAGGAAATTGTGCCTTGGCCTCATCAACTCCTAAATAGTAACTATGGTTAACTAGGGCACGAGCAGAGCCTCATGGACCAAGAAAGCTCCACCGAAGCCTTGTAATCCCTGATCACCGATCAATTTGGCCCAGAACAACAACTTCCAGTGAGGTCTTCTCAACTCGGAGTCTTTCAAGGGTATTCTCCTGCTCAGTTTTCTTCTCCAAATGCTTGTCCTCAGTCTCTTTAAGACTTGCATTGTACCTGGCTCCCAACACCACCAGTTAGGTCTCATGAGCTGGGAGCTGATCTTTGAGGGCTCCAATTTCTTGGTCCTTGGACTTAGTCATGTCCTTGAGTTTTTTCCGACGATCGGGCGCCGTCTTCTCCAGGTCGGCAATCTTCCTCTTCAAATTCACCTTGCTGGCCGAAGACACAACAAGCCTTACAAAGGCCTCCAGGCCAATAAGGGATCCCTGCATCAACAAGTCATCAAATACGGGAAATACTACCAAGTTACATACAAATTACGATTGAAGAAGAAATACTTACATTATTTATGGCTTTAAAATCAGCATCAGCCAACTGCTGTTCGGACAACTGATTGACGAGGGTTATAAAACCCCAAACAAGTTCTCAAAAACTGTTCCAATTCAGATGATGTGGACAGAAATGCCTCGAACCCCGGAAAACGCTATGACGGCAGCATAACAGTAACTCTGCCATCTGGCAAAGTAGGTCATTACAAATTCTACAAGTCTAGATGACAGTGACAGAGCATCACCTCTAACAGATCTAACCTCACAATGAGTAGTTCAGCCAGATCTTTTGGGCTTATGATGAAGGTTGAACCGAGCCTCACCACGTGTCATCTCCTAATTAATCAAACAATAAATGAAGATGGAGAAACTGCAACATCAATGGCCAGGAGCCCCACTTTATGCCTAAGGTCAGACCTGAACCCCGGGCAGGAGGTCTTACTTATTCTTCCGAATAGCACCGCCACATGTCGGCTAGGTTGCTAGGGAGCTCGGGTCTACGTAGTACGGACCGAGTCGGGTCTGGAGAGGCTTGATGCAGGTCGGCCAGAGCCTCACTTATTTGATATTGACCACGTGCATAGTATGTAAGACAAATATGGAAAGAATCTTAAATCATAAAGACTCTGATTTTGACATTTAAAGATGTCCATAATTATCCTAAATCAAAGAGATTTAGACGAGATAATCCTTAGGGATTAAGAATTAGAATCCTTGTTGGACAAGAAAACGGGTGAGACACCCTCTATATAAATAATCCCGAAGGAACTACGAAAGACTTTATTCCTGATCAATACACATGATACATAGGCAACTTGAGATACAACATCCCAAGCTCAGTCTAAACCTAACGCAAACCACCCCTCGTTGAATCTTTTCTTATTCTTAGAGCTTGAATAGGTTATCACTAGGAAAACATGCCCCGGATTTAATACCCGACGATTTCTAGCATCTTCATTGATAAAGTGAGTATTTTGTATTACATTAAAATCAGAAAGTGTAGTGATATTTGATGCGTAAATCATGGAGAATTGATTGACGGTTCTAGTAAAGGGTGATCAAATAATATCATGGAGTAATTACCAAGATCATGGAATATCATTGTTGTAACTGTTAGGTATGGAAGGAAAAAAATACACATTTAAGAATTAATATAATAGATCATGGTTGTAACTTCTAAATATGGAAGGAAAAAAATACACGTTTACAAATTAATAAAAAAAAGTATTGTTTGGAACTTTATAATATTTTGGTCCTGATTAATCATCAGTTTCCTTGTAGTCTGATTTAATAATCAAATCCGTCATTTTTAGCAAATATATATATTTTATTTATATATTTTTCTTTCTACAATGCATAAACCTTTTAAGGGCATGTTTGGTATAGAAAAAAGTGGAGAAAAGAAAAGTATTGAGAATGGACCTTAGAAATGAAAAGTTGAGAGTACTGTTGATTTCCATCATTTGTTTGGTTAACCAGAGAAAAAATGTTGAGAATACGCTTACTCTTGTGGTGGTGGTGTAAGTAGATTCTAGTAGCGGTAGGAAGGGTATATTGTGGTGGGTGGTGGTAGAGAGATGGATTTGCGAAGGTGAGTGGTGGCCGAGTGGGTCGGTTGAGGCGTATGGTGGAGAGGTGGGTGTGGTGGCTAGGTGGGTCGACGATAACGGGTGGTGAAGGGTTGGGTCAACAACGGTCGTTGGTAGGATGGACTGGTGTTAGCATTGTAGGTTGTTGGTGACGGGTGGTGGTAAGGTAGGTTATTGATGACAAGTTGTGGTGACAACGTAAGGTGGGTGGTGGTTAGATAGGTAATGGTGAGGCTGGTAATATAGCTCATCCATGGTAGGTGGTATGAGGATCGGTTGGTGGCAACAGGTAGCGGTGATAGGGTGGTAGGTGGTTCCGGGTGGGGAGGGGTGGTAGTGGTAGGGTATGTTGTAGAAATCGAGGGAAAAAGAGAAAATGATTTTTAATCATTGTAAAATGATTTTTAATCATTTTTACAACCACTTTATGAGCCGGTTTCGATTACACTCTTGTATAATTTATCAAGAGTTTATGATGACTTTGAAATCTACTTGTGACATAGATGAAGACATGACTTTGAATCAGTCAATTCGGATATCGGGTGAATGAGAAATTAAGGCTTGGAGTTGGCTAGTTGAAAAAGTTGAAGTGTTGAAACTTGGAAGTTGAAGAGTTCAACTTCTTTAATCCTACAAAGGGAATTGTGCTAATCATTTCTCAATATTTAAGTGGGAGGAGTTTATTCAATAGTATAAGCTCCAAGGAAAAGAAGAGAGTTCAGAATGGTTTTAGCTAGACGATGTTCTGCACAAATTGCACACGCAAGCGCGCGTGCTGCTGCCGCCCGCCCGTGCCTGAGCCCGAGACCGTTGACCTTGGGCTTGGGCTTGGGATTGGGGTATTGGGCCTTCATGGGTCTGAGGGCAAGTATTAATTTATTGGACAAAGTTACATTGGACCTTGTCAAATAAATAATCAAACCATCTGATAAGTAGTTCGAATTGAACCATCTCGAGCTGAGTTTAGAAGTAAACTTGATTCGAAAGTCTCTTCATCTGCTAACTGATGACATTATTGCTGAGTTAGTGGAGTGCTTTGCTTTATTACCTCAACGGATGGAGTTTAAGGACCTAGTGGAACTATTTCAACTGATGGGCATCAATACACCTCCTTCAATGCTGATGGAGTTACTTGATGTTTTCTTCCTTATATAAAGGACCTCTACTGAAATGGAAATGTACACACAAGAAATACAACACAAATATCATCTTTCTGCATAAAATAGTTGAAGAGTTTCTGAAACACTGCAAAGTTCAAAGTTGTTCAGAGTTGAAGTACCTCCCTTTAAACAGTAACTGAGTATTCCTGGGAGACTATTTCATAATCCATGGGTACAAGCCGGAGCAAATTTGTCTTAAGGACAGAGTTCTTCTCGCCTCAGTTCTTAGCATATCCTTTAGTTTTTTGTTTTCATTTCGTTTTCATTACTGTACTTGTAATTTCATTTCAGATTAATAAACAAATTGTTCTTATTCCTTCTGCTTGTTTATTTTATTTTGCATGCAATACTACGGGTATAACAATCTTAAGATAAATTTTCAGAGCCTTCTTTGCTCTGAAAAGTATCTGTATGAAAAAGTAAAATAATTTTCAGTTCCCATTCTGAACAATTTTTTTTCTGATCAAACTGAATATCACTTTTTGATATTCAGTAAACTTCATCTTGTTTGGTCTCATTCAAAACGAACCTCAATCTGATTATTTATCTTCTGCTTTTGAACGGTAATGACTACTGTTAATGATGCGTCATTGACACCAACTACTGATGCCGCGGCAAGTGGAAGTCTGAATCCACTATCAAGTGTAACTATGCCTACTGTGACATAGTCTACTGTTGTTGTGGCTGGTTCATCTCATGGTGAGAAGCCAACAAAGTTTAACGGGTTGACTTTCAAGCGTTGGCAGCAAAAGATGTTGTTCTACTTGACTACTCTTGGTTGGCCAAGATGCTTACTGAAGAGCAACCAGTTGTGCCTGCTAACAACATCGAACAAAGAGCTCTGCTTGCTCTTGAGAGTTGGAAGCATAGTGATTTTTTGTGCAAAAATTACACACTGAACTGTTAATTTAGACAATACTTTGTATGGTGTCTATTGTACTTTTGAGTCTGCTAAAGCATTGTGGCTTGCCTTAGAGAAAAAAATATAAAACTGAGGATGCAGTCGCTAAGAAATTTATTGTAGGTAAATTTCTGAAATATGAGATGGTCGATTCCAAAACCGTAATTAAACAGGTTAAGGAATTACAAATCATTATATCCGAACTTTTAGAAGAGGGTATGATTATTAATGAAAATTTTCAAGTAACCTGTGTGATTGAGAAACTACCTTCTTCATGGAAGGAGTATAAAGTTATCTCAAACACAAGCGAAAGCAAATGTCTATGGATGATCTGATTGTCCGACTCCATATAGAGGAGGATAAAAGAGCATCCGAGAATAAACGTGATGTGCAGGTTGGACAGGCCAAAGTGCATGTTGTTGAGGTTAAGAATCATAAGAGATAGAAAACTGGACAATCTTCCAAGAAAACTGGTGAATCATCCAAGAGACCACAAACTGCATACAAGTTTAATGGTGAATGGTGCAACTGTGGAAAATTTGGGCACCGTGCAAGTGAGTGCCGTGGAAAGAAGCCATTTCAGACAAAGGCACATATGGCTAAAACTGATGGTGATGATGACATGTTCTGCACTGTGGTGACGGAATGCAATGCTGTTGGGAATCCAAGGCAGTGGACACTGGAGCCACAAGACATGTTTGTACTGACCGTGGAGTGTTCTCAACCTATAAGGCTGGAGCTGGTGACAAACTGTGGATGGGTAACGCTTCCCATTCAAGAATTCAGGGAACCGGGAATGTAGTTCTGAAGATGACTTCACGGAAAAAGTTGTCATTGACCAATGTTCTCCATGTTCCTGACATTCGTAGGAATCTAGTTTCTGGTGCTATGTTGAGCAAGGCTGGTTTCAAAATGATGTTTGGTTCTGATAAGGTCATTCTGACAAAAAATGATGTGTTTGTTGGTAAAGGCTATCTCACCGAGGGTATGTTTAAGTTGAATGTAATGGCCATTGTGCCTAAGACTATTGTGCCCTATGAGGCTAATAAAATTGCATCTACTTCTACTTACTTGCTTGAGTCTTCTTGTTTATGGCATAATCGATTAGGACATGTTAATAATAAATCAATTCGTAGAATGATGAATTTATATTTATTACCTAATATAAAGTTTAATCCAACTGAAAAATGCCAAATATGTGTCGAAGCTAAAATGACTAACACACTATTTCCTTCAATAGAAAGAAACACAGAACCGTTAGATTTAATTCAAACAGATTTGTGTGATTTAAAATTTGTGCAATCGAGAGCCGGTAAAAAATACTTTGTAACATTTATCGATGATTGTACAAGATAATGTTATGTCTATGTGCTAAGTAGCAAAGACGAGAGGCTTTTAAAAACTATAAGAATGAAGTCGAAAATCAACTTAGCAAATGAATCAAAAAGGTTCATAGTGATAAAGGTGGTGAATATGATGCACCGTTTAATGAACTATGTTCACAATCTGGCATTATTCATCAAACTATTGCTCCATATACACCTAAATCAAAAGGTATTGTTGAACGCAAAAACCAAACTTTGAAAGAAATGATGAATTCTATGTTGATGAGTTCGGGCTTACCTCAGAACTTGTGGGGGGAGGCCATCCTCTCAGCAAATGTCATTCTTAATAGAATACCATCCAATAAGATGGATAAGACCCCATATGAGTTGTGGAAAGGCCATAGGCAAAGCTACAAATACTTGAAAGTGTGGGGGTGTTTAGCAAACGTAGATGTGCCTAAACCTAAACAAATAAAGGTTGGGCCTAAAACGATAGATTGCGTATTTACCGGTTATGCGAATAACAATAGTGCATATAAATCTAGTGCATAAATCTGACATCCCTGATGTACATGTGAATACCGTCATGGAGTCAAGAAATGCTGTGTTTTTTGAGGATGTCTTTCCTAACAAAGACAGAAACAATGAAGACACGAGTCCAAATAAGCGGACGCATGAATCCACAGAGGATACCACTCGGGAAAATAAGTAAATCGAACCTTGTAGAAGTAAACGGGCTAGGACTTCAACGTCATTTGGTCCGGATTTTCTCACCTATATGGTAGAAAACCATCCAAGAACATATGCTGAGGCTATGTCAAATCCCGAAGCGCCTTACTGGAAAGAAGCAATAAAAAGTGAAATAGACTCCATTATGCAAAATCACACTTGGGAATTGGTTAATATTCCACCAGGGCATAAAGCACTCGGTTGTAAGTGGATATTTAAGAAGAAACTTAAAGCTGATGGATCTATTGATAAAAATAAGGCCAGATTGGTAGTCAAAGGTTATCGACAAAAGGAGGGTCTTGATTTTTTCGATACCTATTCACCGGTAACTAGAATCACTTCGATAAGAGTTCTTATTGCGATTGTTGCGGTCTATAACCTTGAAATCCATCAAATGGATGTTAAGACTGCTTTCTTAATTGGTGAATTGGAGGAAGAAATATACATTGGACAACACGAGGGGTTGTAGTTCCAGGTCAAGAACACAAGGTGTGTCGACTCGTTAAATCATTGTATGGCCTAAAACAAGCGCAAAAACAATGGTACCAAAAATTTGATCAAACGATGTTGTCAAATAGGTTTAAAATTAATGAGTGTGACAAATGTGTCTATATCAAGAACACTTCTAATTCGTATGTGATAGTATGTTTTTATGTTGATGACATGTTGATCATGGGAAGTACTCGTGATATAATCATGAATACTAAGAAGATGTTGACACGGAATTTTGATATGTAGGATTTGGGAGTTGCATATGTATTTTTGGGGATTAAAATCTCTAGAATGTCTGATGGGCTTGCGTTGTCACCGTCTCATTACATTGAGTCTGTTCTAAAAAGATTTAATGTATTTCAAGAAAGTCCAGTGAATACTCCAATTGACTTAAGTTGGCACTTAGTCAAGAACAAAGGTGAACCTGTGTCTCAGTTGAAATATTCACAAATCATAGGTATTCTGATGTACATAACCAAATGTACTAGACCGGACGTAGCTTGTGCCGTGAATAAACTAAGTAGGTTTACAAGTAATCCAAGTAAGGATCATTGGAAAGCTTTGAATAGGGTACTGACGTACTTAAAATTTACAATGAATCTGGGATTATGTTATACAAGATATCCAGCAGTATTAGAAGGATATTGTGATGCAAATTGGATATCTGACTCCAAAGATTCGAAATCCACAAGTGGATATGTATTCATTATTGGTGGTGCTGTAGTGTCATGGAAATCCACAAAGCAAACATGTATAGCTCGTTCCATGATGGAATCTTAGTTTATTGCATTAGATAAGGCAGGAGAAGAAGCAGAATGGCTTCATAATTTCCTAGAGGGTATTCCATGCTGGACTAAGCCTATTGATCCAATAAGCATACATAGTGATAGTCAGTCGGCTATAAGTCAGGCACAAAACAGTATGTATAATGGTAAGTCTCGACATATACGTCGTAGACACTATTAAACAACTGATCTCTAATGGTGTTTCCTGTGATTTTGTTAGATCGAAGGAGAATCTTGCGGATCCGCTTACAAAAGGTTTACCCAGAGATCAAATGTCAAAATTGACACTCTGAATGGGACTTAAGCCTATTACGACAGAAACTTTGTAATGGTAACCCAACCATGTTGACTGGAGATCCCAAGATCATGGTTCAAAGGGACAACTAAGTTATGAAGGTTCAGTGAACACTTACCCATTCTGTGAATAAAAGTGTTATCTGTCAGTGGTGTAAAGGTTAAGTGAAAACTTTTAATGATTCCTATAACTTGGTTAATTCAAGTGGGGTATGGCAGAATACTCTTGATAGGAGATCACCTATGTAAGTGTGAAGTGGGGCCGCTTCTGTGAGAATTCAGAGGCTAGAATTCTCTAACGCACTTTCTGAAACGAGGGTGATTCATGGCCAAAATGAACACAACCATGAGAACCAAATATGGTGCTAAGGGAAATATTGTGTTAGTGCTATTGTCTGGTTTTACAATAAAGGCTGAACAGTTCAAGAAATATTTCATTGAATAGCCGAGTAGATCCGATAGCATTTCACTAAGGCAGGTTCAAAGCTAGATGCTACCTCTCCTGATGCAATATTTTTCGGTCAGAAATCTCTTTAAGGTCTGCATTTGCATTAATTTCCATTTATGTGGGGGATTGTTAGAGAAATTGAGGGAAAAGAGAAAATGATTTTTGATCATTGTAAAATGATTTTTTAATCATTTTTTACAACCACTTTATGAGCCGGTTTCTTACACTCTTATATAATTTATCAAGAGTTTATGATGACTTTGAAATCTACGTGTGACGTAGATCAAGTCAGGTCTTTGAATCATTCAATTCGGATATCGGGTGAATGACAAATTAAGGCTTGAAGTTGGTTAGTTGAAAAGTTGAAGTGTTGAAACTTGGAAGTTGAAGAGTTCAACTTCCACAATCCCACATTGGGAATTGTGCTAATCATTTCTCAATATTTAAGTGGGAGGAGTTTAGTCAATGGTATAAGCTCCAAGAAAACGGAGGGAGCTCAGAATGGTTTTAGTTAGACGATGTTCTGCAAAAATTCCCACACGTGTGCGCGTGCACCGCCGCCGTCCGCCCGTGCCCGATCCCGAGACCGTTGACCTTGGGCTTGGGGAATTGGACCTTCGTGAGCCTGAGGGCAAGAATTAATTTTTTGGACAAAGTTACATTGGGCCTTGTCAAATAATAATCAAACCATCTGATAAGTAGTTCGAACTGAACCACCTCGAGCTGAGTTCAGAAGTAAACTCGATTCGAAAGTCTCTTCATCTGCTAACTGATGACATTATTGCTGAGTTGGTGGAGTGCTTTGCTTTATTACCTCAACCGATGGAATTTAAGGACTTAGTGGAACTCCTTCAACTGATGGGCATCAATACACCTCCTTCAATGCTGATGGAGTTACCTGATGCTTTCTCCCTATATAAAGGACCTCTACTGCAATGGAAATGTACACACAAGAAATACAACACAAATATCATATTTCTGCATAAAATAGTTGAAGAGTTTCTGAAGCACTACAGAGTTCGAAGTTGTTCAGAGTTGAAGTACCTCTCTTTGAATAGGTAAACTGAGTATTCCTGGGAGACAATTGCATAATCCGTGGGTACAAGCCGGAGCAAATTTGTCTTAAGGACATAATTCTTCTTGCCTCAGTTCTTAGCATATCCTTCAGATTTTTGTTTTCATTTCTTTTTCATTACTGTACTAGCAATTCTTTTCAGACTAATAAACAAATTGTTCTTATTTCTTCTGCTTGTTTATTTTATTTTGCATACAATACTACGGGTGTAACAATCTTAAGACAAATTTTCAGAGCCTTCTTTGCTCTGAAAAGTATCTGTATGCAAAAGTAAAGTAAATTTTCAATTCGCATTATGAACAATTTTTTTTTCTGATCAAACTGAATATCACTTTTGGATATTTAGTAAACTTCATCTTGTTTGGTCTCGTTCAAAAAGAACCTCAATCTAATTGTTTATCTTCTGCTCTTGAACAATAATGACTACTGTTAATGATGCGTCATTGACACCTACTGCTGATGCTGTGGCAAGTGGAAGTCTGATCCACTATCAAGTGTAGCTGTGCCTACTGTGACACAGTCTACTATTGCCGTGGTTGGTTCATCTCATGGTGAGAAGCCAGAAAAGTTTAACGGGTTGAATTTCAAGCATTGGCAGGAAAATATGCTGTTCTACTTGACTACTCTTGGTTTGGTCAGGATGCTTACTGAAGAGCAACCAGTTGTGCCTGTTGACAACATCAAACACAGTGCTCTGCTTGCTCTTAAGAATTGGAAGCATAGTGATATTTTGTGCAAAAATTACACACTGAACTGTTTAGACAATACTTTGTATGGTGTCTATTGTACTTTTAAGTCTGCTAAAGCATTGTGGCTTGCCTTAGAGAAAAAAATATAAAACTGAGCATGCATGCGCTAAGAAATTTGTTGTAGGTAAATTTCTGAAATATGAGATGTTGATTCCAAAACCGTAATTAAACAGGTTGAGGAATTACAAATCATTATATCCGAACTTTTAGAAGAGGGTATGATTATTAATGAAAATTTTCAAGTAGCCTGTGTGATTGAGAAACTACCTTCTTCATGGAAGGAGTATAAAAGTTATCTCAAACACAAATGAAAGCAAATGTCTATGGATGATCTGATTGTCCGACTCCGTATAGAGGAGGATAATAGAGCATCCGAGAATAAACGTGTTGTGTAGGTTGGACAGGCCAAAGCGCATGTTGCTGAGGTTAAGAATCAGAAGAGGAAGAAATCTGGACAATCTTCCAAGAAAACTAGTGAATCATCCAAGAGACCACAAATTGCGTACAAGTTTAATGGTGAATTCCGCAACTGTGGAAAATTTGGGCACCATGCAAGTGAGTGCCGTGGGAAAAAGCCATTTCAGCCAAAGGCACATGTGGCTGAAATTGGTGGTGATGATGACATGTTCTGCGCTGTGGTGACGGAATGCAATGCTGTTGGGAATCCAAGGCAGTGGACACTGGAGCCACAAGACATGTTTGTGCTGACCGTGGAGTGTTCTCAACTTATAAGGCTGGAGCTGTTGACAAACATGGATGGGTAACTCTTCCCATTCAAGCATTCAGAGAACCGGGAATGTAGTTCTTAAAATGACTTCAGGGAAAAAGCTGACATTGACCAATGTTCTCCATGTTCTTGACATTCGTAGGAATCTAGTTTCTGGTACTATGTTGATCAAGGCTGGTTTCAAAATGATGTTTGGTTCTGATAAGGTCATTCCGACAAAAAATGAAGTGTTTGTCGGTAAAGGTTATCTCACCGAGGGTATGTTTAAGTTGAATGTAATGGCCATTGTGCCTAAGACTGTTGTGCCCGATGAGGCTAATAAAATTGCATCTACTTCTGCTTACTTGCTTGAGTCTTCTTGTTTATGGCATAATCGATTATAACATGTTAATAATAAATCAATTCGTAGAATGATGAATTTAGATTTATTACCTAATATAAATTTGAATCAAACTGAAAAGTGCCAAATATCTGTCGAAGCTAAAATGACTAAGGCAACATTTCCTTCAATTGAAAGAAACACATAACCGTTAGATTTAATTCATACAGATTTGTGTGATTTAAATTTGTGCAATCGAGAGGCGTTAAAAAATACTTTGTAACATTTATCGATGATTGTACAAAATACTATTATGTCTATTTGCTAAGTAGCAAAGATGAGACAATCGAGGCTTTTAAAAACTATAAGAAGGAAGTCGAATGAAATTGTGGTGTTGTGGTGGATGGTTGGTTCGGTTGTGCCAAAGTAATTCAATGGCGAGAATGGTAAGTTTTTGGAAGTGTGTGGTTATAAGGTGGGTTGCTGACGATGAGTGGTGGTTGCAGGGTGAGGTGAGTGGTGTTTGGGTGGGCAATGGTAGGGTGAACCAAAAGGGATAGGGTAAAGTGAGCGGTGACGGGTGGTGGTGAGATGGTTAGTGGAAGTTGTTGGTGGGTGTTTATTGACGGTTGGGTGGTGATAAGTAAGGTGGTTGGGTGGGTGACGACACCGATGATGACATGGTTGGTGATACGAGTAATGGCAATGGTAGGTGGTGGAGGCGGTGTCGGTAGTAGGGAGGATGACCGGGATGGTGGTATGGAAGTGATGATGTTAAGAAAGAAAAAACGATATATCAATCATCAAGAATCATTTCTTTGATATTGGCTGAGAATAAAAATCTGGAAGAAGAATGGTGTTTTGAGAAAAGATACCCGGTTTAAAAAATATACATTTTCTTTTTATAACCAAACATGCTTAAGTTAGAAAAAATAAAAATATTTTCTTTTCTCATATATTTTCTTTGTACCGAACATGCATTTAATAGTTTTTTTATGAACATTTAAAAGCTTTAAGAATCAATTTTTGGTTTTTTTTTTTTACAGTTTTCTTAAAGCTTTTGCTTAGAGCATTATAGTCAAACATCAAATCCAATGATGTAAAATTTATAAGATTTTAAACTTTTTCCCACAACAGCGTGATGCTCTAATAAAAACTTTTAGTCTCAGGACATGGCCTAGTGGTAAAGGTCCTGGATATCGTAATAACGGTTGGATCGGAAGCTGGAGTGTAGAGGTTCGAATCTCGTAAATGAAGGACTTCTTTCAGTTTCTTAGAATAATAACAAAGCTCATGACTCTGAGCCACTAGGTTACGATAAACCTCTCATCTCATTTCGTGAGACCGGGAAATAAAGCCTTTTTGGTTAGGGTTTAACTCTTTTTTTTTTCTAATAAAAACTCTTGCAATTGAAGCACCCTATTATATTATGCTATAAATTGGTGGTTCTAGTTATTAGTATTTGTTGTTATTAGTATTTGTTTTTATAATCCCCACAGCTTCTCTCTCTTGCTTTCTTTCTTTTTTTTTCTTCCTTTTTTTTTTAGTTCGAAAAATCCCCACAACTTGTTGAAGATATTTTGTGCTAACTTTAAGAAAGTAAAGCAGGAGGATATAATTAAATTAGAGTATATGTCGTATAGTTCTCACGAAAATTGCTTCTCTTTGGAGAAGCATCAACTGGGTTCAGCTCAGGTGTCACGCACTACAAGTTTACAACATTATCTCATAGCTTTTTGGGCTCAATCTTTGACCCTGTTTGGTTTCGGGTTGGATTGAGGTTGGAGAGAAAAAATAAAATAAAATAATATAGGGGGAATGAGGGAGAAGGACAGAAATATTTCATCAATTGAGTAGAAGGACAGTTTTTTGAAACTTTTGCATAAAGGACAAAACTATTTATTTGTCGAAATTCACTTGTGATCGAAATTTTGTTTAAAATTCACCGACGAAATTCACTCTCGAAATTCACTAATTTTCAAAATTCATCGTCGAAATTCACTAATTTTCGGGATTCACCGTCGAAATTCAATTGTCGAAATTCACCGATTTCGGGATTCACCTGGGGAGATTCACCGATTTTCGGGATTCATTGTTTGTCATTCCTTCTCGCTATAAAAATTATGCGATTGTCCTTCTCCCTATAAAAAATATGTAGCTGTCCTGTTACTTAAAAATATTTCAGATTGTGTCCTTATCCCTAATTTTCCAAATAATATAAAGTAATGATTATAAGGTTGAAATGTTGTATTAAAATTTATATTGATAAAGTAATGGTTGAATATGGTGAATAAAATGAATTGATTAATATTATTTTATTTGTTGATGGTGAAATGATTGGTGAGAGAAATATTAATAAAATAATAAAATAAATAAAATAATAGTAAATAAGATAGTGGGTGAATAAAATATTAAGTTGGATCCAAATGGATCCAGTCCAGTATGAAACCAAACGGGGCTAATTGTCCTGTAATTAATTAGCACTACTTATTACTTCCGGTATCATAATTACACCCAATATTTAACATTTAAATGTGATGCCGGAAGCTTAATGGTGGGAGAGGTCCTTTTTCTTCGACATATATTGCCAACATCGACTTGCTTCATCTGCAACAATGAAAGTCAGACACCGCTCCATGCTATGAGAGATTGTGAGTGGCCTAACTGCATATGGAGAAATGTTGTTCCGGTTGAGCAACGAATAAACTTCTTTTCGGCCTCTGCACCTCAACAATGGATTGATTGTGATACTCTTTATCTCTGTAAAGGGTATAAATGTCTTTTTACGATTTTATGTGTGACTCGAGAAATTTAATATGTTATGTTTGAATTAAATAAATAGAGTCAAGATAAATATTAAAGGATATTTACGGGTTTAAAAGTGTAATTTTTAGTAAGGACAAAAAGATAAATATACCAACCTCTATATATATATAACCCTTTAACCCCAAAATTCTCTTTTTATCATAACAAAGAGAGGGCTCGGCAGTTAAGAGTAAAAATGTGAGAAAGAAAGAAAATAGAGAAAAGAGAAGAAGAAAGGGAGATTTCCACTTTCCGGACAATCCGATCGTCGAAATTACAAACCAATTACACCAAAATGTTTTTCTTGATGAGAGCTTAATTTTGATGCAAGTTTCACTCCGATTGGGTAAGAGTTTCAAAAACTCATTTTCTAGATCTAGATTTGTTCTTGTTAGGTGTAGTGCCCGAAAGACAATTTATGTAATTATTTTTTTACAGGATTTATAATTCATCTTAATATTTGCATTTATGCTTATATTAATACACTGTTGAAAACCCTAAGTATATCGGTATGTAATCACATAACTTAGTATATGGCATACACACGAGGATCGAGTTAGTGATGATATGCTTAAAACTATTTAGTCCGTGGTGAATTTAATCAGAGTATGAGTCTCATGATTAATATACCAATAATGCGCCCGGAACACTTAACGGTGTGACCGTCTTATCCGGACCGTCGGTATAGGGTACCTAGTGGGGCATTCATATATGATGTCTATCATATAGGACTGAACCGATTTGATTTGAATTCTCGATATAATTCCGTGATCGAGAAATCTTATCGAATCACAAGATGATCATATATGGACTAATCTCAATCCTGATATGATCACAGTCTACTGCTTGGTTCAAAGTAGGGTTTGATGTGTTAGTTAAGGATCACTTGGATACATGTGATCTGAACACTTCTCGTTGGCTCTATTCTGGAATGAGTGAGCAGTCTGTGACTTCACAGATATGGAATCCATTCCTTCCTGCGGGAAGTAGACAGGCAATTCCCTTATTTGTTAATCCTAGAAACTGATCGATGGGCCCAGTTCATATTACATTAGTTATGAACTAATTGATCATTAGGGGGTTAATGGTAAATAAGGATAATATGTTTTGAGAAGGGTTTACGAAAATATCCCGAATCAAAACGAACAGTCTATGGAGGATTTATCCGTATGTAATGATTATATCAATGGACGCTTTTACTCAATGATTAGAGTGTAAGTATATATCTATAATCGATAGAGTTCAGTTTCGGGTTTATGGGGGCGTAATCCCGGAATTAATATATTGAATAAGAATTGTTCTGTTCGATGAATAATTTTATTTAATTTATTGTGGCTACTGGTTATAGGTCCATGGTCCCCGATGTGGCTCCTAACATGCATATGTTTCTTGACGTTGGGCCTCAATGATAATTAAGTAGTTGGACTATTTAATTGATGTGTGAATAATTATTTAGTGGGATAAATAATTAAATACATGGAAAAGACATTTTTCGTGGACTCGGCCCATAATTGGGTGTGGCGTGTGAAACCCTAATTTTAGGGGTGATTGCCGTGGTATACATGTTGTAATTAGAAAGAAATTAGTTTTCTTGGATAATTACATGTCATGTGATTAATTGTTTATTTGTTAAATAATTAATCGGGAGATATTAGATATTGTCTATTATATATATCTAAATTAGTTTTAGAATATATTAGATTTATCTTATATTTAATAAAGGATTATTATGATTGATTATTTAATTAATTATTAAATCCTTGAAGGACAAGGATTTCTCTCATATATAAAGAGAGTTCTCCTAAGCCCTTTATTACACATAATACACGCATACATACACACAAAATAAGCTTGGAATTTTCGGCCAAGCTTAGGGTTTAGAGTTGGGAAAATCTTCGGGATTTTCCGGGTAGCATATCGAGGAGGTCAAGCATCAATGATCAACATCCACCGGTTGTTGCTTGGAGATACACATCGGAAGACTGTGGCATCTCAAATATTTGGATCTCGGCTTCTCAATCTTTGGATCTAATCTTTTGATTGGTAAGTAGATCTAACCTTCTTGTAGTTTAGATCTATTTATTTTATATGCTTTAATTCATATTGATCGTGATCTTTGTTATTCCGCTGCGTAATCGGGCTGATCTAGATCCGTCAGGCGATATTACATCCAACAAGTGGTATCAAAGCCTGGTTTCGATCGTGGGACCTGTGGGTTATGAACTAATTGATCACTAGGGGGTTAATGGTAAATAAGAATAAGATGTTTTGAGAAGGGTTTACGGAAATATCCCGAATCAAGTGGTATCAGAGCCTCCGATCTATAAATTAAAGTATATAATTGATAGATCTCGGAGTGAAAATTGCATGTTTAGATTGCATTGTTTTTCAGTTTTTTTTTTTTAAAAATTCGAAAATCATGATGATGAATGCTTTGATATGTTGTGGTTGAAGATGGATTGGGGTTGGTACAGTTTTCTCGTTAGATCTATTGTAAACTCATATAAATTCATTTATATGAGTATAGGAAATTTTGTAATTTTAATTTCCTAGAAGTAGATCTATTTTGTTGCTGTTCGGTTTTTTATTTATTCCCGGAGATTGAGCAGTTGAAACGAAAATCCCTCAAGTCAGAATGAAGAATAAAAGTTGAAGAACATGCCCTCAAAATTTCGTGTCGATCGGAGTCCAACTCGATGTCCAATCGTTGCAATAAAGTTGCTTCTGTGTCGTAAAAGCACTGCAGCCCCAGCTGTTAGTTCGTCGAATTTCTGGAAGAGATTGGACCGTTGAAACGAAGATCCAACCGTTCAGATTGAAGTAGTAGGAGTGAAGAACAGGTCCATAAAGTTTCGTGACGATCAAAGTTCGTTTGGATGTCCGATAATCGATAAAACGGATCAGCAGCAGATTAGAAAATTGTAAACCCTAGTTAGGGTTTGTTTATTTTTTTTCAATAGGTTAGATACGGGGGTACCAACGATCCATCTCGGTGTTTATTTTCCGTAATTGCGTGTATGATCGTATTTATGTGTATAACCGGAAAATTTCTATGCCATGCATCATATCATGAATTCCACTCCATATGCATACATGTTGCTATTTAATTCTGGATAATTAATTAGGCATGTATTCAACTCGATTAATTATTTTAATTTTTTAATTAATTGTTGTGGGAATTAATTAATTAGAAACTAATTAAAGAACCGAGGAACCGGGTTTTGTCAATCGTTAAGTTTTCGGTGATGGATTCTCGGTGAATCCCACCTTAAACCGGAACGAGATTGCGGGTTTGTTCCGTAGTGTCTACGGGAAAGTTTGACAATTTAAGAAATCGGAAAATCATGATACATGGGTTCGGAAATGGTCTAACCATGGTTGGGTAAGTTCAACTGAGCTACGGCTCGATCGACTCACCCTCCACGTGTGACGTTTGCACGGGGGTTCGGCAAGACTTAGCATATTCGACAAGCCTTTACGGCTAAACGGGGCTTCTCCTAGCCGGATCCGACCGACAGTCACATACGTTCCAACGAATAAGACGGGTAGGCTTGCCTACATTACCGACACCATTCGGGTACATGATTTGTTGTTTCTTAAAATATTGTCAACTCCAAAACCGCGATTAGTAAACCTACCACTTTTTCAAAATATTGAGTGGGAGCGGGGAAGGCGACAGCTACCCCACGGCCTCTGCTATAGATGCAAGCAAGTGAGAGAATGGTGACGCCTCGTGACGCTTTAATTTCGGCCCCTTCGGATGGTGTTCACCGCTATCAAAATTCAAGGCTTGGTCTCCGAAAGGATAGGATCTTGAGGACTCGCCGGGTCACTGACCCGCCCTACGTAGGCATACTCGGGGCGTACTTAAAGGTCTGATATAGTAGGTCACACTCATCAGGATATTTTAGGAAATATCTTGGTTAAAAAAAGGAAGGTAATCGACGATTAAAGTATGGGATGTACGATTCCCATGAGATGTTTGATTCTCAAAGTTTAATCATCGAGAGAGATTGTCTCAGTTTAACCATCATCGTGCTGATATTGACCCCCTAGGCGACGGTACGATGTGAGGTTAAATCCTTGGAATGGTAGGATAGACTTTTACAGTTTATAATTCCTAAAATTTATCTAGTCGTGTATGTATGAATTTTTTCTGTCAATTTTTTTTGCAACTATCATCTCTAGGCTACTAAAATGCTAGTGTAATGACTTCGTTAAAAGTGGAAAGTAACAAGAACGTTAAACTCATCAAAGAATGCAATTAAATTTCGGAAGAGATATTCCTCTTGAGCCTTTAAATCTTAAGTGACATAGTATAGGTATGTCACTGCTGTCACTCGTGTTGAACGAGAGACGCACTTAGTTCAAAGATGATGTAGGACTATATAAAATTCTATTAGTGAATTTTAATTGTGTGAGTAATCACACAAGAAATTTCTAATTGAAAATTTGGAAAATCATAAATAAAGTGTTGCTAGTTAGACGGTATTTGGAACCGATAAACTAGTGGGAGCTTTATTCTTATGATTTGTTGTTTTTCTGAATCATTAGAAATGTGTAAGAGACTGCACAAGAGTTTTTTCCATTCCTGGAAAAACATGAACAAAGCATTACTAGTTAGACGGTATTTGGAACCGATAAACTAGTGGGAGCTTAGTTCTGGTGATTTTCTAATCTCTGAAAAAATCATAGATAAAGTATTGCTAGTTAGACGGTATTTGGAACCGATAAACTAGTGGGAGCTTTAACCTTATGATTTGTTGATTTATTAGAAAAATCAAATAGTCCAAACGAGTAACACTATCATTAGACATCCCACAGTTCACGAGTAATGTCTACTCAAATGAATTGCTAATTCAAGACTGTTTCCATATAAGGAAAGTCAAGAATGGGAAAGAATGTCTATACGTGTTAGTCATCTAAACTAAGTAGTTTTAAGGCTAAACCGGAATATTAATAAATAGAAAATCAGAGGATAAGGAAGGTGATTTCGGATCACTGACCAATGCATCCTTAACGATTTCCTCGAAAGCTAAGTTCTTTGGAAGAACAAGGTAGCTATGCATTAAACGATAAATAGTGTAGACAACGGGCAGTTATTTCAGCTAGAATAGTGGGAGTGATATAAGGAAATGAATTTCGGATTCAATCCTTGAATATCACAGAAAATTTATTTTCTATTTTTAGATTCGTTGGAACAAATGGATTCACTTTCAATTCGATAATTTGTTTGTCTTATAGAAAGTGAATATGACATTTGTAGCACGAATCCAAGACTCGGACTTTTGTTTGATAAAGTCCGAACCACTAAGAAATGCTGAAAAGGTATATGTAACACATCTTAAACTATTAAAGGAAAAGGTTTCCGTATTTAGATAAACACTTCTTCATACTCTATTAATTAGTGCATATTTCCTAACGACAAGATCTGAAGACTGGCTTAGGGTGATTCCTATCTCCCAGTCAAGGAACACTGTCTTAAAAGGAACAATGACTAAGCTTCCTTTCAATCGGGAAAGGGTAATAGATTTAAAGAAGTAACATAGGTTGTTCATAATGACCTTCGGGGTCTTGTGAAAGATACAAGTTAGAAGGAGCTTCTGAGTAGTGACATCTCGTCAGACAACTACTCGAAACGCCAGTAAGATTATCGAAAATATTTGGAGGTATCTCTGGTTTCACTAGAGATAGAGTATTCCATGCTCAGTAATAGGCCATAGCATAGTCTTGGGACTGATGCTCGTCCTGCCTCCCAGTGGAATTTATCCACTGAGGGATAACACCATAAATTTGCCTCATATAGTTATTAATGTGCTACAATACACTGCTTAACTCATTTAAGATATTGGTTGCGAAATAATGGTTTACACTATCATGTAAAACCGAGAAGTCTACCTAGAAGATGCTTACAAATTTGTGGATATGGAGTGAATTCGGTTCACCCCACTTCCGTCAATATAGGCATTTAGCACTTAGTGCTTGAAGGTAAGACTGGAAATTTTGCGTACACGTTCAGAAGATGACTGTTCGTGCAATATCTTATACGTTGAGTAAAGGTTGGTTATAAGATTCTTAAGATCAGAAAGTGACGGTTATACTGTCAAAACCCCTTCTGAAAGGGTCTATGAATAACAACCTTGGACTTTGGAGTACGGTTACTCAAGGTAGTTACTAACTGATTAGATAAGACCACGTCCAACATTGGTTGTTGGTGATAACACTGATAATTACAACTAGATCAGAATATCGATCCACCTAGAATGCAGTGGGAGAATGGTTTAACCATTACCTTTTGCGGTTTTCTCGAAGACTTTGAAGTTTACGAGAGGTGATTGATAACCTATGGTTCCTTATGGGCTGTATAGGATTCTGATCATAGAGGTTGGTTTAAAAACCCAGTGAATGGAGTTTTGGTACTCCAGTTCTGTTCACACTCTAGTAGAACCACCGAGTATCTTAGGCCCATTGGGAGTAATTGGATCTACATGACAAGAGTCGAATGAATAGGAAAGTTTAACTTTAAGCGCAAAGCTGATTGGTCTAGGGGTAATTCCCTAACAAGTAGAGAGTTAACCAGACCGTGAACTCTCTCACCACTCGGTCTTGCTTGATTTCGTTAGAAAGCAGAAAATAGGGGTGATTCCCTGGGACTTTCTTGCCGAACAAACAGAATCTGAATTCATTCGGAACAGAAGGGTTTTATCTAAGAACAAATGGCAGATTCATTAGAAAGCAGAAAATTGGGGTGATTCCCTGAGACTTTTTTGTTGAACCATCGGAATCTGAATTTATTCGTAACCAAGGCTTATCTCCTTTGTGGATTAAAGCAAACCTCTAGGTCATTTAAAAGTCACATATTTCAAGTATGTGGACTTGAACAGGATATTGATAAGTCTTTCTTAGACTGGATGTCAATAATGGTAAAGTAGTATATACATTAGTGTTCATGAATGGTAACATTGAAATAGTTGGAAACAACATGGGTGTGTTATCTGAAGTCGGACACTGACATGCCAAGATTCTCTTTATGAAAGAATCGGACTACATTCTAAAGGATTTGATTCGGTCAAATTCCCGAGAATATGTGACTGGCAATCCCATCTATCCTAATGGTTAAGATGATTTTGCATATCGGTATGCAACATTCAACGAAGTAGTCCTACCCTACCTCTCACGGAATGCTTCTCTAAACCTGAGTATGAATAGAAAATGGGATAGACTCTCTTTTGATAAAAGAAAGTCAGGTAATTACAAGTTAATCGAATCTTGGATTCGAGTATTAAATAGCAAGTTTAGTATGTCCTCAAGTATCTTTGGAGAACGAGGAATAATATGCTAGTATATTGGGAGAGTACCACCTGATTGAATGGACCGGCGATGTTTCGATCCTAAAGATCGTCTCGAGCTGACAACCTAACGGATCAGTATACTAAGTCGCGTGGCATTTAGATGTTGCATACTCACCAAGTCACTGACCGACCCTGCGGCAGCATACTCGGAGTGTATTTTGACATCTAAATGGTTTGATGCACTTGGCGGGTACAGAATTGAAGGATATATCTCATTTGCTTTTAGAGCAAGTGGGAGAATGTTGTGTATAAGGGGTATGCTCTAAACAATTAATCACTTGCCTTTCGTGCAAGTGGGAGATTGTTAGGTGTAGTGCCCGAAAGACAATTTCTGTAATTTTTTTTGACAGGATTTATAATTCATCTTAATATTTGCATTTATGCTTATATTAATACTGCTGAAAACTCTAAGTATATCGGTATGTAATCACATAACTCAGTATATGGCATACACACGAAGATCGAGTTAGTGATGATATGCTTAAAACTATTTAGTCCGTGGTGAATTTAATCAGAGTATGGGTCTCATGATTACTAAACCAATAATGCGCCCAGAACACTTAAAGGTGTGACCGTCTTATCCGGACTGTCGGTATAGGGTACCTAGTGGGGCATTTATATATGATGTCTATCATATAGGACTGGACCGATTTGATTTGAATTCTCGATATATTCCGTGATCGAGAAATCTTATCGAATCACAAGATGATCATATATGGATTAATCTCAATCCTGATGTGATCACAGTCTACTGCTTGGTTCAAAGTATGGTTTGATGTGTTAGTTAAGGATCACTTAGATACATGTGATCTGAACACTTCTCGTTGGCTCTATTCTGGAATGAGTGAGCAGTCTGTGACTTCACAGATATGGAATCCATTCCTTCCTACGGGAAGTAGACAGACAATTCCCTTATTTGTTAATCCTAGAAACTGATCGATGGGCCCAGTTCATATTATATTAGTTATGAACTAATTGATCATTAGGGGGTTAATGGTAAATAAGGATAAGATGTTTTGAGAAGGGTTTACGAAAATATCCCGAATCAAAACGAACAGTCTATGGAGGATTTATCCGTATGTAATGATTATATCAATGGACGCTTTTACTCAATGATTAGAGTGTAAGTATATATCTATAATCGATAGAGTTCAGTTTCGGGTTTATGGTGGCGTAATCCCGGAATTAATAGATTGAATAAGAATTGTTCTGTTCGATGAATAATTTTATTTAATTTATTGTGGCTACTGGTTATAGGTCCATGGTCCCCGATGTGGCTCCTAACATGCATATGTTTCTTGACGTTGGGCCTCAATGATAATTAAGTAGTTGGACTATTTAATTGATGTGCGAATAATTATTTAGTGGGATAAATAATTAAATACATAGAAAAGATATTTTTCGTGGACTCGGCCCATAATTGAGTGTGGCGTGTGAATCCCTAATTTTAGGGGTGATTTCCGTGGTATACATGTTGTAATTAGAAAGAAATTAGTTTTCTTGGATAATTACATGTCATGTGATTAATTGTTTATTTGTTAAATAATTAATCGGGAGGTATTAGATATTGTCTATTATATATATCTAAATTAGTTTTAGAATATATTAGATTTATCTTATATTTAATAAAGGATTATTATGATTGATTATTTAATTAATTATTAAATCCTTGGAGGACAAGAATTTCTCTCCTATATAAAGAGAGTTCTCCTAAGCCTTTTATTACACATAATACACGCATACATACACTCAAAATAAGCTTGGAATTTTCGGCCAAGCTTAGGGTTTAGAGTTGGGAAAATCTTCGGGATTTTTCGGGTAGCATATCGAGGAGGTCAAGCATCAATGATCAACATCCACTGGTTGTTGCTTGGAGATACACATCGGAAGACTGTGGCATCTCAACTATTTGGATCTCGGCTTCTCAATATTTGGATCTAATCTTTTGATTGGTAAGTAGATCTAACCTTCTTGTAGTTTAGATCTATTTATTTTATATGCTTTAATTCATATTGATCGTGATCCTTGTTATTCCGCTGCGTAATCGGGCGGATCTAGATCCGTCCGGCGATATTACATCCAATAGTTCTTGAGCTTTTCTTAGCTTTTTAATGCTTTAAAGGTCATAATAATCGTAGAACTTCGTTTTGGTGGTAAATTCGAAGTGAGTTGCTTAGATTCTTGGAGCTTTTCTTGTGGATCTAAATCTTTTTGAAGAGTTCTTAGAGCTTTTTGGTGAAATCATAGGGGTACCAATTCTGCATCAAAAAACAGAAACAAGAATTGCAGACTCCACCAAAAGTGTACCAGGCTACTAGCAAGTTAGAAGAAGAATCCACGCTAAGATGCAACGCCAGTGAAAATTCTTACACTCTTCCACTGAGAAAACGTTTTTCATGTTAGTGTAGTGTCCTAAACCAAATCGGGTTGGACCACATCCGAGTCTCCGACCGGGTCGGATCATTTCTACTACGTTTTTATGTTAACATATAAAAATGGTTGTTTTTGTTATTATTTATTTGTTCGTTTATTGAATCAATTATCATATTGTATTTATGATAACGTCCCTACTGTCAAAATATGACAGAGAAATCAAAATAGTGATTATTGTTGATGAGATTTTGTGGTTTGATACTTAAATATCTTTAGTCGTATGTATTATTAAATTGGATATTAATAGTACGGTTTGACCAGCACGTATTAGATGTCCTCTATCTTGTAAATATAGTGACAGATCTCATATATCAAAGTGTAGAGACACTTGCACTGTACGTGGACGTGCATTCGAGAATACGTACGTTTGATTGACCAACTTACTTTATTAAGTGTCACACTATGTGGCGGTTGTGTAATTATTCTTAGAGCGGAGTCTTCATAACATCATGGTGTGGAATGTCATACTTTGACACTATTGATGTTTCCCTTAATCACAAGGCGATTATGCGGTAGTGTTTGGGGTATGATATTGAAGCATGCGTAGGATATATGTCGTTCGTCCGGAAATCGCATTTCCTAATAGTATGAGTAAATATTCGAAAGTGGCATCTTATAAGGAATGCATTATTCTCGAAAGTCTTTGCAAAGAGAAAGTAATGTGTTATTTCAAGAGAGTAGGATATCCATATTACAAGTTACAGTCGTTAATGTTTTGACACTCGAGCTACGACTATATGGATATTGTATCAGCGATATGATTCTATTTACACGGTAACCGTTTCACATGAAAGATAGTCAATTCACTTGACTCTTCCAATGATCGGAGGTCATGACGTGTTGCTAGACACTTATCGTGATCATTAGGTGTGAATGGCATATTGGTAAATGTACTTTATGCTTACGGTCAACATGACGGTCACATACATATGAACATCTGCCGGATTTAAATTGTGGTTATATTGATAACCGAATGAGGAATTATTTATCTCGACTATAAGTGTTATAGTGATAAATTAATATAGTAGTTTATATTTATTCTTAATAACTAATACAAGATATTAATTATGTAGATTGATTAAAATCCACAATATATATATGTGTGTGTGTGTGTATGTATTTTACAAATGAATTAATGATAGTATTATATTATGTATTAATATTGGATATTAATTTATATAAATATATATGTACATACGTGTGGCATATATATATATATATATATATATATATATATATATATATATATATATATATATATATATATATATATATATATATATATATATATATATGTGTGTGTGTGTGTGTGTGTGTGTGTGTGTGATAAATACACACACACATATATATATATATATATATATATATATATATATATATATATATAGTAATATAATAAAGATATATTTACTATTAGATATTAGTAATATATCTTTAAAATATTTTATATAAGATATTAGATATTAATGGAATAAATCAATTAACGAAAATTTAATTCCTTAATTCATTATTTTGTTGGGAAAAAGTTCTCACAATTGAGCAAAATAGTAGATCATTAATTTTGAGAGCTTTTTTGACTTTCTTTTGGCCGGAATCTTCATCGGCAAGTGCTCGGTTCTTAGATTCTTCTATAGTTTCCTTAGCTCCTTGACTCTGTTCCGCTTTGGGAAGTCTTAGTAGCCATGGAGGCTGGCCCTTCGGCCCCTCCGAAGTCCTATGCTGCGGTTCTTCAAAACGACCCCACTCCGACGAAGCCCGGAGTTCCCAAGCCTGAAATCACCACCTACAAAGGAGAATTGGCGATAAAGTTTCCACAGAAACTGATAGATCATCTGGCGAAGCACTTCCGTTATGCCTTGGTAGGTAAGTTTTCTCAGGGAAGACCTTCAATGGAATCCGTTAAAAAATTCATGTCTATGCAAAACTTTAGACTATATACGTTTGTATTCAAAGGGATTTGGAAAGTAACAAGCAAGCCAATGTGAATCTTGAAGTGGACTCCGGAATTTAGGGTAGATGTGGAATCCTCGAATTGTTCCGATTTGGCTATCTTCTCATCTTCCGGCCCATCTTATGAACTCTGACAATTTAAACTTTATTGTTTCGAGATTTGCTCACCCGTTGTGAGTTGATGCTACAACCTTGGATCTGCGGTGGCCTTCTATGGCGAAAATCCAGGTTGAAATTGATTTTCTTAAAACTGTGCCCCAAAGATTGTGGATACATCAGGAGGAGACAATTAGATTTTGGCAACCTATTGAGGTAGATGGGCAGTTACCTAGTTATTGTCGATATAATCACATAGGGCATGCTGCACAATCTTGCTTGGTTAAACATCCAGATTTGAAAAAGGAAAGGGCAAAGACTGCGGTGGCACAAGATGATTTGCAGGTCCCTAGGTACCAAATCCGGCACCGTCCCACGAATGTTGTAAATAAGCAAATCATAAATACAAAAGGGCAGGAAATTCCTCAATATTTTAACCAGATAACGCAAAGAGCAGGAAAAGAGGTGATGGCTTTCAATCCAGCTATCCCCGAAGTTGGTACATCTATGGTGCCTATAGTGGAGATGGTCACAAAAGACCCTTTGGAACATCAGTCAAACATTAAGTTTAATGAAGGTCAGATAAGCAAAGTGACACATATTAATCCTATTACTAGTTTTCCAACAGATGATGTAGGGATTGGACAACTCATTAAAGCGTCAGAATTAAAAGATGATGGATATGTATCTGCAACTAAGGACCCACATGATTTTTATCTCGGAGTGCACAAATTTTAAAGCTGAAACATGACAAGCAGACAATGGTTCTATCAGAGGATGATACTGATGATGATGCACAACACACGGTTGACCTTGAGAATAATGAAGCATTCTGTCTTACAATGAGCAATAATCGGTAAACGGAACATGAACATCAAATGTTTCAATCAGAAGATGGTCAAGAAGAAGGCACACAGCAACTGGTAGAGACAGAAAATGATGAAACCTTTCGTCTAGTTATGATTAAAAATAGCAAAAATGAGCATTCTGTTTAGAGAAGATAAAAAAGGAACAAATCCGAACCAAATCGTTTGAGATGATTAATAGTCTCTTTTGGAATATCAGAGGTATCAGAGGCAAGACGTCTTTTAGAAGACATAAAAAATTAGTGAAATAACACAAAATAAACTACATTGCAATTTCTAAACCCATGATAGATACTCAAAACTTGGAGGAGCATAGGCAAAAACTCAGTTTTCAAACTGCCATTGCTGCACTAGGAGGAAAGCTTTGGGTCTTTTGGAATTACCAAGGTAACGTGGAGATTATTAAATAAGATGAACAGTCCATACATGCTAAGTTCGAAGGTCTAACTCCATTTATCATTTCTGGAGTCTATGCAAAATGCAATAGATTGCTTAGAGTCTCTCTTTGGGAGTACATGTAGGAAATTTCAGATTTAGACATGCCTTGGATTATTGATGGGGACTTTAATGTCATTCGATCCTTGGATGAGTATAAAGGCTCCTCTCAACCTAGTAGGGGAGCCATGGAAGACTTTGAAACAATTATTACAGACTGTGGTCTGTAAGAATTTCCAATGCAAGGCTCCTTACACTTGGGCAGGATGGAGAAATAATTTGTATGTCTAAGAAAAGTTGGACAGGGTTTTATATAATCACCAGTGGACCTCGGTTGTAGGTGATGGACATGTTCGAGCTCTAAATAGGATGGGATCAGATCATAAGCCTCTTCTTTATGAGCAACTTTCTCTCCCTAGGGGACCCTCAATTTTTTGATTTTAGAATATGTGGATTACTCACCCCTCTTTTATGCAAATTATGGAACAAGGTTGGAAGATGGTGGATGCTAGAACAGGGATGGTTAACTTCATGTGCAAATTAAGACAACTTAAGCAAGTCTTGAAGGCTTTTGGAACAAATCTTGCTTTGGAAACATTCATCAATAAGTTCTGGAACAAGAGCCAACAATATCGAATAAGGAAGAAATATATGATCACAATCCTACTACTGACAACAAGGCTGAATGGCAGGCTATTATGAATGTTTATTCTCTCTACTTGGACCAGCAGGAAGAATTTTGAAAACAGAAATCTCAATTTAAATGGCTCATGGATGGGGATCAAAACACAAAGTTCTTCCATGCCACAGCTAGGGATAAGCAGAAGCGGATGGAAATATGTAAAATTCAAAACAGTCAAAGGCAGTGGTGTATAGATAGATTATCTATAGAAGCAGCTGCCACGGATTTCTTCTCTACTCTATTAAAAGCTGATGAAGATCCAAATACAATAGATATGGATTACTTTCTAGCCTTTATCCCTCATCTTATTATAGAGGAACAAAATCAACTTTTAATGCAGCCGGTTACCATGCAAGAGGTCCATGATGCAGTTTTTGATTTGGATCCACGGAGTGCTGCGGGTATTGATGGATTTTGGCAATTTTTCAGGCATTGTAGGGAAATTATAGGGAATGACTTATTGCTGGCCGTTCAATATTTCTTCCAAGGTAATCCCTTGCCTACAAAAATAGGTGCCACTCTAATTACTTTGATCCCCAAAACAGCAGCTCCTACAAATTTTTCAGAATTTCGGCCTATAGCTCTAAGTATCTTTATTAATAAGGTTTTCACCAAAATTATAAGTACTAGATTACAATCCATCCTTCTTAACCTGGACTCTGAAGAACAGTCAACTTTTCTCAAAGGTAAAGACATTACGGATAATGTTCTTCTTGTCCATGAAATGGCTCAATTCATACACACACGAACTAGGGCCCATAATATGATCTTAAAATTTGATGTCATGAAGGCCTTTTGATAGAGTGTCTTGGTGCTTTTTGGAGAAGATGCTTACCAAATTTGGTTTCTCGGCTCAATATATTCAGCTGGTTATGAATAATCTTCGTGGCAGTTGGTTCACCATTCTTCTAAATGGCTCCCCAGCTGGTCTCTTTCAATCTTCTAGGGGTATAAAGCAAGGTGACCCCATGTCACCGTACTTATTTATTTTGCTTACAGAAGCCCTGTCTAGGGACATCAAGCATTTGTTCAAAGTGGGGGTGGATACATTTGCAACTCCTAAGGACTTCCCTATTATCACCCATTCTCTATATGCCGATGACCACATTGTTTTCTCAAATAGGGGGAAAGGACCCTTAATAAACTTTTTCAGTTTCTGGATAAATAAGAGAAGGCAATAGGACAAAAGATCAACATGGCAAAAATTTCCTTCCTTATTGGTAAGCATCCTACCACTGCAAAAGTCCATCAAATTGAAGGTTTTACTAAAATGAAGCAAACTCAATTCCCATTCACTTACTTGGGGTGTCCCATATATCATGGGAGGGCTAAAGCAATTTATTTTGAGGGACTTATCAAGAATTTTGAAAAGAAACTACATGGTTGGTACTCTAAACTACTATCTCCTAGTGGCAGAATAATCCTAATCATGCATGTTTTAACCTCAATTCCCATAAACTTGATGTCAGCCATGCACTTGCCGCCTTCAGTAATTCAAAGATTATAGAAGATTATGAGTCACTTTCTGTGGAATGACTTGGAGGGCAAAAAGAGAAGGATCTGGAAAAAATGGAAAGATATATGTTTCCCTACAGCGGAAGGTGGGCTGGGAATTAGGGATTTGCATATGATTCTCAAGCTTTTCTTGCATTTTCAACAACTTCTGTAATTTAAAGGTTGCAACAGAAGCTATAAAGAGTTTAAGAAATCATGGTTGCGTAATTCCTTTCATGGAGCCTTGGGTAAAGTTATAAAACTTAATTTTTTTCCTTATTTTATGGGAGCTTTGGAAAAAAAAAGAGCAAAGGCTTTGTATGGTAACACAATCCTGCCTATGGAAAGCTCTTTGAGGGATATTTACAGCACTCTAAATTATGCTGCTTTGAAAATGAATTTGCGGTCCCAGTCAGCAGAGGATCACATCCTGGTGACTAGTGGTGTTTTAAAAACATTGCAGCCGGTTGAAAAAAGAAAGGTTCAGTTGGTTCAATGTCAATTCCCTACTAGCTCTCAGCTCAAGATTAATTGTTATGGGTCTTCCCTGGGCAATCCGGGTTCTGCTGGGGGTGGCTTTGTAATCAGAAATAGTCTTGGGAAGGTCTTACAAGCATGTTATAAAGCATATGGGGTGTGTTCTAATATGGAGGCTGAAATTAAGGCTATGAAAGCAGGAATGGTATGTGGTTTGGGGAATTCTGGGACAAATTTCATTGTTGAATCAGACTCTCACAGTTTGATTCAAATGTTAAACGGCAATTTTGAAATCCCCTGGAGATACTTTGATGATATTATTGTTCTTCGAAAGTTGATTTCTCATTCTCAAATTCAACTCCAGTATATATATCGAGAAGGAAACGATGTTGCAGATTATTTGGCAAAGAAAGAAAGTGTATCACAACAGTCTCATCTTTTAGATTCCTCAAATTTGACCAGTACCTTAGGTTTGCTGATTTTGAGAGATTCTATTGATCATCTAGCTATACGGATTCATTAATGGATTAGACGATAATCCGTGCTTTTTTCTGATGAATGCACTCTTCATTTCTATGAAGAGTGCAATCAAGTTGCTCCTACTCTTAATTTTTGTTCACTGTTTGAGTTTTGGTGAGCCTTTGTTGGTGTTGTCCTTTGTTGGCAGGAACTCTACTCACCTTAAAGATGGATGGATTTGGAGCAAGCCAAGATTTCAATGGATGATACCTTGGACTAACGATGATTTGCACTATACTGGGAAGCACTCTTCATTCAATAATGAAGAGTGCAAAGCAGGTGGTAAAACTCTTTTGTCTATTTCAATTGCTTTGCCTTGGCTGCTTTTGTGGTGATGTAGTTTTTCTTCTGGTGCAGAATCGATTGACGATGAGTTTGGATGCTACAACTGCTGCATTGACAATCTTAGGCCTCTTTCTTTTTCTGATTTTTGCAAATTTGTACGCAACCTTGCCACTAGTTGTTTTGTCCAATTATTTAAAGTAGAGGTTTTCCAGTGCACATAGGATCATACTCTTTCTCTAGCACCCGGTTTTCCCACCCCGGGTTTTCCAGACTAGGGTTTTAGGGAGGTGAGGTATGTGCATTGATGAACAACCTTTTGTTTTTGGAGTGTGCATGGGGTGTGCACTAAAAACCTTGTAAATTTCTTCATCATTAATAAAATCTACAGGTTTAAAAAAAGTTTTTTTTTCTCTCCACTCCGAGTTGGAAGCTTCTCCTAGGGTTTTTCTAGGGGCTTGAGGCGCCACCTTTCCATTATAAAATAGAATTAAGGGTGTCAAACTCTCTTAAAAATGGTTAAACCCTAACCATAAGGTTCCACACTCCCCTTATCCCACGTGATGAGTGGAGATGTTAATTAATCAAGTAACCTAGTGGCATAGAGTCATGAGCTTGCTATTATACCAAAGAACTAAAATAAGTCTTCCATTTACAGGGTTTGAACCTCCACAATCAAGATTAAGGTCCAACTGCCCTTTTAAAGCACGCAAGTCCTTTACCACTAGGTCAGGTGTCAAACTCTCTCGTATCACAATTACACAAGTACTATTTTTCTAGAAAATAATCGAGGTCGGACACTTGGGCGGCTTGTTCATGTGGATCAACGGTAGAGGCCGAACACTTGGGTGGCTTCACGCACAAGCTACAACCGGAGACAAAGCTACGATCTTTCAAAAATCATTCTGGTATGAATTATGTCTACATCTTATTTTTTTTATTATTTAAACAAAGTCGATCCTGGTTAAAAAGAAAGCAAAATTTTAAATTTCGCCGTGTTCCCATGTTGGTAACATAGCGGTCTTCGAATTAAGAAATAAGCATGATTTTAATTTGCGTAGTATTTACATCAAATCATCACATCTAGAATATGTATGATTTGGATTCACAAAATGATATGATCGAACAAACAAACAAGGGGATCAGCGACCACCACCACCGGCCAGCTAGCCGCCGGCGGAGCGGCGGGGCTGCCTAATGTCGACGTCGGCTGCCCACATGGGTGGTGGCTCTCCTTCTTTTGTTTTTTTTTTGTTGGAAATATTTTAAGTTTTAATGATGAGTGCCAGAGTAGCTGTTATAGAGCAAAGACAAAAAGATGTCTAGATTAAATGTATAGGTTTACTTGAGTTTGATTTATGTATAGTTTTGATCAAACAAGTACTGTAAGTAGGTCAGCTGACTTTATCAGCAGACCTGTCTAGGTCAGTAGAGTGTCTAGGTTAGTAGACTAACTAGGGACCTGCTGAAGACTGAAGGCTGAGGGTTCAAACTCAGTTATTGAAGCCTAATGGATCAAACTTAGTATTCAAAGTCAAGGATATGAAATCAGAATTTAGGGAAGTCTGTGATGACCTAAACTGATTACATATATCTTGTGTACAAGGTCTAAGTTCCATATGTTAAGTGGTGATCGGAACTTAGTTATATTCAAAATGGTGTACTCTAACTTCACAATAAAAAGTTAGATCAAAGGCAGTCAGCTGAAGTGTTATTAAAACATAGTAGACTCAAACCAAGACAGAAATGAACATCAGCAGACTGATATACCCTAGGCATCTGCGGAATGTAAATCTCGATTTAATCAAATATTACATTCGAAGATTAAATGGATAAGGATGGATTACAAGCCTTGATTTTGTCAACAAATCAATGGTCAAGATTAAAGGAACGTTGGAAAGATTCAGAGCTTTATCCAAAGGATATAAGTCAACAGGGGGACAGTCTAAAAACTGACAAAAAGCTGACTGACAGTGTCAGTACTATGAATAGAGACAAAAAGCAAGTCAAGATGGAGACAAGTCTGAAACGGCTACATTTGAATTTCAAACACAAGTCAAAGGATTCACACCTATAAATAGGAGACTCCTGACTCAGATTCAAGATGATGAAAATTAAGAAGCACAAATAATCTATTCAAAGCTCTCAAGTCTTCAATCAAGAAAATCACCCTGCTGACATACACTGAGCTTAAAATTACTGATCAAGATTTATCTTCAAGTGTAACCTGCTATCAAGTTACATCAAGTATATACACTTGAAGACCTCAAGCTGATGATCATTTCACCCTGATCAAGCTGCTGACAGCTGAATCATTTATTTGATTCAATCTTTCTTTTACAAGAAACCTGCTGAAGATAGAGAAGCATCTTTTAGGTGTCAGGAACAGTTGTTTGTGGTGGAGCTGGTGAAGAGGCAATCCTACCCTTCAAGGACCAGTGGAATACTTTGGAGCACAGCAATCCTACCTTTTCAAGTGTTCAGTTTGTGAAGCCATAGTCATTGGTTGTTGGTCCCTTGAAAAGGCTTTGGTTAAGTTTAGGGGGGAGGGGGTGAATAAACTTAACACTTAAAACTTTTGGAGTTAACAAACTCAGCAACTTCAGCAGCCTGCTGATAGCTTAGTAGTCTGCTGACTATTGACTTTATTGAATTTGTTGCAGCGGAATATATTTAAATTAAGCCTTATTACTTGTTGTTAAAATATGATACCAAGTATGTGTATGTGTGTATGTGTGTGTGTGATTCAGTTGTGTATGTGTGTGATTCAGTAGTGTATGTGTGTGATTCAGTTGCTAGTTCAGTAGATTGATGTGCTAAATGTACTAATGCAGAATATAAGTGCATAAGGTAAGTAAGCAATTTTTATAGTGGTTCCAGGTGGTGTAATCCTGTCAGTCCACTCTTCTCCTGTGATGTTGGAGGTAATTCACTAGAGATTCTTGAGGTAGCAGTTACAAAAATTCCTAAGTTGCTTGTCCTTCACCAATAACTATGGCTTCACAAACTGAACACTTGGAACATGTAGGATTACTGCTCTAATGTCTTCCACTGGTCCTTGAAGGGTAGGATTGCCTCTTCACCAGCTCCACCACAAACAACAGTCCTTGACACCCAAAGATGCTTCATTGTCTTCAGTAGATTTCTTATAGCAAAAAGTTTGAATCAAGTAAGTGATTCAACTTTCAGCAGCTTGATCAGGATGATATGATCAGCAGCTTGAGGTCTTCAAGTGTGTAAACTTGATGTAGCTTGAAAGCGGATTACACTCGAAGAGTTTGACTGGATAAGTAGCTTTATGCTCAGTAGGGTCAGTAGGGTGTTTAATCGATTTAAATCTGATAGCTCAAGATAGATCCTTAATTTTCATCACTTGTATCTGAATTAGGAGTCCTCTATTTATAGGTAGGAATCCTTGTGACTTATGTTTGAAATTCAAACATAGCCGTTTCAGATTTGTCCCATTTGACTTGCTTTTTGTCACTGTTCATAGTACTGACACTGTCAGAATGCTTTTGGACAGTTTTCAGTCTGTCCACCCTTTGACTTGTAACCATTGGATAAAGCTCTGTTTCTTTCCAACGTCCATTTAATCTTAACCATTGATTTGTTTGATAAAATCAGAGGTTGTTATATGTCCTTATCCTTGTATTCTTCCAATGTAACCTTTGAATAATCCGAAATATATATCAGCAGGTTCCTGTGATTGTAAGTCTGTTGAAATGCATATCAGTTAGCTGTTCCAAGGTTGCTGTGTTTATAAAAACACTTCAGCTGACTTCTCTTATATCTAACTTTTTATTATTAAGTTAGATTACACCATTTTAATCATAACCAAGTTCCATTCATCATTTAACTTGTGGAACTTAGACCTTGTACACAAGGTATATGTAATCAGTTTAGGTCATCACAGACTTCCCTAAATTCTAATTCCATATCCTTGACTTTAAATACTAAGTTTGATCCCTTAGCCTTCAATAAGTGAGTTTGAGCCCTCAGCCTTCAGTCTTCAGCAGGTTCCTAAACTAGTCTGCGACTCGGGTACCCTCGATATAGGAGTCCGTCGATGAAAGTCGGTGACCTTTTACAGTGCTTGTTTGATCAAACCTATACAAGATCAAACTCTAATAAGCCTATACATTTGATCTAGACATCTTTTTGCCTTTGCTCTATAACAGCTAGTCTGGCACTCATCACTAAAACTTAAAAATAAGTCCAACAATTTCCCCCTTTTTGGTGATGATGCCAATACCCTCCTTACAGCAAAGCAAAAAGAGTAAAAACAGAACCAATATAGTCATTTCTCATTATAATCAGTTTGTTCAAATGTATTACAAGCTAGATTCAGCAAAAATAAAATGCAGGTGTAAGTATGCTGATCTAGTTCCTTCTTTCTCTTTCTTGCCTCTCATTCTCTTGATGTTCTTGATATTCTCTTATTTTTCTAACCATTTGTCTCATCTATTCATTTTCAATAAGAGAAAAATCAATGTGGGGATTCACTTCTTTCCACCATTTCCATGCTTCAGGTAGAGTAAGATTGATCTGATGTACTCTAAAGCCTAAACGCATGTATAATTCCTTGAATTCATGCAGTGAATCTTTAGTTGATGTAGTAGGTAGACTCCTTCCACCTCTACCACCTCTTTCACCTCTGTGTGAAAATCTGAGAGCTTTGACTCTGGCTTTCCAAAACTTAAGCCCCAAGAAGGAATTGAGTCCCTCATGGAAGCCCTTGTCATGATAAGGTCTTCTCTTGTTGTAGTAAAGCCTCTTATACTACTTGAAAAGATCATCAGTCAGTGAAAGTCTGCCAAGTGCATGTTCTCTGTATGCATTGGTGTCAGCTTCCCATCTCTTCTATGCAAAAATTCTAGCTGCCTCTTTTTCTACTGATGTTTGGCTCTCTTCCCCCTTATTGACATCATCAACAAAACGGGACTGCATGCCATGAACACTCTCATGTGTGATCACTAGATTATTCAGTTGACCTTCCATTATCTCTGTTCTAGTATCAACTGCAGTGATCCTTTATTTCATTGTTTGCTCCAGTAGATTGATCCTCTCCGTGAATTTAGGATCCAATCCAGCAGGGTGAAGTGTTCCAGCAGGCTCAGCCTCAGCAGGCTTAGGTGCCTCAGCAAGTTTATCTAGTTTCTGGTGAATATATTCAAATTGGTCTTTCAGAAACTTCTCCTTCAGTGTATTACCTTGTCTAATTCCCTTTACATCTAGAGCAAGGTCAGCAAGAGCATACTGAGTGGAGGTAATATTGGAAGCAACAGTTTCAGTGGTTCTCCCTCTATTCTCCACTAGATTCATCAAATCTTCAAATCTCTGCTCTTGCCTGTCCAGTTGAGTTCTTAACATTGTAATGTCATTTCTGACAGCCCTCAACTCATCCACAATCTGTGCTGGTACTCCACCAGCCATTCCTCTAGCCATATGTCCAGCAACTTCATAAATAGGCTCATCTACATTATATTGTGCCCTTTGTCTGCTGACAACCATGGCCTAGCTCATATCCCTTCCAGCAGGGTTAGGTCCTTGAAATTCCTCCAGAACTGGATCTAGGGCAGGCTCCTCAAAAATAGGTACAAATTCCTGTTGAGGTTCAGCATCTATAGATTCTTCCTCAGGCACTTGAAACTCCTCATCACTGTAGCCATAGTCCAGCAGCTGTTCATCCTCATCAATAACAATAGTCTGCTGACTATCTTTCCCTTTAGTGACCTTCCCTGCAGTAGGCTCTACTACAGCAGCATGTTCTTTAATAACAGTAGGGGTGTTCTCCAAACCCATAGTTAGTTCCAACCTTTGTCCAGGTGCTGTTTGGTCCTCAGCAACCTATACCACCAGTTCCGACCTTTGTTCAGGTGCTGTTTGAACCTCAGTTAAAATAAGTTTTGTCACATATCACTCCCTTTTAGTTTGAAAATTAATCAAGGGTTAAATTAAGAAAGGAGAGTTTTTTTGATATACAAAACACTTATAGAAAAGACTTATTATCACAAAATACTTGACAATTAATGCCTTAGGAGGGTTAAAAGGGAAAAGATTAAGAGGTAAAGGAATGAATAAGGAGTAAAGGAAGGATTTTATGGGAGGAATTTGATATCATGAATGATACCAAGAGAGGGTTATGTTAAGGATAAAAGGTGAGGTCAAAGACTATGTAGATACCAAAATTGTTGCCAATAAATACTGCAAAACTGAAAATTGAAGACTTGGTACCCTTTATTCTTTGGGTCCATGAACATTAGTCAAAACAGATTTTGGAACCCAAATTTTCTTAACTTTGGATCCTTGTGCACTATCAAGAGAAGATTTAGGTACACATACTTTCCCAACTTTAGCTCATTGAACAAAATTATTAGAACCATGGGTTCTAAAGTGTTGTCCATGAGAACCATAAGAAGGACGAGAATGGAATTTCTGAAAATGATGAGAATGAGCATGTTGATAATAAGGCACATGATGATGATGATATGGTTTGAGGTGAGGGGGCTGCCAATAGTGATATTGATCAGCTTGTGGTGCATAAGCATGCTAGAAATGTGTATAAGAGGGTGTACGAGACTAGGAGGATGAGATTTATATGAATGCACATTCTTAAAAGCATGAGAACTAGACGGATGATATGTACTATGATTATTTTGTCTAGTGCAGCATTTTCAGTATGATAAAGTGGTGTCTATGAGTGAAGTTCATATGTCCTCTTCTATCATATTGAAAAGCATAGTGATTCCCAGGAGCATGATGTCTAGGTGAGTGACGTGAAGTGTGTGAATTAGCCTTAGGCTGTGATGTAGTGGTGTAAGGTGTATGAGATGGTGTAGATGAAGATGCTTCTGTAAGAAAAATAGATCTTGGTTTAAAAGGAATAGAGGGCTGAGTTTCAGGGATGGAATTTTTGCCCTTTGTATCTCCCTTAGAAGATTCAGGACTGAGTTCAGTATGAAGTGCAGATTCCTTAGGAGATGAGTGAGTAGTGTTTGGCTCATTAGAGCTATTTTCAGATTCTTGAATGATCTTTTTGAACACATCTCTCTCAAATCTAAAGGCTTCTAGATCAGCCTCAAACTCTAAAACCTTTTGTTTTAACATAGCTTCATGGGTTGAGAATTTATATTCAAGCTTGCTAGATTAAATCATCTTTATCACTTAGTTCCTTTTTAAGATGCATAACTTCATATTTTAACTTGAAAATTTCTCAAATTAAATCATTGCAAAATATTGAGTTATCATCTTTTATTACCTTAGATTCAGAATCTGTTTGAGGCATGATCGCAGATTCAGCAATACATTCAGCATCAAGACTGACTTGCTGTGATTCTGGTTTCGATGAAGATTCAGCAACAACATCGGGTACAGGCTGTTGATCTGACCGAGAGGAGCATGCAACAGATATTTCTTTCTTGTATAGTGAGCGTTTAAACCACCTGGTCAGCTTGTAAAAAGCTCATTCATCAGGGTCATCGCCACTACTGCTACTAACTGATAGATCAGATTCAGTTTCAAAACTTGAGTTGTTCGATTCAGCATTGATGGGTTCGGATTCATTACTTTCCATAACAGCTTTTGAAGAATGATTAGAAGACTCAGGATTAGGCTGTTTATGAGACAACAATGTCATCTCATGAACATATGCTAATTCAATAAGTTCTTCTATATGAAAACAGTTTGGATCTTTATTTTCCTTAATGAATGAGACAAAAGAAGTCCATTCAGGACTGAGACTTCTTAAAATATTTTTAAGAATTTGTGTTTCAAAAAAGTGTTTCCCAAAACATTTCAAAGTGTTAATAATCAAAGTAAATCTGGAAAACATGTCATTAACTGACTCATTAGGACTCATCTGAAAAGAATTATAAGAATGCATGAGTTCTTTTATTTTATGAGACTTGTCTAATTCTTCATGTCTCATTCGCAATGTATCCCATACTTCTTTTGCAGTTGTACATGAATAAACAAACCGTCTTTCAGATGGACAAAGAGAGTTAGTGAGGATGGCCATAGCTCTAGAATTTTGATAAGCTATAAGCTCATCTTGTTCCAAAGCATTTCCATCTTTATCAACCTCAGTTGTAGGTGAGGGATTAAAAATGCAAAAGACCATCATCTACAATAAACCATAGACGCAAGTCTAAGCATTCTAGAAAAGTATTCATTTTACTCTTTCAAACAACATAACTTGTTCCATCGAAGAAAGGTGGTCATTGACCAAACACTTCTTCTTTTGCAGGATCATAGGTATACAAGGTAAAAGCCATAAATGAAGATTAAAAAAAAGATGTTAAGATGAATGTAGTGACAATAAACTATGCAGATTTACAAATGTTGTATGAGTCCAAACAAAATCAAAGATGACAGTGATTTTCAGAAATCTTGGACTATTGTGTGAAGAAGTGCAGATATAAGGATGTGAAGTGTGTGCAACAACCAATGAGTTAAAACCTTAAGCTATTAAGACTTAAGTTTTAATTAAACTATGAAAAACTACAGCATGTTGAAAAAAATTCAGAAAGTTCAGGATTATGAAAAACGTTGTAGACGATTTTAGGCTTTGGCCCAACGATGAACTGAACTTAAAACAAGTGTGGCGTAACGATTTGAGTAGCCCAGAAAACTACCAAACTCACAAGACAAGTGTAAATATCACAGTGTAATACAAAAATAAAATTAATCTCATACACTTGATAAAACACAAATTCAGCACTGAGCAAACACACAGCCTTGCAGCTACAACAGATAGGTCAAATTCAGCACAGAATGTTCAAATTCTAACAGATTCAACAAGTTAAAGCACATATAAAAACAAGTACAGCAGTAATCACAAAATCTCAACAATTATGATCACTTAACAAACATATATAGAAACAGATCAACTAGTAACCCTCTCCGATATCCATTGTTGAATCGAGAACGCGCAAACAATACTATAGAGGGGGTGAATAGAGTTGTGGAAATGTTACCTTTGTTATTACACTTTACTTATTTGTAACATGACATATTAATTATATTGTATAAATAATTAATATGTCATAAAGTAACCTTTTTGTCCTATTATGTCCTAGCCGACTCTAGCACTTAATACTAGCCGACTCTAACATTTAATAGCATTCATTACTCTACTAGGACCTTTCTCATTCATGCTTGTATCTATTTATACTCATTCTTTTCTAATGAATAAACAAGTTGAGTTTACTCAAGTATTATTCTTTCTCAAACTCTCTTCATGGTATCAGAGACATAATCTTCTTTAATCCGCTGCAAAATCTCCTATCTTTTCAAGAATGTCTTCATTATCCGACACCTCTTCATCCTCAGTAGAGTCTCAGCAGCCTCAGCAGGCTGGGGTCACTGAAAACTATTATTTTACAAATCACATACTTGATGGCAACAACTACATACTGTGGTCAAGATTTATGAAAATGTATATCTCAGGCCAAAGCAAGATGGGATACTTGTCTGGCTCCAAACCTGCCCCTGATGAAACAGACCCCAAGTTTGAAGCATGGGATACAAAAAATAACCAAGTCATGACCATCCTCACGAGGTCAATGACAAAAGAGATCAGTGAGAACTTCATGATGTATGACACTGCTAAGGATATCTGGGAAAATGCCAGAGACCTTTACTCAAAAAAGGACAATACATCTGAGGTCTATGAACTTGAAGCCCAAATCCAAAATTGCAGACAAGGATCTCTGTCTGTAACCCAGTACTTCAACCAACTATCTAAGGCATGGCAACACCTAGATATGTTGGAAACTCACCCATGGAAGGATGTAGAGGATGCTACCTTATACAAAGATATCATGGAGAAGAAGAGGGTATTCAAGTTCCTTACGGGATTGAACTCATCCCTTGATGATGTTAGAGGTAGAGTTCTTGCTACTAAACATCTCCCCAACCTCAAATCTGTGTTTGCTGAAGTCAAACATGAGGAAAGCAGGAGAAAAGTGATGCTGCAAAGTAACCCTACTGATCACTCTACTGAGAGCTCAGCACGATGGTGGTCAGGAAGCCTACTGAGGCCACTGAGACATATAGAAAGTCCACTGAGAAGACATGAAAGTTGTTCTGTGACCACTGTAAACGTATAAATCACACCAAGGACACTTGCTGGAAACTACATGGTAAGCCTAACTCCTCTAAACCCTCCAAACCAACCAGGGAGAGTCAGGGCAGACATGTAAGTGAAGAAGAGGACAAGGACACTACTCTGAATGCTCAGCTGGCTGCCTTCAAAGCTTTCCTTACTCAACAAAAGGAAGGTAGTACTATCACTGACATAGCTACTCATGCTAAAATAGGTATATTCCACTGACCTCTCAGTAATGATACTTGGATTGTTGATTCTGGGGCTTCATCCCATATGATTGGTAACAAGAGGCTCATATCTCATTTTAAGCCCTGTCATCAGACCCACAATATTAGGATTGCTGATGGATCTATTTCATGTGCACAAGGTTTTGGAAATGTTAAACTTACTGATAAGATCTACCTTCAGGGTGTCCTATTTGTTCCAATTAGACTGTAACCGTATATCTGTCAGTAGACTCACTAAAGACCTAAATTGGACAGTCATGTTTAATAACAATCGGTGTATATTCCAGGATCTTTCTTCACGGGAAGTGATTGGGAGAGCTAAAGCTGCTCGGGATTGTTTATGGTCAACCCCGTCGAAGACGAGAAGATTGAAGGCGAAAGCGCCTCGGCGACCTACAACCAAACCTTAGACAATATCATGTTATGGCATTATAGACTAGGTCATCCAAGTTTTGGTTATTTAAAGTCTTTATTTCCTGAATTGTTTAAAGGATGTAACCTCGGTAACCTTCAATGTGATATTTATCAGTTTGCTAAACTTACTAAATATGTGTATACTAAAATATCTTACTTACCCTCCACACCGTTCACTTTGATACATAGTGATGTATGGGGACCTTCAAGAGTTAAAAGTATAACAGGAAAGAGGTGGTTTGTCACCTTCATAGATGACCACACCAGGATCACATGGCTGTTTTTTATGAAAGATAAATCTGAAGTTAGAACCATCTTCCAAGAGTTCTATAACATGGTATCCACTCAATTTGACACTAAGATTAAAATCTTAAAAACAGATAATGCCCTGGAATACTATGAGTCCAACCTCAGCACCTTCTTGAATGATAAGGGAATTGTTCACATCAGTAGCTGTGTAGAGACACCTCAGCAAAATGGGGTTGCTGAGAGGAAGAACAGGCACTTACTGGAGATGGCTAGATCGGTCATGTTCACCACACATGTGCCTAAATATATGTGGGGTGAAGCTATATTAACAGCCATATATCTGATCAACAAGTTACCCAGCAGAGTGTTAGGATTCAAGACTCTCATTCAAACCCTGCTGACAACACATCCCTGTCCTCATCTCATTGCTGACTTGCCTCCAAAAATCTTTGGATGTACTGTTTTTGTTTATATTCATGCCCAACATAGAAGCAAACTTGACCCCAAAGCTCATAAGTGCATTTTCCTTGGTTATGCCAAAGACAGGAAGGGCTACAAGTGTTATTCTCCCACTGACAAAAGATTCTACAACTCTATGGATGTGAAATTCTCTGAAAAAACTCCTTACTACAGCAACCCTACTGAGACTATCATTAATGGAAACCTGATTGAAACAATAACACTTCCCTCTTCTCATAGTCCACTAACCCCAAATGCACCCTCAGTTGAGGAACTTGAGGCTTTGCCAATTCCTCTACCAACTCCTAATATTCAGCAACCTAATGAGACTCATCAGCCTCCTGACTCTGAACTCCCTACACCTGCGAACCTCGGCAACCTGCGATACTCATCAAACTCATGAACCTCGCGATACGCCTCGGCGGCCTGCGATACTCCCGAACTACTAATATTGATAACGGACCCATTCTTTGTCGAAAGGGAAAGAGATCATGTGCGACCACTCTATTCATAATTATGTTTCATATGATCACTTGTCATCCGTTTTTGCTATGTTTACACAGGACTTGGATACTCATTCCATTCCTAAGAATATAGAGGAGGCTCTCAAACATGACCGGTGGAAGGCTGCTATCAAAAATGTAATGACTGCTCATCTTGACAACCACATTTGGGATCTCACTCTCTCCCACGCGGAAAGAAGACAGTCAGCTGTAAATGGTTATTCACCATCAAGTACAATGCGATGGTACTATTGACAAGTACAAAGCTAGAATGGTTGCGAGGGGTTCCACTCAAACATATGGACTTGACTACAAAGAGACATTTGCACCTGTGGCAAAGGTGAACACAATCGAGTGCGATCTCCCTAGCAGATCCAACTTGATGGCCACTGTTGGACATCAAGAATGCTTTCCTAAATGGTGACCTCACTGAGGAAGTCTATATGATTGTACCTCCTGGTTTTGCCAACACTCACACTAAAGGGAAAGTTTGCAAACCGAGGAAATCCCTATATGGCCTAAAACAGTCCCCAAGATCATGGTTTGGAAAACTTACTACTGTGGTTAAAGCTGCTGGATATCATCAGTGCAACTCAGATCACACTATGTTTATCAAATCAACCAATCAGAGAAGATCCATCCTTATTGTCTATGTGGATGATATCATCCTTACTGGTGATGACCCTGCTGAGATCCAACAATTGAAGACCCTACTGGCATAAATATTTCAAGTTAAAGATTTAGGCTACCTCAAGTACTTCCTTGGCATGGAAATAGCAAGAAACAGCCAGGGCATCTCAGTCTCACAAAGGAAGTATGTGCTGGACCTGCTGAAGGAAACTGGCATGCTAGGGTGCAAACCAGTTGTCTCTCCAGTAGACCCCAGTAATCCACTAGTGCACGGTAATCTTGATGTCAGAAAGGAACAATATCATAGACTTGTAGGGAAACTCATTTACCTCTCTCATACAAGACCTGATATTGCATATGGAGTTAGCCTTGTCAGCTAGTTCATGCATTTCCCTACTGAGCACCATTGGGATGCTGTCTACATAATATTAAGATACTTAAAGTCAACTCCTGGCCAAGGCTTACACTTCACTAAGTCTACTGAAAGATCAGTGAAGGTCTATACTGATGCTGACTGGGCTGGTTGCCATATAGACAGAAGATCTACCACAAGCTATTGTTCATATGTGTGGGGTAATCTTGTCACTTGGAGAAGCAAGAAACAACCTAATGTCTACAGAAGCGGTCTTGAAAGTTTGAACTCATGGCACTTTTTTTGGGCATTTGTGAAGCAACGTGGCCGAAAAGAGTCCTTACTTCGACCTTCGACGGACCCTCGATACCCCATCATACTCTGCTGTGACAATAATTCAGCAATATGCATGGCAGAGGATCATGTTCATCATGATAAGACAAAACATGTGGACATTGACAGACATTTCCTTAAAGAGAAGATTGATGCCCAGATCATTCAACTTCAATAAGTTCCCTCAGCAGACCAGCATGCTGATATTCTCACCAAGGCTATTCCACCGCTTATGTTTAGCATACTGAGTAGCAAACTTGGTTGTATTGACATATATAACCCAGTTTGAGGGGGGGTGTGAAAATATTACCTTTGTTATTACACTTTACTTATTTGTAACATGACATATTAATTATATTGTATAAATAATTAATATGTCATAAAATAACCTTTTTTGTCCTATTATGTCCTAGCCGACTCTAGCATTTAATAGCATTCATTACTCTACTAGGACCTTTCTCATTCATGCTTGTATCTATTTATACTCATTCTTTTCTAATGAATAAACAAGTTGAGTTTACTCAAGTATTATTGCTTTCTCAAACTCTCTTCAAGAGTATTATGGCCTTTTTAAAAATTCTTTAACCACTTTAAAGTGACTTATGTAGATTAAAAGAATTAGAGTGGTTTACCAGCAAATCGGAGTACTTAACTTAGTTCAGCTAAAGCACCTAGGCGGAAGATCTAGTTTCAATTAACTATAAGAACCCAAGTTAACTTCAGTTGAAGAGTTTCTAGATCATGTTCAGTTTGTGATGATAAGAATTGTGTTATGCAAAATTGAAACTTATACCAAATGACTGAAGCAGGTTTAAACACTTAGACAAGTTGAACACTCATATAGCAGTTCTGAATAATTAACCAAAACAGACTAGCAAACTTGCAGATTTCTATTTTAAGTTATATCCTAAAATATGCAGCTTCTAAGGTGTTCAAACAATATCACAGAATTGCAGAGATTCAGATTTTATCTTTGTTTAAGCCTAAGCATGCAATTCTACGGTGTGTCAACAAGATATAAACTATCTAAGCACATATGTGTGATCTACTGGAGATCACAGCCACACACAAGGTTTTTAACTGGATACCGCTTGAGTCTTATTGCAAAATAACAAATAAAAGATACAACACTTTATTGTTAAAGTTTTACTAACACTTTATTGTTGAAGCCACACTCCTACTAACACTAAGATGTTCTAAATCCTTAGTAACAACACTCAACAGATTTCTACAAAACATTCACCAAAGGAGTAACACTCACCAAAGGAGTACTTACCAAGAATCGGGACCTGGATTCTTGAACTTGAATTCAGCTCCGTGAATTCATGACCCGGATTCAGCTCCGTGAATCCGTATTTCAGCAGGTGCGAAACGAAATGCTGAACCATAACTTGGGCTAGCTGTGCCCTTGTTATTGCTCCTCAATAACAAGTGGAGAACACTCTCAAACTACAACTAACACTCACTAACAAAAGGTAGAGATTCACACTCTACTCTTCCCACTTTACTTACACCTCACTCAAGAAACAAAGCAATTTACAAAATACAAGTGTTAAGAAAATGAAGCTGAGATTTAGTGAAAAAGTTGTGACTTATGAGAGGCTGTTATGCTAAGTCGAATGAAATGGCTGTGTATAAATAAGAGGCACCCCAGTTCTTTTGCAATCCAGCTGTCCAACTTTTGCAATTTAGCTTGCAGTACATCTTTTGCAATTCCAACGGCTCTAATGTAGACCAAGGGCTACAGCTATATGCAATAATGTTAAAGGGACCTGCACACTTAACAACAAATTAAATCTGTGGGATATGACAAAAAATGTACAGAAAAGCAACGTTCAAAAAGACTTGGAAGAAACAAAAGTGCAGTCACATTTGTAAAAGCAAAGGCTGGAAAAGACTAGACCTGCACATTGCTCAAGGCATATATTCCTAGATGAATTATATGAGAGAAATAAAACATTACACATTCACCGATGCACCCAACTTTCAATCGATTTCCAGATAAAATATATTTTGCCAAAAAATATTCACATAATATTTTGCATATATCATAAAAGGTATACACAAGATATTTTATAGAAAACAAACTTTAGGATTTTGCAAAGAGTAGGCAGGAGCATAGATAATAGATATATGTATTTGCAGTATATAGACATTGTATATACACACACGTTATGTGTTTATATACGCAAAGTCCTATATAAAATATATATAGAAGACGAAGCATAGAATATAATATTTTCGGATTTTATACAAGGACCAAAGGCATACCACTTGCACATATTATCAAAAGAGCAACAAGCATATTTGACATGCAACTAATGAATAGCTATTTAGGACATATATGTAGATAGACATGCATTTACACAGATACATTAAACATATACTTAGGCAAAAAAATTCGATTTAAATAGATTAAATATCAATTTCAGAGATATGTTTATTTCACAGATTAAGGCATGCATATTTCGATTAAACACTGATACATCATGATACATCAAAGAAGCAGTTATATTTAACAGATTAATCGCATAATTTCGATTTATAGATTTAAGACGGATCCAGTTCTGTTTTTAATAGATCTAAACAGGGATACTAAAAGCTATAGCAAATATCTGATTTAGGCACCTATAGCACAGATTTAGGCAAGCGGATTATTCGATTTAAGAGGCAAAACACCGATTAAGCAAGATTATCAGAAAATCGAGTTAATAGAAACCATTTAAGCAGACTGATTTGATTAGGGAAGAAAACAGAGAAGAAAGGTCATGCCTTTTACCAAGACTAAGACAATAGAGGAAAGATATTACCATATTTGGGTTGGTTGATGTTGATAAAACATCATAGGCCTCGGAAGAGAGCAACAAATGATCAGAAGCATGGATCCAGGCATTGCAGAGACTTTTCGGCATCAGAAGAAGCTTTTACAGAGAAACCAAAGTTTCCAGAACGCAAAGGCTATTTCGAGATGAAGGAGAAACAATGAAACACGGAAGTCTCTTCATCCTCATTCTAGAAGAGGAAAGGAGCTCTGAGAGATAGACGTTATAGGAACCAGAGAGCATTAAATGAGATGTAGACTTTTCAGATGAAGATAAGAGAAACGTTTGTATCGAAATGGTGGAGATGCAATTAATGGAAAGAGGTCTTAAAGGGGGGAAATTTTTACATGGTATATCCGTATGCGGATATACTGTAGCTATGAAGACGTGGCTGCGGGAGAACCACTCCAAAATCCCACTGTCTTTTAAGCGAAAAAAATGATAAGGAGCCCGGTAAAACATTACTTTTCGTTCAAACCCACCAATATCTTGATGTAAATCTCCCTCTCCAGCAACTTCCGTCCGGCGAGACTTTCCGGCTGGCGGCCATATCTCCTTCCGGGATGCTCATCGGAGAACCAAAGATTTCAGGTATTCCCTTCTTCTTCTCTATTGATTCTAGTATTTATGTTTCTTCTTCACCGTTGATTCTAGCATCTCTTCTTCTCTTTACCGCCATACCGTAAAATTATTCTGTAGAAAAGTTTGAACGGAAGGGAACAAAAACAAATTTTCTATAAAACCCTTTCGACTTCAAACCATAACAATTCTTAGGGTTCATGAAACATTTTGACTCTTTCAATTTTCGATTTTTATTTGAATTACACTTGTGTACTAGTTAATTATGAGGGATATGAGGATATTCTAGTTCACAAATTGTAGTGGGTTTTATGTTTTCGTTTGGCAATTTATAATTAACTTGTTTTTTCCATCTCCATTTCTCTGCTAAAGTGGAAACAAAACAATTTTGAAGGACATTTGATATAAGTCTATCCTGTAGGTAGTCGATTGTGAAAACATGTCGTGTTGTTTTAAAATAAATCAATTGGGCTGTTTGTTAAATGTATGTTGCTACTCAAATTTGTGCTAGATTGGATGGAAATAGAAGGCCCGAATGTGTTTCATTTCTGATCATGTTGCTTAAAGTACGTCCTTTCCTCGTATCTAGACTCCAACATTTTTCCGGTATATAAATTTTCTCCTCTAAAATTCTTCAGTATAAAACTTTGGATAGAACACAAACAATAGATTTGGCTACAATCAACACCAATGAGTATCTTTGAAAGTAATTAAAAGGCATAAGGTATTGTGGAAATATATTAAGCATTTCTATTTGTATGTATCAATTCACCATCTTTTTATCTTGCCACTTACCTTCCCGTGAAGCAAATTTGTTGCTGAAAGGTCACAGGTCTGTTCTTTGCTTATATCGTCATTTTTGCGATTGCTGCAATCTTTTGACATTGTCTATATATGTATGTGGGCATGAAACATTTGTATGCATTAAAAAATCTTGATTTATTTGCATCTCCATGTCTATCTTCACTAATAAAAATTTGAAAGAAAATAATTGCTTATTCATTCATTCATATGCGTATATCGTACAATGAGTTTTGGATTAGAATTCAATATGGCAAGTTAAAAGTATGTCCGCTACATGTTCGAACCTAGGTTTTAATGAGTCTTCAACATCCTTGACTTGATAGCACTTCACCAATTTACCGGCTTACGGTACGGTAGTACTCAACGATTCCTTGGAGTTGGTGAGTAGTTTTTTCTTCTTCCTATTGTTTGTCTTCAATAGATACCTGGAGCAAGACTTCTGATTGATATTGGACTTGAATATTCCCTTATGGCTGACATCTTTGTTTCTATGGTGTGTAGTTTTTTCTTCTTATTTTTGGTCTTTCTTTTCTATTGTCTTGTGATTATGCCAATCTATGTCTTCAACTTGGCTACTTTTGTTAAATGGGCATCATTAATCATTCTCCCTTTATGCAGATGATGGTTGGTGATCATCTAAATTCATTCGTCATATTGTGAAAGTCCGACGCTGCCCTGTTTCTTTCTCTCTTTTTTCTCTCTATAATATTTCACACGATTATGTTGCTCTTTTTTTCTTTTCGTCTTTAATATTCAGATTTTTTTTTTTTTGAAAGGATAAGCAGATATTTTTATGTTTCAAAATTCAACATGTTCACATGATTTAATGTGGCAAAATTCAACAATTATTGTCTTACTGCAAAGTACTTGGATTCTTTATGAGAAGTACGAGGATGGATAAAAGGCTTCGATTGAGCTGAAGAAGCATTATGCGGCGGAGTGTTGAGTAAAATTCGAAGTGAATCAACACAGGAAGACAAAAATATTGTGGTTTCCTCATTTCAGGCTAAATGTGGCAGTTGGCTTGAGCAGAAGTATGAATGCATAATGTTTTCCTTTTTGTCTAACTTGATGCAAGGGTTAATTTTTATTTTCGTTCAATCGTTCATTTGCAGGATGTACTTGATTGTCTCGTTGATGTTCAATAAAATAATTTATTTGTTGTATATCTTCAACTCTTGTAGCTTACCTTTGTTCATAAAGGGAAACTTAATTTGTTTTTTCCTTGTAATTGTGTTCATGAATGGATGGTTAAAGAATATGTGCATTCATTCATTTGTAGTTATCTTTGGTAACAATTCAAAAAACTTTACAATGTTTCCTCTTGTTTGCAAGCGAAATCAAGTTTCTGAACAATATTAGTCAGCATTTGTTAATAATTTTCAACAATTGTCATCCAACCAAACTTAAAAAACTATTGCCATCCAATAATTTTATGATTGTTTTAGAATATCATCTTAAGATATGCTTCATATCTCTTCTAATAATAATATTTCTTACAGAGGAAATATAGCATCCTTAATTATGGGAAAACGATTTTAGCAGATGAAAATCATCAAATCTTTTGGTCAAACAACTGATCAACAACAAGTATGAGCAAGAAGGATCCATAGTAAAAAATGTATGAACAAGAAGGAAAATAACACATTCAGTGGTTCTAAAAAAAACCACGGCATAATTATACAATAACACGGAAACTTTGCTAATGACTTGCTGCAATTGAATATTTAAGCAAGCATATTTGATTTTACAGCAAAAGAATAAGGTTTCATCCCCAAATACCAAACCAAATTAAAATTCGATCGTTACAACAACAGATTGTTGAAGAAAGATATAATTAGTAACAAATTCATCAAAATACATCTCCATCCAACAAATCAAAGTTACACCCCAACAAATTCAAAATCCAACACCAACATGAACAAAAAAAAATGAAGGACATAGCATATATCCCTGTTTATACAGAAAAACCTGCATACAAACACAAAAATGAGTTAGGCAAAGACTGATATTGCATCATAGATTTTTTTTGCAGAAACAATAAGTAGACATCAAGAGACAAAACTACCTAAAAAGAAGAAGAAGAGATGCTAGAATCAACGGTGACGAAGAAACATAAATACTAGAATCAATAGAGAAGAAGAAAAAGGGAGTACCTGAAATCTTTGGTTCTCCGATGAGCATCCCGGAAGGAGATATGGCCGCCTGCCGGAAAGTCTCGCCGGACGGAAGTTGCTGGAGAGGGAGATTTACATCAAGATATTGGTGGGTTTGAACGAAAAGTAATGTTTTACCGGGCTCCTTATCATTTTTTTCGCTTAAAAACTTCCAGGATGGTGGGGCGGCAGAATAATGGGGTAGAAAAAAGGTTTAGATAAATAAAAGAATTAGGATAAAGACTTTGGGAGTTATGGGTCATTGGGATTGGAAATAAAGAATGGGCAGGCCGAGATATATACATTTTTATAAAACCATTTATGTGAATAGACTATAGACGTATTCAAGATTAACTATAACATATATATAAAAATGATTATATAGTATAATAAAATGTTTATGTCATATTACAAGATGAAGTGATGTCATGATAAATATCATTTGACATACTCATTAAATTTGAGCTCTTAGTGTGACATATCCAATGACTTTGATAAAATCATTATAATAAAGAGATATAGAAAACAATACTTGTAAAGTAACTTATGTCACATATAAATGTTAGAAACAAGAACAATGTGAGACACAAAATATTGATCAAGAAATTATAATATATTGTAGTCACATATAAGATATATGAAAGTTAAACCTGATGTGATTTGGATAATTTTCAAACATAAAGTCACTTAAGATAAAAATTTTAGTGACATACTTAATTGTAGAGTAATTATAAGATATATTCCAAAATAAATATATTTTGAAATACATCAACACAAAATACTCAACAGACCCATGATGGTGTTGTCAGAACATTTAAGAAAGTCAGACATGTTCCCGATTTGATGAAAAATCTCATCTCTTTGGACACATTAAAGACTCTTGGATTTAGGTACACCGCTGAAGGTGGAGTTCCGAAGCTAATTAAAGGTGCTCGTGTTGTTATGAAAACTTGCAGGTCTGGTGGTTTGTATGTTTTGCAGGGATCCACAGTCATTGGCACTTCTGTAATTTGTGCATCATCGTGTTCAGAATTAGACCTTACGAAGCTTCTCTCATTTGTTAAGTTCAAGCAGTGCTTAGACTTATTTGACACGGTCTGAAGATTTTGAAATTTATGGAGAAAGAGTAGTATTACTATCTCTGAATCTGGGTCTTTGTCCCATTGTGGAGATTTGTTAAGATGGGCCAAAGCCCAATCTATTTAGTATATTGTGAAATTGATTCCCACATCGGCAATATTAGTCTAGTTAGCTGACTTAGGTATACTATTTAATAGGTCTTAGCCTATTGTTTTTAGGTGTACTAAGATGTACATTGAGATGTACCAACTTGTATCAATTAAAATAAACTCTCTATTGCCTTAGCTATTTTGGCTATTGTATTTAGGCTTCAGGAGAGTTGTATCTTTTGTATTTCTGCTCTATAGTAATATTTTTTCTTTTGCCCATGGACTAGTCGGCACATTGCCGGAAACCACGTAAATATGGTTTTTTGTCTTTTTTCTTCCGTTTGTTATTTTGTGTTACCGTCGTTAAGGGCTATCGCTCGGTTTGTTTTTCCTAACAGTCTTTACACCATGTCGACACAAAAGATCCATTTATGACATTTTATATGTACAACCGTCAACTTATTGTGATATCACAATACATGAATAACACCACACAATCAAGGATGATTGTGTACGAGTGGGTACTGATTTGCCTGTATTCATATCCTACCCATCAAAAAATTCTTCACACATACCCTACTGATTACCCATGCAGGTAGAATTTTATGAATCTGTACCCTCCCCATGCATATATTTGCGGGTTCATGGATACCATGGATATTTGTTTTTATTCATAATTAAGCATCTCATTTAATATAATAGAGTTATAGGGTTTCATTGGCACCACAAAAATGCTTCATACGTCTATTTTATTTTATTTTTTTAGTGCATGCACCATTAAATTTCTTTTAGCACATTCGCATTTATGAAAATTCCAGTAAAAATGTCATCTTGAAATGCATTCAGTATAAAAATTATCGTCATTGATGCTATCATTACTCATCATCGTCACCTTGGGTGACGTCATACAATTTAGAAGACATATATTTTTTTTGAAAAGAAAACGTACAATCGAGCGATGTTTTTTCTCTTGAAAAAAAAATCATATAAAATTGTCGTAATAAATATAGTGCATGTTGTGATTATGGTGTTTGAAGCGTATTTATGGTGTAAATAGAACCCATAACGAAAACCAATTTGTCAATCAAAACAATTGAAATAGAAAGACAACTACAATTCTTAAAATATTGTACGTAAAAACAAATGTATATTCAAATTGATTATTATCGTAGTGTATGTGCAACTAGAGGGGGCCAAAAAACCGTGAACCGGACCAGAACCGGACCGGCGGTTCCGGAACTGGCGGTTCACCGGTTTGTAGACGGTTCGTCCTTTCTTGGAACCGGAACCGGACCGGAACAGGCAGTTCAGCCGGCCCGGCCTGAACCGAACCGGGCCGACTCCAACGGCTAGTTTTCAACGGCTCATTTTTTATTTTTTTATTTTTTTATATTTTCCAACCATTTCAAAAAATCCTATAAATATCCAATTCAATTTTCAAATTCTTTACACCTACTCTTCTCTTCTCTCAATTCTAAACTTCTACTTCTCTAAATTCTAAACTTCTCTCAATTATAAACTTTAGTTGTTAAAAACAACAATTAAATTTACTTTACGATACCGATATTTGAAGTTGTTCTGATTTAATCGTTACTTCAATACGGTTTTGGTTATAAGTAAATTTGGTTTGTATTTTATTCAACATTTTTTTTCTAGTGTTAAACAAAATTTCCATTTTATAATCAAATTTACTTTACTAGACCGATATTTGAAATTGTTCTGATTTAATCGTTTACTTCAATTCTATTTTATTTATAAGTAAAATTGGTTAGTTTTTTCCAAATTTTTTTATAACCGTTAAATTTAATTTAGATTTTGTACAATGTCAAGAAGAGGTGAAGCATCACAAGGCAATCGAAATATTACTTTCTGTGATGACACGGTTGTGCCAGAATCGGGTGATGTTGGTGGCTATAGATCCGTGGTACCACATTTTACAAACCTATCACCGGTAGCTAGTCACATTTCAATTCCTCACTTCGAGACACCTTTAGGTTTCAATCCTGATGATTTTGATAGTCATTACAACGATATAATGTCTCAACCTGAAAATTTTAACATCAACCTTAACGAAGCTGAAGATAATGAGCCTCGTAATGATGAAGCCGACGTTGATGATGATGATGATGTATTTCTGACTGCTTCCCGTCCTAGACAAGGACATGGTGGGAGTCGTGGGACTGTAGTAAGAACATTGCGTCGTGATAGTGCAGATCCTACTCCAGAGTCAGTCGATTTAGATGGTGATGAAAGTACCCCAGACGGAGCACAAGAAAAAAGGTTCCTCGGAGTGGTGAATTAGCATTAGCTAACCCTGGAAAGTTTTTCTACAGGGTGTGGAATTTCTGTGCCACTAAATACAAATTTAAAGCGGGCGGTGGTTACGGATCGATGCGGAATCACATTATAAGCAAACACCCGGAAAAATTGGAAGACAACACGTCTCAAAACCCAGCTAAACATGCCGAGCTCCAGCGGAGGTAACACTAATCCACTTTTTTATTTACACTCGTGATAATTGTAGAGATCTAACCACGGATCTTGTTGCGGGGATGGGTCTTCCTTTTAGCTTTCCCGAGAATCCTATTTTTGAAAGTTACGTACAACGGGCTTTCCAACCGGCTTTTACTCGTATCCCTCGTCCAACGTTTACTAGGGATTTCAAAAAAAATTATTAAACGACGAAATATTATAAAAGAAAGTTTGAAGACAAATAAATTCCGAGTATGAGTATGTGCCGATATTTGGGAGGATAGGAGGATAAACAATTATTATTTGGGCGTGTCGTGTCACTGGATTGACAACAATTAGTTTGTCCAAAAAAGGTTATTTGCTTTTCGTTTATTTAACGAAACTCATAATGCTTCTAACATTGCATCTTTATTAGTTGATATTTTTTACGAATACGATTTAAAAGATAATGTTTTTTCTATTGCGTTTGACAATGCTTCAAACAACACTGCTTCTATTCCTGGGTTATCCCAATATTGTGAACCTCTTTGTAGCGGTAAATTTTTTCATGTTAGATGTTTATGCCATATTTTTAATTTATGAGAAAATGAAGGTCTAAAAGTTTTTGACTATAATATTAATGCGATAAAAACTTTGATTTCACCTGTGTTAGGTAGAAATAGTCTTGTTAATAAGTGGTATAAATATCTTAAAGAGAAAAGTCATCGCCCTGTCAAACTTCCGCAAGATGTACCGCATAGGTGGAACGCCACTAATGATCTTTGGAAAAAAACAAACAAAATTAAAAATACTTTTTGTGCTTTTTTAAATGAACATTGTGCGAGCGAATATCGTTTGTTTCCCCATATTTGGACTGGATGCAAGAATCTGATGGATGTTTTTGCAGTATTCAAAAAAATTACTGGATTGTTTTCAAAGTGTTATCAACCCACAGCACATTTAGTCTTGCCTGCTATTGTAGAAATAACTGACATGTTTCAAACCTTGGAACACGACCCCGCATTATTTCAATGTTTAGGGCCGATGAAGGAGAAATGGAAAAAGTACATGTTGCTTATTCCTGACACTTATCTCATTTGTTCTCTTCTCGACCCTCGTTTAAGACTAGTAGACCATACAACTGAAGTAGATAGACTTGAAAATTTATAAATGCTTTGTATGTTGAATATGAGAGTATGTATGGAATGAGAAACGAAGCGGTTTCCAATCCATCCGCAAGTTCTTCTGCTAACCCTCGAGGTGTCCTACGGGGAATTCAAAAAGTTCAGGAAAAAATGAATTCAAAACGACAGAAGGGAGCGACAGCGTCATCCGATCAACGTACAAAGATAACCAAATATTTAAACACAACATTTGAAGTCTGTCAAACCGGTACATATGATTTCGACTTCAACTTATTGAAGTGGTGGAAGAGACATTCTAAAGATTTTCCAGTGCTAGCAATGATGGCAACCGAGTTTTTAAGTTGCCCTGTTTCGACCGTCACTGTTGAACGAGCTTTCAGCATGGCAGGAAATGTGCTTACAGATAGAAGGTGTTCGCTTCATCCCACCACTTTAGAAAAGCAAATGTGTTGTCAAGATTGGGTACGAGCCGAGCAGAGGGTGCAAGACATCGAGTCAGAAGATGATGAGTCACAGTTCGAAGTCGGTGACACTGAAACTTCAGGAGGAGCAAGCGGTCGAAATACCGACATCGATAATTTTGGAGATTAAATGTATGCAATTTATATCTTACTTATATATTTGTTACAATTTATAAAACAACTATAAAAGACTAAAAAAACTATAAGAAACTATTAAAAACTATAAATAAATAATTTAAAAAAAAAACCGATAAACGACTATAACCGACTACAAAAAAACCATATAAAAACCCGATATAAACTATAAAAACTTATAAAAAGACTATAAAAGACGACAAAAAAGCCATATAAAAACCCGATGGAACTATAAAAACTTATAAAAAGACTATAAAAGACTTTAAAAAAAACTATAAAAACCTATAAAACTATAAGAAACTATAAAAACCTAAAAAAAAACCATTAAAATACAATAAAAGACTACAAAAAACAATTTAAAAAAAAACTTTAAATACTATAAAAACATATAAAAAGACTACAAAAAAACTATAAAACCTATAAAAAAACCATAACAACATTATACAAACCTAAAACAACTATAAAAAAAAACTATAAGAAACTATAAAATGCTATGAAAAAACTATAAAAACTAAAATAAAAAAAACTATAAGAAACTAAAAAAAAAAAAATTACTATAAAGACCTATAAAAAAACTATAGAAAAACTATAAACAAAACTATAAAAACCTATAAAAAAAAAACCTATAAGAACTACATTCGCTTTGATTTTCTTATATGTGTCGTGCCTACGACACGATTACATATAAAAGATACGTAGGCAACCGAATTTCCGGTACAAGCATTGAAAAAAATACTTAATTTACATATAAGAAAAATAACACAATATCTCTCACGTAATATTTAATAAAACAACATTTTTAATCAAATTATACTTAAAACCGACTTAAAACTATAAAAACTATAAAATACTATAAAAACCTATAAAAAAAAAACTATAAAAACCTACAAAAAAAATATAAGAATTACGTTCGATTTGATTTTTTTATATGTGTCGTGCCTCCGACACGATTACATATAAAAGATAAATAGGCAACCGAATTTCCGATACAAGCGTTGAAAAAATAACATAATTTACATATAAAAAAACACAATATTAATATTATATTTAAAACCGAATAAAAAACTATTTATAAAAAAAAATATATTACATTCGCTTTGGTAATTGTAGTGAAAAGAATAGTAATTTGTGTGGAAATACCATGGTTAACTCTAGCATTTATTGTAGCCGGCTCAGTTACTTTTACTTTACTAGCTAGGATCCTCTCTTGTAAGGATCCTCTCTTGTACCTATTTATACTCATTCTTTCAACATGAATAAATAAGTTGGAGTTTACTCAAGTATTATTACTTTCTCAAACTCTCTTCATGGTATCGGAGCCTTAAACTCCTGAAATCCGCTGCAAACTCTCAGCAACCCTGCTGAATCAAGAATGTCTTCACTATCTGAAGCTTCCTCACCTTCAGTTGAGTCCCAGCTGCCTCAGCAGACTGGGGTCACTGAATCTTCATCTTATACTAATCATAGACTTGATGGCAACAACTATTTGCTATGGTCAAGATCTATGAAAATGTACATCTCCGGACAAGGTAAGATGGGATACCGTCCGGCTCTAAACCCTGCCCTCGTCGAAGATGACCCAGGATTTGAATCATGGGATACCGCTAATAATCAAGTCATGACCATTCTCACAAGATCAATGACAAAAGAGATTAGTGAGAACTTTATGATGTATGATACCGCAAAGGAAATGCGGGATAATGCCGGGGATCTTTACTCCAAGAAAGACAATACATCGAAGTGTATGAACTTGAAGCTCGGATCCAAAAGCTGAGGCAAGGAGATATGTACGTAACTCAATACTTCAATCAACTGTCAGGGCATGGCAACACCTAGATATGCCGGAAACTCACCCCCGGAATGATGTCAAGGACGCGCCCTTTATAAGGACATTATTGAGAAAAAGAGAGTATTCAAGTTTCTTACCGAATTTGAATCCCGCCCTTGATGATGTTAGAGGAAGAATCCTTGCCACAAAACCTCTCCCCAATCTCAAATCCATGTTTCCGAAGTCAAACATGAGGAAAGCGAGGAGGAAAGTAATGCCGCCGAACTCCCTACCGACAACCCCGCCGAGAGTGCTACCCGCCGACCATCGGGAAGCCCGCCGAGGTTACCGGGACCGTCGGGAAGCCTACCGATAGAACCGGAAAGTTGTTCGTGAGCACCGCAAACGCACAAATCACACCAAGGACACTTGCCGGAAGCTACATGGCATGCCTAAATCTCTCAAACCTACCGGGGAAAGTCGGGCGGGCATGTTCATGAAGAGGAGAATGACAACAAGTTGAATGCTCGGTTTTTGCTTTCAAAGCTTTCCTCACTCAACAAAAAAGAAGGTAGTACCTCTACCGACACGGCTACTCGAAGCTAGTGCGGGTAAATTCTACTCTTCTATTAGTAATGAAACATGGATTGTTGATTCGGGGCCTCCTCCCATATGATTGGTAATAAAAACCTCATAACTCACCTTATGTCATGTCAACAAATTCACAATGTTAAGGCTAGCGATGGATCCATTTCTCGTGCAAAAGGTTTTGGAAATGTTAAACTCACTAATAAGATATGTCTAAAGGATGTCCTATTTGTTCCAAAATTAGACCGCAATCTCATATCGTCGGTAGACTTGCAAAAGATTTAAATTGACTGTTGTTTTTAATAAGAATCGGTGCACTTTCCAGGACCCTTCTTCACGGGAAGTGATTGGGAGGGCTAAACCCCGCTTAGGATTGTATGTGGTCGACCCCGCCGAAGACGAGAAGGCGAAGACCGAATCGCCTCGGCGGCCGCACTCAAACCTTAGATAATATCATGTTATGGCATTATAGACTAGGACATCCAAGTTTTGGTTATTTGAAGTCCGTAATTCTGAATTATTTAAAGGATGTAATGTCAATGATCTTCAATGTGATATTTGTCAATTTGCCAAACTTACCAAATCTGTGTATGCCAAACTACCTCATTTGCCTTCCACACCTTTCACTTTAATTCATAGTGATGTATGGGGACCTTCAAGGGTAAAAAGTATAACGGGAAAAAGGTGGTTTGTCACTTTCATTGATGATCATACCGGGAACACATGGTCGTTTTTAATGAAGGATAAATGCGAAGTTGGACCGTATTTCGGGAATTCTCAACATGATCTCTACTCAATTTGACACTAAGATCAAGATTTTAAAGGCGATAATGCTCTTGAATACTATGAGTCTAACCTCGTAATTTCTTGATGAATAAGGGGATTGTCCATATCGGCGGTTGTGTGGAAACACCTCAACAAAATGGGGTTGCCGAGAGAAAGAACAGGCACCTACCTTGGAGATGGCTAGATCAATCATGTTCACTACCCATGTCCCAAAGTATATGTGGGGTGAAGCTATATTAAGCGCCACTTACTTAATCAACGAGACTTCCCAAACAGAGTGTTAGGCTTCAAAACTCCTATCCAAACCCTCCGACCACACACTCATGCCCTCATCTTATCTCCCAATTACCACCAAAAATCTTTGGTTGTCTTGCATTTGTTTATATCCATGCCCAACACGAAGCAAACTTGATCCCAAAGCTCACAAGTGCATTTTCCTAGGATATGCAAAGGACAAGAAAGGTTACAAGTGTTACTCTCCTTCTGAAAAGAGATTTTACAATTCTATGGATGTAAAATTCTTTGAAAGGACTCCTTACTACAAACAAGTCCAGGCGAGGATCAACGATGGAAACCCGATTGAACTTGAACTAAATCCTTTCCTCGGCAAACTCTTGAACCTCGGCACCCCACCGACTCTCGGCATCCTGCGATCCTCGGCAACCCTCCGAACCGAGTCTACCGACCCGAGCCTCGCCGAACCGGAGCCTGCGACACTCGGCAACCTGCGAGTCACGCAGATCGAACCTCGGCACCCCACCGACTCTCGGCGCCTGGCGACGTTGATGACGGACCTATTGCTATCGGGAAGGGAAAGAGATCTTGCACTACCGACCACTCTATTCATAATTATCTATCCTATGATCGGTTATCACTGTTTTTGCCATGTTTACACGGGACTTGGATTCTCACTCTATTCCTAAGAATATACGGGAAGCTCTCCAACATGATAAGTGGAAGGCGGTACATCAAAGCGAAATGATCGCTCTCCTTGACAACCATACTTGGGATCTCACCTCTCTCCCACATGGAAAGAAGACGATCACCGCAAATGGTACATTCACTATCAAGTACAATGCGATGGTACTATTGACAAATACAAAGCTAGGCGGGTTGCAAGGGGATTCACTCAAACATATGGCCTTGACTACAAGGAAACCTTTGCACCGTGGCAAAACTAAACACCTTGTCGTGAGTACCGATCTCAATTCTTTGTCCAACTTGATCGGCCTCTACACCAATTGGATATCAAGAATGCTTTCCTAAATGGTGACCTTGCGAGGAAGTCTACATGAATGTGCCTCCTGGTTTTTCCAATACTCACACTCGAGGAAAGTTTGCAAATTGAGGAAATCTCTATATGGCCTAAAGCGGTCCCCAGAGCCTGGTTTGGCAAACTCACTCGTGGTTAAAGCCGCTTGGATACCATCAATGCAACTCGATCACACAATGTTTATCAAAACAACAAACCGAGAAAAGGTCCATTCTTATTGTCATGTGGATGATATCATCCTTACCGGTGATGACCCCTGTCGAGATCCAACACTTGAAGACCCCTGCCGGCAAAAGTATTTCAAGTTAAAGATTTGGGCTACCTCAAGTACTTTCTTGGTATGGAAATAGCTAGGAACGCCCGGGGGTATATACGTTTCACGGAGGAAGTATGTCTTGGACCCGCCTTTGAAGGAAAGCGGCATCTTTGGGATGCAAACTGTTTGTATCCAGAGTAGACCCCGTAATACCCTCGTCGCATGGTGACATTCTTTGTCGAAAGGATCAATATCAAAGACTTGTAGGGAAACTCATTTATCCGTCCCATACAAGACCCGATATTGCATATGGCGTCGATTTGGTTAGCCGGTTCATGCATTGCCCTACCGAGCAACATTGGGATGCCGTGAACGGGATGCGAGGTACCGAAGTCCACTCTCACGGCCAGGGCTTACATTTCACCAAGTCTCCGATAGATCAATCGGCGTCTACACCGATGCGATTGGGGTGGATGTCACATTGTGAGAAGATCTACCACAGCTATTGCTCGTATGTATGGGGAAACCTAGTTACTTGGAGGAGCAAGAAACGGCCTACCGTGTCAAGAAGCGATCTTGAAGCCGAACTCGGGGCACTTGTACTTGGCATTTGTGAAGCTCGTGGCTAAAAAGGGTACTCACCGAACTTCAAAGCAACCTCTTGACAACCTATCACACTCTGTTTGTGACAATAATTCACCTTATGCATGGCAGAGGATCCGATCCATCATGATAAAACCAAACATGTGGACATTGACGGACACTTCCTAAAGGAGAAGATTGATGCCAAGATTATTCAACTCCAAGTATGTTCCCTCGCGGATCGGAATGCGATATTCTCACCAAGGCCATACCACCACTTATGTTCAGCGGTAGCGATTGAGTAGCAAACTTGGTCGTATAAACATATACAACCCGGTTTGAGGGGGGGGGGGTGTGGAAATACTATGGTTAATATTACATTATTATTATACTCATAACATGTTACAGATCCTCTCTTGTAAGGATCCTCTCTTGTACCTATTTATACTCATTCTTTCAACATGAATAAATAAGTTGGAGTTTACTCAAGTATTATTACTTTCTCAAACTCTCTTCAATTTGTTATTGTAGTGATAAAAATAAGTATTATATGGAAATGTAAAAAAAAATTATTAATAATTTTTAAAATCGTTATCTGAACCGTAATCTGAACCGGAAGGAAACCGTGTAAACGTGAACCGTATGAACCGTTGAACTGCCGATTCTGTGAACCGCCGGTTCAAGAATCGGCACGAACCGGAAAAAAAAAAACCGGCGGTTCCGGCCCGGTTCGGTCTGGTTCGTGCATTTGGCCACCTCTATGTGCAACCCCGGTGCATAAATCAAAAGTAGTAAAAAAAAACATATTAAAACAACGTCAATCCGATTCATAAAGTTTCTACAAGCAACACTTTTACTAGTGTTTCTTCTTTATTTTGTTTATCTTTCACTATAAAAGTTGTTTCAGAAATCATAGTAGTCTCACGCAAATAAAATATATCTCTAGTAATTTCTTGTAGTGACAAGTACTTGATCTCATTTGTCTTCGATCATTTAAAAATACTACACTTAAGAGATTTTGTAAAACACCATCTACATTGTAGTCTAACTCGGACTAAAATAAATTCATTTAATCGTTTTACAATTGAATAACATAGTGATTTTTTTCGACAATTAACAACATACTCTTTATGAGATGTAAAACTAGTAAAATGTATGTATTCACCTTACAACGATGTTTTTGTTAATTTGTTAGGTCAAATATGTATATATATATATGAATATTGGGCGGCGAGGGGAGGGGGTCTATGGGGGAGGCTGAGGGAAATGGTGGCAGTTATAGGTAGAGGAAGCAAGCTTGATTTTTTACGGGGAGAAAAGGTCTGGTTGTAAGGTTGGTTGGTGATGGGTTGTAAAATTTGGTGGCGGAGATGAAGATGATGGCACTGATATGTTGGTGGTTCGGAGGAAGGTGGTTGGTTAGTTTGAGGGGAGGTACCGCTCAGATTGCGGCTTATATTGTTTAATTTTTTTTAACAAAGGACTTAATTGTACTTTCTAACAATTATTGTATAAGAAGTAAATTTCTTATTGTTTACGTGGTGTTTGAAATAACAAAATAATAAAATATTATTATAATGTCGAAAATACTCCGTCTCAATTTGTTTGTGACATTTTAAAACTTTTGAAATTTAAAAAAAACATCATTTATTATAATGTTTAATCATAAAAACATGTTTAATTTACAATTATATCCCTTTTTATATGTCCTTACATTTTTCAATAAATGTTAATATGTAGGCATTTTAGACACATTCATTTATTAAACAACTTTAAATCTAAAATTTATAATGAAACTTATTTTGAGACATTCATAAAAAAAATTGCTCAAACAAAAGAAAGTAATGTTCACCGAAAAAAAAGACGTCGGAAGGAAAAAGAAATTAATACATTTTTTTTTATATTTAAACTCGGAAGTTTAAAAAACAAAGACGTCGGAAGGAAAAACCGGAATGCCATTAGACCCCTACATTTTTTTTCGTATTTAAACTCCCTTCGGCTGGATGCTTTTTGCTCTAATACTAGGCCTAGACCCAAGTCCAACACCTTAAATGTTCTAGACGTCTATCTCTTATCCTTTGCCCATAAATCACCAAAACTCCATAGAGACATTTCGCGAGGATTCTAGGTATAATCATCCATTTTTTCTCCCATTTCTACCTTCAAGAAGCTAAGCCAAACGCACAAAGTTCAGCTCTCTGCTCCCGTTTCACACAAATTTGTAAGTGTATCAACAAGTTAACCTTCTAAGCTGTTTCGCTTAATTGTATTTTTGCATTCTTATGTGTGAGTATATTCGGCAGAAATGGCAAGTTCTCAGCTAATTGCATCATCAATTTCAGCTAAGGGATTTTCATCATTTGATGGTTTAAGAGCTTCTTCAAGCTCAGTCAAATCTGCTTCTTTTGTGTCTTTCAGAAAGAAGCCTTTCCGTGGGCTTGTTGTTAAGGCCGCTACTGTTGTTGCTCCCAAGGTACATACTCCATATCTCTGATAAATCGCATTACTCTTTTTGTTTTGTTGGTTTGATGTTCTTGGAGATTTTTTATTGGGTCGGAAATGCTTTGCAAACATTTGAATTTGAATTTATATATATACTGCAGTGCCGTCCAACTTATTGCAATTCAATTTGGGGATCATCTTTTGTATAATGAAATTTGGTATCCTGTTTGTGTTATTTCTTAAGCGTAATTAACTTATTGCATCGTTTGTCTTAGATTTTCTAGGTGATTTGCATTGTATTTTGACGTTTAAATTTTTGCGTTCGTCGATCTTTGCTCAGTTGCTGTTGTGGGCTTCAGTTATGCATTTGAGACCCTGAAGTTTGCAGTTTGAACAAGTTTAACGTAGATTTGTATCCACGTATCAATGTTTTGTTTATGTATCAGCCAAAGGTCAATACTGCTGCAGTAGTTTTCAATCAAGGGTGTTGCTAATTATGTTGATGGCATGAATTTGATTAGTAATTTGGCTTAACCGTTTCGCGTTAGCAATGATGGAGTTGCAATTAGTAAACCGAATTATTGTTGCTTCACTTGCAGATTGATTATAAGTTAAGTTAATATGATTTGAGTACGTCTTGAGGTGACTCTTCACATGGCTTTTACCGACTTTTCAATTATCTATGCTTCTTTGTATTGTTCTAGCATTAGAACTGCTAGTATTAGGAACTCTTGGCTCTCTTTAGTTTGTTGGATGCGGAAATTATGTTATTCGATGTTTACAAGGTGAGATAGATTTTATGATCTTGAGTATTATTTTTTCTACATTTTTTATTGTCATGTTATCTGCTTTTGTATAGTACACATCATTGAAGCCCTTGGGTGATAGACTGCTTGTGAAGATCAAGGTTCCAGAGGAGAAGTCTGTCGGTGGCATCCTTTTACCAACTACTGCTCAAACAAAACCTCAAGGAGGTGAAGTAGTTGCTGTTGGAGAGGGTCGTACTTTCGGGAAGAACAAGGTTGAAATTGGCGTGAAGGTAGTTGTCTGTTTAGGCCTTTTTTTTCTTCTTTCCCCCATGTTATGTGGCTGTCATGACGTGGTTTACATTTTCTACTTTCGCTGTAGACCGGAACCCAAATTGTCTACTCGAAGTATGCTGGAACAGAGGTGGAGTTTAACGGTTATAATCATCTTATATTAAAGGAGGATGATGTTGTCGGTATTCTAGACTCAGATGATATCAAGGAGTTGAAACCTCTGAATGACAGGGTTTTGATCAAGGTTTGGATTGACATACTTCCTACTTTAATGTAAAACAATGCGATGCATTTTTCTTAATGGAAGTTGCTTTTATACTACATGGGTCATAAAAGCTTCTTGTTTAGATGACTAGTTCTGTTCAAAGCCCTTGATTAAGTGGGATTGGGTGGCTTAAGGGTTTAACGAAAGTAATCATGCATTATTTAGAGATTTTAGAAGTTTGATACATTGTTGCAAGTTACTGATAGGAGAAAATATTTTGCCCTTGGTGCTTTCTGGTGTGTTTATAAACCAGGTTGCTGAAGTTGAAGAAAAAACTGCCGGAGGTTTGCTTTTGACGGAGGCTTCCAAGGAGAAACCCTCAATCGGAACAGTAAGAAACTTTTGATCTAAACTTCCATTTTATATGTTTGTAGTTTCTTGAATCACTAGAATAAACAGACAACCTGTTTATAGAAGTATCCAGTCTATACAAATTGACTTTTCTAAGGTTTGTTGTGAGGATTGAACTTTTAAATCTCGATTCTAGACCATATAGTTGACTCTCCGAAAATTGATTGTGTGTGGTGCAAATACCAATCCTTTTATACGTGGTTCGACTGTAGGCAGCCTATGAGTGTCTTCAGTGGTACACATCAAACCTGTTGATTATGGCACCACAATACAATTGACTTTTGAACCGTCAAGTCGATTCTATAGCTGAGAATCGACTTTCTGGTGGTCGATTTTCACAACCGACTGGGTGAAAGTCAATTCTCAGCTTTCGTTGGTTGATTGTTTCTGTTAAGCACCTAGCTTAACTACGGTTTTCTGATAGGGAAATTTGGGGATAGAGGAGAGGAAATCGGGGATTGAGGAGAGGAAACAAGGGAAGGGAAAATAGAGATTTTATTAGATGTCCATTAGTGAGAACGATACAACTCACACCAACCTTTATACCTGTTGGTTGAACACAGATAGGCCGAAGCACAAATTAACACACCTAAGAGTACACAATAACTAATACAATAGCCTCCTAGGTGCCTATTTCCTAACATTACCCTCCCCTAAAGACCTTTCTCGACCACAAGGAAGGGGAAATCTAGGAATTTTGGCAGTATGAAGTCTGCATCCTTCTAAGTTGACTGATCTCCATCAAGGTTCAGCCACTTGATCTTCCATTGCACCATAATCCTGTTGAACCTCTTGATAGATCTGATCTCTAAGACTTTCCCAGGATACATACACCACAATCTAGGCCCCTTGATCAACCCCTATATACATTTTTAACATAGAAACACGAAACACATGGTGTATCCTAGAATCAGGTCGAAACTGCAGCTTATAGGCCACCTCCTCATTTATCCTTGCCACAATCTTAAAAGGGCTAAAATATTTGACTGAAAGCTTAATATTCTTCTTAGGGCCATTGAGTTCAGTTTGTAAGGCTGCAACTTTAGGAAGACATAGTCCCACATAGAAAACTCCTTATCTTTTCTCTGTTGGTCAGCATAAAACTTCATCCTAGATTGAGCTTCCTCAAGTTGATTCTTAAGATCCTTCAAAATAGCAGCTGATGAAAATCTTAACAGGGGTCGGTGATTGTTCATCAACAAAACACTGCCGTAGGAGTATAACCATATAGTGCCTCATATGGTGTCAGGTTAATCGTTGTATGGTAATTGGTATTGTACCAATGTTCAGCCAAGAGCAATCCACTATTTCCACTTTATTGGTCCTTGGAAAGTCATACAGTGCATTTCAATGATTAAAGTTTGGCTACCTGAGGTGGTAGGCGTCTTTGTAGGACAATTTAACCCTTGTTAATTTCATAAGGACCAATAAAGTGGAAATCACCGAGTGGTATCAGGAATACCATGTAGTCTGAAGACCTCAGTAAAGAACATTGTTGCTACACTCTTTGTTGTATACCCTCTTTCTAGAGCCATGAAATGAACAAATTTTGTTAGCCTGCCAACAACACATATCACACTCTTCCCATTTGATTTAGGTAGCCCCCCAATCAAATCCATACTCAATTGTGACCATGCCCTCTCGGGTATAGGCAAAGGCTGTAACAGCACCCGAGGCTTGTCATGAGAGCTTTTACACTGTTGACAAGTAGTGCATTTCTGTATCAGATCCCATACATCCTTTTTGATGTTAAGTCAATAAAAAAAATCTTATGATCCTACTGTAACAGGCTCTCACACCGGAGTGCCCCCTCAAGGGGCTAGAGTTAAGTTGTCGCATAAGATTTTGTCTCGGTGCACCATTGGACCCCACATATATCCTACCCTTATATTTCAGGATCCCTGATGTAGGCACAATATTAGTCCTTTATCTTCCCCCGGGACTTGGAGGGGGTGTGGTTTTAGCAATCTACACACCCCTTCCAAGTCCCGCCCTTTTTCTTGGCCTGAAGCATTGGGGAGGATAAAGGACTATTACTGTGCCTGACTATGCCTTGCCTCATCATTTCATCAACCAACAACTCTATATCATCCTTCTGTTCGTGGGGATATCATTATGGCCTCAACTTTATAGGTTAAACTATATCTTTTAGGGTAATTGGATGTTCATAGCTCCTTTGTGGAGGCAGACCAGTGGGTGCTGCAAAAACATCTTTAAACTCTTTCAAAACTGGCCCCAACTCTTCAGGTATCTCACCGCCCCCGATCTTGGACCATATGTAGGCATCCCAACATGCCATAGGTCTCTTTCTTCAAACTATCCACCATCTTTTTACAAATAAGTGCTAACCATCTTGAGGTGGCCTTCTTCTGTAATCCCCTTCAAGGTTATTTGAACCCCGTCTTTAATGAAGGACACACACATGTTTTGAAACTTGAAAGTCATTGGACTGAATTGGCTCATCCAATCGACTCCTAGGACCATATCACAACCTCTAAGTTTGATCAATCTGATGTCATGCTGGAAAACTTTTCTCTGCATTGTCCACACCAGGCTAGGCCACTTAGAATCACTAATCTGAGAATTCTCATATGCTACAGTTATGACCATAAGGTGACTTGGTAGTATACTGCACCTATCATTCTTGGCCACTTTTTGGTCCAAGATGTAGTGAGAAGCCCCACTATCAATCAAATAACCACTGATTGCTTCTTAATCATTCCCTTGATCTTCAATGTATAGGGAGTGGTATGCCCTGCCAAAGAGTACACTGACTAATCGGTCTCATGTACAGGCCCTTGAGTAAAATCTTCTTCCACAAAATCCTCATCCTCAGCTAAGATGAAGTGGATATGCTTTCGCCTGCATTTGTGCCCAGGTGTGTACTTCTCATCACACCGAAAACATAATCCTCTAGCCTTTTTATCCAAGATTTCCTTGGGATTGATTGTTCTCTGCAAAATAGGCTTTGTTATGTGACTGATATTTTGTCAAACACCTTAGGTGCAGATGGTGTCTGCTTAATCTTTCCCCCTGAATATGAAATTTTAGGTACGTGCTTGTGATTTAATGACAATATAACGCATTCGTGACACCTAGGACTGCAGCTGACATAGTTGTTGGATGCATCAATCGAACCATAGATTTGATTTCATTCTTGAGGCCTCGGATAAAGCAGGATACATAATGAAATTCTGTGAGCCTTGGGCATTGCATCTGCACAATACTCCTTAATTCTTCAAATTTAGCCAAGTACTTAGCTACAAACCCTAGCCGCTTTACCTAATGAAATTCATCAACCTCCATCTTTATAGAGTTCGAACCAAACCGCCTCAACACTTCCTCTCGCATAATTGGCTAAGTCAATAGGGGAAACTAGCTCTAAGGCCTCCAAACCAAACATTTCTATTCCAACTCGGCAAATCCAACCTTATAACTCTCTGGTGTATCATGAATTTGGAAAAAACGTTCACAAATCCTTATCCACTCCATTGGAGCTTCACTATTGAATAAAGGAAAATCTAGCTTAGGTGCCTTACAAATTTGTTAATACCTCTCAGTTTTTTATGAGGTTTCTCCATAATCGACTTGAACTTGCGCTGTTTGAGCTTGCTCCGCATGCTGTGGAGTCAGAAGCAGTCCATCTTCTGAAGCTGCAGCAGGAGCCAATGGTGGAGACGGTGATTTGAACTTTTCGATGAAAGCTCTCATCATTTGATGAAGAGAGCTCACATGATTATCCAACGAACTCACATGATTTCCAAGCTTCTGATCTAACTCTTTCAATTTGGAGTTGAATTCTTCGCTCATTTTCTGCTGTGATAGTCTGAGTTCATCAATCGATGTGGCGGCCATTAGCACGAGGCTCTAATACCTGATGTTGAGCACCTAGCTTAACTATGGTTTTCTGATAGGGAAATTTGGGGATAAAGGAGAGGAAACAAGGGAAGGAAAAATAGAGATTCTATTAGATGTCCAAAAGTGAGCAATGATACAACTCACACTAGCATTTATACCTGTTGGCTCACACAGGTTAAGGCCTTAGCACACACTAACACACCTAAGAATACACAGTAACTAATACAAGGCTCTGTTTGATTTCGGGTTAGGTTGAGTTGAATGGATTCAAGGGAGAGATTGAAATAAAATAAAGTGAAATAACAATTATAAAATTGAAATCTTGTATTGAAATTTGTGTAGATGAAGAAACGATCGGTGAAAGAAATTTTAATGAAATAAAATAAAGTGAAATAATGATTATAAAGTTGAAATTTTGTATTGAAATTTGTGTAGATAAAGAAATGATTGGTGAGAGGAATTTTAATGAAAGTAATGGTTAAATAATGTAGCGGATGAATAAAAAAATGAATTGATTAATATTATTTTATTTGTTGATGGTGAATGATTGGCGAGAGAAATTATAAGAAAATAATAGAATTAATAAAATAATGATAAATAAGATAGTTGAGTAAATTAAATATTGAGTTGGATCTAAATGGATCCGACACCAACCGAAACCAAACAGAGCTAACAGTTTCCGGTGTGGTGCTACACTAAAAACGGTGTGGTGCCACCAAAGGAGCTCCGTCTGTATTTATCCACATTTTGAGCCCATGATACCCATGATCTCTGGCGAAACGACGACAACTTTTACCATTGTGTCAATGCTTCATTCCATCTAATTACTGCGATATTATAAATCTATCTTTGATTGTGATGGGCCGATGGCAGGTGATAGCTGTTGGACCAGGTCCTTTGGATGAAGAGGGTAACAGGAAGCCACTTTCTCTCTCCCAAGGCAATACAGTTTTGTACTCCAAGTATGCCGGTAATGACTTCAAGGGCACCGATGGCTCAGATTACATTGCACTCAGAGCATCTGAAGTTATGGCTGTTTTGTCCTAGTCGGCATGACCGGGTGCATCGTTGTACTGGGTGGATGGAGATAACGTAACCATTTTTTACTATCTTTCACAATTGTAGTAGTGTGTAGGAGTGACTTGGTTGCACCGCATTCATATATTTGGTATAATATCATTAACGGTTAGACCTTAAAATATCTCGAATGTTTGACAAGCTTTTCAGCTATGGCACCCTAATTGAAGCACTTTCGGCGGAGGAACTTTTCAAGTGCAATATGTAGTGTAAAACGCTGTTTTCATCAGGAGTTGCTAAATGATTATCTTAGAGCATTTGAGATAAATTTTGTAATTCTATAGAAAATTATGGTTCATTTGTCTTTGTTTTGTCTATTATTTTGCATTTTTCCTTCTTTGAAAATTAATGGTTTGTGGATATATGATTAACCAACTGGTTTAGCATAAACCTGCAACTTCACTTTGTAGCAAAGAAACTGCCAAACACATTTCATCTAGAAGATGAACATCAAACGCGAAAAAAGGAACAAGTTACATCAAGTTCATCATTAAACTTTACACTGTTTCTTGGCAGTTACAAAATTAAAATCCTGCCGCCTATTTCCTTTATAAATACGCCTAACGTAGCCTATTTCCTACCCAAAATGATTTGAGAGCAGGGTTGGTTTCATATCTTCAATGAATATAAAGCAGCAGCTCCTAGAGGGAAAAGGTGAGAGAAGATATTGAAGTGAAAGCAACAATCTCAGACACCTTCAGGATCAGTTAAATCTAGGTTGAGAACGTGCCATTTGCAGAATTTACAAAGCATTCTACGAACCATGTTGCACCCATTTGCTCTTAGCTGCATTATCTTTGTTTTTTATGCATATAATGACATCATCACATCAAGAAACTTGACGCGCGTAGAATTCTGAATAGCCGCCGTAGTGCCCTTTTCATGCATTACAACTGTCAGTCCCATTGCATGCTTGGTTTGGAAATGACAGATTAGGAAATTCCCATCAAGACTCATTTGTTGTACTTCTGCAGAAGATTAAATCTTTATGCTTTGAACACAACTCACAAATTCTATGAATAGTTTTTTTTGTATAAGTCCATAACAGCATGAGTAATGATACTACCACAACATTGTAGTACTGTAGATTTCTAGACACGTATCGATCATTCAGTCCTATCATGATCAATGGTCTATAAGTGCATAGTAACACGATGTAGTTGGTGGCATCAGATTGAACACTTATGTTATAACCATCATAGCCCTTGTAACGAGTGACGTCATTCGTCAATTGTTCTTCCCACAGATCCACGCTTTTGAACCTTTGCGAAATTTACCAAAATGGGATAAGAAACATGTGTGGGAAGTACATGCAGGTAAAACTATATTACCTTTTAAATCAATCTTGATTAATACATCCTTAGCTACCCTCCCATACTATACGATGCAAACGACTAAACTGCCCGAGGAGCTTGTGGACAACATTGAATAGCTCTGCCGTCAATTTTTTTGGGACGAGCTAGATGGTGAAAGACATTGTCACTACATTTCCTGGAATAATCTTTGTAAGCCCAAGGATGCTGGGGGGTTGGGCCTTAAACGTTTACCGGAGATGAACTGTGCTTTTTTGGGAACATTAGTCTAGCAGCTACTCACGGATGATACCTCTCTGTGGGTCACCCTCTTGATCCAGAAATACGGAGATCCCTTCGCAACTCCTAAATCAGGAGCTTATTTCCAGTGGCGGAACATTTGTCAAGCCGCGAAGGCCCTTCAGGCAGGATTCGAAGTATGCATGCACGATATCAAATGGGGCCCTTCTGGAGATGGCAATTATTCGGTCCATAGCGCTTACACCCATCAACTGGAGTCCCAAGAAGTCCTACGGCAGACCTTTGATTGAAAACGAATTTGGAGTTTAAAAGGTCCCGCAAGATATAACTTCAATTTGGGGCAACTCTGCCAGAATTGCCTCATGGTAAACAATTTTCTAGCTCACCGACATATCTCGAGCTCCTCTCTCTGCCAAATCTGCCACGGGCAGGAGGAGACTCCTCTACACGCCATACGCGATTGCAGATGGCCCAGTCGTATTTGGAAGCAAAGCCCTTGACCCTTCACAGTGGGAAGCATTTTTTGCCAGTTCAGATGTACAAAGATTGGGTGTTGGAAAATATCACGCCTCCCCCGAGAACTTCGACCTCAGCCAAACAGTGGCCCTACCTTTTTCGTGAGATCGCTTACAGAATTTGGTACTGGCGGAACAAACTGCTTCATTCTGCAAATATTGTCTACCCTCCCACTCATACGTTTATTTCCAATGCAGTTAAATGCTCCAAGAATCTAAAGGTAGCTTTGGTTATAGATATAGAGTAGTCTTTCTTTGTCCCTTTTTGGATGTTGTTTCCGATTTTTGAATAAAATATCTCTTTTATTAAAAAAAATAAAAAACTATATTACCTTTGACAATGTTTGCATACGTTGGGTTTAATTCGGCCACAACCCATTATTTAAGATACCAGCCTCATCAGAGGCAACATTGTTCGAACAACTCGGTTTGAATGACAGGTGCGGAACTCCCAATCCAGCCCAACAACACGTAGCTCCGTCTCAATATCCCTCGAGTCATCTCCAAAATTAGAAAGAACATTCTGGATATTTTTCCAGATTCATAACCTCTTGACAACAAAGCATCTGTAGCTAACGAATCAACAACAGAATTGAATGGTACATTGCTCCTAGAATTTAAATGGATATCGCCACCTAAACACAATGTAGGTAACGCGAAATTCAATTGAAAACCATTAGTATCAAGAAGATATGATGTAACAGAAGAGGTTGCATCTAAGTTTTCTGGAGTATTATTCCTTCTAAATTTCGTCTCCTCTGCCCCTTTAGGCACGTTCATTTTGTTGAACCACCATCTCTTACAAAAGCTTAAGCTGATAAGGATACAGATAATCAACATTATACACACTTTAACACGTCAAAAGCTTAAGTGATGATAATACACATAATTAACATTTTACACACTTTAACACGTCAAAAGCTTAAGTTGATGGCTGAGCCAACTATGCACATTGTAACATGCCCCCTCAAGTGTGGGGGGCAAATAATGTTGGCCGAAAGGTTTGAACCAATACTTCTCGTTTTGATACCATGTTGAACAACCATATCTCCCAAAACCTTAAGCTAACGAGGATACAGATAATTAGCATTATACACTCTTTGACACATTTCATACTTTACTCGGGAATCAGACCTGGTTTGGAAATCTTGGAATAAATTCATTTCATCGTTTTACAATTGAACATAGTGATTTTTTTTTACCACTAACATCATTCTCTTTATGTGATGAGGAACTAGTAAAATGCATGTATTCACTTTACATTGATTGTTTTTATTAATTTGTTAGGTTAAATATGAAATGTATTCGACATATTCCTATAATTATGGGATGGAATGGTGTATCTATCTATCTATCTATATATATATATATATAAGAAACAAATATCCATACCATACCCTACCAACGGTGGGTTTTAAAAAATTAAATCCATATCCTACCCTAACGGATAGGGTAAGGTGGATATGCACCGGGTTGAATCAATATTGATATCTCTACACACAATCGACATGTTTAAAGTCGATTATGTGATATATAATCAAAATTTTGAGGGTTGATTGCAATGATTAACCTTTTAATAGTTTATTCTAAACAATGCAGTTGACTTTTCGAAACCGATTATAAGATATCATTGGTATACGCTCATATAGTCTAAATCCAACTTTCCATTGCCAAAATAGTCTTTGACCAAAAGGCAATTAAAAAAAAGGAAAAGGCGAAAAATGGTGTTATTCCAAAAATGCCCCCCCCCCCCCCCCCCCTCAACCAACACCAAATCCACCCTTTCTCCCCCGACACATAGCCAATTTCAGCCCTTCTTCTTTCATTCTCTCAACTCACACACATATAACACACATAAACTTGCGTTCTCTTCATCTTCTCCAATTCATCTTGTTATCTTCGTCTTTTTTCTTCCAATCGTTTACTCAGCTCCAAATTCACCCAGTGTCAGAGCATTTCTTCTCAACCCACACACATACATCTGTTCTAGTTATCTTCTTTCTCAAATCATTTGAAACTCAATCCTTTATTTATCTTCTTCCTAATTTCATACACAACAAAACCCCCAACACCACGTGACCCATAGCTGCTTCGACGGTGGATTGGTATAGTTGGTTTCAAGAAACAAAATATTCGAAGGACGAGGATCTGAATATCGAATTTGTTGGTAAGTAATAAATAACTTGTTGTCTTTAATCGATTTAAGTGTGTTTAGAGTAATGCATGTATATTATTTAACAAATAGGTTGAATTGTGAATGGGTTATTTGATTTTTGAGTTTATGATGAATTGAATTGTGAATGTTGTTGTGAAAATCGGATTGTGTATTGTAGCAAATGCAGCTAATCTGTGGTTTAATCAATTGCTTGCTAGATTTTTTTATGTCAAATTGGATAATCGACCTCATGATTGTTAGAAATGTTCTTGGTGAAATTAACTATGTGCCCCCTGTTCTTTACTGTATTTTACCGTAAAATGGTCTTGTAAACATTGTGTTTGGTATTGTAGTAAAACATGGAGCTGAAATTTGAACTAACATTGGTAGAAAGGACAAAAAATGTGAGATATGTAACCGAAGTTCGATCGATAAAGTGGCGGATGTGTTTGAAAAGTTAGACGCTAAACACAAAAAAACTTTTAAAGGTAGTTGTTTTGGCAAGTTACTTGAACTTCGTGAAATGAAAGCAAATCATATAGCTCATTAGTTGATGATGAGGTTGGCAAAGTCCGATAGTGAGGACGTTATTTGGTTTGTTGTTGGAGACAAACCTGTAAGATTTAGTTTAAAGAATTTACGCTTGTTACGGGATTGAATGTTGGTGAGGTTGACATTGTTGATCAAGAAAAAGGAAAAAGTAGTCGGATTGTTACAACATATTTCAAGAAAACGACCACAATAAAGAGAAAGGATTTGTTCAATGCGTTTAATGATGCTCACATTAAGAATGAAACCGATCGATACAAGCTGGGATTGTCGGTTGTTTTGGCTTTTGTTGTGTTGGGTTGTGAGGAGAATTATACGTTGGATTGGTGATGGTTTCATTTGACGGAGGATCTGGATGCATTCAACAAGTATCCTTGGGGGAACTTATCCTATCAAAGCACCATTCATGTGTTCAAACTGGACTTAAGTGATTGGTTCAAAAAAGATGTGATCAAGTAGCATTCTATGGATTCCCGTATGCTTTCATGGTATGTATTCAAATATGAGCAAAATTTAAATACAAAATTTTTATATAATTTTGAATAGTTTTTGTAAATGTTATGTTTATGTAGGTATGGGCACTTGAATCCATCCCGTGTTTACAGAAGTACGGGACATTGTTAATGGAAGAGATCTTCCAAGAATGCTGAAGTGGGAAGTGCCAAAAAGGGTGAACTCTGCCAAAGTCGAAGCGCTTTTGAAATCGAAATAGGTTTGAATGTATTGTTTTTTTAGTTAGTCCGTACTTAAATTTTGTTGTGGTTGTTTGATGTTTTAATTCATATTTATGAACTAAATTCAATGTAGATAAAAGTTCTATCAAAGCTTCTTCCAAGTAAAGCTGAAAAACGTAAACCTTATTACATAGTTTTAACGAACACAGTGGCGATTGTAGCGAGAACGAGGAGGATGCTATAGAGGACAACGTGGAAGCAGCTTTTCCCACGCATGAATGTCCTCAACCCGTAATTGCAAGTGGATTTGATGAGGACAAGGTGAAAGATTTGGTTGTAAAAGTTGTTAGAGAGGAGAACAAAGCGATATATGCTATGTTGGATGCTATTTAAATGAATGTTGATTTGTTGGCGGCTAATTTATATGGTGAAAAATACAAAAATGTCATCAATCCTCTTAGTGACATGGTTGGATGTCATGAAAAAAAGGAATCTGAAGGTAAGGAATCCAACATGGCGGAGGTGGTAATGATGGCAAAGGTTGGTTGTGATGAGAAGGAAGAATGTGAATCAAAGAAGTCCGACATGATGGCGGGGGAAATGAAGGAAAACAGTGCAATGTAAGGTATAATGGCGTTGCATACTTCTGTGATGGCGGAGGTTGGACGTGATGAGGATGAAGAATGTGAATCAAGGAGTCCGACATGATGGCGGAGGACGTGAAGAAAAAAGTGCAATGAAAGGTACATTTTTAAAAGTTCATATGTGTTCTTCCTTTTTTATATATTAATTAATGAAAAAGTATGAACATTGGATTTGTGAATATTGTGTTTTGATTATTTGCCCTAGTAGACTCGACAAATGAGGATAAGACAGCGATTTTGGTGGAAGGTGGAGATGAAGAACTGGAAGGTACTTAAAAAATAATGTTGAACATAATTTTGTTTTTTTTATGTTAGTAGACTAGTAATCCTAACTAACTATATTATTTAGAGGATTCTTTGCCCTTGTTTGTAAAGCATGGACCACATTTGGTGTGGAAAGTGGCTCATGTTGAAGTGAAGCCTCCTATTGGCCCATTGAAAAAAAGGAAACTTAATTTTGATGTGTACGATCCGTACCAAGAAGCGGATCCTGAGTTGATGGAGTGCTACGAAAAGTGGCTAGTTGAAGCTGCAGATAGGTATCCCCAATTTCTGATCGTTCAAGTAAAAGTTTAAGTCCTTCTTCAAATTTAATAATAATTTTAATTATATAATATGAAATTGTACACAGAAATTTAGTGTGGTTGGTCCTTCACGATGTTCAATGGCATACTTTGAAATCTGTTGGTGATGATGGACCCATGCCAACCTTTGTAAGCCCGCTTTAATTATAAAGTTGCAGGAAGTTATCCTCTATCTATTAAAGCCAAGACAGGTTGCCCTCACTTGGCCACGTACATCATGCCTCTGTGTACTTTGTCACGTACTTTGTCGGGCCCAGCATAAGGTGCAGATGATAGGTTGAGATTTTGAAGATCATGAGTGAGATGATGAGTGGCCCCGGTGTCTGTAATCCAATTTAAGCCAAGTGTGTGGATGTCGTATATGCTTGAAGAGGGGGGAGCACTGATATCGCAAGGAGCAGCCTAGTGCGGTATGGACGATGGTAGCCCAATCTGGCAGGTGGAGGATGTTTGACCATTAGAGAAGCTAGAGTGTGGGGGACGAGGGGTTGCCATGAGCACAGCCTCATCCCCGGCCTCGAGAAAAGTCTGAAGTATGGCCACTATGCGAGGAGGACAAAAACTAAGCATGTTCCGTCGATCTGCCATTTTTATGTTGATAGTAAAATATATAAAAAAAGAATAAAGTAGAAACCTCGATCAATGGTAAACTAATTTTTTTTTTCTCGGCTGCATATGAGCTAAGATAGAAAAAAAAATCCTCAATCAAGCCTATCAAACTGATCAGGATGTTGATGATATTAAAGAAGTCGATAATTTTGCTGTATTAACCGTAGAAGAAATTTGAAAACGCCAAAATGATGATGTTAGCATGATGACGTCTACTTCAATTGGAATGTAAATACCGCTCATGAAGAATGGCTTGCAGGCGAAGAACGAATTTGGAAAGCAAACGATTTTTTTTTTTGAAAAGAAAAGGATTAAGATTTAGGGAGAATTGACATAACGAGAGAGAAAAAATTGAGATTCTCTCATACCATAACATAATTCAAAGTGTAATGTATTTCATTGATTCAACTGAACGTGGAGAGTACAAATATATTGGTCGCGGTAACTTGGCCTCCAAGTATATAAGAGATAAATACAAATAATATAAAATATAAGATAAATATTTAAGCTATTTCTAGTGTATCCTCGATAGCATCAATAATGAATTTTCAAATATCTCATTACCTTCAAATCTATCAACACTTTCTCTTCTTCTATCAAAAACATCTTCCGTCACGATTCCATCAAATCTCTCATTTAACTCATTCTCGTCACTACACGAATTCAAACCTGTCTCTTCAACACTTGTTTCTTCAACACAAGCTTCTTCACCAACATTCATTTCAACACTTGGTTCTTGAGTTCCCCATTTCAAACATGTCTCTTCAACACAACTTTCTTTAATTGCAATAACATCAACACATGTCTCTTCACCAACATTCATTTCAACACTTGGTTCTTGATTTCCCGAATTCAAACATGTCTCTTCAACACATCTTTCTTTAGTCGCAATAACATCAACACATGTCTCTTCACCAACATCCATTTCAACACTTGTTTCTTGAGTTCCCGTCACATAAACTACAAGATCACATGATTGTTGACTTTCAATAAAATTTTCAACATGTGTTGCTTCCACTTCAATATCATTGTCTTTTTCTTTTTTCCTTTTCCTTCGAAATCACTAATAACACATCTTTGTTTAGATCACAAACATTGAAAAACCGTCTCACAACCTTATCATAATTAAGTGACATCGGTCTAGATATGATTTACTAACGGGGATCATAACTTTCATCTCAAAATCATACAACCTTGTATCAATTCCCAACTCTGCTTTCACCTCGTGATCACACTGAAAATAGTACTATAAATCATACCTTTAGTTGCCCCGAATCATGCTCAATTGATTAGTGATAGATGGAATATTGTACGAAATACGTATTGATTTCCTAATACCGGTTCCTCGGTTAGCAATTCATCATTTTACATTTTATCCCGATATTTGGTACTGTTTTGTCTCGTCTTATGAGATTTTCAGGAATACCTTAATATGGGCTAAATGAGCTGGACCCATATTAAAGAAATAAACATTGGGCCGAAGTCAGGAGAAGTCAATACGAAGTCTGCTGGGCCAGAAAAGAAGTAAATAGTCCGGAGGCTGCGGGAACCCTAGCCGCAGCCGCGACAAATTGGAGGGCACGAAAAGCAGAGAGCCGTGATTTGTATTCATTCGGTTAGGGTTAGCTTATCCAAGTCAGTTTTACAGCTCTATAAAAAGTTGTACGATTTCATTGTATACAACAACTCTCGATAAATATATTAATTTGAGTTCGTTGCTTGGTTATCTTCTCCAATCCATCAACTAGCTTGAGTTGATCAAGCTAGGTCGCCATTAATAGAGGTATGAAGCTCAATTACAACACGTTAATCTAACTAAGTCTACCATGATTAAAATACGAAGGAACGTTGGTTAGGGTTAGCTTATCCAAGTCGATTTTACAGCTCTATAAAAAGTTGTACGATTTCATTGTATACAACAACTCTCGATATATACATTAATTTGAGTTCGTTTGTTGGTTATCTTCTCCAATCCATCAACTAGCTTGAGTTGATCAAACTAGGCCGCCATTAATAGAGGTATGAAGCTTTGAACGTTCCTTTGTATTTTAATCATGGTAGACTTAGTTAGATTAACGTGTTGTAATTGATCTGCATGTCTAAACGAATCGTAATTAACTAGAGTAATCAGAACAGAACGATGTAGATTTCAGAATTAAGAACCATCGCCGCCGGTCCTGCGATGGTCTATATCGCAGCCGCGACACCCTAGGTCCCCTATAATCTGAAGATTCGGCGTCAGCTACGTTGATCTACAGATTTAATTAACAGTAGGTTAGATCTGGCCAATCTGCTTATTGTATTTGTAAATTAACATGAAGGACTTTCAAGGTGAAGTGTTACTTTGGACATAGTGTGATCAATCCCTAGGAATGTGCTAGTCAATCCATGATAGCTGTTTAGGGAGGTACTCGGTTTGCGCCGTCAATCTCTAATACTTATTGCGTGTGAGTTAATACAACCAACGAATGAGGTTAACTGCACATAGATGTCTAGTGTCCTTTCAATGTAAGTAGATAAGATTAGGAAAATGAACCCGTAGCTAAAACTGAGTTAGAAACGTTCTGGTTAGTCTAGGTAATTACGAGGAAAGTAGACATAAAGATTAATGACACCAAGTTAGGAGATCGGAGAGGAGAGATACGCCAATTACCTTTTCTGTATTTATGTTGGTCTAGGACCATTATTTGTCTTCTTGTCTAGACTTAATGTTTATAATCTATGTTGCATTGTCTCTGTGAGACCGACCTTGACTCGCATCTACTATACTACGATTGACCTAGTACTCTTGCTAGTATTTCGTGCATATTAGTGGCTTACACGCGGATCACCTCGTCATACAATTCATCAAATGAAATGTTCTTTGGGAGGTTTAAAATAGTCGTCACTTCGTCTGTTTCACATCCTACGTATTTCCATGACCAAACACCATCATCATTTTTTTCAACCTCAACTGGGTAACATACAAAAAACGAAGAGTCTTCCTTAACCATGACGCACCAACAATATCATACTTTAGTTAGATTCAATACAACGATTACGATTAAATTAATAATTAAAAAAGAACATGACTGGAATTCAAATGCCCTGTTTCATCTTCCCCAAAAACCAAAAAAAAAAAAAAAATAATAATAATAAAATTCTCAATTCACCAATGGGTAATTCGAAAAACAATGACACCAAACTTTTAAAATCAGTAAATGGACATAAAATACCTTCTTTGTTTGCTAACCGGAGTTTCGTCGTCAAGACTTCTTCGTCGTCAAAAGACATGAGCTTGGTCGTCAATGTTCTTCAGGGAGGAGCTTCGTCGTCAATGTACTTTCATATAATAATGTCAAGAACTTTGTCGTCAATGCAAACTTGCTATCTTCTTCAAGGGTGGAGATGGATAGGGCTGTCAAGGAGGTAAAAATGGCGGGGTGAAATGTCAGGTTTTCGGATTTCGCAGCTTATATTGGTACACCGGGTCGGGTTTTAGGGTTGGGTGATTGGAATTGGGGAAAAAATTATTCAAGGGTATTTTTGGAAAAACTAGGGGACCGGGTCGGGTTATATAACTCATTATATGCCGAATTGGGTTTTAAGGTTAGGATGGAGGAATTAGGGATTTGGAAAAATTAATCAGAGGTATTTTTTTGGAAAAACTAAAGGACCGGATCAGGTTATAAAACCCATTATATGCCGAATTGGGTTCTAGGGTTAGGGTGGTGGAATTAGGGATTTTGGAAGGAAATGAGATCGGGCCATTTTGGGTAAATTAAAAGAAAAAGTTGGGTAAGAGTCGTTCAAGTAAGAATTGTTTCCGAAAAAGTAATATGGACAAAGATTTGTAGTCAGACACTTTTCTTAAATTAATGTCCCGCAAATAAAATCTCCCCTTAGGCTGGATGCTTTTTCCTTGCTTTAATACTAGCCCTAGGCCCAAGTCCAACACACTTAAATGTTCTAGAAGTCTGTCTCTTATCCTTTGCCCATAAAACACCAAAACTCCATAGAGACATTCGCGAGGTTTTTAGGTATAATCATCCATTTTTTTCTCCCATTTCTACCTTCAAGAAGCTAAGCCAAACGCACAAAGTTCAGCTCTCTGCTCCCGTTTCCCACAAATTTGTAAGTGTATCAACAACTTAACCTTCTAAGTTGTTTAGTTTAGTTGTATTTTTGCATTCTTATGTGTAAGCATTTTCGGCAGAAATGGCAAGTTCTCAGCTAATTGCATCATCAATTTCAGCTAAGGGATTTTCATCATTTGATGGTTTAAGGGCTTCTTCTACCTCAGTCAAATCTGCTTCTTTTGTGTCTTTCAGACAGAAGTCTTTCCGTGGCCTTGTTGTTAAGGCCGCTACTATTGTTGCTCCCAAGGTACATCCTCTTATAGGGTCCTTTTGTTTTATTGGTTTGATGTTCTTGGAGTTTATTTATTGGGTCGGAAATGCTTTGCAAACATTTGAATTTATAATTACCGCAGTGCCGTCCAACTTATCCCAGTTCAATTTGGGATCATCTTTTGTATACTGAAATTTGGTATCCTGTTTGTGTTATTGCTTAAGCGTATTTAACTTATTGCATCGTTTGTCTTAGATTGTCTAGGTGATTTGCTTTGTATTGTGACGTTTAAATTCATATTTTTGTAGAACTTTGCTGTTGTGGGCTTCAATTATGCATTTGAGACCCTGAAGTTTGCTGTTTGAACAAGTTTAACGTAGATTCGTATCCACGTATCAATGTTTTGTTTATGTGTCAGCCACATGTCAATACTGCTGCAGTAGTTTTCAATCAAGGTTGTTGCTAATTATGCTTGCAGCATGAATTTGATTAGTAATTTTGCTTAACCGTTTCGCGTTATAGCAATGATGGAGTCTCAAGTAGTAAACCGAATTATTGTTGCTTCACTTGCAGATTGATTATAAGTTAAGTTAATAGTATGATTTGAGTAGGTCTTGAGGTGACTCTTCATATGGCTTATACCGACTTTTCAATTATCTATATGCTTCTTTATATTGTTCTAGCATTAGATTGCATAAGAACTGCTAGAATTAGGTGCTCTTGGCTCTCTTCAGTTTATTGGGTGTGGAAAATGATGTTGTTATTCGATGTTTACAAGGCGTGATAGATTCTATGATCTTGAATATTATTTGTTCTCAATTTTTGTTGTCATGTTATTTGCTGTTGTATAGTACACATCATTGAAGCCCTTGGGTGATAGACTGCTTGTGAAGATCAAGGTTCCAGAGGAGAAGTCTGTCGGTGGCATCCTTTTACCAATGACTGCCCAAACAAAACCTCAGGGAGGTGAAGTAGTTGCTGTTGGAGAGGGTCGTACTTTCGGGAAGAACAAGGTTGAAATTGGCGTGAAGGTAGTTGTCTGTTTAGGCTTGTTTTTTTTTTTTTTCTTTTTTTTCTTTTTCCCCCCATGTTATGTGGCTGTCGTGATGTGGTTTACATATTCTACTTTCGCTGTAGACCGGAACCCAAATTGTCTACTCAAAGTATGCTGGAACAGAGGTGGAGTTTAACGGTTCTAATCATCTTATATTAAAGGAGGATGATGTTGTCGGTATTCTTGACTCAGATGATATCAAGGAGTTGAAACCTCTGAATGACAGGGTTTTGATCAAGGTTTGGATTGACATCCTTTCTACTTTATGCTTATCTCCCTTTTGATTGACCTGTGAGAAAAAAATAATATGAATTGAAAGTGTTACCTGATTCTATAGACCAAGGCTAAACACTTTAGTGCCTTTATTCTCTGCGTTTAAAATAGCTTTTTCAATTAATGCATTGATTGACTCCCTTTGCCATTTCATCAAATACTATTCAAATTATAAAAACAAAAAGTGTAACATTAATTAATCAAGAATTGTCACAAAGAAAAGGATATACTTTTCATGCCCCCACCCACCCTCCTCTCTTTATAATTAATGATAAATTGCTTGTAATCATGTTTATATCAAATGGACTAATTATATCTATTCTTTTCTATCATCTTGTGAGAGAGAAAGTGGCTTTCGCATTACATAGGTCATAACCACTTCTTGTTTAGATGACTGGTTTTGCTCAAAGCCCTCGATTAAGTGGGATTGGGTGGCTTAAGGGTTTAAGATTGTTAAAAGTAATTATGCATTATTTAAGGATTGTAAATGTTTAATACATTGATACAAGGTATTGATGTAAGAAAATATTTTGCGCTTGGTGCTTTCTGGTGTTTATGAACCAGGTTGCTGAAGTTGAAGAAAAAACCGCCGGAGGTTTGCTTTTGACAGAGGCTTCTAAGGAGAAACCCTCAATCGGAACAGTAAGAAACACTTGATCTAAACATTTCCGGTTTATACGTTTGCAGTTTCTTGAATTTCTTGAATAAAGGACAACCGATCCATAGAAGCACCCCGTCTATACGGGCCTAAGGAAGGCCAAGTCATTTAGGTCTATTGTACACTGCCTAATTCATCCGTGGCTCTATTGTATGTAGTTATTGTCCACAGGTTTGAGCCCATGATCTCTATCCAAACGGCGTCAATGCTTTATTCTCTCTAATCACTGTTGATATTATAAATCTATCTTTGATTGTGATGGCAGGTGATAGCTGTTGGACCAGGTCCTTTGGATGAAGAGGGCAACAGGAAGCCACTGTCTCTTTCCCAAGGAAATACAGTTTTGTACTCCAAGTATGCCGGTAATGACTTCAAGGGCACCGATGGCTCCGATTACATTGCACTCAGAGCATCTGAAGTTATGGCTGTTTTGTCCTAGTCAGCATGACCGGGTGCATCGTTGTACTGGATGGATGGATGGACACAGCGTAACCATTTTTTACTCTCTTTCACATTGAGTGACTTGGTTGTTGCATCACATCCATCTGTTTGGTATAATATCATTTACGGTTAGACCATAAAATCCCTCGAACGTTTGCCCAAGTTTTCGGCAGAGGAACTTTACAAGTGCAAAATGTAGTGTAAAATGCTGTTTTCAGGGGTAGATTCAGCTAAAGGGTTACTCAGAACATTTTTTGTTTTCTTGATGCTGCCTATGTCCAAACTGAGATAAATTTTGTAATTCTATAGCAGATAATGGTTCATTTCTCTTTGTTTTGTCTATTATTTTTTTTTTCTTTGAAAATTAGTGGCTTGTGGGTACATAATTGCTCAAGAAAGGAACAAATTACATCAAGTTTATCATTTAACATAACACTATTTCTTGGCAGTTATAAAGTTAATCCTGCCTATTTCCTTTATATATAAATACGCCTATATGTAACCTGCAACTGCAACTGCAACTGCAACTGCAAGTGCAAGCTGTATATTGCCTACCCAAAATGATTTTAAGAACAGGGTTGGTTTCATATCTTTAATGAATATAAGGCAGTAGCTTCTAGAGGAAAACGCGTTAAAAAAAAAAAAGACGTGAAGTGAAAGCAACAATCTCAGACACCATTCTAGGTCGAGAACGCACTTTTTGCAGAATTTACAAAGCATTCTACGAATGACGTCGTCATCAAGAAACTTGACGAGCGTAGAATTCTGAATTGTCGTCGTAGTGTCCTTTCCATGCATTACCACTGTCAGTCCCACTGCATGCTTGGTTTGGAAACGACAGATTAGGAAGATTCCCCTCGAGACTCATCTGTTGTACTTCCGCCGAAGATAAAATCTTTATGCTTTGAACACAGCTCACAAATTCTCTGAAGATAACTTTTGTTTAAGTACATATATAAAGACGAGTAATGATACTACCACGACATTGTGTCACTGTAGATTTCAAGCGCGTAGTAACACAATGTAATTGGCGGCATCAGAAAGAACACTTGTGTAATAAAAAAAAAAAAAAAAAAAAAAAAAAAACTTACTCCCAGGGGTCATCACCAACAAGTAGTATGTCATTTTCGTGATCAACATAAACAAGCTTCCATTCTGATCTTTGTAGATCTTCTAGTTGTCCCTCTAAGCCAAACATTCGTGCAAGATCACGACTTAACTCGTCATAGCCCTTGTAACGAGTGACGTCAATTGTTCTACCCACAGATCCACGCTTTTGAACCTTTGCGAAATTTATTAAACTGGGATAAGAAACATGTGTGGGAAAATACATTGTAAAATATGTGTAGAAATGCAGGTAAAACTATGTTACCTTTGTGAAAGTTCGCATACGTTGAGTTTGATTCGGCCATAACCCGTTATTTAAGATACCAGCAGCTTCATCAATGGCAACATTGTTCGAACAGCTCGGTTTGAATGACAGATGCGGAACTCCAAAACCAGCAGCAGATAGCTCTGTCTCGATATCCCTCGAGTCATCTCCAAAATTAGAAAGAACATTCTGAATATCCTTTCCAGATTCATAACCTCTTGACAACAAAGCATCTGGAGCCAATGAATCAACAGCAGAATTGAATGGTACATTGCTCCTAGAATTTAAATGGATATCGCCATCTAAACACAACGTAGGTAACGCGAAATTCGATTGAAAACCATTAGTATTATCAAGAAGGTATGATGTAACAGAAGAGGTTGCATCTAAGTTTTCTGTAGTATTCCTTCTAAATTTTGTCTCCTCTGCCCCTTTAGGCACCACATTCATTTCGTACTTTGCTCGGGAATCAGACCTGGTTTGGAAATCTTGAACCAGGGCTGTGGCAGGATCAATGGCTGAACCCCCTACTAACGTAGCTGGTCCCGGTTGGCTCGTACACGGGAATTTCGAAGACGAAACATGGCAGTTATTTGTTGAAGGAGAAGTTGAACATGATGGAATGTCCCCTTCTACAAGTCCAGAATTCCCTCTGATTACAACTGGCGACTTGTTCCGGCTGCTATGGTTGACAGGTTGATGACGTGGCGACTGAACAAGAGTCGATGTGGTAAAGCTATTTCCACTGAGTTGCTGTTGAGGCAATGATGTATGTTGATATTGCCAGTTTTGTATATAAGAATGATGATGTTTTGTCTGCTCGGGTTCCATTCGAGGTTCCACAGGGGCGGATATTACTTGTTGCTGTTTTTGAAGGAATTGTAGTTGCATTTGCTGCTCTAATAAATTCTGTTGTGAAGCTTGTTGCAATTGGGCATGAAGTTGCTGGCCTTTCTGCAAAACACCGCTCTGATTCCCGAGCTCCATATGTGGCTGAGGTTGTGAGTTTTGTTGGATCGATGTTAAAGGCAATACGCCATTACTACCGGAGGTTAAATTCTGCAAAGGTTGTGGATTGCACGGAGATTGTAGTTTCTGATTCTGTATTATTTGGCTCTGGTGAGATACAGAAGTCATATTACTCGAAGCTGCATATTGTTTTTGCTGCTGCTGCATATGAGGAGGGCATTGCTGTAATAAGGGCTGCTGAGGTGGCGGCTTCGATACTTGAGGTTGCTGCTGCTGTTGGTGATGAGTGAATAGAGATGACTGTTGAAGATGATTATTGACTTGGTGATTTTGTTGGTTGACTTTCCCAAATTGGAAATTTGGTGCAGGAAAATTAGGAGATTGAAAGTTGAGTAGCTTGGTGTGATCATCGGCGTTGTTTGAGTAACCACCGTTTAAGGCAGTTGAAAGCATTCCTGATTGTGAAGATGACAACATATTATTTTGCTGCATATTCATCCATTGGACCAAGCTTAAGCCAGGAAATACAGTGTTTGTGGGATCTTTTTGTCCATATTCATCCCCAATCCATGGTATGCCTCTCTTATATAAGCTTTCCACGTCAGATTCCTCGGCTGAAATACATCGATTTGCAAAATTAGGGTTAATAGCTTAGAAATCTCAAAAGCTAACTGATTGAACTCAAAAGCTTAGGAATGAATACAAGTGATGTGCATATAGATAGGCCAAATGGTGTCTTAGGCTTTACCGGGATATCCTTGGCGTTTAGAGAACTTTGGCCCGAAAAAAGGTGGAGGGCATATGTAAAATGGAGTCACAACTGGTTCGATCTCCCAAATTGAAACACGGCTTGGGCGTTCTCCTGCAGTCGACTCGTCCCATCCTACCTGCAATACAAATATTTTTATGTTAAATCAACTTGATGCCCAAATTCCTAGGGTTGCTATGTGGATATTTAAGGTAATACTCCCTCCGTTTTTATTTATATGTCGCAGAGAGAAGAATCACACAGATTAAGAAAGTAATTAATATGTCTAAAATATATTATTGGAAATGTATTTTTTTATTTGAGATGTAAATACTTTGTTGGAAAATGAGTTTTTAGTATTGGATTGGAAATGTAATTTTTTTTACTGGAGATGTAAATACTTTGTTGGTAAAGGTGGAAAAAATAATAAATGATGCATTGGGAAGGTAAAATGACAGATAAATAAAAAAAAAGAAAATTCTGAAATGTGACCGATAAAAAAAAAACGGAGGGAGTAACATATAATTGAGTGGCACATAGTTTTTTTCGGTTTTCTAGCTAGTTCCTCCGCGGTCACAGTGGATCCGAGTATTCCAGTTCGATTCTTGAAGATCTCAATCAGAATGGCTTTCATTCACAAGGTTCAAACTCTAGACCTTGTGAAGGACCTCAAAAATAACTATTTTGAGATAAAATTTTCAGCAGAAAACTACCTGAAGGTTTCTCCACTGAGAACCTTTCCAACGAACAGGATCCAGATCGCTTATAGATGTGATCGTACCCATGTATCTGCGTACTCCAGACTCTTCCGTCTCAAACATCATCCTGAACCTCATACCCAAAGAAACCGGAGTGTACATCGCCTTATTATACTTGGCCAGAGGAATCACAAATTCACAAGGACTTGCCCTGTTCAATGTAATAAAAAGCATTCATTATACAAGATTTGTTTTTTATTTATAATTCTTGAAATTCGACATGAAAAGACGACAACTTTCACAACCTTGGATTGTAAAAGATAGTAAACGGGCTGTTATTCGCAGCAGCATGAGCTCCAGCTGCTAAAATCCCGATATGCATGCTGTCACTAGATATAACCGATGATGATAGTGGTGTCGGTTGTCTACTAGCTCGTCGTATACCCAACAAAAACCGAGACTTTTCATCTCTGCACTACATAATTCCAACTCAGTGGCATGAAAATGTCAGCATACTGACGAAAATACCATTCCTGTATTTTCGTACCTGATAAATAGGACGGAATCACCAGCCATGAGCCTTTTGGAGCTGACAAATACACTCCATCCAGTTGTCAGTAGATGCCTTTTCGGTTGACCTGAAACCGAGTTCTGTTAGATTCGATACTAACAATGATTACATTCATACAGAATCGACTCATCTTACGGATTCTGAAACTACCTCGATAAATATGTTTGAACGTCCATGATTGGTCGTGAAGATCTTTCGCAGTCAATTCCTGAGCTGGAGGTTGCATTGAGAAATCCTGTTAAATTTCTAAAAGTTACGAAAGGAAAGAAACCAAAACCGTACATAATCTATAAATTCACGTATAAAAAGAAGTGTTCTATTCTGAACATACTAAAGGAGGGAATATCTTTTCAGCTGCTCGGCGTGGTACCGAGAAACCACCATGAGTGCTTGTATCACTAGCAGTGAGAGTTTTGCAGAAAAATTCTGCGGGTTGTCTGCTTTGCTTTAGGCCCATGTCAGATAAAAGAACTGCTTCTTGATTATACTGTACAGCAAAATAGAAATCAATCCACTGGAAAACTACAAACACGAGAATACATAAACGGGCAAGATGACCTACTTTATTCACTGGCTGAAGAGTCATCTGTGCATAAACCTCATCCGTTTCTGGATCAGCCTAAATAAAGAAATGAGCATGTTACGTCACAGGGGATCGATACACATTAAATGCACCATGCCCTCACAATTTCCCAGAAAATTCATGAAAATACCAACTGGATAAATCTCGTACATGTAGGGTAACATTGTGCAGCAAGCAAATAAGTTTGGATGGAAGATTGGGATAACTTGGGACACCATCAGTTTGCTTTTGCATAGATGCCGCAACCTGAAGACCGCGATAAATAGAACCCTGTGTCAAGAACAAGGTATTGCAACAAAACAAAAAAACTTGATTATAAACGTAGTTTATTAAATATGCTTACTTGCTCACTGTGACCTTGAGGAAAGTAGACAACAAGACTTCCAACCGGAGGCAATGAAACCAAAGGACCAGCACAGGCATGCCACAACTCTGAATTAATTGCCTTTGTTTCACCTTTTAAAATACAAGAAGAATGAGACCATAACAACAGATTAGGATCAAGATAACGGGCTCTTGGTTATACCACGAGGACGAAATTGAATCATATAACATTGTAATAGGACACTAGAGGGATCACAACACCAAATTCACACAGGAAATGATACACCATGTATGTGAAGATTGTAAGTTAAAATGTGAATGCCACCATTATGCTAGATCAAAATTACCACCATGTATCTTTTAGGCCCTTTATCTTGTTCTTGCTTATCATGTGTATATATGGATTACTAAGGTTTTAGCAGCAAAAGAACTGAACAGCCCGTGTATATAAGCATTCGTGCTATGCTGCATTAGGGAAGAAATGAATAAAAAACTGAACCAAAAACAGATATGAAAGAATCACTCAAAGCTATAGGAATGGAATACAGCTAAAAACAAAGAATCTGCATTTGCTTTTGACTAAAGTGTGATTTACAACCAAAATTATGTTTTTGAACTGGCAAGAGTTCATTAATTGATAAAAGAATATATAATTAATACAAAGATTTAGAGAAAACGAGATCAACAGACAAATGGAAAGATGAAGACAGATATTGAGAAGGAGAAAGTTCTCTCACCTTCTACTGAATTTGCAAGATATCCATTTGCTGGAGCCTTCATTTCTTAATGCACTAAAAGCAATGGATTGAAGAACTTTAACTTCTTAAACCCCAATTCTTCAACAACCACACTTTCTCAAATCCCAACAAAAAAAGGCCTTCCTCCTTTAATTGCTGAAAACACCCTTTATTCCCTTATTCCCAAAAAAACAAAGACTTTCTGCTGAAAAAAGCATAGAAACATTCTTGCTGTTTTACTGTTATAATCTTCCCTTTCAATTCTTGAAACACTTACAAAAGCTAATCAGCAAAAAAGTTTAAATCTTGCTCCAACTAAACACAACCCAAAAGCTCACAAAACACTCCGACCCGCCAGAAAACGCTTCCGGGTTCAGGAACTCTCCGGACCCAGAAATGTATATGAACTAAGTCAAACTCCTATAAACTTTAAAAGCTCACGGAACACAACTCCGCCGCCGGAAAATGCTACTGGGTTCGGAAGCTTTCCGAAAATAGAAAGGAAAGCTGTAATCTTGGAGCAGACAATAACAGCTGGAATCCTGGAGGAAGCAGACGGAAAAGCAAAGTACCACGGTGGAGTGGGGAGGGAATCTTGACACACGCCGGAAATTTTGACGCTTATGAAAGAAGAGTTGCTTTATAGCAGCAGCAAATACATATACAAGCAAGCAAAGCTTAAGGTTGCATCATGGAGCAGTTTTGAGATGAATAAATATCAGTAGTATATACTATAAACTAGTATCTATCAGTAATAACTGTTTGATTATTAAAAAATACTATAGTTCACCCCAACTTAAAGACACACCACGGTAGGGCAAGAAAAAAACCGAAAAACCAATCCGAATCGAAAATCAGTCCGAACTAAATTAAAAAAACCAAACTATTAATAAACCGAATGAACTATTAATAAACCGAATAATACTGGTTTGGATTTAGTTATTTTTATTTTATCCGAACCCAAATCGAAATCATTAATACAAAAAGACGCATTTTTGTTATTGATATATAAACTTATAAGGTAACCTTAAACTCAAACTCTTCCGTTCATCATTAATCAAACATATCAGCGCTTCTCCTTTCTCTACTACATTTCAGCTTCCATTATAATCGTTTGCTTCATACACCATGTCAGTGACACTTATAATATGCTATCATGATCAGTTAATGTGTTTTTTTTTTCCCTCTTAGTAATTTTATTATAGTTTTACTTCAATGGATTCTTAATCCTAAATGTTTTCTTATTTGCTTAATTTATCGAGTCTTTGTGTAAAACAAATGGTGAGCATATAACATAAAAAAAGATGGGTTTCTTCTTTCAGTTATTGTGTATTATTTTTATCATCTTTTGTTACAGTTGATTGTTTTAATTGATTGTTGACAAAGTATAACTTTGTTCAAGTGTCATTGGGTGAATGTTTTGCCTTGCAAATTGGTCTTCACAGTTTTAAATGATCAGATATTGTCTTGCCATTACACTTTTATACTCATTTTTTTCATTGATAACGTTGCTCCCTTTCACATATTCTAATCTTTTTGTTTTCATGTCGGGTCTATTATGTTTTGTAGAATAATAATGCATCAAATATTTTAGATATCTTTTCAACTAAATACATGAAAGAGCAACAACTTTTGCACCAAGTATGTTACTTTTTTACAACAACGTAAACTTTAGATTTAAAAATTAAGATGAAATTGCTTGTTTGTTATAAAAGTATCTCTTTTAAAAAACTAGACATGCTAAAACCGAATCCAAACCAAATCCAACCCGAAACCGGTTCGAACCAAATTATTAGGGTTGACTTTAGTTTGGTTTGTGGTACAAAGTATAGCCCCCAAACCGACCTCGCGCTTTCCAAACCGAACCGAACCAGTTCAAACCGACCCATGATCACCCTAACCACACTATTTATATAATTTTATCAACGATGTAAATCGAAAGTTAAAGAATCAACAATTCAATTTATAAAGACAATTTTAATTCAAAAAAAATTTATAAAGACAATTTAGAAAGACGGTGTATACACATTGCATAATCGTCAATGTTCATATTTCACAACTTTATCACATATTCTTAACAATTTAACATCATCAAGTTATATATTTCATTCCTTCTTTTTCACGTAGACTGAAATCATTATATATAGTTAAAGGTTGTGGAGGACTGCTTTTAATCTAAAATGAGAAAAAAGGACAAGAAAAAAAGATAGTGGTTGAGAATGACAAAAATGCACATGTTATTACATGTGTTACTACATGTGGTTGTAGCAACATGTAGTAACATGCGCGTTTTTGTCCTTCTCAACCACTATCTTTTTTTCTTGTATTTTTTTTTTTCTATTTTGTATCTTATTTTGTCCTTCTAGCCTGCGACCTATAAAATAATGATATGTGATGTCACCCATCTTATAATCTAATAATACTATGTGCAAGGGCGTACCTATGTGTAGACTAAGGGGGGCTAAGCCCACCCGAAAAAAAAAATGTTACACTAAAAATTCTATGTAGTCCCGTTTGATTTATAAAATATCCTTAATCCAGCCCACCCGATGAATTTGATATAGTCCATTAGCCCACCCGAAGTTTAAATCCTGGCTCCGCCCTTGACTATGTGTATATTAAGTACATGCTTAATATGCATGCATGGTTAGATTATAAGTCTAACATGTGAAAAATATCAAACTTACGATGGCATGCCAAGTTTGTATATTACTAATTATAACGAGAGGGTCCCCAAGACATAGTACAGTCGGTAAGGAGTTTGGGTGTTTAAGGCAGCCGGAACTTTAAGCCGGAGGGTGGAGGTTCGAACCCCGTAAAGGGAGTTTCTTTCATTTCTTTGGTATAAAAGGCAAGCCCATTACTCTGAACCACTTGTAACCTGATTAATATCTCCACTCATCCCGTGGGACAGGAGGAGTGAGACTCTTAATGTTGTGGTTCAACATTTTTTTATACTAATTACAACGAGGGCAAGTGAGAACTTTGATTGAGCCCTAGGCAAGTATAGGAGCACGACCACGACCAATCATAACTATCAATCTATACTATAACATAATAGAGCACATTTAGTATAAACTCTGTCATCATACAAATAAACATTGATGTGTGATTGTCTCGTAACGTCTTCGTTTCTTAACCTATGATTTACAACAATTACCAGATGCTATCTTTACACAATTATAACAAAGTATGTGTATTGTCATATCTCTCTATGCCTAAAAACTTATTTGAGCGTCAAAATAGTATCCCGGAGACAATTTCTAGACCTTTAAATGCATGTTTGCTTCGTATGAATGAAATGTAATGGAAAAATCATAGGAATTAGTGGATCTGCGTTTAAAATGTGAAAGAAAGAAATGAAATAAATTCACAATAAGCGATCATTGAGTGATAGGTAGGGCCGGGTGGTAGGGGAAGAAATGGTAGTTTGAGTGGGGTGGGGTTGGGTAGCCCTAACCTGGCACACTTCACCATATCATCTCATTACACCACACCACCCTACTCTACCCACCCTTCCCTACTTACCACCCACCGTACTCATCACCCCCACCACACTCTACTTATCTTTCTACCCTACCTTATTACAACACCCTAACCTACCCTACCACCCACTTACCCCACATTACCTCGCCACCATACCCACACCTTACATATCCGCCCTACCATATCCAACCTTATTCCACCACCCACCCTACCAAATTTCAACCCACTTAATAGTTCACACCAACCTCCCGTGAACCGAACAAACTACGGTGAATAAGGCCACTGTGAACTCGACCACCTCGCAATTCGACGGATAGAAGCAGCCGGGAACAGCGGAGCAAGCTGGGCTTGCAACACGTCAAGGTTATGACAATTGATGGGAGAAATTCCATGGATTTATGGCACAAGCGATTGGGACATCCTTCGGAGAGAGTTCTAAAACAACTTCCTATTGTGAGTAAGTCTAGTAATTTGAATGAAGATAGCTCTGATGTCTGCTTTCGGGCTAAGTAACCTAGGGAAAATTTTCCACAAAGCGATAGTAAAGCTAGTAGAATTTGTGAGCTTGTTCATTGTGACTTGTGGGGACGGTATAGAGCTCCATCTACATGCGGGGCCTCTTATTTTTTGACTATTGTTGATGATTTCTCTAGGTCTGTGTGAGTTTATTTACTATATAATAAAATGGAAGTTGAGACAATTTTTTGAATTTTATGGCGTTGATTGATCGTCAATTTAAGGAGTTAATTTTGCGTGTTCGAAGTGACTATGGAACCGAGTTTAAATGTTTGCTTCCACATTTTCGAAAGGAAGGAATTATTCTTGAAACCTCGTGAGTGGAAACTCCTCAAAAAAATGGCTGAGTGGAAAGAAAACATCAGCACATCTTGAATGTTGCTAGAGCGTTACGTTTTGAGGGACATCTACAACTTAAATTCTAGAGAGTGTGTGATAACTGCATGTTATTTGATTAATCGGACCCCTTCGAGTGTTTTGGATTATAAAATGCCATATGAATGTTTGTTTGGGAAACCGCCAAGTTTTGATGCGATACGTGTTTTTGGATGTTTGTGTTATGCATATAATCAACGTCATAAACATGATAAATTTGAGAGCCGGAGTAGGAAATGTATTAAGAAAGGATGGACACTTTTTGATTTGGAAACCGGAGAAATTTTTGTTTCTAGAGATGTAAAATTTTTCGAGCATGTTTTTCAAATCTATTTTGAAGCTACTACACACTTTAAAAGATATGAACTCCATCCAAATATGTTGACTTGATGTTAAATGTCATCTATTATAGAGCCATTACAATTGCTCTAAAAAAAACATTTTGCTGAGGATCCAAACACATAGCTTGTGGTAACATGGTACGGTAAATGTAGACGAGTACATATGCCGGAACTAAGCTTTTAAAATAGTGGATTTGAGATAATATTGATTCTTATATATATATATATTTATTTATTTATAATAAATTATTTTTCTGACAAATTGATATATAGTTATTGTACTCTCATTCTCAACATATCAAATAGTTTTTTTTTTTAAATAACATATCAAATAGTTATAAAGGACGATGAAAATAACAATAAATTACTCCTTCCGTTCCTAATTAGCTGTCGTAGTTGTCTAAAATAAATTTCCTCTTTTTTTTCCTTCTGTCGTAGTTACATTTTCAAAGCATTATTTATTGTATCTTTCTACATCTACCCTTATTTATTAGAGAGAATGAGCCTAAAATCCATTTTTTAATACAAAATAAATAAATATGACACACAATTTAAAAAAAGTTGCAAAAATGACAAAAAAAATTCAGACGGACAAAATTAGCCCTACCCGTTCATCAAGTCACGTCTTCAGCAAGACATTGCATTTTGTTTATATTTTCTTCATGCTGCTGCGGCTTGTATTTTTTTTACAACCGTAACTTTTGATTTATAACTCTGATCATCAAAATTCTTTCAGTAAAATTCATATTTTTTTTGCTCTTTTTTTGAGATCTTATACGATACCCTTCCGACGTAAATTTTGAAAGCCGAAAAAATATTTGCATTAATCGGAGTGTTTTTCTTATAAACGACTGTAACTTTTGATTTAGAACACCGATCATTAAAATTGTTTCACCAAAGTTTATATTTTTGTTCTCTTCATTTTGATATCTCATATGATACCCTTTCGACTTATTTTTTGAAATCCGAATTTAATCGCATCTTTTACAGTAACACAGTAACACAGTAATAACAGATGTAGTACAAGGTTCAATAGCATCACGTCTGATCTATCAAAAAATTATGGAGATGCAACTTTCAGGGAATCAAGAGAATAAAAGCCTACTAATACTGGATATAATCAAAAAGCCTATCAGGGGAACTAAAACATTCTTCAAGTTGTTGAAGGCCAAAGCAGTCTATTTTACCATCTATGGACCTTCATCATTCAAACCCGCACCACAACAACTTTATGAAAGATGTATGCAGCAACAGAAAATGCATTAAATAGCAGCAACTAAGCCTCACAATAGGGAATATATGCTCCTCCGTTTTTCTAAAGACAAAAAAACACCAGCATTGCCTCACCATTTTGAATCAGTAGCCTTCAATCACCTGGGCCAAAACTACACCACAAAAAATAGTGGAAGGAAAGGAAATATTAAAACCAAATACAGATACCATATGCATGCAATAACACCTTTTACTAACAATACATAGCGATATTAACAGTAACACAGTAACACAGTAGCACCAACCTTGTTTATCATTAAATAAAAGTCAAAAGCATCATAGATGCATCCTTAAATCAATCATTGTTGCAACTCTTCAAAGCTCAACTATTATATCTTGAACTTGGATCTCTTTTAAGCTCAATTGGAAGCCTTAAAAACATAATCATTCAGCCCCAAAGTTTCATCAAATGTGCAACTTAATATTCAAATGAATGCGAGACCCGTACTTCATAAATTGGATATCCTAGAACCATTCATGCCTCATATTTAATTTCTATACTTAAATGTGTAATCTCCAAGAACCATTCATGCCTCTAACACCAATATCAAACTCAAAACTTTGAATCTTTAAGACACAAACACATAAGTATGCAACACCGATTTTTCTCCATTTCCCTTCCATCATTGTCAAAGGGGACTAATAAATCCCTTACTTGAAGCTATAGAGACCAAAGATGGCAAGATCCTCTTAGTTTCAAATTAAACAAGGAAGACAGTTATTCAATGGAAACTCTTTTTTATCTTAAAAAAGGAAAGAAAATGGCAACTTCTCATGCCGGACGAATTATGGAAATTGCAGAAAATTCAGCCATATAAGGGCTACTTGAGAAAGGCTTCTGGATTTCACATAGTTTCGAGATATATTTCTGCAAATACCCTTTCCACATTCCATCAGCCCAAGTAAGAACAACCCTGAAAATTGATTGAAATATGGATTGCATTTTACTTGTTTTGTTTTCCAAATATGCTATATTATCGCTACCAGTTTCTTTGCTTCTGCAAATACCCGGCTACCATGTGCTATTCACAAAACGGTGGTGTGTAAAGGGGCAATAATATCCGAGACTAACATGAAAAACGCAACTTCAAACCCAAGCCGTCATCATTTAGTTTCTCATTTTTCTTAATTTTTGAAGGTTTGATGATGATGATGATACCATGCCTGCATAACTGTCTAGTTCCGTAAAGCTGGAATTCTAAATTGAGTAGCCATTGCAGCTGAGAGAAACTTGACAAGGCTTTTTCTCTCGATTCCTTACTCCTTTCTCGGACTATTTTGCCGATCAATCCACGTCAGAAACTTCAGTTCCTACTGTTAATCTCACCGGCATCGTCGCCGGCGGTGATGTTTCTATTATCCTCAGGTTTGATTTGGATTATTCGTACTCCTTCTGGCTCTAGTGGCTCTGTTAATCTCGATTGTATCAGCACTGATTATTGCGGAAGAATTAAAGTCGGAAAAAGAGTCGGGAGAAAAAGTAGCGTTCAATTTAGCTTTGAGTGCGTTATAGGAGGGGTATTTTAGTCCGAGCAAAATTATTTTGTCCTTATTGTAACTAAATAAATGAGTGTGGATTAAAGCTTAATTAAGGAGGTAAATGTGGATTTTTACCTAATTTTTCCAATTTATTAAGGGGTGGGAGATTCAAAATAATATTGCTATTAATTATATTCAAAGAATGTTATTGTGTTTTTTGATGTTAAGTCAAAACATTAACTATCCTCCTTAATATGTGTATTTTTAGCAACTGCGACAGTTAAATAAATAAATGAACAAATTTTTTTGAACAACTTTACTTAATAAAAAGAGGGAAAGAAAAACAGATTACTTATTTAATGGGAATTTAATATGCTTGGTTTACTTGGTACATCGACCTAGAGGTTAGCTAGGCTATACTTTGACAAACGATCTGGGTTCGAGCCCCGTCTGGGATTCGAGTTTCGCCTGGGGCATACTTAGTGTGTTAAACCCTTTTGTATCCGATTTTTTTTTAATAATAATAATAATAATAATAATAATAATATATGCTTGGTTTTCTGTGGAGGGACATTCTGGATTTAATTATTGACTTTTATTAATCAATTCAGCTGCATTTTCTCCGTCACCGCTCATATTACAGCTAATGTAGTATTTTTTTATGTTATAAAAAATAAAAATAAAATAAAAACAGTACTAGTACTATTGATTGTAAGATTTTTAGGGCGCATCTATACAATGCATTTCATCTGGTATAATTATACAGGTGGTAGACTACTTTTTATTTTACATATTTAAATACATACTTCTAAAAGAAATGGTTTTCTAAATATAAATTAATTCAAAAAAAGGACTTGCTTCTGATGGTAAATAGTTTTTTACACTCTATAAAGATGTTAAAAGAACTTAATCAAACTTGATGAAGTTTGTAGAATTACAAGCACAAAATAAAATGCGGAATTATTATTGATCAAGTAAAAGTTACAAGTTAAAATACAATGCAGCTGATAATGGGGTATTTATAACTTTATACACCTCATTAATCTGTTAGAAGTTAGTTACAAACGGTTACTACATACTATAACCGTTTTCTAGATTACATCATACTGAATTGATCAGCAGGCTGTTGTCCTCATCCTGTTAGTAGTTCAAACAGGCCGTCGTCCTTATATCGTCGGCGGGGTGACCGCACTCGCATTCCCTTCAGCCTGTATACTGTAACACCACCCTCAAGCTGAGAGTGGTACATGAACATCTTGCACTCAGCATTCCCTTCAGCCACTTGAACTCTGGACGATTTTTGAAATTCCCAATTTGTCTAGTAGATGGGAGAAAATAGGTGCATCCAAGGCCTTGGTAAGAATGTCGGCTACTTGTTCTTTTGTATTGACTGGAAGGAGTTTGACAAGTCCTGATTTGACTTTGTCTCTTACAACATGGCAGTCAATATTTTCAATATGTTTTGCTCTTTCATGAAAGACTGGATTGTGAGCAATGTGCATTGCACTGGCATTGTCACAAAATAACACAACAAGCAACTGAAGTGGGACTTGCAAATCTTGGAGTATATAAATCAGCCACTGAATTTCTCGAACTGCATTTGCCATTGCCCTGTATTCAGCCTCATATGAGCTTCTAACTATAGTTGTTTGTTTCTTGGCCTTCCAAGAGATTGGAGCATCTTCTAGAAACATCATATAACCTAATACTGATCTTCTTGTTTCAGGACAACTGATGACCAAAATAGTAACGACAAACCTTAACCGGCAGAGTACCGGGTCGGAAGCACTATAGTGGAGAGCAATGTCGTATCCCTCGAGGAATCAATCGAGTACCAAAGTCGTTTTCATACTTAGTTTAGGTTAATCAAGTGCGTTCAAGTTCTAATTATGCTAAAATGATATTTAAACGAGAGATAAAGAAATATAGAGAGAGAGAGAGAGACATAGCCAAATCACGATCCAATTGAATACTTTCGCCCCTCTAATCGATTATTTGGGAATGGAAACAACCAACCAAACATCCTAATGCTTATACCGACTCATTCATGGATGCAAACTCCTAAGATAGTACTATACGCCATGCAACAACCTAGTACCCTTTGCCCAGTTCAACAGTCCGCCTTTAAGGATTTAAATGACCGGAACAAGATAAACGCTCTAGAGCCACTCGATTTACACCGACAAACATCGTTACCCAATCGATCTAAACAACTCAGTCAATTGTAAATAACGATCTTAAAACCCCTTTTCCCACACCCCTTCGCAACATACATTTATAAAAGTGGTGTGTGTTCATGAACAGTATCTTGTATATATGTGAATCTGCAGGTTTGATGATGTTTTGGTACCTTAAAGGTACGAAATTGTTCTTGGAATCGTATTGGGATCCGCACATGTGAATTTTGGCCGAAAACGGACTAGGGCGTGCACCCGGGTAGAGCAGGCGTGTGCTTAGAACTTTTTTAACGTAGCAGGAACGAATACAGAGAAGTAGGACGTGCACCCCTTTTGACCAGGCGTGCGCCCGACCCTTTTTGCATAGGGAACGAAGACGGATAGTGACATTGGGCGTGCGCCCAGGCCAACCCTAGCGTGTGCCTGCCCAATTCTTAATCAGTTTGGGTATTTTAAGTGTACTACGTGATGTCATGTGATATTATTGTTCTATTGGAACAATAAATGGAACTTGTCAATGTCTAACACTGACTTCGGATAGCCTCAACTCAACAACATAACTGAGACCCTCTGCGAGGAGGAATGGGGAGCACCGGAAGGCAGCTGTTTAGGCCCTGCAAGATATTATTGACTTAGTAGTCAATAGACATCTTACAATGTTCTAGGTAATTTAATTAGATTGTCTAGGTAAAGATTTTCCCTAGGAAGCCTTTTATGTGAATGAACCGGGTTGGATTAACTTCATAATAAATATATAGGATGTGCCTAAAAGCTAAAACACTATGATCACTGGTGAGACATGTTTCCTCTTCGCAGCATGGAACTATTACACCTCCGCATGGTCTGAATCCACACGGACACGTGTAATATTCCATGCGGACAAGTCCACGCCACATGAGGTGCTGAATGTGTTGTGGTGCAGTGTTCACCAGTGGCGGATCCACGTGCCCCAGAGGGGGTCACGTGACCTCACTCAACTTTATAAATAAAAAATCCGAAACGACGTCGTTTTGGTAAAAAAATCAATTGTTGACCTAATTACCCGCCCAACCCGAAATTTTTTTAGGGTTACTTCACTTTTGGGACGGGTGACCCCTCTGAACTTTTTTCCTGGATTCGCCATTGGTGTTCACCATACGTAGTGTCCTTTGATCATAGTGTAACAAACCCTTATTTGGTCAGGGTTTCGCTAGCAAAGCTAGTAGAGAGGAGTGATCGGTTATCACCTACATGGCAGCGATTGTAGTTCTTCAATGCTTTTACTACATGACTATTATATATATCTTGTTCGTATCGATTATTCTACCCCTTACTAAAAACGTATGTACTTACCCCTATATTATTGTTTCCTCCAACCCGAGAAGGTGGTGTATTGTAGGTTGTATTTGAGGCCATTGGGGAGTGACCCCGATGATGATGCATCCGGAGTTTGTTATTCTTTTATTCCATTGTAATTTGGGTATAGTCTTACATATCTTTGTAATGCAAGAGGTTAGTGGTTCCCTCTTGTGAATATTAAATATAATGGATGATTTGTGTTTGTCAGTTGTAATTATCTCTTGTAATGATGTTTTAGATGAAACATATGTTGCTTTTAGATTGTGTAAACTAGTCATTTTTGTTGGTCCCTTGAAAAGGCTTTGGTTAAGTTTAGAGGGGGGGGGGGTGAATAAACTTAACACTTAAAACTTTTGGAGTTAACAAACTCAGCAAGTTCAGTAGCCCGCCGACCGCTAGGTAGTTTGCTGACCACTCAGTAGTCTGCTGACTGTTGATTTTACTGAATTTGTTGCAGCGGATTATATTCAATTTAAGCCTTAATACTTGTTGTGAAAATATGATACTAAGTATTAGATACTCAGTAGTGTAAGTGTGTGATTCAGTTACTAGTTTCAGTAGGTTGATGTGCTAAATATACTACATGCAGAAATTAAATGCAGAAAGTAAGTAGGCATATTTTATAGTGGTTCCAGGTGGTGTAATCCTGTCAGTCCACTCTTCTCCTGTGATGTTGGAGGTAATTCACTAGAGATCTTTGAGGTTGCAGTTACAAAAATCCCTAAGTTGTTTGTCCTTCACCAATAACTATGGTTTCACAAACTGAACACTTGGAACAGGTAGGATTGCCGCTCCAAAGTCTTCCACTGGTTCTTGAAGGGTAGGATTGCCTCATCACCAGCTCCACCACAAACAACAGTCCTTGACACCCAAAGATGCTTCACTGTCTTCAGCAGGTTTCTTGTAAAAGAAAGTTTGAATCAAGTAAGTGATTCAGCTTTCAACAGCTTGATCATGATGAAATGAGCAGCAGCTTGAAGACTTCAAGTGTGTAAATTTGATGTAGCTTTATAACTGATTACACTTGAAGAATTTCCTAGATCTGTAGCTTTAAGTTCAGTAGGGTCAGCAGGGTGATTTTCTCGATAATAAACTAGATAGCTTCAGGCAAATTATCTTGTTGTTTATCTGTTTTTCATCACCATTCATCACTTGTTTCTGTATCAGGGGTCTTCTATTTATAGGTGAGAATCCTTATGACTTATGTTTGAAATTCAAAACATAGCCGTTTCAGATTTGTCCCATCTTGACTTGCTTTCTGTCCCTATACATGGTACTGACACTGTCAGTTTACTTTTTGACAGTTTTCAAACTATCCACCCTTTGACTTGTATCCATTGGATAAACCTCTGTTTCTTTCCAACGTCCCTTTAATCTTAGCCATTGATTTGTTGACAAAATCAAGAGTTGTTATCTGTCCTTATTCTTGTAATCTTCCAACGTAACCTTTGATTAAATCGAAATATATGTTCAGCAGGTTCCTGTGAATGTAAGTCTGCTGAAATGCATATCAGTCAGCTGATCCAAAGTTGATGTGTTTATAAAACACTGCAGCTGACTTCTCTTATATCTAACTTTTTATTATGAAGTTAGATTACACCATTTTGATCATAACCAAGTTCCAATCACCACTTAACTTATGGAACTTAGACCTTGAACACAAGGTATATGCAATTAGTTTAGGTCATCACAGACCTCCCTAAATTCTAATTCCATATCTTTGACTTTAAATACTAAGTTTGATCCCTTAGCCTTCAATAACTGAGTTTGAGCCCTTAGCCTTCAATAACTGAGTTTGAGCCCTCAGCCTTCAGTGTTCAGTAGGTTCCTAAACTAGTCTACAGACTCAGGTACCCTACTGACCTAGACATGTTCTGTTGATGAAAGTCAGCTGACCTTTTACAGTGCTTGTTTGATCAAACCTATACAAAGATCAAACTCTAATAAGCCTATACATTTGATCTAGACATCTTTTTGCCTTTGCTCTATAACAGCTAGTCTGGCACTCATCACTAAAACTTAAGATAAGTCCAACAGTTTTAGTTTTCCGAGTCTACCGTTTTGTTTTCGCTTTGAACTCTAATGTTGATATTGTTAGGAAATCTATGCGGGAACGCAGCGGAATTCAAAAATTTATTTCCTTTTAGCCAGGATCGACATCGTATAAGCAATAAACAAATAAGTAGTAGACGGTGGTAACCTTATTTGATCTAAAATATCGACGCTTTGACCGTCTAAGGAGAGTAGTGATGCACGGAGCCGCCTAAGTGTTCGGCCTTTACCGGTGATCCACACGAACAGCCCACCGGAATCCCATCATGGATTGCTACTAGAAAAACTCGGTTGCTAGACCGACCTTTTCTCTCTCTCATAAATCTCTCTCTAAGAAGCTCTCTATTTTTCACAAGAACTATTAGCTATTGAAATTGTGATGTACAAAACATCTAGCCAACCACTCCTTTAAATAGAGGGTGGTGCGCCCTTATTGTCTCCCAATCTGATTGGGATTAGCCTCCTAGTAGATTGAGGAGAAAGAAAACCTTTTCTTACTAAAATAAGGAAAATACATTTGATTGATTTATCTCATTTAATATTCAATATCTTATATTAAATATATTTCCAAGATATATATTGACAATATCTTATATTGAATATATCTTTATCTTATTACCATAAATCTATTTTTATAAAATCAATTAATATCCAATATTAATATTATGGTAATCTTATTAATTAAATTGCACAATCCAAGTGTATCATAATACACTATTATTTGCGGCACCTTTAGCCTAATATTGGTATCCGGAATATTCTTTAATTAATATAATACTATGATTAATTAATTCACAAAATACATGTATATCATATATATATATATATATATTCGAAATATATGTATCTATATACATATTTAATTAATAACCTTGTATTATATTTATTCATAATAAATAAATACCACCATATTAATTTACCACTATAACCTTTATAGTATGAGATAAATTCATTCCTTATTTGGTTATCAACTATAACCACATTTTAATCCTACTTGATGTTCATATGTGTGTGACCCGATAGGCTTCCGAATATGTTGGCCGTAGACACAAAGTGCAAATTAAGAAAATGCCCTTCATGCCCAACGATCACGGGATAGCGTCTAGCAACACACCGTGACCCCCAGTCATCGGAAGAGTCAAATGCAATGACTACTACCTTTCATGTGAAACAGTTACCGTGAAAATAGAATCTTATCGCTGTAATATCTATACGGTCGTAAGTCGAGTGTCAAGCATCAACGACCGTATCTTATAATCTGGATATCATGCTTTCTCGAAGTAACCCATTTACTTCCATTTTGCAAAGATTCACGAGAGTAAGACATTCTTTATAAGAAGGCCCTTTCGGATATTCACCCCTACTGATAGGGTACGCGATTTCCAGACGACCAAACATATATACTCCGCATGCTTCAGTATCACACCCTATCACTACCGCATGATCGCCCTATGGCTAGGGGGAACCTCAATAGTGTCAAAGCATGACAATCCACACCGTGATGTCATGTAAACTCCGGTCCTAAGGATAATTACACAACCGTCACATAGTGTGACACATAACTGTGTAAGTGGGTCAGTCTAATGTACGCATTCTCTAATACACGTCCACGTACGGTCCAAGTGTCTCTACACTTCGATAGACGAGATAAATCCCTATCTTTAAAGACAAAAGACATCTAATACGTGCTAGCTTGTTCATACTATCAATGCCCTGTTTAATAGTACATTAGCCTAGAGACATTTAAGTATCAAACTTATTAAAGTGATTAGTGATCTCATCAACCATAATCGCCTATCATGGTTTCTCTATCACAGTTTAATACTAAGGATGTTATCATATAACAATTCATAATTGGTTCTTTAAAAGAACAAATATTTGACAACAGAAAAGCCATTTAATATATGTATAAACATAAAGAAATAGTAGAAATGATCCAACCCGGTCGGATCCGGTCCAACCCGATTGGGTTCAGGACACTATATCAACAATCTCCCACTTGGCCTTAAACCAATCACTCGTACACACAAGACCAAGTTGAAATACAAGAATTTCATGCAATACTCGCAACCAAACCTAAGCGTAAACGGATCACTATCCATGGGGACTCAGACTATCTCCATATCATGCTCCAAATGATCAAGTCAAAGGAACCGCCTCAACACACACATGAATCTCCGACGAGACCCTGGTTCTTGCTTTAAGCAATGAATCCACTTACTATATCACCTATATATAAAAGGTGGAAGAACCGTACAAGGTTCAGGAATAAACCTTCTTACATCCATGTACTGCTTCCACTGCGCCTCTAAGGCACTACTATATTTTAGCTAAGTTGTAGAATTTACAATGACCTATAGCCAAGATCATTTCCGGCTCACTGTATCACTTAATCAAAGTGACTACCAACCCAGACCGTAGCTCCCACTCGCCTTCATAAGACTCAGGATATACATATGATTCCAAGTTTCGATAAACTAGGAACTCTTCATTAACACTTTAAGGACATTCTTGACATCTACTAGAATCACTTTCATACTTGCACATGACTCTTCATGGAGTGTGAACCTCTAGCATAACTCTTATGATGGATCCTATTGCAGTAGCAAAGGAAACATTCCATAAATATCATCTTTCACCTTATCTTTTGGACTAACGTCCTAACATAGATAGATCTTGAGAACACCGGCTACCAGTATCTCCTGTTGCGATCTATGCTAAACTCTTTTAGGATCACATCTATATAGGTAAACGATAAACAACAGCAGTTAAATCCATCACTATAGATTCTTATTCCTAAAATAAGAACTGCTAATCCAAGTGCTTTCGTAAAGACCTTGAACTACCAAACATTAATTGATTGTGACATGGGGTGATGATTCCCGAGAGAGATATCCAATACCTTACTCAAAAATCGTAACACACTCCCACTGTCCCTCTTGCACATTGGGAATATCCCTTCTTTTTGACTAAATCAAACTCTTTTGATTATCAAATAAAGAAATTGTCTAGAGAAACTTGTTTGAGTCCATAGATGGATCTTGTGGGCTCACATATCATGTTATCATCTATGAACATCGAGCTGTCTGCCCAACGTTTTCAACACTATCATATAGCCATGATACGAAGTTATGACAAGCATAGTTTGAATAGAACTCGCTCAGCTGGCAGCATAAAGATAATTAGAAGGTTTACACCCCATACCCTTCAGCCATCACTATAGCCTTATTGTAATCATATTACTATCCATGTCAGCCTTTTAGGGACATTCCCTAGAGGTAAGACAGACCCGGTTTACAACCTGGTTGTCACTGATAGAATCTAATTCAGATATTATGGCTCCTGGCCATATCTCTCAATCTTGCCTTTCAAACATTCCTTCATAAGTCGTGAGATATTCATTCTTCAAGATGAACAAACCAACAGCCTTTTCAGGCTTGAGGGCATCCACAGACTTATAGAACTTTTGTGTGCACTGAGCAGTGTTCTACACCTCATCACTATGTGGTGTCCGCTCGCATTCCTATGGTTGAATCTCTCATTGTGGCTCTCAAACTCTTTTGAGATCTCACTTACTCCTGCTGTCTCTTTTGGAAAAAATACCTCCTTTAGAAGACAGCATGTTTGGAGACAAACATTTTGTTCTGCGGGAAAGTAGACAATATCTAGCGTAATTGCCAAGACATTCCACAAAGTATTATACGTCGCACTACGCTCCAAGCATTTCAGACTTTGCCTATGACAACTTCAAATCACCGGTTAAGATAGATTCGACATTATCCCCTTCCATATCTAATATGGAATTTATTCAACCTTTATTCTTTGGAACTCGGCTAAGTATATTTATCGTATACGGGCACTATCCCGAAACACGTAAGGGATACTTCGCATGGCTTACGTCACACCTTTATCATATAAAGTGTTGTTTCCATTTTAGGAACACAATCTAATTGCGTATCCTAAAGATGGTATCCTTCACGGGAGAATTTGATTCTATTTCAGACAACTTCTGAAACACCTTTCAGGTATTAATTGCTCAATCCAATTGAAGATTAATTCCTAAGTAGCTCATCAATCTCATATTCGTACTAGCTCAAACTTTTCGGGCTTTCCGAATTATTGTACTTCACTAAGAACATTCAAATATTTCTATAAATAGTCATATAGAGTAATAAACAATTATTTGTGACATTAAATGTCATAAGCCAACAAACATCGATATGTTTAGGTTTTAGACAATTTTTCTAGAATTTATAACCTTTTTCTTAAAAGGGTATTTTATTCCTCTTTGGATAAGATACGTATAACCCACATGATTCATAATCATATGGTTCAACATAATCAGAATGACGTTTGATTATACGCTTCCCTTCCATAGAGACTTCTGTCTAGAACAACCACAAAATCAAGGATAACAGCCATACAAATATTTAGTTGAGATTTTTCACCTATATCAACTATATAGTGACATCAATCTAGTATGTTAGATTCAGTGACCTTTCAACTTTATTGGAATAACATTTATTCCTTACAATTGAATATGTCCATTAAATCCTAACATCTAACTGAAAATATGTTCTTCATAAGAACCGAAACATGATAACATTTATTTAGTTCCTTTATCAGTTTACTAGACTTAGAATACAAAACCAAAAATGTCGCAAAATTTGCTTCACCTTTCTATATCTTTGTGTATTCCGTATTTAATCCTTCTAATTTAATCATACTCATAAGATATCATATATCTAAGAGTTGACTTGAACTTAGATTGATTTATCTCAACACACTTGCCTAGAATAAAGACTTCGATATGATCTCTTATTTTAAGCACATGCCCTAACTTCTTTTTTAATCCTTTAAGCCCTTGTAAATTGTTCTTAGTGTAGTCTTCATAAGACTTAAGAAAGATCACAAGAGCTATGTCTTTAATTTCCTTTCATAAAGAAAATCTAAAGTTTATTAAATAGCTTGTTTAACCTTTGAATCGTATTCAAAACATTGACTATTTAATTAACCTTTAAGCAATGATTAAAGAATTAAGTCAATACTTAAATCAACAATTTTGAAAACAACCTTTCCAAAATTCGATGCGGTCATTCTTATTCAACGTTTGAATTAATTGTCATCATAAGACGGAATGATCATATTGGATCGTATCCAATGCATGGTTAATTCGTTGAAACTTATTTCAAGTGATTTAATCATATCACGAGCTTCCGCTTTTCATTAATAATTAATGTCTTGGAGCACTGCATCAAATATGTAGTCTCCTTGTCTCTAACTACTATAACGGGGTTGCTCGCGTCATTGCTTATTTTAAAAGGATTAAAATTACTTAACCATACTTGAGAACGTTTCTCAAAAGGTAACAGTCATAATTTGGTTTTACTAATCGAGAATAAAAAAACATAAATATAAGAGTTTGCTAAAAAACTACAACTTAAAGTAAAGATAAAAGGGTGTTATTGTTTATACATGCAAAATCAAAAATGGTCTTATGGTTTATGATTTTGCTCCCACTAGTCAACTATTCCCAATTGACTTTCAAGGATCTTTCAAAAATTCTTTAGTGGCCAAGATCCCATTAAACTACCGCGACCCCCGCTTTGGCTGGTGGGCGGAAAATAGTCTAATAGGTAGACAACTCTTTGTCAATCGTATCTTATACGACTCTTATTGTTTGACTAGTCAACTCTTTGACAATTTTCATCTATGAAATAGTCAAACCCTTGCCTCTAAAATCCAAACGACCCCGCTTTGGCTGGTGGCCGAGAGAATTCTTAGTCAAGTCATAACCCCAATATTCGTGAGATCTCATACGATCATATCTCGATAATGACGATATACCTGAGGTAGGTCAACCCCCTGCTTTGGCTGATAAGTTGGATCCGAAAAAGGGCTCTTCACCGTCATTATAATATAGGGAGACAATTTTGACTTGATTTTTGTTGTGGGAGTAATTTTAAATTAATTCACTTAATTAATTTCGAATTAATTCTCTTAATTAATTTAATTATGGTCTCATTATGTATATCTGTCTCTATAGACATACATCCTATACATTCATCTAGATCGTGCCTAGTTATGCATCCATCGTATCATATAAAATAAATACAAGCACAAAATAAATAAATGCGTAAAGTAACCGGTATGATCATGGACTTTTCTTTGGTGCGGTTTCGAATACAAACTGACGAAACCGCGGGTCACAATCTAAAGGTAGCTGCAACCGTCAATAGGATCTTTAATGCTCCATTCTCCCATAGGATCTTTATTTTCGTCTTTCTTTGGTCTTCATCTTCCTCTCCATTCTTGTGACATAAAATTTTTATCTGATAAAATAAATACACCCGCCTCACACGGGAGGGGGGGGGGAGCTAAAGGGAATGGGATAATGCAGAAAATAAACTAGGTCACGTTCTTCAGAACAATTTTAAAATCCAACAGAAAAATAATTTCATTCACATCTATCCTATTGGTCGAGTCCATGATCAATCGGGATTCATATAATCATATTATATCTACACATCTTATCCATACAATTATATCTTATGAAAAAGATCAAATTAAAATTTAACTACTTATGCGTCTTATTTTATCACATCAAGTAATCAATTAACTTTTAATTAATTAAATGATTTAAATCGAAAATAAAATTAACATTTAATTTTAAATCGATTTTGATTTAAATTTATTAATTTGAAACTATTCAAAATTAAAATCAATTATTAAAAGATCTCTTTTGTTTCCTTTCATTTTGGTTCTTAACCAAAATGGATGCCGTTGGTTTCCTAAACCAAAATGCATATTTTCAAACAAAATTTGGTTGACTGCCTGACCACTCTTCCAAAATCAAAATTTTGAAAGTGGCCAAGACCTATGCCTTTTTTCAAATCATATATTTGGAAAGGGCCTAGGTCTATTCCAAACAAAATTTGGAAATGCCAATATTTTGGTTGATTTGCCTAGCCATTTTCCAAAATCAAAATTTTGAAAGTGCTTAAGCCTAGGCCTTTTCCCAAATCAAATATTTTGAAATGGCCTAGGCCTATTCCAAACAAATTTTGGAAATGCAATTATTATTTTAATGCGATGTGGCATCCTAATGGCCCAAACTATTTGAACCATTGGTTGGCCACATGATACAACTAAACAAAGGAGATATCAATGCACAATAAATATCGCAAAACGAAAAACAAAATCGGGACAGCCACGAGACAACCAGCCGACGGCAGCACCCTAGGGGCGCCGCCGCCGCCGGCCGCCGCATGGTGGGGAGCCGCCGCCAATCGGCCGAGCTCCCTTACCCGAGTATTATTATTATAACTTTTTTTTTTCTTTTTCCCTTATCACGAATCTAGATTTTGAATCTATCGATTAATTACTACGCAATCTAATTAGTGCTTATTGCTTAAGGTCGAAGCTCAGTTTGATACCACTGTTAGGAAATCTATGCGGGAACGCAGCGGAATTCAGAAATTTATTTCCTTTTATCCAGGATCGACTTCGTTTAAGTAATAAACAAATAAGTAGTAGACGGTGGTTACCTTGCTTGATCTAAAAGATCGACACTGTGATTGTCTAAGGAGAGTAGTGATGCACGGAGCCGCCCAAGTGTTCGGCCTCTACCGGTGATCCACACGAACAGCCCGCCGGAATCCCATCATGGATTGCTACCAGAAAAACTCGGTTGCTAGACCGACTTTTCTCTCTCATAAATTTCTCTCTAAGAAGCTCTCTATTTTTCACAAGAACTATTAGCTCTTGGAATTGTGATGTATAAAAGAGCTAGCTAACCCCTCCTTTACATAGAGTGTGGTGCGCCCCTATTGTCTCCCAATTTGATTGTGATTAGCTTCCTTCATAACATTTTACCTACGGACCTTAACATTCAGCGCCGTGGTATCCCTCTGGTAACTAAGTGTTTTGCTTGCTCTCACGGGGAGGACATCCGACATCTCTTTATTGATTGCCCTTTCGCCATTGCAATTTGGTCCTACTTCATGAATCATTTTGGCCTCAGATTTACGCCTACTTCTGGGATTGTGCCGTTTTTTACCTTTTGGAGGAACTCAGATAGTAGTATCTATAGCCTTCGCTTAATTGTGCCTGTGATTGTCTATTGGGGTATTTGGGCGACGAGAAACCAGTGTCGGCACGATGATAGACAACCTTCTACTCAGCGGACTATCATTCTTATTGAGCGGGCCGTCAGGCAACTTGCTTTCCGCTGGGATTTGGACGCTTCTGCCTTGGGAACTGATAAAGGGACACCTTTCTTCAGGCCGTTCAAATTCAAATCCGTTCCTAAACGTCAGTTGATCTCTTTGCGGTGAAAACCGCCCATTCCTAGGAATACTAAGTTAAACGTGGATGGGAGTGTTCGGAATGGCCTTGCTTATGGAGGAGGTATACTTCGTGATTCTGCTGGAAGATTCATTTTGGCCTTTCATGCTTGCTTTGGCCAGGGTACCGTTGTGGACGCTGAGATTAAAGCTTTATTATTCGGTCTTCGGTTGTGTAATAAGGATCAGCCCGTGGATATTGAATCTGCCTCGCTTTATGTTCACCGTATTATATCGGGCGGGAATGGCGGAGGATGGCCCTTATGTCTCTACATTACTTAGATACATCACATCCTGCGCTCGATGTCGTATACCATTTCACACGTTTACAGAGAGTGCAACGGGGTTGCGGACGGCCTAGCTGCTTTGGAAGGGGAGGATCGGATTTTCGATCAACATAGGGATGTCCAACTACATATTTTGTATCTTATTCACGATGATCTACATGGACCTCCTCATATCCGACATGTCGCTCAGACACCAGGAAGCACTCTTCACTTGTGAAGAGTGCAAACCAGGTCGTGTTTGTTCCCCTCATTTACTCTCCCATTTTTGTTACGATTCTACTTTGTACTGCGTTACACAGTGTTTACAGATTGATAGACTGCAGACAAGGAAGGCGCCCTGGGAGTCAAAACGCATACATACCACTTACTCTGCTTACATGGATGCACCCCTCCGGGCCCCTGGTGGGGTGCAAACCAGGTGTTTTTGTTCTTTATCTACTTTACTCATTGGATTTTGCTTGGTATTTTCCACTTATCCGCGTGCGATGATGTGGACGAGTCTTTTGATACGCCTTCTGTCAATGGATCTCTGGAGTGCATTGAGCCTTGGACGCACCCCTACCACTCTGATAGGGGTGCCATTCAGGTGTTTTTGTTCCTTTCGTGGATTACAATGGTGCTCCCTCTTTTATTGCTATGTGATGTTTTGCCCTACATGATGGTTGTAGCCAATGCTCAGGATCGGAACTGGACGTTACATACTCTCAAGCGGATGCAACGTTCTATGAACGATGATGACTTTCGGAAGTATAATCAGCGATCGAGTCACATCTCATTCCTACAAGAATCGAGACACACAGACGCCATTTTTTTACTTATGATTTCCACTGTTGTACATATTTTTGGAGTTTGGGATTTTTTGGGAATGCATAGAGCGAGTACTCTTCCCTGTGTGATGGATTTTCCTACACTGGATTTGCCACACATAGGGTTTAAGGAGGCCATGCCTTGCATTTTATCACGTAAACTTGGGGCGGGCCGGGATATGACAAACTTTTTGTAGCACTTTATTTCTTCCATTAATAAAATAAAAGCTATTTAAAAAAAAAAAATTGCATAGCATTTTCAAAATAAAAAAAATTAAAAAAAAATAATATATATATATATATATATAATATAAATAATAAATATAATATATATATATATATATATATATATATATATATATATATATATATATATATATATATATATATATATATATTGACAATGTCTTATATTGAATATATCTTTATCTTATTACCATAAATCTATTTTTCCAAAATCAATTAATATCCAATATTAATATTATGGTAATCTTATTAATTAAATTGCACAATCCAAGTGTATCATAATACACTATTATTGGCGCCACCTTTAACCTAATATTGGCATCCGGAATATTCTATAATACTATGATTAATTAATTCACAAAATACATGTATATCATATATGTATATATTTTTGAAATATATGTATCTATATACATATTTAATTAATCAACACAATTAATATCTTGTATTATATTTATTCATAATAAATAAATACCACCATATTAATTTACCACCATAACCTTTATAGTATGAGATAAATTCTTTCCTTATTTAGTTATCAACTATAACCACATTTTAATCCGACTTGATGTTCATATGTCTGTGACCCGATAGTCTTCCGAATATGTTGGCCGTAGACACAATGTGCAAATTACGAAAATGCCCTTCATGCCCAACGATCACGGGATAGCGTCTAGCAACACACCGTGACCCCCAATCATCGGAAGAGTCAAATGCAATGACTACTACCTTTCATGTGAAATAGTTACCATGTAAATAGAATATTATCGCTGTAATAATATCCATACGGTCGTAAGTCGAGTGTCAAACATCAACGACCGTATCTTATAATCTGGATATCATGATCTCTCGAAGTAACTCATTTACTTCCACTTTGCAAAGATTCAAGAGAGTAAGACATTCCTTATAAAGAGGCCCTTTCGGATATTCAACCCCTACTGATAGGGTACGCGATTTCCGGACGACCAAACATGTATACTCCGCATGCTTCAGTATCACACATAATCACTACCGCATGATCGCCCCTTGGCTAAGGGAAACCTCAATAGTGTCAAAGCATGACAATCCACACCGTGATGCCATGTAGACTCCGGTCCTAAGGATAATTACACAACTGTCACATAGTGTGACAATTAACAGTGTAAGTGGGCCAATCTAACGTACGCATTCTCTAATACACGTCCACGTATAGTCCAAGTGTCTCTACACTTCGATAGACGAGATCTATCCCTGCCCTTAAAGACAGAAGACATCTAATACGTGCTAGCCTGTTCGTACTATCAATGCCCTGTTTAATAGTACATCAACCTAGAGACATTTAAGTATCAAACTTATTAAAGTGATTAGAGACCTCATCAACCATAATCGCCTATCATGGTTTTCTCTATCACATTGTAATACTAAGGACGTTATCATATAACAATTCATAATTGGTTCTTTAAAAGAACATATATATGACAACAGATAAGTCATTTAATATATATATAAAATAAAGAAATAGTAGAAATGATCCGACCCAGTCAAATCCGGTCCAACCCGATTGGCTTATGTATATAATTGGATCAAAATATAATTATATACGTGAATGGCGTTACTTTTCGGATAATGATTGATATCCGGGACAGGGGCGTCTCAGATAATTTCACCGTTGAATCCGACTCTGTTGACTGCATATCTAGAATCTTCTGTGCCGATCCAGATCTCCCTAGCTTGGGTTTCATTGTAGTAGACATCAAGAATATGAGCGATTTCTTTGATTGTTGTAATTTTTGCCCTATTTATTGAAAGAGGAATACCCCTGCACATCGCCTAGCCCAATTAGGGTTTAATTTCACTCTGCCTAGCCCAATTAGGGTTTAATTTCACTATGTCGCCGGACGGCTATTGTAACTGGGGATCTCTTCCTCCCGTGCTGTATTAGGTGCTTTGTCAACCGATTTTATTTTTTTAATATTTATCAATCTCGTGAAAAAGATCTCTTAATTAATGAAGCAAGGTGGCTTAGTTCTGAGGACCGATTGTTTCTAGAATGAGGATGTTTTCAAATGATCGAACTTGAAGAAACAGCTTTCTTGGCAGGAGGAGGAGTGTGCCGTGAGATAAGCAAGGAGGTAATATTGCGGAGTCTCAACGAAGATGCTGTGAAGAGAGCTTGGAGAATGGCTGAAAGTTCTAGAGATTCAACGTCGAGATTGTCCGGGATAAAGTTGAGGTGCTTTGTCAACCGATTTTATTTTAATTTAAATCTCTCCTTTAACCTCAAAAAATAAAATCCATAACCTTATGTGAATCAATCTTTATTATTCAGTTTCAATCAAAAATAAAAGTACATGGTGATGATTTTTTTTTCAGAAACGTAAACTTTCATTAAGTCAAGCAAAATTACACCATGGATTCTCTAGCTGACCGTTCCTCTTTCTCAGCCATACGGATCCAATTAGGGATAAATCCAGACCATCTGACTGGATTTAGAAGCTTCTAGGCAAAAGAAGCAATTCTGTGACTTACAATGTTTAGTTTTCTTCCTAGATAACAAAGATTACAAGATTTAAGGGAATTCAAAAGGGATTTGATATCTGCAACAATCACAAGGAGATCAGGCAGTGTTTGAATTTGTCCGTTTACCATTTGTACTAACAAGAGGGAGTCAGTCATGATACATATTCCATTCCAACCTCTATCCTTAGCTTGCAGCAGAGCCCAACGCACCACTTCAGCTTCCGATTGTAAGGCAGAATCAAAATTTGCAAAAGACCTTCCCCAGACTTCAACAAGATTCAGGTTTTTATCATAGATAGCCACGCCACCGCCTGCAGGCAAAATAGCACTGGACCAAGCAGTATCTGCGTGAAAGAGCAGATTGGTATCAGGTTCAAAAGCAGCATTATTATTGGGAATATCAGTAATCAAAGGGCTACGTAATCCATTATGATCCTCAACGTTATCAGCTACACAAGCACATGTATAATCCTTGTACTATTTATTTACCCTATCAGCTATATCATGAGGGTCATCTAGATTTCTATTAAAACACCAATCATTTCGTGCATTCCAGATGCTCCAAAAAGCAAAAACTGTGAATTCAATATTAGTCTTAGCAGCACTAAAGCTATCACTGTTAGTTTTATCACTCTACCAATCAGTAAGATAAATGGAACTATTAGAAAAATAAGGCCACAAAAGAGGTAGGAGAGCCCAAATTTCCTTAGCCCTGGGACAAAAAATGAGGATATGTTCCATAGTTTCAGAGTTGTGACCACAAAAACTACATGAAGTAGAAAAAGAGCTAGAATTGATCCTCTTAGCTAAGTTTGCCCTACAAGGAAGTACTCCCTTTAGACATTTCCACCAGAAGTGCTTTAATTTATTTGGGAGGGAGAGTCCAAAGCAGCTTCCAAAACTTAGTATTAGAAAGAGAATTTGAGTGAGAAACTGTAGTGTTTCGATTGTCAAAAAAATTAGCATTTGTTTTCTGGAAAAGAAAGCACAAGCAGATTTTAAGGAGAAGCAACCAGTGGTAGAAGGATCCAAAAACAAAGATCATTTGTCTGACAGGTGCTAAGGGGCAAAGACAAAATCTGGTGCACATCCACAAGCCAAAAGACTTGTCTAAGTTTCTCCGCATTCCAAGTTTTGTCCTTAATAAGGTCACTAACCCAAAAAGTGTCACAAGAGGATTGACAAGGAGTGATAAGCCTTAGGTTAGGATTGTGAGGAAGCCAATTATCCTCCCAAATTTTCACAGATTCACCATTTCCAATGGATTAACAGATTTCCTCTTTGAAATATTTTAGGGTATGGATAATTCCTTTCAAAAAATAAGAGCTTCCAGAATTAGCCTTAGCCTCAGGAATAGAAGAATAAGGAAAGTATTTGGCTTTTAAGACCTTGGACACTAGAAGGTCTGGATTTTTGAGAATTCTCAAAATCTGTCTTGCAAGGTAGGCCATGTTTAGTGCTTCAAAATCTCAAAACCCCAGTCCTCCCATGCCATTGACCATACATACCTTTTTCTAGCTAAGCCAATGCATTCCCCTGCCTGATCCGGCATTCTTACTCCACCAAAAATTGGCCATAAGACTAGAAAGCTCATTACACAGACTTTTAGGGATTTTAACATAGGATAACTAGTAATCATTGTAATGACAGATTTTAACAAAACTTCCTTTCCAGCTTGAGATAGGAACCTGTTCTTCCAAGAAGAAAGCTTAGAGGATATTTTATTTTTGAGATAAGCAAAAAACTCTCTCTTAGTTCTGCCAATAAAAAAGGGGAGGCCAAGATATTTTGTGTGTGGCGCCACCTGGATTCTAGGAAAGAGGGAAGTGATAGTGTAGGTCGGATTAGCCCTCGCCACGTGTCATCTTTATATCGGCTAACCATTAATGGAAGACAGAGAATTAATAGCTAATAAAAGCCGGGGGCCCTAGAGTTTAACCAAGAAAGCCGACCCGAACCCCGCGTGGGAGGTCGCTCGGCTTGTCTCTACTTACCACCGCAGTCGGCTCGGTAAGAGTGGAGGCCGGGTAATGCAAGACAGTCGAGATGGCCCGGGGGCTCGACACAGTCGGCCGAGCCTTCCTTATTCGTATTTGACACACATGCTTAATAATATCGATAAACAAGGAAAGAATCATAGGTCATAATGATCGTAATCTTGACATTAAATATGTCTATAATTATCTCTAAATTAGGGGGATTTATGCGTGTTAATCCTTAGGGAAATAATAATAATAATAATAATAATATAATTCCTTGCAGGACAAGGAAAGGGATAAATCGTTCCCTATATAAACAACCCTAAGGAACTACGGAGACTTGATTCCTGAAACAGAACAGGATACGTAGGCAACTTGAGAGAAATAACTCAAGCTCGCCTAAAATCACCCAAAAAAACCATCCTCGTTCATATTACCCTAGATTAAACGGCCCGGATTATTACTAGACGAGATCCAGCATCGTCAATTGGCGCTAGAAGGAGGGCCTTCTATCGGTAGTGGATCGAGGTTGTTAGTGATCAAGTTAATGGCAAAAACATGCAAAAAACGCAGTCAGATCCGGAGCTAATTTCCAGAGATTGAACCGTTGGAATAAGAATTCCACCGTTCAGATTAAAGAATAAGGAGGGACGAACAAACCCTCCAAATTTTGTGCCGATCGGAGTCCGTTTCAGTACCCGATCGTTGTTACAAAGTTGACGCTGTATCATCAAAACGCAGCAGACAGATCTAAGGCCAGCAGTCCGATCTATGGCCCATTCCCAGAGATTGAACCGTCAAAACAAGATTTCCACCGGTCAGATCGAAGTATAAGGAGGGACGAATAATCTCTCCAAATTTCGTACCGATCGGAGTCCGTTTAAAGGCCCGATCGTCGCCATAAATTTGCTGGTGCCGCTCTATCACCAAAAACGAAGCAGTCGGATCAACGGCCAATGCCCAGAGATTGAACCGTTGAAAAACGATTTCCACCGGTCAGATCGAAGAAGAAGGAGGGATGAACAAGCCCTCAAAATTTCGTGTAGATCGGAGTCCGTTTGGATGTCCGATCGACCACCGAGAGTTGCGGCCGTAACACCAAAATAAGCGCGGCAGTCAACTCTCCATGGTCCGAGCTCCCGAGCTCCTCAACTCGCCAAGGTCCGAGCCGACCTCCCGAGCTCCTCAACTCTCCAAGGTCCGAGCTCCCGACCTCCCGAGCTCCTCAACTCTCCATGGTCCGAGTTCCCGAGCTCCTCAACTCGCCAAGGTCCGAGCCGACCTCCCGAGCTCCTCAACTCTCCAAGGTCCGAGCTCCCGAGCTCCCGAGCTCCTCAACTCTCCATGGTCCGAGTTCCCGAGCTCCTCAACTCGCCAAGGTCCGAGCCGACCTCCCGAGCTCCTCAACTCTCCAAGGTCCGAGCTCCCGACCTCCCGAGTTCCTCAACTCTCCATGGTCCGAGCTCCTGAGCTCCTCAACTCGCCAAGGTCCGAGCCGACCTCCCGAGCTCCTCAACTCTCCAAGGTCCGAGCTCCCGACCTCCCGAGCCGGTCCGAGCTCCCGAGCTCCTCAACTCTCCAAGGTCCGAGCCGACCTCCCGAGCTCCTCAACTCTCCAAGGTCCGAGCTCCCGACCTCCCGAGCTCCTCAACTCTCCATGGTCCGAGTCCGACCTCCCGAGCTCCTCAACTCTCGCCAAGGTCCGAGCTCCCGACCTCCCGAGCTCCTCAACTCTCCAAAGTCCGAGCTCCCGACCTCCCGAGCTCCTCAACTCTTCATGGTCATATTTGGAACTCGCCTTCGGGCGAGCCTTTTGTAAGTCCGATTTAGTTCGGCATCATATTTGGAACTCGCCTTCGGGCGAGCCTTCGTAAGTCCGACTTCGTGTCGGCGTCATATTTGGAACTCGCCGGCGAGCGAGCCTTCTATAAGACCGACTTCGCCCGGCACTGACAGATTACACCAATAAAGCAAACGGTACGTTAACTTACTATTATTTTGTTTTCCATTATGCGTGGTCTTTATTGAGTTTGCAGGACAAACACACGATCAACCATATGCGGGAAGTCAATACAAAGTGGCCCAAATTTCGGTCAAATAAAGTTTGGGAAGTCAGACAAATCTGAACCTGCTCGGCAAAAAAAAATTGTAAGTCGCCAGGATTGACGAACCGAGCTCCGCAAGCCGGGCTCGCCGAAAATTTCATAAGTCAAGCAAGACCGACGAGCCGAGGCATACGCAGTCATACTCGAAAGTTTGCAAAAGACAAACTTCCTCGCCTCCTGTGTCAGTCGCTAGAATTTTAACCGAGTCCCGCAGTCGACTCGCATTGCTTGAATACCACAAGCTCCCTTAGTCCTCGTGCCAGGTCGGGGTATTAACCGAGTCGTCATACTCGTAAAGTTTGCAAAAGACAAACTTCCTAGTCCGCAGTCGCTAGAATTTTAACCGAGTTCGCAGTCATACTCGATAGCTTGAATACCACAAGCTCCCCGAGTCCGCAGTCGACGGGGTTTAAATAAGTCGCGCAGTCAGTCGACTCAAAAAGTTTGTAAAGAACAAACTTCCTAGTCCGCAGTCTAAGTCCGCAGTCGTGCTAGAATTTTAACCGAGTTCTCGCAGTCGACTCGTCGATAGCTTGAATACCACAAGCTCCCCGAGTCCTCGTGTCGGGACGGGGTTTAAATAAGTCATGCAGTCGACTCAAAAAGTTTGTAAAGAACAAACTTCCTAAGTCCGCAGTCGCTAAATTTTTAACTAAGTACCGCAGTCGACTCGAAAGTTCGTAAAGGACAAACTTTAAATTTAGTATGCCATCCAAAAACTATTAAGTTATTGCGTGGCATACCGAAGGGTCGGAAGAGCAGATCGATGAACAGATGTACCGGAAAATTTGCAAGGAAAACAACCGGAAAGTGGCAAGGTAAGTTGCAAAAAAAATAATTTCATGTGCTATAATTTTTTAACTTCTAGAGTTTTGATATGACCAAAAACCGAGTCCGCAAGTCGACATCAAATAATTAAGTCCGCCCGAGCGTACTCCAAAAAATTAAGTCCGCAAGACGTACAAGCCGAGCTCCGAAGAACGGACTCCGCTCAAATCATTAAAACCGACATCCGAGCTCCGCCGGTCGGACTCAAAGCAAACATATGTCGCAATATTTATTAAGCCCGCAGACGGACGTAAAACCGAGTACCGCAGCCGACTCGTAAAGCATACAATGGAAAAAATTCCCGAGTCCGCAAATCAAAGCTAAAACCAAATCGTAAAGAGTATACAGAGCTCAAAGTCAAAAACAAAGTATGCCATCCACTACAATAAGTAATGGATGCCACACTGGGGTGCACATGTGGTACCAGGTAAGTACTCAAGCCTCAAAATAAATTTCAAAATAAAAGTACAGTGGGCAGAGCACTACAAACATCTAGAAAGCATACAAGTTTTTTTTTTTTTTTTAGAAATTTCATAAAACATATATGTCTTGACAATAGGAGAAAGGGCAATCAATTCTGGGCACCAGGATTTTGCTCCGCTGAGGAAGGAGCCGGTTCAGTGCTCTGAGAAATAGGGCGGCGTTTAATATGCTTAGCCCCAATGTCCTCTCCTTCCTTAAACTCTCACAATCGAGGGTCAAGCAAAAAGAAGAGTAGATACCACCGCCGCCGTGTCGTGGTCGATTGTGCGCCCCTAACCCGAGGAAGGTCTATCCTCGGTCGTGTCCTCGATATCGTCATCCGAATGAGCCTCAGCCTCATCCGTTTGGATCCGCCTCTTTGTGGGTAGCATCGCTATAACCCGCCTCTTCCTTTTAAGGCCAACATCCTCCACTCCCTCATCCGCATCCACTTCTATAAGATCAACCCCTTCGCGCACGTAGGTGACCCGTGTATGTCGTCGAAGCTCGGATAAATGCCGAGCCGAAGAGGAATTCAGACGGTACCCACAGATCGGGTCTCCCGCATCAACGTGTTTGGTCCTCTCCGAGCCCCGATTATTCTCGCTCCGCACCAAGGAACCGCAAAGAACATTCTTAAAAACTCGCAGAAAAATCTCATAAGTCGCAAGATCGACGAGCCGAGCTCCGCAGTCGGACTCAAAGAAAATTTCACAAGTCAGCAGGACTGACGAACTGAGTACTGCAGGTCGACCCGGAAAAGTTTGCTAAGGACAAACTCAATAAGTCTGCAGGACAGACAATCGAACTAAGATGCATTATAGAAAGTTTGTAATAATCAAACTTTCTAAGTCTGCAGGACAGAAAACGAATTGCAAAGCTATACAAGTAAAGTCCAGAGGCAAAAATCTACACACGCTACTAAGTATGCCATCCAAAAAACTATAAGTTAATGCATGGCATACTGAGGGGCAAGACACCCCACGGCGGATCAAAGTACTTCAGGTAAGTGCTGAAAATAAAATTAGGCAAGCGGATCAAAGTACTTCAGGTAAGTGCTGAAAATAAAATTAGGCAAGAGAACTTGCAAAAGTTTGCATATATTAAAACATTGTACATGAAAAAATTGGAAGCTTTTCTCCAAAGTATTACAAAACAGACTCCAAAGTTTGAGCTCCACAGGTCGGACTCGAAAGCTTCAGCTCCGAAGGCCGGACCCGAAAAGTTTTCTTAAGTCTACTTGACAGACATCAACTTTCAGAACTCCACAAAGTTGGACTCAACAAAGTTTGCGGTGCCAAACTCATCGGATTGAGCTCCTCGATCGGACTCACCAAGTCGCACGACAATCAAAAGTATGAGCTCTCTAGCTCACCCTCCGTAAAATTTCGTAGACCAAACTTCTTTAGTTCATAGACGAACTCAAAGCCGAGCTCCACAGTCGACTCGTCATAAAGTCGGGCCCGTAGGACGGACTCTCGCAAAGATTGCGAGGTAAACTTCCTAAGTCCCCAAAGGGACCCGGGCCGAGCTACGCATGTCGGGCTCGTAAAAATACAACGAGGCATAAACGAAATGCAAGTTCAAAAACTTAAGCATTATGGTTGAGTTCGCCCGTGCACTCGTAGCATGAGTAAGATTCTCCACAGAAGCATTGACCTAGGGCAGCTCGGCGGGAGCCGTTGAAGCATAAGCAGCAGCCGCAGAAGGCACTAAACAAGGAATTGCAGCAACGTTCTCAAAAACCGTTCCACTTCAGAAGATGTGGGCACAAATGACAGCGTCATAACAGAAACTACGCCACCTGGCAGAGAAGATCATCGTAAGTTCTACAAGTCTAGATGACAAGTGGCCGAACAACACCTCTAACGATCCGACCTCACAACGAGTGGTCGGGCCGTATCCGGGGGGCTTATGACGAGGGTCGGATTAGCCCTCGCCACGTGTCATCTTTATATCGGCTAACCATTAATGGAAGACAGAGAATTAATAGCTAATAAAAGCCAGGGGCCCTAGAGTTTAACCAAGAAAGCTGACCTGAACCCCGCGTGGGAGGTCAGCTCGGCTTGTCTCTACTTACCACCGCAGGTCGGCTCGGTAAGAGTGGAGGCCGGGTAATGCAGTACAGGTCGAGATGGCCCGGGGGCTCGACACAGTCGGCCGAGCCTTCCTTATTCGTATTTGACACACATGCTTAATAATATCGATAAACAAGGAAAGAATCATAGGTCATAATGATCGTAATCTTGACATTAAATATGTCTATAATTATCTCTAAATTAGGGGGATTTATGCGTGTTAATCCTTAGGGAAATAATAATAATAATAATAATAATATAATTCCTTGCAGACAAGGAAAGGGATAAATCGTTCCCTATATAAACAACCCTAAGGAACTACGGAGACTTGATTCCCGAAATGTAACAGATACGTAGGCAACTTGAGAGAAATAACTCAAGCTCGCCTAAAATCACCCAAAAAAACCATCCTCGTTCATATTACCCTAGATTAAACGGCCCGGATTATTACTCGACGAGATCCAAGATCGGTGCCACTCCACTTTATCAAAAGCTTTAGCCATATCTAATTTTAAAAGCCATGTATCTATTTTGTTTGGAGCTATGATGCATCATATGATTTAAAGAATCATGAGCCAGAATGTGGTTATCAGTAATGTATCTTCCAGGAATGAAGGAAGATTGTTTATGGCTGATGCAATGAGGCATGACCTTTTTCATTCTATTTGCAAGGACTTTAGATAAAATTCTATAGGACACATTGCACAGACTAATTGGCCTGAAATGATGGACTTCAAAAGAGTGGGGATGTTTAGGAATCATGGTAATACAGGTATGGTTCATCTCTCTTAACATCATGCTAGACTAGAAGAAACCTTGAATCATATTCAGCAAATCATATTTTATAACATGATAGAATTTCTTGTAAAATAAGGACGTCATACCATCAGGACCAGGTGTTGAGTGAGAATTCATGTCAAAAACTGCTCTTCTGACTTCATTTTCAGTGATTGGGAGCATCAAGGATTGGTTCATGCTATCTGAAACCTTTCTGTTGAGTCTGCCAAAATTGTTTTCAAGCTTGGATATGTTACCCTTGGAAGTCAAAAGAGAGGAAAAATAAGTTCATAAATGGAGTTTTCAAGAGTTATGAGTTATGAACTTTGGGGCTTAATTCATCGTTTATTTATTTTTGCTAATGTCACACGCAATAAAATTTAGTGGTCCGCTAATGTCATGTCAATACTTTCTGTAATAGCAGAATTCCAAAATGAAATATGAAATGACGTCTTTTCATGCTGAAAAGTTTATCAAATTTGTCCCATTTGGTGTTTATTTTATCTATTTATATTGATGTTAATTTGGGGTTTTGCTCTGCAAGAAACAAATGCTCAAGCATTATTGCATTAATTCATGCTAAATTCATGTGTCGTTCCATCAAATTATGAAACGATTAATAGAAAGATCAGCTTATTTTCAACAACTTTTTACATTTGAAAATGACATGTAGTTTGAAAATAACATGTCATTTGAAAATAACACACAGTTTTATACTAGGTTTTTAAGATAAGAATGTAACAAATATAAAATGACAAAACAAAATCGGCCTGAATGTAGATTTATACATAAATACCATGATTTAACAATTGAAACGCTCAAAATTTACATGTGTTACGTAAATTATCACTTGAAATTTCTTCCCTCTTTGGCTATTACTTTGTGGACAAAGGCCATTATTGTACTTTTACTATGCAACAAGTTCTAAATTCTAAAGTAATGTATACTGTCACATGAATAAAAAAAAATGTGAATGTCTTTTGCATAATAAAATATCTTAGCACACATATTTTTTTTTTTTTTTCAATTTCAACCTTCAAATTTTTCGCAATTATTTATTATGACCAAATTTAGCCAAAATATTGATTTTTTTTTTCTGCCGGAACTTAGGTCAGAATGTATGAAATAGCTTATTTGACCGGTATTGGGTCTAGAAAACACACAAGTTCTAACTCAAATTAAGTCAGAATAATCAAATACACTCTGACTTATATTGGGTCAGAATAATGTGTGATGTGTGAAAATATGCTCCAAAAATTTTCATTGTGTGGGTGTATTATTCTTCTAAGGAAGGTTTTTTTTTTTTTTTTTTTTTTTTTTTTTTTTTTTTTTCCTTCTAAAATTAAGAGTTTATAGTACAAACACACGACTACTTTAAATATACTACCCCCGTTTCAAAATATAAGTCCGTTAAGCTTTTTGAATTTGTCTCATAATATAAATTTATTTAGAATATCAATGAAGCATTTATTACATTTTTTTTTTCATCTTTTTACCCCTAATTTATTATACATTCACATACGTTACAACTATTACATTAATGAGAGTCAAGAGGTATTCTAGACTTTTACCATCAAAATTAATGACATTTAACCACTTTCTTAAGGTTGACTGGAGTAGGGTGTGGTATGGTTCATAAGGTAGGATACAGACGAAGAGGTGGGGTAGCCCTACGCCATACCCCATTGCACCGTACCTCTCTTCTCACCCAGCCCTACCTACTGCTACCATACCCTACCCACCACCCTATCCTACCCTACACAATATCACTATATCTTACCCTCGATATCATACGTACCTTACCCATAACCTACTCTACTCCACTATCACCCACCCTTATCTTACCCTACCCTACCCTACCTTACCCATCATACCACGCTACCTTACCCACCAGCCCACCCTTCTCTACCCTACTCTACCCACAACCCCAACTGTCAGTTTTGGTGACTTGATCTCTAAACTGATAAATAATCTGGTGGAACTATTCTAAGAAACCGAAGACTAAGAATGATGGTTAGTTTCAGTTAAGTGTATTCAGTTCTGTGAAAGTCAGTTTGATAAAGTGCAACTGAGTTTCTTCTGAATTCAGCAGTCAGTTTCTGGTCTGCGAGTTTTGTTGAGTTCTACATTTGGGCAGTTGATTACAAGTCTAGAAAATCAGTTTTGAGCTGAGTTTCGTCTGGTGGATAACAGCTGGAGCTGGGGTCCATATCTGGGGTATTTATGAGAATTTCGACAAAGATCTTTGGCGGTTAGGGTTTGGGATTTGTGTCTATAAATACCAATGTTGTAATCAATGCAAGTGTGTGCCTTTCAAGAGTGCGTCTTTCACTTTGTGAGGAATACCTTGTAATTCTGTGTATAATAAAATATCCCCTTTTTCTGTCCGTGGAGTAGTCGGCACAATGCAGGAAACCACATTAAATCGTTGTGTTCTTTTTGTTTCTGTGTTTTTATCAAATCTTCCATTCTTACGCTTGCATTGATATCTGTTTGGTTCTTTCTTAAACCGCAAGCTTTCTGTATGTGTTTATAACAAACTGGTATCGGAGCGTCAGGTTCAAGATTCAGGAGTTGCAGGTGAACAGAGTTGATCTTCACCAAGACCGGTGACCGGTGCTAGGATTTTGTGATCAAAGGTTTGTTTTTTATTTAGAAGGATGTCAGCAATGAACGTGAAGATTGATAAATTTATAGGGAGGAACAATTTCAGTTTGTGGCAAATCAATATGCGGGCCTTGTTAAAGCAACAAGGATTGTGGACTCCTTTATCTGATAAGGGGGATGCCAATTCTACAGATTATGCCAGTCTAGAGTAGAAAGCACATTCAACCATCATGTTGTGCTTGTCTGATGATGTTATCATAGAAGTTGCTGAGGAAGACACCGCTGCCAAGTTATGGTTGAAGCTTGAAATCCTGTATATGACTAAGTCATTGACCAACAAGTTGCTGCTGAAGCAGAGGCTGTTCAGCCTGAGGATGCATGAGGGGGATCAATTGAGAGATCATCTTGATCAACTGAACACAATATTACTTGATCTCAAGAATATTGTGTTGGTCCCTTGGAAAGGCTAACACAAGTTTAGAGGGATGGGGGTGAATAAACTTGTCACCAAAAACTAGATTTTAATCAAATTAAGATTCAGTTTTAACTTGTGTGAAGTTGAGCTGACAAAGCCGAGGTTAAGTCAAACTGACTTATACAAAACTGAGTCAACCGGCAGCGGATATAATTCTAGCCTTTTTCTTGATCTTGTTATTCTCTGTGAAAGATGAGTGTGTAAAACTGAATTCTGATGAATGTCAGTTTGTGAGCTGTGAGTTGTGTAACAATCAGTTCTCAGTATGCTGTGTAAACAATAATAAATGCTGGAAAGATAAATAACAGAATGTAAATGCGTAAAATAAATGAAACAAAAGTTATAGAGGTTCCAGGTGGTGTAATCCTGTCAATCCTCTCTTCCCCTGTGGTGTAGGAGGAAAATTCCACTAGAACTTCTTGAGGTGAGATGTTACAAAAAGTCCTAAACAATAGTCCTTGGCTAATCCTAGCTTCACTATCTAAACAGTCAAAGAACATGTTGGATTGCTGCTCTTCAAATGCTTGAGCCACTGGTCCTTGAAGGGTTACATATGCCTCTTCACCAGCTACCACCACAAACACAGTCTACCCGACTGCTGATACAACTGTCCTTGGCAAATCCTTCACCGAATTGCTTCACTGTCTAAACCTTTGATTAAGAATCAAAGTTGGGCTGAGAATCAATGAATTGATTCTTGTTTGTGGTTCTTCAAAGTGTCTAAATCTAGATGAATTCTGTGTAGATTGAACACTTGAAGAAATTCTTGATTGATCTTGTTAGCGCAAAGATGATAGCAATTCGAATGAACGAGACTAGTGCACAAAATGCTTGTAATCTCGTTAATTCTTTTGTAAATCTTGGTGTTTGATCCTTGGTGCAAAGTCCTCTATTTATAGTGTAAGGTCCAACGTTAATTTTCTTGAATTCGAATTGTATCAACGTCTATCTTGTAACGGCTATATTTTGTGACCATTCTGACTTGTCAGTACTTCATCCAATAACATTGATTCTTTTACAACGTTTGACTGTACTATCAGTTTGTTGGATGACTGACTTATAAAACTGAGTTTCCTGATCATTTTTATACTGATTTTAGTTGTCAGTGTCTTGACTGACTTGGAGCATTAATTGAGATTTAACTCTTCTTCAAATATCAGTACTCCAGTTTTTCATCTGATTATTATTGACTTAATTAGAGTACACCATAAGCATATATCATCTAAGAGTTCATTGTCCTTATGACTCCTAGGTCTTCATACAAGATCCATAAAGTCAGTTCAGGTCACCACAAACTTGCCTAAAGTCTAACTCTACAGTCTTGACTTTCATAACCGAGTTTGTACCCTCAGTTTTTCAATCTTCAATAACTGAGTTTGTGTCCCTCAGCGAACTTACCTTCTTCAGTTCTGAGTGAGCTTTAGTTTTAGGTGTAGTCTGAGTCAGTTTCGATGACTTGTCTTTTCAGTTTCTTAGATGATTTCCAGTTTTCTAAGTGATTTCCAGTTTTATAAGTGATTTCCAGTTTTCAGTTTCACGACACTACTATCTATTACAGTGCTTGTCGATGTAACATATATAAATATCATACTCTAGTAAAACCTATACATTCTGTTCTAGACATCTTTTAGCTTTTCACTATAACAGCTGGTTTCAGCACTCCATTAATGGGGTTAAGATAATAACTGATTAAATATGATGCATTATCATCAAAACATAAATTTTATTTCCAACATATTGATGTTAAAATTGAGGATGAAGATGCTGCTTTGATTTTGTTGGTTTCATTACCAGCTTCCTATGAGAACTTTGTGCAGTCTTTCATAGTTATGAATGATACAGTTGCTTTAGAGGATGTAAGGTCAGCTTTACATGCCAGGGAGCTGAGACATAAGGCAGCTGGGGCAGACAATCAGGCTGCAGGACTGAAAGTCAGTAGCAGCAGTGGAAAAGAGCATGGCCAGTCTAAGAAGAAAAATTCCAAGAAGATAAGGTCCAAAGGCCCTAAATCCACAGATGTCTGTAATTACTGTAAGGAGCAGAGACATTGAAAGTCCAATTGTCCAAAGAGGAAGAAACAGCAGGAGAGAACAGTTCTCGCACAGCTGCCGTAGAAACTGAGCATGATTCAGATGAGGACATGGTCCTAGTGGTAGGAGAGTCAGCATATCAAACTGATGTGTGGATTATGGACTCTGGGGCATCCTTTCATATTTTCCCTCACAGAGAGTGGTTCTTAAGTTATCAGTAGATAGATGGTGGTCATATATCTTTGGAAAACAGCAAGGTCTGCAAGGTAGTTGGGATTGGCTCAGTTCAGTTGAGGACAAAGGATGGAAGATTCTATAAACTGAGTGAAGTTAGACATAATCCACAAATGACCAAAAACTTGGTATCTCTCAGTTCTTTGGACAGCAGGGGATTCAGTTTTAAGAGGGAAAGTGGTATGCTGAGTGTCTATAAAAATCAGTTGAGGTTCTCAAGGGAATCAAGAAAGGGACTCTGTATGTACTACAAGGGTCAGTTGTTGCTGGTTCTGCTACTATGGCATCTACTGAGATTCATCAGTCACATCTTACAAAACTGTGGCACATGAGACTGGCTCACATGGGTGAAAAGGGGATGCATTTTCTTTCTCAGAAAGATCTTCTTGGGGGATGTAAGGTCAAGAATTTGGACTTTTGTGAGCATTGTGTGTTTGGGAAGCTTTATAGGAGCAAGTTATCAAAAGGGGTACACAACTTAAAGTCATCACTTGATTACATTCATTTTGATTGTTTGGGGCCATCAAAGGAGGAGTAATTGGGTGGTCACAAATATTTTGTGTCCTTTATTGATGACTATTCAAGGATGACTTGGGTGGTGCTGATGAAACACAAAAGTGAGGCATTCAAGAGCTTCATGCAATGGAAGGCTCTAGCTGAAAATCAGTTGGGAAAGAAGATCAATAGGCTTCATACAGATAATGGTCTGGAATTTTGCTGGACTGAGTTTGATACATTGTGCAAAACTGAGGGTATTGCCAGACATCATACAGTCAGGAATACTCCTCAGCAAATGGTGTAGCTGAAAGAATGAATCAAAATCTTCTGGAGAGAGCAAGAGTATGCTTTCTCATGCTGGTTTGTCAAGGAGATTTTGGGCAAAGGCTGTAACCATAGCTTGCTACTTAATCAACATGAGTCCTCAAACATGGATCAGCCTCAAAACACCAGTTGAGATGTGGTCAGGCAAGCCTGCAGATTATTCAGTTCTAAGGGTATTTGGAAGCTCAATTGACTATCATGTCAGTGAAGGGAAACTGGAACCAAGGGCCAAGAAATGAGTGTTTGTGGGATATGGTGATGGAGTAAAGGGGTAAAAAATTTGGTCATCAGTAGAAAACAGAGTCATTCTCAGCAGAGATACAGTTTTTGATAAAAATTATATACTCAGTTCATCACTGGGGAGGATAACTAAAACTGAAACCAGTTCTGAAACTGAGAAAACTGAAAGTAAGGTGGAGATTCAGGTGGAGTCAGTTGGAATGCAACAATCAACTGATCCAAGTCAGTTTTCATCTGATCTGGTTACTGAACTAGAACTGAATCCAAGCCAGTCAGCTGAGCAAATTTCATTTGAGCATCAAACTGAGAATGTGGGTCAGCAGAGTATAGCTGTCAGTAGAGCTAGAAGATCCAATGTTGGGATACCTCTCAAGAGGTATAGGTTTGATGATATGGTTGGATACGCACTTCAAGTTGTTGAAGAAGTGGATGGTTTTGAACCTTCTACTTACAGGGAAGCAGTGACATATTCTGAAGCATCTCAATGGCTTGCTGCCATGGGAGAGGAGATGGAGTCATTACCGAAGAATCAGACTTGGGATCTAGTTAAACATCCAGCTGATAGGAGAGTTGTTACTTGCAAATGGATTTTCAAAAAGAAGGAAGGGATAACTGAGGCAGAAGGAGTTAAGTATAAGGCACGTTTGGTTGCAAAAGGGTTTAGTCAAAAAGAAGGGGTGGACTTTGATGAGATTTTCTCACTAGTGGTCAGACATACTTCAATCAGAGTGTTACTAGAAATGGTGGCACAGCAGGACTTAGAACTTGAGCAGTTAGATATGAAGACATCTTTTCTACATGGTGAGGTAGACAAAGAGATATACATGACTCAGCCAGAGGGATTTCAAGTTCCTGGTAAAGAAGCATTTGTTTGTAAGCTGAAAAAGTCCTTGTATGGATTGAAGCAGGCTCCTAAATAGTGGTATAAAAGGTTTATAGTTACATGATCCAGCTGGGTTATAGCAGAAGTCCTTATGTTGTTGTGTCTATAATAGTCAGGTAGAAGATGGATCATACATCTATCTTGTTCTGTATGTGGATGATATGCTTATAGTTGCAAGAAAGAAATTTGATACTCAGAATCTGAAAGACCTTCTTAGTGCTGAATTTGAAATGAAAGATTTGGGTGCAGCCAAGAAAATCTTGAGGATGGAGATCTGGAGAGATTGAAGTCAGAAGGAACTGTTTTTATCTCAGCAGGGCTATATACAGAAGATTTTGGCCAAGTATGGTATGTCTGCTGCAAAGCCAATAGATACTTCTTTGACATCAAATGTTCATTTGTCAGTTTTTGCTTCACAGTCAACAGAGGAGAAGAAGTACATGTAAAGAGTTCCCTATGCTAGTGCCGTTGGCAGTCAGATGTATGCCATGGTATGCCCTAGGCCTGATCTGGCTCAGTCAGTCAGTGTTGTCAGCAGGTTTATGGCTCAACCTGGAAAGGAACATTGGAAAGATGTGAAAAGAATGTTCAGGTACCTTAAAGGTACAACTGATGTTGGTCTCATTTATGGAGGTGATACTCAGAAACTGATCACAGGATACTGTGATGCTGATTATGCAGGTGATGTGGACAGTAGAAAATCTATGACTAGTTATGTTTTCACATTGGGGAATTCAGTTGTCAGCTGGAAAGTGACTCTTCAGGCAATAATGGCTTTATCAACTACTGAAGCTGAGTATATGGATCTTATTGAAGCAGCCAAGGAGGGTGTCTGGTTGAAGGGACTAGTCAGTGATTTGGGGCTACATTAGGATCAAGCTGAGATTTATTGTGACAGTTGAGTGCAATTTGTCTAGCTAAGGATCAGGTTCATCATGAGAGAACCAATCATATTGATGTGAGGTATTATTTTCTAAGGAATGAGAAGAAGGTTGTAGTGAAGAAGATCAGCACCAAGGAGAATCCTGCTGATATGTTCACTAAACCAGTTCAGCAGAGCAAGTTTCAGTTGTGTCTGGACTTGCTAAATATTCAAAGCTTGTAAACTGAAAACTAGATACTCAGTTGAGGGCAGATCAACTGAGTGGATTCTGAGGAGAAGTTTGGTGGTGTATATCCTGGCATTGACGAATGCATCTGGTACAAGTACGTCTAATTATGCAATCTGGTGACGTTGAATGAGAGTTCAAGTCAAGGTGGAGATTTGTCAGTTTTGGTGACTTGATCTCTAAACTGATAAATAATTTGGTGAAACTAATATGAGAAACCGAAGACTGAGAATGATAGTCAGTTTCAGTTAGGTGTATTCAGTTCTATGAAAGCTAGTTTGATGAAGTGCAACTGAGTTTCTTCTGAAGTCAACAGTCAGTTTCTGGTCTACTGAGTTTTGCTGAGTGGGCAGTTGATTACAAGTCTGGAAAATTAGTTTTGAGCTGAGTTTCGTCTGGTGGATAACAGCTGGAGCTGGGGTCCACATCTGGGGTATTTATGAGAATTCCGACAAAGATCTTTGGCAGTTAGGGTTTGGAATTTGTGTTTATAAATACCAATGTTGTAATCAATGCAAGTGTGTGTCTTTCAAGAGTGTGTCTTTCACTTTGTGAGGAATACCTTGTAATTTTGTAAATAGTAAAATATCTCCTTTCCTCGTCCATGGAGTAGTCAGCGCAACGCCGGAAACCACGTTAAATCACAGTGTTCTATTTGTTTCTGTGTTTTATCAATTCCACCATTCTTACGCGTGCATTGCTATCTGTTTGGTTCTTTCTTAAACTGCAAGCTTTCTGTCTGTGTTTATAACACCAACCTTACCTTACCCTATCCACCATTCCACTATACCCTATCTTACCAACCACACCAGCCTACCTTACCTTACCTACTACCCCAACCTATCCTACTATACTCTACCATACCCTACCAACCCAACCTTGCCCATCACTTCACCTTACCCTACTCTACCCACCATTCCACTCTACCCTATCTTACCCAACACACTATCCTACCTTACCTTACCCACTACCCCAACCTACCCTACCCTACCCTACCCTACCCTAGCAACACTACATTTCCATCACTTCACTTTACCTACCCTATCATACCTTACCCACCGCCACCTCCCCTTACCCTACCCCATCCACCACCACTATTACCCTACCCACCACCCCACCCTACCCTACCTTACCCACCACCCTACCATACCCTACCCACAACCTCATCATACTTACCTTACCCACTACCCCACCATATTCAAATATGCTTTCTACCTACCATACCCACCACAGCATTAAATGAGGTGGCTAATACGTAGCGGATGACCTAATTTAAGAATATCTTGTATTAATTGGCATATATAAATGATTTTTTTCTTCACAAATTTGAATTTATTTATGATCCATATAATTAATTTAAAATAGTTTTAGAGGATTATTATCGTTTGACATATTTGAAATGGTTTTTTTGAAAATGTAATTGAATGACATATTTATTTAATCTAAAAACATTCGCATTACAGCGCAAACATTTGAAGTAAGTTATTCTTGAAAATATAATTGATTGTATGAATATTTGACATTAAATGGAATGCCTATTTTGCAGCAAATAACTTTAATGTAAGAATATTTCGAATTAATTGGAAAACATGAACTTTTTAAAATTTGATTTAATGTAAAAATAATTGACATTGTAATTTAATGTCAGAATTATATTGCATTAATTTCTATAATTGAATTTATCATTTTCACAAATTATAATTTAATGTAAAAATATGTCGCATTAAATTTCATTTTTGAATTTAAGTATTTTTGAACATTTAATTTTGTGTGAGAATATTTGGTATTAATTGGGTGACTAATTTATATGTGATGCATTTAATGTAAGAATATTTTCAATTAAATGACATAAAGCTGCCAAAAAAAAACCGGACAAAATTAATTAAAAAACAATAAAAAAAAATCGGTGCAATGTTAAAAAAAGAATTGAATGTAAGAATATTTGGTATTAAATGGGGCGGCTAATTTGTGGGGATGATATTAATGTAAGAATATTTCGTAATTATTTACAAAATTTAATATAGTTTTTTTAGAAACGTAATTTAATGTAAGAATATATGACATTAATTAATTGGTTGGTAAATTTGAATAAATTTATTTTTGAAAATGCAATTTAATGTAAGACTATTTGGCATTAAATGAGGTGACTTATTTGCAAGGAATGACTTTAATTGACAAATTTGAATAAAGTTATTTTGAAAATGTAATTTAATGTAAGAAAATCTGATATTAAATATGGTGACCAATTTGCAATGGATTATTTGAAAGTAAGAATATTTCGTATTAATTGACAAAGTTGACTACAGTTATTTTTTAAAATGTAATGTAATATAAAAATATTTAACATTAAATGAAGTGGCTAATTTGTATGAGTTGAATTAATGTAAGAATATTTCGTATTAATTAGCACATTTGAATCTACTTATATTTCAAAATGTAAGTTAATTTAAGAAAATTTTGTATTAATGGAGGACCCTAATTTGTAAGGGATATTTTTTTGCTTAACATATTTTAATTTATTTATGTTTCATAAAACAATATAATGTAGTATAGAGGATTATTTTTCTTATGTATGTTTTTTTCCAAAAAGTAATTTAATGTAAGAATATTTTACTTTGACCGACATTGTTGTTTAATGTAGAAATATTTCCCATTAAATGACACAATTGAATTTAGTTATTGTTAAAAATATAATTGAATGTAAGAATATTTGGCATTAAATATTTCGTATATTGGAAAAGTTGAATACATTAATTTTTTTAAATGTAATTCAAGTCAAGAATATTTGTCATTAAATGAGGTGCCTAATTTGTAGGGGATGAATTAATATAAAAATATTTTGTATTAATTATCATATTTGAATTTATTTATCATTCAAAATGTGATTTAGTATGATTGGAGAAAGAGATTATTTATTAGAAAAATCAATATTGATAAAGTCAAATTTTATAATAAGTGTGAATTGTAAATAAGGTCATTAATTAGTGTCATAGGAGAGAGATGTTATTTATTAGGAAAATCAAATTTTAAAGAGTTAAATTTTGTAATTATTGTGAAGTGTAAGTAGTGTGATTGGAGTGAGAGGATATTTAGAAGTAAATCAAATTTCATATATTATATTTTAAATATTATACGTTAATGAAAAAATATTTCGCATTAAGTGACATAAATTTAAGAATATTTAATATTAATTAGGATAGTTAATTTATAGGGATTTATTTAATGTCTCGATATAATAATAAAGTATGAATATCAGCCTAAACCTTTAAAAAATTATCTTAAACCCTAACAATATGATTTTTAGTTTAAACCCTAAAAAAATAACAAAAATATATAAAAATCAAATTAAAACGCAAATCCTAAAATTCATACCTTGCATGGAGCTAGATTTTTGCACAAATCAACTACATATAAAGAATGACAAAAGAAAAAATATTAAAAAAAATCCGCCATTTTTTATTTGAAAAAGTAACAAAATATGAATATCAGACTAAACCCTTAAAAAAAGAAGAGCAGAAATGGAGACGAATAAATGTTTTGAATTACCGAAAACATGTAAGTTACCCGAAGGTACCTCTACAATAGGCGAATCCAAAACGTAGTCAGGAATTGCATCCAAACTCTCCTCCAGGCAGGATTTGATAGTCTATTTCAACAAAATCCCAGAATTGAATTAGTGTTTTTTTACATCCGTTTTTTTGTGTAAAAATACCAATAATTAAAACCTTTTAAAACAAATACAGATATACCGTGCAGCGTTGAGCACCAGCGTAAGCCTTGCGCTTACATAGAACATTTCCAGGTTCGGCGTGGAAGAGACCAAGCAGAGGCTACAATACATCAAGTGAATATCGGGTTTACATCACACAATATTTAACACAATATTCAAACGCTTGACAATAGTATGAATATAATAGATCTATACCTTGATTTTGTCTCGAACGTTTGGCTTCAACCCGTATTTTCCAAGCACTGAATCACCATATATTTTGTATTGCTCAAGGACCCCTACATAATTTACTCACAATTTTCGTAAACTAAGCATTTCATTCGTACGTTTTCTAGAATCTATATCTATAAACTAAAAAAACCAAGTATCAAAAACCTGCCGCCTTGTTAGGTCACTGAGAGGTTTTCCATATACTGCACCGTCCACATGCCCTATTAGTTGCCATGGACTGAAATTAACACAATGCAATATAAAGATTATAAATTTGTGGAAATGGTTTGTGTGGGGAGTATTTTTAAGAACATGGGGGGAAGGGAATTATTAGGGAGGTGAAATGTGGGAGAATTTCCTAAAAAAAATGTGGAAGAATTATTAGGAGTGGATTTCACATGATTTTATGGAGACCGTATTAATGGGTGTTAATGAGAGTAGAAATGGAATTATGTGAAAACAATTAATGATTAAAATTTCTAATATTTAAAAAAAGGATTCCGGGTATAAGTTGGGTCATTTTCCGGGTTTGGGGCGAAATTGTGGGTAATTGGGTTAAATCCCTTCCTCTATATATTAAACTAGCCTAAAACCCGTGCATAATGCACGAGACGACTCAACTTCTTTAAACATATTGTCAATGACAGTCTGACATATGACTCAACAGTCATGACCCGGGTCGAACTCTGGGTTAGTCGAACCAGTGAGTTCTGGATACCGGAGGTTTTAAGCAAAAAAAAAAAAAGACATCTGACATGTAATTAGTTAACATGAAAATAAGAAATTACAAAGCAATGTGATTGGAAAACCACAAAATAAAATGACAACATCATGCTTATGACGATCCGGAGCACGGTTATCACAATCATTATATCACTTACAATCTCTACTTCAATATAAACTTCAAATCCGCGATCTGCATTATAATCATACCAAAAAACCAAGTGTAAGACACCCAAAAATTAAAAAATACCTATCACAGATTTTGAAATTTTGTCACAAAAAGAAAAAAAGAAAAAAGAAAAAAGAAAAAAGAAACTTACTAAGCAACATGATTGGAACCCTAAAATGAAATGCCATAATGTTTATGATGATTTGGAGCAGCCATAATGTTCATGATACCTTAAATCCCTTACAATCTTTAGTTAATTGAACATTTAAATCATAGTATTGTATTACGATCCTATAAAATAAAAAAAATAAAAACAGAATTTAGTTTTCTTTTTAAAAAATAAAAAATTACTTTATCTTAGAACAATCGCAAAAAGAAAATACTAAATGTAGATCGTAGAGACCAAAATTAGACGATTGTAGAAAAATTTCAACAATAAAGATTGTTGGAAGATAGAATCAATATTAATGGAATTATTTAGAATTGTAAAATACTACCTAATATTACTTCCAAAATACAAAATTATTATTCCAATTCAAAATCCAAATTCTTGTTTCCTTTTACTTGAGATTCCAAAAATAATGCATTGAATTCATAATTATTATTCAAATTCAAAATTTAAATTCTTATTTTATTTTACTTGAAATTCCAAAAATACTACATTGGATTAATAATTATTATTATTCAAGTTATTATTTCCTTTTACTTATCTCAAAATTCAAAATTCATACTTTTATTTCCTTTTACTTGAGATGCCAAATTTTTTTTTCATTAAATGCATAATTAATATTCAAATTAAAAATTCAAATTCTTATTTATTTTTACTTGAGATTTCAAAAATAAGTATTCATAGATATATAATTATTATTCAAAATTTAAAATCCAGAATTCAAATATTTATTTCCTTTTACTTGAGATTCCAAAAATACTACATTGAATGCATAATTATTATTTAAATTCAAAATTCCAATTCTGATTTCCTTATTTGAGATTTCAAAAACATTGCATTAATTTCATAATTATTCATATATATAATTATTATTCAAAATCAAATTTTTATATCCTTTTACTTGAGATTCCAAAAATATTGCATTAAATGCATAATTGATATCTAAATTCAAAATTCAAAATTATCATTTCATTTTATTTGAGATTTAAAAAAAATTTGTATTAATTTCATAATAATTCATGGATATATGGGTTTTTTCATTTTTTCCTTTCCTTTTACTTGAGATTCCGAAAATACTGCATTAAATGCATAATTAATATCTAAATTCAAAATTCAAAATTCAAATTCTCTTTTCATTTTATTTGAGATTTCAAAAAATTTGTATTAATTTCATAATAATTCATGGATATATGGGTTTTTTTTCGCTATTTCTTCATGTAAACCGAGAATTAAATAAAACGGGTCATGGAGCGGGTCAATTGGTCGATACAGGTCAATTAATTTTATTTGCCTTCCTCTATCCATTATATATATAGATACAATTTTACACATATGAGAAGATAATAATTTATTATGAATTTAGTTCATATTAGCATCTGATATTTCCATTAGAGATAAATTTCAAATAGAAAATTCGAATCCCTGATCTTCATTATTAAAAAAAATAAATCATCCAAAAAATTAGAAAACGCATATCACATGAACTGAAAATGGCTTAAAAAAAAACTTACAAATGATAGGAAAACCCGGAAATGAAATGCGTATTGCGAGATACATTTTTCTCATTGAAAGCCACAATTAATGCATATTCTTTTTACTTATTTTCCGAATCAGTTATTGTCGAGAAATTTTTCTAATGATTTGCCGAGATTTGAGGAGGTTGACTGGATTGATTTTTATTTATTTATTTAGTGACGGTTATAGAAGGGGCGAAAAACGGACTTTAGGTTTAAATTACTGGTAATTGGGTTAAATTACGCTTAGAATCCGTCCTATTCAATTAGGATATTTAGTTGAGTATTTTTTGGAATGATATGCGTAATTGAAGCAGTTATTGCTTGGATTTTATTTTTTGGAATGATTTTCCGAATCGAATCAGTTATTGCCGAGATTTTTTGCAGTTATTGCGAGATTTTCGAGTTTAGAAAACTTCGGGTTTTCTAGGTAGCATATCAAGGAGGTCCGGCGGCGTGAAACACCATCCACCTGGTGTTGCTGAGAGATACACGTTGGAAGGCTGTGGCTTCTCAATACACGTGTTCTTGGAGATCTATCGTTCTTGGAGTTAAGCATCATAAAAAGGTTGGCTCCTAAACCCCCTTGTAGTTAGATCTTTAATTTAAGTTCTTTGTTTTCGTTTAGATCTAGATCTGATGCATTCCGCTGCGTAATCGGGTCAATCTATGATTGATCCGACAATATTACATCTAACACTTGAAGCACTGCCTAATGTAAGTAAGGATAGCCTGCAGGGCCGACTTAATAAACATCTCCTTCCCTACAGGCGAGAGCAGTTTATCCTTCCAGCCAGCTATTTTTTTACGAATTTTATCCTTCAAGAACGCAAACAGCTAACGTTTATTCCTCCCCATCATATATGGCAACCCCAAATACTTGTCAGACCCATCCCCCAAAATAATCTGTAACACATCAGACTGTTAGGTGTAGTGCCCGAAAGACAATTTTTGTAATTGTTTTTATATTTAATAAATGGTAGATTTATTTCATCTTATTAGTTGCTTTGTGCTTATGAGTAATACTGTTAGGAAAATATCATCGCAACGGAAGCGATTTATGGATCTAGATCTATGTGTATACGTAATAAAACATCAAATCTATATCTACAAGTGAGTTCGTAGATCATACCTCTTGAATCTCTAAATTCAAGTTGAAGAACCGCAAAGGATGATTTGTTGGGAGTAGATGTGATGAGCACCACGCCCTTCCGTACGTGTGATCCAAGCAATTCCCGGTGGAAGGAATCCTCGGCTCGAACCCCTCCGATATGCTACCCGGAAAAATCACCAAAGATTTATCCTTGCTATGGCCGAAATTTCCTCTTGCTTTTTCTAAGTGAGAGTCGAAATTTATGTGTTGTATTGAGGCTTGGGAGAACTCTCTTTAAATAGAAGAGTAAAACTTAGCCTCCAAGGATTTTATTATTCCAATAAATAAATCCATAAATAAAAGATAATCTCATAATATTTTAGAACAAATCTAAAAATAATATTTATCTTTATTTATTACCATAAATATTTATCCAATAAATATTTTATGCACATGTCTTTTTAATACACAAGAAAACTAATTCCTTGTTAAAAAAAAAGAACACATGTGGCGCCACTTTTTATTATTGACCTAGTCAATATTAATTTTGGCATTACACAATAATTGGGCCAAGATTATGGAAAATGTCTTTTCTACATATTTAATTATTTAGCCCAACTAATTTAATAGTCCACTAAACAATTAATTCACATATCGTTTTAATAAAGTCCAACATGAACTAAATCAATATTATTAGGATTCGACGTCCGAGAATATACATGCTATATTAGGAGGCACGTCGGGGACCATGGACTAATAATCAGCGGCTCCGATAAATCAAATAAATAATTATCGACGAACGAGAATAATTATATTCGATAAATCAATCACGGGAATATGCCACCATAATCCCGTGATCGCACTCCTCCGATTATAAGATTATATTTATCTCCTCACGAGAAAGTAATAAGCGTCCACCGATATAATCATTTCATATGGATTAATCCTCCATAGACTCGTTCATTCTAAATCGGGAAGTTACCGTTAACCCTTTTCGAACATCTTGTCCTTACTTACCGTTAACCCCCTAGTGATCAATAATTCAAATAACTCACCGGTAGCTAATCGTGTAATATGAATCCCATGGATCGATCAATGTCTAGGATTAACTCATAAGGGAAGCGTCTATCTACTTCCATAAATGAAAGGAATGGATTCCGTATCCGTGATAACACGGACTACTCACTCAATCCAAGTACAATGCCAAGATGGGGTAATTCGGATCACGGACTCGGTGTAATCCTTAACCGTCAAGTCAAACCTCATACCGATTCAAGCGATCGGCGCGTGATCACCTCGGGATTAAGATATATCCATAATATGATCATCTAATGATTCGATAAGACTTCTCAATTACGGAATTATATTGAGAACTCAGATCAAATCGGTCCAGCCCTATATGATATATCTATCACATATAAATGCCCCATTAGGTTCCCTTAACCGAAAGTCCGGATAAGACGATCACACCTATCGTGTTATGGGCGCATTAATAGTACGTTAAAGGGGAGACCCGATACTCTCGATTAACTTTACTACGGACTAATTGTATTTTAAGTACATCTTCACTAACTCAATCCTCCCGTGTATATCTCATACACTGAGTTAAGTGATTACATAAACGATATACTCGGGGTTTTACGTAGTGTAAATACTATTGTCATATCGGTGATTATGAGAATAATAAATATGAATAATAACATCATTTCATTTATTAAATAAAACAATTACAAAAATTGTCTTTCGGGCATCACACCTAACAATCTCCCACTTGCACGAAAGCTTGTGATTAATTGTTTTAGAGCACACCCTATTATTTAAAATACAGCAAACTATCACTCCCACTTGCTCTAAAGCAAATGAGACATGTCTCTAATACCTATAGTCTCCAAGTGTCGACTAAAAGCTTCAATCGACAGCGTCTTGGTGAATGGATCAGCAGGATTATCGGCGGAGGCGATTTTCTTGACGGAAATGTCCCCTCTATCGACAAAATCGTTGATCACCCAGTATTTTCTCTCTATATGCTTCGACTTACTGTGCTTTCGAGGTTCTCTAGATTTGGCAATGGCCCCATTGTTATCACAATAGAGAGTAATAGGATCTTCAGCATTCGGGACAACGCCTAATCCGCCGATGAACTTTCTTAACCAACCGCTTCTTTAGCCGCCTCCGAGGCCGCTATGAACTCGGCTTCCATTGTTGAATCGGTCGTCTTTGGATTGCTTTTGGCTTCTCCATTCTATTGCACCGCCACCAAGCGTAAACACTGAACCAGAGGTAGATTTAGAATCATCTCTGTCTGATTGAAAATCAGAATCGGTGTACCCCGCTAGCTCCAAACTCCCACTCGAATAGACGAGCATATAATTTCTGGTTCTCTTCAAATATTTGATGAGATTCTTTTATCGTTCCCAGTGCGGTTGCCCTGGATTTGACTGAAAACGGCTGACTAATCCAACGCCGTAACAAATGTCAGGTCTCGTACACCTCATGGCATACATAAGACTACCAACAGCCGAGGCATATGGCACTCTTCCCATAGCTTCAATCTCTTCAGGGGTTTGAGGCCCCCGAGTCTTAGAGAGGTACACGCCGTGACGGGTTGGTAGAAAACCCTTCTTTGCGTTTTCCATCTTTGAAGCGTGCTAGCACCTTATCTATATAAGTTGCTTGGGACAGAGCCAACATCCCTGTTCTTGCGATCCCTTATAATTTGGATCCCTAGAACATAACTCGCTTCTCCCAAATCTTTCATTTGGAATTGCGTGGTCAACCAACTTTTTACGTCGGACATCATCCCCTTATTGTTGCCAATTAGGAGTATGTCATCGACGTACAACACGAGAAATACAACACTATCTTTGATAACCTTCTTGTACACACAAGATTCAGCAAAGTGTTGTTCGAAATCATAAGACTTGATCGTGTGATCGAATCTATGATACCGAGAACGAGATGCTTGCTTCAAACCATAAATGGATCTAAGCAACTTGCACACCATGTGCTCTCGACCTTCTTCAATGAATCCTACGGTTGCCGCATATAGATTTCCTCGTCAAGAAAGCCGTTTAAAAATCTTTGTCTTAACATCCATTTGCCAGATCTCATAATCCAGACATGCAGCAATCGAAAGGAGGATGCGGATGGTTTTCATCATGGCCACAGGTGAGAAGGTTTCCTCGTAGTCAATACCCTCTCGCTGTGTGTAACCTTTGGCTACCAGCCGTGCTTTGAAGGTTTCGACCTTCCCATCCACTCCTCTCTTTCGCTTGTAGAGCCATTTACATCCAATGGGCCTTTCACCCTGAGGAAGTTCTACAAGTTTCCAGACTGAGTTAGAGTACATTGACTCCATCTCTTGATTCATAGCGTCAATCCATTTATCCTTATCATGATCCAAACAAGGCCTTCTTATAGGTCAAAGGATCATCTTCCACCCCATCGAGGCGACTACATTAGCCTCTAAATCCATGCCGTACCGAGCCGGTGGCCGAACCACTCTCGCAAAGTACGTCCGGGTGGAACAGAACGTCGGAAGTGGATCGTTGTATCATTCGTGTTGTTTATAGGGACATCGGCGGCCACAATAGGTCGATGTTATCGGAGAGTAATTCCTCTAGTACAATTTTACTTCGAGGTCCGTGGTCTTTCATATAACTTTCCTCCAAAAAAACGTAGCGTTAGTCGAGACTAGCACTTTGTTATCTTCCGGATCGTAAAATAGACCACCACGTGTACCTTTTGGATAGCCTACAAATAGACATACTTTCGTACGTGATTGTAGCTTGGTAGTCTTGTCCATCAGCAGATGTGCAGGACAACCCCATATGCGGAAGTGACGCATGCTTTCGCGATGTCGCGACCACATTTCAATGGGTGTCTTTTCGACAGACTTGGACGGTACTGCATTCAAAATGTAGACCGCTGCTTCTAAAGCATAACCCCAAAAGGATATAGGTAGTGAGGCGTAGCTCATCATTGATCTTACCATGTTGATCAATGTCCTGTTTCTCCTCTCGGCAACTCCATTCCGCCGAGGTGTCCTAGGCGCCGAACGTTGGAAACAAATCCCATTTTCAGCCAAGTAGTCAATGAACTCGTATCTAAATACTCACCTCCACGATCCGAGCGGAGGCATTTCAATGACTTGCCTAGTTGCCTTTCGGCTTTCGCTTGGAACTCCTTGAACTTTCCAAAAGCCTCGGATTTCCTATGCAGGAGATAAACATAACCGAATCTCGAGTAGTCATCAATGAAAGTCACGAAATACTCGTATCCGCCTCTAGCTTGTACGTTCATCGGACCACAAAGGTCTGAATGCACTAAGTCTAGAGTTCCTGTGGCCCTTTTACCCTTTGATGAGAAGGGACGCTTAGTCATTTTTCCCTCCAGGCAACACTCGCAGACAGGCAGTGTGTCAACAGATGACTCACCTAAGGCATGAGCCTTTTCTAGTCTTTTGAGTCTTTCCAAGGAAATATGGCCGAGCCTTAGATGCCACAAGTATGTTTTATCTTCTTTTATTTGAGAAACTTTTCGCCTTTTAGCGAGATCTTTGATGAGCGGTTTTAAACATTTCGAATTAAGTAGGGGAGCTTTATGTGGTTTTACAAAATATAAACCATTTTCATTCGTAGTTGAACATAATTCAAAACCATTTTTTGAAATAACAAATTCACCATTCATAAATGAAACGAGAAAATGATTGTTCAACCAAGGCGAGAATAAGAAATCAAATTTCTCCCGAAATTGGGAATAAAATAAACATTGTCTAAATGTAAAATTCTATTATTGAAATGCAAATCCACGGCTCCCATGCTTTAGCCGAAATGAGCGCCCCAGTGCCTACTCGCATCACTTGAGAACCCTCTTCCAGCTCCTCATAAGAACTAAGAATCTGCAATGAAGAACATACATGGTTAGTAGCTCCAGTATCAAGTATCCAATTGGACACATCTTTAGCTACATTAAAAGATTCCAAGAATAGTAATTCTAAATTACCTTTCTTATCTTTTCCAGCGACAGCCTTGACTTTGCCATCTTTCACATCACGAAGATATTCTGGACAATGGTGTCTCCAATGTCCTACCTCCTTACAGTAAAAGCATTTGCCCTTGGGCTTGGCCTCGTCAGTTTTCTTGGCTTTCTTCGTCTTTTTCTTCATTGGTTTGGGCACAGGTGCAACATTTCCCTTCTTCGGTTTTGCCTTAGGCTTGTTTGAAGACTTAGCTTCGGCCATATTGGCTTCAGCTTTCTTATCCCCTACTTGGGCTTTATCTTTCGATAGTAGGCCCTCGTAGATTGTCGGCTCATTCAATATCTCGTGTCATGGATAATTCATATTTTCCCATCGATATGCGAGTTTTGAACGGGATAAACTCGGGAGTCAACGATTCCAAAATCATTGATACTTGAGTTGCCTCATCAAACTTTGATCCATGAATACCGGCGTCGTTGAAGTAAGCGATCATATTCAAAACATGACCATTCACCGCTTGACCCTTCTTCGTTTCGTGTTAACGACCAACCCGATGGTATCGTGTCTTGCTTGGTTGCTAGGTGATCCAAACATCGTAGTAAGTTTCCGCATGATTTCTCCCCGCAGACTCAAACTCCTCAATCCGGGTCCTAATGACCTCGACACGCCGCTAGGATGAGCCCACGAGCCCGGTTGTCGGCTTCGATCCGGCGATTACGCCGTTCGATCTCGCCTTTACCAGGTTTTTGGATCGCCGGCGTAGGGCATTCCGAAGTGAGTACGTGTTGCACATTCTCATATGTGAGTACCACGTTTAAGTTACTCTTCCATTTCTTAAAGTTGTTTCCCGTTAATTTTTCGGAAGAAAGCGTAAATTTGAGTAGACATTTTTGCTGAAAATTAAAATGACATACATTAATTCAAGTTTAACACTACTATATAAATTTATTTTTAGGAATTGTAAACTAAAATTAAGTCTACTCTACCATTCCAAGGTTTTAACCCCGCATCTCAGTGCCGCCGTAGGGTAGGTCAAAGAGATGAGACGGTTAAATCAATGAATAACTTGTGAGAATCAGACATCCCACGAGAATCGAACATCCCTTTATTCATTGACTACCTTCCTTTTTTAGCCTAGGTATTACCAAAAATACCCTTGATGAGTGTGACCTACTATATCAGATCTCTTAGGTACGCCCCGAGTGTGCCGTCGTAGGATAGGTCAGTGACCCGACGAGTACCCGTAAATCCTATCCTTTCGGAGACCAAGCCATGAATGTTGATAGGGGTGAACACCATCCGTAGGGGGACGAAATCAAAGCGCCGCGAGGCGTCACCCTTCTCTCACTTACTTGCATCTATAGTAGAGACCGTGGGGTTGGGCCGTCGCCTTCCCCGCTCCCACTCAATATTTTGGAAGTGGTGGTGGGTTAACTAACCACGTCTTTTTGATGTTAACATAAAAGTACATAAAATCAAGGATTCCGAATGGTGTCGGTGACGTAGGCAAGCCTACCCGTCCTATTCGTTGGAACATATGTGACAGTCGGACGAAATCGGGTCAAGAGAGCCGCGTTTGAGATGGGAAGGAATCACCCCTCCGTTCTCCGGTGTGGCTTAGTCTTGCCGGACCCCCGTGCATACATCACACTAGGAGGGTTAAGTCGGTCGAGCCAAGCTCAGTTGACCACCCAACCTATAAGCGAACCGTTTTTATCCAAGATTTATTGTTCTTTTACCATCACTCAATCTCGTAGACACTACGAATCGAAAACGTGATCTCGTTGGAGCTTTAAGGCGGTTCACCGAGAACACACACCGAAAGGCTAACGATTTCATAACCCGTCCTCGGATCTTTTAATTAGTTACTAAATTAATTAATTACCACGTATTAATTAAATTTCAACTAATTACGCGAGTTTGTATACATGCCTATTTTAATTACCAAAATTAAAATTCTACATGTATGCATGGAGTGGATTTATGATATGAATGCATGTCATGGCAATTCCGATTTTATGTCTATTTTATGATCAAACACATAAAAAATAAATTGCGGAAAAAATTAAACACCGAGATGGATTGTTGGTACCCCGTATCTAATCTATTCTAGGAAAAAATTAAATTACAATCTTCTTGTCTTCGAGTCTTGATCTTCAAATCTTGAACTCGAACCGTCGGAACACGAACCACGAACACCCGAGAGGAGAAACGGTCTTTAAATAAATAAATCCAATTTATTTTAATTAATATATATATTTTTTTTTTTTTTTTTTTTAATGATGAAAGTCGGCTGCTCCTTAAAAAAAAATTTCCTTAAAAAAATTTTTTTTTTTTTTTTTTGACATTTAATGGTAGATTTATTTACCAAAATAAATCTACCAAAAAAAAAAAAAAAAGAATTGATGAAACAGCCGCATATCCAAAAAAACAAACAGCCGCAGCATTAAATTTTTTTTTGATACAGGGCTTTTAGCGATCAGTTTTTTTTATTAAAATTTATCCGTTTCTCCTCATTCATACCTTGGGTTTCGCATTGATCTTCAAATTTCCAGCAAGATCTTCAACTTTTTCCAGCCCGGATGAACAAAAAATTTAAATAAAAGATGCTACTTTTACATTTAAATTGAAGATTGACATAAATAAAATACAATTCCTATGCTCAATTGTTACCAAACAAGAGAGCTACAATGGATCTAACGAGTAAACAATACCAACCCCAATCCATCTCTTCAACCATGACATTCATATGCATAAAAAAAATAAACAAATTTCGGCCCCTATAATTTTAAAAAAAAAATTTGGGACAAAAAAATCTACATGTTTTACCACTCCTAGATCTAATATTTTATACGTATAAATATAGATCACCATGGCGACTGATACCACTGTTAGGAAAATATCATCGCAACGGAAGCGATTTATGGATCTAGATCTATGTGTATACGTAATAAAACATCAAATCTATATCTACAAGTGAGTTCGTAGATCATACCTCTTGAATCTCTAAATTCAAGTTGAAGAACCGCAAAGGATGATTTGTTGGGAGTAGATGTGATGAGCACCACGGCCCTTCCGTACGTGTGATCCAAGCAATTCCCGGTGGAAGGAATCCTCGGCTCGAACCCCTCCGATATGCTACCCGGAAAAATCACCAAAGATTTATCCTTGCTATGGCCGAAATTTCCTCTTGCTTTTTCTAAGTGAGAGTCGAAATTTATGTGTTGTATTGAGGCTTGGGATAACTCTCTTTAAATAGAAGAGTAAAACTTAGCCTCCAAGGATTTTATTATTCCAATAAATAAATCCATAAATAAAAGATAATCTCATAATATTTTAGAACAAATCTAAAAATAATATTTATCTTTATTTATTACCATAAATATTTATCCAATAAATATTTTATGCACATGTCTTTTTAATACACGAAAAGAAAACTAATTCCTTGTTAAAAAAAGGAACACATGTGGCGCCACTTTTTATTATTGACCTAGTCAATATTAATTTTGGCATTACACAATAATTGGGCCAAGATTATGGAAAATGTCTTTTCCACATATTTAATTATTTAGCCCAACTAATTTAATAGTCCACTAAACAATTAATTCACATATCGTTTTAATAAAGTCCAACATGAACTAAATCAATATTATTAGGATTCGACGTCCGAGAATATACATGCTATATTAGGAGGCACGTCGGGGACCATGGACTAATAATCAGCGGCTCCGATAAATCAAATAAATAATTATCTGACGAACAGAATAATTATATTCGATAAATCAATCACGGGAATATGCCACCATAATCCCGTGATCGCACTCCTCCGATTATAAGATTATATTTATCTCCTCACGAGAAAGTAATAAGCGTCCACCGATATAATCATTTCATATGGATTAATCCTCCATAGATCGTTCATTCTAAATCGGGAAGTTACCGTTAACCCTTTTCGAACATCTTGTCCTTACTTACCGTTAACCCCCTAGTGATCAATAATTCAAATAACTCACTCGGTAGCTAATCGGTGTAATATGAATCCCATGGATCGATCAATGTCTAGGATTAACTCATAAAGGAACTCGTCTATCTACTTCCATAAATGAAAGGAATGGATTCCGTATCGTGATAACACGGACTACTCACTCAATCCAAGTACAATGCCAAGATGGGGTAATTCGGATCACGGACTCGGTGTAATCCTTAACCGTCAAGTCAAACCTCATACCGATTCAAGCGATCGGCGTGATCACCTCGGGATTAAGATATATCCATAATATGATCATCTAATGATTCGATAAGACTTCTCAATTACGGAATTATATTGAGAACTCGGATCAAATCGGTCCGGCCCTATATGATATATCTATCACATATAAATGCCCCATTAGGTTCCCTTAACCGAAAGTCCGGATAAGACGATCACACCTATCGTGTTATGGGCGCATTAATAGTACGTTAAAGGGAGACCCGATGCTCTCGATTAACTTTACTACGGACTAATTGTATTTTAAGTACATCTTCACTAACTCAATCCTCCCGTGTATATCTCATACACTGAGTTAAGTGATTACATAAACGATATACTCAGGGTTTTCTGTAGTGTAAATACTATTGTCATATCGGTGATTATGAGAATAATAAATATGAATAATAACATCATTTCATTTATTAAATAAAACAATTACAAAAATTGTCTTTCGGGCATCACACCTAACAAATACACCGCTGAAAACCCCAAGTTGTATCACATGTAGCCATATAACTTAGTGTGTAGACATGTGAGGATTAAGTTTATGGTGATACACTTGAACTATTAGTTCATGGTGAACTTAATCAAAGTATGTGGTCTATTGATTAAACTACCATTAATGCGCCCATAACACTTTATGGTGTGACCGTCTTATCCGGACCGTCAATATTGGTTGTCTAAGTGGGGCATTTATATATGATGTAGTCATATAGAACTGGACTAATTTAATATGCATTTCTCATATAATTCCGTGGTTGAGAAATCTTATTGAATCACAAGATGATCATATATGGATTAACCTTAATCCTGTAGTGATTGCAAACTCATGCTTGTTTCAAGATAGGGTTTGATGTGTTCGTTAATGATTTCTAAGAGGCGCGGTCCGAATCACTTTCACATTGGCGTACTATTCTGGAATGAGTGAGGAGTGTGTGTCTCATAGATATGGAGTCTATTCCTTTATGCGGGAAGTAGAAAGACAATCCCCTTGTTTGTTAATCCTAGAAACTGATCGATCGGCCGAGTCCATATTGGTTATGAACTAATTGATCACTAGTGGGTTAATGGTAAATAAGAATAAGATGTAATGAAGAAGGTATACAGAAACATTCCTGCTTCATTATGGATAGTCTATGGAGGGTTAGTCTGTATGTAATGATTATATCAATGGACACTTATTGACTCGACATTCTGAGAATAAGTTATATCTATAATCGATAGAGTTCAGTTTCGGATTTATGGTGGCGTAATTTCGGAATTAATAAGTTGAATAGAAATGTTCTGTTCGATTAATATTTTATTCGATTTATTGTAGTTACTGGTTATAGGTCTATGGTCCCCGGGTTGGCTCTTAACATGCGAGTGAATTCTCGTGTTGTGAAACCTCGAGAATAATTAAATAGTTGGTCTATTTAATGAATATCCAAATATTATTTATTCGGTAAATAATATGAAAATAGAAAAGACATTTTCAATTATTCCGTAGCACTCTATATGTCGCCACATGTGAGGAAATTAGGAGAAGTGATTTTCCTAGATTATGTCACATGTGTAATTAATTATTTATTTGTTAATTAGTTAATGGATAAATTAAGAGATTGATTTTCTATTTATCTCATTTATGAAGATTATTTCTTATTTATGAAGATTATTTCTTATTTATGATAAATATCTTTTTCTTTGGGAAAAAGATAATTGTCTTCTGAAAGGGATAAACACTCTCTTGTCTAGTTATTTCCTATATAAAGAGAGTTTTCCCAACACAACACACTACAATCTGCGCCATATTCAAAAGAGAGGAGACCAAAATTAGTTTCTAGTCCTAGCCATCGGAAGAAGAAAAACCTTGGGTTTTTTTCTTGAGCATATTCGAGGAGCGAGGCTCCACTACGAGGATCGTTGTCCACCAGTCGTCGCTTGGAGATACAATCCGGAAGATCACTGCTTCTCTTTTGTTGGGTAAATCTTCAACCGTCTTGTAGTTAAATTAATTCATTATGCGAATCATATCGTGGTAAAATCGTAAACGAGTTTTAATTCGTTGCTTCTGCTGTGCATGATCGAGTGTCTCGATAGGTGCTGTGAATTAGATCTGACGATCCAAAAAAGAACGGAAAAATTGGCTCGATATACCGAGACCCCCTCTCGGGCTATCGAGATCCGAAAAATTCCAAATTCGGTTTTTTCTGCGTTTTAGATTCTGATTCGGGTTTCTGTATATCCAGCACATACACCATCCCTCAAACACCTGACGTTTATCGCTTTCTATCAGGTATGAAAAATATTATACTTATCACTTGATATAACTTTCTACCATTATTATTTTTATCAAAAACAATTTGTCACAAAATTGGCCGATAATTCCTTTGTTATCAGCTCAAGAACGAAAAATTCCTTTTTTAAAATCAACTGAATTTATTGCTACGGTTGCTTATGGAGTTTGGCTATGCATGATCGTATATCCATTTTGTTACCTTTAATTATTCTGAAAGAAAACTCAGTTGTATAAATGGACAGTTGCTGCCCTGAAAATAATAACGGATAGTTGCTCTTTGTCTCATGCATGCATATCTTATCATAGTTAGTTTGTGTATTATAGTAATATTATATTGCCAGTTACATATAGGATATGATTAATTATGTTCCCAATAAATAGGCTTGAATTATTGACAATTCGCCACCACATTTCTTGCTGCTTTTCGGAATTCATATACTTGTTCATACATTGTTACGTCCTACGATCAGGTCTAGCAAATAGGGCCGATTTCCCTTCGGATCCGGAAAATACAGAGTTGGAACCCCTACGGTACTCAATATATGGTAATCAGTCCGGTGCAACTTTGTAGAGCTGCCACGTCACTAAAGAAAATCACAGCCGCAAGTTGCTTTTATTCCAATTTCTTTTTTAGTTTTAAATCAAAGAACTATTATTATTTTTATTTTTTTTTTTTTTTTTTTTCGCTTAAAGCCTCAGGTATCCGAAACCCATTGGTCCGACTAAATCCGAGTTCGGCTCGGGTCGTGTCTGCAGAGTCTGACTCTTACTCAAGGGTAAGGCCTGGCCAAAAGCTCTTTCAACATGGCGCTTCAGAGAGAGAATCGAACCGGTAACCTTCCTAGGCATTCTCAAGTCACTTACCACTTGAGCCAAGCTACTTGGTTAAATCAACAAACGTTGTTGTTTTGCTTTTTATTTATTATTATTTTTATGAATCCAATCCAATAAATCATGGAGACAAACACGGGAAATTGGCAAATCAGGCTTGGTTAGAGTCGTTAGACCCCCGACTCGTAAAAAAAGTTTACTTTTTTTAAAAATACGTTTTTAGGTAATACAACAATAATATAATCGTAAAATTTCTTCTTACTATAATAATATCGTCGTAAAATCAGCCTAATTAACGACATTATTATTGTCATAAGAAGAAGTTTTACGACAATATTATTGTCGTAAATAGTTTTAACGACAATAATATTGTCGTAAAATCTGTTTAACGCCATTATTATTGTCGTAAAATCTGTTTAACGCCATTATTATTGTTGTAACGAGTGTTTAAACGCCAATAATTTTTACGACAATATTATTTTTGTATTACCTAAGTTTTAAGCCATATGTAATACTTAAAAAGACCACTGATTAGATGACTTTTTGTCAAAACAACAACAAAAACAACAAAAAGGTAGAAGCAGCAACAACTTTTATATGTGTACCTGATTAAACTAATATCAACCCAAAGAAAATCGATGTCGTGTCTCGAAATCACAGCGAATTGTTCACCTATTCAACCCAAACAAACAAAAAACAACGAAGAGAAATTAGGTCGAAATAAATTGATTTGGTAAATTAGGTCTGAGAAATCTTAATTCATTGTAAAGCAGCAAAAAAAACATAAAAGAAGAAACGCCACCCTGATAGGGTTGAAAGATTTCTTTCGGTCTTCGATATGATGATCTCAGCTCCTTGATGTTAACAGGGATGATCGCACCAAAATATTTTGCGCACATGGGATTTCGCCCAAATAATTATTTGCCGCTAGTGGATTTCGCCAATTATGGGAATTTAGTTTTTTTTAATAGATAAAATCGGATTTTAATAATATATTTTAATTGTATATAGTAGAAAAAAAATCCGTATTTCCTTTATTTTTTAAATTGTATCAATGCTGACCAAATTAAAATTGGTCACTAAAAGTTTATCTTTTAATGATACAAAATTCTATCTCTCACTAAAACTGTGAAATTTTTTACGTTTGGTGACCAGAATCTCACCCTCTCACCAATTTTTTGTCATTATATCTTCATTTTTTGGTAGTGAAACGAGTTTCTCAAAAAGCAAACTTTTTTTACAAGTGGAGGGGGAAAACCGAGCCTGATTTTCCAATTTCCCGACAAACACACCGCATGACACGGCATGAATCCGACAAAATTTCAAAATTTAAAAACACGTCATGTTAAATGGTGATAAACAATTATTTTTTATGAATGATGATTAGTTAAATAATATATAGTATATATTCTTCCAATTAAATTTCTAGTTTTCGTTAAACATTTCTCCGGAAAAAAATTTGAAATTATAGAATAAAATATTTATGTTCATGAGTTTGTAAAATAAAACATTATGTTTATGAGTGTCAGAAATCGTTTTGAATTGTCATATATAAAAATATTGATTATTATAATTATTTAAGTCAATTGACACCTGTCAAAAATATGTCTAGTCAGATTAATGTCGAACAATATGCGCAACACTCAAATTGAAATGTCAGTGCTTATTAATTTAAAAGAGAAACTAAACAAAATCGTTCGTCATCCTATATAAAAAAATCACAATGGTAACCCAATTCCTTCATGCAATATGTCTGTATTTGTATCCGTGTTTTATAGGTATGAAAAGGAAAATATATTTTGCATTCTGCTGATTAAAACTCAATCCCAGAAAATGAGATCATGGTGAACTCATACTAGAAAGATAATGATCACTTTTATTTTGCTACAACTATCTCTTATCTCATATATATCCCATACTATATATAAATGAGGTGCTCAGCTGAACATTGCCCTTGATCTTATTTATCCATATTATAATGAGTAATGATACAGACACTGTGACGCAACGAGTGTCATAACATGTATCTACACCATTGATGTGTAGATACCCATTGGGGCATTCGTTGTGTTACAACGATTGTATCTGTATCATCATTCATTAATAAATACATGAAATATTACACGTGATTTATGAGTTAAAAAATATCCGTTGATCATATCGCATATTATAGGTATTTTATCTAATTGATATATCCGTTGATCATAACACTATATTCATAGTGTTATCTAATGAACATCAAAATATTACGCCTTCCAGTTATAACACATGTATATGCATGTATAACACTAGTTATAACAAATTTAACATATTAAGAAAGTGGAGAAAAAAGAAGAAGAAACGTGATCCGTTCTTAATTGATAATCAAAAAAAAAAAAAAACAAAACAAATTGCGGCTGTGATTTTCTTTAGTGACGTGGCAACTGTACAAAGTTGTACCGGACTGAAGGGTCGTTCTACTGTAGGGACTTCCTAAGAGGAAACTGCCTACGTGGCAGGATCTCGACCACACACTTTCCTGAGGTGGAATACACAGTGCTCTGTGTGTGGAAATTGTGTGGTCCGGATCGTCGCCACATGCATGCTTCCCTAGTAGGGAGTCCCTATGATAGAATTTTCCCGGACTGATTACCGTATATTAAGTATCGTAGGGGATCCGACCCCGGAAAAAACACCATTATATATTATGTATTTTTTTTTGCCTCCATTTAAAATTTATTTTTGCCCCTATCATCTTTAATAATCGAATTAATTGACATAAAAAATTTATTATGTAAATAAAAATACATAGTCTAATTATAAAAGGGATTAATCTATACAAATATTTATAGTATTTTACCTATAAAATATAAAAATACAAATGTGTGAAATGATTTTTTCTTTTGACACATTGTTTTTAATGTGTGAAGTATTTATTTATGTGACTGAAATGGTTAATGTGATTGGATAATGCGATATAATTGTGTTTTTTTTCTTCTAATATATATATATCGCAAAATGTATACTATTGTTTATATATAGTAGTGTTTCTCCTATAATTCAATGAGGCAAAAAAAAGGGTATTTATTTGTAGGGAGAGTCTTTTCACACCTAGACGTTATCATGACCGAATTTGAGTCATGATGTTGGTTTTTCTAGACTCAATATTGGTCAGAAAGCACAATTGATACTTCCTGACTGAATTCAGTCAGTAAACTATTCAACATCCTGCCAACCGAATTTGAGTCAGGAAATAATTTTTATCCTGACCGAATTTGAGTCAAGATGTTGGTTTTTTCTAGAGCCAATGTTAGGATGTTGGTTTTTTCTAGAGCCAATATCGGTCAGAAAGTACAGTTGATACTTTCTGACTCAAATTCGATCTGTAAACTAATCAACATCCTGCCAACCGAATTTGAGTCAGGAAATAATTTTTATCCCGACCAAATTTGAGTCAGGATGTTGGTTTTTTCTAGACCCAACATCGGTCAGAAAACACGGTTGATATTTCCTGACTGACATTCGGTCCGTAAACTAATAAACATCCTGTCTAAAATTGAGTCTGAATAAATTAGTGAAAAAATTAAATGATAAAACTTAGAAATAAAAATTAGGTGTGTTAAGACTTTACCTACCACCGGGATTCGACCGATACAACACACAACTCTTGCACCATACCCAAAACATCATATAGAAAGTCATCTTGAATTAAAAATCGGCTTTTCGAAGGTTGGTTGTGAGAATTGACCTTGAGAAAGTTGATATTTAGTCAAAAATAGACTTTTCGACGGTCGGTTGTGGGAATTGACCTTTGGAAAGACGATTCTTGAGTCAAAAATCGACATTTCGAAAGTTTGTTGTGAAAACCGACCTTGGGAAAATTGATTTTTAGCTCAAGAATCGACTTTCGGAAGCTTGATTCAGTGTTTATTGGGTGGTGCACCGGTAGGTGTGATGCACCGGTAGAATCGATGAGTGAAAATAATATACCCCAAAACACACTAGTATACATCTATTTGCAAAGAAATTCTAGTATTATCGCTCCCTATGACCCACGATCTTGCATCCACCTCTGCTAGAAACGCTACTTAAATCATATTGAATAAATTAACTATTCAGGCTTATCGACATTTCTTTTGATCTAAAATGGTTAAAGTAAGTTACTAATTTTACTATGTATCAACCTTGAAAACAAAATAGATAAAACTAGTAATACATGGCTAACTTGTTGAAGATGATCATTGCAATCTGGTACACTCAACATACAAGTCAATATGCAGCTGGAGTTCTAAGAGGCATTTCATCGAACACTTAGCATCAGTTAGAGTAAATTAAGCCAGTTAGTGAGTTAGTTGTTTACAACTCCCTAAGATATATATATATATATATATATATATATATATATATATATATATATATATATATATATAAGTGCCGATTAACAATTTGCAAACCGAGTTTTCAGTATATAAAATCATCGCATTCAATTCTCTATTTTTAGTCCTAGAACTTTGAGTTCTTGGTTCATAGTTCTTGTTTTTCTGGTATTTAAGTTCAATGGAGAGATAGCCCACACTCTTGAATGTATAAGGAAATATAGTAGCACCTTTACTAACACCAACTGGTTTTAGTAGAATGGTAAATGCTTGATCTTAACATATTTGCTCTAGCAGATTTTGTCACGCATCCTAATGAGAATCCGGTCTTGATCTTGGTTCTGCTCCACTTGATGAACACAATTATCACAGTTGAAGAGAGTCTATCTTCATAGCTCTATCTTCCAGGAACAAGATTGGGCTGATCGATGGTTCTATAGAGCATTTGATTCCAACATATACAAAATATTCTTCTTGGCGTCAATGCAATATCATGGTTTAATAATGCCTGGTAAACTATGTCTCCAAATCTATTGCACAAAGTATTCTTTATTATTGTAATGCTAAAGATTTTGGAATGATGTTGAGGAGAGATATGGGGTGGAGACACTTACACACTATCAGATATCATGGAAGAAATCCAAAACACCAAGCAAGGTAGTCTTTCTATTTCTCAGTACTATTACAAATTGAAAACGTTGTGTGAACAATTGTTGGTGTTAACTTCTGCTCCTGACTGTGACTATGGTAAGTTTTAGTTGAAAGAGTATAATGAGAGACAATATGATATTAGATTTTTGAAAGGATTGAACGAGAATTCTCTACTATTCAATCACAAGCATTGATGTTAGAACCTTTGCCTAAAATTAAAGGAGTATTTTCTATGGCAATTAGGTAGGAAAAACAGCCGAATTACGGTAATAATAGCAATAAAGTAATAGAATCTGTAGCAATTTTCGGTTTAAATGGTCAGGTTTCTTATGTTGACAAATCTACTTAGGCTGCGCAAGGTCAAAATGCTTCTTACAGAAAGAATATTAATAATGGTAATAAGAAACCTCAATGTACACACTGTGGTATGCTAGGTCATACATTGGATAAGTGTTATAAAACACACGGTTATCCAACAAATTTGAGAGAAAGAGGCAGATCTGGTTTTAACTCCTCTGCAAACAATGTTTTTGCTGATTCTTGGGATCAAGACAATCAAGAAGATGTCAAAACAAATCATAGAGCACCCATTACTCCATAACAGTACCAACAGATTCTTAATGTACTAAGGGCATGATAGGATCTTGGCAATGAAAATGTTAATTCAATAGTTCTTACTTCTCACTTTGCAAGTGAAAGTTCAGGTACTTCCAGGGATCTAGGGTTGTATGATTGGATTGTGGATTCTGGAGCAATTGATCATATAATCTTCGATTCATCACTTTTCAGTTCTATTTAACTTTTTTATAATCCGTCAGTAAGTTTGCCTAATGAAATTTTTTCTAAGATAACTCATATAGGACAAGTCAGAATTAACAAAGCTTTAGTTCTTGAACATGTTTTGTGTGTGCCTGCTTTTCACTTTAACCTCATTTCTAGCAGTAAGCTGATAAAATGTAATTCTTTATAAAATCTAACGCTTTTACAGTTAAGTTCTATCTTAATTGATGTGTTATACATGACATAGTGAATTTGTAGAAGATTGGTACAACTAACCTGATCAATGGATTATATGTTCTTGAAGCAGACAAATCATGCAATTCTTTTGTCATTCCTGATGTTATCAATGTTCCTAATGAGGAGAATTCTCAACTCTTTTGGCAGTGCAGATTGGGACATGCTTCTAATAAGAGATTACAAGTTTTGAACACACATAATAGAGCTATTTCTCTTCTAAAAGAGAAGATCAATGATATTTGTCATTTAGCTAAACAAAAACGTTGACATTTTCCTTTAAGTACTTCTAACACAAAATTTGTTTGATTTGGTTCATATGGATATGTGGGGACCTTATAGGATTACATGAATACATGGACATAGGTTTTTCCTTATTATTGTTGATGATTTTAGTAGATTTTGTTGGGTATATTTGCTCAAAGCAAAAGGTGAAGTTAGATCCGTTGTTCAATTGTATTGTAATATGATTGAGACCTAATTTCATAAAAATGTAAGAGTTTTAAGAAGTGATAATGGTCTGGAGTTTGTTTTGCCTGATGTTTATGCTTACACCAAAGAATAGTGATCAAAACACCCAAAAATATGGTGTGGGGGAAAGGAAAAATCAGCACATATCAAATGTTGCAAGAATTTTGAAATTTCAATCCAATTTGCCTGTCATTTACTGGACATATTTCATTTTACACGCTGTCAATCTAATAAACATAATTCCCTCACCCCTAATTAAAAACAAATCTCCACATGAATTGTTATTTTGATCCAACTTGTTTATGACAATATAAGGGTTTTTGGTTATTTGTCTTATGCTTACGATCTTTCCAATGATGGTGATAAGTTTGCAGAAAGAAGTGTAAAGGCAGTTTATATAGTTAATGCCTCTAACATCAAAGGTTACTGTCTACTAAACCTAAAGACTAGACAAATATTTCTTAGCAGCGATGTTAAGTTTCACGAGTTACATTTTCTTTTTAAAGACAATGGTAAGGCGGATCTAGATTCATTAGACAACTTGTCTTAAACTTTTTTATTTTATTTATAGATACTAATAATATGGGCTTTGCAACACAAAATCACATATCATAGAATCATGAAGTACATTCTAATGTACAAGATGTAGAATATGCTTTGTCAAATTCTTCTGTTGAACACAATGATCAAGAGCAAGTTAATTTTTATTTGGCTTCTCTTGTTGAGGTCGGGGGATGCACAAGGACTAAGAGTACTCCATCTTATTTAAATGATTACATTTGTGGTAACACAAAGTTGAAAACATCACCTCATGATCTTAAAAAAGTAGATTCCTTATTTGGTTTGACATTATTTTACAAAAACTATGTTCTAAGTTCTCAGATCATCACTGAACCAAAGTCTTATAATGAAGCAATAAATCATGAGGACTGGAAAAAGACAATGCAGGCAGAACTGAATGCATTACACAAACAGGTACATAAGAGGTAGTGCCTTTGCCAAAAGGGAAAGTTCCCATAAGATGCAAATGGGTTTATAATATCAAAAGACATGCTGATGGTACATTGGGAAGGTTTAAATCTAGGCTTGTAGCCAAGGGCTACACTCAACAACCTGGTTTGGATTATTAAGACACTTTCTCTCATATGGCAAGATTGACTACCGTTAAAACCTTGTTGGCTATTTCAGCAGCAAGATGGTGGAATTTGCATCAAATAGATGTAACTAATGCCAACATACTTGGAAAATTAGATGAAGAGTCTACATGACTATTCCTCAAGGGTTTCAACCACAGTTTGTAAACTCAGAAAATCATTATATGGACTCAAACAGTCCAGTATGAAGTGGAATATAAAACTAACCCAAGCCCTTCTTAGGAGGGGGTTTATAAAATCAAAGCAAGACTACCACTTGTTTCTTAAAGGAACATATGAACACTTCATTGCAGTACTAGCTTATATGGATGATGTACTTGTTGCTAGCCTGATGTATAACATTTATATGATAAAAATTACGATATATTATATATTTTATCGACTCTTTCTATATAAAATATAAGAAATTATAACGATAATCTTATGAAATATTAATAGTTATGAATACATCTAATTAATATAAAAATCTAGTAAAAGTAATAAAAAGTTATAAATTTTGTACCGGTTTAGTAACCGGAGTGTCGTGTCAGATTTACGTGGGTATTTTTGGTATTTGATTGCAGATTTTTAGGTAAACCAAGACCCCGAGTGACGACACTTTTTGAAGTCAAATCATATCTTTTGAAGGAAGTAAGGAAGTGTCACAAGTTTAAAAGTTCAAGTGGATCAACGGTTCGTGATACTATTATCAAGATATATATTCGACGAACGAATGGCCCATCAAAAAGGCATTTTCTGAAGAAGATTTCTTCATGAAAGTTTTAGATCTTTTAAAGAGCTTTCCAACGCTTCTTGAATCATGTTAATTGGAGATCTACAACTCAAGATACGATTTTATCAAGTTTCAGCTAAAAATTGGAAGAATTACACACGGATCAATCCGACATCACCTTGGATCGATCCGGATTATCAAATAATGCGAAGTAATGATAATTAGCACATGGTTCTGCAGAAAATAAGCAAGTGATAATGTTTTTTATTCCCGGATCGATCCGACCTTGATCCCGGATCGATCCGTCCATGAAAAATCTGCCTATAAATGAGGCATTTTATGCAGACTGTAGGGGTGTACCAATATATATATATACTAGCTTATATATATCTCTCAAAACCTTTTCTTAGTAGTATGTATGTATATAGGCCTTATGCCATAAATAAATAGTAGTATCGTTGTAATGCTCGGGAAATTATTGGAAGATCAATGTTGTTGAAGTCGTTGTAATGTCCGGAAGAATACGACCTCTGAATCAGCAGTTGTAATCGGGTAATTTTCTAAAGTATTTATGTTTGTTATTTTTAATTTTATCTTTTTATTCGTTATAATGTTATTAGGCTAAATCTAATAACTAGCCAAGGTTATGTAATCGTATTATTTCGATCTTTTCGGTAAATGAATGTTATCTAAGTAAAATTGACTAAAATTGAGTTAATTGAATCTTTTTCTATTTTGCAACGTATTGATAATATTCATATTGAAGTAGTTAATCAAGATGAATTGCAACATATAACTTAACGATGAACTGACCAGAGAAGTTAGGATATGAGATAAATGATAGAAAAACCGGAGGGTAAAATTGGCCGTGCGAAAGCGTGACAACGGAATCCTATTTCCTACCCGGGGGTAGATTTGTCTTGGGAAAGATGAATCTTATTAAAATTTGTGCTCAAGATCGTAATAATGTTAAAATCAACAGTTTAATTGAAACTAACACCGGAAAGTTGAATCGATCCGCCTGACAACCGGAGCCTTTTGAATAACATCGGCCATCTGACAAACGGAGCAACCTCTTTTATCCGGGGTAGATTTGTACTCGGTACCTGTTCAGACTAACTGAGATTAGCATGGGGCAGTTGTGGAGATTGAACTGATGACAAGTTAACATATGACAATTTCATACGCTCGTGTGAGGAGGAATTGTTAACCTCAGGAGTGCACCGTTTCATTTACTCAATTGGACCTAATAAAAGAAAGATAGAGCATATCCATTAAACCAAAAAGATTGAATAATTCAATTATATATATCTTGGCTAGTTCTATAATAATTATTAGTATTTAATATATTATATATATATATATATATATATATATATATATATATATATATATATATATATATATTGTACTGGTTATGTATTACTATATATATTTATGTATTTATATATATTATAATAGTTTAGTTTTAATTTATGCATTTATTTTCTGTTTATTAGTATAGTAGTGACTCGTACGATAAAACCTGCAATTTAGATCAAGATAATAATAGTTGTTTGGTGTTTAACCACACTTAAAAGAATTACCACGTTTCCCTGAGGATTCGACACCTGACTCACCATACTAGCACTATGATTTGACCCGGTACACTGTCGGTAAGGATTGTATAGCACTAGAAAACGTCCGTCATAGCCCATACATCAAACAAATAAAAGATCTGAAAGACTTTTTGGATAATAAATTTGGGATCAAAAGCATTGGAGAACTAAAATACTTCCTAGTGCTAGAAGTTGCAAGATCAAAGAAATAAATAGTGCTATCACATATGAAATATTGTTTGGAATTACTTAATAAGTATGGATACTATGATTGCAAACCTGAAAAAAGTTCTATTGATCATACAATAAAATTGCACAACAAAGACTCTAGTCCATTAGAAACAACAGTTACCACAAAAGCTTGATAGGTAAATTACTATATCTTGGAATCGCCAAACCTGACATCATATTGACTACTGAACAATTAAGGGAATTTCTTGAATCACCAACTGAGCTACAACTTAACAATCCCCACATATTATTAAGATACATGAAGAATCTCATGGTCAAGGAATCATATTCTTAGCACAAGGAACCCTGGAATTAAAAGCAATGTAGACTAAGATTGTGGAGGATGGGAAGATACTAGAAGATCTGTGACTAGTTTTTCTATCTTTTTGGGAGATTATTTGATCAGTTGGAGATCAAAGAAACAAACTACAGCTTCAAGGAGCTCATCTAAGGAAGAATACATAGCTATGGCCATGGCCTAATGTGAATTACAATGGTTGTCTTATTTACTGGAAGTATTCAACATCAAACAGCAGAAGCCCATTCCTCTATTTTGTTAGTAAAGTGATTTATACATAGTTGAAAACCATGTGTTTCGTGAGAGAACCAAACACTTAGAAATAGATTTTCATGTTGTCAGAGATAGATACCAATCCGGACTACTAAAACCTCTACCATTATCTACACACCTTCAATTGGCAGACTTGTTTACTAAAATTTGGACAAGGTCAAGTTTCATAATATGATGTCCTACTATTCTCTTACAATTTTCTAGATGCCAAAGTGTACATCTTGAGAGGGAGTGTTGAAGATGATCATTGCAAGTTGGTACACTCAACATACAAGTCAATATGCAGTTGGAGTTATAAGAGGCATTTCATCAAACACTTGTCATCAAAGTTTGTAGGAAAACATTTAGAGTAAATTAAATCAATTAATGAGATATTTATGTAAATTAACTCTCCCCTCATCTCCATAAGATATATATAAGTGATGATTAACACTTTGTAAATCAAGTTTTCAGAATAATAAAATCATAGCATTCACTCCTAGAACTTTGAGGTCTTGAGTTCTTGTTTTTTTTGGTTTTTGAGTTCAATGAAGAAGCTTATCGCAACTTAGTGTAGTTGGATCGTAGTACAATTGATACACATACAGATCTCCTCATAGACTAATTTTTTGATAGGGATAGATTCTCTGTATAGGGATGGATTCTTTGTAGTAGTAGATTTAGTACCTAGATTTAATGTATTAGCGTTTAGTTAGTTGGATTATGTAATCTAGAGAGTTGAGCTCATTCTTAATGAGATCAATGGAGTTTATCTCATTCTTCAATTATCTCTAACTGATTTTCTTTATTTGTTATCAGATCTAGGCTCTCATGAGTTCATGCATGACATATGCTCAGCATGTGTCTTGCATTAACGCCTCTCAATGAAGCTCAACAGATGTCGAAGCTCAGACAACTAGAGTACAAACCACCACCTTGGGAGCTCAAGCTTTTGATAGTGAATGTTTACATAGATGAAAAGCCCGTTTTACTCCAGATCTGAGCTCTTTTCCGGGTTTGTCTTTCCCCGACCAAAAGCCCTCTAATTCCTCGATAAAAAACTTTACCTCATCTCTTCAGATCACAACCTATCATTCTTCATTATTCCCAACATTACGCTCTTCCTTCCATAGGCATCTGAATCATACTTGCACTCCCGAATTGACCAAAGATATTACCTTTTGTGGAAGTGAATTGTCTTGCCAATAACTATAAGTCATGAGATAGAAGGATTATTACCAAGAACTAAGCCATGACTATATAAGCTTCAAGCACACGGAAATTCACCAGAAAGGGTTAGTGAATTCAACAATTTAAGGGTCGGACTCCATGTATCTATTTTTGATGGTCTGGTTACTCAGCTCCATGACACAACAAGAATTGGTAAATGTAATTGGTTGTATTACTTCATATGATATCTAGAAAACCTTAGAAGTTCTTTTTAATAACTTGTTAGAAGCTAGAATGTTGGAATATAAGACTATATTAACTATGGCTAAGAAGGGATTGAGACCGTTGTCTGTGTTGGACTTATTTCTGAGTTTTAGTGATGAGTGCCAGACTAGCTGTTAAAGTGCAAAGGCAAAAAGATGTCTAGATCAAATGTATAGGTTTATTAGAGTTTGATCTTTGTATAGGTTTGATCAAACAAGCACTGTAATGGTCACCGACTTATATCGACAGACTGGTCTATATCAGTAGGGTAGCTAGGTCAGTAGACTAGTCAGGAACCTGCTGAAGACTGAAGGCTGAGGTCTCAAAATCAGTAAATGAAGGCTAAGGGATCAAACTTAGTAATCAAATTCAAGGATATGGAATCAGAATTTAGGGAAGTCTGTGATGACCTAAACTGATTACATATACCTTGTGTACAAGGTCTAAGTTCCATAAGTTGAATGGTGATTGGAACTTAGTTATGATAAAAAAAGGTGTAATCTAACTTCACAAATTAAAGTTAGATAAAAGAAGTCAGCTGCATTGTGTTTTAAACACATCAACTTATAGTTCAGCAGACTGATAGGTATTTCAACAGAATGATGAACTTGCTGATACATATACCTCGATTAATTCAAGATTACATTGGAAGATTACATGGATAAGGACAGATAACAGCCTCTGATTTATCAAACAAATCAATGGTTGAGATTAAAAGAGCGTTGGGATGATTCAGGATTTTATCCAATGGTTACAAGTCAAAGGATGGACATACTGTACACTGCCAAAAAGGATTCTGACACTGTGAGTCCTATGAATAATGACAGAAAGCAAGTCAAATGGGACAAAACATGGAACGGCTATATTTGAATTTCAAATGCAAGTCACAAGGACTCCTACCTATAAATAGAGGACTTCTAACTCAGAAAAAGATGATGATTTACAAGAGAAAAAGACAGATAATCCCGAGCTGCATTTTATTATCAAGAAAAGCACCCTGCTGAACTTACTGAGCTTAAGGCTACCGATCCAGAGAAAATCTTCAAGTGTATTCTGTATTCAAGCTAAATCAAGTTTACACACTTGAAGACTGCAAGCTGCTAATTATATCATCCTAATCAAGCTGCTGCAACTGAATCATTTACTTGATTCATTCTTTATTTTACAAAGAACCTGCTGAAGACAGTGAAGAACTTTTGTGTGAAAGACTGTTGTTTGTGGTGGAGCTGGTGAAGAGGCAATCCTACCTTTCAATGACCAGTGGAAGACTTTGGAGCAGCAATCCTACCTGTTCCTAGTTTTCAGTTTGTGAAGCCATAGTTATTCGTGAAGGACAAGCAACCTTAGGAATCTTTGTAATAGCTACATCAAAGATCTCTAGTGAATTACCTCCAACATCACAGGAGAAGAGTGGACTGACAGGATTACACCACCTGGAACCACTATAAAATCTGCCTACTTACTTTCTGCACTTACATTCTACATTTAGCTTATTATACACATCAACCTACTGAATCTAGCAACTGAACTCACACACATACACTACCGAGTATCTAATACTTAGTATCATATTTAACAAGTAATAAGGCTTAATTTTTGATATAATTTCGTCGCACAAATTCAAGTAAACTCAACCGTCGTAGACTACGTGTATCGCAGGCTCGAGGTGTCGTAGACTACCGAGGTATCGCGTTGAGCTTCGAAGTTGCTGAGTTTGTTAACTCCAAAAGTTTTAAGTGTTAAGTTTATTCACCCCCCTCTAAACTTAACCAAAGCCTTTTCAAGGGACCAAAATTGGTATCGGAGCAGTGCTTTTGTTCTGAAGTAATCCTACTTGTTGTGCTTGTGAAAATACTTTGAAAACTTTTTCAAATCACTGATTTTCAAAAACTTGCATCATGGATAAGAACCAGTATGCTAGAACTATGCTGATGTGTTCTCTAGATAGATTTGATGAATATAAACGTCGAATGCAGGCTTACCTTGCTGAAACTTATGATGAAATGATGGATGTGCTGACTGATGGACCACTGGAGATTACCAAGTCAGTAACAGTGGGTGATGCGACAGAGTACATTCCAAAACCAAAAAGAGAATGGAATGCTGAAGATAGAAAGCGAGAAAACCTCAACAATATTGCTATTGATATCATTTATAGAACCTTGGATAGCAATATGTACATGAAGGCTAAAGATTGCAAAACTTCAAAGGAACTTTGGGACAAGATACAGTTGATCTGTGAAGGCACTGATGCAATCAAGAAGAATAAAATCAGTGTGGCCAAAAAAAGGTTTCAAAAGTTCAAAATGCTACCAAATGAAACCATTGAGCAAATGGAGTCAAGATTCAATGCTATCCTAGATGAACTTACCCTACTGAGTGTAAGTTATTCAAAAGAAGAAATAAACTCAAAAATCTTGGAAGCATTACCTGACAAAGAAGTTTGGGAGATGAAAGTCACTGCAATAGAAGAAATGAGAAAGCTACATGAAGAGGATACCTTCAAATTATTCTCAGATCTTAAAGCTTATGAATTCAGCAAGAGATTGGTTCCTACCACTGAGAAAGAGGAACCAAAGACAACTGCATTGGCTGCTAAACATCAAGAAGAGACATCAAGAGCTCAAGATGATCTGCTGGATGAAATGCAAGAGCAGATTGCCCTACTGAGCAAGAAAATCAGGATGATGAAAGGCGGAAAGGGTTCTCCAAGGAATTTCAATAAGAAATTCAGTGAAAAGAAGAAAGAAGAACCAAAGAAAGACAATGATTATCTATGCTTTCATTGCAAGAAACCAGGACACTTCAAACCTGACTGTCCTGAGTTAAAACAAAGTAAGGAACCTGATTATCTCTGCTTCAATTGCAAAAAGCCTGGACATTTCAGACCTGATTGTCTAGACCTACTAAAGACCAAAAGCCAACAAAGAAGATATGGCAAGAAGGCTATGGTTGCTGAAGATGAATCAGGTTATGAAGTGGAATCTGAAAAAGGAAATGAATCTGATGACACATCACTGGTTGCTGATATGGAAGACTATGCATTAATGACTAATATGGATGAAACAGAGGAGGTATACAATACTGTATCTATTAATACTCCTGCTGGAAGTGATTGTGAATCAACTTGTGGTTCAAATCCTAGAAACTCTTACAATGAAGAAACTTTGGATGCCATCCTCAATCAACTGAGGAAAATACAATCTGGTTATGAGATTGTGCAGGCTGAAAAAGAAGCTCTTCAAGTAGAAGTTGAAAGATTAAATGCTGAATTAAGGCTTCTCAAAGGTAAGGAAAAAGAGGTTGGACAGAATCAGTATAAGCCTATTGAACACGCAGTAGCTTCTGAGTCTGCTGAACCATCTTGTTCCTCTACTGCATTCAAATATGGAAAGCCTTATGGTGATAGAACAGGGCTTGGATTTGGAACTCAACAATCTAACAAGAGTGGATCCAGTAAAGTCATTGAACCTAGTACCAGGATTGGTCCTAAGTTTGTGCCTGCACAAGATCCAACTCCCAGGAAGGTTGCTGAGGCAGTAAAACCTACTGAGAATGCTTCAAGGAAGCAAAATCAGAAGTCAAAGAAGTCAACAGCTCCTAATAAGAAGAACAAATCCAAAGATAGGACTGTTGTGCCTTCTAGACCTACTGATAGCAGACCTGCTACTAAGTCTGTTGGACCACAGAAAGGTAAAAACCAGAAATATTCCAAGGATAAGAATCCTAAACCCAAAAATGTTAATCATTCTAGGGATACTTATCTCAGGGGGAAAGGTAGACTATTCCCTACTGATGATGATTAGAATATTCCTGCATCTACTGCTAGAAGTAGTTAGTATAACCATGCTGCTAGGGTAAAACCTAAGCAATGGAATCAGCAAAGGACTCAGCAGAGGGCTTCTACAAGACCTCAGCAGGGACCTCAGCAGACTCCATACTACAGGGCTGTTCCTAACATACAACAAACTAATGGTTATGCTAATGCTTCTAACAACAAAAATCACTTCAAACAACATTATAAACCAAAAGGCCAGAAAACATATGTGAATCCTACACAACCAAATGTTAGAACTTATGGATGTGTGGAATACATGTATGAACCAAAGTATGACACTTTTCAAAGAAGACCTTATGGAAATTTGCCAAGGGTCATGCTTACCACTAACCATTATGGACCCAAACAGGTTTGGGTACTTAAAATGTACTAACTTTGTTTTGTAGGGTGTCTGGTACTTTGACAGTGGATGTTCCAGACATATGACAAAGAATAAGCATTGTTTGTCAAATTTTGTGACAAAGGATGGTCCAAGGGTGAATTTTGGCAACAAAAATACACCTGGTTACACCAGAGGATATGGCACACTTGTGAGGAATGGACTTACAATCAAGAATGTTGCATATGTGGAAGGACTTGACTACAACTTGCTGAGCACTGGACAATTCTGTGACATGGGATACAAGGTCACTTTGGACAAAAACAACTGTATTGTCATTAGTGAAAGAGGTGATCAAGTTGAAATGGCTGGTAGAAGACAACAAAACATGTATGTTGTAGATTTGTCTACTGCATTTCCAGAAACATGTCTGATTGTGCATACCAAATTAGAACTCAACTGGTTATGGAACAAGAAGTTAAATCACTTAAATTTTGATGACATCAATCAGTTGGTAAAGAAAAATTGATGATTGGTTTACCTGAGATCACATTCAAAAAGGATACTATATGTGATGCATGTCAGCAAGGTAAACAGACAAAGTCAAGCTTCAAATCAAAGACTAAGCAATCAACTAATAGAGTCTTGGAGCTGATGCATATGGATCTATTTGGACCAGTTACACCAACAAGTGTTACAGGAAAGAAATACACCTTAGTGGTTGTGAATGATTATTCAAGGTACACTTGGGTGGTATTTATGAACAAGAAAAGTGAAACATTTCAAAAGATGCCTGAACTTTTGAAGATATTACATAATGAGAAAAGTTTGACAGTAGTAAAGACAAGACCAGACAAGGGTACTGAGTTTCTAAATAAAGTTATAAGAGAATATTGTGAACAGAATGGTGTACTACATCAACTTGCTGCTGGTACACCTCAAAAAAATAGGGTTGCTGAAAGAAGAAACAGGACATTGAAAGAAGTAGGAAGGACAATGATTTGTGAAGCATTACTACCTGAAAGATATTGGGTTGAAGCAGTTAATACAACATGCTATACACAAAACAGAACCTCAGTGAACAAGAAGCTGCTGAAGACACCATATGAAATTTGGAATGGAAGAAAACCTAATATATCTTATTTCCATCCATTTGGATGCAAGTGTTTTATCTTGAATCATAAGGAACATTTGAAGACATTTCAACCTAAATCAGATGAAGTAATTTTCTTGGGATATTTTTCAGTCAGCAAGGCATTCAGGGTACTGAACAAAAGGTCACTGAAACATGAAGAAACAATACATGTTGTGTTTGATGAACCTAAGTTCACTGGCATGGAAGATGAAGCTTGTGACCCTGCTGAGAACCTACAAGTCACTGATCCAGATTGTATTGAAGTCTTGGAAAGGTTTAATGACTTAAAAGTTTCTGATTCTGCCCCTGCTGAACACCCTGCTGGTGATACTACTGATGCAACAACTGAAGCAATTCAAAGATCTAATGAACCTCCTATTGAAGAAGCAACAGCAGACCCTACTGAAGATGAGGTTCCTGAGAATCAACCAAACCAGAATCCACAATGGTTAAGGAATCACCCTGCTGAACAAGTTATTGGCAATGTACAGCAAGGTGTGAGGACTAGAAGACAATTAGAAGCAATGTTTACTTGTTTTCTATCACAAATGGAACCTAAAGTTGTTGAAGAAGCAATATCAGATCCAGATTGGATAATTGCTATTCAAGAAGAATTAAATGAATTTGAAAGAAATCAAGTTTGGACACTAGTTGAAAGGCCAAGTAATGCAAATATCATTGGTACAAAATGGGTATACAGAAACAAACTGGATGAATCTGGTACCATTGTGAGGAATAAGGCCAGACTAGTTGCAAAAGGCTATTCTCAAGCTGAAGGAATAGATTTTGATGAAACTTATGCACCTGTTGCAAGATTGGAAGCTATCAGATTATTCTTGGCACATGCTGCATATAAAAACTTCAAGGTATATCAAATGGATGTCAAGAGTGCATTTTTGAATGGCATTCTAGAGGAGGAAGTGTATGTTCAACAACCTCCTGGATTTGAAGTTAAAGATCAATAAGATAAAGTGTATAGACTCAACAAAGCACTTTATGGTTTAAAACAAGCACCAAGAGCATGGTATGAGACTCTATCTCAATTCTTGGTGGACAATGGTTTTTCAAAAGGCACCATTGATAAGACTCTTTTCAGAATCAATGAGAAGGACAGCACCCTGCTGGTATAGATTTATGTTGATGACATAATCTTTGGTTCTGAAAATGAATTGCTATGTGAAAAGTTTGCAAATCTAATGAAGAGCAAATTCCAAATGAGTATGATGGGAGAAATGAACTACTTTTTGGGATTGCAAGTTAAACAGATGAAAGATGGAATCTTCATTCATCAAACCAAGTACACCAAGGAGTTGCTAAAGAAGTTTGGTATGGAAAATAGCACCAAGATATCAACTCCTATGAGTACAAATATCAGATTGGATGAAGATAAGGAAGGACAAAGATGTTGATCATACTTTATACAGAAGGATGATAGGCAGTCTGCTGTACCTCACTGCCAGCAGACCTGATATATCCTTTTCGTAGGTGTTTGTGCAAGATTTCAATCTAAACCTAAAGAAAGTCATTTAGGTGCTGTCAAAAGAGTTCTCAAGTATCTAAAGAAGACTTTGGGAGTAGGGATATGGTATTCCAAGGATGGAAACTTCAAAGTTATATCCTACTCAGATTCTGATTATGCTGGATGCAAGATTGATAGAAAAAGCACCACAGGAACCTGTCAGTTAATGGTAAATAGACTGGTCTCCTGGTTTAGCAAGAAACGGAATTCTATATCAACTTCCACTGCTGAAGCTGAATACATTGCTGCTGGAAGTTGCTGTGCACAAGTACTTTGGCTAAGACAACAGTTAAGAGATTATGGAATTGAAGAAAGAGAAATTCCAATTATGTGTGACAACACAAGTGCAATTGCAATCACAGAAAATCCTGTTTTGCACACTAGAACCAAGCATATTGATGTGAGACATCATTTTATAAGAGATCATGTTGAGAAGAAAGATGTGGTGGTTCTCTACATCCCTACTGAAGATCACCTTGCTGATATTTTCACTAAACCACTGGATAGTGAAAGATTTGCTAAACTAAGGACTGAACTTGGAATTATTAAAGTTGACTGATAATCAGCAATGTACTGGAATTCACCAAGGGGATTAGTCTTTGCTATGTTGCGTGAGCTCACTTAGCAGATTAGTCATTGGTATCAACAATTCCATGTACTTATGTTTGGACAATTGAGCAAATGAGGTTGCCAAAGGGATTGGTCTTTGTCATGTTTGGTGAGCTCACTTGACAGATCAGTCATTGGTATTAAACTTCATTTTGTATTATCAATTGAACAAAACAAGAAGGAATCAAAGATCAGCAGAGTTACTCTGTCAGCAGGCTGCTGAGGCATATTTGTCACCAGGCTGCTGAGCCAACCCTGCTGATGACAAGGCTGCTGAAGAATACGTTATTCAGTCAAACTTACTAAAGTCAAAAAGCAATTGGCGGGATATTTATTCTATCCTTTATAACCGTAGTTACACGATCCAATGGTTACAAACGTTATAGAGAAGTAATGGGCCACGTGTAAAGTTAGTATTCACTCAAATTAATCATGGTTAAATGCACAGTACGTGCTCTGACAGTTTCAACTGCATTTGCCTATATATACACAGACTATTACACAGAGGCTACTACAAAAATCTCAGATTGATTTTCTCTGTATTTACACTGTGTGAACGCAGATTTACAAGTCATATTCTTCATCTCTTTCTTAAAACAATGGCAGAAAAAGATGATGTTCTAATCGGAACAAGCCAAAGTGTAAGAGGCTTTGTTGTTGATGCTAACAAAACACATTTAGTTATCAATATTGGTCGAAGGATAAGAAGATATGCAGGTCTGGAAAATGTACTCAACATAAGATTGGAAACCATATCATACACAAATGTTGTCAGTTTTTGGAAGAATATTGTGATAAGAGAAGGAAGAGAGGCATTCACCACAACTGTAAATGCCCAGGAAATTGAAGTTTCGCCAAACCTGTTGAGGGAAGCTTTTGGTTTTGAAGAAGTAATAGATGCCCCAACAAATCCTGAGGAAATGGGATTGTCCAAGATGAATTTTGTTGACAAAATCAAAATCAATAATGCCACCAAATCAATTCCAGGCATTAATGTGAAACACATTGGATTTGAGTACAACCTGCTAAGCAAAATCATTGCTAAGAACATCTTAGGCCTCGTTGGAAGTATGGATGCTCTATCAAGACCCAAGATAGAGCTGCTGATGATTATTTGCAGAAGTATGAAATATGATTGGGCTGGATACTTTATCCACTACATGAAGAAAGTTGCAAAAGAAGAAAGAGAAGGAAAAAGGAAATCCAAGGCCTTACCCTTAGGATTAATGGTTCAGGCCCTGCTGAATCATTTGCAAATTCCTGATGTTGCACCTGAGAAGATAAACCAATCCAGATACAAGAAAGAGATTGACTATCATATCCCTGGTCTGGATGATGATGAAGAAGTGGATAATGAGGCCACTGAGAGTGATGGAGATGATGGAGGAGATGGTGATGCTGGTGGTGAGCAGGTCAAGAAAGTTGTTAAGCCTGCTGCACCAAAGAAGACTACTGAAAAGAGAAAGGCTACTGATACTAATAAGATTACAGAAATGTTAAAGCCTAAGTGGACAAGGAAGCAAACAACAGAGACTGCTGAGTCCACTGAGGGACCAGTAAAGATTGAGGTTACTGATCCTGTTGTTGCAAAGAAAAAGACTGTTGCTGAAGTTTTGAAGAAACAACAGATGGAAGCCAGTAGAAAGAGGAAGTCTACTGTGATTGAGATTGAAGATGAGCCCATTTCCAAGAGAATGAAGGAAATTATCAATAAAAAGAAACATGGAAAAGGGAAGCAATTGAAAATTTTGGAAGCTCAAAGAGAACAAGAAGAAGAAAGTGATGTAGAAGAAGAAGGAGAAGCTATTGATGCTGAACCCATAACTATTATAAAGCCTACTGAGGATGTAGAGGTTGTTTCTGAGCAACCTACCGGAGAGTCACAGCAGTCTACTGTACCTGAGTCTTCTGTTGAAGTTAGAGAATCCTCACCTGCTAAGGCTGCTGAGCCTTCTGAATCTGCCCAAGTTGTTGTTGAGCAACTTGTTGAAGAACCACAGTATACTACTGAGTCTACACCTGCGGTGGAAAAGGAGAAGTTGGTACAAGACCCTGCAACTCCTGCAATAGTTCATTGGGAAGAACAGTCTGCTGTTAGCCCTGCCGATGAGCATATAAGTCAGGGGGAAGAAATTGTGGTACATATGGAGGTAGTAGGAACAAATGTACAACCTGAGCAACCTACTGACCTAGAGGCATCTGTGGAAGAAACCCTAAGTTTTCTTGTTGGGACCTTTGGAGGTCAGCAAGCTACTGAAACAGCTCCCAGAAGGCCAACAATGCCATTTGAAAGGCATGAAAAGAAGAAGAAGGAGGAATTTTTTGATCCCAAACTTCAGCAAGTGGCTGATTATTTTCAATGGAAGTTTGGATTTTACAAGAGACAAAAGCCTGCTGCAGAACTGATGACGTGGTCAATCAGGTTATAAAATACTCGACCACCATAAACCAATACTAGCAAGAGGACTAGGCTCATCGTAGTATAGCTATAGTGAATCAAGGTCGATCCCACAGGGAACCAATTGTGGATCATTTCATATATAAGCAATTAATTAAACATGTCAAGGACATAGAGGCGGTCTACGACCAACATAAGACAGAAAGGTAAAGACACGACTCGACACAACGTAATTAACCTCCCCAATTATAGCCTTTATCGTTTGGACCTAGATAATTTATATAATAAACTGAACTTATTAACTGTCAATCCGCTTGTATCTATCTTAGATTGGCTACGGGAGTCATCCCCTTAAACTTGACTTAGCACCAGTTAGGTCGCTAGATCACTGTGATATTGTTACGTGACTTCGCCTTTTGGTGCCTCCATCTCATATAACTCACACGCTTACGACTCTAAGGATGCCGATATTAATCGTACACCTCGTTAAGGCAACATTCCTATGGTTAGGCGTACTTCCTAAACGATCGCTCAAGCCCTCGTCCAACTAACAATTACCTTTTAGGTCTCATGCTAGTTTACGAACTACGTATAACTAGATGACGTCAATTCCCTAATACAAAACGAGATCTAGGTCTCGCCGAAAGTCCCGAAAGATCATTCGTGAGCCGACCTAGGAGTCCTATATTGGTATTTTTTAATCATACGCGATTAAAGGCGACGAGCAACGTAGCCGTGGCCATACCTACTGAGATAATAAATCCTACTAAGCTAAACCTACCATAAAGACGTGGCGGACTAACTAACAGACAAATAGGGGCTCGGTCGACCGAGCATAGACACTCGGTCGACCGAATGATTCCATTCGGTCACCCGAACGATTTCATCCCCAGATTACATCCTAGAATATATTTCTCAGCGTTTCATCATACGAACGCATTAAACAAGTAACTCGTAAAGAAATCATATAAACTACTTAGATACACATTAATTAAACCAAGCGAGATTCATGAATAGATGTTAAACATATGACGTAGGTTATGGGATCCTCATAGACAAGGCTTCGCCACATCCCTAACGTCATAGCCTAGATCTACATCATCTAGCTATGAATTAACTAACTCAAACGATAAAGCATAATTGGGAGGGATTAATTACTTAAAATAAAAGAAACAAGAAAATAAAGGCTTACATAATTTGCAGCCCTTAAACTCGGAAACCCTCAAATTATTCTACATTGTATCAAGATATGAATAGAGTGATTTTATTGAATGATATTCTAAGGTATATGTTGGTGTGTTTTTACAAATTTCGTAGCTACTGCTTATATAGAGGTTTTTGCCGACTTAGGGTGGTTCTAGAAGATAAACACGATTAAAGCCGAAAACCGACCCAAACCCGAGGCTCGGTCAACCGAAGGGATGCACTCGGTCGACCGAAGCATGAGGCTCGGTCGACCGAACCTGGATTTTCCAAGTTCTCCACGTTTTCTTCGTCTGCCTTGCTCCCCACTCCACGCTTCGTGCTGATCTGATTACTTCTTTCGTTTAATGCTCCGATTTTCTTCCTTTATCATCTTGAGATCATTGATTAATTAACATTAATCCTCCCGATTTGTTGTGATCGCAAAATAAGCAATTATCGCACAATAAATCGGTCTTTAATAATAAAAACATCTAAATACCAAATATCATATTAATAATCACTTAACATTAAATAATAAATATAAACGAGTAATTTAATATGAAATATACATTATTAATCTCGATTTAAGGTCAACGTTGATGACTTTTACGGGTATAATTTGACCGTCATCAACTACCCCCACTTAGACTTTGATCGTCCCGAACAAAGCATCAATAAGTCATTCCCCAAGACAACATTTTCTATGGTCAAATCATACTTACACAAGAAACTCAAGTCAACTCATACTAGTCATGCTCATAAGATATCCATTATTCACTACTGACTATGAATCGAAGTGATGTGTGCATGTGCATTTAGTTTTATATATTCGTAGCAAGATTAGAGTTTATGCTAACTTCGTAATCTCAACCTATCAACATCAGCATTCATACTTCTTAAACCTTTTATTTTTGAAGCACTAGAACAATAAGCAAGAGCGTATCTATAGGGTTTTTGGACTTGGAGACCGAGTACTACTCAAAGCCTCTTAAAGAGTTGAATATTCTTTTCATATCTTCATATTTTTCAAATACTATAAATCTCAAGGAAGAAAACTTTTTAGAGTATCCCCCTATCTTAGATCATGTATAGCATCGAATATTACCACAAGCGCGGGGCTACTTTGGTAATGTTACTACAAGCCCAAGTGTCTAACATTTTGCTAAAACACAGGTACGTCTCAAGCTTATTACTCCGCTTTTGTTGGCAAGAATATCAGAATACATCAGGAGATAGATATTGATACTAAGTTCACATAACCAATCATCTATGCAATGTACACATAATTTCTTCAGTTATTATGATTTGCGCGATATACTCGATTCATTTATTGAGTAATTGAATAATAAATAACTACTCGCAACAACCAGCATGAATATCCTTAAATCTACTTAACATAAGTATAATATGATCACGTACTCATGAAACTTGGTTCCTTTCCTATCAATTCTTAGCTAGGAACTCACAATTCTAAGGGTACGAGATAAATAATATGGTATTTATTCAATTTTTTCAATCATGTGCCGTTTCATTCAATTTTCACTTATAACATAACATGGCTAAGTCTCCTACCCCCCACTTAAACATGGCATTGTCCTCAATGACAAAAATAAATGAGAATTTAAGAAAAAGACTTAGCTCTGGAAACGGCTCTCAAGTAAAAGCGAGAACATCGGAGTAAATTTCAAAGACGTCGTGGAGAAGCAAGTGAAAACGTATAAGCGAGACAAACTCCACGAAACCGTAAATAACACCATGTCTATGGAAGTTATAGAATAATGTGGCAGTAATTAGGTATGAATACCGAAAAACATTTTAAGCCACTTTATTTTATACAACCAAAGACAAGAAAAATACTAAATAGAAAGAAAAATAAACAAGCAACTAAAGATGGTGGTCTTCATCTACAACCTCCACCGCCTAAATATTCTTAAAACTGGGTGGAGAAGACAAAGATCAAAAAACATTACCCGACGTGGGAAAACACGAGGGTGACTCGATCGAAAAGGTATTCAATCCAGGAAAAGAGAAACTTGGTAAGGGATAACAGATTGAATGCGACCTATTGGCTAAAGATAAAATCAAATACTTAACGCAGAAACTTCTCGCTTGCATTGGATATCAACAACTTAGGGAGATGTAGCTACTCCTCGAAATTACTAATAACCCAATGTATCACGTAAAAGTCATAACCGTCATCAACAAGGTCAGATCGGTGTGATAGTTCAGAACAAAACTTATCATCTAGAAATACCGGAATAGACGGAAAAAATGTGAAATTTAAAACTTCCGGTAGAAAGATAAGTTGTACTTTGATCGAACCAAAAACCTTTAAAATCTAGCTAGGGTCAGAGCTACACTTACCTCAACTAGGATCATGAAAATCAAAATGATAAAAGATAATCATTAAAGCTTAGCAATATTTCAAATTCCGCAACACATAGGTATTGTGTAAACAAAATGGAGGTTGAGAGTATGATGGGTTTAGAAAAAGATACACATAAAGGTTGGGAAGAAAAGATAAAGGGTGGGTAAGAAATTGTGTTTATGGGTGGGTTGAAAATGGTTAAGGCATTGAGATTGGGAGGGAGAGTGAAACGGATGGAAAGAAAGAGAGGCGATGCAAGAATGGTTAGAAATGTGAACTGTTGTGGCAGATTGGTGAGAGGATCGAAAAGTTTGAAGGTGAAAAAGTGTAAAGGGAAAGATAAGGATAATTGCAGAATGAATTGCACATCACTTTGGATTTTCACTTGGATCACCATTCTAAAAGATTTTGGAAGTTGTCCAAAATTGTTCTTGTTCGCACCAATCATTCTCTGTTACATTTTCAGTAATTCTCAAGCTCTCTTAATGCTTCCATCTTAAGGTTGTTTGCTAAATTTCCTTTTCTTTAGCAATTTCTTGACTCTCATACGGAACTCTATTTCACGTGGCCTATATTGAGTAAAAAAGTTTTGCACATCCTTAGCCCAATGGCCATCGGAACACGGCAAAATAAAAAACCTCAACATACGTCACGTTACTCTTATTGGACTCAAAGAAAGAAAAACCTAAAATCCTAAAAAGAAATCCTAAGGGTTTTTAAAGAAGTAGTTACGAGTTTAATGTCCTCGGCTCGACTTTCCAAAAAAATATCCTTGTCGGTCATCATTCTTGGAGCACAAGATATTGACCCCTCTACGAGCACTATAAGAGGTGGGCTTTTCGCTTTTGCGGATTAATACCCTTCCCTTGGTTGTGAGACCTAGGAAACGACATTTATCCATACCATTTATCCAAAGCTCTTACCTCGGCTCTCGTTTTAGGAATTAGTGAATTCTAAGAAACTCGGTTAAAATTACGGTTTTGGCCTTGACAATAAGAAACAATGAATCTAAGTACTCCGAATAAGGTCGGTTATGTAGGCAAGCCTACGCCGTCTTATTCGTTGGAACATATGTGACAGTTCAGGCCAATCCGTCAAGATTAAGCCCCGTTTAGCCTGAAGGCTTATCGGCTATGCTAAGTCTTGTCGAGCCGCCGTAACGTACATCACACATGGAGGGGAGTTGATTGAGCCGAAGCTCGTTTGAACTTGCCCACCATGGTTAAACCATTTCCGAACCTATGTACAAAGATTCTTCGATTTCTAAATTGTCACCCAAAGCATAATCTCGTTTTTGTTTAAGGTGGGTTCACCGAGAAGCCATCACCATAAACATCAACGAAAGCCGACGATTGCGTTCTTTCAAAACTCAATGTCTTCTTTAGATTGTGAATGCTTAAACTACACAATTTGTTGCTCCCATGGCCGGTAGAAGCAATTTCATGCATAGGACAAAGAGATTTTAACGAACTACGAGGTACTCTTTTTCACTCGCTTCCTTTCAACTACTACATGTTTCCTTACACCCTCTAGATGAGACGGAGATATGGGGCAAAACCTTCGACACTAATAAAATTAATCTTACAAACCAACTCCGGGCTAAGATTCATACTATGGTTCATGTATAGGCTAACTTATGCTCAAAAAACCAAAAGGTAGTAAAACATAAGCAAAAAAGGGTAGTACCTTGCCTTCAACATTGTACCACGAAGAATTTAAGCGTTAAAATATATATTTTTTTCGGAGCCATCTTGGTGCTTTAAAGGTATTGCTTCCATCGCTTTTCCCATCGTAGAGTAGTAATCGCATGTTCTTTGGATTATTTTCTCGGCGCCCTTGAAAAATTACCGACTCGAATATTGCTTCCCTGGTTTACGCAAACGAGAAGAAAAACAAAAACAAACAGATCGTAGACTGATTTTAACATGGTTTCCCATGCTGCTATCAGACCTACGGATTAAACATACGGGGATAAACAAACACGCGAAATTCCAGACTCGAAAACACAAATCAGAAACCGTGTAAACAGAACAGAACAAGAACAAAACAAAACAAAACAAAAATTCTAAATTCTCGGTCGACCGAATAATTTTTTATTTTTTTTAATTTTTTATTTTTTAAATTTTAAGAATCTGGAATTTTCAGACAGAGCAGACAACCAGAGGGACTCAAAAACGTAAAAACAGACTCTAAAACAGAAAACTCGACATGAATAAAAAATTATTTATATATAAAATTGACCGTTGGTTCCCCGGCAACGGCGCCAAAAACTTGATGACGTGGTCAATCAGGTTATAAAATACTCGACCACCATAAACCAATACTAGCAAGAGGACTAGGCCCATCGTAGTATAGCTATAGTGAATCAAGGTCGATCCCACAGGGAACCAATTGTGGATCATTTCATATATAAGCAATTAATTAAACATGTCAAGGACATAGAGGCGGTCTACGACCAACATAAGACAAGAAAAGGTAAAGACACGACTCGACACAACGTAATTAACCTCCCCAATTATAGCCTTTATCGTTTGGACCTAGATAATTTATATAATAAACTCGAACTTATTAAGCGTCAATCCGCTTGTATCTATCTTAGATTGGCTACGGGAGTCATCCCCTTAAACTTGACTTAGCACCGGTTAGGTCGCTAGATCTTTGTGATATTGTTACGTGACTTCGCCTTTTGGTGCCTCCATCTCATATAACTCACACGCTTACGACTCTACAGGATGCCGATATTAATCGTACACCTCGTTAAGGCAACATTCCTATGGTTAGGCGTACTTCCTAAACGATCGCTCAAGCCCTCGTCCAACTAACAATTACCTTTTAGGTCTCATGCTAGTTTACGAACTACGTATAACTAGATGACGTCAATTCCCTAATACAAAACAGATCTAGGTCTCGCTGAAAGTCCCGAAAGATCATTCGTGAGCCGACCTAGGAGTCCTATATTGGTATTTTTTAATCATACGCGATTAAAGCGACGAGCAACGTAGCCGTGGCCATACCTGCGAGATAATAAATCCTACTAAGCTAAACCTACCATAAAGACGTGGCGGACTAACTAACGGACAAATAGGGGCTCGGTCGACCGAGCATAGACACTCGGTCGACCGAATGATTCCATTCGGTCACCCGAACGATTTCATCCCAGATTACATCCTAGAATATATTTCTCGGCGTTTCATCATACGAACAGATTAAACGGTAACTCGTAAAGAAATCATATAAACTACTTAGATACACATTAATTAAACCAAGCGAGATTCATGAATAGACGTTAAACATATGACGTAGGTTATGGGATCCTCATAGACAAGGCTTCGCCACATCCCTAACGTCATAGCCTAGATCTACATCATCTAGCTATGAATTAACTAACTCAAACGATAAAGCATAATTGGGAGGGATTAATTACTTAAAATAAAAGAAACGAGAAAATAAAGGCTTACATAATTTGGCCCTTAAACTCGGAAACCCTCAAATTATTCTACATTGTATCAAGATATGAATAGAGTGATTTTATTGAATGATATTCTAAGGTATATGTTGGTGTGTTTTTACAAATTTCGTAGCTACTGCTTATATAGAGGTTTTTGCCGACTTAGGGTGGTTCTAGAAGATAAACACGATTAAAGCCGAAAACCAACCCAAACCTGAGGCTCGGTCAACCGAAGGGATGCACTCGGTCGACCGAAGCATGAGGCTCGGTCGACCGAACCTGGATTTTCCAAGTTCTCCACGTTTTCTTCGTACGCCTTGCTCCCCACTCCACGCTTCGTCTTTGATCGATTACTTCTTTCGTTTAATGCTCCGATTTTCTTCCTTTATCATCTTGAGATCATTGATTAATTAACATTAATCCTCCCGATTTGTTGTGATCGCAAAATAAGCAATTATCGCACAATAAATCGGTCTTTAATAATAAAAACATCTAAATACCAAATATCATATTAATAATCACTTAACATTAAATAATAAATATAAACGAGTAATTTAATATGAAATATACATTATTAATCTCGATTTAAGGTCAACGTTGATGACTTTTACGGGTATAATTTGACCGTCATCAACTACCCCCACTTAGACTTTGATCGTCCCGAACAAAGCATCAATAAGTCATTCCCCAAGACAACATTTTCTATGGTCAAATCATACTTACACAAGAAACTCAAGTCAACTCATACTAGTCATGCTCATAAGATATCCATTATTCACTACTGACTATGAATCGAAGTGATGTGTGCATGTGCATTTAGTTTTATATATTCGTAGCAAGATTAGAGTTTATGCTAACTTCGTAATCTCAACCTATCAACATCGCATTCATACTTCTTAAACCTTTTATTTTTGAAGCACTAGAACAATAAGCAAGAGCGTATCTATAGGGTTTTTGGACTTGGAGACCGAGTACTACTCAAAGCCTCTTAAAGAGTTGAATATTCTTTTCATATCTTCATATTTTTCAAATACTATAAATCTCAAGGAAGAAAACTTTTTAGAGTATCCCCTATCTTAGATCATGTATAGCATCGAATATTACCACAAGCGCGGGGCTACTTTGGTAATGTTACTACAAGCCCAAAGTGTCTAACATTTTGCTAAAACACGGGTACGTCTCAAGCTTATTACTCCGCTTTTGTTGGCAAGAATATCGAATACATCGGCGGATAGATATTGATACTAAGTTCACATAACCAATCATCTATGCAATGTACACATAATTTCTTCGGATTATTATGATTTGCGCGATATACTCGATTCATTTATTGAGTAATTGAATAATAAATAACTACTCGCAACAACCAGCATGAATATCCTTAAATCTACTTAACATAAGTATAATATGATCACGTACTCATGAAACTTGGTTCCTTTCCTATCAATTCTTAGCTAGGAACTCACAATTCTAAGGGTACGAGATAAATAATATGGTATTTATTCAATTTTTTCAATCATGTGCCGTTTCATTCAATTTTCACTTATAACATAACATGGCTAAGTCTCCTACCCCCCACTTAAACATGGCATTGTCCTCAATGACAAAAATAAATGAGAATTTAAGAAAAAGACTTAGCTCTGGAAACGGCTCTCAAGTAAAAGCAGAACATCGGAGTAAATTTCAGCACGTCGTGGAGAAGCAAGTGAAAACACGTATAAGCGGACAAACTCCACGAAAGCGTTAATAACACCATGTCTATGGAAGTTATAGAATAATGTGGCGGTAATTAGGTATGAATACCGAAAAACATTTTAAGCCACTTTATTTTATACAACCAAAGACAAGAAAAATACTAAATAGAAAGAAAAATAAACAAGCAACTAAAGATGGTGGTCTTCATCTACAACCTCCACCGCCTAAATATTCTTAAAGCTGGGTGGAGAAGACAAAGATCAAAAAGCATTACCCGACGTGGGAAAACACGAGGGTGACTCGATCGAAAAGGTATTCAATCCGGGAAAAGAGAAACTTGGTAAGGGATAACGAGATTGAATGCGACCTATTGGCTAAAGATAAAATCAAATACTTAACGCGAAACTTCTCGCTTGCATTGGATATCAACAACTTAGGGAGATGTAGCTACTCCTCGAAATTACTAATAACCCAATGTATCACGTAAAAGTCATAACCGTCATCAACAAGGTCGGATCGGTGTGATAGTTCGAACAAAACTTATCATCTAGAAATACCGGAATAGACGGAAAAAATGTGAAATTTAAAACTTCCGGTAGAAAGATAAGTTGTACTTTGATCGAACCAAAAACCTTTAAAATCTAGCTAGGGTCGAGCTACACTTACCTCAACTAGGATCATGAAAATCAAAATGATAAAAGATAATCATTAAAGCTTAGCAATATTTCAAATTCCGCAACACATAGGTATTGTGTAAACAAAATGGAGGTTGAGAGTATGATGGGTTTAGAAAAAGATACACATAAAGGTTGGGAAGAAAAGATAAAGGGTGGGTAAGAAATTGTGTTTATGGGTGGGTTGAAAATGGTTAAGGCATTGAGATTGGGAGGGAGAGTGAAACGGATGGAAAGAAAGAGAGGCGATGCAAGAATGGTTAGAAATGTGAACTTGTTGTGGCGAGATTGGTGAGAGGATCGAAAAGTTTGAAGGTGAAAAAGTGTAAAGGGAAAGATAAGGATAATTGCGGAATGAATTGCACATCACTTTGGATTTTCACTTGGATCACCATTCTAAAAGATTTTGGAAGTTGTCCAAAATTGTTCTTGTTCGCACCAATCATTCTCTCGTTACATTTTCGGTAATTCTCAAGCTCTCTTAATGCTTCCATCTTAAGGTTGTTTGCTAAATTTCCTTTTCTTTAGCAATTTCTTGACTCTCCTACGGAACTCTATTTCACGTGGCCTATATTGAGTAAAAAAGTTTTGCACATCCTTAGCCCAATGGCCATCGGAACACGGCAAAATAAAAAACCTCAACATACGTCACGTTACTCTTATTGGACTCAAAGAAAGAAAAACCTAAAATCCTAAAAAGAAATCCTAAGGGTTTTTAAAGAAGTAGTTACGAGTTTAATGTCCTCGGCTCGACTTTCCAAAAAAATATCCTTGTCGGTCATCATTCTTGGAGCACAAGATATTGACCCCTACGAGCACTATAAGAGGTGGGCTTTTCGCTTTTGCGGATTAATACCCTTCCCTTGGTTGTGAGACCTAGGAAACGACATTTATCCATACCATTTATCCAAAGCTCTTACCTCGGCTCTCGTTTTAGGAATTAGTGAATTCTAAGAAACTCGGTTAAAATTACGGTTTTGGCCTTGACAATAAGAAACAATGAATCTAAGTACTCCGAATAAGGTCGGTTATGTAGGCAAGCCTACGCCGTCTTATTCGTTGGAACATATGTGACGAGTTCGGGCCAATCCGTCAAGATTAAGCCCCGTTTAGCCTGAAGGCTTATCGGCTATGCTAAGTCTTGTCGAACTGCTGTAACGTACATCACACATGGAGGGGAGTTGATTGAGCCGAAGCTCGTTTGAACTTGCCCAGCCATGGTTAAACCATTTCCGAACCTATGTACAAAGATTCTTCGATTTCTAAATTGTCACCCAAAGCATAATCTCGTTTTTGTTTAAGGTGGGTTCACCGAGAAGCCATCACCATAAACATCAACGAAAGCCGACGATTGCGTTCTTTCAAAACTCAATGTCTTCTTTAGATTGTGAATGCTTAAACTACACAATTTTTTGCTCCCATGGCCAGTAGAAGCAATTTCATGCATAGGACAAAGAGATTTTAACGAGAACTACGAGGTACTCTTTTTCTTGCTTCCTTTCAACTACTACATGTTTCCTTACACCCTCTAGATGAGACAGATATGGGGCAAAACCTTCGACACTAATAAAATTAATCTTACAAACCAACTCCGGGCTAAGATTCATACTATGGTTCATGTATAGGCTAACTTATGCTCAAAAAACCAAAAGGTAGTAAAACATAAGCAAAAAAGGGTAGTACCTTGCCTTCAACATTGTACCACGAAGAATTTAAGCGTTAAAATATATATTTTTTTCGGAGCCATCTTGGTGCTTTAAAGGTATTGCTTCCATCGCTTTTCCCATCGTAGAGTAGTAATTCCGCATGTTGCTGGATTATTTTCTCAGCGCCCTTGAAAAATTACTGACTCAGAATATTGCTTCCCTGGTTTCTGCAAACAGAAGAAAAACAAAAACAAACGGATCGTAGGCGATTTTAACATGGTTTCCCATGCGCTATCGGACCTACGGATTAAACATACGGGGATAAACAAACACGCGAAATTCCAGACTCGAAAACACAAATCAGAAACCGTGTAAACAGAACAGAACAAGAACAAAACAAAACAAAACAAAAATTCTAAATTCTCGGTCGACCGAATAATTTTTTATTTTTTTTAATTTTTTATTTTTTAAATTTTAAGAATGCGGAATTTTCGGACGGAGCGAGACAACCGAGAGGGACTCAAAAACGTAAAAACGGACTCTAAAAAAAGAAAACTCGACATGAATAAAAAATTATTTATATATAAAATTGACCGTTGGTTCCCCGGCAACGGCGCCAAAAACTTGATGACGTGGTCAATCAGGTTATAAAATACTCGACCACCATAAACCAATACTAGCAAGAGGACTAGGCCCATCGTAGTATAGCTATAGTGAATCAAGGTCGATCCCACGGGGAACCAATTGTGGATCATTTCATATATAAGCAATTAATTAAACATGTCAAGGACATAGAGGCGGTCTACGACCAACATAAGACAAGAAAGGTAAAGACACGACTCGACACAACGTAATTAACCTCCCCAATTATAGCCTTTATCGTTTGGACCTAGATAATTTATATAATAAAAGCGAACTTATTAAGCTTGTCAATCCGCTTGTATCTATCTTAGATTGGCTACGGGAGTCATCCCCTTAAACTTGACTTAGCACCGGTTAGGTCGCTAGATCAACGTGATATTGTTACGTGACTTCGCCTTTTGGTGCCTCCATCTCATATAACTCACACGCTTACGACTCTAAGGATGCCGATATTAATCGTACACCTCGTTAAGGCAACATTCCTATGGTTAGGCGTACTTCCTAAACGATCGCTCAAGCCCTCGTCCAACTAACAATTACCTTTTAGGTCTCATGCTAGTTTACGAACTACGTATAACTAGATGACGTCAATTCCCTAATACAAAACAGATCTAGGTCTCGCTGAAAGTCCCGAAAGATCATTCGTGAGCCGACCTAGGAGTCCTATATTGGTATTTTTTAATCATACGCGATTAAACCGACGAGCAACGTAGCCGTGGCCATACCTGCGAGATAATAAATCCTACTAAGCTAAACCTACCATAAAGACGTGGCGGACTAACTAACAGACAAATAGGGGCTCGGTCGACCGAGCATAGACACTCGGTCGACCGAATGATTCCATTCGGTCACCCGAACGATTTCATCCCCAGATTACATCCTAGAATATATTTCTCAGCGTTTCATCATACAGAACAGATTAAACAGTAACTCGTAAAGAAATCATATAAACTACTTAGATACACATTAATTAAACCAAGCCAGATTCATGAATAGACGTTAAACATATGACGTAGGTTATGGGATCCTCATAGACAAGGCTTCGCCACATCCCTAACGTCATAGCCTAGATCTACATCATCTAGCTATGAATTAACTAACTCAAACGATAAAGCATAATTGGGAGGGATTAATTACTTAAAATAAAAGAAACGAGAAAATAAAGGCTTACATAATTTGCGGCCCTTAAACTCGGAAACCCTCAAATTATTCTACATTGTATCAAGATATGAATAGAGTGATTTTATTGAATGATATTCTAAGGTATATGTTGGTGTGTTTTTACAAATTTCGTAGCTACGCTTATATAGAGGTTTTTGCCGACTTAGGGTGGTTCTAGAAGATAAACACGATTAAAGCCGAAAACCGACCCAAACCCGAGGCTCGGTCAACCGAAGGGATGCACTCGGTCGACCGAAGCATGAGGCTCGGTCGACCGAACCTGGATTTTCCAAGTTCTCCACGTTTTCTTCGTCTGCCTTGCTCCCCACTCCACGCTTCGTGCTGATCTGATTACTTCTTTCGTTTAATGCTCCGATTTTCTTCCTTTATCATCTTGAGATCATTGATTAATTAACATTAATCCTCCCGATTTGTTGTGATCTGCAAAATAAGCAATTATCGCACAATAAATCGGTCTTTAATAATAAAAACATCTAAATACCAAATATCATATTAATAATCACTTAACATTAAATAATAAATATAAACGAGTAATTTAATATGAAATATACATTATTAATCTCGATTTAAGGTCAACGTTGATGACTTTTACGGGTATAATTTGACCGTCATCAAGAACCTATGACAGACTTTGAAGAATGGGCTTTTGAAAAGTTGGGAGTGGAGATTTTGTTGGATCTAGTTGATACCACTATGCTGCAATCAAGACTGATGGATATCTTTGAAGATCAACAGAAAGAAGAGGGTATCAAGTTTAGGGACCCCAGAGATGACAGTGATGACTCTTCATCATCATCTGATTCTGGTGTAAATCATCCATCTGGTCCAGGAGAAGCCAGTGGGACTGCAATGTTTGATGAACCAAGAGTGGAGCAATCTACCGATGCTGGTCAGTCTACTGAGAGACAACAGACTGGACAAATGGATGAAGATATGGAGAATCTCACCATGGATGATAGTGAGGCACAAATCAATGAGGGAATAGATTTTGGTGCAAATAGAATGGTTGGTGAGATAAATGATATGTTTGTTGTTGAACCTACCGAACAACCAGAAGATCAGCAAAATGCAGATTTGGATGATGAAAGCGTTACTGACCACAGTGAACCTAGTGCCAGTTCAGAGGACTCAATTCAATATCATGATGGATTTGACACTAAGGACACTCTTACTAAAACTGCAAATTATCTAAGAAGAATTGATGATTTGGGGGAATTTAAAAAAGAAAACATGGATATATTCCCTGATCAAGTCATTGTGGTACAAGTTATACCAGAACAAAGAACTGAAGAGGAGGTACAGGTTGCTGGGCTACAAACAGCACCTGGACACAGGTTGTGATATACCCGGATTGGAATGGGGCCCTGTTCATCCATATTGGGCCTACCATCTTGGCCCATCAACATAGGTAATGGGCTTTTATCTCTCGCAGGCCGCTGCCACCGCCATCTCCTGCCCGCTAGCTACGAGCCGGGTCCTGTCCGCCACAGTAAGCCGGATCTTGTCCGCCAGTCATATGTCGGACCCATCTTCTCCATGTGATTTCTATCCATATAGTCAAGCTTAGTTCAAGACAAGGCACAACTGAGTCCGCTGCTCGCCATACTTATCAATGGTCGCTGATCGTTGCCCGCCATCCTTATTGATACAGCTGGCCAAAACAGCTGGCCGCTCCTGACAGCAGGCTAGGACACTTGTATTACATGCATACTTAACTTAGCTATGTACTCTTAGTTGTCTTGTCGATGAATAGTAGACCGACTTACTTTTTAGCCTATAAATATGGGATCACATTGTAATAAGAAGAGGTCAATCTCTCAAGCTTTAAGCTATAATCTAATATAAGTAGAAACTCTGCCAATTTGTCGACTACTTCACTTGTTCTTCATAAAGCACTTATCCGCCACCACTGTTTTTTATCGCCACCGTGTTCACACAGGTAAAATCACAAACATCAACCTTATATCCTTAAGATAAACACTGTTACCGCAAATCTGGTGTTCAGCGCAACATCAGTTGGCTCCGTTACCGGGAACTATAATCATTTAGCTTTTGGAGATCACTTGCTCCACCACAAAGACGATTTCACGGTGTCTCAGGTGAGGTTATCATCATTTTCAGTCTGTCGGTCACTAAAGATTTGATCTTTTGGGATAATACAGCCCAAAAACCGCTGCTCTTCTCATCTCAACAACCTACACAGAAGGAATCATCAACTTCATCGCATACTCACGCTTGAGTCCATCTTTAAATACCCAGGTTGGTTTATACACCCTTTCGTCGATTTCAGATCTTCAAGTAAAGAAAGTTTGGTTATTTTAGCTACAAGCTGTCTGGAAAACACAAACAACTTTCACCAAAATATCACAAGAAAAATATCCACAAAAATCATAAAGTCATGGCTGGCGGGAAAAACTTGAACCCTAGTAACACCGACTAAACCAGTCAATCAGCGCCCGACACGTGGACCGAGCACGCTGCGGGGAGAGGCTAGCCGAAGGGTTACGTCCGATGGGGTAGATGTCAACCCTGCCCTCACAACCGACATGCGAGCATATATCCGGGAAAGAACTAGAGCTCGCGAAATACACGAAGAAGCGATCATAAGAAATAAGGGAAAGGGGATAGCGGGGACATCTAATCCGAATAAAGAACAAGAGGCTGTTTCAGCAGGGGGAGCTCCCCCACAACAAGATTCATATAAAATATCTCTACAAGCGCATATGGAATATGTAGAGGAAATGCGGGTAGGAAACGCCCTGCTAATTGCCGAAGGACTGCCACCCCAACCTATCCGCAAATTCAACCCTCCTCAACCCGCACAAACAGAGCTACAACCAACTTTCATTCCTCCAAAAATAGTTCAGTCCCAACGGTCAGAAATGGAAGAAAGAAGCCATGCAACGTCTCAACCAAGAGGGGATAGAAAGTCTAGCACTTGGTCGGCTGGGGCCCGTGGTCGACGATCGCGGTGCAGCCCCAGGTCGACCTAGGAATCCTCGTCCGGTCCGTACTCGCACAGAGGGACATGGGGACTCGCAAGATATGGGAGGACATGTAACATTCCCGCCAATTCCCCCGAATCAAGAGGAAATGGGAATAATGAAAAAACAGATAGATGAGCTGCAAAAAAGCACGAAGGGTGTAAAAGTGGTTCCAACATGGGTAACAAGCGTGCTCCATCCCAGTATACTGAAAGCGGCTCCAAGAGGGGGAACTCACTACCCCAATTTTATAAACTACCATGGAGCAACATATCCTCTGGATTGGCTATCCGCTTTTCAGAGTAGAATTAGTTTATGTACCTCTAGCGACGAGGCTTGGTGTATAGCATTTGTGGGGTCAATGCAAGACAGGGCAGCATCATGGATCCGCGGTCTTCCTCCTGGTTCAATTTTGTCATGGGATGATCTGATCAACAAATTCATAGCAGAGTTCAAGTCAGTGGGAGGACCTAAAAAGACACACATCGACCTGCATAAGGTCCGACAAGGCGACAACGAGGGTACCCTTAGCTATTACGAGCGGTTTTACAAAGTGTATGAGCTAACAAGAGGATTAGCGGACAACGTCGTCATGAGCAGTTTTGAAACAGGGTTAAAACCAGGGTACTTGAAATCCTATTTCGCTCTATCTCCACCCGCAAATTTGCAAGAGATGTTGAGTTCAACAAGAAAGTACATTGCCACAGCAGGAAACGAAGGAACGTTTTCGTCCAACAAGGGCAAACAGAGTGATGTGAATCAGGATCCATCATATATCTCACTTTTAAGTATTCTTATATATATATATTATTATCTAAGTAATAATATAATATATTAATTATAAAATACGGGCTGATTTTGAGGATATTATTGGTGCCACATTTTGGAGGCATTTTAAGGAATTAAATTACATATTATTATATCTTATTATTAATTAAAATATTAAAATATTAAAAATATTGGCTGAATGCTCATGACAATATGGCGCCACTTTTGCTAGCACGGAAGTCCAAGAAGTCAAGTTTTGTGTTTTCCAAGTACATTGAATCTAGATGGATGTCTTTTGGGGCGCCTATTTTAAGTGCTTTGAACTTAGTAAGCAGTCTTCTTTATTGGATCGGATTAGGAGCTTTACTTATCCAAAATTGATGATCCACATGTGCATTTCATAGTAGAAATCCTGATCTTCAACTTTCATCAAGGGGTCATCTTCATTTGAATAAGTTATAATGGTCAAAATGGCCTAAACAGCTGCGGGACAAAATCTGGACAATATAAAGAAGATACATTGAACTTGGGTGAAGCTCCTTGGATGTGCCAATATGCCTTTAATTTAGGATAAACTTTTCATCTTATTATTATGAATTCATGTACTTAATTTCCTATAAATAGTCCTTGTATTTGTAATTTGAAAATTCAGATTTTTATGATATAAAATTTATATTTTTCTACACTTGGATTAGTGTGTTGAAATCCTCTGGATAGAGGTTTCTAAATCAGGATTATCAAGGGCCTAAGCAACCCTTGTGGGTGTCCTATTCCAATATTTATTCGATCCGAAGCCTTCCTCCGGGCAGTTTCGCATCAGTTGGTATCAGAGAACAGCGGATTGACGGTATTATATCCCTTTATATTTTCTCAAAAAAAAAAAAAAAAAAAAACAAAACAAAACTTTGAACAAAAGAATGGCTAGACATAATGAAGATGTGCAAAGGATCAATGAGAAGATTACAATGTTTGCAAGGATGATGGCGGCATTGTTCATCCTTTTCTTTGTGTTGGATGACAGTTTCTATGTTGGAATTATTCGGTGTGTATGGCCAACATTCATATTTGACCCTGGTGGATTCGAGGACGAATCATTTCGAAGAGGGAGAGTATGATGTGAATCAGGATCCATCATATATCTCACTTTTAATTATTCTTATATATATTATTATCTAAGTAATAATATAATATATTAATTATAAAATACGGGCTGATTTTGAGGATATTATTGGTGCCACATTTTGGAGGCATTTTAAGGAATTAAATTACATATTATTATATCTTATTATTAATTAAAATATTAAAATATTAAAAATATTGGCTGAATGCTCATGACAATATGGTGCCACTTTTGCTAGCACGAAAGTCCAAGAAGTCAAGTTTTGTGTTTTCCAAGTACATTGAATCTAGATGGATGTCTTTTGGGGCGCCTATTTTAAGTGCTTTGAACTTAGTAAGCAGTCTTCTTTATTGGATCGGATTAGGAGCTTTACTTATCCAAAATTGATGATCCACATGTGCATTTCATAGTAGAAATCCTGATCTTCAACTTTCATCAAGGGGTCATCTTCATTTGAATAAGTTATAATGGTCAAAATGGCCTAAACAGCTGCGGGACAAAATCTGGACAATATAAAGAAGTTACATTGAACTTGGGTGAAGCTCCTTGGATGTGCCAATATGCCTTTAATTTAGGATAAACTTTTCATCTTATTATTATGAATTCATGTACTTAATTTCCTATAAATAGTCCTTGTATTTGTAATTTGAAAATTCAGATTTTTATGATATAAAATTTATATTTTTCTACACTTGGATTAGTGTGTTGAAATCCTCTGGATATAGGTTTCTAAATCAGGATTATCAAGGGCCTAAGCAACCCTTGTGGGTGTCCTATTCCAAGGTGCCTTCACACAGGTTGTGATTGTGTCGCGGAGCTTATTGATTCCAAGGTGCCTTCACACAGGTTGTGATTGTGTCGCGGAGCTTATTGATTCCAAGGTGCCTCCACACAGGTTGTGGTTGTGTCAAGGACCTATTCCAAATACCTCAACTCCACGATCCTCAATATTTATTCGATCCGAAGCCTTCCTCCGGGCAGTTTCGCATCACAGAGGACTGAGCGTAGTCCGCCTAGAGATACCCACAGGAACACAGATCGGGAAATCAAAAAGCCCGAGAGATTTAAGGAGGAGCACTTCACGCCGCTCAGAATTTCTTATACCCAGATGTTGAATGAAATAAGAGATGAAATACCTGAGCCTTACCCGATGGTTCCCGACACACGGCGTGATGCATCCAAATATTGTGGCTATCACAGAGATAAGGGTCATACAACGGATGAGTGTATTCAGTTTAAACGAGCAATAGAGAAATTACTCGCTCGCGGTCATCATGACCACCTCAAACTTGATGCCGGTGGTCCGGACAGAAGGAATCATCAAGCTCGCCAGTTCGACAGGAACATCAGAATGATAATTGAGCCTCCTCCCAGTAACAATCAGATCAAGAGCCACATCGGCTCCATTAACAAACATGTGGAGAAGCCTATAGTTTTGCGAGGAAATGAGCAACCTTTGGCCTTTACTCGAAGTGAGCTAGTGACTTCGATCAACACAGAGGATATGTGCTTATGCATTTCGGTGGTCATCAATTGGGCCTGTGTCAATAGAGAAATGGTCGATACGGGAGCTTGCCGCGACATCTTATACTACAACTGCTTCAAAGAATTAGGGTGTAGCGACTCCAATTTGAGGCCGCATAATGGCACCCTTGAGGGATTCACAAATCACAAAATACAGGTCAAGGGGGCCATCGACTTGGATGTACAGATGGGAGATTACGTGCCATTTCGCACAGAAAAGGTAATGTTTATGGTTGTTGATCTTCAGTCCAATTATAACATGATAATTGGGACACCAGATCTGAAACAATTTCAAATGGTAACTTCCATTCCGCATCAGCGGGCAAAGTTTTATGTTGGGGACAGGATCGGAACGTCGATCAGCGAACCTGTGGTTGTCCTAACATATATACATGAAATGAGAACAGGGAATAAGAGAGCACAAATCGAGCAGCCACCGCACATGGAAAACATTGACATGATCAGGGTCGCTGTCGAACATGTTCCAGTTAAAGTGGAGTGCGAAACATTGCAAGTTAGAGATGAACCTGATTTTACAGCAGAGGATGAGTTAATCGAGGTAGTCATCAACGATAAATACCCCGATCAGAAAGTCAAAATTGGAGCTCGGCTGAGTTCTTTCGAGAGGGAAAAGCTGATAAAATTACTCAAAGAAAATCTGAACGCATTTTCCTGGATAGTCTCGGACATGCGAGGGGTTGAGGTCGACATCGATCTTCATCATCTTAACGTCGACTCTACTTTCAAGCCAATACAACAGCGAGCGCGCCAATTTTCAACTGAAAAAGAAGCGACGGTGAGAGTAGAGGTCGGGAAACTCCTGCAAGCGGGAATCATAAAAGAGCTTGCCTACCCTACTTGGTTGGCAAATGTGGTTATGGTAAAAAAGCACAATGGCAAATGAAGGATGTGCGTCGACTTCACAGATATCAACAAAGCTTGTCCGAAGGATCCTTATCAGCTTCCGTGAATTGACCGGTTAGTAGATTCTATTTCTGGCTTTGAAGTTTTAAGTTTCTTGGATGCATATTCTGGGTATCACCAAGTACGAATGGGTGAATTCAACAAAGAGAAAACGGCTTTCAGAGCCGCTGGAGGTTTATTTTATTATGAAATGATGCCATTCGGGCTGAAGAATGTGGGTTCGACTTATCAGCGAATGGTCAACAAGGTCTTCAGTTCACAAATAGGAAGAAATATGGAAGCATACATTGATGATATGGTCGTCAAATCCGCTGGGGACGATCACGCCGCGGACCTTCAAGAAACTTTCAACAATGTCCGCAAACACTCAATGAGACTCAATCCGGCCAAATGTACTTTTGGTGTCTAGGCAGGCAAATTTCTTGGGTTCATGGTTAGTCGTCGGGGCATTGAGGCTAATCCGGAAAAAATTCAAGCCTACAACTATCAAAGAGGTTCAGAGACTCAATGGCCGCATCATTGCTTTGGGTCGGTTCATATCCAAATCAGCGGAGAAGTGTCTTCCCTTCTTCAAAATTCTCAGAGGTGACAAAACTTTTTCATGGAGCACAGAGTGTTCGCAGGCGTTCCAGGCTTGAAGGAATATCTAGGGAAACCACCTCTTTTGGTTAGCCCTATAGAGGGAGATGTTTTGTTTTTGTACTTAGCGGCTTTGGACCGGGCTGTTGCCGCCGTTCTTGTCAAGGGGGCCGGAACCCTCCAAAATCCCGTTTATTATGTAAGCAAGGCTCTCAGTCCGGTGGAGAGTCGCTATTTTAATATTGAAAAATTAGCCTACTCGCTTGTCATTGCTGCCCGCAAACTCAGGGCTTACTTTACTTCACACACAATAATTGTCTTAACGGATAGTCCAATGCGCCGATACTCCATAAACCGGATCCGTCGGTCGACTCCTCGATGGGCTATCGAAATCACTGAGTTCGACATACAATATCAACCTAGAAAAGCTATCAAGGGTCAAACATTACCAGATTTTATTGTAGAGACAAGTTTCAGCTCGCCACAACCTAGTTCACCATTATCGCAAGAGCCCGCTGCGGCCAAGACTAAACCCAATCAATGTTGGCATTTATATGTCGATGGGGCATCTAATCGAAATGGTTGTGGGGCCGGAGTAATTTTGATGGAGCCCGGAACGACGGAGGAAATCGAAAAAGCTTTAAGGTTTGAGTTCCCGGCCACAAATAATCAAGCCGAGTACGAAGTAGTTATAGCCGGGCTCAAATTAGCAAAGGATTTAAACGTAGAAATTGTTGAAGTCTTTTGTGATTCCCAACTCATCGTCAACAAAATCTCAGGGGACTATGACACGCACTGTGGTATTCTCGAGAAGTATGGTGAGATTGTTCGACGACTAAAAGCTGGCTTCAACTATTACGAATTCATCAGAATTTGAAGAGAGGACAATGAGCGAGCAGACTATCTCTCCAAACTATCACTCAAAGAAGAGATTGCAGATCCTTCAATAATGATAGAGTACCTAGCCGTACCCGCTATAGAGGATACACAAATCATGGAAATCGACACACCAACTCCGACCACATGTTGGATCGATGAGGTCCAGGCTTACATTGAAACAGGCATATTACCAGATGGGGCGGACAAAGCTCGCGCACTTAGGAAAAGAGCAGCCAGGTATATTATAAACAATGGAATTCTGTACAGAAGATCCGCGACAAAGCCTCTATTGCGATGTGTTCGAGAAGAAGAAAGCAAGACAATCCTTATCGAGCTTCATCAAGGGGTATGCGGGGGCCATCCCGCTATCCGCTCCTTGGCACAGAAGGTCATAACCGCAGGGTATTACTGGCCGACAATCCTTAAGGATTCAGAAAAATTGGTTAAACAATGTCCAGAGTGTCAAAAGCATACGGACATCCCTCGGATACCATCCGTCGAACAGAGCATCGTAACCGCACCATGGCCTTTCGACATGTGGGGACTCGATCTCATCGGACCTTTTCCACCAGGAAGAGGCGGATGCAAAGTTATCATAGTAGCTGTGGATTATTTCACAAAATGGATTGAAGCAAAACCTATGGTCAAGATAACCGCGAAAGCGGCAGGTTATTTCTTACACGATCAGATCTTTTCACGTTTTGGCATCCCACGGGCAGTCGTATCAGATCACGGCCAACAATTCAGGAAAGACTTCTGAAATCTTTGTGAGGAATTCAAAGTTAAACACTGGCAGTCATCCGTAGCTTATCCTCAAGGAAACGGCCAAGCTGAGGCCGGCAACAAACAAATAATCAAGATGCTAAAGAAAAGCGTGGATGACAAGATTAAAGCAGGAGGATGGGTTGATGAGATACCCGATATACTTTGGGCACTCCGCACCACGATCAAAACACCCATAGGAGAAACTCCTTTTGCTCTTACTTATGGATAAGAGGCCATGACTCCCGTCGAAATGGCTCTTCCCAACATCAGGGTCGCATTATACGATCCAACGGATAACCTATTAAACAGGAAGATCGACTTGGATCTAGCAGAGGAAAGAATAGCGACTTATCATCGACTAGCGAACTACAAGCAGCTCGCCAAACAGCAACACGACAAGCGAATCCGCGACCACTCATTTAAGTCGGAGACTTTGTTCTCCGAAATAGAAAAGCAACGGGTATGGAGCCAGACAAAGGCAAGCTAACAGCAAATTGGGAAGGCCCTTATCAAGTCACAAGGGAGATCAAAAAAGGGACTTATGTGCTCAAAAATCATCAAGGTTATGAACTCAATAGACCTTGGCATGCGGACAACCTCAAAAGGTACTACATGTAATAAATCGGTTAGGGTTATGGCTATCCTCTCGTTTACGGCGTGAGTGGTTAAGCTTTCTTATTTGCTTGTAATCTTCACTCATCTAGCGGGATGAGTTGAAATTAATAAAGCCCGATTTTACATTTTCTCTTTGTATAAATTATTATGAGTATGCGCGGGTAAAAAAGAATTGTGTTCGAAAAATTTTCAGCAAAAACTTCGCCGAATAGGTGCTATATTTGGGAAAATTTAAAGCATCCACGAGAATCTAGCGAACAAGTTATTTCAGATAAGATTCAAAGGGGGCACATCTCAAAGATGAGTCCGCACAAGATCGACCTGAAATCTTATCTAAAACAAGGGGGCCGGATGCTATTATCATCGGACTCAATTTAGTCAATAAATTCGAGCAAGACAACAAGCATACATCAAAGCGAATAGAAAACAAACTTGTGAATAAAAATTATAAGTTGGACAAAAGAGCATACTAGTTATTACAGAAACAAATGTGCGGACAAAAAGTGCGGAAAAGAAAAGAGTTATACAAAGGCGGAATCAAAATAATGTTTTACAAAACAGAGGAGCACAAAATTTAAGAATTCTCAGGCCGCATCTCTTCATTATGGACATTCTCTTCGCGGAGAGAATGGTGCAGCATCTGATCAGCATTGGTCTCCGACTCAGTGGGCTCGGTCGACTTTTCACCGGGCTGCTCGACCTCTTCTTCAGCACGCTCGCCCTCTTCAGCAGCCGCCTCTCTCGCTTCAGTAGCCCGCCGCACACGCTCCCTTAAGTTCGACTCATCCACAGCGGGAACCACCCAATCGGGATCATACATTGGGACATAGCGCTGGAGCTCAATATCGGAGAAGGGTATGCGAGGGTGAAAGTCTCTAAGATGATCGGAGAAGGGATGAGTAAGGATCCATTCTTCTAAGACATCGAGGTCGGGAGTACCGCCATCGTGAGCCAGGACGCACCTTGCGATGTGATAAAACCCTTGATCATATCCCATCATAAAGTTTTCATCTCCAGCTGCTTTGCTAGCGGCCTCAATCTGACATCTGGGATACTCGAACTCAGATCCTCCAACTGTTTACGCAGATCTGCGCACACTGCTTGCTCGGCCTCCCAATGAGCTTGAGCCTCGGTAACTTTAAGCTTCATCTCCTTCATGGTCCGATCAACAGATTTACCCGGCTCCACGAGGTCAGAGTTAACTTTGTTGTTCTCGGCAAGCTGTGCCCTCAGCTTCTCATTCTCTGCCTCAGCCACACCTAGGCTACCGTGAAGACCAGCCGACACTTCATTTGCAGCAGCCAGAGCTTTCTTGGTATCCACCAACTCTTTCTAACATCAACGCTTTCAGAAATGGTGTTTCTATAATCATTAACGAACTGCGCCAAGCCAGTACCAACCTGAAAAAGAAGAGTAAACCGCGGGGTCAATATTGACTTAAGAAAAATGGTAATAAAAGAAATGAAAAACGAAAGCAAGAAAAGATGTTTACCATGCTCACCGTGGCGCCGTATAAACCCCACAGAGCGTCGATACTCCCAAGAAAGGCACGGCGGGGATCGGCTTGGTCCGCCATTACAACTCTGTCCGGAATCCCTCGACCAATCTCCAGCTGGATGTCATTAGGGAGACCCCATCTAAAATGCCTCAGGGGAGGCACGTCGGCAATGCCCCTTGAATTTTCCGCGCCATGGGCAGGTCGAGAGGCTGTTGCCGCATAAACTCTTTGTCCAACCAAGCAGCGGGACACCCTCTAGGCCCAGCAAGGACTCCAGCAAAAGGCACCACTGTCCTCGTGCCTGCCGAAACAGTCTCAGCGGCTACAGATTTTCCTTTACTTTTTTCAATGGCCTCTTTCCTCTAGGGATCATCGGTTCTGGATTTCTTGTGAAGAGGGACATCCTGCTTGCCGCTGTCGTCTCCTGCGGGCTCAATCTCCTCAACCGCAACCCTCTTCTTCTTATCACCCGCAGGCGGCTTCGTCAAAAGAGTTTGTTTCATGGTTTTGCCCGGAGCGGCTTTCTCTATTACTGGCGGCTGGGATGATTTCACGACCTTGGCTCCAGAAGATCCGGCTGCCGTCGTCTGTAAGTCGACCATGGGGAGGGATGTTTTGATACCCTTTAGCTCAGCGGCCCTCCTCAACTCTCCAGTGGTCTTCTTCTTTGTCAGCTGGCTACGTTGAGCTAATTTATCCATGGTACCTACGGTGAACAAGATTTATTAGCAACCAGAAGTTATGAAAAGAAACAAATTTTGAAAAGAACCAAAAACAATACAAGTAAAAATCCTACTCGGAGCTCGCATAGAGGGATCGCCGTTGCAGATAGCACACTGGGAAGGCATGCGCTTGCCGTGATGACACTCCCCTTACCAGTCTGGGTGAGTCGGCAGAGACTCGACTATAACCAAGGGATCGCCAACGCCGGCCCCAGAAAGTCCGGCTTGTCTAAGATAGGGCTGGCCGACGTCCAGCAACAACCTCATGTTAAACGCTCGGGCTTGAGGTTCACCTTTGCGGGTATAACCCAGATCTTCTTTCATCTCCGATATAAAGGTGTCATCATCAAATTGAGTGTTTATTTTTACCAAGTGTTCGGTCTTAACCGAGTTCACCGGTAGCTTCTCGAACGGCCATCCTACCCGGGATTCAACCTTCATACACCTCTTGTCCCAGTCCTCTACCTTGTCCGGAAGATCGAATAGTAAACGGGGCCTCCCATGGCTTGATCTACTATGCGGCTGAATTTGACCGGCCCCGCCTTTCCGGGAAAAACTATAAAAGTATAAGAGCACCGGCATCGACGGTTCGCGTCCGCTCAACCTACTGATTATGATAAAAGACATAACCATGCGGACGACCCCTAGGCTAAGGTCGCAGGGCATCACCTGCAGCTCCTCCATGAAGTTAACAAAAAAATGGGTCAAAGGGAGGTTTGAGCCCGGCCGCAAAGTGGTCATAGTGTAGCCACAGATAGTCTTGTTGCTCCCGACCACAAACCCACGACACGTTGGTCGCACCCATACTGGCAAAACGATAGTCCGCTGAGATATCGTACGCTCCCAACGCCAAGGTATAATCTTCTCGATCTTTGAACTCCTTCCATCGAGATATAAGATCGCTGTCTGCTCGCTTTTGCTCTGTGAGTTCATTCTCACGGTAGCGGACCTTTTCTTGGGAGCCCTTTTGTTCTTGGCGGGCTCATCGGCGGTTACGGCTTTCCTCTTGGACAATACCGCCTTTGGAGATTTCCTTGGTTTCTCCGACGGATCAACAATTTCCACGGCTTCCTTGAGCTTGCCACTACGTTTGGCGGCTCCAGTGTGTAGAGTTTTCTCCATCCTGGTAATAAGTCCGCTCAGTACTATATTGTCGTCGTCTTCGACCTCGCCTCCAGTAGCGCCCTCATCGATAACCGAGACCTCTGGGTCGGATTCTACATTAATGGGCCCTGGATTTTCATCCATCTCTTATTCAACGTCGCTGGAGCTAGCATCTTCCATGCTCACCTCCTCTGACCCATAGCCCGCAGCGGCCCTAGCCTCTTCGTCTGATTGTGTGTGCTCTGATGACATTCTGGAAAAGAAAAAAGGGCAAGGTGGATCAGTTTATCATCCGGACATGGAAATCGGGCCGAGGTGAAAGCAATCACACCCCGACACCTCGCCCTTCCATCTTCCTTAGCAAATACAAACTCCCAGAAAACCCCCCAATTTCTCAGAAAAAAAACCCTAAATGCACATTCAAAAGCATAGACACAAATACTTGAACAATAGCAAGCAATCATAATCAAAGCATACACATGCAATGGTTCTTCTGAGAGAAAAGAGCCATAAATTGCAGAAAAACATAAACGGTTGGGGCTCATGGCATTCATCATAGGGAGGTAAAATTACAGAGGCAAAAATCACACATTCGACATTTTAGCAAAAAGAATGGGAGAAATAAGAGCATAATCGAATCGACAAACAATAAAGGAGTGAAGTTTCATACCTGATTGATAATGAAGGTGATAGAGCGTTGAGCTTTGACTAAGAAAGAGCACTCGCCGGAGCCTGCTTGCAATCGCCGGAGTTTCCTTTGCTTTATCGCCGGAGAAGTTTATCAGAGAAAAGAGAGGGGAAAAGTGGAAGAGTTGGGGGTGACTCCTCTATTTATAGAGGGAAAATTAGGGGGAACGACGCTTGGGGTTTTAAATTTTGAAAGTAATAATGACTGGAACGGTTACCGATCTATCTCCGCCAATCAGAGCAAAGGACGGTTCAGTTCCAACCGTCGTGCCAGTGCATGTGACTGATGTGACGTTTCGTGTACCGATACATCCGTTTACATTTTCCATCCGTTCAAATCCCTCCTGGCGACCATCAGCTTATCCAAAGAAGAAACAACCTCAACGTTTTATTATCTCCAAATATTACTTTAAGCGGCTAGTATCAATCAATGCCCGCTGTGGCTTATTTTGACAAAACATCTCTGATAGAGCGCTATCACTTGAATGAGCCCGACAGAACGTTGTCGGCAATCAAGCCTGTCTGCTGCAATGCACAGCATATAAATCGGTAATTCGCTACGCGATACTAACACTGATTCAAGCCCGATAGAGCATTATCGGCGATCAAGCCTGTTCGCTACAAATGCACAGCATATAGCTAGTGGTTTTCACCAACACTGGTTCAAGCCCGATAAGACAGTATCGGCATGCCTCTGTCACGAGCGACCACAAATAGAGCTTCATCTAAAGTTATTCTTCAAGTTCTACTCTCCGCCTTGGCGGACACGCCAGGCACAGAGTAGGGGGCCATTGATATACCCGGATCGGGATGGGGCCCTGTTCATCCATATTGGGCCTACCATCTTGGCCCATCAACATAGGTAATGGGCTTTTATCTCCGCTGGCCGCTGCCACCGCCATCTCCTGCCCGCTAGCTACGAGCCGGGTCCTGTCCGCCAACAGTAAGCCGGATCTTGTCCGCCAGTCATATGTCGGACCCATCTTCTCCATGTGATTTCTATCCATATAGTCAAGCTTAGTTCAAGACAAGGCACAACTGAGTCCGCTGCTCGCCATACTTATCAATGGTCGCTGATCGTTGCCCGCCATCCTTATTGATACAGCTGGCCAAAACAGCTGGTCGCTCCTGATAGCTGGCTAGGACACTTGTATTACATGCATACTTAACTTAGCTATGTACTCTCAGTTGTCTTGTCGATGAACAGTAGACCGACTTACTTTTTAGCCTATAAATATGGGATCAAATTGTAATAAGAAGAGGTCAATCTCTCAAGCTTTAAGCTATAATCTAATATAAGCAGAAACTCTGCCAATTTGTCGACTACTTCACTTGTTCTTCATAAAGCACTTATCCGCCACCATTGTTTTTTATCGTCATCGTGTTCACACAGGTAAAATCACAAACATCAACCTTATATCCTCAAGATAAATGTTGTTACCGCAAATCCGGTGTTCAGCGCAACATCAGGTTGGAACAGGAGGTACAGGCTGCTGAGTTACAAACAGCACCTGGACAAAGGTTGGAACCAAATTTGGGTTTGGAGGAAACCCCTGCTGTTGTTGAAGAGGCTGCTGTAGTGGAGCCTACTGAAGGAGACAAGGCCACTGTAGGGAAAGATAGTCAGCAGGCTGCTGTTGTTGATGAAGATGAGCAGCTGCTAGACTATGACTACAGTGATGAGGATTTTCAAAGGCCTGAAGAAGAAAATGTTGATGATGAACCTCAACAGGCATTTGTACCAATTTTTGAGCAACCTGCACAAGATCCAATAATGGAGGATATTCTTGGTGCTATGGTTGAGGAAGGACCTGCCCCTCCTGGGAGAGATATGAGTAGAGCAATGGTCATCAGCAGACAAAGGGCACAATATAATGTAGAAGAACCTGCTGATGGAGTTGTTGGAAATATGACTGATGGAGTACCAGCAATGGTTGTAAATGAGTTGAGAACTGTCAGGAATAATATTACAAACTTAAGAACTCAACTTTACAGGCAAGAGCAGAGATTGGAAGATTTAATGAATTTGGTGGAGAATAGAAGGAGGACCACTGAAACTGTTGCCTCCAATATTACTTCCACACAATATGCTCTAGCTGATCTTGCTATGGATGTTAAGGGAATTAAGCAAGGAAATACACTGAAGGACAAGTTTCTGAAAGAACAATTTGAATCCATTCATAAGAAACTTGACAAACTTTCTGAATCACCTAAGCCTGCTGAGGCTACTGTTGCACCTAACCCTGCTGTACCAGATCCTAAAATCACTTAAAGGATAACACTGCTGGAGCAAACAATGCAAGAAAGGATCACAGCTATTGACACTAGGACTTAAATTATTGAAGGTCAAATGAAAACCTAGTGATCACACATGAGAGTGTACATGGCCTGCTGACCCGTTTTGTTGATGATGTCAATAAGGGGGAAGAGCAAACAGCAGAAGCAAAAGAAGCTAAAAGGATTTTTGCAAAGAAGATATGGGAAGCTGATACAAATGCATATAGAGAACCCGCTCCTGGCAGACTTCCACTCACAGATGATCTTCTCAAACAGTACAAGAAGGTATACTACAACTGAAGGAGACCCTATTATGACAAGGGATTTCATAAAGGTCTTAACTCATTTTTGAGTTTAAAATTTTGGGAAGCAAGAGTTAAAGCCATGAGTGCTTCAAGAAGAAGTGGAAGAGGTGGAAGAGGTGGTAGAGGTGAAAGTAGTTTACCTACCACAAATGCAAAGGAATCACTGAATGAATTCAAGGGAGTTTACATGAAGTTAGGATTCAGGGTACATCAGATAAATCTAACTCTTCCTAAAGCTTGGCATTGGTGGAACCAAGTGAATCCTCACATTGACTTCTCTCTGATTGAAAATGACTGGATGAGAGAGATGATCATGGAAATAAGAGCTTACCAAGAACAAGCAGAGAAAGCAAGAGAGGAAAGGGAAATAAGACAGTAGATCAGCATACTTATCTGTTTTATCTTTGCTGATGCTAGACTGTAATAATTTTTGAGCAAATGATTATAATGAGAATTGACTAAGTTTGTTTTGTTTTTATTTTTAATCTTTTTGCTTTGCTCTTAGGAGAGGGTTTGGCATCATCACCAAAAAGGGGGAAATTGTTGGACTTATTTCTGAGTTTTAGTGATGAGTGCCAGACTAGCTGTTATAGTGCAAAGGCAAAAAGATGTCTAGATCAAATGTATAGGTTTATTAGATTTTGATCTTTGTATAGGTTTGATCAAACAAGCACTGTAATGGTCAGCTGACTTATATCAGCAGACTGGTCTATATCAGTAGGGTAGCTAGGTCAATAGACTAGTCAGGAACCTGCTGAATACTGAAGGCTGAGGTCTCAAACTCAGTAAATGAAGGCTAAGGGATCAAACTTAGTAATCAAAGTCAAGGATATGGAATCAGAATTTAGGGAAGTCTGTGATGACCTAAACTGATTACATATACCTTGTGTACAAGGTCTAAGTTCCACAAGTTGAATGGTGATTGGAACTTAGTTATGATCAAAAAGGTGTAATCTAACTTCAGAAATAAAAGTTAGATAAAATAAGTCAGCTGCATTCTGTTTTAAACACAACAACTTATAGTTCAGCAGACTGATAGGTATTTCAGCAGACTGATGAACCTCCTGATACATATACCTCGATTAATTCAAGATTACATTGGAAGATTACATGGATAAGGACAGCTAACAACCTCTGATTTATCAAACAAATCAATGGTTGAGATTAAAAGAGCGTTGGGATGATTCAGGATTTTATCCAATGGTTACAAGTCAAAGGATGGACAGACTGTACACTGCCAAAAAGGATTCTGACACTGTCAGTCCTATGAATAGTGACAGAAAGCAAGTCAAATGGGACAAAACATGGAACGGCTATATTTGAATTTCAAATATAAGTCACAAGGACTCCTAACTATAAATAGAGGACTTCTAACTCAGAAAAAGATGATGATTTACAAGAGAAAAAGACAGATAATCCTGAGCTGCATTTTATTATCAAGAAAAGCACCCTGCATAACTTACTGAGCTTAAGGCTACTGATCCAGAGAAAATCTTCAAGTGTATTCTGTATTCAAGCTACATCAAGTTTACACACTTGAAGACTACAAGCTGCTGATTATATCATCCTAATCAAGCTGCTGCAACTGAATCATTTACTTGATTCATTCTTTATTTTACAAAGAACCCAAGAAGCACGGTGAAGCACTTTTGTGTGAAAGATCTTGTTGTTTGTGGTGGAGTGGTGAAGAGGCAATCCTACCCTTCAAGGACCGGTGGAAGACTTTGGAGCAAAGCAATCCTACTGTTCCTAGTTTTCGGTTGTGAAGCCATAGTTATTGGTGAAGGACAAGCAACCTTAGGAATCTTTGTAACAGCTACATGAAAGATCTCAAGTGAATTACCTCCAACATCACAGGAGAAGAGTGGACTGACAGGATTACACCACCGGGAACCAATATAAAATCTGCCTACTTACTTTCTGCACTTACATTCCGCATTTAGCTTATTATACACATCAACCTACTGAATCTAGCAACTGAACTCACACACATACACTACTGAGTATCTAATACTTAGTATCATATTTAACAACAAGTAATAAGGCTTAATTTTTTATTGTTGGTCCCTTGAAAAGGCTTTGGTTAAGTTTAGAGGGGGGGGGGGGTGAATAAACTTAACACTTAAAACTTTTGGAGTTAACAAATTTAGCAACTTCAGCAGCCTACTGATACCTCAGTAGTTTGCTGACACCTCAGTAGCCTGCTGATACACAGTAGTCTACTGCGTTGATTTTACTGAATTTATGCAGCGGAATTATATAAAAAATTAAGCCTTGTTACTTGTTACCAAATATGATACTAAGTATTAGATACTCAGTAGTGTATGTGTGTGAGTTCAGTTGCTAGATTCAGTAGGTTGATGTGTATAATAAACTAAATGCAGAATGTAAGTGCAGAAAGTAAGTAGGCAGATTTTATAGTGGTTCCAGGTGGTGTAATCATGTCAGTCCACTCTTCTCCTGTGATGTTGGAGGTAATTCACTAGAGATCTTTGATGTATCTGTTACAAAGATTCCTAAGGTTGCTTGTCCTTCACCAATAACTATGGCTTCACAAACTGAAAACTAGGAACATGTAGGATTGCTGCTCCAAAGTCTTCCACTGGTCCTTGAAGGGTTGGATTGCCTCTTCTCTAGCTCCACCACAAACAACAGTCTTTCACACAAAAATGCTTCACTGTCCTCAGCAGGTTCTTTGTAAAATAAGGAATGAATCAAGTAAATGATTCAGTTGCAGCAGCTTGATTAGGATGAAATAATCAACAGCTTGCATTCTTCAAGTGTGTAAACTTGATGTAGCTTGAATACATGACACACTTGAAGATTTTTGTTGGATCAGTAGCCTTATGCTCAGCAGGGTGATAAAATGCAGCTCAGAGTTATCTCTTGTATTTTCTTAATTTTCATCATCTTTTTCTAAGTTGGAAGTCCTCTATTTATAGGTAGGAGTCCATGTGACTTGTATTTGAAATTCAAATATGACCGTTCCAGGTTTTGTCCCATTTGGCTTGCTTTCTGTCACTATTCATAGGACTGAAACTGTCAGAATCCTTTTTGACAGAATGCAGTCTGTCCACACTTTGACTTGTAACCATTGGATAAAGTCCTAAATCATCCCAACGTCTTTTTAATCTCAGCCATTGATTTGTTTGATAAATCAGAGGTAGTTGGCTGTCCTTATCCATGTAATCTTCCAATGTAATCTTGAATTAATCGAGGTATATATATCAGCAGGTTCATCAGTCTGCTAAAATACCTATCAGTCTGTTGAACTATAATTTGATGTGTTTAACACAATGCAACTGACTTCTTTTATCTAACTTTTATTTGTGAAGTTAGATTACACCTTTTTGCAAATAACTAAGTTCCAATCACCATCCATCTTAAGGAACTTAGACCTTGTACACAAGGTATATGTAATCAGTTTATGTCATCACAGACTTGCCTAAATTCTGATTCCATATCCTTGACTTTAATTACTAAGTTTGATCCCTTAGCCTTCATTAAATGAGTTTGAGCCCTCAGCCTTCAGTCTTCAGCAGGTTCTTGACTTGTCTACTGACCTATCTACCCTACTGATATCGATCAGTCTGCTGATATAAATCAGCTGACCATTATAGTTCTTGTTTGATCAAACCTATTCAAAGATCAAACTCTAATAAACCTATAAAGTTGATCTAGACATCTTTTTGCCTTTGCACTATTACAGTTAGTCTGGCACTCATCACTAAAACTCAGAAATAAGTCCAACAATTTCCCCCTTTTTGGTGATGATGCCACTACCCTCACCTAATAGCAAAGCAAAAAGATTAAAACAAAAATAGAACAAATGCCAGTCATTTCTCATTATAAACATTTGATCAAGGTATTACAGTCTAGATATAGCAAAGATGAAACAGATTAAGTGTGCTGATCTACTGTCTTCTTTCTTTATCTTGTCTAGCCTTCTCCACTTGCTCTTGGTAGGCTCTTATCTCTTCTATCATCTCTCTCATCCATTCATTTTCAATCAGAGTGAAGTCAATGTAGGAATTCACTTCTTTCCACCACTTCCATGCTTTAGGTAGGATGAGATTGATTGATTGACTCTGAATCCCAGTTTCATGTAAAGTTCTTTGAATTCATTAAGTGAGTCCTTAGATTTTGTGATAGGCAAACTCCTTTCACCTCTACCACTTCTTCCACCTCTGTAACTTGACCTCAAGGCTTTAACTCTTGCTTCCCAAAACTTTAGGCCCAAGAATGAATTCAAACCTTCATGAAATCCCTTGTCATGATAAGGTTTCCTTCTGTTGTAGTACTCATTCTTGTATTGTTTAAGGAGATCATCAGTAAGTGGAATTCTGCCAGGTGCAGGTTCCCTGAATGCATTAGTGTCATTCTCCCATTTTTTCTTAGCAAAAATCCTTGCAGCCTCTTTTGCTACTGCTGTTTGGCCCTCTTCCCCCTTAGTGATATCATCAACAAACCGGGATAGCAGGCCATGAATACTCTCCTGTACAATAACCAGATTACTCAGTTGTCCTTCCATAATTTCAGTTCTTGTATCAACTGCTGTAATCCTTGATTGCAAAGTTTTATCCAGTAGATTAATCCTCTCAGTAAGCTTAGGATCCAGTCCAGCAGATTGAGATGTTCCAGCAGCCTCAGCAGGCTTAGGTGTCTCAGCAAGTTTATCAAGTTTCTGGTGGATAGCTTCAAGTTGATCTTTCAGAAACTTCTCCTTCATTGTATTACTTAGCTTGATTCCTCTCACTTCCAGGGTAAGGTCTGCAAGAGCCTACTGATTTGAAGTAATGTTGGATGCAACTGTTTCTGTAGTCCTCCCTCTATTTTCCACTAAATTTATCAGATCTTCAAATCTCTGCTCTTGTCTGGCAAGTTGAGTTCATAGATTTGCAATATCATTTCTCACTGTCCTCAACTCTTCCATGACATGTGCTGGTACCCCACCAGCCATTCCTCTATTAGCTCCATCAGCAGGCTCTTCTACATTGTATTGTGGCCTATGTCTGCTGATAACCACTGCAAAACTCATATCCAATCCAGCAAGGTTAGGTCCTTGATATTCCTCCAGAATAGGATCAAGAGCTGGTTCTTCAAGAATAGTTACAAATGCCTGTTGAGGTTCATCATCAACATTTTCTTCTTCAGGCATTTGAAATTCCTCATCACTATAGTCATAGTCCAGAAGCTGCTCATTCTTATCAACAACAGCAGCCTGCTGACTATATTTTCCTACAGTGGCCATGTCTCCAACAGGCTCCACTTCAGCAACCTCTTCAACAACAACATCGGGGGTTTCCTCCAAACCCAAATCTGGTTCCAACCTTTGTCCAGGTGCTGTTTGTAACTCAGCAGCCTGTAACTCCTGTTCCAACCTGTGTCCAGGTGCTGTTTGTATCCCAACAACCTGTACCTCCTCTTCAGCTCTTTGTTCTGGTACAATTTATGCCACAACAACTTGATCAGGGAATATGTCCATGTTTTCTTGTTGAAATTTCCCAATATCACCAATCCTTCTCAGATAATTTGCAGTTTTGGTTAAGGTGTCCTCAGTGTCAATCCAGCATTGATATTGAACAGAATCCTCAGAACTGACACTTGGCCCAATATGATCAGTGACCCTTTCTTCATCCAAAACTTCATTCTGCTGATCTTCAGCAGACTTACCAGCCTCAGTAGGTCCATCTTCTTCACCATCAGTAGATTCTTGACCAGTGGCTTCATCAGTTGTTCCTCTAGCCACTCTACTGGTCTCCCCAGGGAACATGGGGGGGGGGGTCATCATCAGAATCAGATGAATCACTGTTAGGTGTGTACTTTGGATCTCTGAACATAATTGCTCCACTTTTCTTTCCTTCATCCAACAGATCCATCAGCCTAGATTGCATCATGGTTGTATTTATTAAGTCCAATAGGTTGTCCACACCCAGCTGATCAAATGCCCATTATTCAAATCCACTCATTGGATCAGCAGCTGGTTTCTGTTTCTTGTAGAATCCAAACTTCCATTGGAAATATTTTTGCACTTTTCGGAAGTTAGGATCTACTTTGTCCTTCTTAGATGCCTTCTCATATGGCATAGATGGCTTTATGGGGGCAGATTCAACACCTTGCTGACCTCCAAAGGTCCCAACAAGTAAGCTCAAAGTTTCTTCAATTGATGCATGTAGGTCAGTAGGTTGCTCTGGTTGTACATTTGTACCTACTACCTCCATCTGCACCACACTTTCTTCCCCCTGACTTATATGCTCATCAGCAGGGTTAACAGCAGACTGTTCTTCCCCCTGAACTATTGCAGGAATTGCAGGGTCTTGTACAAGTGTTTCCACTTCCACAGCAGGTGTAGCCTCAGTGGTTTGCGGTGGTTGTTCAACAAGTTGCTCAACAACAACTTGGGCAAATTTAGAAGGCTCAGCAGCCTTAGCAGGTGAGGATTCTGTAGCTTCAGCAGATTGCTCAACAACAACCTCTACATCCTTAGTAGGCTTTATAATGGTTATAGGTTCAGCGTCAATAGCATCTTCTACTTCTGCTTGAAAAAGTTAGTATCTCACTTAAGGCACAAGGTCATGTCTAGTTCCATATGTGTTAGGTGTTATTACCACTTCAAGGGATGTTCTCATACTAATATAGTATACTTAGTTTCATTAGTATACTTTTTTTCATTAATTAAGGCACAAGAAAAAGTTAGTATCTCACTTAAGGACAACGTCATGTCTAGTTCCATGTGTGTTAGGTATTAATACCATTTCAAGGGATGGTCTCATACTAATATAGTATACTTACTTTCATTAGTATACTTATTTTCATTAAGGCACAAGAAAAAGTTAGTATATCACTTAAGGCACAAGGTCATGTCTAATTCCATATGTATAGGTGTTAATACCATTTCAAGGGATGTTCTCATACTAATAGAGTATACTTAATTTCATTAGTATACCTTTTTTCATTAAGGCACAAGAAAAAGTTAGTATCTCACTTAATATAGTACACGTTTTTCCATTAAAAACTAATACTATTTCCTAAAACTAAGTCTTTAGCACTTACCACTCATACTTCTTCAATGTTAGACAAAACTAGTTTATGTTCTTCATCATCATGCTAGACATAGCATCATGTTCTTCAACACTTTTCCAAAACATACACATGGCCAAGATTAATACACTACTTAATACACTACTACTTGACGAAATAAAATTTCAAGTCAATCACACACATATACTAGTCAATCACACACTTTATATAAGATGTTTCAAACAAGGAAACAAAGACCAGATGTTAAAGAGACTTTCTTTTTTCCCTTTTAACACTTAAAACACTTTCATTCTAAGTGTAAGTGTGATCAATATTTCCAATAACAATGGTCTCTGAAACAGAGCCATTTTCAGTACCATTTTGGGTAGAACAACACCCTTATACACGATCAAACCATAAATATGGACAATTTCATTACTACCAACAAAAACTTTCCCAACTTCTCAAAACTACAATACCAAATCAACAATACCAAAGTTTACTACAATCGAACAATACCAAATTTATAACCAAGTCCTTCTACACCAATAAATCTCACCATAAGCATCAATCTCACCATCAAGCATCAATCAATCTCAACATGAACATATACATGAAAAAATGCTTACCTACATCATACTCATACACTATCAACTACACTACACTTACTACACACTCACTACACACCATTCACTACACACACACATTAAAAAATTATCACTACACTACTTGTTTTTAAACTAAAACTAATTAGGGCAAGATTATGTCAATGAAAAAACGAATCGAACCCCGAGATTCAAATCAATCGCTTAACTTTGGGTTGTATTGAGATCAATCGCTCATTATCGAACCCCGAGATTCAAATCAATCGCTTTATAATGAACTGACGATCTATAGTAGATAGTACTATCAGAATGATCTGTAAGGAAATATATCGGATTGAAATCACTTAATCGATTTTGGATCTCGGGATTGAGATTAATCGCTCGTTAACGAACCCCGAGATTCAAATCAATCGTTTCATAGCGAATTGACGATCTATAGTACATAGTACTTTCAGAATGATCTAAAAATAAAGATATCGGGTTGAAATCACTTAATCGATTTCGGATCTCGGGATTGAGATCAATCGCTCGTTAATGAACCCCGAGATTCAAATCAATCACTCGATAGTGAACTGACGATCTATAGTAGATAGTACTTTCAAAATGGTCTGTAAGGAAAGATATAGGTTTGTCATCACTTAATTGATTTCGGATCTCGGGATTGAGATCCATTGCTCGTTAAAGAACCCCGAGATTCAAATCAATCGTTCCATAGCGAACTGACGATCTATAGTAGATAATACTATAGAATGATCTATAAAGAAAGATATCGGGTTGAAATCACTTAATCGATTTTGCATCTCGGGGTTGAGATCAATCGCTCGTTAACGAACCCCGAGATTCAAATCAATCGTTTCATAGCGAACTGACGATCTATAGTAGATAGTACTATCAGAATGATCTATAAAGAAAGATATCGGGTTGGAATCACTTAATCAATTACGGATCTCGGGATTGAGATCAATCGCTCGTAACGAACCCCGAGATTCAAATCAATCGCTCGATAGCGAAATGACGATCTATAGTAGATAGTACTTTCAGAATGATTTGTAAGGAAAGATATCGGGTTGAAATCACTAAATCGATTTCGGATCTCGGGATTGAGATCAATCGCTCGTTAACGAACCCCGAGATTCACATCAATCGTTCTATAGCGAACTAACATCTATAGTAGATAGTACTATCAGAATGATCTATAAAGAAAGATATCGGGTTGAAACCACTTAATCGATTACGGATCTCGGGATTGAGATCAATCGCTCGTTAACGAACCCCGAGATTCAAATCAATCCTCGATAGCGAACTGACGATCTATAGTATATAGTACTTTCAGAATGATCTGTAAGGAATGATATCGGTTTGAAATCACTTAATCGATTTCGGATCTCGGGATTGAGATCAATCGCTCGTTAACGAACCCCAAGATTCAAATCAATCGTTCCATAGCGAACTGACGTTCTATAGTAGATAGGACTATCAGAATGATCTATAAATAAAGATATTGGGTTGAAATCACTTAATCGATTTCGGATCTCGGGATTGAGATCAATCGCTCGTTAACGAACCCCGAGATTCAAATCAATCGCTTGATAGCGAACTGACGATCTATAGTAGATAGTACTTTCAGAATGATCTGTAAGGAAAAATATCGGTTTGAAATCTCTTAATCAATATCAGATCTCGGGATTGAGATCAATCGCTCGTTAACGAACCCCGAGATTCAAATCAATCGCTCGATAACGAACTGACGATCTATAGTAGAGAGTACTATCAGAATGATCTGTAAAGAAAGATATCGATTTGAAATCACTTAATCAATAACGAATCTCGGGATTGAGTTCAATCGCTCGTTAACGAACCCCGAGATTCAAATCAATCGCTCGATAAGGAACTGAGAATCTATAGTAGAGAGTACTATTAGAATCACCTGTATATTATCGTTCGATAAAGGAATTTTTATAAAAAATAATGTATTTTATATTTTAACGCAATGCGTATTAGAATATGTTTATTAAAAAAATTGTTTTTATTTAAAGGGACGGCATAGTCGTCCCTTCAAACGAGAACTTTTATAAAAAAATGAATCTTATTTATTAACACAACGTCTTATGTTAAAAAAACATTTAATTTTCTTTATTGGGACGACAAACGTCGTCCCTAAAAACCAAAAAAATTTATTATTGTTTCGTATCACATATTATTTTTTGGAAATAAAATTTTTCTTTTAAAGGGACGACAATGTTGTCCCTAAAAACAAAAAATCTAATATATTTTTTCATATAATATATTATTTTCTGGAAATGGTTTAATGGGACGACAATATCGTCCCTTTAAATAGGCCTGCCCACATGGAATTCCAAGCTGGCACGGTAGGGTTAATATTTAATTTATTGGGACGACATTGTCGTCCCTTTAAAGTTTCCCTCTAAAAAATCCGCTAAAAAGGTTGACCATTTTTGAATTCATTTAAAGAGACGACAATATCGTCCCAATAAAGATTTTTCCAGGGACGACAATGTCGTCCCTTTAAAGTTCGTCCCTGTAAACAAGTTTTCTTGTAGCGGAAGCTGGTACACTTGGCTGCACTTGCTGCTGTTCGTTCGACAACCACATGACATGCAATTTTCTGATGCTCTAAAGAAATAGGTGCTGCTTGCAACATGTCTTGGGTATAAAGGCTCTTTTATTGATCTATTCCAAAACCAGATTTGCTAGTGGTTGAATCTTGCACCATAATTTTTGGTGTAGCTTGCATTTGGCAGGTTTCTGCATTTACACCTATTCCCTACATTTTTGCGTTCCGTGGAATGGTTTTCCCCTGTTCTTGACATGAAAAAGACTTAGAGGCATTAGGCCCATAACAAATGTGCCATTATCAGTCTTCTGTATATCTATGTCCTGCCTAGCATCCCCGAATTTTTGGGGCGTGTAAGTGTGCTGTATTTCAGGGTTTTTACTGTGCAAAAGTGATCTTGGCGTCCTATATGACAACAATAATTACAGTATGAGGGTAAAGATGTTTCAAGCTCAACTGCCTGCCAAAACGTTGTCCCTGTTTCACTTTGAACCCAAACACGAGATGGCAACAAATTCATCAAATCTATCTCTACATGTACTCTTGCAACGGATTTTTTTTGGGAATTTTCTGATATTATGATATAAATTTTGTTTTGAGAGAGGTTTGGTGAAAAATAAGAAGTTACGAGCTAGTTTTTTTGACATTTAATGATAGACCACATGCAAGTTGGCACAGGGCACCCACGCCTCATTCAAATTTCATACGCCACATGTAAATTAACATGGGTTGAACACGTCCCGTGCAATTTGAACCTTACGTGTAAATTAAAACGGGTTTGTAACATTTTAAATTGCAAGTAGCTTGCCTAGACCCCGTGATATTTTGCACGGGTTGGGCCCAGCCCGTGAAAAATTAAACGCGGGACTCGAAAAAAATATAATGTCTGAAACGACTTGAAAATAAATACGGAGCCTTACGGGCTCCTGGTTCTATATTTTCTGGTATTTTGCGTGGTAATATCATTGCGTGGTAATATCACTAGAAAAAGAGAGAGAGAGAGACTTACCCATTGTTATAAAACTGATGGAGATAACTTCAGATGCAAGAAACAGAAACAGAAGCAATCAAACATAAACAATCAAAGGAGATAACAGAAACAAGAAGAACACAGATTTAACGTGGAAAACCTCTCAGTAGGAGAGGTAAAAAAACCACGGGCAGAAAAGAGATGTTTTTATTATGCACTGAATTTTTACAGATTTCAACACACACAGATAATGAGACAACAACTGTATTTATAGGCACAATCCCTAAACCCTAGCCGCAAGGAATCTTTGTCTGATGCACCATAAATACCCCTACACGTGTCCTCCTTTTAATGACACTGTATAGCTGTCACATAACAGAATTAACAGATGTGGGACCCTGCTGTATTCCAGTACTCAGCAGACTATCACCCTGTCGACGAAGCCTCGGTAGACTCCACCCTGCGATGCACGAATTGAATACACCTCTCATTGTCCATCACACGGTGAGTCTTCGATTGGTTCCACCGGATGTAGAGTTTAAGTCACTTTCCGACAAATCTCCACCTTGACTTCAACTCTCACTAGAGTCAAACAGATTGCATAACCGGATGTACTTGTACCGGATGCATTCGTCAATGCCGGATGTACTTGTACCGACTATCTCCACAGCATCCACTCCACTGATCTGCCCTCAGTAAAGTTTCCAGAAACAGATTATAAGCTTTGAATATTCAGTAAGTCCAGGCAAAGCTGGAACTTACTCTGCTGAACTAGTTTAATGAACATATCAACAGGATTCTCCTTTGTGCCAATCTTCTTCACCACAACCCTCTTCTCATTCCTCAAGAAATGATACCTGACATCAATATGCTTGGTTCTCTCATGATGAACACGATCCTTGGCTAAACATATTGCACTAAGATCTGTCACAATATATATATCACCGATCCCGATGCAACCCCAAATCACCGACTATCCCCTTCAACCGGATACCCTCCTTAGTCGCTTCGGTAAGAGCCATGTATTCGCTTCGGTAGTTGATAAGGCTACCGTAGCTTCGAAGAGTAGCTTTCCACCGACCCTTTGCATTTCCCAATGTAAACACATACCCGGTCATTGATTTTCTACCGTCAACATCACCGCATAATCGCATCACGGTAACTTTGTGACCGGACCGATATCACCTCCATAAATGAGACCAACATCATTTGTACCTCTCGGGTACATTCGAATATCCTTTTAACGACTTTCCGAGTGTTCCTTACCAGGTTGAGCCATAAACCCGCCGACAACACCGACCGCCCGAGCAGATCGGGCCTAGTGCACACCATGGCATACATCGATCGCCAACCGCACTAGCATAGGGAACTTTTGACATATACTCCTTCTCTTGTTGGACCGTGAAGCATAAACATACAAATGAACATTTGATGACATAGGAGTATCTATTGGTTTTGCAGCAGACATCCCAAACTTGGCCAATATCTTCTGCACATAACCTTGCTGAGACAAGAATAATTTCTTCTGACTTCTATCTCTCCAGATCTCCATCCCCAAGATTTTCTTGGCTGCACCTAAATCCTTCATTTCAAACTTAGCACTAAGAAGGTTCTTCAGATTTTGAACATCAGACTTCCTTGCTGCAGCTATCAGCATGTCATCCACATACTGAGGAACAAGATAGATATATGATCCATCTTTCAACGGATCGTGGTATACACACAATGGTCATAAGGACTTCGTTGTAACCCGTGAAGCATAAACTGTCAAACCTTTTATACCACTGCCTTGGAGCTTGCTTCAAACCATACAATGATCTCTTCAACTTGCAAACATAACTTTCTTTGCCAGAAACTTGAAAACCCTCAGGCTGTGTCATGTATATCTCCTTATCTACCTCACCATGTAGAAAAACAGTTTTCACATCTAATTGCTCAAGTTCCGGATCCGCTTTGTGCCACCATTGCTAGTAACACCCCGATTGAAGTGTGTCGACCACCGGTGAAAATATTTCATCAAAGTCAACCCCTTCCTTTTGACCGAATCCTCTTGCAACCAAACATGCCTTATACCGACCCCTTCGCCTTAGTTATTCCTTCCTTTTTCTTGAAAATCCATTTACAAGTCACAACTCCCTTGTCGGTAGGTCGTTTGACTAATTCCCAAGTCGATTCTTCAGTAATGACTCCATTTCATCTCCCGTGGCAGCATGCCACTGAGATGCTTCTGTACATGTCACTGCTTCCCTGTAAGTAGTAGGTTCAACAACCTCTACTTCTTCTGCAACTTGGAGTGCATATCCAGCCAAATCATCATATCCATATCTCCTTGGAGGTATCCCAACATTAGATCTTATAGCACCGCCGGCGCCTAGACTCGCCGATCAATGTTTGTATGACGCCCTGCTGAGGTCTCAGTAGGCTGGCTTGGATCAGATTCTGGTTCATTATCCAGATCAGTATAGTGTTGATTTTGGTCCACTGATTGTTGCATATCAGTAGACTCCACCTGAAGCTCTGTTCGCGGTTTTATGCAAAGCAAAAGATAACAAGTAATAAAATAAAACCGATGTCGGCCCCAAGTGCGAAGGCTCGCGGCTATAGTGGTGAAACCGGATCGTATCCGCGCAGGACTTGTACGAAAAAGAGTCTTTGCCTTCGATTTCTTTTATAAAGTTGATGATTATGATCTCGGATTTTCAATTAACAAACTAAGGTAGCAAACGTGAAAAGAAAGTCGATACGTGAAAATTTGTTTAAAGAAAGATTAAAACAACTAGAACACACCGTTGATCCACCACCCCACCGAAAATAACAAGAAAGACACATATTCATTCGTAAGTTCTTGGATTATTATTCGCTAAAGAGGCATTTTCCCTTTCGGTTCATCGCCTTTTAATTAGTTCACCACTCTCGGTACAACTAAAGCATTTACGGATCAAAGATATGGATATAAATCCTAATCTAATAACATTCACCCTCAACTTACGTATGTTGGAAGAATATTATCATTCTCCTTCACGGTAATCTACGAATTTATCAACTATCGTATCTAAATTCGATTAGCATGCAACATAAGTATAGATCATACGAATTTCACATAAACAATTCAAACATGAAGGAAGAACAAGAAACTCACTAGAACAAATGAAAACGAAATCCTTGTTTATTCCGGTGATGGTGGCTTCACAATGGTGGTTCTAGCCTCGAGACCTTAGCCGCTCATCTTTAGATTACAATTGTAGCGTTAGAGTCGTATTCCCCGGAAATAACAACTCCTCTACACCAATGAGCCTCCCGTAATCTTTCCAAGCATCATACATCTGCAAGATCCGGCCTTCTCCGGCGCGTGCCGGCCATACAACATATCAGATGTTCGTAAAAACCTATCTCGAGCTGTAGACCTCTGATTGATATGATTTAATACTCGTTGGAAAGCTCTTCCGAAGATCTACAACTTTCATTAAGGACTTTTTCTCTGAAAATGCCTCTAAGTTAGGTCAAATGTCCGTTGAAGTTGAATTACGGTAGAAACAGTAACAGCAGTTGATCTGTCCAAAGTTGTTAGATTATTGCATAATCTTTTATCCCACAAAAGATATGATTTAGGCTCCAAAACATGTCATCTTTTGGGATCTCGGTAAACGTATAATCCTTCAATAAGAGCAACAAAACACCAAACGTAAATCTGACACTAAAAACCCTTATTTATATTGTTTTTATAACTTATGCATCTAATTCTAACTAACTATGATTTTTATAAGTTTTTGATGCATTATTATGAAATTATTCAATATTATTGCAAATATATAATAAAAAGTCATATAATATAATCATATTTTTGTCATACAACAACTACTCCCCACTTAGCTTTTGGTCGTCCTCGAGCAAAATAAGCGATAATATATAAAAACTATAATAAAAATGATATACTTGGTAGATTAACTTTCAAGTTAGCAAAATATCATTTCAATATTATAAATATATTAAACATATCTTTCTTAGAATTAAACAAGATAAAAAGTGTATATAACATAGATAAATTATTTATCAAATATCATGATTATAAAATTTTACATAATTTACTTAGTAAATATAATAAAAATTAAAATTATTCTCTAATCTTAACTTGTATGAAATAATTGGAATCAAGGACTTAGTATAACGATCAGGATCTGGGTGTTTGATCAAAAGGAAAAATAAAGAATTATCAAAAGAAGAAGATAAGTCGTACGTACTTAACTTTCATCTCAAAAACCCCTTTTTTTTTTTTATCAAATTACAACCCAATATTATTTATTATTTTTTCAATCGTCGCGTCTCAAAAGTATAACACTCTCCCCAAACTTTAGAGGCAGTCACCCTGAGATCACTCAAACCCATACTGTCCAAGGTAAACCACACTCCCCAATTGGGGCAGTATCCAAATGGACTCGAGGTGATTTGTTTTTTTTTTATTTTATTTTATTTATTTATTTATTTATTTTTCATAGAATACTAACATATCCGAACTCATTGCCAGAATCGACTATCTTGCAAGCGTCATGAGGTGAGGTCAAATATATTAGCACCTGTCTAACTTTATTATGCCAAAAATCGTCATCCTTGGTCTGATTCCATATTCATACTTATTTCGAAAAGAAAATTATTCTAACATTTCATTATAAATATAAGCATATCTGTCTAATTTCAAATCAACAATACTCAATAATACTTATGTATAGTTACATATACTTAAAATCTTATAAAAATCTAAAATTGACATATATAATATAATCATAATACATCTAATCTATTTTACTTACTAAAACTTATTCTATCAAAATATATTAAATTTATTATATTAATTATATACTATCTTATTTCTACTTAGGAAAAATAAAACTAAGTGTTAAGCAATCAATATATTTATTATAGCGTTAATTTTTAATATTTTCAAAATTTTATTACTTACTCTACTCCCCACTTACGAATTGACATCGACCTCGATGAATAATGAGTGGAATATAGTAGTTATAAAATGAAAATATGCACATAATCATATATATATATATATATATATAAATAGTATAAACGTTTAAAACCAAGACAACATATATAACCCTCCCCCACACTTAAGTTACATGATGTCCTCAGCATGTGTAAAATAAGAAAAACTTAGCTGTTTGTAATTCGAAGGTGGCAATTCTGGAAGTGGTCGCGAATCAGATCCAGAAATGCTTGATGAAAACAGTAGACTGTGGACCATCCACCGGTAAACTGATTTATCTAAAAGTTCACAATCGCTATCGCAGATATCCTGCACACCATGGAAAACAAGACGTACCTCGGGGATAGGGGCACAAAAATGATAGACAAGGCAATATCATGGAACAAAAACATAAATAATGAAATGAAGTGAGTCTTTTATACCCAGATCCTCAAGGGTTTTGTCTAAACGTTATAACAACCTAAGTCCAAGAAATGAAGCATTTGAATTTTATCTTTGTTTTACCTCGGGATTTTCGGATAACCACCTAATCGTTCCCTTTAAATGATATTCAAACATTCATCATGAGACTTAGTTGTGCTTAGTGTTAATCTTCCATACAGATTCTACATTTCATTAAGACTAGTCTTTATCCAAATTATTATTATTATTATTATTATTAACGGGCTGCCTCCCGGTAGCGCTTTTGGTTAACGTCGTTTGCTCGACTAATAAAAACACACAAGCAACTATTTAATTTCACATAGTTTTATTAAGGCGGGGTTGCCTCCCCCAAGCGCTTTTGTTTTATGTCGTTGGCTCGACAACCCAAAAATTTTCAACCCGGGTCAGGCCATTGAAGCCTCTCTCCGGACTCATTCTTGATTTCCTCGGGGTTAATAGTATGGATCCCACAAAAACAAAGTCTCGCCAATGTATTGGCCATATCAGTAAACTTCTGTATCCACTTTGTTCCTATGGTTCTTCTCTTTTTCTTTTTAGGTTTTAGTTCCACAAGCCGAGGTGTATCATCATAAATCACAACATCTTCAAAGAATTCACAGAGACGTAAATCATCGGGTGCCGAAAAATCGGAGCTAGCTTGACTAGGGATGTCGTTCAGATGGAAAACCACCGGTCGTTCCTTTTGTTGACCAATATAGTGTTTCAACCGATGACCATTCACTCGAATAACTCGCCTTGTTTATTTTTCAATTCGATCGCTCCACTAGGGAAAACCCGAGAGATTTGAAAGGGGCCGGACCAACGGCTGCGTAGCTTACCGGGGAAACGAGATGTAACCTGGTATTATATAATAAAACCCATTCGCCCGCTTTGAATTCTCTATTCTTGATTTTCTTGTCGTGAAGCAATTTAGTCCTCTCCTTACTGATTCTCGAGCTCTCGTAGGCCTGGAGTCTGAACTCATCAAGCTCCTACAACTGCAACAATCGCTTTTCTCTACATAATTGACTATCAAAATTCAAGAATTTAATAGCCCAGAACGCTTTGTGCTCAAGCTCGATTGGCCAGGTGGCAGGCCTTGCCATAAACCATCCGAAACGGAGACGTGCCAATAGGAGTTTTGAAAGTCGTCCCGTAAGCCCGAGCACATCATCCGGTTTCGACTCCGGTCCGTCCTATGAGAATTTACCGTCTTCTCAAGAATGCTTTTCAAGCTTCGGTTACTTACTTCAACTTGTCCACTCGTCGAGGGTGATAGGGGGTAGCAGCTTTGTGTTTTACCCCATATCGTTCTAAAATCTTTTCTAATGGAGTATTGCGAAGTGAGTTCCCTCGTCACCGATGAGAGCTCGTGGACGACCAAACCGTGTAAAAATATTTTTCCTCGAAAGTTCTTGACCACCTTGTGGTCGTTTCGCGGTGTTGCTATTGCCTCCACCCACTTTGACACGTAGTCGACGCAGACCAGAATGTACTTGTTCCCATACGAGGATGGGAATGGTCCCATGAAGTCAATACCCCATACGTCGAAAACCTCGCATTCTTGGATAGGGTGGAGAGGCATGTCCATTCGCCGAGAAAGTTTACCGGCGCGCTGGCACCGGTCACACCCTTTTACAAAACTCTCTGTATCCTTAAAAATTGTCGGCCAGTAGAAACCGGACTGAAAAATCTTCGCAGCAGTCTTCCCAGCTCCATAGTGACCTCCCACAGGTCCGCCATGGCATTGCTCCATAATGTCCCTCTGCTCGATCTCAAGGACACACCTACGGAGTGATCCATCCTTGCAGCGCTTGAAGAGAATTGGATCGTCCCACACATAATAGTTCAAATCCGAAAAGAATTTCTTCTTTTGCTGATATGTCGAGTCGGGGTCCGGATATACGCCGCTCAAGAAGTTTGCAAAAGGTGCAAACCAAGGAGAACCTTTTCCGGTACGGGCGGGGAGTAACCTCGCACACATCAATAGTCATGAGTTGCTCAGTTGGAAAATCAATTCCAATCTCATCCGACTCTACTTGAGGATCATCGGTCAACCGAGACATATGGTCAGCTACCACATTCTCGCTACCCTTCTTGTCCCGGATATGAACATCAAACTCTTGTAAAATTAAGATCCATCTCAACAAACGAGGCTTGGCATCAGCCTTGTTTAACAGATATTTCAATGCAAGAATGGTCGTCCAGACCGTAACTTCCGACCCAAGCAAGTAGCTTCTAAATTTATTCATGGCAAAAACTACTGCCAACAACTCCTTCTCAGTTGTTGCATAATTTACTTGTGCTGGGTTTAAAGTGTGACTAGCGTAGTAGATGGGTTTGAACCTGCCGTACACTCTCTGACCTAGCACCGTGCCGACTGCATAATTAGAGGCATCACACATAAGCTCGAAGGGAGCTTTCCAGTCGGGTGCTATAAGAATTGGCGAGGTAACCAACTTGTCTTTTAATTCTTTAAACGCTCTTTCACACTCAGGGGTGAAAACAAATTTCACATCTTCTCTTAAGAGAGTTGACAAAGGCTTGGCTATCTTAGAAAAGTCTTTTATGAACCGCCGATAAAAGGCGACATGACCCAGAAACCTCTCACTTCTCTTACATTTTTGGGGTATGTCATTTTTTCAATAACTTCTACCTTTGCTTTGTCGACCTCAATACCTTCTTTGGACACCTTGTGTCCTAGAACAATTCCCTCTTCCACCATCGGTGGCACTTTTCCCAATTTAAGACTAAGTCCTTCTCTATGCACCGGGACGAACTTTATCAAGATTGTGTAAACAAAGTGGTCGAAAGCTGTCCCCGAATACGAGAGAAGTCATCCATAAAAATTTCCATCACCTTCTCTACTAAACCATTGAAGATAGCCAAAGCATACATCTTTGAAATGTAGCGGTGCGTTGCGAGACCAAATGGCATCCTTCGGTAAGCGAAGGTACCGGAGGGACAGTGAAGGTAGTCTTTTCTTGATCAGTGGGGTCGATGGCTATTTGAAAGTATCCAGAATAGCCATCCAAAAAACAATAAAATTGCTTGCCACTAAGCCTCTCAAGGAGCTGGTCAATGAATGGCAAAGGGAAGTGGTCTTTTAGAGTTACCTCATTTAGTCTTCTGTAGTCGATGCAAACTCTATACCCAGTAACTTGTCGTAAGGCAATCTCTTCCCCCTTTTCATTCTTTTCAATAGTAATCCCTCCTTTCTTTGGCACCACCTGAGTGGGGCTCACCCATTCACTATCGGCTATTGGGTAAATGATACCCATGTCAAGCAATTTGATGATTTCCTTCTTAACAACCTCCGCATATGAGGGTTTAGCTTCTCCGAGGTCGTCGCACATTCTTCGATCCCTCTACGGCCCCGATCTTATGCATACGAGATATCGGGGCTTATTCCCTTGATATCTCCCACTTGCCAACCAAAGGCGAGGATATTATCTTGCAAAGCACTTTGATAAGCTTTTCTTCCTCCTTTGGTTCTAACTTAGATGAAATGATCAAAGGAAGCTTATCACCGTCCCTCAGAAAAATGTATTTCAAGTGTTGAGGCAAGGGTTTCAACACTAAATCTGACGGTGGCTCCTCCACACTTGGTCTTAATTTATCTCCCTTAAGCTCTAGATCTCCAAGCTTATTATAAGGGCTCTGAAGCATCATGGCCTCCCGGCGGACGGGGGCCTCATCTCCCTTTGCAAATCTTGGCATATCACCATGCCTCTTCCTAATTATCTTTCTTACCACCTCCGGTAGTCGAACTTTCCTTGTCAATCTCTTCTAAAAATTTTATCCACTCCTCATTAGTCCAAGTTGCGGATAGTTTATTGAATTCTTCCTCATCCCAACTACCCATGAACACTTGTTTATCATACTCATCGATTGAAATCGTCCTCAATAGCTAAACAAGCATCACCGGATGCATGCTTCACTTGCGTTGCCCACATTGAACTTTATACTCTCATCCTCCAAATGTAGGGTTACTTCGCCCGTGGGAATCTAGTAAGGCACGGGCGAGTTGCAAGAAAAGGTCTTCCAAGGATCAAGGGGTTTTCTCATCCTCGGTCATGTCCATGATTACCCAATCGTTGGATATATGAAGTTTTTAACCTTGACCAACACATCTTCTATGATTCCCCTTTCATACTTCACACTTCTATACGCAAGTTGAAGAGAAATAGATCTAGGAGTAATAGATTGATCCAATCCAAGAGATTGGAAGATTGAAGTAGACATCAGATTGATTGATGCTCCCGAATCGCACAAAACATTGTGGAAGTCCCTGTTCCCAATAGTACACGAAATCGTAAATCTTCCGGGGTCGGGACACTTCACGGGAAGTTTAGTACGGCCGATTGCGGAGCATTCTCCATTCAACACTATGTGTTCGAGCTCTTGAAGCTTCTTTTTCGAACTTACTGCGTCCTTTATAAACTTTGTATACTTTGGCATCCCTACCAAAAGATCAACTAATGGAATGTTTGCCTCAGTGTTCTTGAGCAAGTCGATAACCTTCTTATACTCTTTATCGACAGCTTGTTTTTGCTAGGTGGATAAGGGAGATCAGCAAAGTCTTCCTCAGTGAAGTTCTTCTTTGCTGTCTTATGATTGATTGCTTTGTCTTCCCTATCCTTCCACCTCACATGCTTCCCGAACTTAACTTAGAATCGACTTCTTCTCGCATTCTTCTCTTTATCATCGTATTCTCAACTTCCACACTTCTCTCAGAATTTACTTTTTCACTTGGCTCAACAAGTAGTCCCAACATCTTTACGAGGAGAACAAAGATCTTCCCCTCCTGCGTCTCTGCTCGCAGGAGGGGCTATTCGTTTCCCTGGTTGGCCTGACTGCCAACCACTTTCCCACTCCTCAGATTTATGGCATTCAACTCATCCTGACCATAGTCCCATGGTGCAGCTAGATCGGTGCAAGTATTTTGGTCATTCTGGACCAAGTTGACCCCTCGGGGGTTCTTCTCAGTAAAACTCGGCAGCTGACCCTGAGGTCGACTAGCTTGCTGTCCCGAAATCTGTCCCATTTGCACTTCTAAATTTCTCACTGTACTGGTCAGAGTACTTAATGCATTTGCCAATTGAGTGTTAGCCGTGATTTGCTCACTCAACTTTTGTTCTAAGATCTGAAATGATTGATTTTGATTTTGCGGTGGATTGGTGTTCCATGCTGGTCGATAGTTGGATTGAAAATTGCTTTGATTAGGCCTAGGGGCCTGAAAATGATGGGGGTTCGCTGCCCCAGAAGGGTCACTCCATCGGAAACCAGGGTGGTTCCGGTTGTAATTGAACCCTTGAGTGTTTTGATTCTGACCCAAAGGTCGATAATTTTGAGAATTGAATGCATTCACCTCCTCTGAATGCAACAATAGATGACACTGATGGAATGTGTGCCCAATGGTATCACAATTTTGGCAAACAACATTGTTTTGAACGACTTTGACACGAGAGATTGGGTCAAGGCGGCATGACATGCGATGGCCTTGGCCATGGCGGTTGTCACACACAAGACTTGGAACATTCATTTCCGTCACTTGCTTATGTAGTGCGGCCAACTGAGCTTTTAGAAACGTGGTCTCATCTACCTCATACTTTCCTGCAGTCGAGCTTTTCTGATTGGATGCACCTGTATAGGTAGGGGCATAATTATACTTTGCAATATCTTCAAACAACGTCCATCCCTCATCGGTGTCTTTCTCGAAATGCACCTCCGGCGAACTATTCACCATTCCTTTAGTCAATTCGGTCAAACCCTTGTAGAAAGTGTTGACCAATCTTTGTTTATCCAGCCCATGGTGGGGGCACTTTCTCAAGAGAGTCTTAAATCGTCTCCACGCATCGTAAAAAGATTCCTTCTCGGATTGCACAAAAGTGAATATCGATTCGGAAGAAGATGAGCCGTCTTTGCGGGTGGAAAGTACGCTCGAAATTCTTTCTCCAAATCCTCCCACGAAGTAATGGATTCGGCGGTAAGGATTTATACCATTCTTTCGCTTCTCCCTTCAGTGAGAAAGGAAAGAGTTTCATTTTCAGGGCGTCCTCAGTGACCCCTTTGATTAAAATAGTCCCGCACGATTCTAGAAATGAGTGAATGTGATCGTGCGGGTCCTCAGTGGAAAATCCATGAAATGTGGAACCTCTTACCAAATTGATTAAAGAAGTTTTGAGTTCGAAATTATCAGCCGTGATTTCAGGAATCACGACCGCAGGATTAACTTTCACAGTAGATGGCATGGCAAAGTCTGCCAATGTCCGTTGATCTGCCATTTTCTCAACCTCGGCTCCTACTTGAGCTTCTCCCTCAACGTATCCTTCAGGATCGTTTTCTTCCGTGATTCCCTCGTCCGTCGGTCCGGAGAGCCGGGCCAAACGTTTGTTCGGTCGAACGATGGTTCGCTCTAGCTCCGGGTTATACAAAAGAGGTCCCCCGTGAGTTCGAGTTTTCATAAACCACGTTCGAACACCAACACCTTAACCACGAGGTTTCGGGATTTTAATTCTTATGCTTCCGCAGAGTGGGATTCACCGAGAATCCATCACCCAACCTCGACGATTAACCAAGGAACACGGGTTTTTTTTTTTATTTTATTTTTTTTTATTTTAAACTTAATAAATAAAAACTAAACTAAAACAAGCTCGAAACAGGTCTGAACAGCGTAGATAAAATAGAAACAGAACAGAAATTGAAAACGAAAACTTTCCGTGCCAAGTCCCCGGCAACGGCGCCAAAAACTTGTTCGCGGTTTTATGCAAAGCAAAAGATAACAAGTAATAAAATAAAACCGATGTCAGCCCCAAGTGCGAAGGCTCGCAGCTATAGTGGTGAAACCGGATCGTATCCGCAGGGACTTGTACGAAAAAGAGTCTTTGCCTTCGATTTCTTTTATAAAGTTGATGATTATGATCTCGGATTTTCAATTAACAAACTAAGGTAGCAAACGTGAAAAGAAAGTCGATACGTGAAAATTTGTTTAAAGAAAGATTAAAACAACTAGAACACACCGTTGATCCACCACCCCACCGAAAATAACAAGAAAGACACATATTCATTCGTAAGTTCTTGGATTATTATCTGCTAAAGAGGCATTTTCCCTTTCGGTTCATCGCCTTTTAATTAGTTCACCACTCTCGGTACAACTAAAGCATTTACGGATCAAAGATATGGATATAAATCCTAATCTAATAACATTCACCCTCAACTTACGTATGTTGGAAGAATATTATCATTCTCCTTCACGGTAATCTACGAATTTATCAACTATCGTATCTAAATTCGATTAGCATGCAACATAAGTATAGATCATACGAATTTCACATAAACAATTCAAACATGAAGGAAGAACAAGAAACTCACTAGAACAAATGAAAACGAAATCCTTGTTTATTCCGGTGATGGTGGCTTCACAATGGTGGTTCTAGCCTCGAGACCTTAGCCGCTCATCTTTAGATTACAATTGTAGCGTTAGAGTCGTATTCCCCGGAAATAACAACTTCTCTACACCAACGAGCCTCCCGTAATCTTTCCAAGCATCATAACGGTGCTTATATTACAACATTACATCGCATTGTTCCGGCAGAGTGCCGTTTATAGCATTTATTTAACTAAAAAACAACAAAAGAGACGATAGAGATCTATATAAGAGAGATATAAAGATAGGTGCAACTCCCCAAGCTTGCAATGAGCTTCTATTTATAGACCATACCACAAGGCCGGCGCGTGCCGGAGCACCACCGGCACGTGCCGGCTAAATAGTATATATTCTCTTGTTGTCAGACCCACGTGCCAGTGTCAGAGATATTTCTGCAAGATCCGGCCTTCTCCGGCGCGTGCCGGCCATACAACATATCAGATGTTCGTAAAAACCTATCTCGAGCTGTAGACCTCTGATTGATATGATTTAATACTCGTTGGAAAGCTCTTCCGAAGATCTACAACTTTCATTAAGGACTTTTTCTCTGAAAATGCCTCTAAGTTAGGTCAAATGTCCGTTGAAGTTGAATTACGGTAGAAATTAAGAATAATGAGTTGATCTGTCCAAAGTTGTTAGATTATTGCATAATCTTTTATCCCACAAAAGATATGATTTAGGCTCCAAAACATGTCATCTTTTGGGATCTCGGTAAACGTATAATCCTTCAATAAGAGCAACAAAACACCAAACGTAAATCTGACACTAAAAACCCTTATTTATATTGTTTTTATAACTTATGCATCTAATTCTAACTAACTATGATTTTTATAAGTTTTTGATGCATTATTATGAAATTATTCAATATTATTGCAAATATATAATAAAAAGTCATATAATATAATCATATTTTTGTCATACAACAAGCTCCACCTGTTTCTCAACACTATCAGATTCAGCACTGGTTTCAGACTCAGTAGACCTCCCCACTGATGAGTTTAACATAGAATTTTCATCAAACACAACGTCCCTGCCGAGGATTACTCGGACTCGCCGATGACCAAATCCTATATCCTTTCACTCCATCACCATACCCCACAAACACTCCCTTCTTGGCTCTTGGCTCAAACTTCCCTTCACTAACATGATAGTAAGCTGTACTTCCAAAAACCCTTAGAACTGAGTAGTCAGCAGGCTTGCCTGACCACATCTCAAATGGTGTCTTGAGATTGATTCCTGTGTGAGGGCTCCTGTTGATTAAGTAGCAAGCTGTCTTAACAGCCTCTGCCCAAAATCTCCTTGATAAACCAGCTTGAGAAAGCATACATCTTGCCCTCTCCAGTAGAGTTTGATTCATCCTTTCAGCTACACCATTCTGCTGAGGTGTATTCCTTACAGTATGATGTACGGCAATACCCTCAGCTGCACAAAATGAATCAAAATCCGTCCAGCAGAATTCCAGACCATTATCTGTACGAAGCTTCTTGATTTTCTTGCCTAAGCGATTCTCCACTAGGGCCTTCCACTTGCTTGAAGTTATTGAATGCATCACTTTTGTTCTTCATCATCACCACCCAAGTCATCCTTGAATAGTCATCTATAAATGACACAAAATATCGTGACCACCCAATGACTCAACTTTTGATGGACCCAAAGCGGTCCGAATGGATATAATCAAGTGATGCCTTTGTGTTGTGCAACCCTGCTGAGAACTTACTTATGTGCAAATTCCCAAACACACAATGTTCACAAAAGTCCAGATTCTTAACCTTATATCCTCCAAGAAAACCTGCTGAAGAAAGAACCTGCATACCCCTTTCACCCATGTGACCAAGTCTCGTGTGCCACAGTGAGTCTGCTGAGGCGGTGAAGCTGGCGAGGATGTAACGACGAGCGGTGCCGATACTGTAGATCCTTGTAATATATACAAGGTTCCCCTCTTGATGCCTTTGAGGACTACAAGCGAATCTTTAAAGACATTCAGCTATCCACCTTCACCCTTGAAATTGAACCCCTTGCTGTCCAGTAGACTGAGAGATACCAAATTCTTGGTCATCTGTTGAACATGTCTTACATCCTTCAGTGTACAAAATTTACCATCCTCTGTCCTTAACTTTACTGAGCCAATTCCCACAACTTTGCAAACCTTGCTGTTGGCCATATAGATTTGACCACCATCCATCTGCTCATAAGTAGAAAACCACTCCCTGTTTGGACAAATATGGTAGGATGCTCCATAGTCCAGTATCCACACATCATTGTGGTGTGTAGAATCCCCTGCAACTAGAACCAGATCCTCATCAGATTGCTCAGTAGCCAAGGCTACTGTGCCAGAATTGCCTTCCTGCTGTTTCTTCTTCCTTGGACAATTGGACTTCCAATGTCCCTGCTCCTTACAATAATTACGGACATCGGTAGACTTAGGACCTTTGGACCCTGACTTCTTTTTCTTCTTCGTCCATATCCTTTTCCACTATTGCTGCTAGCTACTAGCCCAGCAGCCTGACTGTCTGTCCCAGCAGCCTTGTGTCTAAGCTCCCTGGCATGTAAGGCAGACCTCACATCCTCTAAAGCTACTGTATCCTTCCCAACTATGAAAGCGCACAAAGTTTTCATATGATGCCGGAAATGACACCAACGGGATTAGGGCTGCATCTTCATCTTCAATTTTAACATCAATATTCCTTAAATCAAGTAATATTGTGTTCACCGGTCAAGATGTTCCCTCGGTGGACTCCCTTCATGCATCTTCAAACCGAACAACCTCTGTTTCAACAACAACTTGTTGGTCGGTGACTTGGTCATATACAAGCTTTCAAGCTTTTTCCACAACTTGGCCGCGGTGTCTTCCTCGGCAACCTCGGTGATAACATCATCGATAAGCACAACATGATGGTTGAATGTGCTTTCTCTTCCAAACCGGCATAATGCCGCACTTTTTGTATTTGGTTTGTCGGATAACGGATTCCACAAACCCCGCTCGTATCAACGGTGCACGCATCTTGATTTGCCACGGACCAAAAGCTGTTCCTTCCGTAAATTTATCGATTTTTACGTTTACCGCCGACATCTTTTCTTGCTAAAGATCACAACTTTATCACGAGATCCTAGCACCTTGCCGAAGGTCTTGGTGAAGATGAAGTTGATCGTACGCATTGTTTTCTCCGTAACCTTGCTCGATACCACTTGTTATAAACCGATGGAGATAACTTCAGATGCAAGAAACAGAAACATAAGCAATCAAACATAAACAATCAAAGGAGATAATAGAAACAAGAAGAACACAGATTTAACGTGGAAAACCTCTCATGGGAGAGGTAAAAAAACCACGGGCAGAAAAGAGATGTTTTTATTATGCACTGAATTTTTACAGATTTCAACACACACAGATAATGAGACAACAACTGTATTTATAGGCACAAATCCCTAAACCCTAGCCGCAAGGAATCTTTGTCTGATGCACCATAAATACCCCTACACGTGTCCTCCTTTTAATGACACCGTATAGCCGTCACATAACGTAATTAACGAGATGTGGGACCCCCGCCGTATTCCAAGATACTCGGCAGACTATCACCCCCCGCCGATAGTTACCCCGCCGACGAAGCCTCGTAGACTCCACCCTACCGATGCACATAATTGAATACACCTCTCAGCTGTCCATCACACAGCTGAGTCTTCAGATTGGTTCCACCAGATGTAGAGTTTAAGTCACTTTACTGACACCCATATTCTAGATTGCATGATAAAACGTGTGGCGTTGAAATTGAATTTTGGAGCATGCACTAGTGACTAATAAAGCATCTACCCCAAACTAATTAAAGAGGACAAGACATTACTAGTTAATTAAGCTTTTGTGTTATCATTATCTACCGACAGTATATAATCAGAAGCGTGACCATCTTAAACAGTATCACAATCTCACTATATGTTTTTAATTTATAAAAACATTTAGAAATAGTAACACTCAACACCGGAAGGGAGCTATATAAGATGATGCTTTATATTAAAACAATTCGTAACACTATTATATATGTTATTAGAATGTTAATTATTTATATGTGATTTCCTTGTGTAGAATGAAAAATTATATTGCAGAGACTCTGCATTAATTTAATAATAAAAACAATATGGGGTAAGTGAAGCTCCTTGTTAAGGAGTGTTCCTAATAGAATTTACAATGCAGCTTACTGAAATTCATTAAGTATATAATCTACTAATGGATTTGACAATAATCCACTTAAAGTAATTACTTAAACTTAATATTATATAATTTACTAATGGATTTAACATTAATCCACTTAAAGTAATTACTAAACTAAATATTCACTTCTAGTGTGTATATGTGACGCACCGTTTTCGGATACCGAGTCCTTATCTGGAAAGAACGCCCGGCACGCATATATTATTTTTTAAATAAAAGAAATATATACGTAAGTCTCGTGTGATAATATAGTCAGAGTAAAGCTAAAATTAAAACTAAAGAAACGACTCGGGAATGTCAAAATATACAAAACGGATCTCTAGTTCCACTCCACGTCTAAGAAAACCAAAAGATAGAAACAACGAAATAAATGTTGTTTAACTATTACAATCTCAAATGTAACGGAAATGATAAAAGTCTAGAACTCTCAAACAATAAATGTTTCAACGTAGATCCCGAGCTCATACGTCAGCTTCGTCAGTGCTTTCATCAAAGCCATACTCATCATCCTGCCAATCACCTTCTCGGGGTGGGAACAGTAATAAGGTGTAAGTACTATGTATTTAGTAAGGGCGGAAGAATCGAGATACAACACAAACATAAAAAAAAATATATATATATATATATATATATATATATATATATATATATATATATGTGTGTGTGTGTGTGTGTGTGTGTATATATATATATATATATATGTGTGTGTGTGTGTATATAGCTATATATGTGTGTGTATATATATATATATATATATATATATATATATATATATATATATATGTGTGTGTGTGTGTGTGTGTGTGTGTATATAGCTCACTCTCCCTCTACTAGCACAGTTAGTATAACATTGCCCAATCTCCTGGATATGGCCTAGTGGTAAAGGGGAGGGGTGGATAATCTACGCTATGTTCCTAAAGCCGGAGGTTGGGGGTTCGATTCTCGGCCCCTTTCGGTAAGAGGATATAAGTAGCACCCCTTCCTGGAGCTACTAGGTTACCTGATTAACCTCTCCTCACATTCCTGTGGGATCGGGGTGAGGGGACCCTCAATGGTAGGGTTTACCATTTTTTAGTATAACATTGCCCAATTTTCTTTACATCAAATCAAATGACATTATTTATGGTGAACACCACGCCACAACACATTCAACACCTCATATGACACGGACAACTCCGTGAGGAAGATTATACGAGTCTGTTTCGCGTCTGACCAATTGGATATGTAATAGTTCCATGCTACGAAAAGTAAACGTGCCTCACCAATGATCACAGTGTTTCAGCTTTAGACACATCATATATGTTTATAACGGAGTTAATCTAATCGCCTAATTCATTCACATAGAAGGCTTCCTAAGGTCTTCTAGTCATAGACAATCTAATTACACTTCCTAGCACATTGTAAAAGGACTATTGACTACTAACTCAACATCCCGCAAAGCCTAAATATTCGCCTTCCGGTGATCCCACATCCTCCCCGCAGAGGGTCATAGTTGGTGATAAGCCGTGGCTACCACAAGTCGATGTTAGACATTGCCAAGTTCCAATTAATACCCCAAAGGCATGCATACCAAACATCATCAAGTTGTACACATGAAAACATCAAAATAGGGTGAAAAGGGGCTTTGGCGCACGCTAATACCCTTTGGAACGCGCTAAACCCTGTCCAGAATAACATGATGCATTTTGTTCCTCTTTGGTGCGCTCTAACGCCTTTCGGCGCGTGCTAGAACTGAATAGAAATATTATGCTGAACTCTACTTCCCTTTAGCGCCCGTTAAACCATCTTGGCGCGCGTAAACTTAAATAGAACAATATGTTTCATGCCTGACATCTTTGGGGTGCACTGACGCCCCTTGGTGCGCGCTAACCGTAGCACAACCATTCTGTAAATTCCCAGTTTGCTTTGACGCCGCTAAAACAGGTCTGGCACGCGTTAAACGATCGGGAATTTGAAGAAATAGCCTGTAACGATGCCAAACTCAGGTCTTTCTCGAATCAATCAATTCCCAACCTTATCACACCTCGAACCTACAACAATCAACAGTAAAATACATCAAACAACAACAAAACCGATTAAGAACACCCCGTTACCTTATTTCGCAACCAAAAGCGATCCAAAAACGATTCAAAAGCCAAACCACATGAATCCTTCGATTCCTTCGACTTCTACTAACAATATACAAATAAAAAACATAGTTCTACGATTACTAAAGCAATGTATACCATCAAACTCACAAATTCAACCAAAACGATTGAAATTCCGTATTGGGGCTAAAAGGGAAAACTTATGAAATTAAGAATGGATGGTATCAAAACATTCGTTGCGTCGTTGTGATCAACTTTGCCTATTATGGGCTGCTCAAAAGGTTGACGGATTATTCGCAAGGTTGAAGATTCTATAGAATGCACATAATGATGTATTTAAGGGGTGGGGGTCTCTTTTTAGGAAATAATTAATCCTTAATAATTAATTTCCAATTAATTCCATTTTATTTAATTATTATTAGGATAAATAATAAAATGGAAAATAATTAAATTAAACCAATTTACTACTTCATCCTTTCTGAAAACTCGGCCGTTACAATATCATCCTACCAACATTGCAATTAACTAAATTCCATAATAATAGCCAATCTTACAAAATTGCAACTTTTTGGAATATAAAGCTTTTCTTTTTCTTAATTGAATTCTAAGTTTACTTTTTTTTTTCTAGGCCAGAAAACACAAAAACAATACCTCATCATATAGCTTAAATCATTATCATTATTCTTTATACCCCACTAATTACACATTTTTAAAGAGAAACGTGCTGCTAATCAATTATCTTAAAGTGCAAGATACTAATCGCCCTTGCCTTTTCAATTTCATATATGCAGTCCAGTCCACGTATCCCCACTTTAGTCGCCAAAAGCTAGAGATTTCTGAAATCTAATGATACATGGTTGGAATACTTCCATATTAGTATAATATGAGCATTAATTTATAATATTATACACAAATTCCTTTTCTTTTCTTTTTCTCCTAATTAAACACCCCCGGGCCACCGAGCGATGTGTTGAGAGTTGGGAGAGGGATTTTATTAAAATGTAGATATTGTTATAAAAGTAAAAGAATAATAGAGTAAGAAAAAGAAAGAAAATTGCTTGTGTATTATTCTATTGATAAAAGGAGTATTTATACTAGAGATTACAATGTGTACACAATATTTTGAATAAATTTGAAATCTATGTAAATCAATCAGAATAATAGATTATCCATCAATGATATTATTTCATAACACCCCATTGGATATCTATTATTAAACATACAATATATATGATATATGCCTAATTAAAACCTTACTAACAAAAACACAGTGAGAAAAAATCTTAGTTAAGGAAAAAAAATATATATATATCTGTTTGATTTAACCCCCCCCCCCCCTTCTTGAACCAAGCATCAATTAAGGACCAAATGTTGCATCACAATGCTCTTCACCAGTCTCTTAAATGTTGCAGCCGGCAATGTCTTGGTAAATAAATCTGTCAAGTTGTCGGTTGATCGGGTTTTTCCACCTCAATTTCCCCATTCTTTTGCAAGTCTATTATATGGTTGAATTAATTTCACGATCTGAGTTGCATAACGTATATATCATGTACTATTAATTTTGTTAGAAAAAACTAGTGGGAAGAAACTAGACAATGAAAATAGTTATAATGCCATATGTGTTTTATGTGTTGCACTGACTGCCTCGTTAAAAACCTTTAACTAAGAAAACCCCGTGGGAAAAACTTGGTTAAAGGGAAAAAGAGACAGTCATTGGTTTTAAGACCAAATGCTTAAAATAGTTTTGAAGTTGTCGCTCCCCCGACGACAACAATTTTCCTCATGTACGCATTCCAGTACTATAAACGCATTTTGTTCCAAAATAGATGTAAGAATGATCTTAGTGAATGAATCTGCTAAATTGTCACTAGAGCGTACATTTTGTATATCATTCTCTTCTAGAGTTTATGTAGATAATTAAATGTAGAGACTAAAAATTGTCATGCCCACTACTAATTCGTGCAACACATACAACACAACCGTCAATATAATCACAATTTGCATGCATATATCTCCACTGTCACAGTAATGCTATAAAATTAATGACTTAAAACATGAGTTACATATATATTCGTTCCTTAATAGGAATCTACTCAACTGGTCATATTGCATTCAACATTAATGTTAACGACCTTTACAACTTAACAATATGAATGTTGCGATTGTCATATTAATTCATTTCTGAAATCCACCAAGGATTTTCATATCAATACTAATGTCCAACGACGCACAAATATGAGGTCATGACATATGAAAACTCAATGTTACTGCCAGATATATTTGTTAGCGGAACATAACATTATCTACATAATGGAAGAAAATATTTGATCATTAACAAACAAATATTTCCAATTCAAACTCAACCTCAATTGCTTATTTCGTTTTTACCTAGTCTGAGTGTTTCTGACACTCTGCTACTGACTTAGGTACTGAATCCATATATATTAATAGCAATTAAAGAGGCAAATATGTCTTCGACGACTATTATATTTTATTATAAATTTCTCCCATAAAATTCATTGCTAATTCGATATTAGCATAAACCAATTCCTTATCAATGTATGAATTGGTTGTTCTGCAGCCTCAATATTTAAGCATTTCATGCACGTGCTAATTTATTCGGGGTTTTCATCTTTAAGACAAATATCTTCAAGAAATTTCATGAGTGACTGAGTATGAATTCATTTTCCATGGATTTTTATCTTTTACACCGATTGGTCTTGTTGGTCCATTGAAAAGGCTTTTGTTAAGTTTAGAGGAGAGGGGGGGGGGGGGGGTCAATAAACTTAACACTTAAAACTTTTGGATTTAACAAACTCAGCAACTTCAGCAGCCCCGCTCGATACCTCGCAGTCCGTCGACACCTCGCAGCTCTCGATACGTAGTCTACTGACAGTTGAGTTTACTGAATTTGTGCAGCGGAATTATATCAAAAATTAAGCCTTGTTACTTGTTGTTAAATATGATACTAAGTATTAGATACTCAGTAGTGTATGTGTGTGAGTTCAGTTGCTAGATTCAGTAGGTTGATGTGTATAATAAACTAAATGCAGAATGTAAGTGCAGAAAGTAAGTAAGGAGATTTTATAATGGTTCCAGGTGGTGTAATCCTGTCAGTCCACTCTTCTCCTTTGATGTTGGAGGTAATTCACTAGAGATCTTTGATGTATATGTTACAAAGATTCCTAAGGTTGCTTGTCCTTCACCAATAACAATGGCTTCACAAACTGAAAACTAGGAACATGTAGGATTGCTGCTCCAAAGTCTTCCACTGGTCCTTGAAGGGTAGGATTGCCTCTTCACCAGCTCCACCACAAACAATAGTCTTTCACACCCAACAAATGCTTCACTGTCTTCAGCAGGTTCTTTGTAAAATAAAGAATGAATCAAGTAAATGATTCAGTTGCAGAAGCTTGATTAGGATGAAATAATTAGCAGCTTGCAGTCTTCAAGTGTGTAAACTTGATGTAGCTTGAATACATAATACACTTGAAGATTTTCTCTGGATCAGTAGCCTTAAGCTCAGTATGTTCAGCAGGGTGCTTTTCTTGATAAAATGCAGCTCAGGATTATCTGTATTTTTCTATTGTAAAATCATCATCTTTTTCTGAGTTAGAAGTCCTCTATTTATAGGTAGGAGTCCTTGTGACTTGTATTTGAAATTCAAATATAGCCGTTCCATGTTTTGTCCCATTTGACTTGCTTTCTGTCACTATTCATAGGACCGACGATGTCGAATCCTTTTGGCGTGTACGATCTGTCCATCCTTTGAATTGTAACCATTGGATAAAATCCTGAATCATCCCAACGTCTTTTTAATCTCAGCCATTGATTTGTCTGATAAATTAGAGGTAGTTGGTTGTCCTTATCCATGTAATCTTCCAATGTAATCTTGAATTATCGAGGTATATATATCAGTAGGTTCATCAATCTTCTGAAATACCTATCAGTCTAATGAACTATAGTTTGTTGTGTTTTACATAATGCAGCAGACTTCTTTTATCTAACTTTTACTTGTGAAGTTAGATTACACCTTTTTGCAAATAACTAAGTTCCAATCACCATCCAACTTAAGGAACTTAGGCCTTGTACACAAGGTTTATGTAATCAGTTTAGGTCATCACAGACTTGCCTAAATTTTGATTCCATATCCTTGACTTTAATAACTAAGTTTGATCCCTTAGCCTTCATTAACTGAGTTTGAACCCTCAGCCTTCAGTCCTCAGCAGGTTCCATACTAGTCTACTGACCTATCTACCCTACTGATATAGACCAGTCTGCCGATATAAATCAGCTGACCATTACAGTGCTTGTTTGATCAAACCTAATCAAAGATCAAACTCTAATAAACCTATACATTTGATCTAGACATCTTTTTGCCTTTGCACTATATAACGAGTTAGTCCGGCACTCATCACTAAAACTCGAAATAAGTTCAACAATTTCCCCCTTTTTGGTGATGATGCCAATACCCTCTCCTAACAGCAAAGCATAAAGATTTAAAACAAAAAACGAACAAATTTAGTCATCTTTCATTATAATCATTTGTTCAAAAAATTATTACAGTCTAGCATCATCAAAGATAAAACAGATAAGTATGCTGATCTACTGTCTTCTTTCCCTTTCCTCTCATGCTTTTTCAGTTTGTTCTTGATAAGCTCTGATTTCTCTGATCATCTCTCTCATCCAGTCATTTTCAATCAGAGTGAAATTAATATGAGGATTAACTTGTTTCCACCAATGCCAAGCTTCAGGAAGAGTTAGATTTATCTGATGTACCCTGAAGCCTAACCTCATGTAAACCTCCTTGAATTCATTCAAAGTTTCCTTTGCATTTGTTGTAGGTAAACTCCTTTCACCTCTACCACCTCTTCCACCTTTTCTTGTGGCTTTCATTGATTTAACTCTGGCCTCCCAAAATTTTAAGCCCAAAAAGGACTTAAAACCTACATGAAATCCCTTGTCATGATAGGGTCTCCTTTTGTTGTCGTAGACCTTCTTGTACTGTTTGAGAAGATCATCTGTGAGTGGAAGTCTTCCAGGAGCAGGTTCTCTATATGCATTTGTATCAGCTTCCCATCTCTTCTTTGCAAAAATCCTTGCAGCTTCTTTTGCGTGTTTGCTCTTCCCCCTTATTGACATCATCAACAAAACAAGTCAGCAGGCCATGCACACTTTCCTGAGTGACTACTAGGTTGTTCAGTTGACTTTCAATGATTTCAGTCCTAGAATCAATTGTTGTGATCCTTCCTTCCATTGTTTGCTCCAGCAGGGTTATCCTTTCAGTATGTTTTGGATCAAGTACAGCAGGTTGTGATGCAGCAACAGGCTCAGCAGGTCTATGTACCTCAGCAAGATTATCCAACTTTTTATAAATGGATTCAAGTTGATCTTTCAAAAATTTCTCCTTCAGTGTATTGCCCTGTTTGATTCCTCTCACATCTTTTGTTAGATCAGCAATGGCATACTGATTAGATGTGTAATTTGAAGCAACTGCCTCAGTAGATCTTCTATTGCTATCCACTAGCTTTATCAGTTCTTAAAATCTTTGTTCCTGTCTATCCAGTTGAGTTCTTAATTGTTGCATGTCATCTCTGACAGTCCTCAACTCATTCAAAACTTCTACTGGCACTCCACCAGCCATTCTTCCATCAGTAGCTCCATCAGCAGGCCCTTCTACATTATATTGTTGCCTCTGATTGCTGATCACCACAGCAAAACTCATATCCCTTCCAGCAGGGTGAGGTCCTTGGTACTCCTCCAAGATAGGATCAATAGCAGGTTCTTCAATCACTGGTTCATCATCAGTAGATCCTTCTATTTGAAATTCTTCATCACTGTAGTCATAGTCCAACAGCTGTTCTTCCTTATCAACAACAGCAGCCTACTGACTATCTTTCCCTACAGTGGCCTTGTCTCCAACAGGCTCCACTACAGCAGCCTCTTCAACAACAGCAAGGGTTTCCTCCAAACCCAAATCTGGTTCCAACCTTTGTCCAGGTGCTGTTTGTAACTCAGCAGCCTGTACCTCCTGTTCCAACCTGTGTCCAGGTGCTGTTTGTATCCCAGCAACCTGTACCTCCTCTTCAGTTCTTTGTCCTGGTACAATTTGTGCCACAACAACTTGATCAGGGAATATGTCCATGTTTTCTTTTTGAAATTCCCCCATATCAGTGATCTTTCATAGATAATTAGCAGTTTTGATTAAGGCATCTTCAGTGTCAATCTAGTCTTGATATTGAATTGATTCATCTGAACTGGCACTAGGTTCACTGATATCAGTAACTCTTTCTTCATCCAAATCTGCATTTTGCTGATCTTCAGCAGACTTGCCAGGATCGTAGGTTCATCTTCTGCACCATCAGTAGATCCTTGACCAATGGCTTCATCAGTTGTTCCTCTAGCCACTCCACTGGTCTCCCCGGGGAACATGGGGGGATCATCATCAGAATCAGATGAATCACTGTCAGGTGTGTACTTTGGATCTCTGAACATAATTGCTCCATTTTTCTTTCCTTCATCCAACAGATCCATCAGCCTCGATTGCAGCATGGTTGTATCTATTAAATCCAATAGGGTGTCCACACCCAGCTGATCAAATGCCCATTCTTCAAATCCACTCATTGGATCAGCAGCTGGTTTCTGTTTCTTGTAGAATCCAAACTTCCATTGGAAATATTTTTGCACTTTTCTGAAGTTAGGATCTATTTTGCCCTTCTTAGGTGTCTTCTCATATGGCATTGTTGGCTTTCTGGGGGCGATTCAAGACCTTGCTGACCTCCAAAGGTCTCAATTAGCAAGTTGAGAGTTTTCTCAACAGATGTTTCCAGGTTAGTAGGTTGTTCAGGTTGGATATTGGTCCCTACTACCTCCATCTGTATAACACTTGGTTCCCCCTGACTTATATGCTCTTTAGCAGGGTTAAGAGCAGACTGTTCTTCCCCCCTGAACTATTGCAGGACTTGCAGGGTCTTGTACCAACAACAACTTGGGCAGATTCAGAAGGCTCAGCAGCCTTAGCAGGTGAGGATTCTGTAGCTTCAGCAGATTGCTCAACAACAACCTCTACATCCTCAGTAGGCTTTATAATGGTTATAGGTTCAGCATTAATAGCCTCTCCTACTTCTGGTTCTTCTTCTACTGCTTCTTCTTCTTCTTCCCTTTGAGCCTTCAAAATTTTCATTTCCTTTCCTTTGCCATGTTTCTTCTTTTTCTTGGCAATCTCCTTCCATTCTTTTGGAGAGAGGATCATCTTCAATATCAATAACTTTCCTCTTTCTTCTTGCTTCTTTCTGTTGCTCCTTCAAAATTTCAGCAACAGTCTTCTTCTCAACTATTGTAGGGTCAGTAGCTTCAATATCAATTGGACCCTCAGCAGACTCAGCAGTCTGTGCTGTTTGCTTTCTTGTTCTTTTAGGCTTTAACATTTCTGTTATCTTCCTTGTGTCAGCAGCCTTTATTTTCTCAGTAGTCTTCTTTGGTGCAGCAGGCGTATCAACTTTCTTGACCTGCTCACCACCAGCACCACCATCATCTCCACCATTATCACTATCAGCAGCCTCAGCAACACCTTCTTCATCATCATCCAGACCAGGGATAGGATAATCAATCTCTTTCTTGTATCTGGATTGGTTTATCTTCTCAGGTGCAACATCAGGAATTTCCAAGTGATTCAGCAGGGTTTGAACCTTTAATCCTAAGGGTAAGGCCTTGGATTTCTTTTTCCTTCTTTCTCTTCCTTGGCAACCTTCTTCATGTAATGAATGAAATATCCAGCCCAATCAAACTTCATACTTCTACAAATAATCATCAGAAGTTCTATTTTGGGTCCTGATAGAGTATCCATGCTTCCAACGAGGCCTAAGATGTTCTTAGCAATGATTTTGCTCAGAAAATTGTATTCATAACCGATATGTTTCACATTGATGCCTGGAATTGATTTGATGGCTTTATTGGTCTTGACTTTGTCAACAAAATCAATTCTTGACAATCCCATTTCCTCAGGATTTACAGGAGCATCTATTACTTCTGCAAAACCAAACACTTCCCTCAGTAGGTCTGAGGAAATTTCAATCTCCTATGCATTTACAGTGGTGGTAAATGCTTCTCTTCCTTCTCTTACTACAATGTTTCTCCAGAAATTGACAACATTTGTATAAGAGATTGTTTCCAATCTTATATTCAGTATATTCTCCAATCCTTCATATCTCCTTATTCTTCGACCAATGTTGATGGCTAGTTCAGTTTGATTAGCATCAACAACAAAGCCTCTGACACTTTGGCTTGTTTCAATTTGAACATTATCCTTTTCCGCCATTGTTAAAAGAAAGAGATGAAGAAGATAGTTTGTAAATCTGTGTTCACACAGTGTAAAAGTAAAGAATATCAATCTGAGATTTTGTAGTAGCCGCTGTGTAATAGTCTGTGTATATATAGGCAAATGCAGTTGAAACTGTCAGACCACGTACTGTGCATTTAACCATGATTAATTTGAGTGAATGCTAACTTGACACGTGGCCTATTACTTCTCCATAACATTTGTAACCGTTGGATCGTGTAACTGCGGTTATAAAGGATAGAATAAATATCCCGCCAATCTGCTTTTTGACTTTAATAAGTTTGACTGTGTAACGTATTATTCAGCAGACTTGTCATCAGCAGGGTTGGCTCAACAGCCTGCTGACAAAATTGTCTCAACAGACTGCTGACAGTGTAACTCTGCTGACCCTTGATTCCTTCTTGTTTTGTTCAATTGATAATACAAGATGAATTTTAATACCAATGACTGATCTGTCAGTGAGCTCACCCAACATGACAAAGACCAATCCCCTTGGCAACCTCATTTGCTCAATTGTCCAAACATAAGTACATGGAATTGTTGAAACCAATGACTAATCTACTAAGTGAGCTCACCCAACATAGCAAAGACTAATCCCCTTGGTGAATTCCAGTACATTGTTGATTATCAGTCAACTTTAATAATTCCAAGTTCAGTCCTTAGTTTAGCAAATCTTTCACTATCAAGTGGTTTAGTGAATATGTCAGCAAGTTGATCTTCAGTAAGGATATACAGAACCACCACATCCTTCTTTTCAACATGATCTCTTATAAAATTATGTCTCACATCAATGTGCTTGGTCCTTGAGTGCAAAAAAGGATTTTCAGTGATTGCAATTGCACTTGTCTTGTCACACATAATTGGAATTTATTTTTCTTCAATTCCATAATCCCTTAATTGTTGTCTTAACCATAGTACTTGTGCACATCAACTTCCAAAGCAGCAATGTATTCAGCTTCAGCAGTGGAAGTTGATATAGAATTCTGTTTCTTGCTAAACCAGGAAACCAGTCTATTTCTCATCTACTGACAGGTTCCTGTGGTGCTTTTTATATCAATTTTGCATCCAGCATAATCAGAATCTGAGTAGGATATAACTTTGAAACTTCCATCGTTGGAATACCATATCCCTATTCCCAAAGACTCTTTAAGATATTTGAGAACTCTTTTGACTGCACCTAAATGACTTTCTTTAGGTTTAGATTGAAATCTTGCACAAACACCTACAGCAAAGGATATATCAGGTCTGCTGGCAGTGAGGTACAGCAGACTGCCTATCATCCTCCTGTATAAGGTCTGATCAACATCTTTGCCTTTCTTATCTTCAACCAGTCTGACATTTGTACTCATAGGAGTTGATATCTTGGTGCTATTTTCCATACCAAACTTTTTCAGCAGATTCTTGGTGTACTTGGTTTGATGAATGAAGATTCCATCTTTCATCTGTTTAACTTGCAATCCCAAATAGTAGTTCATTTCTCCTATCATACTCATTTGGAATGTGCTTTTCATTAGATTTGCAAACTTCTCACATAACAATTCATTTTCAGAACCAAAGATTATGTCATCAACATAAATCTGTACCAGCAGGGTGCTATCCTTCTCATTGATTCTGAAAAGAGTCTTATCAATGGTGCCTTTTGTAAATCCATTGTCCACCAAGAATTGAGATAGGGTCTCATACCATGCTCTTGGTGCTTGTTTCAAACCATAAAGTGCTTTGTTGAGTTTAAACACTTTATCTTCTTGATCTTTAACATCAAATCCAGGAGGTTGCTGAACATACACTTCCTCCTCTAGAATGCCATTCAAAAATGCACTCTTGACATCCATTTGATATACCTTGAAGTTTTTATATGCAGCATGTGCCAAGAATAATCTGATAGCTTCCAATCTTGCAAAAGGTGCATAAGTTTCATCAAAATCTATTCCTTCTGCTTGAGAATAGCCTTTTGCAACTAGTCTAGCCTTATTCCTTACAATGGTACCAGATTCATCAAGTTTGTTTCTGTATACCCATTTAGTACCAATGATATTTGCATGACTTGGCCTTTCAACTAGTGTCCAAACTTGATTTCTTTCAAATTCATTTAACTCTTCTTGCATATCAATTATCCAATCTGGATCTGAAATTGCTTCTTTAACAACTTTAGGTTCCATTTGTGATAGAAAACAAGTAAACATTGCTTCTAATTATCTTCTAGTCCTCACACCTTGCTGTACATGGCCAATAACTTTTTCAGCAGGGTGATTCCTTAACCATTGTGGATTTTGGTTAGATTGATTCTCAGGAACCTCATCTTCAGTAGGGTCTCGCTGTTGCTTCTTCAACAGGGGGTTCAGCAGATCCTTGAATTGCTTCAGTTGTTGCATCAGTAGTATCACCAGCAGGGTGTTCAGCAGGGGCAAAATCAGAAACTTTTAAGTCATTAAACCTTTCCAAAACTTCAACACAATCTGGATCAGTGACTTGTAGATTCTCAGCAGGTTCACAAGCTTCATCTTCCATACCAGTGAAATTAGGTTCATAAAACACAACATCGATTGTTTCTTCATGTTTTAGTGACCTTTTGTTCAGTACTCTGAATGCCTTGCTGACTGAAGAATATCCCAAGAAAATTCCTTCATCTGACTTTGGTTGGAATGTCTTCAAATGCTCCTTATGATTTAAGATAAAACATTTACTTCCAAATGGATGGAAATAGGATATATTAGGTTTCTTTCCATTCCAAATCTTATAAGGTGTCTTCAGCAGCTTCTTGTTCACTGAGGTTCTGTTTTGTGTATAGCATGATGTATTAACTGCTTCAGCCCAATATCTTTCAGGTAGCAATGCTTCAAAAATCATAGTCCTTCCTGCTTCTTTCAATGTCCTGTTTCTTCTTTCAGCAACCCCATTTTGCTGAGGTGTACCAGCAGCAGCAAGTTGATGCAGTACACCATTTTGTTCACAATATTCTCTTATAACTTTATTGAGAAACTCAGTACCCTTGTCTGATCTGATTTTTACTACTGTTAAACTTTTCTCATTCTGTAATCTCTTCAAAAGATCAGGCATCTTCTTGAGTGTTTCACTTTTCTTGTTCATAAATACCACCCAAGTGTACCTTGAATAATCATCCACAACCACTAAGGTGTATTTCTTTCCTGTAACACTTGTTGGTGTAACTGGTCTAAATAGATCCATATGCATCAGCTCCAAGACTCTATTAGTTGATTGCTTAGTCTTTGATTTGAAGCTTGACTTTGTCTCCGTTTACCTTGCTGACATGCATCACATATAGTATCTTTCCTGAATGTGATCTCAGGTAAACCAATCACCAGTTTCTTCTTCACCAACTGATTGATGTCACAAAGTTCAGATGATTCAGCTTCTTATGCCATAACCAATTGAGTTTTGATTTGGTATGACCAATCCACAACATACATGTTTTGTTGTCTTCTACAAGCCAATACAACTTGATCACCTCTTTCACTAATGACAATACAGTTGTTTTTGTCAAAAGTGACCTTGTATCCCATGTCACAGAATTGTCCAGTGCCTAGCAAGTTGTAGTTCAGTCCTTCCACATATGCAACATTCTTGATTGTAAGCCCATTCCTCACAAGTGTGTCATATCCTCTTGTGTAACCAGGTGTATTTTTGTTGCCAAAATTCATCCTTGAACCATCCTTTGTCACAAAATTTGACAAACAATGCTTATTCTTTGTCATATGTCTGGAACATCCATTGTCAAAGTACCAGACACCCTACAAAACAAAGTTAATACATTTTAGGTACCCAAACCTGTTTGGGTCCATAATGGTCAGTGGTAAGCATGACCCCTGGGATGTTTCCATAAGGTCTTCTCCTAAAAGTGTCATACTTTGGTTCATACATGTATTCTACACATCCATAAGTTCTAACAGTTGGTTGTGTAGGATTCATATATTTTTCTGGCCTTTTGGTTTATAATGCTGTTTGAAGTGATTCTTGTTGTTAGAAGCATTAGCATGACCATAGGTTTGCTGTCTATTAGGAACAGCCCTGTAGTATGGAGTCTGCTGAGGTCTCTGCTGAGGCCCTGTATAAGTCCTCTGCTGAGCCCTTTGCTGATTCCATTGCTTAGGTTTTACCCTAGCCGCATGGTTATACTTGCTGTTTCTAGTAGTAGGGGCAGAAATATTCCAATCATCATCAGTAGGGAACAATCTACCTTTCCCCCCGAGATAAGTATCCCTAGAATGATTAACATCTTTGGGTTTAGGATTCTTATCCTTGGAATATTTCTGGTTCTTTCCTTTTTGTGTCCAGTAGACTTTGTAGATGGTCTGCTATCAGCAGGTTTAGAAGGCACACATCAGTCCTACTTTTGGATTTATTCTTTTATTAGGAGAGTCGTTGACTTTTTTGACTTCGATTTTGCTTCCTTGAAGCATTCTCGAGGTTTTACCGCCTTAGTAACCTTATCGGGAGTTGGATCTTGTGTACAAACTTAGTACAGGTTCGGTAACCTTACTAGATCCATTCTTTTTGGATTGTTGAGTTCCAAATCCAAGCCCCTGTTCTATCACCATAAGGCTTTCCGATTTGTATGCGGTAGAGGAACAAGATGTTCGGCAGATTCGAAGCTACTTGGATGTTCGAGCAGCTTATACCGATTCGTTCAACATCTTTTTCCTTACCTTTGAGAACCCTTAATTCAGCATTCAATCTTTCAACTTCTACTTGAAGAGCTTCTTTTTCAGCCTTCACAATGTCATAACCAGATTGTATTTTCCTCAGTTATTGAGGATGGCATCCAAAGCTTCTTCCTTGTAAGAGTTTCTAGGATTTGAACCACAAGTTGATTCACAATCACTTCCAGCAGGAGTATTGATAGATACAGTATTGTATACCTCCTCTGTTTCATCCATATTAGCCATTAATGCATAATCTTCCATTCCAGCAACCAATGCTGTGTCATTAGATTCATTTCCCTTTTCTGACTCAACTTCATATCCTGATTCATCTTCAGCAACCATAGCCTTCTTTCCATGTCTTCTTTGTTGGCTCTTGGTCTTCAGTATGTCTGGACAATCAGGTCTAAAATGTCCAGGCTTCTTGCAATTGAAGCAAAGATAATCATGTTCTTTACTTTGTTTTAACTCAGGACAGTCAGGTTTGAAGTGTCCTGGTTTGTTGCATTGAAAGCACAAGTAATCATTGTCTTTTCTAGAATCATCCTTCTTCTTTTCACTGAATTTCTTAGTGAAATTACTTGGAGAAACCTTTCCAGATTTCATCATCCTGATTTTCTTGCTCTGTAGGGCAATTTGCTCTTTCATTTCATCCAGCAGATCATATTGAGCTCCTGATGTCTCTTCTTGATGTTTGGCAGCCAGTGCAGTTGTCTTTGGTTCCTCTTTTTCAGTGGTAGGAACCAATCTCTTGCTGAATTCATAAGCTTTAAGATCTGAGAATAATTTGAAGGTATCCTCTTCATGTAGCTTTCTCATTTCTTGTATTGCAGTGACTTTCATCTCCCAAGATTCTTTGTCAGGTAATGCTTCCAAAATTTTTGATTTTATTTCTTCTTTTGAATAACTTACACTCAGTAGGGTAAGTTCATCTAGGATAGCATTGAATCTTGACTCCATTTGCTCAATGGTTTCATTTGGTAGCATTTTGAACTTTTGAAATCTCTTTTTGGCCACACTGATTTTATTCTTCTTAATTGCATCAGTGCCTTCACAGATCAACTGAATCTTGTCTTAAAGTTCTTTTGTTGTTTTGCAATCTTTAACCTTCATGTACATATTGCTATCCAAGGTTCTATAAATGATATCAATAGAAATATTGTTGAGGTTTGCTCTCTTTTTGTCTTCAGCATTCCATTCTCTTTTTGGTTTTGGAATGTACTGTGTCTCATCTCCCAATGTTACTGCTTTGGTAATCTCCAATGGTCCATCTGTCAGCACATCCATCATTTCATCATGAGTTGCAGCAAGGTAAGCCTGCATTCGACGTTTATATTCATCAAATCTATCTAGAGAACACATCGGCATAGTTTTAGCATACTGGTTGTTATCCATGATGCAAGTCTTTGAAAATCAGTGATTTGAAAATGTTTTCAAAGTATTTTCACAAGTACAACAAGTAGGATTTCTTCTGAACAGAAGCACAACTTTGCTACCAATTGTTGGTCCCTTGAAAAGGATTTGGTTAAGTTTAGGGGGGGGGGGGGTGAATAAACTTAACACTTAAAACTTTTGGAGTTAACAAACTCAGCAACTTCAGCAGCATGCTGATACCTCGCAGTCCGCGACACCTCGCAGCTCCGCCGACACGTAGTCTACTGATAGTTGAGTTTACTGAATTTGTGCAGCGGAATTATATAAAAAATTAAGCCTTGTTACTTGTTGTTAAATATGATACTAAGTATTAGATACTCAGTAGTGTATGTGTGTTAGTTCAATTGCTAGATTCAGTAGTTGATGTGTATAATAAACTAAATGTAGAATGTAAGTGCAGAAAGCAAGTAAGCAGATTTTATAGTGGTTCCAGGTGGTGTAATCCTGTCAGTCCACTCTTCTCCTGTGATGTTGGAGGTAATTCACTAGAGATCTTTGATGTATTTGTTACAAAGATTCCTAAGGTTGCTTGTCCTTCACCAATAACTATGGCTTCACAACTGAAAACTAGGAACATGTAGGATTGCTGCTCCAAAGTCTTCCACTGGTCCTTGAAGGGTAGGATTTCCTCTTCACCAGCTCCACCACAAACAACAGACTTTCACACCCAACAGATGCTTCAATGTCTTCAGCAGGTTCTTTGTAAAATAAAGAATGAATCAAGTAAATGATTCAGTTGCAGCAGCTTGATTAAGATGAAATAATCAGCAGCTTGCAGTCTTCAAGTGTGTAAACTAGATGTAGCTTGAATGCAGAATACACTTGAAGATTTTCTCTAGATCAGTAGCCTTAAGCTCATTAAGTTCAGCAGGGTGCTTTTCTTGATAAAATGCAGCTCAGGATTATTTGTATTTTTCTCTTGTAAAATCATCATCTTTTTTTGAGTTAGAAGTCCTCTATTTATAGGTAGGAGTCCTTGTGACTTGTATTTGAAATTCAAATATAGCCGTTCCATATTTTGTCCCATTTGACTTGCTTTCTGTCACTATTCATAGGACTGACAGTGTTAGAATCCTTTTTGGTAGTGTACAGTCTGTCCATCCTTTGACTTGTAACCATTGGATAAAATCCTGAATCATCCCAACGTCTTTTTAATCTCAGCCATTGATTTGTCTGATAAATCAGAGGTAGTTGGCTGTCCTGTTGGAAAGGTGTCCTAAACCCAATCGGGTTGGACCGGATCCGACCGGGTCGGGTCATTTATAGTCTATTTAGTTCATGTAATAACTTTATTATGATTAATAAAAGCACTTATGTTATTATATATTGTTTATCTTCATATTATTTGTTGTATATATAGTAACGTCCCTAGTATCAATCTGTGATAGAGAAACCATGATAGTGATTATGGTTGATGAGATCTCTAATCACTATAACAAGGTTGGTACTTAAATGTCTCTAGTCTTATGTATTATCAAATGGGACATTGATAGTATAATCAGACTAGCACGTATTGGTTGTCTTCTATCTTTTAGAAGGTAGGGATAGATCTCGTCTATCGAAGTGTAGAGACACTTGACCGTACGTGGACGTGTATTAGAGAATGCGTACGTTAGATCGACCCACTTACATTAAGTGTCACACTATGTGGCGGTTGTGTAATTATCCTTTTGACCGGAGTCTTCATGGCATCACGGTGTGGATTGTCATGCTTTGACACTATTGAGATTTCTCCTAACCACGGGGCGATCATGCGGTAGTGATTGGGTATGATATTGAAGCATGCGGAGTATACATGATTGGTCGTCCGGGAATCGCGTATCCTATGATTGGGATCGAATATCCGAAATGGCCTTCTTATAAGGAATGTCTAGCTCTCGAGAATCTTTGCAAAGTGGGAGTAAATGTGTTATTCTGTGAGAGCATGATATCCAGATTATAAGATACGATCGTCAATGTATTGACACTCGAGATACGATCATATGGATATTATTACAGCGATAAGATTGTAATTTACACGGTAACTGCTTCACATGAAAGGTAGTAGTCATTGCTTTTGACTCTTCCGATGATTGGGGGTCACGGTGTGTTGCTAGACGCTATCCCGTGATCGTTAGGTATGAAGGGCATTTTAGTAAATTGCACTTTGTGTCTACAGCCAACATATTCGGAAGCCTATCGTGTCACACACATATGAACATCGAGTCGGATTAAAATGCGGTTATAGTTGATAACCAAATAAGGAAATTTTATCTCTAGACTATAAAGGTTATAGTGGTAAATTAATATGGTGGTATTTATTTATTATGAATAAATAAAATACAAGATATTAATTATATACAAATTATATTAATTAAAGAATATTCCGGAAGCCAATTTATTGGCATATGGGGCGCCACTTTTAAGTGTATAAGATACACTTGGATTGTGCACTTTAATTAATAAAGATTGCAATAATATTAATATAAGATATTAATTGATTTTGAAAAATAGATTTATGGTAATAAGATAATTATAATAAATATAAGATATTGGCAAAATAAATTATAATTAAAGAGATAAATCAATCTACTTGATTTTACTTACTTTATTGGGAAAAGTTTTTCTTCTCCTCCACACCATATGGGGTGCCCCAACCACTATATATAGGAGGTGGGTGTCAAGCTCTTTTGTACAACACAACTGCAAGAGTTCATAATTCTTGGGTAAAATAGAGAGCCTTCCATAGTGAGTTTGTGAGGGAAGAAAAGGTCCGGTCTAGCAGCCGGAGTTTTTCCGATAGCAATCCAAGGAGGATTCCGGCCAGGGGTTTGTGTGGATTAGCGATAGAGGCCGGATGCGTGGACGGCTTGCGCATTGAACTACTCTCCGTTGGCGGTCAAAGCGACGATCTTACAGATCATCTAAGGTATAACCGTCAAACTACTTAACGTGTTTATTGCATTAAACGAAGAACGATCTAGAAAAGGAAATCAAATTTTAAATTCCGCTGCGTTAAACTAGTGATTTCCTAACATGTCCTTATCCATGTAATCTTCCAATGTAATCTTAAATTAATCGAGGTATATATATCAGCAGGTTCATCAATCTGCTGAAATACCTATCGGTCTATTGAACTATAGTTTGCTGTGTTTAACACAATGCATCAGACTTCTTTTATCTAACTTTTACTTGTGAAGTTAGATTACACTTTTTTTGCAAATAACTAAGTTCCAATCACCATCCAACTTAAGGAACTTAGACCTTGTACACAAGGTATATGTAATCAGTTTTGGTCATCACAGACTTGCCTAAATTTTGATTCCATATCTTTGACTTTAATTACTAAGTTTGATCCCTTAGCCTTCATTAACTGAGTTTGAGCCCTCAACCTTCAGTCCTCAGCAGGTTCCAGACTAGTCTACTGACCTATCTACCCTACTGATATAGACAAGTCTGCTGATATAAATCAGCTGACCATTACAGTGCTTGTTTGATCAAACCTATTCAAAGATCAAACTCTAATAAACCTATACATTTAATCTAGACATCTTTTTGCCTTTTGCACTATAACAGTTAGTCTGGCACTCATCACTAAAACTTAGAAATAAGTCCAACATGTCTTCTATCGTAGAGAAATATTATCAATAATACTTTTTGTGCATTTATAAATGGTCACTCTTTTTATTCAATTAAGGCATCTGGCAAATTACTTGCTAAATACTACAAGTAAGATTATTTTCACAGTTCAGTTAAACTGATGCGTGAAAGATCGTTTATGTTGTTAAAATTTCTCGGTATTCTTTTATTCAAACATGAGATTTACTTTATCTCCCCTAATGCTGAGAATTGATCTTCATCAAACTTGTTGCACCGAGCTATACCTTGATGCTCTTTTTTTTCGTTTCAAACTATTTACACATTTAAAACATAACGGTTCATTAAATATCTCATTCTATGAGATTTTTGAAAACATTATATCTCTTGCACTTTATATACCACTATTAGATTTCGGATTCTTCAAGAATCGTTCAAACTATACATCATATGTAGAGAAATCACTAGAATGAGACATTGAACCTTTTTGTTCATTTCTCCATTTTTCTCCGAAAATATTTGATGTATGCAAAATGTGCATAAAATCTACCCTTCGTGGGTTTTATGTCAATTAATAATATATGAACTCAGGGTTCATATATGTCAAAGTTTGTCACGAGATATAATTCATAATGGATTTTTATCCCTTATTCTCGGACAACACCTTTTCACAATCGGTATCTAGAAAATTTGCAATAACCCGTGACGGATTCAACATTTTAATGTTAGAGATCCTCTTATGCAGGTATCAACAAACTTCTTTAATATTTTCCGATTCGGAGAGAAACATTATCTCATTTAGAGAGATATTATATCAATACTCACATTTATGGATACACCATATCCTATTATTGCAATGTTCTTGAATAACCAACCCAATTCTAATGAGATTCTCAAATGAAGAATGGTTACAACCACAATAACCAATATATTCATAATCATTATATGCATCTTAAGTATTTAATAAGATCATATTCAAAGACATCAAGTGTAAATTTAATTGTTTAAAACAACTTGTCACTTATATGTTCTAAAAATAACTTCTAGTAAAAGAATAACATATTACAATTTCAGTCAAGCAAATTTTTACACACAGTATAACTCAAGATTCAATTAGATTGCAAAACCATGTATAACCAAGTTGATTGATAATCTCATAATAATATAGTAATTCAAATGGCTAATACTTAAGTTTGCTAATTCAAGTCACTAAATTCACTTATAGAGATTCATTAATGCAACATATTTTGGCATTTTAAATTTGAAATCAAAGTGTCAAACTAATTAATTAGTGAAAAATCAATGGAGTAAATGAAAGGCCAGATTCACGAGTTCAAGTATAATATGGAGACAAAAAACTCAAATTGTCAGATTATGTATAAAAACGGTAATACCAATGAACCCTATCTGATTCATGAGTACATATGTACAAACAGATCGTTAAACTGATTTAATACAAATGATCATAAAATCATATTTTATGTCTTAATTTCAACAAATACTCCCTCCATCCCATTTTGTTTGAGACATTTTGGAACTCTAAAAAATTAAGGAATAATTATTTATTAGCTTGTCTAGTCATTAAAAATATGACTACTTTACAATTATGTCTTTTTTTTATTTACCTTAAAATTTTTAATAAATGTGGTTATTTGGCTATTTTGGGAATTTAAGAAGAAATTTTAGTCTAAATTTAGTTATGGGACTTATTTTGGGACATCCATAAACCGAATAAGTCCCAAACAATTTGGGATGGAGGGAGTATCAATCAGACTGATCGTGCCGATAACATGTTATAAAAGTAAAAGAATAATAGAGTAAGAAGAAGAAAGACAAAGTATAGAAGAAAGAAAATTGCTTGTGTATTATTCCATTGATAAAGAGGTATTTATAGTAGATATTACAATATGAACACAATATATGAATGAATCTAAATAAATCGATCAGAATAATAGATAATCAACCAATGATATTATTTCATAACAGACATCTCATTATTACATTACATGTTAACTCACTCAATTTGTTAAAATAAGAGGTCCCAAAAAAATCTAAATGTGTATGGATGTATAAACATAACATAGTTCGATCAACATGCGTTTTTTTTAATGTGAATCTAATACAAAAGGTTGAACTTATGACTTCCTATTTGACGCCCATGTTCCGGATACCGAGTCTTTAACCGAAAAATGATGTCTGGGACGTATATAATTAAAATTAATCGATTATATACGTAAACATGACATCGTCAATATCATAGTACAAAACGGGAAAACGAGAAGATAGACTCGGAAAGATAAAATTTTTATAAACAATCAAAAAGTAACACAAGCTGCAACCAAAACTACCCCGAAAAGATTATACAGTGATCAAAGCATCGTTCTACTGATACATACTTTTACTACAACCGGAACATACCACTTACTCAACCTATTACATAAATAAAAGAAATTCTATACCATTAATACAAAAACATCAAAAGTTTCGGAAATCACTCTCGAGCGATCGCGAACACAACCTACATCAAACTACCTTTTCGGGGTAGTGAACAACAATAAAGGGGTAAGTACAAAAGTACTTAGTAAATGGTAGAAGCACGAAAGCTTAAAATGTAACAACACAAGGATTATCATTACTAGCACATATGTTCAAGTAGCTCACTCCCATCTACTAGTCTCACTAGTAGACACAACCAACAAAGACCCTTGTTACACTTTGCGTGGAGAGTATGCACCACGACATTTCCTCAGCATCTGTGCCTGAGACCGTTTGGTATATGACCTTTTGAAGGGGTAATAGTTCCATGTAGCGATACAAAAATGTGTCTCACCAAAAATCAAGGTGTTTTAGATTTTAGACACATCAAGTAAGTATTTATGTGATTTAGCTAACCGTATATATTCAGTGCACATAAAAGGCTACTTAAGGAATAATAGACCTTAGATCAATTTTACAATACACTACTTAGCACATTGCACAGAAATACTGGATTCTAATCCAATATTCACAAGGCTAAGGTATAAAGTTTCCGATGATCCCCGAGTATCTTCCTGCAGAGGGTCTCCACAATGTGTTGAGCTAAATCCACCAGAAACTGAACCCTTAACTTTGCTACATAACAAGGAAGACATTTTCTACCAAGTTCAATTTCATGCAACGCCAAATGAAATTTGTTTCAATGCTCCGTGTTTCATGGTGTGGATACAAAGTCACTAGAATACATACATTTCAATTTACAACAATACATATGGATTTACATTGATACATGCTCATACAAGGGTAAAACAAATTATTAAGTACAAAACATGGGTGAGGGGCACACCTCTAGTGCTCTGGCATGCGCTTGGATCATCTGGAAACACTTTTGCGATTTCTATTGAGTTAGACGCATACCTAATAAATCAGAGATTACTCATCCTGCAATCTCTATTGATCTAGGCACACGCCTACTAAATCAGAGACTCCTCCTTACAAAAATCTGGCTCAGGTGCACACCTGTCATACCAAGACGCACGCCAAGGTCAAATTCCTGCAAATATGCAGCTTCATTCAAAGGTGATTTCTGATGCTGCCAGAAAATGGGCTCACCCACGTGGCACCTCTTTGGTGGCTCAACATTTGACTCAAAGGAATAAACTACTTGTGACTCCCTAGATCCGAGTCCATGGGGCTCGCCCATCCACCTTGTCACCACTGGTTCCCGTATGACCGACCCCCATGGGGTCGGATCGTCTCAGTCTCTGGCAGGTCGAGGAGGAGTCAGGCATCGGACTCTGGGCGACCGGCTGTGATCTCCGTCGATCTCATAGGTCGGGCTAAGTCTTTATATTTGTACAATTTCTTGATGGCAGGAGTCCGGCCCTTGTTCCCGATCCCTAGGAGCTGACGATGCCTTCCTGGTTTATCTCGAGCAAAAATCTTATTTATCACTTGCGTAATAACCGGATAACTATCACAGAATCCTGAACAATGAAGGCTCGAATCCTTATCATTTAATGTTAATATTTGAATACCATATTTATCTCCTAAAATCAAGGGGATTTATCAATCATAATATTTTCCTTAGGGAACACTTTGACTAGTGTCCCTCATAGACACGCCACATTAAACCCTAGGGCCTAAGCCCCTCTATATAAACATTCCCTAAGGAACTACGAAGACTTGATTCCAATTCAATAATTGGATACGTAGGCAGCTTGATCATCATCAAGTGCAGTCTAAAACAAATCAAATCATCCTTTCCCCCATCGTTTTTCTGTGTTCTTGAAGTATTCTTAGGTCATAATCAAGGAAGCGAATTTGGTTGATTACCCTGACGATTTTTGGAACGTCAATTGGCGCTAGAATGAGGGTCTTCTGTTTATTGATAAACCCAGGAAAAGCTTCAGGCCAAACATGGTGACCACACGACAACAGGCTGCTAATGGTACTGGTGCAAGCAATGCAGCAGAATCCGACGCTAATAATCAGAATCAGCCACAGCAGGAAGACATCTCTCTCGACGCAACCCATCAGGTGCTAATTGATCAACTTATGGCTTTGGACGGATCCGTAAAAACCGTAGTTCTCAATGTCGTCTTGGCCGAAGAGGATGAAGAAGATGGAGACCGGGAAGGCCTGGAAGAAGAAGGCCCCTTCAACGAAAATTCACAGGATGTGAATCACTCAAACGGAGACTCATCTGGAGAAAATTCCAAAATCCCAGAACTAGAAGAGGAGGATGATCCCAACGATGCATCGTGGGAGCCGACACCCCCCCGCAGCATAAGAATAGCAGGAAAGAAAATCGGTCGTCATCCTCAAACCTGCAAAGGCAATTGGTCGTCCCCCAGGCCATGGAAGCAGCTCGCGCCGAACTTGAGGCGATAGCCGGAAGGAAATCGACGCTCTTAGCAATCGAGTCCCCCTTTTCCGAACAGATCGATAATTTTCCTCGGCTAGCAAGGTTCAAGATCCCAAATTGGAGCCTTATGACGGAACCAAGGACCCCAGGATCACCTATTTCAATATCTCACGCACATGAATATCGACTGTGCCCCCGAGGAAATGAGGTGCAAAGCATTCCCTGCGTTGCTTACTGAGCGAGCTCGGGAATGGTTCAAGAAGATACCCCCAAGGACGATCTACACTTTTGATACATTGGGAAAGATGTTCCTTAACGCGTTCATTACAGCCAAGCCGTTTCAGAAGAATGCTACCCACTTGTTCGCCATCAAACAGAAGAAAGATGACACTACGCTGCAATATCTCAAGCGCTTTTCAGTGAAGAGTCACTGCAAGTTTGGGACGCTGACGATCAGGTCCGAATCGCATCCTTCGTGGCAGGGCTGCACGAAGGTACGTTATAGGCTAAGCTAAGCAGCAGGCTCCCCACCTCCATGGAAGAATGCCTGGAGGTGGCATTTAAGCATTGTCAAGGTGAAGAAGCCAATCGCGTAAAACGAGAAGTGGAGAAATCCGACCCCAAAAAGGACAAGTCAGTTGACCCATCCAGCAACAAGAGAAAGTCATACGGAGATCGTTCAAGTGGTTCGGCCACAGATCGGCCTAAAAAAACGAATGCCTTGCAGCCAAGGGATTTCCCTGTATTAAATCGACCTCGGGAACAAGTGTTGTCAATCATAGAGAGAAAGGGTTTGGCGAGAACCCCTACGCCGCTTCGAAGCCCCTTAGAAAGGAGAGACTAGAGCAAATTTTGCACCTACCATCAAGACACTGGGCATGAGCTGGATAACTGCAGGGACTTCCAGCGTGACGTGGAAGCAGCGATTGCAGAGGGAAAGTTGGATGAGGTCGTAGATCGACCCCGATATGGCGAGGGCCGAGGGCAGCGAGATTACCAACATAGAAGCTATGGTCGTGACCACAGCCGACAAGGCGAACCCCAGAGAAAAAGGGAGCCATCGCCCGACAAAGGTCAGCCAGCGGACAATCACCCCATCAACACCATCAACACCATTGTGGGAGGCCCTGGAAACAGTTTAGAAAGTAACAATTCAAGTTTCCGAGGAGGCAATGGGCAGACAACCAGGGGAAGCCGAATCCCCTTTCCAAGAAGTAGGCTATGGGCCACAGGATCCTCTCCCCCTGATCCCTAACAACGAAGGATTGGTCATTGAAGCTGTGGTTAACAAGAATCTGGTTAAGAGAGTTTGTGTGGACACAGGTAGCGCAGTTAACGTTCTTTACTTTGCAGCCTTTCAAGCAATGGGTCTCAAAGAATCCGATCTCACGCCGGTCTCAGCACCCTTGTTCGGATTTGCCGGTCCCCCAATTCATCCATTGGGAATGGTCCGACTCGCGACGACATTCGGTAAGGATTCAGCAGGAAGGACTCTCATGGTAAGCTATGTCGTGGTCAAATCTTCATCAGCGTACAACATCATTTTGGGAAGGCCCACTCTAATCGATCTGCGAGCCATAATTTCCCCATCACACATCAGTTTGAAGTTCCCGACCGGTAGAGGGTCGGTCGAAGTCAAAGGAGATTTGGAGGTCGCCCGAAGCTGCTATGCGGCGACCATTAAAGGCAAAGGGATCACCTTTGCCTAACGCAGTCGGCAGGTCTTTATTGATTATTTGCAAACTATCTTTACTTTCTGCATTTCAGTTCTCGCTCGTATTTTCTTGTCATTCGCTGAGATTTTCTCTGTGTCATTTACTTCCTTTTCTTCAATGTTGGAAATTTATTTTTCGATTGCCCATATCTTTGTCTGGTCTCAATATGGCTATTTTTGTTTCCCATTTTGCACACTTTGTGAATCGCACAAACACTTATACTGCACAGTAAAGCTTTACGCGAGAAGTCAGTCCGATCTGGCCCAGCTCACTTCGCCTTTAAACGAGAAGTCAGCGCTAGCCTGGCCCTGCTCGTCTTTTAAAAAAAAAACTGACCCGGATCGCCATGTTATTGAATAAGAAGTCAGCACTAGCCTGGCCCCGCTCGTCCTCAAAAACTTCATATAAACAATTAATTCATAGGCTCAATTTAACGTAGTCCGGACTACTCTAGGTTAATTGAGGGCAAGTTTACCTCGAATCAGCTAAGTTTAATGCCTACTCTGGTCTTGCAAGCCCACACTTCGTATTGTTCTTTTAGTTTAGGCGACCGATCTAGATCGGCTCTCCGAGTCCTAGATCTTTTCGCCCTTACATTTTTCCCGATACACCGAAGCTCTAGAAAACTTCCTTTCAAAATAAAGAATAAACTAAGAAGGGCATCCAAGGCAAGCCGGTTGGGTAACATACTTATCCACTATGTAAACTCGGAAAGGCCCTCGCTTCATCCACCCCCAAGGTGTACCCATGGTTAAGAATGGGAATCAACAACACCTTGAGAGCCTCGGCGAAGTCACCCAAAGCCTTATATTCATGCACGGCTTCGGCGCACCGAACCGCAATATTGGCCTCCAGATCGGCCACTCTCGCCTCGAGGCCCCTGACCTCCTGCTCCCTCCCCTTCTTCTCTTCGACCAACTCTTTCTCCCGAGCCTGGAGCTGGGCTTGCAGGGTTTTTATCTCTGCGTCCTTGGGGCGAATGACAGCCCTGAGCTCATCCCTGGTCTTTTGTAGCTCGGCGATTTTGTCCGATTGGGCAGCCAAGTCGGCCGACGCTTTGTCCGACCTCTTGAAAACTTCTTGGCCGATCGTGCCACCCTGAGCAAACATAGAATGTCAGGACCATCAATACTTAAATCACTAGAAAGAAAGGAGTAAGCAACACTTACCAGCTCCACTGTTTTGCAGCCGAGGATCGTCAGCTCCTCGTCGACATGCTGCTGACCCTCTCCTGCTCGAAGGACCCCTCCTGACCTTCCTCAGGGGCCATCGACTTGCTCTTCTTTGAAAACCGACCCTCTTGAGCGGTTGGCCTTTGGCGAGTTGGTTTCTTAGGGACCAACCCCCTTTTTGTAACCTCCCCAAGGGCATCCGTTGTGGTCACCTCGGGGGGAGGGATCGAGCCAGAAGCATCCACACCATCAGTGGCCGAATCCTCCATAGATATTTCTCGAACCCCGGGGTCGGTACAGCCTGGCGACCTGCCACTTCTTTCTCCTCTCCCGCCATCAGATCGGCAAAGTCAGCCACTGCGTATACCGATTGAGAGATTAGCCAAATAGGAAACACAAATATGTTAACATGTATAAAGCAAAATATAAGTAAACCCTACAGATCTTCCATTCGGCCTTAGTAAACTTCACATAAGGCTCAGGGCCTGCATCCCCCAATCGAGCCGCCTCTATCAGGTTGTCGTACAGATTTCGCCACTCTATAGAGTACCCGATCCATGAATCTTCTCCACCCAGGACTCTGGCATCTCGGGCCGTTCGTCCCCCTCCAGATCCGCCGTGTTCCACACACTCAGCTCATCGTGACCATCATTCCGTACATAGAAAAACCTTTCTTTCCACCTTTTAAAAGAATCCCGACCAGGAGGAAGAATAGGGATATTGAAAGACTTTCCCTGCCTCCTGGTGAAGGAGTACCGGTAGGGATGGTCCCTTAGCCCAACCCGGTGATAAAAATACCTAAATTTATCTACCGTAAATCTAATATTTAACAATCTACACCATATCGTAAACCCAATGACGGCTCTAATGCCATTGGGGGCTATCTGAGATATCCCTAGTCCGTAATTCCGGAGTACCGCCAGAAGGGCAGGACAGAAGGGCAATCTCAACCCCACCTCGAAATACTCCCGGTGGACGGAGCAAAAACCCTCCGGCGGGTCCAGAGCCGATTGATGATCTCCCGACGGCAGCTGGGGAGAAAACCTAACCTCATCAATCCTATACTTCTCACAAATCTCCTCTACATCCTTTTGTCTCAGAATTGATCCCACATCTCTGCTGTCAGCTATGGCCATGACGAAGAATCGATTCTAGGATTTTTCGGGAGAACAAGATTTTACTTAAAGAAACTGAAGTACAAAATCAGAATAAAAAGGGGTAAGTGTGCTTACTTGCAATGTCAAGTTTGGGAAGTAGGAGATGATGAATGGCAACCGGCAGCAAATCTCTTGGTTTAATACTCAATGTGGGTACGAAATGATTGATCTGACGGGTTTATAACCCCCTTACCTCAAAAAACGGCCTCGGTTAGTGTTAGTGGGAAACGACGCCTCGTTTCCCGGAATAATTATAATTGCATCATATCTAGCTCCGCCACCTGGAAACTCCTAAGTTAGTCTCAAAAATCTATAGGCAAAACTCTCGTGCCGATCCACCACCTTGATAGATCCGAACCGACCAACCAGGGGTCGGTTGGATCTTGGGGGCTTATGATGCTGCCAGAAAATGGGCTCACCCACGTGGCACCTCTTTGGTGGCTCAACATTTGACTCAGAGGAATAAACTATTTGTGACTCCCTAGATCCGAGCCCATGGGGCTCGTCCATCCACCTTGTCACCACTGGTTCCCGTATGACCGACCCCCATGGGGTCGGATCGTCTCAGTCTCTGGCAGGTCGAGGAGGAGTCAGGCATCGGACTTTGGGCGACCGGCTGTGATCTCCGTCGATCTCATAGGTCGGGCTAAGTCTTTAGATTTGTACAATTTCTTGATGGCAGGAGTCCGGCCCTTGTTCCCGATCCCTAGGAGCTGACTCTGCCTTCCTGGTTTATCTCGAGCAAAAATCTTATTTATCACCTGCGTAATAACCGGATAACTATCACAGAATCCTGAACAATGAAGGCTCGAATCCATATCATTAAATGTTAATATTTGAATACCATATTTATCTCCTAAAATCAAGGGGATTTATCAATCATAATCTTTTCCTTAGGGAACACGTTGACTAGTGTCCCTCATAGACACGCCACATTAAACCCTAGGGCCTAAGCCCCTATATATAAACATTCCCTAAGGAACTACGAAGACTTGATTCCAATTCAATAATTGGATACGTAGGCAGCTTGATCATCATCAAGTGCAGTCTAATACAAATCAAATCACCCCTTCCCCCATCGTTTTTCTGTGTTCTTGAAGTATTCTTAGGTCATAATCAAGGAAGCCAATTTCGTTGATTACCCTGACGATTTTTGAAACGTCAATTTCCAACCATTTCAACAAACAAATCCACACTAAATCATGTTAAAAACGTCTCTATTCATTACCATACTATCTTATAACGAAATAATAATCTAAACACCAAAATAACACATTTAGATTTGGTTGAACACCCTTTTACCTCAATTTCTTGAAGCAAACCTAGATCCAAAATCTAAGACTTGAAAACCCACAAAAATCAAGATCTTCTCCTGATTCCTACAACCAAAACAAAATTCTAAGTCTACTATAACTTTATAAACAACTTGAATCTAAGAAAGATCCAAGAATAGCTTTAGATCAATAAAACAGGTTTATGAAACTATTACCCAGTCGGAGCAAAACTTATATCAAATCAAAGCCTCTTCATTGTGATCCGTTTGTGATTCCAACGGACGGATTGATCGGAAAGTGGAAGATTCACTCTCTTTTTGTCTTTTCTTTCTTCCTCTATTTTTCTATGTTTTACTATCCGGCACTTTCTCATTTGAAGGAAATGTAAATGGTTTTGGGGATGGGTTGGATATAAATAAGGTTACTTCGTTTACCATTTTTCCCTTAATGAAAACATACAATTAAAATCCCAAAGATGGTCTTACAATCCACCTCATACACTTTTATGTAATAACACTTAGCCTATTAAAATTACTGGGTCACACGAAATTCACGAAAGACATTCATACCTTTTAAGGAAATATGGGGTTTCTCACTCTTCCCCCCTTAAAGGAGTTTTGTCCTCGAAACTTGCCAGAGATTGCCCGCCTAACTAATGCTTGAAATCAACTAGCAATTCAAATCCAAAGCTATCAACTTCCAAACTTCCCACAGTCCATTGTCAAGGTTCAATTTGGATCCAAGCTTATGTACTAATCAATCTTACTTGAACTCGTCTCAAACCGAATGCCACACTCCTTCTTGACTCCGTAAGGTTCTAAGATCCGGACTAACCTTTTCTTGGTCTTTCATCTATTATTACTTCTAGTTACCGTCTTGAGGAGACAACTCGGTTAAAGTTAGCTTGCACTATGCCATTTATTAGTTGGGTGCTAATAATTCAATCTTGCTTGAAGATCGCACCTTACTTTTGCTTCCTTAGAAAAAATTCCATATTACATCACACATGAAAGACCGGCTCTTAAACATGATAGGGTATTCCACAACCTAGCCGCTATCAGGAAATTTCACACATATGTCATAATCGCTCTAGTCCTACACAATTTGTCTTACCCTCAAGAGCTAATTATTGTCTTAAAGACATTTGATTACATTTACTCACTTGATAGGTAATATTTTGCATTAAATATCACCATCACTCACCTTGCATAACCATACTTTTGTTAGTCACGCCTCAAATCCCGTAGCTCATCAATATCACACCCCAGTCCAAACCTTTGACGAGTCTATCTCCCCTTAGTTTGAAATTGCTTCTTACGCACGTCCTTATGGAATTATTTTGATAACCAATCTATCTCTCACCGAGCACATCCACCACCACGGTTACCCAACTAACCAGCGAAACAAGTTTCTGCAACTGAGCATAGAGACCTTTTCCGAAACCGAGGAAGCAACTTATGTAATTGATTCCAAACTCTAAAGGAAAACAAAACACTTTCGTGATACCACCAAATCACAAGGTTTCAAAGGATATTCTTTCAAATAATAATAAAAGGCAAGGCAAGGTAGTTGTGAAAATTATTATACCGGTTGAAAGAGAGGAAACATCTATACACATACTTGAAGTAAGAACTGTATAAGATAACATATTTACCGAGCTTGGAAGCATTCACAGCAAAAGAAAGAAACAGCCCTTGATCTTTAGTAAGGGACAACACCGAAATGATCTTTTGAGGAACTGGGTTTAAGATAACCAATTCTAACAAGATTGACAGCAATGATTGCTCGACTACATGAATTGAAAAGTGAAAAGTTGAAAACAAGTGTAATAAAACAATTTGGTAAGTTAAAATGAGAGTATAAAACATTTACAACAAATAAGTTGTCTGAATTGAGCCAATGAAGGATGAACTCGGTGAAAGGTGTGTGACATTACTAAACGCCAAATAGAAAGTTCCCAGATTGGGTAGAGTGTTCTTACCCTGAAAATATTAGGTGGTTGATTAACACATCCCCAGGAACTTGTGCAATGAGTACTCGAGAAAAAAGTTGGTTTAGATCTAAAAGACGTGGGCATTGTAGAAATGTATTAAAGGTGAGTACCAGAATTTTTGAAAACACCCTGAAGGGAGATTCTTTGAAAGAAGTGGCATCTTGTAAAACCAGATGGTTTGCGAAGAACTCTTGTCAGCTCGAAATGAAAGGCAAATAACATTTACAAGAGTATCTAGAGATAAAACCAAAACAAAAGGTGTCAAACACCAATCTTAAGAACATTCAAAATGAAGTGAGAAGAACAGTTGGCCATGAAAATGATTAATTTGCAACTTTAGTTGTCACTGATTAGATTGTCAAAAAAGGTTGCTTTGCGAACCAAGAGTTTTTCAATTCGCATGAAGACTCGGAGGTGATCTGATAACACGCTATTTAGTATCATAAACCATACATATACTTTCCCTGAATTATGCTGGAGAGAGAGGAAAGATAGTCTGAATATCGAGCGAAATATATGTTAAATGCATAGTACGTGTTCTTCGTATATCGATTCTGCATTTGCATGATTACCACATGGATATGGTACTGTTCTACATTTGTTTTTCATGATTTTCAAGAGTACATTGTCCCGGAGCATAGAGGCATGGATATGGACCGAGAGAAACTCACTGGGCCGAATTAGGAGAGTCCATGAAGAAATCTGCCTGAAAAAGAAGTTGAAGATGGTCTTGATTGGTCGAGGCCCACCACCGCCTTATCGAGACCTTGGAGGACAAGAAACCGACCTTACAACATTGTACTATGTCGCCTACGGTTTTTGTTATGTCTTAAGTCGGTGCAAATCCTATATAAAGCATGCATTAGTCCTTTGTAATATATACTCATCATGTACTCAACAATATATCAAGTTTTATGAAATAAAAGTTCATAGTTTTGCATTGTGAGTTTTCTTCTAGTTTCCTTTCTTCCAAGCCATTTCTAGCTTGAGTGGATCATGCTAGATCTCTATAGCCAAAGGTATGAAGCTTTGAACGTTTCTTCGTATCATAGTTATGCTAGATTTACTTGTTTTTACGTGTTGTAGTTGATCTGAATGTTTAACAACCCCATAATTTACCACTATTAATACGAACGAATCGATATAATTCTAGAATTTGGAACCAACCCGCTCAATTCAACGACGGTCGATATCGCTGAATCGAGGCAACTTTTAGGTCACCCTACTCTGGAGATTCAGCGTCAGTTACGTTGATCGACATGTTTAATTCATGACATGTTAGATCTGGCCAATCTGCTTTTCGTTCATCTTAAATTAACATGAAGGACTATTAGTGAAGTGTTAGTTTGGACATTGTCTGGATGAATCTCTAGGATCATGCTAGTCAATCCACGATAGCTGATTAGGGAGGTTCTCGGTTTTTAGCCGGAACTTTCTAGAACTTATTGCATGTTGGTTAATACAACCTATTAAGGAGGTTAACTACATATAGACGTTTAATGTCCTTTCAATGGACGTAAACAAGGTTAGGAGACTGCACCCATAGCTAAACTGAAGTATAAAACGCATTCTGATTGACTTAAGGAATTATGAGGGAAGTAAACATGAAGATTAGTTACACCAATCTGTGGGATAGGTTAGGAAGGGAGGATTACTGTTTCTTTTTATTCATAAGTTGGTCAAAGACCGTATGTGTGTTCTTGGTTAGATAGGATGCGTTTATTTATAAAGTTGCATTGTATTTGTGGGATCGACCTTGACTCATCGTTACTATACTATGATTTGACCTAGTACTCTTGCTAGTATAAGCAAACTCATACGCGACTCAAGTTTTTGGCGCCGTTTCCGGGGATGATGGCCAACTTTTTTAATAAATCATTTAAATCTAATTAAAAACTTATGTTTTTCTGTTGTTTAAAATTTAATTTGAGTCTTGAGTCGTCCTGCATGTCCTTGTGATGTTTTAAGATCAAAGGAAGAAAATTAAGGCTCGATTCAGAGAGGTTCACCTCGACCCATCAAGCCTCAGAAATTTGAACTCTGATCGTCCCTGTGATTTTGTGTTTTATCCCAGTTCGTTTTCAGTTAGTAGGACCCGCGGAAGTTACGGGTAACCCGACTGAAGTGGAAGTATTACTAACCTTGTTTTTGTTTTTATTTTGTTTTGTCTCTTTTACAAGACGTGTGAGAACACATGTGATTTCTGTTCTGCTAGATTTTCTGTTGTTGAATCCAAACGAGCACCATGCCACCGAACATATGCTTAGCTCTGAATATTGCACCGATCTCTATGTATCCTGGCTCTAGGGTGAGGTAGCAATACAAAGAAGATAGAAAGAGGGTTAAGTTTGAAGAGGATACTAGAACCAGAAAAGCCATGGATGATAGCCTGAAGGAGTATGAAGACTACAGGAGAGGTAAGTCTCCAATTCCAGTTATTGATATTTCGTATTCTAATTCTGACCCTGAGGAAGACCCTAATTATGTCCCTTAGAGCCTAAGAATTATCCTGACTATGATGTAATTAATAAGTTAGGTGACCCAGGTAGTTTTAGGCTGCCCATATCGATTAATGGTGTATCCGTTGGATTTGGACTTTGCGATTCTAGATCGAGCAGTAATATCATCCCAATTTCTCTCTGTCGAGCGGTACATTTCGAGGCCACCATGAGCCATACTATCACCATGCGGTATGTGGATCGCAAGGTTGATATGGTCTGTTGTAGGCTAAAAGACTACACTATTAAAGTGGGGAGTTTTACCTTTTCCATTGACTTTTGGTCTTGGTTGTCTCAGATTATCTGAGTGCAAATGTGTTTCTAGGGCGTCCATTTTTGGCTACCTGCAGAGCCATCATGGACATGGATGATGGAAGTATTACACTAAGATCTAAAAATGATGCAGAAACTCTTAGGATCTTAGAACCGTTGAAAAATAGACCCGGAGACTGCCAGACATTTACCTCAAGTTTCGGAGATATAAGGGTGCTGGAGAGAGAAGCCATTAAGAGCGAGCAGAAAGAGGTTGCTACAGTAGGTGCTGGAGAGAGTGAATTCTTGAAAATCTTACTGCAACAAAAGGAGGATAAAGGCCACGACTATGCACCAAGGGAGGTTGACCATCCTACCCTTATGGAGACGGACAAGCCCACCCCGCGCGGAGGAATATTTGGATTGAATGACGATACAGAGGATCCTTTGAGCATAAAGGTTAAATCTCGAAGTAGGAGAGGAAAGCCGAGCGCACAGACCAGAAGAGCCAAGTGTGTGAGGAAAAGAACTAGAGGCCCTACCAAAGAAGCTCGAGAAGGAGCATTTCTTCATCATAAGGAAGAATGCTTTTTCCTTGGTCTAAAAAGCCAAGGAAGAGCTTGGGTCAAAAGAGAAGGAAGATGAAAGTTTGGCGGGTGAAAGCCCAAAAATATGATTGAACAAGAATCAGAAGGAATGTCGAGCTGACGACTTTAAACTCAAAACTATTTCTCGTCCCTTAGGTTGTCGAGTCAATAATAGTAGCTAGTGAAGCGACGAGTTTTTTTTTATCCTACTGCATCCAATGGCCACAAACGAATGGATTGTGGGAAGGTTTTTTTTACTCGTTGTTCTCTCTAGTGAAATAGGTTAGGTCTGAGCTGGGAAAAGCACACGGAAAGATTGAAACATGGTCAATAAATGAGTCAGTTAGGAATAAGAAGTAAGAAGGAACCAATGAAGGACACACTGTATTGGAGTTTGAAGGATCTGGGGAAATAGTACCATCGACTCATCGAGGTCACACCTCACTAAACCGAGCTATTTTTTCCCTGATCCTGAGGTTAGAATCAATTATAGAACCCATCGATAGCGCGTGGACTGCAGCTGCCGCCCACTTTCTCCTCTTTTCCGCCATTTCCTCCTTCTGTATACACCCTCTCGCCTCAATCACATCACCTCACTTCAATCCACTCCCACTATTACTTCATTTCCCACTTTACCACTCAACCCCTTCACCTTCACCATTTCCCTATATAAACACCATTCTCTCACACCATTTCCTCCACCATTTCACTTATCAATTTTCCAAATACTCCATCTTCCTTTTATTTTCGAAAAGTTAAGCCACCACTACCATCGCTAACACCACCAAGCAACCATCTTACCTCCACAAAAACATAATTTCATATTGTTGCTGCAACCCTGCTCTGCTGCTGCCATTGTTGTTGTTGTTCTTCATCTCTATTCTTTGTCTGCGACAATTTCCAGAATAATATTCCGGCATTTTGACTTCGATTCAGTGAAGCATCATCTCGTTTCATCGAGACCTGCTCAGCACATCACCATCTATTTCCTCTTCCTAGAAATCCAGGCCAACAGGTTTCCATTCAGCAAGCTCCCTGCCGGCTAAATCGAGCCCTTTTTCAATCCAAAAATAGAGTCTCAGCCGTCATCCCTGCTAGCTACTATGGGTCCAAAGAACAGCCGTGCTAGCCGACGTCAAAGCGGTCAACAGGCCGTCATGGGAGATGTCAACCCCTTAGTCGACGGGGTTGAGCAATTCACGTTACTGCAAATTTACAAGTCATGTTTCCCGTGAAAGGGGCGTAGATCTTGAGAATTGTGGTAAGTTGTTAGATGGCATTTTATATCAGTATGAGTTGTTGACTATAGGCGAGCCCTCAGTTCGGTTCAATGCGACATTGGTTCGGGAATTCTATGCACATGCAACGCTTAATCGTGATGTTACATTTTCCATGGTCTGAGGCGTCAAGGTTGACATTTTTGTTGAAAGGATTCTCCGCCACTTTTGTATTGAGAACGCACTCTTGTGGGCCTAGATGAGTACACTATGGCCACTGTTGTTCCGAATTTGGAGAGGATGACGATGATTGCTGACTACTTTGGGGTCGTTTGGCAGAGGAATTCATTGATATCCCCACAATTTTTCTGGAGAATGACCTATCATGGGACATGAAGATGGTTCACCATTTTAACTACTTATGCGTGCTGCCCACAGATCATCATGCTTCAATCTCCACGAAGAAAGCTGAGTTGAAGTTCTATATTGAGCAGGAGCTGGAGGTGAATGTCGGCTTTCTTATACATAACTGCATTCGATCAATTGCTGAGGACTCTGAGCGTGAGATGCTGCCATATTTTTAGATGATTGATGCTTTTGTAGAAAGGATGGCATTCCGGTTTTATTTGCAGATGATTGGGAGGATCCCAAGCCCATTCTAAGCACGACGTCGGTTACTCGTGGGAACCGATGAGTTCCTCCGGTAGATAGGTAGGAGCGCACACCTGTGCATGGTGGGGTTATATCTCAGAGAGAGATCAATGAGGACACTGTCTGAGAGATTGCTGCCTTGCACAACAAGATGGATTATATGATGCAGCATCTCGGAATCCACCATATGCCCATCCACCTAGAGCAGCCCTCATCAAGCTGCTTCTTCCTCCACTATTGGTCCTTCCAGTTCTGCGCCACCTCCTAGTTTTGAGCGTCAGGATGATGTCGAGGAGGATTATTACTTTACTGATTCTCATGCCTAGACTTGTTTGATTTTTTCGTTGTTGTTTTTCCATTTCTGTTTTTATTTTTATTTCCATCTTTAGTATGCTATGTAATGTTCCATAATAAATATAATGATTTTGTTGGCTTAAATTGTTTAGAGTAATTTAGTTTATCTTTTACTACCGCCATTTTTATTATACTGGTTTGTGTCACCCCGGATATCTCGTTTCGCTTTGAATGAGATTTATTGCGGATTTTGACGGAGTTCATTTCTAAGCCCATTGACGAGTAGTTGACGATCCATATTACGCCGCTCCAGTCTTAACAAAGCTAAGTTCATTTCTCGTTATTAATCTTTTCATCACCGAGGACAATGTTTCTCTTAAGTGGGGGGTAGGCACGTCACTTAGCTTTTGACATTGTATTTCGCTAAATAGTCAATTATCTCGATTCTATTTGATGCATTTTTCACCACTTTCTCTTTTGATTTGTTTCCAACAAGATTGTAACAGAAATGAAGTTTTTGATGTTTTGGATCTAATTCATTACACCTTTGGTTCACAACGAATAGATGAAAGTCATGCCAACTTTGAAGTAGTTGCGTATTAACCGCATATTCTGTTTATGAACCGTCTTTTTAAGCACGTATAACTCACTTTTGTCAGTATGTAGTTAGATGATGAATTATTTTGACTAGAGTTGACCTCGGTTTTCCGAGTTTGTTCTACCTATGGTCGTTTCGGTCTAGTTCTGGACCTTATAAGGTCCAAGGATTTACGGATTTGGTAGTTTATCAAATTGAGCGGACCGCGAGGATAGATAGATTTTTGAGAGTGTCCAACCTGCCCAAAAAAGAATGGAAAATTCTTTGGCTAGAGGGTAGCAAGTTCGGTGATAGATTTGGGAAATTTTTTTGCTTGGCACCCACCAGTGCAAGTTTCTAATTGATAGTCTACCCGACCCTCGCATAAAATATGTATAATAAACGAAACGTGAGCCTTGGAGTAGTACTCGGTTCTCGATCTGCCTTGCCCAGTTGACTTGACCTATAAATTTAAAATGAATAAATTCCAAAAATGAATGGTTTTGTCTGCCGAACTGATACAAATGACTTAAGTTGATAGGTCAAGTCAACTAGGCAAGACTTAAGTTGATAGGTCAAGTCAACTGAACGGTTCTCGTGATTTGCTGGCTAGACTTAAGTTGATATAATGTGGTTTTGTCTGCCGAACTGATACATGCGAGTTATTTCACACACACACACACACAGGTTCATGGATTGAATATTGTTGAATGCGTTACTTATGGATAAAAGTTGACGTGATTCTTTTCTTGAATTTGTGATGCATAGCTATTTTAAATTAACTTGTATATTGGTCCGAGAGTTCATTTTCTTTCGCCTTATTGTTCGGGAAGATCAATATCTAAGTGGGGGTAGTTGAGAACATGCTATTTAGTACCATAACCCATACCTTTACTTACCCTGAATTATGCTCGAGAGAAAAAAGATAGTGTGAATATCGAGCGAAATATATGTTAAATGCGTAGGGCGTGTTATTTGGATATCGATGCTGCATTTGCATGATTACCCCATGGATTTAGTACTGATTTACCTGGTTTTGCATGCTTTTCAGAAGTACCTTGTCCCGGAGCATAGATGCATGGATCTAGACCGAGACAAAGTCATTGGGCCGAATTAGGAGAGTCCATGAAGAAATTTGCCAGAAAAAGAAGCTGAAGATGGGCTCGATTGGTCCGGGCCCACCACCGCCTTATCGAGACCTTGAAGGACAAGAAACTGACCTTACCTCATTTTACTATGTCGGCTATAGTTTTTGTTATGTCTTAAGTCGGTTCTAAGCCTATATAAAGCCTGCATTAGTCCTTTGTAATATATACTCATCATGTACTCAAAAATCTATCATGTTTTATGAAATAAAAGTTCACAATTTTGAATTGTGAGTTTTCTTCCAATCCATCTCTAGCTTGAGTGGATCAGGCTAGATCTCCATAGCCGAAGCTATGAAGTTTTGAACGTTCCTTCGTATCTTAGTTATGGTAGATTTACATGTTTTTACGTGTTGTAGTTTATTAGAATGTTTAACAACCCTGTAATTTACCAGACTTAATAAGAAAGAATCGATGTAATTCTAGAATTAGGAACCACCGTGCTCGATTCAGCGAAGGTCTATATCGCTGAATCAAGGCAACTTTTAGGTCACCCTACTCTAATGATTCAGCGTCAGCTACGTTGATCGACCGGTTTAATTCACGATAAGTTAGATCTGGCCAATCTGCTTTTCGTACATCGTAAATTAACATGAAGGGCTATTAGTGAAGTGTTAGTTTGAACATAGTCTGGATCAATCTCTAGGACGTTCTAGTCAATTCACGATAGATGCTTAGGGAGGTTCTCGGTCTTGAGCCGACACTTTCTAGAACTTATTGCGTGTGGGTTAATACAACAACAAAGAATGTTAACTACACTTAGACATTTACAGTCCTTTCAATGGAAGTAAAGAATGTTAGGAGACTGCACCCGTAGCTAAACTGAAGTATAAAACGTATGCTAATTGACTCGGGGAATTATGGGGGAAGTAAACATGAAGATTAGTTACATCAAGCTGTTAGATAGGTTAGGAAGGGAGGAATACCGTTTCTTTTTGTTCTTATGTTGGTCAAATACCGTCTGTGTGTTCTTGGTTAGATTAGATGCGTTTAATTATAAAGTTGCATTGTCTCTATGGGATCGACCTTGACTCGATGTTGCTATACTAGTACTCTTGCTAGTATAAGCGACCTCGCGCGACATCATGATCGCTGAACAACATAGGGTTTTAAAGGGCTAGGTTGAGCACATAAACGGGTAGAAGAACTCAAGAAACCAGAAAAAAGAAGAACGCTAATTTCACAATGAAGAAGACCCATGAATAGAAGAACAAAATAAACTTTGGAAAGTATGTTGAGATCTTATTCAATCAGTTATTTTAGACTCTCAACGGGGTTTTAGTAAATTGTTGAAATAACCGACTCATTTTTTAGAGATCTCCTAATTAAAAAAAGACAGTTTTTCAAAATCTTGGAAATACCAACTTGATAAGAGCTGGAATTTAGTTGGTGATGAGCTGAAGGTCTTAGAAATTAACTCGGTAAACAACCATATTCTACCTGAAACGAGATTTCACAAGTTCATACCAGACAAGCTGTGAATGTGTCCGAAGCAGTGGCGGAGCTACATACAACAAAGGGGGGCAATTGCCCCTCATTGATCCGGAAAAATTACACTAATATATGTACAAAACACATCGTTTGCCCCCCCTTAAATTTTTTATTTGGCTTTAAAAAATTTATTGCTCCCGCTTACCTAAAATCCTATGTCCGCCCCTGGTCTGAAGGAATATGTTATGAAAGGGGTTATAGATTTGACCAAACAACAATGATACAAACTTAGAAAAGAAATTGCATTATTGAGAAAAGAAAGGTTAACTGTATCAAAACATCTTTCAAAGAGGGTAGTTAAGGATGAACGCAAGTAAACATAAAGTATTGTCGGACTTGATTTAAATAGGAAGTTGAAATAATGCAATAGTTAGGAAACTAGAGAGGGCTTGTTTTGCTGATTTAGAAAAAAAAATGCTGAGAACCACTTTCAAGAGAAAATAAGGCAGTATACTTTAGGACAATACAAGGCAAAGGACAGAAAATTGAGTTTAAGATATTTTAAATAAAGGATCGACTAGGGTACAAGATGTTCGGAAGAAAACTTGGTTGACGAAGAACAAAAAGAAGCAAGTTGAAAGGTAACTGCTTGCGCTTCTCACGACCGGAAAGTGTCAAAACATTAACCCTTACAATCTTCCCACTTGATTCCTTAGACTAGGAAAAATTCAAACTTATGGAAACATCTTCTTGTAATTATCTTCTTCGCTTATCAAACCCTATACCTAAATCCAAGAGTTAAAAGGTGGGAGTACCATATCAGATCATGCGGATGTGAAGTTGAAATCATTCTTTGCAATAAGTCTGAAATTAGTGACTTGTGTAACTCAAATAAAATGAATCTTGAGAATGATCAAAGATTAAAGTTATAGGTTTTGAAGTTTTTTAGATGATGTCCAAAGGTCGTAATGTTTTTGAACATGAAGAGTTCGGTCAAACCAACTATTTTTTGCCAAAAGAAACGTTTATCAAAATTTTCCAAGTTGGTAAACAGCGACTTGGGTTGCAAATTGGAATTAAGCTTGAACGAATTTGTACTTGGGTCTGAAAGGAAGAGTCATGGGCGGAACTGCAGAAGTATGTTTAGGTTAGGGTGGTCTCAAGACCACCCCAAATTTTTAAATGAAAAGAAAAGAAGAAAAGTTTATATTTTTATAAATTTATGTCGCTTAACCACTTTCTTAATCCGCGTGAAAACACTCAAGTGACTTATATTTTGAGACGGATGTAGTATGTATTAGACGCCTTTAACAATTGTCACAAAAATCACTTGGCCAGATGGTCTATGTGTAGTTTTTGTCTTGCCATTTTCTTGAATGGCGCATGTTCGAAACCCTATAACAAGATTTTTCTAATTATTTTTTATTTTATATCATCTAAATCTAATGATGTAGTCCATCCGTTCCGAAATAACTGAGACAATTGTCAAAAAGATTTGTTCCAAAATAAGTTAGGTAGTTACATTTCCAATGCAATATTTATTGTGTTTTTTACATCTACCCTTATTTATTTACAAGTGAGAGAATAAATACAATATTGTATTAATTATAGACTGAGGGTTTTTTTTAGTCATTTTGACATTCAAATTAAAACATTAACTCACATCCTTAATATACGTGCTTTTGGCAACTGTCTTAGTTATTTCGGAACGGCAGGAGTATAATTTAAACACCACAAAAATAATAGTTAATTGTCAATTATGACACATTTAGAAAGATATCAGGGTTTTATAACTATAAGAAAAGATTTTTATCAAAAATGACATTTTATCAGTGAAAGTGAAAATGAAAGTGAATTACGTTGGTTTTGTGCTGAAAATCAACGTAATTCATTCTCAAATTCACTTTCACTGATGAAATGTCCCATTTGACAAAAATATTTTCTTATAGTTATTTTTGTCTCTCATCTTCCATATTGTGTCATTTAGGACCCTTATCCCAAAAACAAACTCACTTTTTTTTTCAAACTTTACGCCAACTAAATATTCTTTTTTTAATCTTATTTAATTTAAATCTAAGGAAAAAATTTTAAATATCTTGAAAAGAAACTCCAATTTATATATCTTTTAACACCTAAATCTAATAATATAACATTAAACACCACAAGCTTGGCGCATTATTATTTAAAGTGGCAAAATTTATTACATCCTGGTGACTGGATTTACATTTTTGTAACCATATATCATCTAAAACTAATCATAAAATTTAAACACCTTAAAAACAAACTCATTTTTTTTTTTACCTTTATACCGTCTAAATATAAATATACAACATTATAGAACACAAAAACTAACTCCTAACTTCTCTTATTACGTCTTTAAATGGGCAAATTTACTACCTGCTTATGACTAAATGTATATTATCTTTAAATGAATTACATTATTTTGTATCCGATTTTTTTTAAAGTGTGTGTATGTATATATATATAGGGTTAAGGAGGCCATGCTATGCATTCTATCACGTAAACTTGGGGCGGGCCTAGATATGGTGAATGCTTTGTAGCTCTTTATTTCATCATTTAATATAATAAAAAAACATTCTCCAAAAAAAAAAAAAACATATATATATATATATATATATATATATATATATATATATATATATATATATATATATATGTATGTATATATGTATGTATATATGCATGTATGTATGTATATATGTATATATATATATATATATATATATATATATATATATATACACACATATATGAAAAATGAAAACTAAAATCACCCCATAATTATTTCCTGAGACCGTTAATTGGAAGAGTGTAAATCACAGTGTTGATCAACATGTAATGGAACTAACACATAGGCATTTCATGTGTTAAAACAAGTTCAAGTGAAGCTCTCCTCAAAGTTAGTTAATTAGTAGTTAGTTAGTTAGTTAGTTACAAGCGGTTATTCAACATAAATATGATGTAAAGCTCCTCTATAAATACTAGAATAGAGAGCTGGATTAATTATTGATTGAATCATTTTTTGGAAAAACTCAATGAAATGCTGTTGTAAAATGTTTTCTTTCTTTTCCCGTCATTACTGTGATTTTTCCCTTCATTACTGCACATTTCTCCTCATTAATGGTGTCTAACACCTTTCTGTCAATTTTTCTACATTTCTTGTTACAATTCAACAAATTCCACATGGTATCAGAGCAATGAATTGCTTCATTGCGTGAATCTCTGATCTAATTCCACAGATTCATACTATTGTGCTTAGTTCCCGCATTCTTGTTTGATTCTTTCTGTTCTTGTTGGTCCCTAGAGAAGGGTAAAATCATAGTCGGGGGGGGGGGGGGGTGAATGACTATACCGGAGTTTCCAAAACCTTTCTCAATATAAAAGCTTTTGGGCAACGGATAAGTCCCTTGTTTTAATGCTATTTCAAAGTAGGATATGCACACACAATAAATGAATTATGCAGTAAGTAAGAGCAGTAAGGTAAAGTGCTAAAAGTAAATTGACACAAAGACTTATAGTGGTTCAGGGTGGTGTAATCCCTTAATCCACTGTTCTCATGTGATGATTGGAGGAATTCACTATTGTTTTCACTGATACAATAGCAAGATTGTCCTTGGCTACACAAGCATCACAATCTACAAGACTATCACTCCATGGCTTCAAAAGCTTCAGTGACTCAGTCTTCAACACTGCTCCTTGAGAGCAAATCCTTCAACAGCTATCACAAACATAACTCCTTCTCAGATGACTCTGATTCAGTTGCTTGACTGGTGTGAATTGGATTCATAGATTATGGGGATCAATCTCAGTACTTGCCCTTGATTGCAGAGTTGATCTCTAGATATGTCCTTTGTGTTCAGATAGAAGGCTTTTCAAATTGTCTGTCAATGTGTTCTATTTATAGCCTTGATACTCCTTGATTTGAATTTCCGTCCATTGGCTATTTAATGTGGGGAACAATCCTTGATTTGATTCTTTATTCCCCCTTAATTATATTCTCATTGATTTAAGTACTCCCGATTTTTTATTGTTGATTGATTGTGCATTTAATGATTGATCCTCTGAATCTTCCTTATCATCTCACGTTCTGAATAAGTATAGCTGATATACCTTACTCAGCTGTTCCTTTACTTGACTGTTGCTTGAACGGTTGAGTGTTCCTGCTGACTTAGCTGTTTAGTTCTCCTTCACTGCTTTGTCTTTACTCAGCCGACAAACAGTTCACTTGCCGGTTCACTGCTTTCTTGATTTCTTTGAACTTTCAAGAGTACTTGCACTTCACTGATCTTGATTTGAGTGAGATCAGTGTACACCATATTTAAACAATGAATTTCATCACTTGAAAATATAACTTACACTTATCCAAGGTCATCACAGACTTCCCTGGTTATAAGTCAGACCATATGTCTTCATGCTTCTCTGCTGGTACTTGGCTGCTTTTACTCTGCTGGATTTCCGTTTTACTTAGCCATCCTACAAACTAGTACAATACTTGACTGACTTAACTTATACATCATGTCAGACTCTAAGTAAAGACTTATATAGAGATTTCTAACTTATTTCAGGCTTGCTATAACAGCTAATATGGCCATCATCAAAATGTAATAAAATGTTCCTAACAATTTCCCCATTTTTGATGATGCTTAAACCCTCATAAGCTTGAACATAAGTCAAAATCAAACGTGTCACTAAGTTTTGTGATAAAATTGTGACAAAGACTATATTTTGTGGCAATATTGTGGCGTGTTTTTTTGTGATGAATTTACGACAACATTGATAATTTGTAACGAAAGTGTGACAGAATTTGTAATGCATTTATGACAAAACGTTGTGTCAAAGTTGCTACGTTAGATAGCGACAATTTTATGACCAAATATATTAACGGAATTGTGATAACCTTCTGTTACGAGTATGAAATAAATTTGTGACAATGGTCTACGATAGAATTGCGATGAAATATTTTTGACAAATTAATGACCAATGATTTGAAACAAAACATTGCATCATATTTGTGACCAAACAAATAAATATATTTGAAACTATTTTATGATCACGTTTATATTCATATTTTTTATTTAATAAATTATATCCAATACCACAAATTCACTTCAAAACAATTGAAAAACATACACAATCATAGAAAAAACAAAATCTTTTTATTCATAAAGTCAATTAGAATCCCTAACATGAAATCTAAAATTTTCGTAATTAGTCGACAATTTCGAGAAACTAATGTTTTTTCACTAAAGACACGTCAATCTCTTGGGAACGAGCAATATTCTCTAGACCTATATTGAGTTGTGCATCACGTTCGTAATCTCGACGGTCTCACTCAACCGAGTTATGTCACCCGTTCATTTTCAAGCGAGTTAAGAAACCCCCGCATTCATGGTCACTTATACTTGTCAAACCACGGCCAAAGGATTAGCAATACATCCATGGAAACACACACAAAAAAAGGATTTCATTCCAAGAAAACTTGTCGAATCTAAGCAAATCTGCAGAAACATGCATAGACGTCTCATTTGGTCAACTAAAATTCACTCAAGAAATCAACTATAAAAAAACATGACAACTTGCAAATACGCATACCACAGAGCTTCATTTCCACAATTTCCTACAGTTTAGGATCATCAACATCATCAACTTTCTTTGGAAAGCACACAATTGATGGTACACCTACAAGCAAACAACGAAGCACAAATAAAATTAGAACAACATCATTCATGTACATAATTCTCTATAGACAACTACATACGAGTTATGGACCCAAATTTGAATTAAGCCCTACACATAACACCCTCACGTATTCAAAAAGAGCAAATTATTCATTGGAAGTCCCGGAGAAAAAAGAAATAAAAAGGTTAGCATGGAGAACCCGCATTATTTAAAGTCATTCAGTATTACTTGTAGTAATAGTCTTGACAATGCTTTTGTTTTCAAAGACATTAGTATTATTTGTTATGTCTCAACATCTTCAAGATGATCATCGCCATGGTTCTTCAAGACTTGATGTTGCAAACAGCAATGGAAAAGAAAAACAAAGCAAAAACTGGTGAAGTACCGCGAATGATAGAAAAACAAAGCAAAAACAGGTGAATAATGCAAAAGAAAAGGAAGGTATTCGAGCAATTAAGCCACCTTATATATATCTATAAAAGTTTCAGTTATTTCCTTATGGTAAAGCATGGGTTTAGATCAGCGTCCTTTCCTCTCCCCTTGCTTCTCGGTGCTAAAAAGTACGAAACAATTAGGTGTCAGTGCCAGCTGCGTGCACATCGCATTTGAATAGAGTGATCCGTACACGAAATGTCTTGCTACATCCTTAAAAGCGGGCAACTCCCATTCATCGCGAGAGAATAATTCTTTTACAATGGAAGATAATAGTTTTTTCGGCCGAACTAAGCCACCTGTATACCGATGAACAATACGTGACTGATAATATTTGTATCTTTATTCTGAAACCATAGGCATGATCAAATTAAAAGCAAAACTCAATATCTATTAGTATTCGAGATAATTTATCTATTTTTACCTAAAAATTCCAAATAGTATAACATACAACTGCTGAAACTTCAAACTGTACTCATAATTACTTAACTTAATGTCTATACTTCAAAATTAAAGTCCATTATTAACGCAGAAACGATTTCTTAAACTCAACTTAATCCAAACTCTGTCACTCCACACAGTGATTGTCTTTACTTTTTTTCTTTTTTACTTTTCATGAAACAAGCTACTTGAATGCTACTTGTCTACCATTTCCAAATTCTTGTTACCAACACCTTGTAACTAGACACCACAATGTTTTTAGCATGGCACCACACAAGAAAAAAATTAACCAGAGGAAAGCTGATTCTAGAGCTGAGAATCGACTTTACGTAATCGATCAGCAGAAAGTCAATTTTAGAGCGTTGTGATGTGGTACCAAAAATCGGTACTGGTAGATCTTGTGTGGTGTAACTAAAGATGCCCCACACTTTTATAAGCTAATTTCTGCCTCCTCCTTTCATAACCAACAAAGCCTACAACCCAACAAAAGATACTGTCCACATGGAAACTTCACAATTTCAATAAGCTTAACCATTCATTTCCTATCGTAACCTAATCAAGTTGGGTAGACCCCAAATGGAAAATTCTCCCTACAGCTATTTCGATTGGAAGAAAAGAAATGGAATGATTTGGAAGAATTTAAATTTAATTGTCTCATTTCCTTCCAAAACATATGAGAAACTGAACAAAATGGTTTATTTTGAATTAAACGTTTTATCATGTACTCCCATTTCCTCCAAGCTAATCCGAACAGCGCGGATATTTTTCATGACCATTTGTTCTACTCTGTTTTCCTTTCAATTAGAGTCCTTCTTTTCTTTTTCCTCTTATCTCTTTCTATCCAAACATAGTAAGTGTCATTCAGCTCCTTACCGCTCAACTCATCTCAACAAGAATTTGTAATTAAGCTAACTATTTCAAAACATAGAATAGAAACTGAATAATTTCTTTTTGTCCCCTTTTCCAAAAACAAAAAGGCAATTATAACTATTTATCAATTCAAGCAAATACGATGATTTAGAACATAAAATGTAATTTAAACACAAAATCATTCAGTCAGCAAACAACATTATTATTAATTACCAGTTATTGAAAGCAGCTTTGACAAAGCAGGAATGAAGAGCGAACGACCCCAATTCTCATTGTGGGGAAGGAGACCAAGTCGGAATAATACCAAAAGAGAACCCAGTACCCCAAAAGTTAAAGCTGCTAAACTCTAACCGCTCGGCCTGCACGGTTTATGTCAACAGGAATCGGGTCGCCGTGGATTGAACGAGCAACGCCGTTAAGGGATTGTGGAGCGGCTATGTCTAGGTCCCAAAATGTTGCATCCTTTGTTGTTTGGAGGTTCGTAATTTCGCAACCACCTGCTGGAAACAGAACCTAGAGCTTGAATTATTATCGATTGATTTGAAGTCATGGTCTGTCTTCAGTGAATTAGTTAAATCACAAAGGATTGGTGAAATCGATGGCGAGTAAATTGCTGGTTCTTAGGGTTGTGATTAAATTGTGAAATTTTTGTGGTGATTTCCAGAGATTTGGTTGAAAATGGGAAAAAGTACGAGAAAGGCAGCTGGAGATGGGATCGACGAGGGTTTTACTTTTGAAATATTGGAGTAGATATCTTAGCCTACCCGTTTGATTAATACCTACCCGAATCGCAGTGTAGGGGTGTACATGGTTCGGTTCGGATCGGTTAATGGCCGAAACCGAAACCGAACCGAAATTTTCGGTTAATTGAAAACCCGAACCGAAACCAAACCGTTTGTAAAAGAAAACCGAACCGAACCGAACCGAAATAACCGGTTCGGTTCGGTTAACCGAAAAACCGAAAAAAAAAATCAAAAGTAAATAATTAGCGATAACCGAACTGAACCGAACCGAAATAACCGGTTGATTAACCGAAATAACCAAATTTCGTCCAAATTATACAATTACAACAGTTTGATTCACTATATGGTTATGAACGGTTTTATTTTTCTATTTAGTTTCGGTTCGGTTCGGTTCAGATATAAACGGTTTGGTATTCGGTTTGGATTCGGTTCGGTTTTGGTTTTCGGTTCGGTTCGGTTTTCGGTTCGATTCGGATAATTTACAGCACTAACCGTAACCGAACCGAAAATTCCGGTTTTTCCATTTTGAAAACCAAAAACCGAACCGTAGGTCTTATTAACCGAACCGAACCGAACCGAATTACCCCGGTTCGGTTCGGTTTTCGGATTATCCGTATCCGTGTACACCCGTATCGCAGTGTAGCAGTTTGAAAGGCCGGTTGAACAAGACGTTAGCTTCCTTAAACCATAGTTATCAGATGCAGCTCGGTCATTGACTTGACAAATTCACTGGGTCACTTGATCATTGATTCAAGCATTGAGTCACCTCTTTAACCAAGTTGTCTTTTATATATATATATATATATATATATATATATATATATATATATATATATATATATATATATATATATATATATTTTTTTTTTTGCCTCTACAGCGGGTTTAAACACCGGTGTCCATGTCGGGTTATAGTCTAGCTCACCACTACATCGATGCAACCTTGTGCACCAGTGTCTTATATATAGTAAATAATATATTATGTCTTGCAAATATAAATTTTGATAATTAATAATGAATGAAATGCTTATATTAAGTTATGTATCACATTTTGAGTTATATATCATTTTAGATAATCAAAGTATAGTTTATTACAAATCCGTGAAATTCTAGTAGTGCTATAACTTTTTAATATCAAACAAATCTACTACCAAACAAATCCACTAAAAAAAAGCAAAAACTAAAAACGTGAGAAAGACATAATCTTAATTGTATGACATAATCTAATCTTAATTGTATGTCTAATTAATGGGTTTTTTCTAATTTAAATTGTGTTGTATATTTCATTTATTTAGTGTCTTCTATCATTAAATAGACTACATCAACCATGGATCATTGACACAAATGAGTGATCGAATATATTCATCACAAATTTATGGCGAACCATTTTCGTCACAAATTTTTACATCACAAATCCATTTTCGTCACCAAATTCTTGTCACACACATATTTTGTCACAAAGGGGTCGCAAGTTCTAGCACAATATTTATTTTTGTGATAATTCTAGTAGTGTAAGTAGATTTTTCAAAATAATAATAGAATAAAACTCAGAAATTTTATTCATCTATCAAGGGCAATGAGATAGTTTATTAAACATATTCAAAGGCAAAAAAATGAAATTATTAAAGGGCTTGCTACTTTTTTTCTTCAAACCTAATGCCCTTGCCTTTGTCTTTTGGGCTTTCCTTCTATGTGGAACTTTCAGCTTGCTGCTTCCTTCCCCTTTTTTGGCAGGACCATACATTTCTTCTAGAAATTTGTTGTTTGCCTCAGATACTTGGATAAGGGTGTTGAGTTGCTGCCCTGAGTAGTCCATGATCTCATCCTAGTGTTGAATTTGTTGTGTATGGTCATTCAATGTGTCCACCAGGGATTTGAGGCTTCCCTCAATTTTGACTGCTAGGAATTCCAGATTTGTTTGGACATAGTAGGGGATTAGATGTTGTAGGTTGCAAGAATAAATTGCATTGCCTCCCCATTACCTTATCTTGAACCTTGATATGACTGATGAGAGCCTCAATCTTATGATTCATGGAGGATGCATCACTCTTTAAGGCAGTTTTGAGATTTTGTCTGCTTATGAACTACATCTCCATGTCTACAAACAGGGGGTTGATATCCAGATTGAAGATTCTATCTGAATCTTCCTCTGCTGGTGCAGATGCATCAGCCTGCTCTCCTTCCTCTTTCTCTTCCTCTTCCTCATGTTCTTTTTTTTTCTTTTTCGTCAATTTCTTCAATCTCATGATCAGGGAGAGATTTTTGAAAGTCACTTGCATTTCCATGTCCTTGTGAGGATTGTACTTCTTCTCCATGTGTTGGAGATTCAACTGCTTTTGCTAGAGTTCCCCCTTGAACAATGCTGGGGGTCTTTTCATGTTCAGTAGAAAGAGTTTGATCAACTGGCCCACTCAACTGTTGTTCAACTTTGCTGATACTCCAGAGAATCACCTCTTGGATTGTCAGGTCATCATCAGATAAGTCCATTTTTTCTTGATCATCCTCAAGATGATCTTCTTATTGTTGGTCATCTTCTCCTTTTTCTTCCTCATCCTCAGTAGCTTCTTCCTCGTCCTCAATCTCTTCATCTTAGATGGTGTAAGATAGTATCCTTCCTCACCTTCTTGCAGATAGGTGACTTCCTCTTATTTCTTGTCATCACTCTCTGCATCATCACTAATTTCAACGGGGATATCCATGTTAATGGGTAGACTCCCTTGTTGTGCCTGTACTATTTGAGATTTGGTCCTTCTACCAATCCCTAACCTGCTACTTTTAGGTTGCTTTCTTTTGCTGCTAGCTATGGGTTGTGGTTTCTGGGAGGCCTTTACATAGGTAAACATCACTTTGGCCTTGTGTTGTGGATGCACAGAGATGGGTTTCACTTTTACTTGGTCGAATAGATGTTGGATAGGAATCCCATATGATTTCCTTTCCCAGAAATCACCCTTATTTTGCAGGTTCTTGCTTTGTGCCGTAATTTCTAGATCAATCTCTTTTTGAATTTGATGCTTCAATCTGTTTTAGATAAACTGTGACCAGTTAAAAGGAATACCTTGATAGATGATAGCCATCAGTTTGAATCTAATCTCGGTCATGTTCTCTATGTAACCCTTTTTCCCTTCAACGTTCCTTGTTATCACAGGGGCAAACTCAGCAAAGGGGCGTTTGAGTGCTGATCTAGGGAAGTTGTACTTCTTGCTATGCCATTTGGGGTTTTGGCTATTTCAGTCCAAAATGCAATGATGTCGATTTGCATCTTCTTCACATCGATGGGACCATCGTTGGATAAATTTAGGAATCTGTTGAGGAGACCAAGGGTGTTCAGAGAAATAGGGTTTATGAATTGTGAGAGAGTGTAAAAAAATCTGAAAAACCTCTAAGTATTGTATATATCGGAGAAGTTTGGGTAGTGTGAATGCGTTGAATATGGAAAGATTTGGTGGAGTAATGGCTTGATTTTGGGTATATAAATCACGGTATTTGAGTGTAGTGATGGAGTGGATTGAGGTATATAATGATAGACCCCGGGAATCGAGGCGTTGCCGTCATACCTTGATGCAAAAAATAACTTCCAAGATTACTCTATATAATCCACGTGTGTAATCTTCTATAGGATTATTCTCCATAAATCAATTGATTTTACATATGTAATAAGTTGATTTTGTTCACACTTCACTTTGTTGTTGTTGGACATATTTTAGTTTTAATGATGAGTGCCAGACTAGCTGTTAGAGAGCAAAGGCAAAACGAAGTCTAGATTAAATGTATAGGTTTACTAAAGTTTGATCATTGTACATGTTTGATCAAACAAGCATTTTAAAGAGGTCAATTGACTTGATCAGTAGAACTATCTAGGTCAGTAGAGTGTCTAGGACAGTAGAGTGTCTAGGAACCTGCTGATGGTTGAAGGCCGAGGGTTCAAACTCAGCTATGAAGGCTAAGGGATCAAACTTAGTATTTAAAGTCAAGGATATGGGATTAGAATTTAGGGAAGTCTATGATGACCTAAACTGATCACATATACCTTGTGTGGAAGGTCTAAGTTCCATAAAAGTTAAGTGGTGATTGGAACTTGGTTATGGTTAAAATGGTGTACTCTAACTTCATAATAAAAAGTTAGATGAGAAACAGTCAGCTGAAGTGTTTGTAAAATGCAACAGACTAAAAGTCAGCTGACATACATGGACTTCGGCAGACCTATGCAACAGGTGGCTGCTGAATGCAAAGGATGATTTAATCCAAGTTTTTCTAAAAGATTAAATGGATAAGGATGAATTACAAACCTTGGATTAATCAATAAATCAATGGTCAAGAAAGAAAGAACGTTATAAAAGTTAGAGCTATATCCAATGAAAATAAGTAAATGGATAGACATAATGGACTGTCAAAAAGTAACACTGACAGTGTCAGGACGAAGCAGCAGAGGTAAAAGTCAGTCAAGACAAAGAAAATTCTGAAATGGCTATATTTGTATTTCAAATTCAAGTCACATGATTCACATCTATAAACAGAGGACTCCTGATTCAGATTAAAATGCAGAGAAAATGAACAAGTGATGAAAAATAATTACTAAGCCAAGAAACTAAGTTTTTGAGCAAGAAATATATCAAGTGCAATCTTACCCTGCTGAGCATCACTGGGCTATCAATTTCCGATCAAGATTTTCTTCAAGTGTCTTCTGCAATCAAGTTACATCTATTATACACACTTGAAGACTATAAGCTGCTGATCTTATCATCCGGATCAGAAGCCTGCTGAAAGCTGAATCACTTTCTTGATTCAACCCTTTTTTTCAAGAAGTTTGCTAAAGACAGAGAAGCACTTTGGAGTGTCAAGAATTGTTGTTTGTGCTGGAGCTGGTGAAGAGGCAATCCTACCCTTCAAGGACCAGTGGAATACTTTGAAGCAGCAATCCTACCTGTTTCTAGTGTTCAGTTTGTGAAGCCATAATCATGGGTCAAGGACAAACATTTTAGGATTTTTGTAACAACAGCCTCAAGAATCTCTAGTGAATTTCCTCTAACATCATAGGAGAAGAGTGGACTGATAGGATTAAACTATCTGGAACCACTATAAATCTTGCCTGCTTTACTTTACTGCATTTACATTCAGTAATTTATTTTATCTGCATGCTTATCACATCAACCTGCTGAACTAACTACTGAATCACACTACTTCCACTACTGAGTATCCCATACTTAGTATCATATTTGAAACAACAAGTAATAAGGCTTAAACTGATATATTCCGTTGCAACAAATTCAAGAGTTTCAGTAGTCAGCAGACTATTGACTGTGCTGAGTTTGTCAACTCCAAAAAGTTTTAAGTGTTAAGTTTATTCAACCCCCCTTCTAAACTTAACCAAAGCCTTTTCAAGGGACCAACAATTGGTATCAGAGCAGTGCTTCTGTTCGAAGTAATCCTACTTGTTGTGCTTCTGAAAATTCTTTGAAAACTCTTTCAATTTTCTGTTTCCAAGTTTTTGCATCATGGATAACAATCAGTATGCTAGGACTATGTTGATGCGCTCTCTAGATCATTTTGATAAGTATAAACATCGTATGCAAGCTTATCTAGCTACAACTCATAATGAAATGATGGATGTGCTGACTAATGGACCACTGGAAACACTAAAGTTATAACTGTAGATGGTCAAAATCAGACTATTCCAAAGCCAAAGAGAGACTGGGGAGCTGAAGATAGAAAAAGAGCAATTTGAACAATAGTGCTATTGATATTATCTACAAAACTCTAGATTGCAATACGTACATGAAGGTGAAGGATTGCAAAACAACCAAGGAACTTTGGGGAGATTGCAACTCATTTGTGAAAGTCGCTGATGCTATCAAGAAAAACAATATCAGTGTAGCCAAACAAAAATTTCAGGAGTTCAAAATGAAATCAAATGACACCATTGAATAGATGAAGTCTAGGTCCAATGCAATTATGGATGAACTCACCCTGCTGAATGTTGTCTACACAAAAGAAGAGATCAACACAAGAATTTTAAAAGCTTTACCTGCAAAGAAAGTTTGGGAAATGAAGGTTACTGCTATGGAAGAGTCCAGGAGACTGCATGAGAAAGACAAATTCAAATTGTTCTTTGATCTTAAAGCCTATGAATTCAGCACGAATCTTGTTCCAAATGCTGAAAAGGAATCTACAAAAACAACAGCATTGGCTGCTACACATAAAGAAGAATCATCAAGTGTTCAAGATGATGTGCTAGATGAGATGCAAGAGCAAATAACCCTACTGAGTAAGAAAATCAGAATGATGAAATTTGGAAAGGGATATATAAGGAATTTCAACTAGAATTCAAGTGAGAAAAAGGAAGAATCAGAGAAGGATCATGACTTCTTATGCTTTCATTGCAAGAAACCAAGACACTTCAAACCTGACTGTACTGATTTGAAACAAAAGAAGGATCCTGACTATCTATGATTTAACTACAAGAAGCCTGGACATTTTAGACCTGACTGTCCAGACCTACTGAAGAACAAGGGCCAGTAGAGGAGATCCAGTAAGAAAGCATTGGTTGCTGATGATGAATCAGGCTATGAAGTGGAATATGAAAAAGGAAATGAACCTGATGATACTGCACTCTTTGTACAATTGGATGATTATTCTCTTATGGCCCATATGGATGAAACTGAGGAGGTATACAACTCTGTATCTATAAATAATCCTGCTGAAAGTGATTGTGAATCTACTTGTGGTTCAATCCTAAAATTTCTAACAGGATGCCCTCCTTTTATAACTGAGGAAAATACAATTTGGTTATGAGATTGTGAAGGCTGAAAGAGAATTACTTCAAGCCGAAATTCAAAGGCTGAATGCTGAATTAAGAATTCTCAAGGGTAAGGAAAATGATTATGGACAGAATCAACCTAAGTCTGCTGCACCTGCAGTAGCTACTGAATTGTAGCACAATCCAGTTCCACAACTGCTTTCAAATTAGGTAAACCTTATGGTGATAGAACAGGGCTTGGATTTGAATCTCAACAATCTTCTAAGGATGGATCTAGTAAGGCTACTGAACCTAGTTCCAGAATTGGTCCTAAGTTTGTACCTACACAAGATCCAACTCCTCAAGGTTTTGCGGCAGTAAAACCTGCTGAGAAAGCTTCAAAGAAGCAAAATAAGAAGTCCTAAGGGATAGTTGTACCTAACAACAAGGGTACATCCAAAGGTAGGATTGATGGACCTTCGAGACCTGCTGCAAAGTCTGCTGGACCACAAAAAGGGAAAATCCGAAATATTCCAAGGATAAGAATGTTAAACCAAAGAATGTTAATCATTCAAGGGATTCTTATCTCAGGGGGAAAGTCAGATTGTTCCCTACTGATGAAGATTGGAATATTCCTGGCCCTGCTACAAGAAACAACAGATATAACCAAAATGCTAGGGTTAGACCTCGAGTAGTGGACTTAGCAAAGGACTCAGCAGAGGCCTCAACAGAGACCACAATACCGGGATGTTCCTAACAGACAGCAACCTTATGGTTATGCTAGTGTTTCCAACAACAAAAATCACTTCAAACAACAATTTACACCAAAAGGCCAGAAACTATATGTGAATGCTATACAATCAAATGTTAGATTCTATGGAAATGTAGCATACATATATGAACAAAAGTGCAAAACTTTCCAAAGAAGACTTTATGGATACTTGCCAAGAGTTGTGCTTACCACTGACCAGTATGGACCCAAACAAGTTTGGGTACCTAAAATATATTAAATTTGTTTTGTAGGATGTCTGGTACTTTGACAGTGGATGTTCCAGACATATGACAAGGAGTAAGCATTATTTGACAAATTTTGTGGCAAAGGATGGTCCAAAAGTCAATTTTGGAAACAAAGACACACCAGGATATACAAGAGGGTATGGAACACTGGTGAGGAATGGACTGAAAATCAGGAATGTTTCATATGTTGAAGGCTTGGATTACAACTTGCTGAGCACTGAACAATTCTGTGATATGGGTTAAAAGTCGCTTTTGACAAAGGCTACTACACAATCATGAGTGAAATGGGAGAACAAGTTGTGTTGGCTGGAAGAAGACAACAAAGCATGTATGTAGTAGATTGGACTACTGCTGTTCCTGAAACATGACTTATTGTGCATACAAAGTCAGAACTCAACTGGCATAAGAATTGAATCATCTAAACTTTGAAGATATCAATCAATTGGTGAAAAAGAAGTTGGTGATTGGTTTACCTGAAAACACATACAAGAAAGATGGAATATGTGATGCTTGTCAGCAATGTAAACAAACAAAATCAAGTATCAAGTCAAAGACTAAACAATCAACCAAGAGAGTGTTGGAACTGATGCATATGGATCTGTTTGGACCAGTAATACCAAAAAGTATAACAGGAAAGAAGTACACTCTGATAGTTGTGGATGATTATTCAAGATACACTTGGGTGATTTTCATGAACAAGAAAAGTGAAATACTTCAAAAGATGCCTGAACTTTTGAAGAGATTACAAAATGAGAAAAGTTTGACAGTAGTGAAGATCATATTAGACAAGGGAACGGAGTTCCTAAACAAAGTCACAAGAGAATACTGTGAACAAAATGGTGTGCTACATCAATTAGCAGCTGTTGGAACACCTCAGCAAAATAGGGTTGCAGAGAGAAGAAACAGGACTTTGAAAGCAGGGAGGACTATGATATGTGAAGCATTGCTACCTGAAAGATATTGAGCTTGTTTGAAATAATATTTGTGTTTTGATGATGATTCATCACGTATTTAGTAAGTTCACTTATAACCCATGATGATGAAGTCATAACTAACTGTTATAGTGCATAATGAAAGAAGAAGCAAGAAATAGTCTAGAGAAAAATGTATAAGTTCTATCTAGAGTCTGAAATTTGTATAGGTTGTTTCAGATAAGCATTGTAATAGAAAGGAACTAGGAAAACAGCTGAGTCACAGTAGGCAAACTGAGTGTACATCTAAAGAACTAAGGGACACAGACTCAGTTAATGAAGAACTGAGGGACACCGACTCAGTTAGTGAAGAACTGAGGGACACATACTCAGTTAGTGAAGAACTGAGGACACAGACTCAGTTAGTGAAGAACTGAGGGACACAGACTCAGATAGTGAAGAACTGAGGGACACAGACTCAGTTATTGAAGACTGAAGAACTGAGGTGGCAAACTCTGTTAAGAGCTGATTACGTCGTGACTATAAGTCAAGAATCAGGCAAGTCTGTGGTGACCTGAAACTGAACTATAGATCATGTAAAACTGAATAATCTTAACGACAAAGATTATCAGGAAAAGAAGCTGATTGGTGTACACTGACTTAGTCAATTAAATTCAGATGTCAAGTATACGAGGTACTCAGTTTTGAAGAAGAGTAGAAAACTGAGTTAAAATCTTGTTGAATTTGAAATAACAAAACGACAAAAGGTCGTACATATGAACGTTGGCTAAACAACAAATGTAACGGCTATAAGATTTATTTGACCGTTACATCACCCCTATAAATACACAGAGGGAAGCACTTGAAATACAGAGATCTGGGAAAAAGGTTAAAAATCATATATCTAAGATCCAAATCCATGAAATCAGAATTCATATCTAGAAAAGGGGAAGCCAATAGAATTGCCTTGAAGATTACAGAGAAATATCCAGTAACCCATTAAGGGGAAAGAATCACACAGCTCACTGAATTAATCTATTGATTTATTCTAAATCTAACCTTTGTGTAAAAAGGGTTGGATGTGCAAAGTTTGAGGAGACGTACGGGATTACACCATAGGAGAAGGGGAGACGTACGGGATTACACCACCCGGAACTTTCATAAATTAACTCTGTGTTGATTTACTTTACGCATTTATATTTGTGCTGTGATTGCTTTAATTACTTCATTATCATTTTATCACTACACTCAACAAACATTAGACACCGAGTCAGCACAAAACTGATACATAGGAGACTTAGATCTTTATTGACACATCTATTGCATGAAAGGCTTGATTTTATCCGCTGAAAGTTAGTTTAACTCTAGTGCTAGCTAAGCTGAATTAACTAACTCCTATACAAGGTTAAAGGGTAGGAACAAAACTGATGAGTTACTTTGCACATCTGTTTGTTGGTTCAGTTTGAGTTTTAGGAAAAACTCAGTTCCGGGGTACTTTCAGTTTTTGGTGACAAGTTTATTCACCCCCTCTAAACTTGTGTTAGCCTTTCCAAGGGACCAACAATTGGTATCGGAGCAGTTCTTCCTTTGGGAAGTGATCCAAAGATATCTTTTAAACCAGTTGTTGAAAACCCCAAACTGTATCAGTTGTAAAAGCACTTAGTTAGATTTTATTGGATATATCTAGAATTATAAGTTGGCTTATCCACCCCCTGACTAACTGTTTGCAAAATATATCTGATTTTCAGGATCAAGTATTTGAGAGGTTCAGTGCTACAAATTCTCATACAAACCAAGAACCTCAACTCAGTGATGATGTGGATATCAATCTCAATGTATATGATGACAAATCTAGAGGAGTTCCATCACTAAGTAATTTCTCAGAAGAAGAAGAAAATGAGTTGTTGCAAGTAACTGACGATATAGAAGATTCATTAGAGCAACAAAAGAATGTACATTCAAACCGTGAAGCTGTAACAAATAATCAAGAAAAGGCTCTTCCAAGAAATCTGAAATTCAAAATCCATGGAGCGATGCAACATTGATGAAGGAATCACCATGAGTCTGGACGACTTCAGTCAAAAAATTTCAAACTCCATCCTATCAATTCAGATTGCAGACAAAATCAAAAAGATTCGAGGACTTGAAAATTTTGATTGATACAAAGGTCAATACTCTGTGCCCAGAAGATATCAGAGATTTCTACAGAAACGCCATAATCACCGATGATGGAAAGAGCTTCAGGACATCAATTCAAGAGAAAAGCATTTGTTGGTCCCTTGGAAAGGCTAACACAAGTTTAGAGGGGGGGGGGGGGTGAATAAACTTGTCACCAAAAATACTTTTCTAAAACTGAAAGTTCCTCAGGAACTGAGTTTCTCCGAAACTCAAACTGATGCTTGGTTCAGTTTTGTTCCTGTCCCTTAACTTGTGCGGAGTTCAGCTAATTCAACTGAGTATAAGTCAAGACTGACTTATTCTTAGTCTGGTTAACTGGTAGCGGATAAAACTAGCCTTTAGTGCAATAGATGTGTCAATTAAAATCTTAACCTCCTATGTATCAGTTCCGTGCTGACTCAGTTTTTAGTGTTTGCTGAGTGAAGTGATAAAGTAATTATGCAATAATTTGAACAATCTCAGCATGAATGAAAATGCATAAAGTAAATCAACACAAGATTTGTTTATGGAAGTTCCGAGTGGTGTAATCCCGTACGTCTCCCCTTCTCCTGTCGTGTAGGAGGTATCACTAGAATTTTGAGATAACCGTTACAAAATCCTAGCCTATGATAGTCCTTCACGACACCCTAGTTTCATTGTCTACACATAATGAAGAAAGGTAGAATTTCTCCCTTCATTCTGCACACTGATCCTTCGGAGGTGGAATGACTCCTTCACCAGCTCACCACACATATACACACAGTCCGTACACTGCACCAACAGCTATGGCAACTAAGTTGCAACCGTTTGTGGAAAGGTGGAATTGCTCTCCTGAAACTATGCACAGCCAACCCTTCTTCATAAAGGTTAGGTTTAGAATTAATCAAGAGATTAATTCAGTGAGCTGTTTGCTTCTTCTGGATATGGCGTTGCAGCTCCAAGATGCCTTCTTCCCCCTTAATGGGCTTCTGAATATTTCTTCATAATCTTCAAGGCAATTCTGTTGGCTTCCCTTTTTTCCGATATGAAATATGATTTTATGGATCTGGATCTTTAGATATATGCTTTTTAAAACTTATCCCAGATCTGTTTTTCTTGAGTGTTTTCCTTTGTGTATTTATAGGGGCAATGTAACGGTCAGATCACTAATATAGACGTTATGTTGTCGTTTAGCCAACGTTCATATGTACGACCTTTTGTCATTTGGTCAGTTCAAATTTAATATGGCCTTAACTCAGTTTTCTACTCTTCTTTAAAACTGAGTACCTTGTATCCTTGACATCCAACTTTTATTGACCAAGTCGGAGTACACCATTCATCTTCATTCTTCTCCTGATAAATGATAATCTTTGTCTTTAATATTACTCAGTTTTACATGATCTATAGTTCAGTTTTAGGTCACCACAGACCTGCCTGAATCCTGACTTATAGTCATGACTTAATCAGCTTCTAACTGAGTTTGCCACCTCAGTTCTTTAGTCTTCAAAAACTGAGTCTGTGTCCCCCAGTTCTTTCAGTCTTCTTAGATAGGCCAACTGAGTCTTTTCCCTCAGTTCTTCATATATAGACTCAGTTTTCTTGTCATGACTCAGCTGTTTGTCTAGTTCCTATCTATTACAATGCTTGTCTGAATTAACCTATATACAAGATTCAGACTCTAGATAGAACTTATACATTTTCTCTGGACCATTTCTTGCTTCTTCTTTCATTTTGCACTATTAAAGTTAGTTATGACTCCATCATCATGGGTTATGAGTGATCTTATTAATTACGTGACGAATCATCATCAAAACACAAATATTATTTCCAACAATTTTCCCCTTTTGATGATGTATCATAACCCTCCCTAAAAGCAATAATAAAAGAATGGTGCAAGAAATCATAACAAAAACAATTTGGATAACAAACTAAACAACTGAGTTCATTGCAAGATTAAAGTTGAAACAAACTGAGTTAACATTGGGTAAATTACATCATAAATTACATCTTTTCTTTTTCAATAGCCAACATTTTTTCTCCAATAAAAATGCTTCTTTTAGTCTCCAGGAGTCTTCTTGCCTTTCCTTCTTCTTCAGATTCACCATCTCTAGGCTTGATCTCCAAGTATTTATTGATCAACTGATTTGCCTCTTCATTGTCGTGGTTCTTAAATTTTATCAAGATCTCCTTGATCTCTTCATTCATCATCTTCTCTTCTTCTTCTGAAATAAGACTAAGTTACTTTCCTTTAGTCTTTTCCCCTCAGTTCTTGTCTCTCTATCTTTTGCTGCCTTTAGACCTTTTTTCAATCTGACACAGATTGCAAGTTTTTTCCTGATGTTCAGCACAACTTTGACTGAGGCTTCTTCATCTTCCTCAGTTCTTGTTTCTTTAAAATCTTCTTCTGCAGTTAGCTTCTCAATCAGATTATCAATTTCTTCTTCATCATGTTGAATGGTCAGTAGAGTAGTATCTACTTGTTTGTCTTGTTCATTCACCAACTGTTTGGCAAGGATTTCTTCAGCTTTACCGATTTCAGTTTCCTCTCCGGTTTTATCAGCTTCAGCAGCATCATCTTCAGCTTTTTCGTCCCCCTCAACAACAGCAACACCTTCAGTTTTCTCTTCCCCCTTTTTTGAGGATAGTTGAAAACTTTCTTCAAATAATTTACGCAAGGTGATGATGTTTGAGTATTTGTGTAGACCTGAATAGTGTGCTCTTCCAATAAAATCATATAGATTGAAGAGTTTCTGCTGTAGAGTTTGCATCAGACTTTCAATGATCTCTTTTAATCCTTCAATTTTTCTTCAGTTCCAGTTCCTTGGCGCTGAGATTCTTCAGTTATAGACTTGCTTGTAGATGCCTCATGAACTTGAGATGAGGAGCCTGGTTCTTGATATTGAAAATGAACATCATGGCTTGTCAGTTCCTTTTCATAATCAGCCTCACAAAATTCAGCATCTTCCAAGGCTTCTCATAGTTCTTCAGTGTACGCTCCATGCATCTCAGTTGAAGGTTCACTTTCTTCAGTTTCATCAAGTTTACTTTCTTAGATTCATCATCAATCTGAATAGTGTTTTCAGTTTCAGTTTTCTTTGTCTGAAACTTGTTCCACATTCTTCTTTGCCTCCTTAAGGTTTTGTCATCCAACCTTATAGTTTCACTTGAACTAAAGTCTGAAATTTCACTACTTTCTTCTACAATGATCTTCTTTTCTTAGCTCCAGTGAACACTGATTTCTGTTTTACTTATGTTTGAGTGGATTTTGAAATGGAGAAATGATCTAGTATCCTTTGAACTAGATAAGTGTATCCTTTTTTTAATAAAAACTTTTCTCCAGAAGCCATCCTTCCTTTGGCTTTCTCAATTTCGTCTGAAACTTGTTTGATCAAATGATTGAGGACAAACTTGTTCCAATCCAATCTTTCTTCAAACCAAATGGCATAGATCAGCTTTAGTTTATCTGTCGAGAGAGTGTAGAAATTTTGAGCATGACCAATGACATTTCTGGTCAGAAGAATCGTCAGGAATGCGAATTCTGGTCTCTGTTGATAGACGGATCCAATGAAATTTTTCTTGTCCTTGTTGAGTGTTGTAACATTCCAAATCTTGCCTTTTTCATCATTTCCAAAAGTTAGAAATGAAGATCCTCCGATTATGTCCAAGCCAAAGACTTGTGAGAGCAAATGTTCATCAATATTAATGCTTTTGTCTTGAACCGTTGTCCTGAAGCTTTTTCCATTATTGGTGACTATGGCATTTTTGTAGAAATCTTTGATGCCGTCTGGACACAAAGTAGTGACTTTTGTATCAATCAATTTTTCCAATCCTCAAATTTTCTTGATTTAGCTTACAATTTGAGTCGACAGAGTGGAGTTTGAAATTTTTTGACAAAAATCATCCAAACTTGTGGTGATTCCATCATCAATATTGTATCGATCCATGATTTTCTGAATTTGGTAAATCTTGAAGGAGCTTTTGAATGTTTTGAAATTGATTGAGCAGGAATTTGTCAAGATTGCGTTTCTTAGTCTTTCAATCGTTTTCAATTAAGAGTCGTGTCGCAATCAATAAGATTTGTAGGGATGTACATCTACTTCTTCTCCTTGATTGACACGTGGCTCTAAGTGATTTGTCTTGTCAGCTCAAGCGTCTGATGGTAGCTGGAAAATTTTCTGCTTTTGACCAAATTGTCCTTCATCAGCTTTTGCATTTTCAGCTTTGTGTAGAAGTCAGTTTTTCTGAGGATTTTGCAATAAAACTGACTTTCCTGCAAAACAATTTTAAGATTTCTTCGTTACCCATATCTTCTTGGGTCTGGCTGGATTAATTACTGAAGTATAACTTTCAGTTTCTTGTTTGAGAGAATTAAGCCTTCTCAACTCTTTTCTAGATAAACCATTACGCTCAACCTTAGTTGATTTCACAAGGATTCTTTTAGATTTTTCATCTTTAATTTCTTTGTGTAATCTACTAGGTCTTCCAGTGTCTCGATGCTTAGAGTTTGTACTCTTTGAAATTTTGAGACTGGGCATGGGTGGGGAATCATCATTTCTTTTGTCAAATTTACTAGATATTAATCTTTCAACAAGATTTGATATCTCAGTTTCAAGAAACTCATTCCAATCTTTTGCTTTGTCAAGTTCTATGTCTTTTAATCTCAACTCCAATGTGAGTTTTTCGGTTAACTTGACAAGTTCAAAGTTTCTTTGACTGAGTTCAGCTAATGATGACAGAGTTGAAAAGTGTACCTTTTCTTGATGGTTTGACACAGTTGAATGTACATCCTTTTGTTGCTTTAATGAATCTTCCGTGTCAATCGTAATTTGCAATAACTTCTTTTCTTTTTCTGAGAGATCTCTTAGTGATGGAATTCCTATGGATTTGTCTATATAGACGTTCAAATTTGTATCCACATCATCACTGAGTTAAGGTTTAGAATTTGTATGCAAATTTGTCGCACTGGGCCTCTCAGATGATTGATCCTGAAAATCAGATACATTTTGCAAACAATAATTTAGGGGGTGAATAAACCAACTTTTAATTCTAGATGTTGTCATCAAATTAAGTTCTTTTACAACTGATACAGTGAAGGGTCTTAAACAAATGGTTGCTTCGATATCAAGTGTTGGTATCGAAAATAATTGATGACCAGTTATCTCATAAAGCAGTAACAGCTTGGATCTCCTCTAAAAGGAAGAACTGTTCTAATACCAATTGTTGGTCCCTTGGAAAGGCTAACACAAGTTTAGAGGGGGTGGGTGAATAAACTTGTCACCAAAAATACTTTTCTAAAACTGAAAGTCCCCCAAGAACTGAGTTTCTCCGAAACTCAAACTGATGCTTGGTTCAGTCTTGTTCATGCCCCTTAACTTGTGCGGAGTTCAGCTAACTCAACTGAGTATAAGTCAAGACTGACTCATTCTTAGTCTGGTTAACTGGCAGCGGATAAAACTAGCCTTTAGTGCAATAGATGTGTCAATGAAAATCTTAACCTCCTATGTATCAGTTCTGTGCTGACTCAGTTTCTAGTGTTTGCCGAGTGAAGTGATAAAGTAATTATTCAATAATTTGAACAGTCTCAGCATGAATGAAAATTCATAAAGTAAATCAACACAAGATTTGTTTATGGAAGTTTCGGGTGGTGTAATCCCGTACGTCTCCCCTTCTCCTGTGGTGTAGGAGGTATAACTAGAATTTTGAGATAACCGTTACAAAATCCTAGCCTATGACAGTCCTTCACGACACCCTAGTTTCACTGTCTACACATAATGAAGAAAGGTAGAATTGCTCCCTTCATCACACGCACACTGATCCTTCAGAGGTGGAATGACTCCTTCACCAGCTCACCACACATATACACACAGTCCGCAGACTGCACCAACAGCTATGGCAACTAAGTTGCAACCGTTTGAGGAAAGGTGGAATTGCTCTCCTAAAACTATGCACAACCAACCCTTCTTCACAAAGGTTAGGTTTAGAATTAATCAAGAGATTAATTCAGTGAGTTGTTTGCTTCTTCTGGATATGGCGTTGCAGCTCCAAGATGCCTTCTTCCCCCTTAATGGGTTTTTGAATATTTCTTCATAATCTTCAAGGCAATTCTGTTGGCTTCCCTTTTTCAGATATGAAATCTGATTTTATGGATCTGGATCTTTAGATATATGCTTTTTAAAACTTATCCCATATCTGTTTTTCTTGAGTGTTTTCCTTTGTGTATTTATAGGGGCAATGTAATGGTCAGATCACTAATATAGCCGTTATATTGTCGTTTAGCCAACGTTCATATGTATGACCTTTTTGTCGTTTGGTCAGTTCAAATTTAATAAGGCCTTAACTCAGTTTTCTACTCTTCTTCAAAACTGAGTACCTTGTATCCTTGACATCCGACTTTTATTGACCAATTCGGAGTACACCATTCGGCTTCCTTCTTCTCCTGATAATTGAAAATATTTGTATTTAAGATTACTCAGTTTTACATGATCTATATTTGAGTTTCATGTCACCACAGACTTGCCTGAATCCTGACTTATAGTCATAACTTATTCAGCTTCTAACTGAGTTTGCCACCTCAGTTCTTCAGTCAACTGAGTCTGTGTCCCTCAGTTCTTTCAGTCTTCTTAGATAGGCCAACTGAGTCTGTTCACTCAGTTCTTCATATATAGACTCAGTTTTCTTGTTACGACTCAACTGTTTGTCTAGTTCCTATCTATTACAATGCTTGTCTGAATTAACCTATACAAGATTCAGACTCTAGATAGAACTTATACATTTTCTCTAGACTATTTCTTGCTTCTTCTTTCATTTTGCACAATAACAGATAGTTATGACTCCATCATCATGGGTTATAAGTGATCTTATTAATTACGTGACGAATCATCATCAAAACCCATATTATTTCCAACAGCATTACTGTTAATGAACATCTTCTTTCCCTTGTCTTTGGTTTGGACATATTTGGAGGATCTTCATCTCTTACTTTTGGAATTGAAGAAAAAGACGGACTTTGGAAAGTCACATCAATCAACAAGGATAAGAAGAATTTCATTGGATCTATTCATCAACAATAACAAGAGTTCACATTTTTGACAATTCTTCTGACCAAAAACGTCATTGGTCACACTTGGAATCTCTACACTATTTCAACAGAAAAGCTGATACTAATCTATACAATTTGGTTTGAGAAGAAACTGGAATGGAATAAATTTGTCTTCAAACAAATGTTAAAGCAAATTTTGGATGAAAAAGCAAAAGTTCAAGGAAGAAAGGCTATTCGAGAAAAGTTCATGTTGAAAAAAGGATTTCCTTATTTGGTACAAAGGATACTGAACTATTTCTCCATCTCTATACCTAAAGAATCAGAGGTAATAGAGAAATCAGTGGCCAGTGGAGTAAAAAAAATAAAAGTCCATGATGAAGTCATAAGAGAAACATTGGTTTCTAGCAAAATTGAAAACCAGGATGATAGAACAGCTATAAGACAAAGGAGGATGGTGCAGAAATTTTTCTCTTTAACTCAAAAGAAAACTGGAACAGAGGACATATTTCTAATTGAAGACGAAATTGAAGGAAGTGAATCCTCAGCTGATAAACATGAAGGATACACTAAGAAGCAGAGAGAAAATCTGGAAGATGTTGAATTTTGTGCAACCGAGTATGAAAAAGAACTATTAAGTCATGACTCTCATCATCATGGAGTCAGTTCCTCATCTCAAGTTCAAGATGCGTCTACAAGTGAATCTATATTGAAGAACATCCCCCATCTTGCAACTGAAAAGACTTAGCAACGGTTAAAAGAAACTGAGAAGAGATTGGAAGGGTTAAAGATGATCATCGAAAGCCTGATGCAGACCCTACAAAAGAAGCTCTACAACTTACATGAATCTATCTCAACAGCACACAACTCAGGTCTGAACAAATACTCCAACATCATCACCTTGCACAAACTATTTTTGAAGAAAGATTTTGCATATCTTCAAACAAGGGGGAAGATGAAAGTGAAGGTGATGCTGATAAAACTGAAGGTGCTGAAGTTAAAGCTGAACTGATAAACACAAAGTCAGCTGAAGAAATCTGTGCTAAACTGTTGATTGAAGAACAAGACAGACAAGTGGATACTGATTTACTTGTTATTCAACAAAATGGAGAGGCATCTGATAAATTGATCGAGGAGTTAGTTGCAGAAGAAGCCTTTAAAGAGACAAGAACTTAGGAAGATGAAGTAGCCTCTGTTAAAGCTATATTGAACATCAGAAGGAAGATTGCAATTTGTGCCAGATTGAAAGAAAATTAAAGGCAGTTGAAGACAAAGAGACAAAAACTGAAGGGGAAAATATCCTGAAACTGGAAGAAAAGGACCGTGGTCTTATATCAAAAGAAGAAGAGAAGATAATGGATGAGGAGATTAAAGAGATTTTGATGAAAGTGAAGAACCAAGATAACGAAGAAGCAAATCGTATGATCAATGAATATTTGGATATTAAGCCCAGAGATGATGAATCGAGAGAAGAAGGAAAAGAAATAAGGCTTCTAGAAACAAAAAGAAGTATCTCTCTTGGTGAAAAGATGTTATATTTGGAAAGAGAAAAATTGAAATGAATCCGGTAACTCAGCTTGTCTTGGTACATCTTTGTAATGAACTCAGGTGTTTTAGTTTGTTATTTTAAATTGTTATGATTTCTTGCATTATTCTCTTATTATTGCTTTTAGGGAGGGTTATGATACATCATCAAAAAAGGGGAAATTGTTGGAAATAATATTTGTGTTTTGATGATGATTCGTCACGTATTTAGTAAGTTCACTTATAACCCATGATGATGAAGTCATAACTAACAGTTATAGTGCATAATGAAAGAAGAAGCAAGAAATAGTCTAGATAAAAATGTATAAGTTCTATCTAGAGTCTGAAATTTCTATAGGTTGTTTCAGACAAGCATTGTAATAGAAAGGAACTAGGAAAACATCTGAGTCACAGCAAGCAAACTGAGTGTACAAGAAGCGAGGGGCAAAGACGAGGGACAAAGACTCGTTAGGGACACCAACTCGATGGACACAGACTCAGTTAGTGAAGAACTGAGGACACAGACTCAGTTAGTGAAGAATTGGGGGACACAGACTCAGATAGTGAAGAACTGAGGGACTCAAACTCAGTTATTGAAGACTGAAGAACTGAGGAGGAAAACTCAGTTAAGAGCTGATTACGTCGTGACTATAAGTCAAGAATCAGGCATGTCTGTGGTGACCGGAAACTGAACTATAGATCATGTAAAACTGAATAATCTTAAGGACTAAGATTATCAGGAAAAGAAGCTGAATGGTGTACTCTGACTTAGTCAATTAAAGTCAGATGTCAAGTATACGAGGTACTCAGTTTTGAAGAAGAGTAGAAAACTGAGTTAAAGCCGTGTTGAATTTAAAATAACAAAACGACAAAAGGTCGTACATAAGAACGTTGGCTAAACAACAAATGTAACGGCTATAAGATTTATTTGACCGTTACATCACCCCTATAAATACACAGAGGGAAGCACTTGAAATACAGAGATCTAGGAAAAAAATTTAAAAGCAAATATCTAAAGATCCAGATCCAAATCCAAGAAATCATAATTCATATCTAGAAAAGGGGAAGCCAATAGAATTGCCTTGAAGATTACAGAGAAATATCCAGTAACCCATTAAGAGGAGAAGAAAGCATCTTGGAGCTACAACGCCTTATCCAGAAGAATCAGACAGCTCACGGAATTAATCTCTTGATTAGTTCAAAACCTAACATTTATGTAAAAAGGGTTGGTTGTGCATAGTTTGAGGAGAGCAACTCCACCTTTCCTCATACGGTTGCAACTCAGTTGCCACAGCTGTTGGTGCAGTCTGCGGACTGTGTTTGTGTTAGTGGTGAGCTGGTGAAGGAGTAATTCCACCTCCGAAGGATCAGTGTGCAGAGTGAAGGGAGCAATCTCACCTTTCTTCATTATGTGTAGACAGTGAAACTAGGGTGTCGTGAAGGACTGTCATTAGGCTTGGATTTTGTAACAGTTATCTCAAGATTTTAGTGATACCTCCTACACCACAGGAGAAGGGGAGACGTACGGGATTACACCACCTGGAACTTCCTTAAACAAACTCTGTGTTGATTTACTTTACACATTTATATTTGTGTTGTGATTGCTTTAATTACTGCATTATCATTTTATCACTACACTCAACAAACATTAGACACTGAGTCAGCATAGAACTGATTCATAGGAGACTTAGATCTTTATTGACACATCTATTGCATGAAAGGCTTGATTTTATCTGCTGCTAGTTAGTTCAGCTCTAGCTAGCTAAACTCCTATACAGGGTTAAAGGGTAGGAACAAAACTGAGCTGAGTTACTTTGCACATCTGTTTGTTGGTTCAGTTTGAGTTTTAGGAAAAACTCAGTTCCGGGGTACTTTTAGTTTTTGGTGACAAGTTTATTCACCCCCCCTCTAAACTTGTGTTAGCCTTTCCAAGGAACCAACAATATGTTTTTAGGATCAAGCGCTTATCGTTGTACTAAAACCAATTGGTGTTAGTAAATGTGCTACTTTATTTCCTTATACCACACCTTCACAACGCCATGGTTCGAATACACACAGGCGGGCAGAGTGATATATACCCAACAGGGCTGAAGCAATCAATAAAGCATGCTACACACATACTAGAACCTAAGTGAACATAAAATGTTGAAGACAACTTATGAAATATAGAATGGAAGAAAACCAAATATATCATATTTCCATCCATTTAAGAGTAAGTGTTTTATCATAAATAATAAGCAGCCACTGAAGACTTTCCAACCAAAATCAGATGAGGGAATCTTTTTGGGATATTCTTCAGTTAGCAAGGCTTTTAGGGTATTGAACAAAAGGACATTGAAACATGAAGAATCAATACATGTTGTTTTTTATAAACCTAAGTTCACTACAATAGAAGATGATGAAGTTTCAGAACCTGCTGTGAATCTAGAAGTCACTGATCCAGAATATGTTGATGTTCTAAAGAAGATAAGTGATTTAAAAGTCTCTGATTCTAGAATTGAAGAAGCCCCTGCTGAAGAAACTACTGGTAACACTACTGATGCAACAACAGGTGCAGTTCAAGGATCTGTTGATCCTCCTACTGAATCAACAACAGACCCTACTGAAGACGAGGTTCCTGTAAATCAAGCAAATCAAGATTTACAATGGTTGAAGGACCACCCTGCTAAACATGTAATTGGTAATGTACAACAAGGTGTAAGGACAAGAATACAACTAGAAGAAATGTTTACTTGTTTTCTGTCTCAAATGGAACCTAAAGTTGTTGAAGAAGCAATTTTTGATCCTGATTGGATAATTGCTATGCAATAAAAATTGAATGAGTTTGGAAGAACTCAAGTTTGGTGCTTGTTAAGGGTGAAATTATATGTTTTATAAGGTTATATTTTGTGATGTTTTTCCCTTTTATTTGTATAATTTGCATAATAATAAGGTCTTATATGGAAATATTTAGTAAACGATATTTTTAAGGGCTTAATCGCAATATCGATGTAATTATGTGATTTTTATGGTTGAATTATAATTATTTGGATATTATTACGTTCGCGATATTTTCCATGTCTCATAGGTATTGTTATGAGGTTCAACTAATGATAAAAAGAGATGAAATTCGAGATATGGTGATTAAAGAAAGAGATAGAGATGCAAAAATCACATTCGAGCCATATTGGACGAGCGTCCAGGTCCCGTCCAGCGTGGACGGGCGTTTGATAAAACAGACGGGCGTCCGGAAGAGCGATTTTGATACAGAGAGCGTGAACGGAATGTGGACGAGCGTCTGAGGAGAGTTCAGAAATTGTGGACGAGCGTCCACTATAGTGAACGTTCGTCCATTCGACCGACTTAGAGAAACCGACTTTGGAGGCTATAAATACCCATCTATTTTCACACATTAGAAGGACGATTTGACATTATTCGAAACCCTAATATCAGGGGCGGCTTGAGGCTGCATCTTTACTGCTTTTATTCCAGTTTTCATACACTTAAATTCTAGAAAAAAGTAGGTAGTTCTATGTTCTTAATTCCTGCACTTTTGAGTTCTCTGAGGATGTTCAGAGGCTAAGCTTCTACAAACGAGCATTGTGAAGCCATCCAACACTTGTTGACTTCGTTTTCTTCGATTATATTGTAAGTTTCTATTCAAAGTTGTTTCCTTTATCATGCTTTATGATGTTAATTGCATTTATATCGAAAGATGTGCATGTATGATGTTTTATATTTGATGAAAGTCTTTATAAACATTAGGTCACCATGATTTAGGAATGGATCTTTGATCTATGTCAAACGAAAGTTGATAGGTTGAATATCTAGGTTAAAACGTTAAAGTTTACATCTTTGCTTATTTTATGACGCGTTAATCTCCGTAAATCGAAAGATAGGAGTTAGTAGGCGAATTATCTACGAAAGTAGAAATTCATACCTTTGATAAGATGAATCACAACTTGTTAGAAACGAAAATATAATCAAGATAGGAAGTTAATAATTGTTGGATAGGTGGATCAACTCGCTCGTTTGTCCTTTTTAAATTTGATCTAATCTTTAGAACTTGAATTTGTTTAGTTTAGATTACTGTTTTTTTTCCCACATTAGTTTAGTTTGTTCGCAACCAATTCTTCCTAGCTTTGGATTCCGTCCTCTCGTCTAGTTTATTTTCAGCATATTTGTCTAGTTTAGTTCCCTGTTTAGTTAAGTTTTCGTGACATCGTTTAGATAGGCAAAAATTAGGATTTACAACCATTAGTTCCCCGTAAGATCGACCCGGCATTAGCCTCCATACTACGATCCTTATACTTGAGGTTAACCGGATTATAAATTATATTACTTGTTTATTTCATTAGCAATAATCCGTGGACAAGTTTTTGGCGCCGTTGCCGGGGAACAAACGGTTGCCTAGTTTTTGTTTAGTAGCTAGATTAGATTTTCGTTTTTTTTTTTTTTTTTCTGTTTTTCGTAATATCTTAATTGTAAATATTAACTGTTTAGTCTGTTTTATTTATGCGTGTTCTGTGAGTAATTAGTATAGATTCTAGTCATAAATTTTATATCTCTGTTTCTGCAGTTTTCATACTCTGTTTTCTTCGTTATCCCCTGTTCTTTCCTGCAAATTTTCGATTCCTCCCTGAATTTGCCAGTATCCGGACGAGCGTTTAGTTTACTGGACGCCCGTCCACTGAAAACTTTTCAATCCTGTATCAATCTCCGACCTGCCGACGAGCGTTCATACCTCTGGACGCCCGTCCAAGGATATTCAGCAGACCAGACGAGCGTTCGGTTTTCTGAACGCCCGTCCGTCTGTATCTTTCCTTCTCTTTTCTTTCTTTTTCATAGATCTTGATACAAGTTTTAGGATTTTAATCTCTTAGATAGTTTCTTCTTCTTTTCTTTAGTTTTTAGTTCAATATCTTGATTTGGGGCCTCGGTTTATGCAAACTCGTAGTCATAAGGGACCACTAATCTATTCCCCCGACCCCGAGCGGACCATAGTCCGACCCAACAGGCGGAGACTTCGTTTCGACGAGGGAAACGCCCTAGATCAAGAAATTGAGCAATATCTTGTAGGAGAGATCGAAAAAATAGTAATAATGGCTGCAGAAGATAGACGTACGCTGGCAGACTACGCCATGCCTGGTGCAGTCACTGTCAACCCAGCTATAGTCTTGCCCGCCATTACAGCTCACACATTCGAACTCAAGCCCGGACTCATCTAGATGATGCAGCATGCATCAATTTTTCATGGCTACCAATCTGAAAATCCGCATACCCACTTACATGCGTTCTTAGAGATTTGCGGTACCACCCGCATCCAAGGAGTGAGTGAGGATGCGATCAAGCTTAAACTTTTTCCTTTCTCTCTGAAAGGAGAGGCTAGGGAGTGGTATCACTCTCTCCCTTCAGAATCCATCACTACCTGGGCCGGACTTGAAAAAGAATTTCTAAGTCAATATTTTCCTCCTTCAAAGACAGCCAAGTGTCTGAATGAGATCTTTACCTTCTACCAGAAGGAGAATGAATCATTCTTCGAATGTTGGAAAAGGTTCAAATCTCTTTTAAGAAAATGTCCCCACCATGGCTTGCCTAAGGAAAGGCAAGTAAACACTTTCTTTAGTGGACTGACCGAGCTTACTAAAGGCATGGTCAACAGCTCTTTTGGTGGGGCTTTCCTCAAAAAGACACCTGATGAAGGATGGGCACTGTTTGAAGATATTGCCAAATACAACTATGCCCCATCCTATCAAGCCATCCAAGCGCCTCCTCCTCCCAAGGTGGAGGAAGTAAACGTCCAAAGTCTGATTGCCATGCTGCAAAAGCAGATGGCAAATCCTCAAGTTCCAAACCTGATTAATCAGACTCCTTCGTTTCCGCAGAACCCTCAGGTTCTGTATTGCGAAAATTGCTGTCAGACTGGTCACATGGTTGGCCAATGTCAATTTCAACCCCCCCTCTGTTCATCAAGTCAATGATGTTCATAACAATGGACAGTATAATCAAATCACATGCCAAGTATGTGATGATCCGGGGCACACTGCTCGCTTCTGTCCCATGATTGGACAGAATGCAGAAGTGAATGCTTTTTCTGGCCAGTCCAATCCGAGGTTCAATAACCAATTCTCTGGCCAGAATAATTCTCAAAACCAGGGCTTCGGCCACAACCCGAGCTTTAATTCAAATCCAAATTTCAATCCGAGCTTTAATCAGAATCCAAACTTCAACAGAAACCCTGGATTCAATCAGAACCAGAACTCAAATTTTCCAAATAATACTCAGAGGTTCAATCAGAATTGGCCCGCCAATTCCAACTCTCAATTTCAGAATCAGCCCAGCCAGCCATACTCTCAAAATCCCCAAAACTCTCAAGGCCCCTCCCAGTCCAACAATCTCGAAGCTAAGTTGGAGGAGCAAAGCAAAAGTATTCAACTTCTAATGAATACGAACAAGAGCCTTGAGAGGCAAATAGGGCAACTGGCTGAGCAGTTAGCTTCAAGACCCCCAGGGCATCTGCCTAGTTTTACTGAGAAAAACCCAAAGGGCGGTCAAGTTGCTCAGGCCGATATAAGCAACAGCCAATGTACTGACCTCGTGCCAACAATGCAATACGGAAAAGAGGAGGCCAGTGCAATGAGTTTGAGAAGTGGCACTCAGCTGAGTGGTCCCCCTGGCTTCCAGGGAAACCACTAGCCCCTCCTGCCAATTATGGTGCAGGAGGGGAAGTTGAGCACCCATTATCCTCTGTCCTGCAAAAGCATACTCAGGTGGCTGATCCCCTGAGTGGTGAAAGAATTGAGAGTACTCGGGTGGCTGATCCCCCGAGAGATGAAAGATTTGAAACACCTCAGGTGGCTGAACCCCTGAGAAAAGAAGATTCGGTTGAGAGTCAGGTGGTTGATCCCCTGACCAATAAGACGTCTGAAAAAGTTGTGAGGTGGAAAGATCTGGAAGACAAGGCCGTAAGTGCATCCTCAAAGAAAGTATTTTCCGAGAGTGACCTTAGAAAGCTTCCATTTCCACCGAGGAAGAGCAACATCCCTCTGAGTGAAGATAAGAAATATGAAAAGGTGCTTAACCTTTTGAAAAATACTCAGGTAAATCTGCCATTATCCGAGGTCTTGGTCGAGATGCCTAAGTATACAAAGTTCATCAAGGATGTTGTGTCTTCGAAAAAGAAATTAGCAGCATGGAAAGGCAAATTGGTGAGGATTGTTCCTTGATAAATCATCAAGACTTACCAACCAAGAGGGTGACCCAGGCAAATTTGTGCTCACATTGCGGATGGGAGGCCTAGTCTTCCCAAATTCTTTATGTGACACGGGTGCATCCATCGCTTGATGCCGTTGTCTGTTTGCAATCAGCTTGGTTTACAAGATCTTCTAGAACCCACCACCATGAACCTTCAGTTCACCGATAGATCTTCCAAGAAAGCTTCAGGGATCCTGAAAGACATATTAGTTCAAATTGATAGGTTCACCTTCCCAGTTGACTGGTACGTCTTAGATATAGAGAAAGGTGAAAATGTCCCCCTGATTCTTGGAAGACCTTTCCTATCTACAGCTAGGGCCCTCATCGATTGTGATGGTGGGCAAGTAACTATTCGAGTTGGTGACCAAGAGGTGAGCTATAGTGTCTCTAAATCTATTCAAGTACCCTCTGGTTCTCCAACCGGCTTTTCCATTGAGGAGTCATTTAATGACTTCAATGACTGTATGGAAGAGCAAGTCAAGGCTGTGGAAGCGGAATATGAGCGACTGATCGATAATCTGAATAGTAATGGTGTGGTTAATCTAGATCAATTGGCAGCTAACCTTGAAGATGAGTTATTAAGAGAAGAAGCTTTGGCAGTGGAGCCACTAAGTAAGCTCAGCGATGTTGAGTTGAAAAGTGGAGGGCTTAAATCGAGTTTAGAGGATCCCCCCGCAGATCTAGTTCTGAAGCCGTTGCCTAAACATCTTAAGTACGTGTTCCTACGGGAAGGTGACAAGCTTCCCCGATCATATCGCGCCAAGCCGTCTCGAATAGAGAGCGAAACCGTTAAACGTCTTGCGAAAAAACGAAAGAGCCTTTGGATGGCAGGTGGGAGATATCCGAGGAATACCTCCTGACATCTGCATGCACAAGATCAAGACTAGTGAGGGAGCCAAATGTGTCAGACAGCCCCAAAGGAGGCTTAACCCTCACATGCAAGAGGTAGTCAAGAAGGAAATCATTAAGCTTCTAGATATGGGTATCATATACGCCATCGCTGACAGTGAATGGGTATCCCCTACTCAAGTAGTCCCCAAAAAAGGAGGGATTACTATTGAGAAGAACGAGAAGGGAGAAGAGATAGCATTGAGGCTCGTTACAGGCTATAGAGTCTGTATTGACTATAGAAACTCAATGAGGTCACAATGAAAGATCATTTCCCTCTTCCCTTCATTGACCGGATGCTTGAGCGTCGGCGGGGCATGCCTTCTATCTTGTTTCTGGATGGATATTCGGGATACTTCCGATACCCATCGATCCTATTGACCAAGAGAAGACCACTTTCACCGCCCTTATGGTACATTCGCTTATAGGCGGATGCCATTTGGTCTCTCGTAATGCCCTGACCACCTTTCAAAGGTGTATGATGGCTATCTTTGACGGGTTAGTTGAAAAGTGTATGGAGATTTTCATGGACGACTTTTCGGTCTTTGGTCAATCCTTCGATGATTGCCTCGATAATCTTGATCAGGTGTTATCTAGGTGTGTGGAAAAGAACTTGGTGCTCAATTGGGAGAAATGCCATTTTATGGTAGATGAGGGGATAGTTCTTGGCCACAAAGTGTCCGCCAAAGGTATTGAGGTAGATAGGGCTAAGGTGGAAGCTATCGAGAAGATGAGTTATCCTAAGAATGTTCGCGAAGTCAGAGGTTTTCTCGGACATGTCGGCTTTTATAGGAGATTCATTCAGGACTTCTCAAAGATCGCCAAGCCCCTGTCTACCTTACTTAAGGAAGACGTTGAGTTCGCCTTTGATGATAGCTGCAGGCACGCGTTTGAGGAGCTCAAAAATCGTCTGATCTCTGCTCCAATACTTATATCGCCTGACTGGAACCTACCCTTTGAGCTTATGTGTGATGCATCCAACTACGCAAGTTGGTGCGGTTTTAGGACAAAAGCTTGATGGAAAGTTCCGCCTATCTACTATGCCGTCACACACCGAATCCTTCTCAAGTTAACTATACCACTACCGAAAAGGAGCTTTTGGCCGTAGTTTTTGCTATGGACAAGTTCCGTAGTTACTTGTTAGGAGCTCAAGTGATTGTGTGGATCGATCACGCGCCTTGCGGTATCTAATGACAAAGAAAGAGGCTAAACCGCGCTTACTGCGTTGGATACTGACCCTCCAAGAGTTTGACGTTCAAATTAAAGATAAAAAGGCAGTGAAAACGTAGTGGCGGATCATGTTTCTAGGATGTTAAGTGAGGAAAGGAGTGATCCTGATGATATAGATCTTTACTTTCCTCTAGAAAACATCATGCTTATCGATGGTTGCGCTCCTGATGTTCCTTGGTACTCCTCCATTGTAAACTACCTTCATGCCCGTTATCTCGATCCTGAAATGTCTTATCAAGAGAAGAAGAAGTTCTTCTCTGATATGAAGTCTTTCGTTTGGGATGAACCTTACCTCTTCAAAATCTGTAAAGATGGTTTGCTAAGGAGGTGTGTTCCTGAATCTGAGCAACGCGATATAATCGAGCAATGCCATAGTGGACCCATAGGTGGTCACTTTGGTCCTTGGAAAACGGTTGCGAAGATCTTCCAGTCCGGCTTCTACTGGCCCACGATCTTTAAGGACACGGAAGCTTTCTGCAAAGCTTGCGATAGGTGCCAAAGAACCGGTACGATAACAAGGCGATTCGACATGCCACTGAAACCCATTCTTGAATGCGAAGTCTTTGATGTATGGGGGATTGACTTTATGGGTCCATTCCCATCTTCCTGTGGGAATAAATACATCTTAGTCTGCGTAGACTATGTATCGAAATGGGTGGAGGCAATAGCCACTCCTCGCAATGATCATAAAACGGTCATGAATTTTCTGAAGAAGAATATCTTTGTGAGGTTTGGATGTCCACGTGCCTTGATCAGTGATGAAGGGACACATTTCTGCAACCGGCCACTAGAAAAAGTACTTGAAAAGTATGGTGTTCTGTCATAAAACTGGCACACCATATCATCCGATGACTAGTGGTCAGGTTGAAAGAAGCAACCAGAGCTTGAAGAAGATCCTGGAAAAAAACAGTGAACAGTCATAGAAAAGACTGGAGTCTAAAGTTGGATGATGTACTGTGGGCATATCGCACTGCCTATAAGACCCCCATGGGTACATCACCCTACCAGATGGTTTATGGTAAGTCGTGCCACTTGCCAGTTGAGTTAGAGCACATGGCCTATTGGGCTATAAAGTTTCTTAACTTCGATTCCCAATCCTGTGGCAAACACCGACTGCAGCAGTTGCATGAGTTGGACGAGTTTAGGCTTCAGGCTTACGAAAGTGCCAGGATCAGTAAGGAAAAGATGAAACTCCTTCATGACGCAAAGATCAAGAAGAGAGAATTTCAAGTTGGAGAGCGAGTGTTACTATACAATTCCAGGTTACATTTGTTTCCTGGGAAGTTGAGGACACGTTGGTCTGGCCCATTTGAGATTCTCCAAATCATTCCTGGAGGCGTTCTCGAACTACTCGGTTATAAAGACCAACCGTTTCGAGTTAATGGTCAAAGGTGCAAACACTACATTGGTGAACCTACAGACAAGCCTTTGATTGTTAAATTTCTCGATATCCTTGGATGTGATGTTAATGAAGTCGAGGACTCTGACGAGGTCTCACCCAATCTTTTCTCTGAGGATGACGGTAGTGGTCTATCACAAGAAGTCCTAGCTGGTAGTTGGGATATGGAAGAGTATTGGAAGGAGCGTCAACGCAGATGTCATCAAAAGCTTCAGAAGACAAAGAGGTCAACCATGGGGAAGTTTCAACGTATTTGGAAAGCTATAAAGGATTTGACCCCATGTGTTAAGTGCTGTTTCTGCGGCCACAATCCTGATCGGAACTTAAACGAGGTAATGGATGGCAGAAAAGCCAAATGGCCTGATCCAGGCTGAGCTTCAACTGTGTCGAGCTAACGACATAAACCAATAGCGCTACTAGGAGGCATCCTAGATATCCGTATTATATTAGTTACTCTCTTTGTGTGTGTTTCTTTTTGTTTTAGTCGTTAATGCTTTAAGCTAAGTCTAATTAAGTTTTGTCTGTTTCTATCAGTTTAGCATTCAGTTAGATATGGAGTACGGTATTTTGCCAGAGGAGTTCCCTCTCATTAGTAGGATTTCCCTTCTCACCGTTTCGGATGGACCGGGGGCACGATAGTTCGGATATAGATATAGATATTCTTACCCGCGTCGGGATCGTCACTTATGTTCTCATTGTTCCCCGATGCTCGGGGGGTGGAGATTTTACCATTGAGGAGTTGCGGGCGGCTTTAGGAAGACCATACCGGATCCTTAACGATCCGATGCCGACCGATTTAGCCCTAGTAATCTTGCGGGATGAGCATTTTCGGGGTGTGAGGCGGTGATGACGATTGGGGTGTTCGGGATGACTATGACTTTCCTCCGGTCGTTGATTTACTCCGTCGTTTTATCGGGGTTATAGGCGGGCGAGCTTTATGATGACTAGCTATTGTTACTTAGGTTTTGTTACGTCGAGCCCCGACGTTAAACGAAAGCGCTGGGTGGGAGGCAACCCACTGTTTTAGTTATGTTTTTATTATTATTCTATTTTTCTAAGTTATTTTGTGTTTTTGATCTTTCATCGTTGTACTTTTGAATTTTATTGGATATTAATAAAAGTTGCACTTCGATTTTAATTAGCATGTGTGTGAAAGGTTATGTTTTTTTTATCACTTTTTTCTGGTGGACGCCCGTTCATGAATATATGGACGCCCGTCCGGACTAGTGTTTTTATGGACGTTCGTCCACTATAGTGGACGCCCGTCTAAAAAAATCCCTCCTATCCTGTATTCAAATATGCCTTATGGACGAGCGTCTGAACTTATGGACGCCCGTCCAGTTCATGCAGTTACTAGTGAACGCCCGTCCGTCAGGATGGACGAGCGTCCACTCTGAGCCTATATATATATGTTCTGGACACGAACCTTCATTTTTTCTGCACTTTCAAACGCGAACCCGACTTTCCCCCTCCTCCAAACCTAAAATCCTTGTTTCTGAACCAAATTGAGCGATTCAAGTTGCATTAGCACGCTCTAAACACCCTCTTTTCATTTCCATAACCCAAATTCTCCCACAATCACTAGCATTTCACGAATCAGAGATTCTTCGGTGCGGCCATTTTGACAAAAAGTCGGATTTTGGGGGCCAATCCTGGTGTTTCTGGGCTTCAAATCTATTCGATCATCATCCTTACGTAGCGTTTGGTAAGTCTATAGCAACTTTTCTCGATTCCATTCAAGTTTCTGTGAGTTCGATCTTCGGCTCGACTCATTTTCTTGAATATGCACTCATAATGTTTTATTTTCTGTTTGTTGCTCTTTTCTTCACCAAATTTTGGTTATGATGATGATGTGGTGTTTTTGTGGTGGTTATTGGTGGTGTGCTTTGCTTGAAATCCCGATTTGGACGATAAACGGGTAACCATTTGTGTGAATGGTTTGGTGTAGATATAAGTTTGACAATGGTGCGTAAGAAGGAAATTGTGAAACGTTATGGTAAAGGTTTAGCTAGGGAGAGCGGTAAGCGGCAGCGTTTAGAGTTTGATCCCTCCACCACTGCTCCAACCCGAGGTGTTGTCATTCGAGAGCAACCTCCTAGGGCGTCTCAGCAACGTAGGACTGAGTTAAGAGATGATTCCCCGTCCGATTCTGAAACTGAGGAAGATGATGATGTCCCTCTTAGTAGAATGGCCCGGGGCACTCGAGGTGGTGAGTCTTCTAGAGCCGAGGGTGGCAATGAGGAAGTAGTTAGGGAGGAGGAGGCCGAAACCGAGGCTGCACAGGTACCCCTCCTAAGAAGAAAGCTAAGAATGTTGTCCCTCTTGCTATGCCCCGTAGGTTCGTCAATCCACGAGCTCATACTGCCTACACTAAGGATTATGTGACTAGGAGTCTGATCTTTGACAGAGAGGTCAAGACACTAGAAGTTGATCCCGCCTTCGTGAAGATGTTAAAGGCTAGGAAATGGGATGAGTTGCTGAAAATTCCTCCTACCCCAGTCAATGATTCTATAGTGCGAGAGTTTTATGCAAATTGTTCTGAGACAAATTTGGATGAAGGTTTTGTGATGGTTCGAGGTGTCCAAGTTCCTTTTTCCGCCGAGGTGATAAACGAGAAATATAAGTTGCCGGCGTTTCATGGCTTGGACTATAAGGAGGAGATCACTAGACGGCAAAAAGAGGAGGGTAGGGATCCGATGGAGGAGCTGCGATTGAAAGTTTGTCCGGGTGTGGCATGGGTGTTGAGACCGAACGGTGAGAGGAAGGAGTTAATCACCACGACCTGGACTGAGGATTGGAGGGTCTACTGTCGATTTATCCAGAGTCGGTTGATTCCTAAGAACAACCTTACACATTTCTATATCGGTGATCTTGGGATGTTGTATGCGTTGGTTTTCGGGTTAAACGTTGATGTAGGGCAGGCCTTGTTTGATGACATTTTGGCAAACCAGAAGGTGTCTACCCGGAGTTTAATAGTACCTCATCTGATACATCAGTTATGTCTGGATGCTGGGGTTGCTGAGTATACATCAGACCACAAGACAAAGAGTTACCCCCTATTCGTAGAGAGAAGGATGTTCCCGTTTCTGAGCCTGGTTCCACATCGACCCCGCCTCGAGCTTCAGTTATTTCTGGATTATCTTCTTCCGAGATTACTCGGCATAGTATGGCTCATAGTTTGAGGGCGATGTTGAGTGATATCCGGGATGGCCAAGATAATATCTTGTCGGTTTTGGAGTGTATAGTTGATGGAAGGGAACCGAGAGATCGGAGGGTATTCAATGCGAGTAATATGGATTATGTCTTCTCCGAGCAGATAGAGCGGGTGATAGCTGAGGTGGTCAAGATGGAGGAGAAGCCCGAGTCGGGTGATGAGGAGACTCCAGTGGTTCCGAGGACTGCGAGAGTTCCTACTGATAGAGAGGCGGGGGCCATCCACCGTCGCTTGCTCTGTTGCGCGCACCCTACACGATCGCATCTACGGTTGATGTTCCTTCTTCTGATCCTTCTCCAGTTGATGCTCCGGGGCTGCCTTGAGTTTCTATTTTTATATATCTATCTTCCTGGTTGTTATTGAACTTTTTGATACATTTCATTCGATTTGGCTGTACCTGTACATTTTGCTACTTTCTAGTTTCTCGTTCTTTGACTTGTGTTGACGTATTTATCGAGGATCTTTTCTTTTTATTCCGTTTTGATTTATTATCTCTACTGCCGTATTGTCTCCCGTTTTCCCCCGAGTTTTCTGTTTCTCGAGTTTTGCAGCAATAGTTCTTGTCGAGATCCGATTGAGTTAGTTTTGGGACGTTTTTCCACGCTTTTTGCGAGCGTTGGCCTTTTTCATGCTCCAGCCTGACCAATGGCTCGGTTTTCCACGCGAATTCAGCTAAGTTTCTTTTTTTTTTTTTAATTTCTGCACAACATGAGGACATGTTGAAGTTTTAAGTGTGGGGGAGGGGATAGTTCGATTTAATCCTATGCATATGAGTTTGTTTACTACGTCAGATTGTTTATTATGCGAAATGAGCTAAAATTTTCGAAATTTTTCGACACTTTTGTTTTTGTTTTGTCCCGAGTAGGCAATTCAATTTGAAGTTCGTTTTTTTTATAGTCATCTATGCGATATTTCATATGTTTGGTAAGTTAGTTGTTTCACCTGACACTATTTTTCACGAGCCATAGTGAATGATGAGCTAATTTATAAAGTTATACCCCGTTTTGGATTAGTGATTTTTGATTTCCTTATAAGTCATGTACTTAGTGCTACGTATATATCTTGAGACTTATGATAGTTTGTATTTAGATCCGAAGTATGTCATACTGTGAATATCTGTAAGTTTGAATGTGATAAGTACACGTAACTATTGTCAAAATGAAGAAGTTGAATTAATAGTGGATTAATTGGGTGTGTCGAAAGCTAGTCGATGATTTGAGTGAGGTAGGGTTTACCACGTAAGTCCTATGCCACTATGATGACTAAAAGCTCACGACAGTTAGGAAAAGCTGCCTTATGATTGGAGTAAGGTAGGGTATTATCTCGAAATGTCCTATTCTACTATGAGGGCAATAGCTTATCCTAATGTGTGTTTAAAATGAATAAGTTAAATCAACTAAGATATCGTTACGAAATTGAATATAAGGCTAAGTTATCGTCTATCTTATCCCCAGTATAAGCTGAAAGATATGATGTAGGGATTATCCTCTGAGTATTTCAGAAAGGCCCTAGATTCATTCGATCATTCTTTTTCGGGATATGTCACGTTTGTAGGGTACATCTTATGAGTGTCATTCATTACTATTCTACGAGGGGGTATTAGCTAGTTTTACTTTGAGTTCCTCAAGTTTGGATTTAGTGGAAGTTTTCTATGGCTATGCACACACACAATGGTGAACTTCTAAGTTATTGAATATATGTTATATTTGTTGAGATGTCTATACTTTCTCGAGCCTGATTTTCGTTTTATTTTGCTCGGGACGAGCAAAAGATAAGTGTGGGGGAGTTGTTAAGGGTGAAATTATATGTTTTATAAGGTTATATTTTGTGATGTTTTTCCCCTTTTATTTGTATAATTTGCATAATAATAAGGTCTTATATGGAAGTATTTAGTAAACGATATTTTTAAGGGCTTAATCGCAATATCGATGTAATTATGTGATTTTTATGGTTGAATTATAATTATTTGGATATTATTACAGTTCGCGATATTTTCCATGTCTCATAGGTATTGTTATGAGGTTCAACTAATGATAAAAAGAGATGAAATTCGAGATATGGTGATTAAAGAAAGAGATAGAGATGCAAAAATCACATTCGAGCCATATTGGACGAGCGTCCAGGTCCCGTCCAGCGTGGACGGGCGTTTGATAAAACAGACGGGCGTCCGGAAGAGCGATTTTGATACAGAGAGCGTGAACGGAATGTGGACGAGCGTCTGAGGAGAGTTCAGAAATTGTGGACGAGCGTCCACTATGTGAACGTTCGTCCATTCGACCGACTTAGAGAAACCGACTTTGGAGGCTATAAATACCCATCTATTTTCACACATTAGAAGGACGATTTGACATTATTCGAAACCCTAATATCAGGGGCGGCTTGAGGCTGCATCTTTACTGCTTTTATTCCAGTTTTCATACACTTAAATTCTACAAAAAAGTAGGTAGTTCTATGTTCTTAATTCCTGCACTTTTGAGTTCTCTGAGGATGTTCAGAGGCTAAGCTTCTACAAACGAGCATTGTGAAGCCATCCAACACTTGTTGACTTCGTTTTCTTCGATTATATTGTAAGTTTCTATTCAAAGTTGTTTCCTTTATCATGCTTTATGATGTTAATTGCATTTATATCGAAAGATGTGCATGTATGATGTTTTATATTTGATGAAAGTCTTTATAAACATTAGGTCACCATGATTTAGGAATGGATCTTTGATCTATGTCAAACGAAAGTTGATAGGTTGAATATCTAGGTTAAAACGTTAAAGTTTACATCTTTGCTTATTTTATGACGCGTTAATCTCCGTAAATCGAAAGATAGGAGTTAATAGGCGAATTATCTACGAAAGTAGAAATTCATACCTTTGATAAGATGAATCACAACTTGTTAGAAACGAAAATATAATCGAGATAGGAAGTTAATAATTGTTGGATAGGTGGATCAACTCGCTCGTTTGTCCTTTTTAAATTTGATCTAATCTTTAGAACTTGAATTTGTTTAGTTTAGATTACTGTTTTTTTCCCACATTAGTTTAGTTTGTTCGCAACCAATTCTTCCTAGCTTTGGATTCCGTCCTCTGTCTAGTTTATTTTCAGCATATTTGTCTAGTTTAGTTCCCTGTTTAGTTAAGTTTTCGTGACATCGTTTAGATAGGCAAAAATTAGGATTTACAACCATTAGTTCCCCGTAAGATCGACCCGGCATTAGCCTCCATACTACGATCCTTATACTTGAGGTTAACCGGATTATAAATTATATTACTTGTTTATTTCATTAGCAATAATCCGTGGACAATGGTGTACACTGATCTCACACAAATCAAGGATCAGTGAAGTACAAGGATTCTCCTGAACTGAAAAGAATGAAGGAAACAGTGAATCGGCAAAGTAAACTGACTATTGGCTGAGTAAAGACAAAGCAGTGAAGGATGATCTAAGCGGCAAAGTCAGATGGGTCACTTGACCGTTCAGAGAACGGCTAAGTAAACCTTACTTAATAAGATTTTGAAATATGAAGAAGATACAGAAGATCAAGCATTAAATGCACAATCGATGGAGGATTAATCAAGGACGGATTTTCTAATAAATGTTTGAAAAAAAATCCGATCACTGAAATCATAGAGAATATAATTAAGGGGGAATCAAGAATAAAATCAAGGATTATTCCACTCATTAATATAGCCAACGGACGGAAATTCAAATAAAGGATTATCAAGGATATAAATAGTAGGCATTGACAGACAAGAAAAACACACAAGAGAACGATCAAATCTAAGAACTTACAAGCAGAAACTCTGTCAAAGTGAAAAGTCTTCTATCTGTGCTTAAAAAGAAATATCTAGTGATCAACTCAAATCTGAGAGCTACAATATCAACATCAAGCATTGAGATTGATCAACAAGTTTGGTGAATCCAATTCACTTCAATCAAGCAATTGAATCAGAGCCATCTGAGAAAGAGTTGTGTTTATGATAACTGCTGAAGGATTTGTTCCCAAGGAGCAGTAAAAGAGACTAAGTCACTGAAGTTGTTGCAGTCAGGGAGGGATAGTCTTGAAGATTGTGAAGCTTGTGAAGTCAAGGACAATCGTACTCTTGTATCTGTGAAAAAATAGTGAATTCTTCCAAGCATCACATGAGAAGAGTGGATTAAGGGATTACACCACCCTGAACCACTATAATAAGCCTTATGTCAATTTAGTTTCAGCAATTTACCTTACTGCTTCTATTTAATTGCTTATATTATATCTTATATCTGTGACTGTATAAACTACTTTGAAATAACATATTATGAAGGGACTTATCCGCTTCCCAAAATCTTTTAAATACAAGAAATGTTTTTGAAATCCACTATAGTCATTCACCCCCCCTCTGACTATAGTTTTACCCTTCTCTGGGACCAACAATTGGTATCGGAGCAGTGTTCCTAGTATCAGAACCTGTTCAGATCTAATTTCTAGTAACAAGGAGATCACATATTTTCAAAGTAGTTTTCAATTTTGCGCTTTCTATATATACACATATATACCTCTTATTTGTACTTATGGATTCCTCAAAATTTATGACAAAAGTACCTGTTTTCAATGTTAATAATTTTCATGAATATAAAATAAGAATGTTTTCTCATCTTGCAGCAACTCATGAGGAGATTTTGGATGTAATTAATGATGGCCCAATCACGATCATGACTGTGATAGCCACAGGAGCAGATCAAGGAAAGGAAGTGGACAAACCCAAGAAAGATTGGACCAAGGATGACAGGAGAAGAGAAAATCTAGACTTTGTTGCAAAAGATATGATCTTGAAGACCTTGGATAGAAACATGTTCATGAGAATCAAAGATTGCAAAACAGCAAAGAGATGTGGGACAAGCTGGCGGTGATAAATGAAGGATCTGAAGCAGTTAAAGAAAACAAATTATCTGTTGCAAAATAGAAATTTGAGAACTTCAAAATGAAGGCTGGTGAATCCATCGATCAAATGGACAACAGATTCTCAAGCATCATCAGTGAAATGCAACACCGGACACACATATCCTTAGAAAGAAGTGTGCTTGAAGATCTTGAGAGGATTACCTGAAAGATGGAAGATCATCACATCAGTAATCAGAGGGACAACAAATCTTACAAACACTGATACTCTGACCCTGATGTCTCAACTAAAGGCTCATGAATTTGAGTTGAACGGCGAAGACAGTGCACTAGCAGAGGCACATAAGGCCAATGCACTGGTTGCACCCCAGCAAAGTCAAACGGCTGATGCAAATAGTAAAGAGACACAAGATCTGAAAGAACAGGTAGCTTTATTAGTAAAACGCTTTGACAGGTTTAGCAAGAAGAAGATATTCAAAGGAGGATCATGATCAAACAAGAAGTCAAGCACAAGCAAAGACATGAAGAAAAAGGATGATGAATACATATGCTTCAACTGTAATAAGAAAGGCCACTTCAAGGCTGATTGCCCTGAAAAAAAGACAAAGTTGAGGATAAGAAGAAGTACAAGACAACTGAAAGGAAAAAAGCAAGAAGGCACTCAAAGCTGAATCTAGCAGTGAAAATAATGAAGAATCATCGATGATTCTGATGAGGATGAGGATGACAGCTCAGACAATGAAAAAGCCTATCTATGTCTTATGGCTAAAGAGTCAAATGAAACTGAGGTAACATCTAGTTCATACTCATCATCAAGTCCATCCACATTTTACACTGCACAATCTTCTATTCTCCTCTTAGATTCTGCAAACCTAATCCAAAATCTCATGAGTAAATTTGAACAAATTGAGATGAATCATGAAATTCTGGAATAGGAATGTGAGAATCTAAGAAAGGAAAATAAAAGACTAAAGAAAGAACTGGATAAAGTAAAAGCTGAACTAACTAGTAAGGAGACTTACTCAAATGATCAACAAGCAGTAGATGATCATACATCTGGTGTTGACACACCGGTTGAGAAAATCTCCCTACCAGTTAAGACAACCACTTCACCTTTAAATGCACCAACTTAAAAACCCTCAAAAAGGTTTGGATCCAGATCTGGTCTTGGTTACAACATTCATGATGAGAATAGAAATAATGGACAACACAATTCTGAATCTAGGACCAATAATAGACAAAGTTCAGAAAAGGACAGGCCATAGTTTCAACCACTCATCCAATACCGGTGAAGTCAAAACCCAGTGCAGTGAAACAACAGACTAAATCATCATTCCAGTCAACCGAAAGCAATGACTTTTTGAAAGGTAAAGGAAGACTTTATCCTTCAGAGGATGACTGGAATGTTGCACTCCAAAATACAAGAAGAAACCATTTCATGCCATGCATCATGTGTTTAAGAAAAACCAATCAAATTATGTTCCTAGACACATGAAGCAACAAAGGGTTCCCACTGCTTATTGGAAAGTGAAAAAGGATGCAAATGCACCAAAAAGTAGAGAAAAGTATCAGAATACCTTAAGTAGAAATATTAGAAGCTATTCTACCATGCCTTATACATATGAAGTTGATGACTTTAATTATCCAAAAAGAAGATCATTTGGATATACACTTGGTATATGAGGCATGACTGCTAACAGGTATGGACCCAAGCAGTGTTGGGTACCTAAACAAAATTAATTTCTTTTGTAGGTTGTCTGGTACATAGACAGTGGATGTTCCAGACACATGACAGGAAACAAAAGATGGCTCACCGACTTCAAAGCTTTTGATGGACCCAAAGTCACCTTTGGAGGCAAAGAAAACCCTGGTAAAATTAAGGGGGAAGGCACAATGCTCAAGAACAATTTGAAGATTCAAAATGTGGCATATGTTAAGGGACTAAATTTCAATCTTCTAAGCATCAGTCAATTCTGTGATAAAGGCTACAATGTGCACTTCAACAAGGAAGGATGCAAGGTGATTCACAGCCAAACCAACACAATGGTTCTTTCAGGAAGAAGAGAAGACAACATTTATGTGGTGGATTGGAGAACAACTAAAGCAGAAACATGTCTGCTTGTCAAAAATAAACAATCAACCAGCTGGATTTGGCATAGAAGATTAAGCCACCTAAATTTCAAGACCATTAACACATTATCAAAGAACAAGTTAGTTAAAGGCCTGCCAGAGATCACATTCATGAAGGAAAGTCTTTGTGATGCATGTCAGAAAGGAAAACAAATCAAAAGCTCCTTCAAGTCAAAGCCCTATCAATCAACAACAAGAATTCTACATCTACTACATATGGACCTGTTTGGACCAGTCACACTAGTAAGTGTAAGTGGAAAGAAATACACTCTAGTAGTGGTGGATGACTTCTCCAAATTTACCTGGATCATATTCATGATCAAGAAGAAATAAACACTCAAGAAGCTGCGAGATTTGTTAAGAAGAATTCAAAATGAAAAAGAACTGAAGATCATCAAGATTTGATCAGATAGAGACACAGAATTCCTCAATGAAGTTATCAGAACCTATTGTGAAGAAAATGGAGTACTACATCAATTATCAGCAGCAGGAACTCCACAACAAAATGGTGTAGCAGAAAGAAGAAACAGAACTCTCAAAGAAGCAGTCAAAACAATGATTGCAGAAGCATGCCTACCAAAGAGGTTTTGGGTTTAAGCATCAAACATAGCATGCTATACACAAAACAGATCAATCATCAACAACATCATGGAACAACTCCATATGAAACTGAAGAACTGAGGGACACAAACTCAGTTATTGAAGACTGAAGAACTGAGGTGACAAACTCAGTTAGAAGCTGACTAAGTCGTGACTATAAGTCAGGAATCGGGCAAGTCTGTGGCGACCTGAAACTGAACTATATATCATGTAAAGCTGAATAATCTTAAGGACAAAGATTATCAGTTACCAGGAAATGAAGGAACTTAATGGTGTACTCTGAGTTAGTCAATTGAAGTCAGATGTCAAGTATACGAGGTACTCAGTTTTGAATAAGTGTAGAAAACTGAGTTAAGGCCTTGTGAAGAAAGAACTGAGGATATGGAAAAGCTGAGTTAATTAATTAAGGACTGGAAACTGAGAAAGTACAGATCAAGTGATCGTACATATGAACGTTGGCTAAACGACAAGCATAACGGCTATAAGATTATCTGACCATTACATTACCCCTATAAATATGCATGGAGGAATGTTTGAAAAGGGCAGATCTTGGACAAACTTTAAAAGAACATATCTAAAATCCAGATCAAAATGAGAGAGATCCAGATCTAGAAAATCAGATTCCATATCTAGAAAAGTAGAAGTAAACGAAATTGCCTTGAACATTACAGAGAAAGATTCAGTAACCCATTAAAGGGAAAAAGGCATCTTGGAGCTACAACGTCATATCAAGAAGAATCAAACAGCTCACTGAATTAATCTTGTGATTGATTCTAAACCTAAACATTGTGTGACAAAGGGTTGGCTGTGTATAGTTTGAGGAAAGCAACTCCACCTTTCATCATATGGTTGAAACTTGGTTGCCACAACTGTTGGTGCAGTCTGCGGACTGTGGTTTTGTTTGTGGTGAGCTGGTGAAGGAGTAATTCCACCTCCGAAGGATCAGTGTGCAGAGTGAAGTGAGCAATCTCACCTTTCTTCATAATGTGTAGACAGTGAAACTATGGTGTCGTGAAGGACTGCCATTAGGCTAGGATTTTGTAACAGTTATCTCAAGATTCTAGTGATACCACCTACACCATTGAAGAAGGGGAGACGTACGGGATTACACCACCCGGAACTTCCATAAACAAACCTTGTGTTAATTTACTTTATGCATTTACATTTATACTGTGATTGTTCTATTTATTGCATAATCATTTCATCAAATCACTTAGCAAACTTCAGACACTGAGTCAGCACAGAACTGTTACATAGGAGATTAGAATTCTGATTAACACATTTATTGCACCAAGGCCTTATCTTATCCGCTGCAAGTTAGTTCAGTTCTAGCATCAACTGAATTAGCTAACTCCAATACATAGTTTAAGGGTAGGAGGAAGGCGATTTGAGTCATATTGAATATCAGTTAGCCAGTTCAGTTTGAGTTTTGAGAAACTCAGTTCCTGGGGTGCAAGTCAGTTTTAGGGACAAGCTTATTCACCCCCCTTAAACTTGTGTTAGCCTTTCAAATGGACCAACAATTGGTATCGGATTTATGTTGATGACATTATTAATGGATCAGAAAATGAACAATTATGTGAGAAATTTGCAAGTTTAATGAAGATCAAATTTCATATGAGTATGATGGGAGAATTGAATTATTTCTTGTATTACAAGTTAAACAATTAGATGATGGAATTTTTATTCACCAAACCAAATATACAAGAGAACTTATCAAAAAGTTTGGTATGGAAAAATTAGCTCGAATTTCTACTCCAATGGGGACCAACATCAGACTAGATGAAGACAAAGAAGGCAAAGATGTTGATCAAACACTTTACAGAAGAATGATTGGAAACTTACTTTATCTTACAGCAAGTAGGCCAGACATATCTTTTATTGTTGGTGTATATGCAAGATTTCAGTCGAAACCAAAGGAAAGTCATCTCACAGTTGTTAAAAGGACCTTGAAGTATTTGAAAGATACAGATGGAGTTGGAATTTGGTATTCAAGAGAAGGAGAATTCAAACTAATATCCTACTCAGACTCAGATTATGCAGGATGCAAAGTGGACAGAAAAAGCACATCAGGCACATGTCAGTTGCTAGGAAATAGACTTGTGTCATGGTTTAGCAAAAAGCAAAATTCAATTTCAACTTCAACAGCTGAAGCTGAGTATATAGCAGATGGAAGTTGTTGTGCTCAAGTCTTATGGATCAGACAACAATTAAGAGATTATGGGATAGAAGAAGGAACAATTCCCATAATGTGTGATAACACAAGTGCAATTGCAATAACTGACAATCCAGTTTTGCACTCAAGGACAAAAAATATTGATGTGCGACATCATTTTATAAGAGATCATGCAGAGAAAAAGGATATTACAGTTCTTTATGTACCTACTGAAGATCAGTTGGCTGATATCTTTACAAAGCCATTGGACAAAGAAAGGTTTGCCAAACTAAGAACTGAGTTGGGCATAATAAGAGTCAGTTAAGTCAGTTTAAGCCAGAAATTCGTCAAGGGGATTGATCTTTGTTCTGCTGGGTGCGCTCACTTAACAGATCAGTTATTGACATCAAAAATTTCAAACTAACTAACTGAAACTGAAGCATTAACTGATATTTAAGCATCAGTAAACTTTAGTCAAAGGTTGATAAGATAAAACGGACAGCGGTTATATCATTTTAATTACCGCAGTTTTTGTCAGAATATGTTGCGTGTACACCCCTTACTGTCAGAACAGTACATGCATCGGTTACTAAAACCATCATGGAATTTGAAAAGTTGTACCAATCAACCGCCGGAAACATTACCCATATATATCCAACCTCCACTCATATTTTCTCAAAATCAAAAATTTCTTTCCATCACAAAATTCAAACGTTTTCACACTAAACCCAGAAATGGCCGCCTCAAAGAAATATCAAGAAGAAATATTGATCACAGATTTAAATGTCTATACATTTGAAATTTATGAAGCTATGTGCAACAACACACTACTTGCAAGTTATATCTGGGAGAAGATCCAGAAACAACCAGGATTAAGAAACATTCTGGAAGTCACTTTCAACGAAAAACATGATGTGGAAGGAATTTTTCAGTTCTGGGAGAACATGTGTTTGGTAAGAGACTCCCTCTTTACTAAGGTTCGTGGAGATCTAGTCATTATCAATGAACGAGTCATGAAGTCACTATTCGGTTTCACAACTCCACCTGTGACATCAATAGACTTGGCTTGTCTACCATTGAAAAGGGATGCCTTTCTTAGGCAGATTTCCTTATCTAAGGAACCAACAGAAGTTGGTATTCATATTGACAAACTCAAGCCAGAATTTGGACTCCTCAGTAGATGGCTCATCAGACATGTTATTGGAAAATCCAAAGGAATCAATATATTATCCGATGACAGTGCTTATCTGATGAACATAATCTGGGATGAACTACAATTCAATTGGGCCGGTTATGTCATCAATCAGATAAAGAAACAACATTTAGCTGAATTAGAAAGTGTTTAGAAAGCTAAAGCTAAAGGGCAAATAACTATTGGCAGATTCCGACTGAAGAAATCACTCAGTGGAGTCATTCAATACTATTTGGAGAAACTCAAGGCAGGGAAGAAAGAAAAACAAACTGTAGCCGCAACTACTGATACGGAACTAATTGCAGCAGTTGAAAGTTCAAGAAGAACAACTTCCCAACCTGAAGCCAGACAGAAAACTGTGTCTCAGCAGGAAGCTGAACACAAATGAGTCAAACAAAAAGCTGACTCAGCAAGAGAAAAATCAGTTGTCAAATGTTTATACCCATGTACTTCAAGTCAGCAAGCACCAACTGGGGGGGAACTACAACAACTGACAGCTGAAACTACAAGGAAAGATATTCTTGCTACTGAAACTTCTCAGTCACAACAGTCTCAGCACCATTCAAATCAGCAACCAGCCCTAGTTTTTGAAGCTGATAAAATCGTCAAGATGATGAAGATGAAGCTCAAACCAGAAGACTCTCGTGATGCTATCTTACAAACTGAAGAAAAGTTACTCTTGGAGAAACTTGAAATTAGAGACCTATATACTCTATTTCCTATATCAGAGTTTCTAGCAAATTGCTTCAGTAGATTGAATGAAGTAGCCCAACGAAGAGAATCAGCCACATCATCTATTCCCAAGGATTCTTTAAAGAAGAAGGATGATGATGAAGATGATAATTCAAGGAAAGAAGCTGATATGACTACAGATTGGCAGACAGATACTCAACCTCAAATCCAAGATCTGCAAACTGTAACTAAGCAAGAAGAATTGCCAGTTGGAAATCAGACAACTAACAATCAGCAAGTAGCTGTTGAACTTGATAATCAACAACTTATGGTAATTTAAGATATCACTCAGTCTAAAGTTCAAACAAAAGACACATATGATCCTTCTGATATTTTGACTAAGGAAGAATTGAACAAAGTTCATGAGAACTTAAAGATTGTGCTCAGCCAAAAGGATGCATACAATGGTCTTCTAAAGTTCTCATGATTATAGAACGAAAATAGATATCCCAGTTCATGCAAGACTATAGATGATTTATAAGTCAAGTTTAAATTCTGCTTCAGAAATTTTGATACTCAAGGAAAAGCTTGAAGACTCAACCGCAGTAGATAGGGAAACACTTGCTCATGCTCACTGGCATTTAAATCAGCATATCTACGGGTTAGAGAATCAGCTCAAAGAAGTAATTGCTTCTCAACAACGTATCTCAGCCGACCAAAAAGCAACCCATGCGTTGGTAGATCAATTGTATGATTCCAAAAAGGGGGAAGCTGAAGAAGAAAAGCTGAGGCTAGTCAAAGAAAAGAAGCAACTTGAAGACAAATTGGAGAAATATAAATCAGCAACAGATCCAAGGTTTTTAAAGAAGGAATTAACCAATGAGCAGCTCATTGAGAAATATAGTCAACCAGTTGAAGAAAGGAGAGCTACTCTAACACAAGATATGTGGTTAAAGTTTGTCAAAGATCACAATCCTATCAAGGCCAAGTACAAGGACAAGACTATTGAAGAATCCTTGAACTACTTTTTATCTGACGTATATCACAATCAGAAGATGGCACAATATAAGAAGATCAAGAGGATTGAAGACAAACTGAAGATAAGAGACAAAGTTGAACAATTGAAAGCTGATGTAGTAGAGTTTGAAAATTACTACAAGCATGAATCAACTTTACCAAACTTAATTTTATGAAGAAAATGGAAAGAAGGAAGTCAAGTGGACTATAATAAGACTTTTACTAAGGAAGATTCTAAGCTAGAGTATGATTTTCGTATTCACGACAAAGAGATGAAGTATATCTCAGTTAAACAAAAAGCACATAAAAGAGCTTAGCCTCTCGATTAAATTTATTTGAACAAAGTGTAACCTTTCTAGTTTTTGCATATTCTAATGAAATCCAGTTTTCCAGTTTTACCTTGTTTTACATTGCTTTGATCTTTAAGATTTTCTTTTAGAGAGAGTTTTGGCATCATCAAAAAGGGGGAAATTGTTGAAAATAAAATTTATGTTTTGAAGATAATTCATCATATTTATTCTAAGTATTATCTTAACCCTATTGATGAAGTGCTGAAGCTAGATGTTATAGTGAAAGGCAAAAAAGATGTCTAGAACTGAATGTATAAGTTTTACTAGAGTCGGATATTTGTATAGGTTACATCATACAAGCATTGTAATTGTTAAAGTGTCGTGAAACTGAAAACTGGAAGTCATTTAGAAAACTGGAAATCGTCAAGATAAACTGACTGACAAACTGACTCAGACTACACCAATATGGAACAGAAGAAGATAAGTTTGATGAGGGTCACAGACTCAGTTATAGAAGATTGAAGAACTGAGGGTTCAAACTCAGTTTACATGTCGAGACTGTAAAGTTAGAATTCAGGCAAGTTTGTGGTGACCTGAACTGACTTTATGGATCTTGAATGAAGAACTAAGAGTTATAAGGACAATGAACTCTTAGATGATATTTGCTTATGGTGTACTCTGGTTAAATCATTTATAATCTGATGAAAAATTGGAGTACTGATATTTGAAGAAGAGTAAAATCTCAATTAATGCTTCAAGTTAGTCAAGGAATTGACAACTGACAAACTCAGGATAAAACTGATAAGGAAACTCAGGTTTATAAGTCAGTCATCCATCAAACTGATAGTACAGTTGAACGTTGTAAAGAAAGCATTTTTATTGGATGAAATACTGACACATCAGAACGGTCATAAAATATAGCCGTTACAAATAGCCGTTGATACAATTCGAATTCAAGTAAATGAACGTTAGATCCTACACTATAAATAGAGGACTTTGCACCAAGAATAAATACGGAATTATTAAGATCAACAAGAAGTTTGTGTGCACAAGTCTAAGTTCATTCGAATTGATGTCATTATCTGCGATAACAAGATCTATCAAGAAATCTTCGAAGTGTTCAAGCCACATAGATTTATCAAGAATCATACACTTTGAAGAACCACATACAAGAATCAATTTATTGATTCTCAACCCAACTTTGATTCTTAATCAAAGGTTTAGATTGTGAAGCAAACCGGGAAGGTTTTGCCAAGGACAGTTGTCACAGCAGTCGGGTTGACTGTGTTTGTGGTGGTAGCTAGTGAAAAGGCAAACGTAACCCTTCAAGGACCAGTGTTCAAGCAATTGAAGAGCAGCAATTCTATCTGTTCTACAACTTTTTAGATAGTGAAGCTAGGATTAGCCAAGGACTATTGTTTAGGACTTTTTGTAACAGCTCACCTCAAGAAGTTCTAGTGGAATTTTCCTTCTCCACCACAGGGGAAGAGAGGACTGACATGATTACACCACCTGGAACCTCTATAATATTTGCCTCATTTACTTTACACATTTATTTACTTACTCAGCATTTATTTACAGCATTCTGAGAATTGATTGTTATACACCTCACAGCTCACAAACTGACATTCACCAGAATTCAGTGTAGCACACTCAACTTTCGCAAAGAATAACAAGATCAAGAAAAAGGCTAGAATTATATCCGCTGCCGGTTGACTCAGTTTTGCTTAAGTCAGTTTGACTTAAACTCAGCTCATTCAGCTTAATTCCACACAAGTTATAACTGAACCTTAATTTGTTTAAAATCCAGTTTTAGGGACAAGTTTATTCACCCCCCCTCTAAACTTGTGTTAGCGCCTTTACAAGGGACCAACATATGGAATGGAAGAAAACCTAACATCTCACATTTACATATGTTTGGATCTAAATGTTTTGTTTTGAACATGAATCAGTCACACACCTTTGATGAAAAAGCTGATTAAGCAATCTTTATGGGATACTCAGACATCAGCAAAGCATTCAGAGTACTCAACTAAAGAATATTGGTGATTGAAGAATCAATAACCAAACACAAATGGTGAAAGTCTTCAAGAACAAGAAGAAGAAGCAGCACAAAGGCAAATGTATATGAATACAACAGTTCCAGCTACCATTATGAATCACAATTTTCGAAATCAAGATGATCCATAAGTCAACACAACAAAAGAAGCACCAGAACTTGAAGCTCATGCACAACCTGAGGTTGTAGAAGCACCAAGTGAAGAACAACTTCAACCTGACCTCAACTGGCTAAGAGATCATCCTGAAGATCAAGTCATTGGATACATTCACAAAGGAGTTAGAACCAGAAGACAACTGGAGTATATGCTAACATGTTTTCTATCACAAGTGGAACCCAAGACAATAGATGATGCAATTCAAGATGCTGACTGGATTACAGCCATGCAAGAAGAACTAAATGAATTTCAAAGAAATGAAGTCTGGGAACTTGTTGACAGACCAGACATAGCCAACATCATTGGAACAAAATGGGTATTCAGAAACAAGATGGATGAGCAAGGAACAGTTGTCAGAAACAAAGCAAGGCTAGTTGCAAAATGCTACTCTCAAACAGAAGGAATAGATTATGATGATACATTTGCACCATTAGTAAGATTGGAAGCAATCAGACTCTTTCTAGCATTTGTAGCACACAAAGACTTCAAAGTCTACCAAATGGATGTGAAGAGTGCATTTTTGAATGGACTTTTGGAAGAAGAAGTATATGTGAAACAACCTCCTGGCTTTCAACTCAAAGGAAAAGAAGATAAAGTATACAAGCTCAAGAAGGCTCTTTATGGACTCAAACAGGCACCCAGAGCCTGGTATGAAACCTTATCACAATTCTTAATCAATAATGGATTCAACAAGGGAACTATAGATAAGACTCTTTTCAAATTAGAGGAAGGAACAAGTACATTGCTAGTGCAAATCTATGTTGATGATATTATCTTTGGATCAGAGGATGAAAAGTTGTGTAAGAAATTTGCAAACCTAATAAAGAGCAAATTTCAGATGAGCATGATGGGAGAATTAAATTATTTTCTTGGCCTACAAGTGAAGCAAATGAAGGATGGTATTTTCATTAGTCAAGCCAAGTACACAAAAGACTTAATACACAAATATGGTATGGACATAAGTGGCACAGCAGATACACTAATGTGTGCAAGAGTTATTCTTGGAAAAGATGAAGCTGGAAAAGATGTTGATCAGGAAATGTATAGAGGAATCATTGGATCCGTACTTTACTTAACTGCAAGAAGACCTAACATAGCATTTGCAGTAGGAGTATGTGCAAGATTTCAAGCTCAACCAAAAGAATCACATCTTCTAGCAGCTAAAAGAATAATCAAATACCTGAAGAACACCATCAATGTTGGAATCTAGTATCCAAAAGATGGAGGGTTCAAGCTGATGTAATATTTAGACTCTGACTATGCTGGATGAAAAATAGATATAAAAATCACCTCTGAAACATGCCAAATGCTAGGCACCAGACTAGTTTCATGGTTTAGCAAAAAGTAAAACTCCATATCTACATCAACAGATGAGGCAGAATATTTAGCAGCAGGCAATTATTGTGCACAAGTACTGTGGATTAGACAACAGCTGAGAGATTATGGAATGGAGGAGAAGACAATTCCAATCATGTGTGACAACACAAGTGCAATATCCATTACTGAATATCCAGTGTTGCACTCACGAACAAAGTATATTGATATAAGACATCATTTTATTAGAGATCATGTTGAAAAAGGGGATGTCATTCTAAGATACATACCCACTGAAGATCAATTGGCTGACATTTTCACTAAACCACTCAATCATGAAAGATTTAGCATGTTGAGAACTGAGTTGGGAATGATTGAAATTGACTAAGTACCAAAGAGCGGCTAAATAGAGTAATCAGCTAAGTGACTTCACCAGCTGATTAAACCTTTGCCATTACAGGAGATGTAGCAGGTAAGGCACTGGCTCAGCGAAGTTAACTTCACTGATTGTTAGGAACAGTTAAGTACAGCAGCTCAATGAAAACGTCAATACACCGGCTAAGTGACCAACCAAGGCACTCCACCGAAATAAAGACTGGAGTCACCAGCAAATTAGAGTGTGAACCAAATCAATTTTTATACACGTAGAAAATAAAGAAGTTATTGAGGATTATACTGTGGAAGTTTACACACGTGGAGATCAATTTACAATCGTGGAGGTAACCATAATATTTTTTTTAATTACAAATGCCTCGATTCCCGGGATCTATCATTACATACTTCAATCCACTCTCCCACTTCACTCGAATATCGGAATGTATATACTCCCTCCGTCCCGTATTATAAGTCCTTTTGGATTTTTCACATAGATTAAGAAAAATAATAAATGAGTTACTTTTTAATATTTCAAGGCAAAATATTGTATTGTTTTTTGTGAGTGACTTATAATATTGCATTGTTTAGTGTGAAAGTGAAAACAATACATTAATCTTGTATTGAAATGTGAGAAAGACTTATATTTTAGGACACCACAAAAAAGTTAAAAGGACTTATATTTCGGGACGGAGGGAGTACATAAAATCACGCCATTACATCATAAAATCCTTCCATATTCAACCACATTCACACCATACCCAAATCATCCTATATAAACAACACATAGAGGTTTTTCAGAATTCTTTACGCATTCTTGCAAATCACAAACCCTATTTTCTCACTGCAAAATAAAAGGTTTCTCTCAAATTTCAAACAATGGCTTCATCCTCCTCAAACACTCAAACTGGATATGAGAAATCGATTACTACCGGGTCGTTCTTTCAAGAAGAACACTACTTAAAACTGTGTGGAAATGATGAGGAAGCCAGACGATTGGCAGCTGGATGCAAACACCTAAAACTATCAACTTTCCTAATTCCACCAATAACCAAAATTTGCTATGAAAGTCTAATCTCCTTCTGGCAGACTACAAAATACGTCTCTGGGCTCCTTGCAGAAGAATGTGACGAGTAGGAGGAAGACAAGATTGTTGCATCTGTAAACGGCACAGAAGTGGTCATTACAGCAAAGGTAATTCGCACACACCTTAAACTTCCAAATAAGGGTCAAGCAAAAGTGACCTTGGTATCACATAACTTGGATGATTTCTGGACAACGATCGCCAAAAAGGTAAACCCAGGATCTAAGAAGGTCAATTGTCTTAGATCCGCTTTAAAGAAACCGTTCAGTGAGTTCAGTGCCCTAATTGGAAAGAGCATTGAAGGAAAGCAAGGAGAAAATAATGCCATGACAGAGACCAGAATGCGACTAATGGGAATCATATAAAAAATTTTGGAGTTTAATTGGGCAACTTACTTCTTCCAAAGAATCAAAAATCAAATCCAGGGAGAAGAAACTGCTGCTAAAAAGGGATTAGCATAAGGAAAGAAGAAAAAGGGGATCTTCTGGGTGAAGAAATCCTATGGGATTCAACTACACTACCTTTTGCAATGCTTGAAAGTACCTGTTTTACACCTACATAAGTTTCATGAATCCAAAACCATGTTTACCTATGTCAAACAGCAAAAGAAAATAGGAGGAGGAAAGAGAAAGCAAACCAAAAAACACACTTCTGGCCAAAGAAAGAAGCAAAAGGTTCAAAGAAACTTGGACAAAGAATATTTTGGAAAATTGATTGATGAAGAAGAAGAAGAGGATTCTGAAGCAGAAGAAGAACCACCGGAAGAGGAAAATGAAAGTGAGGATGAACAACCTCAAAATGAGGATGTTGAGGCAGGCACTGGAGATGATGAAGAAATCAGGAAGAACCGGCACAGCTATCTGCAAACGATATTGATGATCGAATTGCAGCATATCTTGAATGGAAGGAAGGTGATTCCAGAATTCAGCTTCAAGACTCCGAACACATGCTTTCTGAGGAGGTCTGGCTCTTTAATTTTTTGGGGATCACAACCCTGGTTGGTGTACTTGATGAATCTCCACTCTGGGACATGGTCGGTGCAGCAAAGGCAACACTGCCATAGATCTCTGACCAAAAAATGATGACTCGGAAGATGGTGGAGATGGTCATGATAATACTGATCAGGATGATGGTGATGATCATGATGACAATGATGATGATGATCCTCTTGCTGATGATGGTGATAAACAAGGAAAAAAGGATAATACTACACCAAATGCAATTGATGATAACATTCTCCTAAGTTCGTTTCTACAACCACATGGTCCAACAAAGTCAATCCCAGCTGAGGCAACCTCATCAACCCACAAACTGCCTAGCAAACAATGCCAGCTCACAACCTTGAGCCGATCCCACAAACTCCTGTGGATACTACAGCTCTGCCGACACTAGTATTATAAACTGGCTCAGCTGCTGCCACTCCAGTCCAGAAAACCATCAGCATAGAACAAGGGGGAATAGTAGCCCAAGCCACACCAGCATTCACATCCACACAAATACTTGAAGATTTGGAAGCCGATGTGGATGTTACTCAACATCAAGACAGAGGACAGCAAACAGACCCAGAAATAGCTGACATTCGACATAAACTCTCTCATCTGGCCACTGGCATCTCAAATGAGATATTTGAAAAAGCAGCAGACCTGTTGGCTGAATAATTGAGCAGCAAGCCATGTACCTCAGATCCATGACTTCATCATTTAATGACAAAAGTTACTCCATTGAGAGAAAATTCCAGGTTGTTTTTGAGTATATAGATGCACAGAACATTTTTGTGCAACGACAAGGAAACTTGATGAGACAGCACAACATAAATATCACCAACAACCTTGCAGGTCTCAGACAACACATATCCCAGGAAAATGATTCAGTGGCATTGGCATTGGCATTTGGCACCAGATTCCAAAGTGTAACCCAAAAACTGACTGATCATGACTCAAAGTTCACTTCCATTGAATCCAAAATGGCCACTCTGATTAGTACAGCTGAAGCTACAAACAGTATCTTACTACAGCAAAGAGATGATGCTGCCAAAAAGGGGGAATGAAGTGATAAGCCTGAAGGATCAACAATTAGACCCCCAAACTTTACAGAGGAACAGCTGAGAGCAAGGGACAGAGAAATAAGAATAAAAAATGAGGCTGAAGAGCAGCAAAGGAAGGCCAGAGAAGAAAGAGAAAATGCCTCAAATAAACCCTGCATAGGGTTTCCTCATCCTATCCAAAGAAGGGATGATGATAAAGATAGATCAGGTGGACAGCAAAGACCTAGATCAAGTCAGCAAAGGAGATCAACAAGAGATCATAGAACCAGTACAAGCAGAGAGAAAAGAAGTTTCCCAAGTCACAGAAACAGGCAAGAATATGAGGTTGAGATCCTAGATCATGTAAGAGAATTTTTCGGAGTTCAAGAAGGGTTGTACCCAAATCAAACACAAGATGAAGGGAAGAGAGTTGACATGGCCAAAATATACAATGACATTAAAAGCCAACATGCATCTCTCCAGCAAAGTGTTGGAACCAGCAGGCCAAGTACAACCATACCACTTTCTGCAAAAGGACCAGAAGATTTTCCAACTGAGCAACAAGAAGATTTCAACTATATGGCAAATTCTTCAATCCTATAGGGAAAATGAATAAACAAGACCAATGGGGTTTGTACAAAAATCTCAATTTTGCTGACTCACACATTGCAGAAGCTAGGGATAGACTTGAGAAGTATTTTGGAGAACCCAGGGCAAATGAAACTATGCCGGACTTTAACAGACTATTTGCCAGGAGAGTATTTCAAGGAGTATCTGAGTATACTGCTATGGCATACTGGAAGTGGAAGTTTCCAAAGATCGATTGGAAAGACATTGAGGAGGTTCGGACTACAAAATACAAGAGGTACAAAGCAGAAGTAAGTAAAATGTAGTTACTGTACCTTCAATATGTTTTGAGCTCATGTTTTCTAGATTGCCCTTAAATGGATGAATAAAATTGATGAGTTTTATTCCAATATTTATTAAAAAAAATGTGGCATACTTAGGTTCAGGCTTATGAGGGTTTTGGCATCATCAAAAAGGGGGAAATTGTTTGGAACATTTTATTATGTTTTGATGATGGCCATACTAGCTGTTATAGCAAGCCTGAAATAAGTTAGAATTCTCTGTATAAGTATTTACTTAGAGTCTGACATGTTGTATAAGTTGAGTCGACAAGTATTGTACTAGTTGGTAGGACGGAAAAGTGAAACAGATTTTCGGCAAAGTAAAGCCAGCCAAGTACCAGCAGAGAAGCATGAAGACATTATGGTCTGACTTATAACCAAGGAAGTCTGTGATGACCTTGGATAAGTCTAATTTATGTTTCAAGTGATGAGGTGTACACTAATCTCACACAAATCAAGGATCAGTGAAGTACAAGGATTCTCCGGAACTGAAAAGAATGAAGGAAACAGTGAATCGGCAATGTAAACTGACTATCGGCTGAGTAAAGACAAAGCAGTGAAGGAAGATCTAAGCGGAAAAGTCAGATGGGTCACTTGACCGTTCAGAGAATGGCTAAGTAAACCTTACTGAATTAGATTTTGAAATATGAAGAAGATACAGAATATCAAGCATTAAATGCACAATCAATGGAGGATCAATCAAGGACGGATTTTCTGATAAACGTTTGAAAAAAAATCTGATCACTGAAATCAAGGAGAATATAATTAAGGGGGAATCAAGAATAAAATCAAGGATTATTCCCCTCATTAATATAGGAAATGGACGGAAATTCAAATCAAGGATTATCAAGGCTATAAATAGAAGGCATTGACAGACAAGAAAACACACAAGAGAATGATCATATCTGAGAACTTACAAGCAGAAACTCTGTCAAAGTGAAAAGTCTTCTATCTGTGCTTAAAAAGAAATATCTAGTGATCAACTCAAATCTGAGAGCTACAATATCAACATCAAGCATTGAGATTGATCAACAAGTTTGGGGACTCCAATTCACTTCAATCAAGCAACTGAATCAGAGCCATCTGAGAAGGAGTTGTGTTTGTGATAACTGTTGAAGGATTTTTTTCCCAAGGAGCAGTAAAAGAGACTAAGTCACTGAAGCTGTTGCAGTCAGGGAGTGATAGTCTTGAAGATTGTGATGCTTGTGAAGTCAAGGACAATCGTACTATTGTATCTATGAAAACAATAGTGAATTCCTCCAATCATCACAGGAGAAGAGTGGATTAAGGGATTACACCACCCTGAACCACTATAAGCCTTGTGTCAATTTACTTTCAGCAATTTACCTTACTGCATCTATTTAATTGCTTATATTATATCTTATATCTGTGATTGCATAAACTACATTGAAATAACATATTTAAGAAGGGACTTATCCGCTGCCCAAAAGCTTTTAAATACAAGAAATGTTTTTGAAACTCCACTATAGTAATTCACCCCCCCTCTGACTATAGTTTTACCCTTCTCTGGGACCAACAATTGGTATTGGAGCAGTGTTCCTAGTATCATGAAAAACAAGTTCCAGATGAGTATGATGGGAGAAATGAACTATTTATTGGGACTACAAGTCAAGCAAGTGCAGGATGAAATCTTCATTCATCAAACCAAATATACCAAGGAGCTGCTAAAGAAGTTTGGTATGGAAAATAGCACCAAAGTATCAACTCCTATGGGTACAAGCATCAGATTGGATGAAGACAAAGATGGTAAAGATGTTGATCAGACTTTATACAGAATGATGTTAGGAAGTCTGCTGTACCTCACAGCCCAAAAACCTGATACATCCTTTGCAGTAGGTGTGTGTGCAAGATTTCAATCAAAACCTAAGGAAAGTCACTTATCTGCAGTAAAAAGGATTCTAAAGTATTTAAAAGAAACTTTGAGAGTAGGCATATGGTATTCAAAAGATGGAAGTTTTAAAGTTATATCCTACTCAGATTCTGATTATGTTGGGTGCAAGATTGAGGGAAAAAGCACCACAGGAACTTGTCAGTTAATGGGAAATAGACTAGTTTCCTGGTTTAGCAAGAAACGGAATTCTATATCAACTTCCATTGCTGAAGCTAAATGCATTGCTACTGGAAGCTGTTGTGCACAAGTACTATGGTTAAGATAGAAATTAAGGGATTATGGGATTGAAGAAAGAGAAATTCCTATAATGTGTGACAATACAAGTGCAATTGCAATCACAGAAATCTTATTTTGCACTCAAGACCAAACACATTGATGTAAGACATCATTTTATAGGAGATCATGTGGAAAATAAAGATGTGGTGGTTCTCTATATCCCTACTGCAGATCAACTTGCTGATATCATTGCAAAACCTTTGGATAGTGAAAGATTTGCTAAGTTAAGAACTGAACTTGGCATCATCAAGGTTGACTGACTTTTTAATGGTCACAGAGTACTGGAATTCACCAAGGGGTCTAGTCTTTGCCCTGCTGGGTGCGCTCACTTGGCAGATTAGTCATTGGTATCAACAATTCCTAAGAGCTCCTATAGTTTGGACAATTGAGCAAATGAAGTTGCCAAGGGGATTGGTCATTGCCCTGTTGGGTGAGCTTGATAGCGTGTAAGTCACTAACGTTGATATTACTAGCAAGAATACTAGGTACATCACAGTATAGTAAATGCGAGTCAAGGTCAATCCCACAGAGACAATGCAACTTATAAGTATAAACGATTCTAACCTAATTAAGAAGCAACAAAAAGGCGGTCACTGACCAACAATAACATAAAGAAAACAAACATGGTATACATCTCCCTCTCCTCACCGATCTCCTAACTTGGATTAGTTAATCGTTTTGTTTACTTCCCCACATAATTTCCTTAGATTAATCGTGAGCTTTTAATGATTATTATCATATTTATCAGCTACGGGTGCAATTACTATCCCTATCTACTCCGACAATGGCAACAGACAATCTATACGCAAGCTACCTTCCTTAATTGGTCTGTAATCGCCCAAATGAATAAAGAACTAGAATTGCCGATATTGAGCGCTAACTCATACCGCTAACCCTCTTAGACAGTTGTCGACATTAACCAGCACGTTCCTATAGTCCATTCAAGACTATGTCCTAAATAAACTTCACTAACAGTCCTTCATGATAATTTACAAATTTCGAATACTAGATTGGCCAGACCTACTACTCGTTTTAATTATTCCTGCCGATCAACGTAGCTGTAATGAATCCCAGTTTAGGTTTTCTAAAGCATGCCTCGGTAAACCGGTACTGGGGGGGCTTTTCCTAATTTATGGATCTACATTGCTCAGTACGATTAAAATAAGTAAATTATGGGGAACATGCAGATTAACTAAAACACATAAATACGAACAGATCTACCATGTTGAAGACAATAAAGGAACGTCCAAAACTTCATACCATCAACAATGGAGATCCAGCTCGATCTACTCAAACTAGAGATGATGGAAGAAGGGAGGAAACAAAAAACAACTCTCCAAAGCTCAAGAAAACTTTATTGCATAATAATAATTGTAATGTAATATATAAAATTGAAGATTGTATTAAGCATATGAATTATCTCTGTATATGCAGCTTTATATAGATACAATAGCCGACTTAAGACTCTCTAAAACCCTAACCGACCTAGATAATACGGCAGAATCAATTTCATGTTCCACAAGATGCCGGTTTACCGGGCCTAGCGTTCGGGTTACCGGGCCTACTTTTCTTCCTTTTCTTCATCAGGCTTCTTCTTAGACTTCAATCACTTGGCCCAATGTACTTCTTTTGGTCCAGATCCGTTCTCCAATGCTCCAGTTTCGGTACATCCTATCAAACATGCAAAACGAGACAAAAAAGTACCAAAACATCCGGAAAATAGCATAGATGCGGAATTACAATCCTGGAAACACTCAAATAGCATTTGACATATATTCCACATAATAACGAGCCTATCTATCCTCTCTTGAGCAGAATTCAGGGTGAATATAGGTATAATTATTGGTACCATTTAGAGCGTTATCAACTACCCCCGACTTAGCTTTTGATCATCCTGAGCAAAAAGGCGAAAAGAAAATAACATTCTAATCAATACACAAGTTAATTAAAAACAACTATGCCTCAAGAAGTCAAGATCAAGATCATGCCACTCATTTTCATCAGTAACACATTAAACACTATTCAAGTCATGAGCCAATGTGTGTGTGGGCAATAACTTTCACAACCGCTTAGAAATGCAGACAATTTCACATTACATCAACCCGTAGTCGAACTAACCAGTCTCAAACATGCATTTGTTAATTAATTGAGCAGGCAAGGTGGATCGAGAACCGATCATATATTACTCTTAGGCTCACGTTTATTGGTCTATGCAAAATTCATGCGTCTTACGCTCCATCGACTAAGATATTGCCGAAGAGAATATAGATGTATATATTTCAATGCACTTCTATTTCTTGGCGGGTGAACTCTCATTGATTTAACTATCATCACGGCCTCACTCATGATAAACTACCGAATCCGAAATTCCTTTGCCTTTATAAGCGTAAGTGAAACATGATTCGTGATAAAGCCAGGGTCAACTCTAGTTAAAGCAATATGCTATCGACTACACACCAAGGGGAGTGAGTTATACGTGCTTAAAATGGTGACTCGTAACAGAATATGCGCTTAATACGCCACTACTTCATAAGTGGACACTTTCTCTTACTCGTACAAAGTAAAACAAAGATGAAGTCAATTAACTCAAAAAGATCAAAGATATCATAATTTTTCGAATTTCTGTCGAAAGGAATCAAAGTCTAAGTGGTGAATCGTGCATCAAAGTGAATCAAGATAATCACACAATTCATGGAATATAATGCTAAGAAGCTAAGAGATGTTCCTCTACCCCCCCCCCCCCACTTAATCGAAACATGGTCCCCAATGTGTAAGATGAGAAATGAAAAATGAAAAGGAACTTAGCTTTGGTAAAGGGCGGAACCAAAGAAGAATCAGATCGTTGTATAAATCATCGGGCTCATGTAAGTAATCAATGAAGAATCTATGATAAACAACTCAAACAAACCAAGAAGAATAGTGGTGACAAGAAACTGTATAACAAAAGAGCGGCAGTAAAAAGAAAACTAATATAACTCCAAAACAAATTAAGCCGACAAAATCATTATATTATTATTATTCCGCTACATCAACTAAATAGGAATAGAAAAATGAAAAATAAAAACAAGAAAATAGGAAACAACAATAAAAAGAAATAAAAGCTAGTCATCATGAGAATAACCCACCCAGTCGTCTCTAGGCTCAAAACCGGGAGGTAGTGCAGAACTCGAGGCGGATGTGGTGGAAGAGGATGCTCTATGATGAGGGGCAGTCCTAGGTGGCGGGGTAGTAGGCAGAACTCCAAAAAAGTCAATAATCTGATGCATCTTGCTATGTAGACTCGTAATCTCTCGCGAGTGCTCCTCAAGCAAGGCTCTATAAGTCCTCGGTGCCCCATGCACCGGAGTATGCTCCCTCTCTGCTCTAACCCATCTCTGAACTCTCAAGACTGACTATGAACTGAGCTGCGGCTCAGGATCTTCCCAATCATCATTGACAAGCATCTTCACCTCGGCCTCTAGAGCAAACATATCAATCATCGGCCCATATGGTAATAGCTCTCGCTCAGAAGTGGCGGCAAGCTCATGAATACGGCTATGCATCAAAAGACCGATGTTGATTGGGGCACCCATCTCTAGATAGAACATCAACTCTGCCCTCATAGTAGTGACAGAGACCGTGTGCTTCGTCGGAAGAAGGCGAGCACAAACAAATCTATTGACCCTCTTCCGGTCCCAAGATAGCTCATTCTCCAGGAAGATGGTGGGGGCTCCAACAGGATTGCACTTCCATTTCACCCTTAAGAAATTAGCAATCATATCCATCCTCTCGAGGTCGGCAATGTTTCTCGAGGATGTGTACTCATCTGGGCCCACCGGTGGATGTGTAACCCCAAAATGCTCGTTGATCCGCTCGATCGAAAAATCAACTTTCATACCTCGGACCATAGCAAATGTGGCTCCGGGGTTGTGTGAAATGTAAGCATAAAATTGACTTACCACCGTGGCATTGAACCGGGCCGGTGCTTTAGCCAAATCCAATAAATCTTGTGCTTGCAAGGCCTCCGGCAATATCTACCCGCAATCGTCCAAATCTACTCCTCGTTTTCAAGCCATTGGTCTTACGTTCCAATGGCCTCGGAACGACTCGTAAATAGCTAAAGAATGGAACTGCGCAACCCCGTCTATCAATAGATTGGCATCTCCATATACAGTCTGGTAACCACTTGGACGAACAGTTGACCGTTGACGCTTAGGACCCATCCTGAATGAATACAGAACCTGATATAGAAGCTATTTCTAGAAAACAATCCTCGGTAAACCGGAGGTAGGGTACGGTTTACGGGCCTGAAATTTTCTGGATTTTTTCAGGGACTGTGCCTCTGATGATAAAAGATGAATAATTTTAGCACTTCACCGTAGCAGCATCACTACAGATCAGTAACGGTGGTGGAAAATGGGTTTTTAGGGTTTGAAAAATTGAAGGAGATGGTGGTGATTTGGTGGTGATGCAGTGATGATTTAGGCCAAATTTAAATGAAGAAGAAGAAATGGGAGAAGTTTGGTGAATGAAAGAGATGTATTTTATAAGAATGATGATATCGGTGATGAATGGGTGGTTTAAATAGGAAGAATGGAGTGAATATGGAAGGATTTAGTGGGATTGTGGGTAGAGAAGTTATGAGGGTGATGGATTTGGGGAGGTGATTGATGGGATTGTGGTGGAGTTATGGTGGAGTGTGAGAAAGGATGAAATTTTTGAAAAGAGGGGAAAATGGTTCGGTTTCTGCTGACTGACCGTATCTGGTGCAACGTGTGTCCTCCACGTGTCTCTAAAAATTCAGCTTTATAAACTGACGTTCAGAAATCTGAAAATCAAGCCTCGGTAACCCGGAGGTTACCCTCGAGATACCGGGGGTATCTTTTCCCCAGATTCTTTATCTGCCTTTGCTGCACTTCTTACTCAAACTTTCTGCTCAATTCTGATCTCAAATTGACTACCCTTTTATTCTTCAATTGTCATTTCCGACTCAAAACCTAACCTACTTCACTAGAATCCACAACGAGGTAAAAAAAACCTTTCCACAACCATTCGGTTTCAAGCCTAAGTTTGTGGTTGGATGAAAAAAAGCTCGTCCCTTCATCTGGATACTATTATTCAATCCTAGACTACCTAAGGGTTTGAATAATTAGTTCTGAGTTTATAGTCGCCAGCTCGACTTTCTTTAGATCTCCGATCATTCAAGGGTTGGAGCTCTAACTCGCCAAACTTTCGGTCCAGAGGCTTATACCTTAATAGAACCTTTTTGAGCTCTCTTCCTAGCATGCCTCTCTCTCTTATCTTGTGTACTAGGTCTGCCTCGTGCGTCGAGATTTAGACTTTAAACTCAAGGACTCCACATTTTCTACTTTTATCTCAATTCGTTCACTACGCAACACGGAAGGACTAGCTTCCATAAGCATCTTTTGTGGTCCTTTTCGTCTCTTTCTCTTCGCATTATTATCATAAACTCTTGCTCAACGGTTTCTATGACAACCTCTCTATGTTTATGCACTTCGATTTCCAAAATTTCCACCTTTCCTGAAGCATACGTCATCTTACAACTCTCCGGTCGTTTTTCTAAGTGTTCTATGATCCTAAAATATACAGCATCATTATTCATCCTTAAAGTAATCTCCCTCTTATCAAAATCCATAACCGCCATGCTCGTTGCAAAGAAAGGTCTTCCTAAGAGAACTGGGGCGCTAGGGTCCTCAGGTACATCCATGATTGTGAAGTCGATAGGATATGTGAACCCTCCAGCCTTAATTGTGGATTTCTTAAGCAAACCAGAAGGCATGTCTCTGGTTCTATCCATTAAGGTCATGGTCCTGGTTTGATTCAATACGACCGGAAGTCTTATCTTTTGACAGAGGGAAAAAGGTAGAATATTGCAACTCGAGCCAGAGTCGCAGAGACCTAATCCTACGGATATTCCATTAACAGAAACTGGGAGTCTAAACGTGCCAGGGTCTCCTAACTTCACCACAATGACTGAGTCTGGGTAATCCTCAGGCTCAGAAAACATCGTGTCTGGATCCTCTTCAGGATCATCAGAATCGTAATCCGAAGACGATATATCAATTAATTCGCAAGGGAACTCACCTGGGCGATACGTGCTATACTCCTTCAAGTCATCTTCAGGCTCTTGCTTGATTGTTTTTTCCTCTTTTTCCAACCATTTTTTTATAGTCTCATAATGCTCTCGTGCTTCAGATCCTAGGATACATGGAAATCGGTGTGATGTGCAATACTATTCTAGGCATTTTGCTTGACTAGTTTGCTCTTTTTCAATTCTGGTTTGATCTAATTTCTGAAGTGTTCTGATCACCGTGCAAAAAAGACAAAATAAAACAAAGAAAAGGTTAGGAACTTCCGCTTCAGCTGGGTGTGATCCCAACTGTTGCGGACCTATTAACTAAAATCAACAGGGAATAACTCAGAATAACAGGAACTGTTCAGAAATGGATTTTCCAGGCCTCGGTAACTCGGAGGTCACCTTCGGGAAACGGGCCCTAAATTTTCTCTTACTGGCAGTTTAACATGTGCAGGTTTGATACAGAATGACTCAAGACTCTAAATAAAATAAAATAAAAATGAAAAATGACTTCTTAATTAGAATTAAAATGTTTATATTTAAAATTGGCCATTTTCCCCGGCAACGGCACCAAAAATCTTGATCGCGTGTAAGTCACTAACGTCGATATTACTAGCAAGAATACTAGGTACATCGCAGTATAGTAAATGCGAGTCAGGGTCGATCCCACAGAGACAATGCAACTTATAAGTATAAACTATTCTAACCTAATTAGGAAGCAACAAAAGGCGGTCATTGACCAACAATAACATAAAGAAAACAAACATGGTATACCTCTCCCTCTCCTCACTGACCTACTAACTTGGATTAGTTAATCGTTATGTTTACTTCCCCACATAATTTGATTATTATCATATTTATCAACTACGGGTGAAATTCATAACCCTATCTACTCCGACAATGGTAGCACACAATCTATACGCAAACTACCCTCCTTAATTGGTCCGTAATAGCCTATACGCATAAAGAACTAGAATAGCCGATATTGAGCGCTAACTCATACCGCTAACCCGCCTAGACATCTATCGACATTGACCAGCACGTTCCTAGGGTCCATTCAAGACCATGTCCTAAATAACACTTCACTAACAGTCCTTCATGTTAATTTATGAATTATGAATACTAGATTGGCCAGACCTACTACTCGTTCCCAATTTAGGTTTTCTAAAACATGCCTTGGTAAACCGGTATAGACAGCCGGTTTACCGGGGGTGGTTTTTCCTAATTTCTGGATCTACATTGCTCAATACGATTAAAATAAGTAAATTATGGGGTTGTTAAACATGCAAATTAACTAAAACACATAAATACGAACAGATCTACCATATTGAAGACAATAAAGGAACGTTCAAAACTTCATACCATCAACAATAGAGATCTAGCTCGATCTACTCAAGCTAGAGATGATGGAAGAATGGAGGAAACCAAACACAACTCTCCAAAGCTCAAGAAACATTTATTGCATAATAATAATTGTAATGTAATATATAAAATTGAAGATTGTATTAAGCATATGAATTATCTCTGTATATGCGGCTTTATATGGATACAATATCCGACTTATGACTCTCTAAAACCCTAACCGACCTAGATAATGCGGCAGAATCAATTTCATGTTCCTCAAGACGCCGGTTTACCAGGCCTAGCCTTCGGGTTACCGGGCCTACTTTTCTTCCTTTTCTTCAGCAGGCTTCTTCTTAGACTTCAATCACTTGGCCCAATGTACTTATTTTGGTCCAGATCCATTCTCCAATGCTCCAGTTTTGGTACATCCTATAAAACATGCAAAATGAGACAAAACAGTACCAAAACATCGGGAAAATAGCATTGATGCAGAAGTACGATCGTGGAAACACTCACATAGCATTTGACATATATTCCACATAATAACGAGCATATATATCCTCTCTTGAGCAAAATTCAGGGTGAATATAAGTATAATTATTGGTACCATTTAGAGCATTATCAGAGCTCACTTGGTAGATCAGTCATTGGTATTAAACATTATCTTGTATTAGCAGTTGGACAAAACTATGATGTATAAAGATCAGCTTGTTTTCTGTGTCAGCAGGCTATTGAACCAATAGAAGAATATCAGGAGAGTATTTTCAAAGAGACCCTGCTGAAGATCAATTCTACTGAAGACCCGGTCTGCTGAATAATTCGTTGCCGATAAAAGTAAAACATTAATGAAAGTCAATAGTGTAGTAAATGGATATTATTCTTATCCTTTATTACAACTGTTACAATATGTAACGGTTATTACACTTAGTGGGATCAATTAGTGGGACACGTGGCAGCATCACATTTATTCCAAATTAAATCGTGTGTTAGTGCTACAGTACATGCACAGTACCTGCCTGAAGTTTCTCACCTACTACTTTTCTATATATATACAAACATATACACACTAAATGTATATGCAAATCAGATCTTATTTTCTACAAAACATACAAGTGTGAACACAGATTTTCAGAGCTCTCAACATCATCTTTCTCAAACTTTAACAATGGCGGATAAAGATGTTCATCTTGGAACCAGTCAAAGTGCTAGAGGATATTTTACTGACAATGATTCAACCGATTTAGCTATCAATCTGGGAAGAAGAATCAGACGATTTGAAGGATTAGAGAATGTTTTAAATCTCATATTGGAGAAGATTTCTTACAAGAATGTCTGTGATTTCTGGAGAAATATGGTGGTTAGAGATGATGCCGAGGCATTTACAACTACTGTAAATGGCCAGGAGATTGAAGTAACACCAGACCTGCTGAGAGAGGTCTTTGGATTTGGTCCAGGGAATGGAGCCCCTACAAATCCAGAATCTATGGGATTAGCAAGGCTAGCTTTTGTGGAGTCAATCCAAACTAATCCAGATGCATAAATATCCATGAATATAAATGTAAAGAACATTTCTTTTGAGTATAATCTGCTGAGCAAACTTATTGCCAAGAATATTTTGGGATTTTTTGGAAGTCTTTGATATAGTATCCGGACCCAAAATAGACTTGATTTTAATCATTTCAAGGAGCATAAAATTTGATTGGGCTGGTTTCTTTGTTCAACATATGAAGAAAATAATGGCCGATGAAAGAGAAACCATTGCAAAAAGAGTGAGCAAGAAGCAACCTGCTGGTAGTATGGGTTCAGGTTTCTTTATCAAGACAAAACCCTTAGGGTTAATGGTTCAGGCCCTACTGAATCATTTGAAGATTGCTAATATTGCTCCTTCCAACATTAACAAGGCCAGATTTAAGCCAGAGATTAATACTCATATCCCATGCTTGGATAATGATGAAGAGATTCAAGAAGAAGAAAGTGATGGTGAGAACGAACAAAGAACTAAAGCTAGAGACGATGTGCCTATTGCACCAAAGAAGACATTAGAAAAGAGAAAGGTTCCCGATACTAGAACGATAACAGAGATGTTAAAGCCTAAGAGGACAAGGCAATCAGTAGACACTTCCAAGTCTACTGAGGATCAAACTGTTGTTGAGCCTACTGAATCTGTTAAGAAAACTGCTGCAGACTTGCTTAAAGAACATATTAGGGAGGCATCCAAGAAAAGGAAAATTGCTAGCAAGGAGCAATTAGAGGAATCACTATTTGAGTCCCAAGAACAACCTGCTAAGAGAAGAAAGCAAGTTGTGAGAAAGAAAGGACATGGAAAGGGCAAAGAATTGAGAGTTCTGGAAGAACAAAGAGAAGTTGAAACAGAAGAAGATGTTGAACAAGTAGTTGAAGAGGCTACTGAAGTTGTGAAAGACCCCACTAAGATTGCAACAACTCAGGGGGAAGGACAGACAATTGAAATCCCTACTAAGGATCATGTAAGTCAGAGGGAAGGCAGTGTGGAACAATTAGAGGTAGTACACACAAATTTACCTATTGGAGAGTCTACTGATCTTTTTGTATTTATTGAAGATACACTGAGTCATCTTGTTGAGACTTTTGGATGTCAACAAGTTGAACAACGTGCTCCACCTGCTTCAAGGAAACCATCCATGCCTTATGAAAGGAAGGAGAAGAAATCTAAGAAACCAAAAGAAGACCTTAATCTTAGAAAGATCTCAAAATACTTTGCATGGAAGTTTGGTTTATATAAGAGGCAAAAGCCAGCAAGAGAACCAATGAGTGGTTTTAAAGAATGGGCTTTTGAAAGTCTTGGAGTGGAAAGTTTGCTAGGACTGATTGATACATCACTCCTAGAGATGAGGCTGTTGGAGATTCTAGAGAATGAGAAACAGAAAGGAAACATAATGTTTAAGGATCCCAAATTTACACCAGATAGTGATGATTCATCATCATCATCAGATTCAGATGATGATCATCCTATGCATCCTGGAGAGTCTAGTGGAATTGCAAAGGAAACATCGATTGAGGCTACTGGATAAGGATCTACTGAAAAGATAGTAAAGCAACCTACTGAGGATGGAAAGTCTGTAGAGGGCCAGCAGACTGATAATCTGGAGCAAGAATTGTTTGTTGTATTTACTGAAGATTTAGAAGAACAAATAGCAGCAGCAACACTTCTTAAGATGCTGACTGAATTCATTTCTGAGGAATCAGTTCAATATCAAGATTGTATTGACACTGAAGAAACCTTAGCACGGGATGTTGAAGTGCTAAGAGAGATTGCTGAAGGACATGGTGTGTTAGAGGAAAACATGGTTGTTTTTCCTAACATTGTTGAAGATATAGTGGTTCAGTCTGTTGAGGTACAGACAACAACTGAACACAGGTCGGAACTAGAGGTCCAAAATACTGAGGATCAAACAGTATTAGGACAAAGATTGGACTTATTGATGGGATTGGAGAAATCCCATGTGTCTAGTGTAGAGGCTGCTGAGGAAAGGACCACTGATGGAAAAACTGGGCAAGAAGCTGCTGATGAACAACCTGAGGAGCAACTTCTTGACTATGATTTTACTGATGAAGAGTTTCAATTTCCTGAAGAAGAAGAAGAAGAGCCTCAACAAGAACAAGCACATGTAATCTAGGAGGTACCTGTTTTAATTATGGTTGAAGAAGGTCCTGAACCCCATGTAAGGGACAGGTCAAGAGCAATTGTGGTAAGGGTACCTAGGGCAGATGATAATGTTGAAGGATCTGCTGAAACATTTGTTGGAGGTATGGCTGTTGCAATACCAGTATACATTTTGGAGGAGTTAAAAGCTATAAGAGATGACATTACACAACTAAGAACTCAATTAACATGCGAGTGAACAAAGATTTGAAGATTTAGTGAATTTAGTGGAAAATAGAGGAAGGACTACTGAGACAGTAGCATCCAATATCACTCATCTACAATTTACCACTAATTATTTGCTCAGAGAAGTTGCCTATGTCAAGCAGGATGCTGGAAAAGAGACAAAAACATGGTTGAGTAGATTGCTTCTCTACATACAAAGGTTGATAAGTTGGCTGAGAAACCTAACCCTGCTGAGGCAACTAACCCTGCTGCACTTGATCCAAAACTCACAGAGAGGATAAATGTTGGACTTATTTCTATGTTTTGATGATGAGTGCCAGACTAGCTGTTATAGTGCAAAGGAAAAAAGATGTCTAGATCAAATGTATAGGTTTATTAGAGTTTGATTTATGAATAGGTTTGATCAAACAAGCACTGTAAAGGGCTGCTGATCTATATCGATAGATCGATTCATATCAGTAGGGTAGATAGGTTAGTAGACTAGTCTGGAACCTGCTGAAGACTGAAGGCTGAGGGTTCAAACTCAGTTACAGAAGGCTAAGGGATCAAACTCAGTAATTTAAGTCAAGGATATGGAATCAGAATTTAGGCAAGTCTGTGATGACCTAAACTGATTACATATACCTTGTGAAGAAGGTCTAAGTTCCACAAGTTGAATGATGTTTGGAACTTGGTTATAATTAAAAAGGTGTAATCTAACTTCACAAATAAAAGTTAGATAAAAGAAATCAGCTGCATTGTATTTTATACACGCAGCAAATTGCAGTTCAGCAGACTGATAAGTATCTCAGCAGACTGATGAACCTGCTGATAATATACCTCGGTTAATTCAAGATTATATTGGAAGATTACATGGATAAGGACAGCCAACTACCTCTGACTTATCAAAGAAATCAAAGGCTGAGATTAAAAGAACGTTGGGATGATTCAGATCTTTATCCAATGGTTATAAGTCAAAGGGTGGATGAGGCACTTGCTTGTCAAAAAGAATTCGACGACAAAGTGTCGGTCCTATGAATAGTGACGAGAATGCAAATCAGATAGGACAAAAAACAAGGAACGGTTACATTTGAATTTCAAATACAAGTCACATGCATTCTTGCCTATAAATAGAGGACTTTCAACTCAGAAACAAGATGATGAAAACTAATAGACTTTGAAGAGACATTACTGAGCTGAAAAACACCCTGCTGAACTTACTGAACTTAAAGCTACTGATCCAGAGAAATTCTTCAAGTGTATTCTTCAAGCTGCTGCACCTGAATCATTTATTTGATTCAATCTTTATTTTATAAAGAACCTGCTGAAGACAGTGAAGCACAGTTGTGTGAAAGATTGTTGTTTGTGTTGGAGCTGGTGAAGAGGCAATCCTACCCTTCAAGGACCGGTGGAAGACTCGGGAGCAAAGCAATCCTACCGTTCCCGAGTTTTCGGTTGTGAAGCCATAGTTATTGGTGAAGGACAAGCAACCTTAGGAATCTTTGTAAAAGCTACATCAAAGATCTCTAGTGAATTTCCTCCAACATCACGGGAGAAGAGTGGACGACGGGATTACACCACCCGGAACCACTATAAAATCGCCTACTTACTTTCGCATTTACATTACGCACTTAGTTTATTTTACACATCAACCTACCGAATCTAGCAACCGAAATCACACACTTGCACTACGAGTATCTAATACTTAGTATCATATTTAACAACAAGTATTAAGGCTTAATTTTGATATAATTCCGCCGCACAAATTCAGCAAACTCAGCGTCGGTAGACTGCGTTTATCGAGCGGAGCTGCGAGGTATCGACGGACTCGAAGTATCGCGGACTGGCGAAGTTGCGAGAATTTGTTAACTCCAAAAGTTTTAAGTGTTAAGTTTATTCCCCCCCCCCCCCTCTAAACTTAACCAAAGCCTTTTCAAGGGACCAACAATTGGTATCGGAGCGATTAGCACGTTCGAAGAAATCCTACTTGTTGTGCTTGTGAAAATTCTTTGAAACTTTCTTTCAAGTTACCGATTTTCAAAGACTTGCATCATGGATAACACACAATATGCTAGAACTATGCTGATGTGTTCTCTAGATAAATTTGATGAGTATAAACGTCGAATGCATGTGTACCTTGCTGCAACTCATGATGAGATGATGGATGTACTAACTGATGGACCACTGGAGATTACCAAGGCAATAACAGTGGGTGATACAACTGAGTACATTCCTAAACCAAAAAGAGAATGGAATGCACAAGACAGAAAAAGAGCAAACCTCAACAATATTGCTATTGACATCATTTATAGAACCTTGGATAGCAATATGTACATGAAGGTTAAAGATTGCAAAACGCAAAGGAACTTTGGGACAAGATACATTTGATCTGTGAAGGCACTGATGCAATAAAGAAGAATAAAATCGGTGTGGCGAAAGAGGTTCCAAAAGTTCAAGATGCTACCAAATGAAACCATTGAGCAATTGGAATCAAGATTTAATGCAATCCTGGATGAACTTACCCCTGCTTGAGTGTAAGTTATTCAAAAGAAGAAATAAACACCAAAATCTTGGAGGCTCTACCGCAAAAGATGTTTGGAAAATGAAGGTGGTACGCAATAGAAGAAATGAGAAAGTTGCATGAAGAAGACACCTTCAAGTTGTTTTCGGACCTCAATGCTTATGAATTTAGCAAAAAGCTTGTACACGAAAGGCGAAAAAGAAGAGCCAAAAACCACTTGCATTGGCTGCTTCACATCAAGAAGAAACATCGGAGGACAAGATGATCGCTTGGATGAGATGCGAACAGATTGCCCTCCCGAGCAAGAAAATCGGGATGATGAAGACGAGGAAAGGACCCCGCAAGGAACTTCACAAAAAGGCCTGCGAAAGAAAGAAAGAAGAATCAAAGAAAGACAATGACTATCGTGCTTTCATTGCAAGAAACCAGGACACTTCAAACTGAATGTCACGAGTTAAAACAAAGTAAGGAACACGATTATCTTTGCTTCAAGCTTGCAAGAAGCTGGACATATTAGACACGATTGTCCAAACCTACTGAAGACCAAGAGTCAACAAAGAAGATATGGCAAGAAGGCTATGATTGCTGAAGATGAATCAGGATATGAAGTGGAATCTGAAAAAGGAAATGAATCAGATGACACAAGACGGTTTGCGACATGGAAGATTATGCTTTGATGGCCAATATGGATGGCGAGGAGGTATACAATACCGTATCCATCAATACTCCCGCTTGGAAGTGATTGTGAATCAACTTGTGGTTCAAATCCTAGAAATTCGACAATAATGAGACTTTGGATGCCATCCTTAATCAGCGAGGATAATACAATCTGGTTATGAGATTGTGAAGGTGAAAAAGAAGCTCTTGAATTAGAAGTTGGAAAATTGAAAATTTGAATTAAAATTTCTCAAAGGCAAGGAAAAAGATGTTGGACGGAATCGGTGTAAGCTGCGATCATCCGGCGGCCACGAATCGCTCGAACCATCTTGCTCCACTCGCATACAAATCGGAAAGCCTTATGGTGATAAAACGGGGCTTGGATTTGGAACTCAACAATCCAAAAAGAGTGGATCCGGTAAGGTTCTTGAACCTAGCACCGAATTGGTCCTAAGTTTGTGCAAGACAAGATCCAACTCCAAGTAAGGTTCTTTGAGGCGGTAAAACCTACCGAGAATACTTCAAGGAAGCAAAATCGAAGTCAAAGAAGTCAACGACTCTAACAAAAAGAACAAATCTAAAAATAGGACTGCTTTGGACCTTAGACCTGCGATAGCGGACACTGCTACCAAGTCTATTTGGACCACAAAAAGGTAAAGGTCGAAATATTCCAAAGATAAGAATCCCAAATCTAAAAATGTTAATCATTCAAGGGATACTTATCTCGGGGGAAAGGTAGATTGTTCCCCTGCGATGATGATTGGAATATTCACTGTACCTGCGATAGAAACAACCGGTATAACCAAAATTTGCTAGGGTAAAACCTAAGCAATGGAATCGACAAAGGACTCGGCGGTGGACTTATAAAAGGCCTCAACGGGGACCTCGGCGGACTCATACTACGAGTACATTCTAGCGGACGGCAAACAAATGGTTATACCAATGCTTCTATCACCAAGAATCACTTCAAACAGCATTATAAACCAAAAGGCCAGAAAACATATGTGAATCCTACACAACCTACTGTAAGAACTTAAGGATGTGTGGAATACATGTATGAACCAAAGTATGACACTTTTAGGAGAACACCTTATGGAAACTTACCAAAAGTCATGCTTACCACTGACCACTATGGACCCAAACAGGTTTGGGTACCTAAAATGCATTAACTTTGTTTTGTAGGGTGTCTAGTACTTTGACAGTGGATGTTCCAGACATATGACAAAGAATAAGCACTGTTTATCAAACTTTGTGGCAAAAGATGGTCCAAGGGTGAATTTTGGCAACAAGAATACACTGGATACACAAGAGGATATGGCAAACTTGTAAGGAATGGACTTACAATCAAGAATGTTGCATATGTAGAAGGATTTGGATTACAACTTGCGAGCACCTTTGGACAATTCGTGACATGGGATACAAGGTCACTTTTGACAAAAACAAGCTTGTATTGTCATTAGTGAAAGAGGTGATCAAGTTGTACTTGGTGGTAGAAGACAACAAAACGTGTATGTTGTGGATTGGTCTACTGCAGTTCTAGAAACCTGCCTGATTGTGCATACCAAGTCTGAACTCAATTGGTTATGGCACAAGAAGTTGAATCACTTAAACTTTGATGATATCAATCGGTTGGTGAAGAAGAAGCTGGTGATTGGTTTACCGAGATCACATTCAAGAAGGATGCTATACGTGATGCATGTCGGCGGGGTAAACGAGATAAAGTCAAGCTTCAAGTCAAAAACTAAACAATCAACTAATAGAGTGTTGGAGCTTATGCATATGGATCTTTTTGGACCAATAACTCCAACAAGTGTAACTGGAAATAAATACACCTTAGTGGTTGTGGATGATTATTCAAGGTACACTTGGGTGATATTTATGAACAAGAAAAATGAAACACTCCAAAGCATGCCTAATCTTTTAAAGAGACTACAAAATGAGAAAAGTTTAACAGTAATAAAAATAAGATCAGATCAGGGTACTGAATTTCTCAACAAAGTGATAAGAGAATACTGTGAACAGAATGGTGTACTGCATCAACTTGCTGCTGCTGGTACACCTCGGCAAAATGGGGTTCTTTGAAAGAAGAAACAGGACTTTAAAGGAAGCAGGAAGGACAATGATATGTGAAGCTTTGCTACCGAAAGATATTGGGTCAAGCGAGTTAATACGGCATGCTATACACAAAGCAGAACATCGGTGAAAAAAGAAGGCTGTGAAGACACCTTATGAGAAATGGAATGGAAGGAAACCAAACATATCCTATTTCCATCCATTTGGAAGCAAGTGTTTTATCCTAAATCACAAGGTTCATCTGAAAACATTCCAACCAAAGTCGGATGAAGGGATTTTCTTGGGATATTCTTCGGTCGCAAGGCATTCGAGTGCGAACAAGAGGTCAACCGAAACATGAAGAAACAATCCATGTTGTGTTTGATGAACCTAAGTTCATTGGTATGGAAGATGAAGATTGTGAACCTGCTGAGAATCAACAAGTCACTGATCCAGATTGTGTTGAAGTTTTGGAAAGATTCAATGACTTAAAAGTTTCTGATACCGCCCCTGCTGAACACCCTGTTGGTGACATTACTGATGCAACAACTGAAGCAATTCAAGGATCTGCTGAACCCCTATTGTTGAAGAAGCTACAGCAGACCCTACTAAAGATGAGGTTCCTGTTAACCAAAATAACCAGAATGCACAATGGTTAAGGAATTACCCTGCTGAACAAGTTATTGGCAATGTACATCAAGGTGTAAGGACTAGAAGACAATTGGAAGCTATGTTTACTTGTTTTCTATCTCAAATGGAACCTAAAGTTGTTGAAGAAGCTATTTCATATCCAGATTGGATAATAGCTATGCAAGAAGAATTGAATGAATTTGAAAGAAATCAAGTTTGGACACTAGTTGAAAGGCCAAGCCATGCAAATATCATTGGTACTAAGTGGGTATACAAAAATAAACTTGATGAATCTGGTACCATTGTGAGGAATAAGGCCAGACTAGTTGCAAAAGGCTATTCTCAAGCAGAATGAATAGATTTTGATGAAACTTATGCACCTGTTGCAAGATTGGAAGCTATCAGATTATTCTTGGCACATGCTGCATATAAGAACTTCAAAGTATATCAAATGGATGTCAAAAGTGCATTTCTGAATGGCATTCTAGAGGAGGAAGTGTATGTACAGCAACCTCCTGGATTTGAAGTTAAAGATCAAGAAGATAAAGTGTATAGACTCAACAAAGCACTTTATGGATTGACACAAGCACCAAGAGCATGGTATGAGACTCTATCTCAATTCTTAGTGGACAATGGTTTTACAAAAGGCACCATTGACAAGACACTTTTCAGAATCAGTGAAGGGAACAGCACCCTGCTGGTACAGATTTATGTGGATGACATTATATATCTGAAAATGATTTACTTTGTGAAAAGTTTGCAAATCTAATGAAAAGTAAATTCCAAATGAGTATGATGGGAGAGATGAACTACTTTTTGGGATTGCAAGTTAAACAGATGAAGGATGGAATCTTCATTCATCAAACCAAGTATACCAAGGAGTTGCTGAAGAAGTTTGGTATGGAAAACAGCACTAAGATATCAACTCCAATGAGTACAAACATCAGATTGGATGAAGATAAAGAAGGCAAAGATGTTGATCAGACTTTATACAGAAGGATGATAGGCGATCGCTTGTACCTTCGCCGACGGACTCGATATAGCCTTTCTTGTAGGTGTTTATGCAAGATTTCAATCTAAACCTAAAGAAAGTCACTTAGGTGCAGTCAAGAGAGTTCTCAAGTACCTAAAGCAGACTTTGGGAGTAGGGACATGGTATTCCAAGGATGGAAGCTTCAAAGTTATATCCTACTCAGATTCTGATTATGCTGGATGCAAAATTGATAGAAAAAGCACTACAGGAACTTGTCAGTTAATGGGAAGCAGACTGGTCTCCTGGTTCGGCAAGAAACGAGAATTCAATATCAACTTCCACTTCTTTGAAGTGAATATATAGGCTGCTTTGGAAGTTGTTGTGCACAAGTACTATGGCTAAGACAACGAGTTAAGGGATTATGGAATTGAAGAAAAGGAAATTCCAATCATGTGTGATAACACAAGTGCAATTGCAATCACGAGAAAATCTGTTTTGCACTCAAGAACCAAGCACATTGATGTGAGACATCATTTTATAAGAGATCATGTTGAAAAGAAAAATGTGGTGGTTCTATATATCCCCCTCTTGAAAAATCAACTTGCTTTGATATTTTCACTAAACCACTTGATAGTGAAAGATTTGCCAAATTAAGGACCGAACTTGGAATTACAAAAGTTGGTGATAATCAGCAATGTACTGGAATTCACCAAGGGGATTAGTCTTTGCTATGTTGGGTGAGCTCACTTAGCAGATTAGTCATTGGTATCAACAATTCCATGTACTTATGTTTGGACAATTGAGCAAATGAGGTTGCCAAGGGGATTGGTCTTTGTCATGTTGGGTGAGCTCACTTGACAGATCAATCATTGGTATTAAACTTCATCTTGTATTATCAATTGAACAAAACAAGAAGAAATCAAGGATCAGCAGAGTCACCTTGTCGCCGAGCTGCGAAGCACCTTTATCGATGAGCCGGCGAGCCAACCTTTGAAGGCAACCCCTTTGAATGGAACGTTACACAGTCAAACTTTACTAAAGTCAAAAAGCAGTTTGGCGGGATATTTATCCTACCCTTTATTACCATAGTTACCACGATCCAACGGTTACAAACGTTATGGAGGAGTTATGGGCCACGTGTCAAACAAAGCATTTACTCGGATTAATTGTGGTTAACATCAATGTACGTGCCGACGAGTTACAACTACCGTCTGTCCATATATACGGACTTACTCTCGTGATTTTCACTACTTGCAAAATCTGCTATACTTCTTCTGTATTTACCTTTGTGTGAACACGGATTTACAATCCATCTTCTTCATCTCATTTTTCTCATAACAATGGCGAGAAAAGGTTGATGTCAGATTGAATCAAGCCAAAGTGTTAGAGGTTTTGTTGTTGATGCAAACGAACGAGAATTGGCCATCAACATTGGTCGAAGAATAAGGAGGTTTGCGGGCTTGGAAAACAAACTCAATATCAGATTGGAAACAATATCATACACAAATGTTATTGATTTCTGGAAGAACATGGTTGTAGAAGAAGGGACTGAAGCATTCAAGCCGACTGTGAATGCTAAGGAGATAGAAATTTCCCCTAGTCTACTGAGGGAAATGTTTGGATTTGAGGAAGTAGTGGATGGTCCAGTAAATCCTGAAGCAATGGGACTATCCAAGATGGCTTTTGTTGATCAAATCAAGACAAATACAGCCACCAAATCCACTCCAGACATCAATTGCAGACATATTGGAAATGAGTACAGTCTGCTGAGCAAGCTCATTGCAAAGAACATACTTGGACTGGTTGGCAGTATGGACACTCTATCAGGACCCAAGATAGAGTTGATGATGATTATCTGCAGGAGCATGAGATTTGATTGGGCTAGTTACTTCATCCATTATATGAAGAAGGTAGCCAAGGAAGAAAAAGAGGGGAAAAGGAAATCCAAGGCCTTGCCCTTAGGATTAATGGTTCAGACCCTGCTGAATCATTTGGAGGTTCCTAATCTTGAACCTGAGAAGATTAATCAGTCTAGATACAAGAAGGAAATTGATTATGCTATTCCTGGTCTAGATGATGATGAAGAGGTTGCGACCTGCCGCGATGATGAAAGTAATGGAGATGATGGTGATCTTTGGTGGTGAGCGGAGTCCGGCAAACTAAGAAGAAATCTGCTAAATCTCTTTGCACCAAAGAAGACCGGTGAGAAAAGAAAGGTTTGTAGATACAAGGAAGATCACCGAGATCTTAAAGCCTAAGAAGAAAAAGAAGCAAACGGCACGGGTTGAGTCTGCGAGGTCCGGCGAGAATCGAAGGTGCGACCCTGCTTTGTTCTTTGCAAGAAGAACTGTTGTTGAGATTACGAGGGAACAACGAGAAGGAAGCTAGTAGAAAGAGGAAGTCTACTAGAACTGAAGATGATGAACCTCTTTCCAAGAGAAGAAAAGAAATTATCCACAAAAAGAAACATGGAAAGGGGAAAGAATTGAAAGAATTGGAAGCACAAAGAATCCAAGAAGAAGCATCAGTAGAAGAAGAAGAAGAGGCTATTGAGGCTGAGCCCTTGACTATCATCCAGCCTGTGGAAATTGCGACTCCTCACCGAAGAGGTTGTCAAGTCTGCGAAGTTTGCACGGAGTTGTTGTTGAGCAATACTGTTGGAGATATACGGCGATCTGCGACCCCGAGCCTGTTTGTAGTATCTGCGAAGACCCATGCAAACCACTAAACCCGAACTCTTGTGGTAGTTGAAGAATTGGTTGAAGACCCTGCAATTGTTGCAAGAACTCAGGGGGAAGAGCAGTCTGCTGCTAACCCTGCTGATGAGCATGTAAGTCAGGGGGAACCAAGTGTTGTACATATGGAAGTAGTAGGTACAAACTTACCACCTCAGCAACCTACTAACTTTCAAACATCTGTTGAAGAAACTATGAACCTACTTGTTGGAACCTTTGGAGGACAACAAGGCTCTAAAGCTGCTCCCAGAAGATCTTTCATGCCCTTTGAAAGGCATGTGAAAGAAAGGAAGAAAACAGAAGAGTATGTAGATCCCAAACTTGACAAGTTGCGACTATTTCCAATGGAAGTTTGGTTTCTACAAAAGACAAAAGCCAATTTCTTGAACCTATGACGAGACTTTGAAGAATGGGCTTTTAACAATTTGGGAGTAGAGAATTTGTTGGACCTAGTTGATACCACTCTGCGCAATCCCAGTTGATGGACTTATTTGATGAACAACGAGAGAGAGGAGGGTATCAAGTTTAGGGATCCAAGAGAGGACAATGATGATTCATCCTCATCATCGATTCCGGAGGTGATTTTCCTTCGGACCGGGAGGAACCGGTGGGACCGCAATCATAATAGAACCACCGCACAACGGTCACGATGCGGTAAGTCCGCGAGGGCCGGCGGTGGAGAGATGGATGAGGATCTACGGGATCTCACCATGGATGATCTGGAGGCATTGATCAATGAAGGACTTAATCTAAGTCTTTGGTAGGCTAGGCGATGAATCTGTTACATTCCATGTTGTTGAGCCTACGCACATGCTGAAGCTGAACAGAGTGAGGATTTGGATGGAGAGAAGGTTACTGATTATAGTGAACCTAGTGCCAGCTCAGAAGGATCTATTGAATATCAAGATGGATTTGACTTTGAGGGCATTCTTACCAAAACCGCCATTATCCTAAACAAAATTGGTCATGTTGAAGGATTCCAAGTGGATAATGAGGCCATATTTAATCCACAAAGAGCTGTAGAGGAGGTACAGTTTGCTGAGTTACAAACAACACATGGACACAGGTTGGAACAGGAGGTACAGGCTGCTGAGTCTCAAACAGCACCTGGACAAAGGTTGGAACCTATTTTGGGTATGGAGGATACCCCTGTTCTTTGAAGAGGCTCTTTGTAGTGGAGCCTACTTGGAGACAAGACCACCGAAGGGAAAGATGGTCGGCGGACCGCACGTTAATATGGATGAGCGAGTTTCTTGGACTATGACTTTAGTGATGAGGAGTTCCAAATGCCTGAAGAAGAAAATATTTATGTTGATCCCCCACAGGCATTTGTTCCTATTTTTGAAGAACCAGCTCTTGATCCTATCTTGGAAGACTATCAAGGACCTAATCCTGCTGGATTGGATAGGAGTTGGGCATTGGTTGTGAGCAATCAGAGGCCACAATACAATGTTGAGGAGCCTGTTGATGAGGCTACTGGAGGAAGAATGACTGGTGAGATACCAGTAGAAGTTTTGAATGAGTTAAGGATTTGTGAGGCATGATATGCAACGATTAAGAACTCAAGCTTGGATAGACAGGAAGAAAGATTTGAAGAAGCGATGAAAATGGTGAATGAAAACGGACAATCATCGGTACGGTTGCTTCAAACTTCACATCTACTCAAAATGTTGTGAATGATCGATACTAGATGTGAGGGGAATCAAGGTTCGAAATACGCAAAGAGAAGTTTCGAAAGACCAACTTATATCCATTCATCGAAACTTGACAAGCTTCTTCGAAACACCTAAGCCTCTTGAGGCCGCTTGGAACATCTCAACTCTTGGATTGGATCCTAAAGTCACCGAGAGGATCAATCTACTGGAACAAACTTTGCAATCCAGGATTACCGTAGTTGACACAAGAAATGAAATTATGGAAGGGCAACTGAATAATCTGGTTATCTCACAGGAGAGTGTTCATGGCCTAATGTCCCGGTTTGTTGATGATGTCACTAAGGGGGAAGAGGGCCAAACAGCTGCAGCAAAAGAGGCTGCAAGACTCTTTGCAAAGAAAAGATGGGAGGATGAGACTAATGCTTACAAACAACCTGCACCTGGCAGAGTTCAACTTACTGATGATCTCCTCAAACAATACAAGAAAGAATACTATAACAGAAGGAAACCTTATCATGACAAGGGATATCATGAAGGTCTAAACTCTTTCTTGGGATTGAAATTTTGGAAAGAAAGAGTCAAAGCCTTAAGGGCAACTTACAGAGGTGGAAGAGGTGGAAGAGGTGGAAGAAGTGGCAGAGGTTATAGGAACTTGCCTATCACAAAAGCAAAGGACTCACTTGATGAATTCAAGGAACTTTACATGAAGTTTGGATTCAGAGTGAATCAGATTAATCTTCTCCTGCCTGAAGCATGGAAATGGTGGAAAGAGGTCAATCCCTACATTGATTTTACACTGATTGAAAATGAATGGATGAGGGATATGATAGAAGAAATCAGGGCCTATCAAGAACAAGTGGAGAAGGCCAGACAAGAAAGAGAAAGAAGATAGTAGATCAGCATACTTTAACTGCATTATGTTTTTGCTGATTCTAGACTGTACTATCTTTGAAAAAATGTTTATAATGAAAGATGACTATATTTGTTCTGTTTTTGTTTTTATCTTTTTGCTTTGCTGTTAGGTGAGGGTAGTGGCATCATCACCAAAAAGGGGGAAATTGTTGGACTTATTTCTATGTTTTGATGATGAGTGCCAGACTAGCTGTTATAGTGCAAAGGCAAAAAGATGTCTAGATCAAATGTATAGGTTTATTAGAGTTTGATTTATGAATAGGTTTGATCAAACAAGCAACGTAAAGGCTGCGATCTATATCGACGGACTGATTCATATCGATAGGGTAGATAGGTCGGTAGACTAGTACGGAACCTGCTTGAAGGCCGAAGGTGAGGGTTCAAACTCGATTCTGAGAAGGCTAAGGGATCAAACTTAGTAATTTAATTCAAGGATATGGAATCAGAATTTAGGCAAGTCTGTGATGACCTAAACTGATTACATATACCTTGTGAAGAAGGTCTAAGTTCCACAAGTTGAATGATGTTTGGAACTTGGTTATAATTAAAAAGGTGTAATCTAACTTCACGAATAAAATTTAGATAAAAGAAATCAGCTGCATTGTATTTTATACACAGCAAATTGCAGTTCAGCAGACTGATAGGTATCTCAGCAGACTGATGAACCTGCTGATAATATACCTCGGTTAATTCAAGATTATATTGGAAGATTACATGGATAAGGACGCCAACTACCTCGACTTATCAAAGAAATCAAAGGCTGAGATTAAAAGAACGTTGGGATGATTCGAGATCTTTATCCAATGGTTATAAGTCAAAGGGTGGACGGACGCTTGTCAAAAAGGAATTCGACGGTGTCGGTCCTATGAATAGTGACAGAATGCAAATCAGATGGGACAAAAACAAGGAATGGTTAAATTTGAATTTCAAATACAAGTCACATGCATTCTTGCCTATAAATAGAGGACTTTCAACTCAGAAACAAGATGATGAAAACTAATAGACTTTGAAGAGACATTCGAGTGAAAAACACCTGTTGAACTTTGCGAACTTAAAGCTGCGATCCGAGAGAAATTCTTCAAGTGTATTACGCATTCAAGCTACATCAAGTATACACACTTGAAGCACCTGCAAGCTTGATTACATCATCCTAATCAAGCTGCTTTGCTGCACCCGAATCATTTATTTGATTCAATCTTTATTTTATAAAGAACCTGCCGAAGACGAGTGAAGCACGGTTGTGTGAAAGAGCTGTTGTTTGTGGTGAGTGGTGAAGAGGCAATCCTACCCTTCAAGGACCGAGTGAAAGACTCGGGAGCGAGCAATCCTACTGTTCCCGAGTTTTCGGTTTGTGAAGCCATAGTTATTGGTGAAGGACAAGCAACCTTAGGAATCTTTGTAAAAGCTACATCAAAGATCTCTAGTGAAATTCCTCCAACATCACGGGAGAAGAGTGGACGACGGGATTACACCACCGGAACCACTATAAAATGCGCCTACTTACTTTCGGCATTTACATTACGCACTTAGTTTATTTTACACATCAACCTACCGAATCTAGCAGCGAAATCACACACTTGCACTACGAGTATCTAATACTTAGTATCATATTTAACAACAAGTATTAAGGCTTAATTTTGATATAATTCCATTTGCACAAATTCGGCAAACTCAAGCGTCGTAGACTACGTTTATCGCGGGCTGCGAGGTATCGACGGACTGCGAAGTATCGACGGACCGCTGGCGAAGTTGCGAAATTTGTTAACTCCAAAAGTTTTAAGTGTTAAGTTTATTCACCCCCCCCCCTCTAAACTTAACCAAAGCCTTTTCAAGGGACCAACAATAAACCCTTTGGAACAAACTATTTAAGGCTGGATTACTATAGTTGACACAAGAACAAAAATCATGGACGGACAACTGAACAATTTGGTCAACACACAGGAGAGTGTTCTGGGCCTGCTGAACCATTTTATTGATATGTGTCAATAAGTGGGAAGAAGTTCAGACAACAGAAGCAAAAGAGGCAGCAAGGATCTATAACAAGAAGAGATTTGAAAATGAAATCAATGAATTTAGAGCACATGCACCTGGAAGGATACAGGAGACAGGTGACTTGCTGAAGGAGTTCAAGAAGCTTTACTATGGACGAAAGAGATCTTATAATGATTTGACTTTTCAGGAGGGTCTAAACTCCTTTCTTGGACATAAATTCTGGTAAGTAAGGATTAAATTCTTGAGATCCACAAGAAGAGGAGGTCATAGTGGAAGAGGAGGAAGAGGTCAAACGGCTGAACAAAGATTGGGAAATTGGATGGCAATGGATTCTCTAGATGAATTCACACATTTTTACTTGGGATATGGCTTTAATGTTCATAATCTAAGGTTGGCTCTACCTGAAGCTTGGAAATGGTGGAAAATGGTACATACCTGGATTGATTTCTCCCCTGTGGAAAATCAATGGATGCTAGACTTGGTGAAGGAGATCAGGGAGTATCAAGAAAAGAGAGACCAAGACAGAGATTGAAACAAGATCAGCAGACTCCTACTTATGCTGTTTACTTTTATGTTGATCCTAGCTGTAATAACTTTGAACAAATTTTGAACACCAATGATATAAATGAAGTTGTTCTATTTTGGTGTTTTTATCTTTTTGCTTTGTTGTAAGAAGGGTATTGGCATCATCAATAAAAAGGGGGAAATTTTTGGACATATTTTAGTTTTAATGATGAGTACCATACTAGCTGTTATAGAGCAAAGGCAAAAAGAATTCTAGATTAAATGTATAGGGTTACTAGAGTTTGATCATTGTATAGGTTTAATCAAACAAGGACTGTAAAGAGGTCATCTGACTTGATCAGCAGACCTATCTAGGTTAGTAGAGTGTCTAGGAACCTGCTGATGGATGAAGGCTGAGGGTTCAAACTAATTTATGAAGGCTAAGGGATCAAACTTAGTACTTAAAGTCAAGGATATTAGATCAGAATTTAGGGAAGTCTGTGATGACCTAAACTGATCACATATACCTTGTGTAGAAGGTCTAAGTTCCATAAAAGTTAAGTGGTGATTGGAACTTGGTTATGGTTAAAATGGTGTACTCTAACTTCATAATAAAAAGTTAGATGAGAAGCAGCCAGCTGAAGTGTTTGTAAAACACAGCAGACTAAAAGTCTGTTGACATACATGCACATCAGCAGACCTATGCAACAGGTCTCTGCTAAATGCAAAAGACGATTTAATCCAAGTTTTTCGGAAAGATTAAATGGATAAGGATGAAATACAAGCCTTGGATTAATCAATAAATCAATGGTCAAGATGGAAAGAACGTTATAAAAAGTCAGAGCTATATCCAATGAAAAAGTCAATGGATAGACAGACTGGACTGTCAAAAGTAACACTGAGAGTGTCAGTACGATGCAGCAGAGGTAAAAGTTAGTCCAGACAAAGACAATTCTGAAACGGCTATATTTGAATTTCAAATTCAAGTCACAGGATTCACACCTATAAATAGAGGACTCATGATTCAGATTAAAATGCAGAGAAAATGAAAAAGTGATGAAAAAGAATTACTAAGGCAAGAAACTAAGATTTTGAGCAAGAAATTTATCAAGTAATCGTACCCTGTTGAGCATCACTGAGCTATCAATTTGCTAATCAAGATTTTCTTCACGTGTCTTCTACAATCAAGTTACATCTATTATACACACTTGAAGACTACAAATTGCTGATCTTATCATCATGATCAGAAGCGTGCTGAAAGCTAAATCACTTTCTTGATTCAACCTTCTTTTTCAAAAAGTTTGCTGAAGACAGAGAAGCACTTTTGGAGTGTCAAGAACTATTTTTTGTGGTGGAGCTGGTGAAGAGGCAATCCTACCTTTCAAGGTCCAGTGGAATACTTTGAAGCAGCAATCCTACCTGTTTCTAGTGTCCAATTTGTGAAGCCATAGTCATTGGTCAAGGACAAACAGTTTAGGGATTTTTGTAACAGCAACCTCAAGAATCTCTAGTGAATTTCCTCCAACATCACAGGAGAAGAGTGGACTGACAGGATTACACCACCTGGAACCACTACATATCTTTCCTACTTTACTGCATTTACATTCTGCAATTTGTTTTATTTGCATGCTTATCACATCAACCTGCTGTAGCTACTGAATAACACTGCTTGCACTATTGAGTATCCCATACTTAGTATCATATTTGAAACAACAAGTAACAAGGCTTAATTTGATAAATTCCACTGCAACAAATTCAAAGTTTCAATAGTCAGCAGACTATTGACCCTACTGAGTTTGTCAACTCCAAAAAGTTTTAAGTGTTAAGTTTATTCAACCCCCCCCCCCCCCCTTCTAAACATAACCAAAGCCTTTTCAAGGGACCAACAGCTATATTCTCCAAGATATTTATCGGTGGATTAACTTAGCTGGTCACTAGGCTAGTGCAGTGCCTTCTTTACTGAGCTGTTGCATAAAACTGTTCCTAACAATCTGTGAAGTTAACTTCGTTGGGTACCATTGCCTTACCTGCCAAGTGAGCGCACCTGAAATGACAAAGGTTTCGTCAGCTGGTGAAGTCACTTAGCTGATTACTCCAATTAGCTGCTCCTTATAACTTAATCAATTTCAATCATTCCCAACTCAGTTCTCAACTTGCAGAATCTTTCATGAATGAGTGGCTTTGTGAAAATGTTAGCCAATTGATCTTCAGTTGGTATGTATCTTAGAATAACATCTCCTTTTCCATATGATCTCTGATAAAGTGATGTCTCACATCAATATGCTTTGTTATTGAATGTAATACCGGATTTTCAGTAATAGATATTGCACTTGTGTTATCACACATAATTGGAATTGTCTTCTCCTCCATTCCATAGTCCCTTAGTTGTTGTCTGATCTATAATACTTGTGCACAGCAGCGACTACCTGCTGCTATATATTCTGCTTCAGCTGTTGATATGGATATAGAGTTTTGCTTTTTGCTAAACCATGATACTAGTCTACTGCCTAGCATTTGACAAGTTCCAGATGTTCTTTTTCTATCAATCTTGCATCCAGCATAGTCTAAGTCTGAATATGATATCAACTTGAATCTTCAATCTTTTGGATACCAAATTCCTACATTGATAGTGTTCTTCAGTTATTTGATTATCCTTTTAGCTGCTAGTAAGTGAGATTCCTTAGGTTGAGCTTGAAATCTTGCACATACTCCTACTGTAAATGCTATATCAGGTCTGCTTGCAATCAGGTAAAGTACAAATCCAATAATTCCTCAATATAACTTTTGATCAACATCTTTTCCAGTTTCATCTTTCCTAGGAATGACTCTTGCACACATTGGTGTATCTGCTATGCCACTTGTATCCATACCATATTTGTATATCAAGTCTTTTGTATACTTGGCTTGATTGATAAAGATGCCATCCTTCATTTGTTTCACTTGTAAACCAAGAAAGTAATTGAGCTCTCCCATCATGCTCATTTGAAATTTGCTCTTCATCATATTTTCAAATTTCTCACACAGCTTCTCATCTTCTGATCCAAAGATGATGTCATCAACATAGATATGAACTAACAATGTGCTTGTACCTTCTTCTAGCTTGAAGAGAGTCTTGTCAATGGTTCCTTTGTTGAATCCATTATTGATTAAAAATTGAGACAGTGTCTCATACCAGGCTCTGGGTGCCTATTTGAGTCCATATAGTGCCTTTTTGAGCTTGTACACTTTATCTTCTTTCCCTTAGAGTTGGAAACCAGGGGGTTGCTCCACATATACTTCTTCTTCCAAATGTCCATTCAGAAAATCACTCTTGACATCCATTTGATAAACTTTGAAGTCTTTATATGCTACAAAAGCTATAAAGAGTCTGATTGCTTCCAATCTTACTACTGGTGCAAAGGTTTCATCATAAGCTATTCCTTCCTTGAGAGTAGCCTTTTGTAGCTAGCCTTGATTTGTTTCTGAAAATTGTTCATTGTTCATCCATCTTGTTTCTAAATACCCATTTTGTTCCAATGATGTTGGCCATGTCTAGTCTGTCAACAAGTTCTCAAACTTCATTTCTCTCAAATTCATTGAGCTCTTCTTGCATGGTTGTAATCCAATCAGCATCTTGAATTGCATCATCTATTGTTTTGGGTTCCACCAGTGATAGAAAACAAGTTAGCATTCTTTCTAGTTGTCTTCTAGTTCTAACTCCTGTATGAATATCTTCAATGACTTGTTCCTCAGGATGATCTCTCAGCCAGTTCAGGTCAGGTTGAAGTTGCTCTTCATTTGGTTCTTCCACCACTTCAGTTTGTGCAACAACTTCATGATATTGTGTTGTATTGACTGGTGCATCATCTTCATTGCCAAAGGTGTGATCCAAGATTGTAGCTGGGATTGTAGTATTCATATAGATTTGTCCTTGTACAGCTTCTTCTTCAAGATCTTGTAGACTCTCAACATTTGTGTTTGGTTCATCAAAAACTACATGAATTGACTCTTCAATCACCAAGGTTCTTTTGTTGAGTACTCTGAAGGCTTTGCTTGTGTCTAAGTATCCCATAAAGATTGCTTCATCAGCTTTTTTATCGAAAGTATGTAACTGGTTGTTCAAAACAAAACATTTAGATCCAAACATATGCAAATGTGAAATGTTAAGTTTTCTTTCATTCCAAATTTCATATGGTATTTTTCCATGATGTTTGTTGATGATTGATCTATTTTGAGTGTAGCATGTTGTATTTCGATTCAGCCCAAAATCTCTTTGGTAAGCATGCTTCTGCAATCATTGTTCTGATTGCTTTTTTGAGTTTTCTGCTTCTTCTTTCTGCTACACCATTTTGTTGTGGAGTGCCTGCTGCTGATAGTTGATGTAGTACTACATTCTCATCACAATAAGATCTGATCACTCTATTTAGGAACTCGGTACCTCTACCTGATCCGATCTTGATGATCTTCATCTCTTTCTCAATCTGTATCCTCCTCAACAAATCTTGTAGCTTTTTGAGTGTCTCATTTTTCTTGTTCATGAATATGGTCCAAGTGAATTTGGAAAAGTCATCCACCACCACTATAGTGTACTTCTTTCCACTTACACTCACTGGTGTGCTGGTCCAAAAAGATCCTAATCGTATGTAAGTCACTAATGTCGATATTACTAGCAAGAAAACTAGGTACATCACAGTATAGTAAATACGAGTCAAGGTCGATCCATAGAGACAATGCAACTTATACATATAAATGATTCTAACCTAATTAAGAAGAAACATATAGGCGGTCATTGACCAACAATAACGTGAAATAAAATAAACATGGTATACATATCCCTCTCCTCATCGATCTGCTAACTTGGATTAGTTAATCGTTATCATTACTTCCCCACATAATTTCCTTAGATTAATCGTGAGCTTTTAATGATTATTGTTATATTTATCAACTACGGGTGCAATTCCTACTCCTATCTACTCCGACAATGGTAGTAGATAGTCTATACGCAAGCTACCCTCCTTAATGGGTCCATAATAGCCAATACGCATAAAGAACTACAACTGCCGATATTGAGCATTACCTCACACCGCTAACCCGCCTAGAAAGCGGTTGACATTGACCAGCACATTCCTAGGGTCCATCAAGACTATGTCCTAATTAACACTTCACTTGCGGTCCTTCATGTTAATTTACGAATTATGAATACTAGATTGGCCAGACCTATTACTCGTTTTAATTATTACTGCCGATCAACGTAGCTGTAGTGAATCCCAGTTTAGGTTTTCTAAAATATGCCACGGTAAACCGGTATAGACCGCCGGTTTACCGGGGGCAGCTTTTCCAAATTTATGGATCTATATTGTTCCGTACAATTAAAATAAGTAAATTACGGGGTTGTTAAACATGCAGATTAACTAAAACACATAAATACAAACAGTTTTACCATATTGAAGACAAAAAGGAACATTCAAAGCTTCATACCTTCAACAATGGAGATCTAGCTCAATCTACTCAAGCTAGAGATGATGGAAGAAGGGAGGAAACTAAAAACAACTCTCCAAAGCTCAAGAAAACTTTATTGCATAATAAAGATTGTAATGTAATTAAAGGAATGATTATGAACTACAAAACTTATACAATAATCTGTAATTGCGGCCTTATATAGATACAATGACCGACTTACGACTCTCTAAAACCCTAACCGACTTAGACAATACGGCAGAATCAATTTCGTGTTCTTTAAGACGCCGGTTTACCGGGCCTAACCCTCGGGTTACCGGGCCTTTTATTCTTCTCTTTCTTCAGCAGTCTTATTCTTGGACTTCAATCACTTGGGCCAATGTACTTCTTTTGGTCCATATCCGTTCTCCAATGCTCCAGATTCGGTACATCCTATAAAACACGCAAAACGAGACAAAATAGTACCAAAACATCGGGAAACTAGCATAGATGCAGAATTACGATCCTGGAAACACTCACATAGCATTTGACACATATTCTAAGCAATAACGAGCCTATCTATCCTCTCTTGAGCAGAATTTGGGGTGAATATAGGTATAATTATTGATACCATTTAGAGCTTCATCAACTACCCCCCACTTAGCTTTTGATCGTCTCGAGCAAAAAGGTGAAAAGAAAACAACACTCTAATCAATGTACAAGTTAATTAAAAACAACTATGCCTCACTAAGCCAAGATCAAGATCATGCCACTCGTATCCATCAGTAACATATTAAACACTATTCAAGTTATGAGCCAATGTGTGTGTGCAATAACTTTCACAACTGCTTAGAAATGCAGACAATTTCACATTACATCAACCCGTAGTCGAACTAACCAGTCTCGAACATGTATTTGTTAATTAATTGAGCTGGCAAGGTGGATCAAGAACCGAGCATATATTACTCTTAGGCTCGCGTTTATCCGTCTATGCAAAAGTCGTGCGTCTTACGCTCCATCGACTAAGATATTATCAAAGAGATTATAAATGTATATATTTCAATGCACTTCTCTTTCTTGGCGGGTAAACTCTCATTGATTTAACTATCCTCATGGCCCCACTCATGATAAACTACCGAATCCAAAATTCCATTGCCTTTCTAAGTGTAAGTTAAACATGATTCGTGATAAAGCCAGGGTCAACTCTAGTTAAAGCAATATGCTATCAACTACATACCAAGGGAAGTGAGTTATACGTGCTTAAAACTGTGGCTCATAACAGAATATGCGCTTAATACACCACTACTTCGAAGTGGACACTTTCTCTTACTCGTGCAAAGTAAAACAAAGATGAAGTCAATTAACTCGAAAAGATCAAAGATATCATAATTTTTTTCTAAATTCTGTCAAAAGGAATCAAAGTATAAGTGGTGAATCGTGCATCAAAGAGAATCAAGACAATCACGCAATTCATGGAATATGATGCTAAGAAACTAAGTGACATTCTCTCCCCCCCCCCCCCTACTTAATCGAAACATTAACCCCAATGTGTGGGATGAGAAATGAAAAATGAAAAGGAACTTAGCTTCGGTTAAGGGCGGAACCAAAGAAGAATCGGATCGTCATACAAATCATCGGGCTCATGTAAGTAGTCCATGAAGAATCTGCGCTAAGTAACTCAAAAAAAAACAAGAAGAATAGCGGTGACAAGAAACTGTTATAACAAAAATGCGGCAGTAAAAGAGAAAAGAAATAACTCCAAACAATTTAAGCCGACAAAATCATTATATTAAAATTATTCTGCTACATCAACTAAGTAGGAAAATAAAAATAAAATAAAAACAAGAAAAATGGAAAACAACAACAGAAAGAAATAAAAGCTAGTCCTCATCAGAATCACCCTCCCAGTCGTCTCTAGGCTCAAAACCAGGAGGTGGTGCAGAACTTGAGGCGGCGGTGGCTAAAGAGGATGCTCTATGACCAGGGGCAGTCCTAGGTGGCGGGGTAGCAGGCGTAACTCCGAAGAAGTCAATAATCATTTCCATCTTGCTATATAGACTCGCAATCTCTCGCGAGTGCTCCTCAAGCAAAGCTCTCTGAGTCCTCGGTGCACCATGCACCGGAGTACGCTCCCTCTCTGCTCTAACCCATCTCTGAACTCTTAAAAATGACTGTGAATAGAGCTGTGGCTCGGGATCTTCCCAATCATCACTGAAGAGCATATTCACCTCGTCCTCCAAAGCAAACATATCAATCATCGGCCCGTATGGCAACAGCTCACACACAGAAGCGGTAGCGAGCTCGTGAATACGGCTATGCAAACATATCAATCATCGGCCCGTATGCACCCGTCTCTAAATAAAACATCAACTCTACCCTTGAAGGGGTGACAGTGACCGTGTGCTTCGTCGGAAGAAGGCGTGCACAGACAAATCGGTTGACCATCTTCCGGTCCCAAGATAGCTCATTCTCTAGGAAGATGGTGGGGGCTCCAGCAGGATTGCGCTTCCACTGCACCCCTAAGAACTCAGCAACCATATCCATCCTCTCGAGATCGGCAATGTTGCTCGAGGATCTGTACTCATCCGGGCCCACCGGTGGATTTCTAACCCCAAAATGAGCGTTGATCATCTCGATAGAGAAATCAACCTTACCACCGTGAACCATACCAAATGTGGCTCCGGGGTTATGCGAAACGTATGCATAGAATTCCCTTACCACCGTGGCATTGAACCTTGCCGGTGCCTCAGCCATATCCAATAAATCTTGTGTTTGTAGGGCTTCCGGCAATATCGACCCGTAGTCGTCCAAATCTACCCCTCGTTCTTGAGCCACTGGCCTTGCGTTCCAATGGCCTCAGAACGACTCATAAATAGAAAATGAATGGAACTACGCAACCCCGTCTATCAACGGATTGGCATCTCCATACACTGTCTGATATCCACTACGATGAATTGCTGACTGTTGGCGCTTAGGACCCATCCTGAATGAGTACAGAACCTGAAATAGAAGTTGTTTCTGGAAAACAAACCTTGGTAAACCGGAGATAGGGTTCGGTTTACCGGACTGAATTTTTCTAGATTTCTTCTGGGGATAATCTCCTGATGATGAAAGATGAAGAGTTTTGGGCACTTCACCGTTACCGCAGCACCATAGAACAACAACAGGGTTGGAAAGTGGGTGTTTAGGGTTTGGAAAATGGAACGAAATGGTTTGGTTATGGTTGTGATTTGGTGGTGATAGTGATGGTGATGGTGGCCGAAATATATGAAGAAGGAAGAAATGGGAGAAGTTTGGTGAATGAAAGAGATGGAAATGATAAGAATGATGATATTGGTGATGACGGGATGGTTTAAATAGGAAGAATGGAGTGAATGTGGATGGTTTTAGTGGGATTGTGGGTAGAGAAGTTATTAGGGTGGGGGATTTGAGGAAATGGTTCATGGGATTGAGGTGGAGTTATGGTGGAGTGTGGGAAAGGATGAAAAATTTGAAAAGAGGGGAAAATGGTTCGGTTTCTGCTGACTGACCGTATCTGGTGCAACGTGTGTCCACTACATGTCTCTAAAAATATAGCTTTATGAACTGACGTTCAGAAATCTGAAAAACCAACCTCGGTAACCCGGAGGTTACCCTCGAGATACCGGGGGTATCTTTTCCCTAGATTTTTTATCTGCCTTTGTTGCACTTCTTACTCAACCTTTCTGCTCAATTCTGACCTCAAATTGACTACCCTGTTATTCTTCAATTGTTATTTCCGACTCAAAACCTAACCTACTTCACTAGAATCCGCAACGAGGTAAAAAAACCTTTCCACAACCATTCGGTTTCAAGCCTACGTTTGTGGTAGGATGAAAAAAAGCTCGTCCCTTCATCTGGTTACTTTTATTCAATCCTAAACTACCTAAGGGTTTGAAGAAATAGTTCTGAGTTTATAGTCGCCAGCTCGACATTCTTTAGATCATCGATCAATCAAGGGTTGGAGCTTTAACTTGCCAAACTTTTGCTCCAGAGTTTGCACTTTTAAAGAACCTTTTTGAGCTCTCTTCCTATCACGCCTCTCTCTTTTAGCCTGCGTGCTAGGTCTGTCTCTGCGTCGAGATTTAGAATTTAAACTCAAGGACTCCACGTTTTCCACTTTTAACTCAACTCGTTCACTACGCAACACGGAAGAACTAGCTTCTGTGAGCATCTTGTCGTGGTCCTTATCTTCTTTCTCTCTCAGCATTACTCTCATAAACTCCTGCTCAACGGTTTCTATTACAACCTCTCTATGTTTATGCCCTTCGATTTCCAAGATCTCCACCTTCCCTGAAGCATACATCATCTTACAACTCTCCGGTCGGTTTTCTAGGGGTTCTAGGATCTTAAAAGATATAGCATCATTATTCATCCTTCGAGTGATCTACCCCTTATCAAAATCCATAACCGCCTTACTCATCGCTAAGAAAGGTCTTTCTAAGAGAACTAGGGCACTCGGGTCCTTAGGTACATCTGTTACCGTAAAATCAATAGGATACGTGAACCCTCATGCCTTAATGGTACACTTTCTAAGCAGACCAACAGGCATATCTCTGGTTCTATCTATGAAGGTCATGGTCCTGGTTTGATTCATTACGACCGGAAGTTTGATCTTTTGACAGAGGGAAAAAGGTAGAATATTGCAACTCGAACCAGAGTCGCAGAGACCTAATCCTACGGATATTCCATTAACAGAAATTGGGAGTCTGAACCGAAGGATGTAGTTTCTTTGCACATCGGATGGATCACGATTTACAAATTACAATACATAATCAAAGGATCTAAATTCCTACAAGGGGGTTTAATATGTCTTACCAATAGCAGGAAGAGAAGCCAAGATCTTCCAATGTGTTCTTCAAACGGTGGTTGGTGGACACCAATTCTTGGTACTAGAACCTCCTTGATATGCTTCCAAGAAAAACAACAAGTTTTTCTTCAACCAGAAACCCAAGACAAGAAACAAGTTTTTCTCTCTATTTTTGTGTGTGCATGTCGAAAAAATTCTTCTCATATGTCTTGGAAGAACTCTCTTTATATAGGAGAGTAAATCCTGGGCCTCCAAGTTTCTAATTAATTAAATAATTAATTAAAAAGAAATCACAATAAAAGATAATTCCATTTATAAAATATTGTGATTAATCAATCAATCAATTACAAATCAATTATCTTTTATTAATTATTTATTTAACTAGTAACTAATTAATCACACAAGAAAATGAATTCTTGCACTTTATGACATGGGAGGCGCCACACCTAGGGTTTTAGGCCCACAGAAAATGTATTTTCTATGTATTATATTATTTAGCCCAACTAAATAATATTTCGCATATCAATTAATTGGCCTAGCCAATTAATTATCACTGATGCCCAATAACAAGAAAAATACCCGAATTACAGGAGCCACATTGGGGACCATGGACATATAACCAGTAGCTCCAATAATTAAGTAAAATATTCATCGAACAGAATATTCATACTTAAATTATTAATTCCGGGATTACGCCACCATAAACCCGAAACTGAACTCTACCAATTATAGATATATACTTACACTCAACCCTATGAGTAAATAAGCGTCCACTGATATAATCACTACGTATGGACTAACCCTCCATAGACTATCCATTCTGAGTGGGAATTAAGTCTCCGTGAACCCGACTCAGAATATCTTATCATTATTTACCATTAACCCCCTAGTGATCAATTAGTTCACATATATGACTAGTAGCTAGTTAGTCTAATATGAACTGGGATCATTTTCTCAGGGCCAACAAATAAGGGGACTGTCTCTCTACTTCCCGTAGGAAGGAATGGATTCCATGTCTGTGAAAAACAGAACTACTCACTCATCAGGGAATAGTGCCAACGAGAAGTGACTTGGATCACATATCAAAGTGATCCGTAACTAACACATCAAACACTACCCCGAGACAAGCAGCATCCCGTGATCACCTCAGGATTAAGGTCAATCCATATATGATCATCTAATGATTTAATAAGATTTCATGATTACGGAATTATATCAAGAAATACAGATTAAATCGGTCAAGTCCTATATAAGTGCCATCATATATAAATGCCCCACTTATATAAATGCCCCAAGTCCTATATGAGTGTCATCATATATAAATGCCCCAATTATATCAAGAAATACATATTCCTGTTTGCAGTAGTGTATACTTTATAAGCACATAGCAAATAATAAGATGAATAAAAATATGTCATAAAAAACAATTACATAAATTTTCTTTCGGGCACTACATCTAACACATGATTTACTCCCACCGTGCCAAGGTCTCCTAACTTCACCACGGTGTCTAAGTCTGGGTAATCCTTAGGCTCAGAAAAAATCATGTCAGGATCCTCTTCAGGATCATCAGAATCATAATCCAAAGATGATATATCAATTAATTCACAAGGAAACTCACCCCGGACGATACGTGCTATACTCTTTTAGGTCATCTTCAGGCTCTTGCTTCATTACTTTCTCCTCATTTTCCAACCGTTTCTTTATAGTCTCATAATACTCTCGTGCTTCAGATCTAGGATACATAGAAATCGGTGTGATGTTCAATATTGTCCTAGGCATATTGCTTGGCTTGTGTGTGCTTTGTCAACTTTAAATTAATCGAATTTCTGAAGTGCTCTGACCAACTTGCAAAAAGACAAAATAAAACAAAGAAAAGGTTAGCAACTTCCACTTCAGCTGGGTGTGATCCCAGTTGTTGCGGACCTACTAACTAAAATCAATAGGGAATAACATAGAATAACCGGAACTGTTCAGAAGTCAATTTTCCAGGCCTCGGTAACTCGAAGGTGACCTTCGGGAAACCGGCACTAAATTTTCTCGTTCTAGCAGTATAACATGTGCATGTTTAGAACGACTCAAGACTCAAAATAAACTAAAATAAAATAAAAACGACTTCTTAATTAGAATTAAAACGTTTATATTTAAAAATTGTCCATTGTCCCCGGCAACGGCGCCAAAAATCTTGATCGCGTGTAAGTCACTAACGTCGATATTACTAGCAAGAATACTAGGTACATCATAGTATAGTAAATGCGAGTCAAGGTCGATCCCACAGAGACAATGCAACTTATACGTATAAACGATTCTAACCTAATTAAGAAGCAACATATAGGAGGTCATTGACCAACAATAACGTGAAATAAAACAAACATGGTATACCTCTCCCTCTTCTCACCGATCTGCTAACTTGGATTAGTTAATCGTTATGTTTACTTCCCCATATAATTTACTTAGATTAATTGCGAGCTTTTAATGATTATTATCATATTTATCAGCTACGGGTGCAATCCTACTCCTATCTACTCCGACAATGGCAGTAGACATCTATACGCAAGCTACCCTCCTTAATTGGTCTGTAATAGCCTATACGCATAAAGAACTGCCAATATTGAGTGTTACCTCATACCGCTAACTGTTGGGGAGATTTTGCATCATTAAAACAAAAGAAAATTTATAAACCTATACTACCATGCAAAACTACCTCCTAACCGGCCGAATACCGGGTAGTTGCTAGTAAAGTTGGATAAGTACGGGTATCGATCCTCGGGGAAAAGGGATATTGAATCTAATCTAGTTAATCCTTCTTTATTAACTAAAACCTAAACCTAAACTAAAACGGAAAATAACTGGAGAGGATTGTTAATCCAAAGCCGGGAAGGATAAAAGCGATAAAAACATAAATAAAACTACATCTACGAAAACAAGTAAAACTAACTAACAAGCGAACAAACATGAACAAACCGTGATCAACCTATTCCCAACAACCATCACCCCACCGAAATCAACAAGATAGACAAACATTCATTCATTAGTTATCTTGGGTTATTATCTTTTCTAATGAAGCGTTTCCTCTTCCGATTTATCACGCCATTAATTAGTTTACCTTCCGGTCTTAACTAATATCGATACAAATCAAAGATATGGATTGAATCCTAACCTAACAACATTATCCCTCAACTTCCGTTTGTTGGAATAATTATTGTCAATCTCCCTCACGATAATCTAATGAATCTATTAACTTCCGTTATCTAAATTCGATTAACATGCGGCATAAAAACATGAAAGAGAACAAGAACAACATAATGAATTAAACACATGAAAAATCCTGTCTTTCCGGTAACGGTGATATCCCTCAATTCCAATCTAAGATAATCTTGCATCGAATTAATCAAATTGTGATCCTCTCGTAAATCTAGATATTTAACCTACGAACTTCCGTTATGTATAGATTAAAGATCTACTCTTTCCTATGGTGATCTAAACTACACCGACTTCCGTCATACGGTAGCATCAAATCATGCAATCATCTTCCGATTTATATTGCAAGATACAAATAAACATAGAAAAGAAACAATTCGAATTAAAACTTACAAAACATCCATCGAAAAAGAATTAAAGTTGCAGCTGGAAAGAGGGAGCTTCAAGGCTCATCCATGGCTGCTCAACTTCATCATCACTCGAACAAGAAGAAAGAAAAAACGAACTAACTACCTAATCTAACTAACCTCCGGCCGACCAAGCATGGAGCTTGGCCGGCCGGGCTGCTCTCTGCTCGAAATTTAGGGTTCAAGAGAAGCTGGGGCGTATTTGATAATGATTAGGGTCGAAGAGAGCTGCTGTATTTATAGAAAATCAGAGGCGGTTGCTACAGTAACGGTGCCGGACGCCCGTCCACTATTTTCAGCAACAGCATCCAAACTTGTAACGCTCATATCTCGGGCCTCGTAAGTCGGAATGGAGTGATTCAAAATCCTGTAGAATCCTCTCTTCAAGCCCTACAACTCTTATCTTGAGGTCGAGAGTCAAATCAGTTTATATCATATCAAGAACTGCGTCGGAAGGTCGTCACTACCCGGAATCCTGATTTTCCGACATTTATCTTGATTGATTTCTTTCCTTATATCTTTCAATCTTCCATAACTTTGATTGATCCTTTCCAAGCACGAATTTGGCTCTCTCAAATCCTCTCTTCCATCATCAATGAGTATCTACAACAATAGGAAAACATACCAAAGCGTAACGTATTTCCAAAATAACATAAAATCATCAATTACGCACATAAATCGTTACGTTTTGAGATTTAACTATTAAAAACATCATTTACTCAATATTTCAATATAAAGCCCTATTTCTATGAAAATAATACATATACGGGGGAAATTGATATAAAATATATCGTTAAAAACACTATAAATTCACCCTAAACAACACCCCCACACTTAAACTTTTGCTCGTCCCGAGCAAAACAAAACAACAACAAACCATCAAGAATCCACATAACGACACGAGATATAGTCAAAATCATGACAAGCTAGTATTCAGCAAATCGACCTCACTCGGTGATGTGTGTGCAGAACCTACTAAACTTCCACCGATCCTCTCTTGATATAATACATCAAGCACTAACAGTTATCCGGTCAACTAAACGAAAACTTCATTCTATCTTGACACTTACCTAACAAAAACTAATTACCAAGAACATAGTAACTAACTCACAACTAAATTCCTTTACTTAGTACCAAGAAAATACCTTTCGGGTCTCTACTTGGGTTTAGATCAACTTGACTTAGAATTCCACAAAAAACGTATATTTTATATTTCCTATCGTCGCGTCTCAAAAGTATAACACACTCCCCTACATTAGAGGCGGTCACCACGAGATCACTCAATCCCCTTCTTGTCCAAGGTAAACCACACTCCCCAATTGGGGCAGTATCCAAATGGACTCGAGGTGATAGTTACAAACAAAATTCCCGCAAAGAAATTCTATTCATTTATTATTTATAGATATATATATTTTTATATTTTTCAAACTCTTTGGAAACTCTCGGTCAAATATATTTCTAACACATTCAAGACTCTTAAAGTTCTCAAGAACACTAAGGTGCGAGATTCTAAGCGTGAGTATAGCACTAGTTCTTAACTTTCATTAATGCTAAATAAGTGTTATCTCGTATCAAGAATTAACTTTCCTTTAACTAACCGGAAACTATTCTATATTTGGCTCTTCATCTAATAGGTTCGTGAAATGAAGTTCAAGTGAGTATCGACTTACTAAACCTATTCTCAGAACATGATATGACTACTAATAACAACTAAAGGGTGCCAGATTATAAAACTAGCATGCAATTGAAATGTTACTCGGGACGAAACAAAATTTTGAAAATTTTGCACTTTTCATAGAAATACTAAAAATATGAGCAAACGAAAGTAGATACATAAATCATCTATCCCCTCCCCCACACTTAGATTGCAACTTATCCTCAAGTTGTACAGAAATAAAGAAAAGGTAAGAGTACTTAGCTGATTGGATGCTGGCAATTCTGGAGGAACCAACAAGAACCAGGATTGCTTGCATAGCTCGGTAGGGCGTGGAGCATCACGGGACAACCGAATACATCGTGAAAGTGCACAATCGCTATAGAAAGTATCCTATGAGACTTGATTAGTGCAAAAAGAGTCTTCGGGGAAAAAGAAAAGATTACATATATAAAGCACATGAAGAAAAGGATCATAGAGATATTCAAATTATGCTCACATAAAGATGGACACATATACATGAAAATGTCACAAACTCGTAGGCTAGGTGCAACTACATGAAAATGCACTACAATGCAATCTACGTGAAAAATCCTAAAAATAAAATAAAAACGAGGTAGTATTACGGAAACCGACGATTAACTACACTCAAAAAGAAAAATAAACTAGGTGGTATTACGAAAACCGACGGTGACCACACTTAAGAAAAATAAAAGGAAAAATAGAAAAACAATGCAACTATATGAAATGCAACTAAATGAAATGCATTTAAATGATATGCAAAAAGAAAATAAAATAAAAGAAAGAAAACTAGCCCACTATATGCAACACGACATATATATAAACGTCTACCACATAATGACAAAGTTATGATAAACGACGAAGGCTGTCTTGTTCATTACATGCGTGTAGACGCGCTTTAAGACTCGTCAAAGGTGATAGCATTATGGAAACCAACGAGTTAGCTATACTAAACGAGATATAACTCATAAGGTTTCCATCGTAGCAATAGAAAACCGACAGTTACTACCCAAATGAGTTATAAAAATAACAAGGAAGCACATAAGTCTCAAAGCTTAAAAGATTCATCATAACGGTATGTAGCATACGGAAACCGACATTAGCTACTAATTAATAATAAGAACAGTTATAGCTTACGAGAACCGACAGTCACTATAACATGCCTAGATGAATCAAGTATAAGGAATTGATCAATTATCTAACATGGATTCATAGATGGAAAGGTAAAAACATATAAGTTCAGGACATCTATGTAAACATCAATTAGCCACAGAAGCTCGAATGAAAAATCCACATCAAATAAAAGCATTAAAAATTAAATTAAGAAAAATTCAGGAACCTGGACGTGAGTTCAACAAAGCAGACGGGCGTTCTCTGGAAATTTCAGCACTGGACGGGCGTTTAGAATTACAGATGCCCGTCTGATTCTTCAAATCAGAACAGAGTCGAAAATATTTGAACGGACGAACGTCCAATACTTTCAAACGCTCGTTTACCTGCAGCTAAAGAACGGACGGGCGTCCAACAGAGAAGACGCTCGTCCAACAACAAGAATGCAAAGCAGGAACGCAGAAACTAACACAGCAAAACCCTAATATTCCAATTCTAAACACCAAGAACGAGGCAGCCACATCAAATTCAAGCACAGACGGTTAGATTAGGGAACAACTAAACATATAAACTTCACGTAAAACAAGTTGAGTAAAAAACTTTTGCACATTCTTAACCTAACGGTCATCGAAACACGGCAAAATAAAAACTCTCAACTTGGTATACGCTACTTTTATTAAAAACGAAAAATAAATCGTAACAAAATCGAGAAATAACAAGATCTGATTCAACATGACACCTATTCCCCGGCAACGGCGCCACTTTTGTTGGGGAGATTTTGCATCATTAAAACAAAAGAAAATTTATAAACCTATACTACCATGCAAAACTACCTCCTAACCGGCCGAATACCGGGTAGTTGCTAGTAAAGTTGGATAAGTACGGGTATCGATCCTCAGGGAAAAGGGATATTGAATCTAATCTAGTTAATCCTTCTTTATTAACTAAAACCTAAACCTAAACTAAAACGGAAAATAGCGGACGAGAGGATTGTTAATCCAAAGCCGGGAAGGATAAAAGCGATAAAAACATAAATAAAACTACATCTACGAAAACAGTAAAACTAACTAACAACTGAACAAACATGAACAAACCGTGATCAACCTATTCCCAACAACCATCACCCCACCGAAATCAACAAGATAGACAAACATTCATTCATTAGTTATCTTGGGTTATTATCTTTTCTAATGAAGCGTTTCCTCTTCCGATTTATCACGCCATTAATTAGTTTACCTTCCGGTCTTAACTAATATCGATACAAATCAAAGATATGGATTGAATCCTAACCTAACAACATTATCCCTCAACTTCCGTTTGTTGGAATAATTATTGTCAATCTCCCTCACGATAATCTAATGAATCTATTAACTTCCGTTATCTAAATTCGATTAACATGCGGCATAAAAACATGAAAGAGAACAAGAACAACATAATGAATTAAACACATGAAAAATCCTGTCTTTCCGGTAACGGTGATATCCCTCAATTCCAATCTAAGATAATCTTGCATCGAATTAATCAAATTGTGATCCTCTCGTAAATCTAGATATTTAACCTACGAACTTCCGTTATGTATAGATTAAAGATCTACTCTTTCCTATGGTGATCTAAACTACACCGACTTCCGTCATACGGTAGCATCAAATCATGCAATCATCTTCCGATTTATATTGCAAGATACAAATAAACATAGAAAAGAAACAATTCGAATTAAAACTTACAAAACATCCATCGAAAAAGAATTAAAGTTGCAGCTGGAAAGAGGGAGCTTCAAGGCTCATCCATGGCTGCTCAACTTCATCATCACTCGAACAAGAAGAAAGAAAAAACGAACTAACTACCTAATCTAACTAACCTCCGGCCGACCAAGCATGGAGCTTGGCCGGCCGGGCTGCTCTCTCGCTCGAAATTTAGGGTTCAAGAGAAGCTGGGGCGTATTTGATAATGATTAGGGTCGAAGAGAGCTGCTGTATTTATAGAAAATCGAGGCGGTTGCTACGAGTAACGGTGCCGGACGCCCGTTTGAAGATCCGGACGCCCGTCCACTATTTTCAGCAACAGCATCCAAACTTGTAACGCTCATATCTCGGGCCTCGTAAGTCGGAATGGAGTGATTCAAAATCCTGTAGAATCCTCTCTTCAAGACCTACAACTCTTATCTTGAGGTCGAGAGTCAAATCAGTTTATATCATATCAAGAACTGCGTCGGAAGGTCGTCACTACCCGGAATCCTGATTTTCCGACATTTATCTTGATTGATTTCTTTCCTTATATCTTTCAATCTTCCATAACTTTGATTGATCCTTTCCAAGCACGAATTTGGCTCTCTCAAATCCTCTCTTCCATCATCAATGAGTATCTACAACAATAGGAAAACATACCAAAGCGTAACGTATTTCCAAAATAACATAAAATCATCAATTACGCACATAAATCGTTACGTTTTGAGATTTAACTATTAAAAACATCATTTACTCAATATTTCAATATAAAGCCCTATTTCTATGAAAATAATACATATACGGGGGAAATTGATATAAAATATATCGTTAAAAACACTATAAATTCACCCTAAACACTAACCCGCCTAGACAGCTGTCAACATTGACCAGCACGTTCCTAAGGTCCATCAAGACTATGTCCTAATTAACACTTCACTTGTGGTCCTTCATGTTAATTTACGAATTACGAATACTAGATTGGCCAGACCTATTAATCATTTTAATTATTACTACCGATCAATGTAGCTGTAGTGAATCCCAGTTTAGGTTTTCTAAAATATGCCTCGGTAAACCGGTATAGACCGCCGGTTTATTGGGGGCGGTTTTTCCTAATTTCTGGATCTATATTGCTCAGTACGATTAAAATAAGTAAATTATGGGGTTGTTAAACTTGCAGATTAACTAAAACACATAAATACTAACATATCTACCATATTGAAGACAAAAAGGAATGTTCAAAGCTTCATACCTTCAACAATGGAGATCTAGCTCGATCTACTCAATCTATAGATGATGGAAGAATGGAGGAAACCAAAAACAACTCTCCAAAGCTCAAGAAAACTTTATTGCATAATAAAGATTGTAATGTAATTAAAGGATTGATTATGATCTATAAAACTTATACAATAATTTGTAATTGCGGCCTTATATAGATACAATGACCGACTTAAGACTCTCTAAAACCCTAACCGACTTAGACAATGCGGCAGAATCAATTTCGTGTTCCACAAGACACCGGTTTACCGGGCCTAACCCTCGGGTTACCGAGACTTCTATTCTTCTCTTTCTTCAGCAGGCTTCTTCTTGGACTTCAATCACTTGGCCCAATGTACTTATTTTGGTCCATATCCGTTCTCCAATGCTCCAAATTTGGTACATCCGATAAAACACGCATAACGAGACAAAACAGCACCAAAACATTGGAAAATAGCATAGATGCATAATTACGATCCTGGAAACACTCACATAGCATTTGACACATATTCTAAGCAATAACGAGCCTATCTATCCTCTCTTGAGCAGAATTCGGGGTGAATATAGGTATAATTATTGGTACCATTTAGAGCGTCATCAGATCCATATGCAAGAGGTGTAAGATCCTTGTTGTAGATTGATATGGCTTTGACTTGAAGGGGCTTTTGATCTGGTTCCCTTTTGGACAGGCATCACAATGACTTTCCTTTTTTAATGTGATCTCATGAAGGCCTTCAAGTAGCTTGTTCTTTGACAATTTGTTGATGGTCTTGAAGTTGAGATGGTTCAGTCTTCTATGCCAAATCCAGCTGGTTGATTGATTGTTTTTGACAAGCAGATAGGTTTCTGCTTTTGCTGTTTTCCAGTCCACCACATACATGTTGTCTTCTCTTTTTCCCGTAAGTACAACAGTGCTGGTTTAACTGTGAATCACTTTGCATCTTTCTTTGCTGAAGTGCACATTGTAGCCTTTGTCACAGAGTTGACTGATGCTTAGTAGATTGAAATTCAATCCTTTGACATAAGCTATATTCTGAATCTTCAAATTGTTCTTGAACATTATGCCTTCCCCCTTAATTTTGCCGGGGTTTTCTTTGCTTCCAAATGTAACTATGGGTCCATCAAAAGCTTTAATGTCAGTCAGCCATCCTTTGTTCCATGTCATGTGTCTGGACATCCACTGTCTTTGTACCACACATCCTCCAAAACAAATTAAGTATGTTTAGGTACCCAACACTATTTGGGTCCATACCTGTTAGCAGTCATGCCTCCTACTCCAAGTGTATATCCAAAGAATTTTCTTCTTGGATAATTGAAGCCATCAACTTCATATGTATAAGGCATGGTAGAATAACTTCTAATATTTCTATTAAAGGTATTCTGATACTTTTCTCTACTTTTTGGTGCATTTGCATCCTTTTTCACTCTCCAATATACAGGAGGAAACTTATTTTCATACTTCGTCTTGTGTCCAGGAACATGCCTTGGTAGGCTTTTCTTAAACACATGTTGCATAGCATGAAATGGTTTCTTCTTGTATTTTGGGGGTGCAATATTCCAATCATCCTCTGAACGGTAAAGTCTTCTTTTACCTTTCAGTAAGCTTTTGCCTTTAGTTGGATGGTTTGATGATTTACTCTACTGTTTCACTACACTGGGTTTTGACTTCACCGGTGCAGGGTGAGTAGTTGAAACTATGGTCTGTCCTTTTCTGAATTTAGGTCCAGTTTTGGTCCATGATTCAGAATTGTGTTGTATGTTGTTTCTTTTCTCATCCTAACTGTTGTAGCCAAGACCAGATCTGGATCCAAACCTTTTTGGGGGTTTGTAAGCTGGTGCATTGAGTGGTGCGGTGGTGCTCTTAACTGGTAGGGAAATTTTCTCAATTGGTCTGTCAACATCAGATGAGTGATCATCTACTGCTTGTTGATCAGTTGAGTGTACTTTCTTACTAGTTGATTCATCTTTCATTTCATCCAGTTCTTTCTTTAATCTTTTATTTTTCCTTTCTCAGATTCTCACATTCTTATTCCATAATTTCATGATTCAATTGAATTTCTTCAAATTTACTCATGAGATTTTGAATTAGGTTTGCAGAACCTAAAAGGAGAGTAGAAGATTGTGCAGTGTCAGATGTGGATGCATTTGATGATAAGTATAAACTAGATATTACCTCTGTTTCATCAGCTTCCTTAGCCATAAGACATAGATATGCCTTTTCATTGTCTGAGCTGTTAGATTCATCATCATCTGAATCATTATCAGATGATTCTTCATTCTTTTCACTACTCGATTCAGCTTTAAGTGCCTTCTTTCTCTTTCTTTTTTTCAGTTTTTTTGTACTTCTTCTTTTCCTCGTCTTTGTCTTTTTCTTCAGGGCAATCTGTCTTGAAGTGACCTTTCTTCTTTCAATTTAAACATATGTATTCTTGTTTGATGATAAACTTCCTTTGAATCGTTTCTCCTTGCTAAACCTGTCAAAACGTTTAATCAGTAAAGCAATCTATTCTTTTAGCTCATGTGTCTATAGGCTGCTTGAATCAGCCATTTTTCTTTGATGGGGTGCAACCAGTGCACTGGCCTTGTGTGCCTCTGCTAGTGCACTGTCTTCACTGTTTAACTCAAATTCATGAGCCTTTAATTGAGACATCAGAGTCAAAGTATCAGTATTTGCAAGATTTATTGTTCCTCTGAGTACTGATGTGATCATCTTCCATCTTTTAGGTAGATCTCTCAAGATTTTCAGGCAAATTTCCTTCTGGGGGTATGTATGTTCAAGTTGTTGCAGTTCACTGATGATGCTTGAAAACCTGTTATCCATTTGATCAATGGATTCACCAATCTTCATTTTGAAGTTTTCCAATTTCTGTTTTGCAACAGACAATTTGTTTTCCTTGACTGCCTCTGATCCTTCATTGATCAATGCTAATTTATCTCACATTTCCTTTGTTGTTTTGTAGTCTTTGATTCTCATGAACATATTACTGTCCAGAGTCTTTAAGATCATGTCTTTTGTGACAAAGTCGAGATTTGCTCTTCTTATGTCATCCTTGGTCCAATCTTTCTTGAGTTTGTCTATTTCCTTTCCTTGATCTGCTCATGTGGTTATCACAGTTGTCATCTTAATTGGGCCATCATTGATTACATCCCGCATCTCCTCATGAGTTGCTACAAGATGAGACAACATCCTTATTTTATATTTATCAAAATTATTAACATTGAATACAAATACTTTAGACATCAAAATTTGAGGAATCCATAAGTACAAATAAGAGATATATTTAGAACGCACATATTTAAAAACTACTTTGAAAATATGTGATCTCCTTGTTACCAGAAATCAGATCTGAACAGGTTCTGATACCAGGAACACTGCTCTGATACCAATTGTTGTTCCTAGAGAAGGGTAAAAGTCTAGTCAGATAGGGGATGAATGACTATATTGGAGTTTCAAAAACCTTTCTCAATATAAAAGCTTTTGGGCAACGGATAAGTCCCTTCTTTTAATGCAATTTCAAAGTAGGATATGCACACACAAAATATGAATTATGCAGTAAGTAAGTTCAGTAAGGTAAAGTGCTGAAAGTAAATTGACACAAAGACTTATAGTGGTTCAGGGTGGTGTAATCCCTTAATCCACTCTTCTCATGTGACGATTGGAGGAATTCACTATTGTTTTCACTGATACAATAGCAAGATTGTCCTTGGCTACACAAGCTTCACAATCTACAAGACTATCACTCCCTGCTTCAAAAGCATAAGTGACTCAGTCTTCAACACTGCTCCATGAGAACAAATCCTTCAGCAGCTATCACAAACACAACTCCTTCTCAGATGACTCGGATTCAGTTGCTTGACTGTTGTGAATTGGATTCACAGATTCTGGTGATCAATCTCAGGACTTGCCCTTGATTGCTGAGTTGATCTCTAGATATGTCCTTTGAGTTCAGATAGAAGGCTTTTCAAATTGACAGTGTTTCTGCTTGTTCTTATGTAATACAATAATTATTTATCTTGTTTGTCAAAGCATTCTATTTATAGCCTTGATACTCCTTGATTTGAATTTCCATCCGTTGGCTATTTAATGTGGGGAATAATCCTTGATTTAATTCTTTATTCCCCCTTAATTATATTCTTCTTTATTTCAGTACTCTGGATTTTTCTTCAAACGTCTATCACAAAATCCGTCCTTGATTGATTCTTGATTGATTGTGCATTTAATGCTTGATCCTTTGAATCTTCCTTATCATCTCACGTTCTGAATAAGTATAGCTGATATACCTTACTCAGCTGTTCTTTTACTTGATTTTTGATTGAACGGTTGAGTGTTCCTGCTGACTTAGATGTTTAGTTCTTCCTTCACTGCTTTGTCTTTACTCAGCCGATAGACAGTTCACTTGCCGGTTCACTGCTTTCTTGATTTCTTTGAACTTTCAAGAGTACTTGCACTTCACTAATCCTTCATTTGAGTGAGATCAGTGTACACCATATTTAACAATGAATTTCATCACTTGAAAATATAACTTACACTTATCCAAGGTCATCACAGAATTCCCTGGTTATAAGTCAGACCATATGTCTTCATGCTTCTCTGCTGGTACTTGGCTACTTTTACTCTGCCGGATTTCCGTTTTACCTAGCCATCCTACCAACTAGTACAATACTTGTCTGACTTAACTTATACAACATGTCAGACTCTAAGTAAAGACTTATACAGAGATTTCTAACTTATTTCAAACTTGCTATAACAGCTAGTATGGCCATCATCAAAACATAATAAAATGTTCCTAACAGTTCTTTTTGACGAATTATGGAAGCTACATTCCTGGGAATCAGTTTTATTTGCATCCCAGTGAGAATCCCATGCTAGCTTTGGTTCAACATTTGTTGAACAACAAGAACTATCATCCATGGAGCTATTCCATCTAGATGTTATTGATTACCAAAAATAAAATTGGGTTTATTGATGGTTCAATAGTCAAGCCCGCTATCACTTCTCTGGATTTTTAGGTTTGGCTTCAATGTAGCACCTTTGTTAAAACTTGGATCCTAATTTCTGCCATGCCTAATATTGCCCAAAGTGTAATGTTCAAAGAAACAGCTAGGGAAAGTATGGCAAGATTTGCAATCTAGATTTTCTAGATTGGATGTGCTTTGTTTAGGAGATCTGTTAAATCAAGTTCATGCTATGAAACAAGGAGATTTAGATTTTCTACTTATTTTACCAAACTAAAGGCTCTATAGGATGAAATTCCATTCATGAAACCTAATCCGGTTTGTTCTTGCACCCCTATATGTACTTGTTCAAGACTTGTACTGGTTATGTAGAAATAGAGAAGGTTGTGATGTTCTTGAGAGGTTTAAATAGTGAGTTTTCTCAGGTCTTGACACAAGCACAATTGATGGTGTATGTGCCAAATTTAGAAATTGTGTTTTCTATGGCCTTAAAGTGGAAAGATCAGAAAGATCCTAAGAATAAGTTTCCTAAGGCAACAACTTTGTTTAATAGATCTTTCACCGGTTATTCTTCTAATAGTGGTCCTGGTGGTACTATAATTCCACGGAATTCTGGTTATCAGCAGAATTTTAATAAGTCTACAACTGGTAGTACAAACAATTTCAAGAAAAATACAGCTAGTAATCAGACAGGAAAGAAAGTGCAATGCACATTTTATGGATTTACAAGGCACACGGTGGACAAGTGCTATAAAAAGAATGGTTATCCACCTGGTTGGAAATCCATAAGTAGAGTACATATGGCAGAAACAGTACCAGAAGATCAAGGATTGGTTTGTGCAGTAAATTCAGTGTCTTGTGCTCAAGATTCTGAGAGTTTCACACTGAACAAGACTCAGTATCAACAGTTGATGAGGCTATTGGAGGTTTAGAAGTTAGATTCTTACGATCACATGGTCAATCAAGCAATTGTTTTGTCTGTAAACTTTGTACCTACAAGTGATGTATCAGGTTTGTCTAAACCTAGTCATTTTTGTCCTGGATAGTGGATTCTGGTGCTACTGATCATATAGTTAGTAGTAAAGATTACTTTCAATCTTCCAGACCAGTCACTAACATGTTGGTAGGTTTACGTAATGGTTCAGTTGTTAAAGTTACACATATAGGTATAGTATGCTTAAATGACAGATTAGTACTTACAGATATTCTGTGCATACCAGATTTTAGTTTTACACTTATTTCCTCGGCCAAACTAACAGCTAACCCTGCTTTGGTTGTAGTTTTTTATCTTGATTCTTGTCCGATACAGGACAAGAAGCCCGGGATTCAAATTGGATCAGCTAAGAAATCTAGAGGCTTATAAGTTTTGGATACTAACCAGCTAGAATTTGAGCAAGTCTAATGCAATTAACAGTGTTTCCTTGTCTTTTGATCAGTCAGTTATTGCAGATGAACAAGTATGGAATTACAGGCTTGGTCATATGTCCAATAAAAGACTTTTAGATCTTACATGTGTAGATGCTTCTTTTTACATGATACCACTGTTTGTCGTATTTGACATGTAGCAAAACAGAAGAGAAACTCTTTTCCTTTAAGTCATACTTCTGTAAACAGTAATTTTGATCTTTTACGCTTTGACATTTGGGGGCCTTATACAAAAGAAACTGTGCATGGTCAGTCTCATTTTTTAACTGTTGTGGATGATTTTTCAAGGTTTACTTGGGTGTATTTGTTAAAACATAAGTCTGAAGTTAGACAACTTGTGTAGTCTTTTGTTCAGTATGTCTTTGTTCAATTTGGCAAACATGTCAAAGTGAGATAATGGTGTAGAGTTTGATATGCCTACTTATTATTTAGAAAAGGGATTTTGCATCAGACTTCTTGTGTTAACACTCCACAACAGAATGGCATAGTAGAAAGGAAACACCAGCACATACTGAATGTGGCTAGTGCTTTAAACTTTCAGTCCAATCTTCCTGTGAAATATTGGGGGTATTTTATATTGCATGATGTTTATCTTATAAATCTTACAACACCTCCAGTAATTCATAATAAAAACCATATTATCTTATGTATGACAAAGCCTTTGATTATAATGACTTAAGGGTTTTTCGCTCTCTTGTATATGCTTGCACTGCTGTACAAAATATATCTAAATTTGATCCTAGGCCTAGAAAATATGTGTATCTTGGTGTTCCTCGATTTACTAAAGGTCGTGATCTTATTAGATCATCAAACTAGAGACATCTTTGAGTCAAGGGATGTCCATTTCTATGAAAATTTCCTTTACACATACATTCTACAGATATAGTCAAAGCAAATGTATCTTTGCTAGTCCCATATGCAGCTACAACGGAAGACTTTCTACGAATTCCTCAAGATCATGGTATTGATGATACAGCACATCATCAGACAAATCCATCAGTGTCAATAGCTCCTAATCAACCAGTACTGACAGATACAAGGAGATCCAATAGACAAAGAACTATTCCTACTAATCTTAAAGAATATGTTCTTTCCACTAGAAAATCATCAAATTCTATCAATAATGTGGTAAGCCATGATAGTCTGACAAACAACTATAGGAATTTTGTGTGCTTAGTAGATCAAATTCAGGAACCTAAGACCTACAATCAAGCAATTAAACATGATTTCTGGAAGGAAGCCATGCAGAAAAAATTAGATGCTTTACAAGCAACAAGAACATGGGAAATAGTAACACTACCACCTGGAAAATCAACTATAGGGTTCAAATGGGTGTATAGGGTGAAGTATCATGCTCATGGTTCAATAGAAAGGTACAAAGCCAGATTAGTGGCCAATGGCTGACCTATGGGATTGATTATCAAAAAACTTTTTCACCAGTGGAAAAAGTTACTTACAATCAAAACTGTCCTAGCCCTAGCGGCATCCAAGAAGTGGCATATACACCAAATTGATATCAACAATGCCTCTCTACATAGAGAATTAGATGAAGAGGTGTACATGTACCTACCATTAGGTTTCAAAACAGAGAAACCTAATCAAGTGTGTAAATTAACAAAGTCTCTATATGGCCTTAAACAGGCTAGCAGACAATGTAATTCAAAACTTACTTCTTTTCTCATACCGATTGGATTTATTCGGTCACCACATGACCACAATTTATTTACTAGGGGTACATGTGACAACTTCATAGCCTTACTTGTTTATGTTGATGACATAATAGCTACTAGCTCTACCTTGGATCCCATCAATGAGGTCAAACAAGTACTACACAAGAGGCTTCGAATTAAGGGCATTGGTGACTTAAGATACTTCCAAGGCATTGAAGTTGCTAGATCTGAAAAGGGAATTTACATAAATCAAAGGAAATATAAATTACACATGCTCGAAGAGTATGGTTTCTTAAAAGCAAAACCAATAGCCATTGTTAAGCATTCAATTCTAATCAAAAGCTAACATCATGACACTCATAATTACTTGCAGACAACATATTGTACAGAACATTAGTTGGCAAATTGATATATCTATCTTTTACAAGGCCATACATTGCATACACAGTTCAACGGTTAAGCCAATTTTTGTCTCATCCCATTGTTAATCATATGCAGGTTGTCCATAGAATCCTAAGATACATGAAGAATAATCATGGTCAAGGGATTCTTTTTGAAGCAGGTAATGAGTTAATAATAAAAGGTTATGCAGACTCTGATTGGACAGGGTGTGAGGATTCCAGAAAGTCAATCTCTGGCTATATTATGTTTCTTGGCACAGCAAACAATGTACAATAGCCAAAAGCTCATCTAAGGCAGAGTATAGAGCCATGGAAAATGCTAGTTGTGAACTCCAATGGCGAGTATACATCATGAAAGACTTGCAAATCCCTGTCCATCTACCTATCCTGCTATTTTGTGATAATGCAAGCGTAATCCACATAGCCAAGAATCCAATCTTTCATGAAAGGACAAAACACATTGAACTTGATTGTCACATCACTAGGGCAAAGGTGCAAGTAAGATTCTTAAGACTAATTCATGTTAGGACCACAAATCAGCTAGCACACATCTTAACTAAGCCCCTAGATACTTCTATTTTCAACTACTTCTTGCAGAAGATAAAGTATTTTCCATATTCAAGGCCATTAACACATATGCATTCCATGTGTTAAAACAAGTTCATGTGCAAGCTTCATCCTACATTCAGCTTGAGGGGGGTATTGGAACTAACACATAGGCATTCCATGTGTTAAAACACGTTCAAGTGAAGCTCTCCTCAAAGTTAGTTAATTAGTAGTTAGTTAATTACAAGTAGTTATTCAACATAATTATGATGTAAAGCTCCTCTACAAATACTAGAATAAAGAGTTGGATTAATTATTGATTGTATCATTTTTGGAAAAACTCAATGAAATGCTGCTGTAAAATGTTTTCGTTCTTTACCTGTCATTACTACGATATTTCCCCTCATTATTGCACCTTTCTCCTCATTAATGGTGTCTAACACCTTTCTGTCAATTTTTCTACATTTCTCGTTACAATTCAACAAATTCCACAACAAGCCTTTTTTAATCTGAATCTTATACAAAAAGTTGAACTTATGACTTCCTATTTAGTACCTTAGCTTGATTTATAAGAAAGGATGATAGTTAATTTGATGGGTCAATGAATTATGATAGACTCATTTTACAATAATGCTTCTTTCCATTGGTACGAAAGACATATATATATATATATATATATATATATATATATATATATATATATATATATATATATATATATATATTGTATTTCAATGAAGCACCCATACAAAAAAATCAATCCTGAAAAGACGGCGAAACTGCAATGTGGTACTATGTACGAATGCTTCTTTAGGGTGTTTTATAATAATGTTATCAACATGATTTATGAAGGAGAAGAATAATCTTTGGAAAATAACATGATGAAAAGCACATGACAGATGATTCAAATCAATTAATTGTATGGGCTCACAAAGAGACATTCACTCATATGCATTGGTTAAATGTTTTATCATTTCATCCACAACTTGAAGGATGAGAGAGTGGAAGATGATTGATTGAACCCCACTTTTATAATGCTGCAATTAATATGCTTTGTCCCACTTTTGAAAAAATCCTTTCATGGGTGGATTTTAAACCAATTACCAGCTAATTTTCCCATTTCAATCACCTGAATTTTGACCTTATAATCAGTGCAATATGGGATACAATTAAATTTTTTTTTTTCATTAGAAACAAATGGTTATATTAATTAAAAAAAAAGACTAAAGATAAACAATATACATATCGACAAAAAAAAAAACTAACCAAAAGACGGAAAACAACCGCAACACAAAACATCAAGAACAACTAGCTACCGTTGAATCATGTCAAATAAAAGTTGTAGAAAATCTAGTATAACTTATAAGAGAAGCAGTATCACTCTCAAAATCTATGTTATATTCAAGGACGGAGGCAGGATTATGTTTTTGGGTGGGATGAATTTCTTTATAGTGTTATAATTAAAAAACTTTCTTACACGTTTGAAATTTAACAATAGTGTTCACTCGATACTCATAAGATTTTCTACTCGAATGGAGAAAAATTATCTATAATGTTATTTTACGATGCAAATTTTTCTTAAGCTTCAAAAAATAACAACAAAAAAATTCATTTGACACTTAATATGAGTTTTTAGATGTGTTGACAGATTGCCCACACTTTTAATGTATAAAGAAATATAGTAGCATATTTACTACCACCAATTGGTTTTAGTACAACGATAAGAGCTTGATCTTAACATGGTATCGGAGCCAGAAGTCACGAGATCGAACCCAGAATGGAACATTATTTGAAAAAAAATTGTGCAAGTGTTGGGACAGATTGCCCACACTTAAAGGGGTGTTGGGAGAGATTGCCCGCACTCTTGAAAAAAATTGTGCAAGTGTTGGACAGATTGCCAACACTTGAGGTTGTGCAAGTGTTGCCAACACTTGAAGGGGGTGTTGGATAGATTGCCCACACTTAAGGGGGTGTTGGAAGAGATTGTCCACACTCTTGAAAAAAGAATTGTGCGAGTGTTGGACAAATTGCCAACACTTGAGGTTGTGCAAGTGTTGCCGACACTTGAAGGGGGTGTTGGGATAGATTGTCCACACTTAAGGGGGTGTTGGAAGAGATTGCACACACACTTGGAAAAAAAAAATCTGTGCAAGTGTTGAACAGATTGCCAACACTTGAGGTTGTGCAAGTGTTGCCAATACTTGAGGGGGGTATTGTGATATATTACCCACACTCTTAATATATAGAGAAATATAGTAGCACATTTACTACCATCAATTGGTTTTAGTATAACGGTAAGCGCTTGATCTTTAACAAGATGAGATGTGTTAATAAAATTGAGTTGTGCTAAGTAAAATTTAAAGGTGGGTAGACTGAATAAAACATTAAACATAAATTTATGTGTGTTTTATTGGCATCACAAAATATCTTCTAACAATACGATTACACAAATCTTAATGTAATTAGCAATTTAATTATGTCAATAGAACTTATCAAAAGTTAATATATATACCTCTAAATAAGTAGAAGGGGAGTGGGCTGGGTGGGCCTACTACATAGCTCCGTCCATGGTTATAGGTGATGAAAGTTCATTTCTTGATATGTTGGATAAAATAATAACAAAATGTCTAATGTGATAAAAGTTAGAAAATTCTATTTTCGGGCATTGCACCTGATATTTTGAATACGGGACGGTACTTTTATACATTTTTACACATCACACTTCAAAATGTTCCCATGAGTGTGGCTACAATATATAGTATGAGTTAACAAATGGGGCACACAAAGACATTTAAATGACACTACAATGTCAACATGCAGGTGACACTTGAACAATACAAATAAAAAGACAATTTTGATAAAGATATATGAACTCATGATTTCATAATTTAATATCATGTTGAATTATCATATATTTCATAAGATTAATCTGTTGGTGAGGTAAGCAATAATACTTCAACATATTTACCATTTGTACTGAATTACTCTATATCAACTTATAGTGCATTATTCTCACTTAAAAAAAAAATTAAAAAAGTGCATTATTCTCACATTGGTCGTTAGAATTCAATATGAACGTTGAATTATCATATCTAGTGTTGTTAAGCGAACATAGCCGTCACGAGCAAGCTCGTGTTATACTAGTTAGTGTTTGTGATCGTTTGTTTGTTTAGCTTAACGAATCAAATTTGAACAAAATTATAACCTCGTTTCCTAAACGAACGAATATGAGTTTACTCGTGAACGTTTGATCATGTTCGTGAACCTGCTTATATAGATAAATCAATATATAGTACCTAAGCTTAAAACATAAGATGTTGAGCCTTTTGTTCATCTAATAGATAGTCTAGAAATCTTTTGTAGAATATTTATATTGTTCTCCTAATGATTTTGATACTATGGTGTTTGAATATTGTTTTTTAATTTATTATTCATGCTTTCAAACATGATACTTATAATTTAACAAGCCAAATTTGAACCGAGCTCGAGTTGAAAGTCAAAAATATATGTATCAAGAAAAAATCAAACACGAGCTCAAACAATTTTTCCTTAAAAAGAGCCAAACTTGAACATAAATTTGTTGTACGTTTATTAACCAAACGATTGTGAACAAACTCGTGAACTTAACAAACCAAGCTTGAACATATTTGTTTGTTCGTTTATTTCAACGAACGATCACGGGCAAACTCGTAAAGTAAACGAACACAAACTTGAATAACAAATACTCGACTCGACTCGGCTGGACTCGGCTCGACTCGGCTCGACTCGACTCGTTAACAACTCATGCCATCTTTCCTATAGCTGTATAAGCGCGGTATTAGAATTAGAGTAGTAATTTAATTACTTGAATCACTTAAAACATTCATTTTTTATTAACACTCTTTAACTCCAAAATGAACTGTTTTGATCTGTATATGCTGGCAATTACCACTACATTTTGATTAGAAATGTTGGAGAATCTTAATTAATCCATGCAAAATAAGCAAATTACTATAATCCGTCTTCTGTAAATGTCCCGCCGTTGTCTTCACATAAACAAACACACATTTGCCATATACAATGAACTGTCTTTGTTTAAGGTTGTCAAAAGAAACCAAAGAGAATAATCTCATGATTAGCATGTTAATTAAAAAGTGGCACTTCCATCTAAAGATGCCCAAAGATCATGATTTTCTTTTTTTAATTATCTTTATTTCTTTCATTGTCAAGGGATTTAATATATTTGGTCCTTGAAAATTAAATCTGATAACCATGTGCATACCTAACCCTTCTTATCATTAATTTAACTACTATTATGATATGTCTCAAAATCTACTTTTGCCAAGCAGAGAATTGGTCATCTTTCTAATCATGTCTAAGTCGTGATTTACTTTATTTTGCTTGTCAAAATGATTTTTTTTTTTTAGACGCACAAGCAGGGGCGGACGCAGGATTCTGGGTGAGGAAGGCGATACTATTAGAAATTTTCCGTAATCAGAAACAAGTATACTAATGTTATTCTATGTCATATTGATTCGAAGAGAAATACAATTATATAATCACACTATACATATTGCGATAACTATTGGAAGAAACATACTATATATCCTATTATCCGAACACATTAACCATTTTATTCCCATTATTTACAATTTTATTGAGGGAAGAAAAACATTTCATACATTAGCATTGTTAATTTTTATTAGGGCTGAGCAAAATAACCAAGAAATCAAATCAAACCGTAAACTGATCCTAACCAATCCGAAATTAACCAAACCAATAACAAACCAAATGAATTGGTTTGGTTTGGAACCAAACTGAATTGCATAGGGTTGGTTTCGGATATATTTTTAATTACACACAATCAAACCCGAACCCAAACCGAATTTTTTATACATTAACTATAATATACCCAACCAACCCAATATTACCCATTATGTGATAATCTAATTGACGATGCTGGATTTCGCCAATTAATTAATCCGGGACATTTTCCCTAATGACAACCAATTCAAGACCTTAAAACCTAAAGAGATGCGAAAATGGAGTAGTTTTGGTTATGTTTAGACTAAGCATGAGATATTGTATCTCAAGTTGCCTACATGTCCTGGAATTATTCAGGAATCAATTCTACGTACTTCCTTATGGATTGTTTTTATAGAGGACCTTATGCCTTAGGCTTTTCGTGGATCGTGTTCAAAGTGGACTCTAGTTTCGTGTTCCCTATGGAATGGATAATTGCAGATTAATATCATTTGTTGTAGGAGATAATTACGCTTATTAAATGCAAGATCAGAGTCTTTCTAGCTTAAGATTCTTTCCATATTTATCTATGACACTGAATCGTAAAGGTGTTAAATAGGGGGAGTGGCTCAACTCGAACTGCGCCAAGCCCCCAAGACTATTGTTGCCGAACCGCACTGGCCGAGCTCTTTTGTGCCCTGACCGATCTGCAGAGGGCCGAGCGAGCCAGACTGACCTCCCACTTGGGGTTCGATCTGCCCGTAGGCTCAAAATGGGGCTCTCAGTCCTTGTCGTTGGCATTTATTGCCCATGTTTATGAATTGTCTGATACGGGGATGACATGTGGCGAGGTGTTAATCTGACCCTCATCATAAGCCCCAAAGATCTGGCTTATTACTAAGGGTCAGATCAGATCTATCCATGACGTAACTCGGTTCGGTCATCCTAGGCTTTTGATCCTACACTTCTAGCTGGAATAACTCCATTATAACTCTGTTAACTTACCAATAGTTTGAAGCGTTTTTATCCTTTTAATTTGAATTGGACGGTTTTTTCGAGAACGTGTTGGGGATTATAACCCCCATCATATCAAATGTTCCATCCTACTGCTGCCATTTAAGACAAAGGATCAGATCCATCCTGCCAACCGCTCTTCCTTTCTTTTTTATTCGGAATTTATGCAAGTAAGTAGTTCACTTTCCCTTGTTGCTTTGCTTTACTCATTTCTCCTGTTTTATAGACGGATTGCCTCGTTCCACCATAATCCGAGAAACCTAGATGGCCACCGTAGGTAGTACAGGCATCAAATCTATCCTTTCTCCGGGAGATTTGAATGAGATCTATGAGACATACGAGATAGATAATGAGAGGTATGCTCCCCCGGCTTCCTTCTAACCCCCACAACTTTTCACACGAACCACCGGAGGGGTTCTGCACCGTTCATAGTAAAATCTTCGAAGTAGGTCTTAGGCTTCCCTTCTGTCCGGCTTAAATAGCCATGCTTCGCCATTATAGGCTAAAGATTTCCCAGATTGCCCCCAATGGTATTAAAGCCATCGTAGGATGTGCCATTTGGTGACGATTGCTTGGCATCAAATTTTCAGTAAGGCTGTTTAGGTATTTTTACCTGCATAAAGGGGTGAGGGACCATCCTGGACGGTACTATTTTTTCTCACCGGACTGGTCATCCGACTGGCGTCCCAATTATTCCTAAAGGAAAATCTTCCCACAAGCAATGGAATGAGCGGTTCTTTTTCATCCGTCACGAAGGTCACCCCAAGCTAAGTCGCTGGAACTCAGAAGATCTTCTAAAGAATGTTCGTTCTCGGGTTAGCGAGGAGTTATTGGTGGGTATCCAAGAGTCAGGCTACTTTGTGGAGGTCAAGGACTATTCTATCGAGCTGAACGTTGCTCCTCGGCTGGCAAACGTTGGGCCTAGACCTTATGTACCCTTAGATGAAGATGACAGGTTCATCTGTATGTATCTTTTCTCCTTTCCTTTTTATTCTTTCAATTGTGTTTGAGTTAGGAACATTTTGTGTCTTTTGATGATGGTCATACTAGCTGTTATAACAAGCCTGACATGTTGTATAAGTTCAGTCTGATAAGTATTGTACTAGTTGGTAGTATGGCTAAGTAAAACAAGATATCGGTGAAGTGAAGACAGCCAAGTACCAGCAGAGAAGAATGAAGACTTATGGAGTAGCATATAACCAGAGAACTCTGTGACGACCTTGGATAAGTCTAAGTAATATTACAAGTGTTGAAATTCATTGTTTAAATATGGTGTACACTGATCTCACCCAAATCAAGGATCAGTGAAGTACAAGTACTCTTGGAAAATCAAAGAAAGAAAGAAAGCAGTGAACCGGCGAAGTAAACACTCTACCGGCTGAGTAAGGAATAACTGTGAACAACAGCTAAGTAAGCAGAAGCTCTTAACTGGTCAAGCAACGGTCAAGTAAACGAACAGTGGAGTACCTTTTACCTATTATACTTATTCAACACGTTCTGAATAATTAGAAGATCGAGCATTAAATGCAGAATCAATCAAAGACGGATTTGATGATAGACGTTTGAAGAAAATCCGGATCACTGAAATCAAGGAGAATTAAATCAGGAGAAATCAAGAATTAAAACAAGGATTATTCTCCACATTAAATTTCCAACGGGCGGATTTTTAAATCAAGGATTATCAAGGCTATAAAAAGAATGCATTGACAAAATGAGTGAGATGAGACGTTTTTTTATATAAAAGAACAAGCAGAAACTCTATCAAAATCCTAAGCCTTCTTTCTGAATCTAAAAGAATGCATTCGGAGATCAACTCAGCACTCAAAGCTACAATTCTACATCAAGGACTGAGTTTGAAATACCTCTTTGTGAATCTTATTCACACCAGTTTGCAGCAATTGAATCAAAAAAAAACTAAAAGGAGTTGCACCCTTTGTGATAGATGTTGAAGGATTAGTTCTCAAGGAGCAGTGTTGAAGACTGAGTCACTGAAGCTTTTATAGCCAGGGAGTGATAGTCTGGGATATTGTGAATCTTGTGTAGCCCAGGACAATCTTACTATTGTATTGGTGAAAAACAATAGTGAATTCCTCCAATCATCACAGCAGAAGAGTGGATTAAGGGATTACACCACCCTGAACCACTATAAACCTTTGTGTTCATTTACTTACTGCACTTTATTTTACAGCATCTACTTACTGCATTTTATTCATACTCCGTGTGTGCATAATCTACTTTGAACAACTTTTAAAAAGGGACTTATCCGCTGCCCAAAAGCTTTTAACAAAGTTTTTGAAACTCTAGTATAGTCATTTACCCCACCCCCCTCCCCCCTCCCCTCTGACTATACTTTTACCCTTCTCTGGGGACCAACAATTCGTATCAGAGCAGAGTTCCTAGTATCAGAACCTGTTCATATCTGATTTCTGGTAACAAGGAGATCACATATTTTCAAAGTAGTTTTTAAATCTGTGCTTTCTATATCAATATACTTTTTCTTTTATTTGTGACTATGGATTCTTCAAATTTCATGTCTAAAGTACATGTATTGAATGTTAACAATTTTGATGAATATAAAATAAGGATGTTATCTCACCTTCCAGCCACTCATGAGGAAATGCTGGATGTTATCAATGATGGACCAATTCAAATAGAAAGACTCAAAAAGGATTGAACCAAAGATGACAGACGGAGAGAAAATCTTGATTATGTTGCAAAATACATCATCTTGAAGACTCTGGACAGTAATATGTTCATGAGAATCAAAGATTGCAAAATAGCAAATGAGGTGTAGGACAAACTAGCACTCATCAATGAAGGGTCTGAAGCAATCAAGGAAAAAAAATTATTTGTTCCAAAATAGAAATTTGAGAACTTCAAAATGAAGAATGGTGAATCCATTGATCAGATGGATAACAGATTCACAAGCATCATCAGTGGACTGCAACAACTTGGTTTCAAATATCCTCAGAAATAAGTTTGCGTGAAGATCTTGAGAAGTCTTTCAGAAAGATGGAGAAACATCACATCAGTACTCAAGGAACAATAGATCTTGCAAAGAATGGCACTTTGACATTGATATCTCACTTAAAAATCATGAGTTTGAACTGAATAATGAAGACAGTGCACCAGCAGAGGCACACAAGGCTAGTGCACTGGTAGCACCCCAGCAAAGAAAAACGGCTGACACAAGCAGCAAAGAGACACAAGAGCTAAAAAACAAATTGCTTTACTAATTAAATGTTTTGACAGGTTTAGTAAGAAGAAACAATTCAAAGGAAGTTCATCATCATACAAGAAGTCAAGCTCAAGCAAAGACATCAAGAAAAAAGATGATGAATACAGATGTTTCAATTGTAAAAAGAAAGGACACTTCAAGGCTGATTGTCCTGAAGAGAAAGATAAAGATGAAGACAAGAAGAGATACAAGTCTTCAGATAGAAAAAGAAGCAGGAAGGCACTAAAAGCTGAAACCAGTAGTGAAAATGATGAAGATTTCTCTAACAATGACTCATCTGATGAAGAAGACACCAGCTCAAACAATGAAAAAGCATGTTTATGTTTGATGGCAAAAGAAATCGAAGAAACATAGGTAATATATAGTTCATACTCATCAAATACATCCACATCTACATTGTACAATCTTCTATTCTCCCATTAGATTCTGCAAACCTAATTCAAAATCTCATTAGTAAATTTGAAGAAATTCAAATGAATCAAGAAATTCTGGAACAATAATGTGAAAATCTGAGAGAGGAAAATAAAAGACTAAAGAAAGAACTGGATGAACTGAAAGTTGAATTAACTAGTAAGGAAGTACACTCAACTGATCAACAAGCAGCAGATGATCACTCATCTAATGTTACAGACCAGCAGAGAAAGCCTCTCTAACAGTTAAGAGTACCACTGCACCGCTTGATGCACCAGCTTACAAACCCCTAAAAATGTTTGGATCCAGATCTGGCCTTGGCTACAATAGTCAAGGTGAGGGTAGAAACAATGGAAAATCCAAATCTGAGCTGAGGACCAAAACTGGACCAAAATTCAGAAAAGAAAATACCATGGCTTCCACTACTCATCATGTACCAGTGAAGCCAAAGACTAGTGTAGTGAAATAGCATAGTAAATCATCAAACCAGCCCATTAAAGGCAAAGGTTTACTGAAAGGTAAGGGAAGACTTCACCCTTCAGAGGATGATTGGAATGTTACACACCCAAAATACAAGAAGAAACCATTTCATGCCATGCAACCTGTGTTTAGGAAAAGCCAACGCATGCATATTCCTGGACACAATAAGCAATATGAAAATAAGGTTCCTCCTGCATATTGGAGAGTGAAGAAGGATGCAAATGCACCTAAAGGTAGAGAATTGAATCAGAATAATTCTATCAAGAAGTATTCTACCATGCCTTATACATATGAGGTTGATGACTTCAACCATCCAAGTAGAATATCCTTTGGATTTGTACTTGGAGTAGGAGGCATGACTACTAACAGGTTTGGACACAAACAGTGTTGGGTACCTAAACTTGCTTAATTTGTTTTGTAGGATGTCTGGTACATAGACAGTGGATGTTCCAGACATATGATAGGGAACAAAGGATGGTTGACTGACTTTAAATCTTTTGATGGACCCAAAGTTACATTTGGAGGCAAAGAAAACCCCGGCAAAATTAAGGGGGAAGGCACAATGTCCAAGAACAATTTGAAGATTCAAAATGTGGCTTATGTTAAGGGATTGAGTTTCAATCTTCTAAGTATTAGTCAATTTTATGACAAAGGCTACATTGTGCATTTCAACAAAGAAGGATGCAAAGTGATTCACAATCAAACCAGCACAATCGAACATACAGGAAAAAGAGAAGACAACATGTATGTGGTGGATTGGAAGACGGCAAAAGCAGAAACCTGTCTGCTTGTCAAGAATAAGCAATTAACCAGCTGGATTTGGCATAGAAGACTGAACCATCTCAACTTCAAGACCATCAACAAATTATCAAAGAACAAGCTAGTTGAAGGCCTTCCAGACATCACAGTCAAGAAGGAAAGTCTTTGTAATGCATGTCAGAAAGGGAAACAGATTAAAAGCAAGCACTTTCAAGTCAAATCAACAACAATCAACAAGCAGAATTCTACACGCCTTACACATGGATCTCTTTGGACTAGTCACTCCAGTAAGTGTAAGTGGAAAGAAGTACACTCTAGTGGTGGTGGTGGATGACTTCTCCAAGTTCACACGGACTATATTCAAGAACAAGAAAAGAGAGACACTTAAGAAGCTACCAGATTTGCTGAGAAGAATACAAAATGAAAAAGAATTGAAGATCATCAAGATAAGATCAGACAGAGGCACATAATTTCTAAATGAAGTGATCAGAACCTACTGTGAAGAAAATGGAGTTCTACATCAACTATCAGCAGCAGGGACTCCACAACAAAATAGTGTAGCAGAAAGAAGAAATAGAACTCTGAAGGAAGCCATTAGAACCATGATAGCAGAAGCAAGCTTACCAAAGAGATTCTGGGCTGAAGCAGCAAATATAATATGTTATACTCAAAACAGATCTATCATCAACAAACACCATGGAAATACACCATATGAAATTTGGAATGGAAGAAAACCTAACATTTCACATTTGCATATGTTTGAATCTAAATGTTTTGTTTTGAACAGGAATCAACTACATACTTTTGATGAAAGAGCTGATGAAGCGATCTTCATGGGATACTCAGACACAAGCAAAGCATTCAGAGTTCTCAATAAAAGGACTTTGGTGATTGAAGAGTCAATTCATGTAGTTTTTTATGAACCAAACACAAATGATGAAAGCTTACACAACTTTGAAGAAGAAGCTACACAAGGACAAGTCTACATGAATACAACAGTACCAGCCACTATTCTAGACCACACATTTGGTGATCAAGAGAAAGTACCAGTCAATACAACAGCAGAAGCACCAACACAAGATCATGAAGTTGATGCACAAGCTGGAGCTGTGGAAGAACCAAATCAAGAGCAACTTCAGCCTAATTTGAATTGGCTGAGAGATCATCCTGAAGAACAAGTCATTGGAGATGTTCATAAAGGAGTTAGAACCAGAAGACTACTAGAGAGCATGTTAACTTGTTTTCTATCATAGATGGGACCCAAGACAATAGATAATGCAATTCAAGATGCTGATTGGATTACAACCATGCAAGAAGAGCACAATGAATTTGAGAGAAATAGGGTCTGAGAACTTGTTGACCGACCAGACCTAGCAAACATCATTGGAACAAAGTGGGTATTCAAAAACAAAATGGATGAACAGGGAACTGTTGTAAAAAACAAAGCAAGACTAGTTGCAAAAGGATACTCTCAAGCTGAAGGCATAGACTATGATGAAACCTTTGCACCAGTAGCAAGATTGGAAGCAATAAGACTCTTTCTAGCTTTTGCAGCACACAAGGATTTCAAAGTATATCAAATGGATGTCAAAAGTGCATTTTTAAATGGATTTCTGGAAGAAGAAATATATGTGAAACAACCCCCTGGTTTCCAACTCAAAGGGAAGGAAGACAAAGTATACAAGCTCAAAAAGGCACTATATGGACTCAAACAGGCACCTAGAGCTTGGTATGAAACACTATCACAATTATTAATCAACAATGGATTCAGGAAAGGAACCAATGACAAGACTTTCTTCAATCTAGAAGAAGGTACAAGCACTTTACTGGTTCAGATCTATGTTGATGACATTATTTTTGGATCTGAAGATGAAAAGCTATGTTAGAAATTTGCAAATCTGATGAAAAGAAAATTCCAAATGAGTATGATGGGAGAGCTCAATTATTTTCTTGGTTCACAAGTGAAACAAATGGAAGATGGCATCTTTATCAATCAAGCCAAGTATACAAAAGACATGATACATAAATATGGTATGGATTCAAGTGGCACATCAAATACACCAATGTGTGCAAGAGTTATTCTTGGGAAGGATGAAAATGGAAAGGATGTTGATCAAAAATTATATAGAGGAATTATTGGATCTCTACTCTATTTAACTGCAAGCAGACCTGATATAGCATTTGCAGTAAGAGTTTGTGCAAGATTTCAAGCTCAACCTAAGGAATCTCACTTACTAGCAACTAAGAGAATCATCAAATATTTGAAGCAAACAATCAATGTAGGAATTCGGTATCCAAAAGATGGAGGGTTCAAATTGATATCCTATTCTGATTCAAACTATGTTGGATGTAAGATTGATAGAAAAAGAACTGCTTCAGGAACTTGTCAGATGCTAGGCAGCAGACTAGTATCATGGTTTAGCAAAAAGCAAAATTCTATAACCAATTCAACAGCTGAAGCAGAATATATAGCAGCATGTAGCTGTTGTGCACAAGTGTTATGGATCAGACAACAGCTAAGAGACTATGGCATAGAAGAGAAGACAGTTTCAATAATGCGTGATAACACAAGTGCAATATCAATCACAGAAAATCTTGTACTTCACTCAAGAACAAAGCATATTGATGTGAGACATCACTTTATCAGAGATCATGTGGAAAAAGGAGATGTTATCTTAAGACACATGCCTACTGAAAATCAATTGGCTGATATTTTCACAATACCACTCAGTCATGAAAGATTTTGTATGTTGAGAACTGAGTTGGGAATGATTGAAATTGATTAAGTAAGAAGGAGCAGCTAACTGGAGTAATCAGTAGAGTCACTTCACCAGCTGACTGACCTTTGCCACTTTGGGTGCTCTCACATGGCAGGTAAGGCACTTGTAACCAGCGAATTCCACTTCACTGAATGTTAGAAACTGTTTTATAGAGCAGCTAAGTAAAGAAGCTACTCAACCGGCCAATGACCAGTCTAGTCACTTCACCGCTATTTACGTGGAGAAAACAGCAAAGTAAAGTGTGAACAAAATCAAATTTTATACATGTGACAAATCAAAGAATTTATGGAGAATTATTTTATGGGAGATTGCACACGTGGATATTATTTTATATCGTGGAGGTTCTTTATTTTATTTTTTTGAAGGAATGACGGCAACGCCTCGATTCTCCGGATTTATCATTACATACCTCAATCCACTCCCCACTACACTCAAAAACCGTGATTTATATACACAAAATCATGACATTACTTCACCAAATCCTTCCATATTCAACTGCATTCACACTACCAAAATTTCTCCTATATAAACAACGCTTAGAGATTTTCAGAAAATTTCTACGGTATCTTTGCAACTTACAAACCCTATTTCTCTGAAAAATCGAAACTTTTCTCCTCTCAAATCTTCTAATGGCTTCATCTTCTTCAAACACACAAACTAGTAAGCAATATGAGAAATCGATTGCCACCGGCTCTTTCTTCCAAGAAAAACACTACCTAAAATTATGCGACAATGATGAACAAGCAAAAAGGCTGGCGGACGGATGCAAAAACCTAGGGTTGATGAGCTTTCTCAATCTTCCTATCAATGGTATGTGTTACGAGAGTCTTATTTCTTTTTGGAAAACCGTAAAATTGGTATCCGGGTTGATTGCTGAAGAAGGTGTAGAGTTTGGTGAAGACAAAATAGTTGCCACGGTTAACAACCATGAAGTTGTGTAACTGCTAAGGCAATTCACCAGCATCTTAAGCTCTCAAATGAAGGGTATGCAAAGGTTAAGTTAGTTCAACAAGATTTAGATACTCTGTGGTTGGAGATTGGAAAGGATGCCACAGAAGCAAACAAAAAATACAATTGTCCGAGATCTGCTCTCAAAAAGCCCTTCAATGAATTCAGATTACTAATTGGGAACAATCTTGAAGGCAAACTAGGAGCCATAGATGCTATGACAGAGGCCAGAATGCGTCTTATGGGCATTATATACAACGGCCTATAGTTTGACTGGGCCACCTATATTTTCAGACGGATTAGATAGCAAATCAAGGCCGAAGAAATTGTAACTGAGAAAGGTATCAAAAAGAAGAAACAAAAGAAGGCAATTTTCTGGGTAAAGAAGTCCTATGGGATTCAACTTCACTATTTATTGCAGTGTCTGAGCATACATGTAGTAAAACTCCACAAATTGCACGATGCAAAAATTTTGATCACCTATGTCAAGCAGCAAAAGGTCAAAGGTGGTGGAAAAAGAAAACAACCAAGTACAAAGGCCACAGGTCAAAGGAAGAAGCCAAAGGTTCAAAGAAATCTGGAAAAGGAATCCTTTGGACAATTAATAGATGAAGAAGAGGAAGGAGAATCAGAAGGATAATCAGAAGAAGAACCAGAGCAACAAGAGGAAGGAGGTAGTGGTGATGCTGAACAACCAGAACATGAAGAGGTTGAAGAGGAAAATGGAGATGATGATGAGGGACAGAATGATGAGGCCACTAAAGAACCAGCAAATATACCTGGAAGATATATAGATGACAAAGTTGCTGAATATCTCAACTGGAAGCAGGGAGATTCCAGACTTCAACTTCACAATCTGAACATATGTTTGCAGAAGAAGATTGGTTCTTTGGATTTCTTGGCATCACAACTCTTGTAGCTGTTCTTGATGAGACACCACTTTAGGAAATGATAGAAAAGGCCAAGCCAAAATGCATCAGACATCTCATGAAGAAAGTGGAAGATCTGGCACATATGATGATGATGATGGCACATATGATGATGATGATGATGGCACATATGCAGATGTAGTTGATGATGACATCAATCTGAATTATTACCTACAGACACAAAGGACAGCCAAGCAAACTCCACCGGCTAAGACAAATGACCAGCAGACTGAGGCAGTTCAGTTCAGCCCTCAACAAACCAACATGGAAAAGCATTTATCTATTGACGCATTAGTTGATCCAACATCAGTATTGGACACTGGATCAGCTGCTGCTACTCCAGCAAAATTCATCCCCAGCATAGAGCAATGGGGAATGGAAAATTTGAGTGAACCTGAAATCTCAACTACTCAAGTACTTGAAGAAGGAGTGGGTGAAGCTGATGTTTCTCAACAGACAGTACAAAATCAGGAATCAGTATTAGTTCCTCCGACTTTGACACAACAAGATAAGGAGCACAAAACAGAACCAGAACCAGCTCAGAATGAACCAGTTGAGATCAGGCAAAAATTTGCTCCACTTCCTACTGGCATATCCAATGAGTCTTTTCAAAAGGCAGTAGATCTATTGGTTGATGAGCTGGAACAGCAAGCACTGTATCTTAGATCCATGACTGCATCTTTCAAATATGAAAGCCAATCAATAGAGAGAAGATTTCATGCTGTTGCTGAGTATATTGATGCACAAAACATTGTTGTGCAAAGGCAAGGTGACTTGATAAGGCAGATGAATATCAATTTTACACACAACTTCTCTAGTCTAAGGCAACATGTATCAATGGATAATGAAGCTATGGCCTCATCTTTTGGCATAAGATTTGGCAATGTGACCAAGAAGTTATCCGATCATGAAAAAGATTCACATCCATTGAATCTAAATTGGACACCCTGATCAGTACTGTTGAAGCCACCAACAGTATTTTATTGCAACAACAGGATGATGCTTCCAAAAAGGGGGAAAGAAGTGATAAGCTTGAAGGATCAACAAGCAGACCCCCACACTTCTCTGAAGAACAGATCAGAGCCAGATATAGAGAATTAAGAATAAGAGCTGAAGCTGAAAACAACAAAGAAAAGCTCTGGATGAGAGGGAAAGGATCACAAATGAACCTTGTATTGGATCCATCATCCTTTTCAAAGAAGAGATGATGACAGAGATAGATCTGGAAGTCAGCAAAGATCTAGCCAACCAAGAGGATCTTAAAGACTACACCAATCCAGCAGCAGTACAAGATATGCTAGTGAGAAAAGAACTTTTACTACTCACTGAAACAGGCAAGAATATGATGCTGAGATATTGGACAATATGAGAGAGTTTTTTAGAGTTTGTTATAGTCTGTATCCAAACAAACAGCAAGATGAAGCATGGGCAGATTGCCTCAGCTACTATGATGAGAAGATGAGAGCTGATATGGCTAAAATCTACAATGATGTCAAGAGAGAGTATGCATCTCTCAAGCAAAGAACTAGAGATACAGGATCTGGCACAACCAACTGAACAAGTCAAGCTATACCTCTTATTGCAAATGGACCAGAAGATCTATCCAGGGAACAACAGGAAGACTTCAACAACATGGTGAAATTTTTCTGTCCTATGGGAAGAATGGACCATCCACAACAATGGGTTCTATTTAAGAGCTCAAGTTTGCTGACTCACACATTTTTTAAGCAAAGAAAAGGATGGAAAAGCACCTTGGAGAACTACAGGCACATGAGACATTTCCTGACTACCACAGACTCCTCAACAAATGGGTATTCTTAGGCATATCTGAAAAAGTTTCCTTGAAATATTGGAAGTGGAAGTTCCCAAAGGTTGACTGTAGAGAGATGGAAGGGACACACACTACAAAATTCAAGAAATCCAAGGAGTATCTAAGTAAGTTGTAGCTATGATGTGTTGTTGCCTTTGAATAATTTTGATTGAACTTTTTATTGCCTTACATGGATGAATAAAATTGCTGAGTTTTATTCTTTATCATTTGAAAAAAATTTACTCATGTTCAGGCTTATGAGGGTTTTGGCATCATCAAAAAGGGTAAATTGTTGGAACATTTTATGTGTTTTGATGATGGCCATACTAGCTGTTATAGCAAGCCTGGAATAAGTTAGAATTCTATGTATAAGTCTTTACTTAGAGTCTGACATGTGGTATAAGTTCAGTCAGACGAGTATTGTACTAGTTGGTAAGATGGCAAAGTAAAACAGAATGTCGGTGAAGTGAAGACAGCCAAGTACCAGCAGAGAAGAATGAAGACTTATGGACTGACTTATAACCAGGGAAGTCTGTGATGACCTTGGATAAGTATAAGTTATATTACAAGTGATGAAATTCATTGTTTAAATATGGTGTACACTGATCTCACACAAATCAAGGATCAGTGAAGTACAAGTACTCTTAGAAAATCAAAGAAAGAAAGAAATCAGTGAACCAGAAAGTAAACACTCTACCGGCTGAGTAAGGAATAACTGTGAACAACAGCTAAGTAAGCAGAAGCTCTTAACCAGTCAAGCAACGGTCAAGTAAAGAAACAGCAGAGTACCTTTTACCTACTATGCTTATTCAACACGTTCTAAATAATTAGAAGATCAATCATTAACTGCAGAATCAATCAAGGACGGATTTGATGATAGACGTTTGAAGAAAATCCGGATCACTGAAATCAAGGAGAATTAAATCAGAGAAATCAAGGATTATTCTCCACATTAAATAGCCAACGGATGGATTTTTAAATCAAGGATTATCAAGGCTATAAACAGAAGGCATTGACAAAAAAAGAGTGAGATGAGACGTTTTTTTATATAAAAGAACAAGCAGAAACTCCGTCAAAATCCTAAGCCTTCTTTCTGAATCTAAAAGAACACATCTAGAGATCAACTCAGCACTCAGAGCTACAATTCTACATCAAGGACTGAGTTTGATCAACCTCTTTGTGAATCTTATTCACACCAGTTTGCAACAATTGAATCAGAGAAATCTGAGAAGGAGTTGCACCCTTTGTGATAGCTGCTAAAGGATTAGTTCTCAAGGAGCAGTGTTGAAGAATGAGTCACTGAAGATTTTGTAGCCTGGGAGTGATAGTCTTGGAGATTGTGAAGCTTGTGTAGCCAAGGACAATCTTACTATTGTATTGGTGAAAAACAATAGTGAATTCATTCAATCATCACAGGAGAAGAGTGGATTAAGGGATTACACCACCCTGAACTACTATAAACCTTTGTGTTCATTTACTTACTGCACTTTATTTTACAGCCTCTACTTACTGCATTTTATTCATACTCTATGTGTGCATAATCTACTTTTAAACAACTTTAAGAAGGGACTTATCCGCTGCCCAAAAGTTTTTAACACTAGAAAAGTTTTTGAAACTCCAGTATAGTCTTTCACCCCCCCTCCCCCCCCCCCCCCCCTCTGACTATACTTTTACCCATATCTGGGACCAACAGTTTGCTTTTTGACTGATTCCGCATCATGTTCTACCTGTTTTCAGTGGAAGATTTTGCAACCTTGTTGGCTAGCGCTGGTGATGAAGAGCTCAGGGTCCCTCAGCCCTAGCAGAGCAAAGATATTGATAAGACCATGAGCGGAGGTCCCACTGACCCCAACCTTAATGCCACCGAAGCCCACGCTTCGGCTAGCACTAAAGAGACGATGATTCCGCTATCCTCCCCAGTTCAGGAGGATGATGATTTGGTTAACCTAGGTAACCTTAACCCCGAGGGAGGGGAAGAAGGCCTACAACTTCAAGTCAGAGGCCGGTCTAGGATGAACAAGAGGATCAGATCTGCTTCTTTTCCCTATGAGACTCAAGATCAGTCTCAAGATAAAGAAGACGCTGCTACTGAACAGCAGCGTATCACTGAGTTGTCCGATGGCGACCTAGCCATTACAGGCTTTCGGGCCATGGAATATGTAAGTCGATGTTTTTCTTTTTGTACCCTTATTTTTCTTCGCTTTTATTCTAATTGTGTTCATTTAGTAGTATAGGGGACTTTGGTTGGCAAGGAGGCTTTCCAAAGGTTGGCGAACAGTGTCATCAAGTCGGTGAGCCTGGAAAGGAAAATCACCGATCTGTGTGCAGATCGAGAAAGGCTTAAGGGCTCACTCGAGTCCAAGGATCAGTGGATCCGAGCCTAAGATACCGAGTTGAAGGAAAGGGCCGATAAGTATGTTGCCAGTCTTTAAGATGCGGCCGATCAACATGCAGAGGAGAAGACTGAGTTGAAGCAGGTTGTGATTAAGCTCCGAGCTGAAAAGAACGATCTGGAGGCTGCACTTCCAAGTCAAATTGTTGAGGCCATCAAGGAGTACAAGGCTTCACCAGAGTTTACTCAGGCCGTGACGTTGCTACTCACATTTGTGCTCAATCATGGCTACTCTTTGGGGGTGGATGAGGCCAAGAGTACATTCTTTGGCCTGGTCATTAGTGACCTGACCAACCATGCCTTTTACAAGCCTGATATGGGCATGGTGTACGATGATCTTGTTATAGATTTCAAAGCAGAAGTGGAAATGGTATCCAAGCATGGTCACTCTTCAACTTCTCGCCAAGCAACCACCGAGCCTTCTACTTCGGCTACTGTGGAGAAACAACAGGATCCGACTACTGATTCTTAGATCATCCGGAATTTGTTTATTTTTCTCAGTTATGAAGGATGAGGGGACAAACTCAGTTATGAAGGATGAGGGGACAAACTCAGTTATGAAGATTTGAAGAATTGAGGGTACAAACTCAGTTTATGAAGACTAAAAGCCGAGACTGTAGAGTTAGAATTCATGCTAGTCTGTGATGACTTAAACTGACTTTATAGATCTTGTATTAAAGGCTATGTTAGATAAGGACAGTGCAACTTAGTTATTTTATGAAATGAAATGGTGTACTCTGATTTCACAAATAAAGATCAGATGGTGAACTAGGAGTACTCTGTTTATGAAGAAGAGTTAAAACTGAGTTACTGCTCCTGAACAGTTAGAAACTGAAAACTAAGAATACTCGTTTTCAACTAAACAAGTCAGCCAATCAGTTTTATATGGATATCAGAACGTTAAAGATGAATTTATGTGATTGGTTGCTAGTCTAATATGTCAGAACGGTTACTGACAAGTCTGACACTTTGATAGCATATTCCAGGAATCCAATTTGGACGTTAGAAGAATTCAAAAGATATAGCTGTTGGATTTCACACCTATAAATAGAGGACTTTGATCACACACACAAGATAACCAAGGATTTCCAAAGAATTGACAAGTTGCGCAAGTATTTTTTGTGATCAAATTTGTGTGAAGTAATTGCTATCAATTCGAGCTTACAAAGTTACATCAAGAAATCTTCAAAGTGTTCAAGCATACAAGACATATCTAGATCCACAAGTAATCACTTTCTTGTTTCAAAGACCCAAATTTGATTTATCAAAGGTTGAGACTGTGAAGCATTCCGGCCAAGGAATTGCCAAGGAAAGTTGAGGGCAGTCTAAGTGACTGTGTCTATGGTGGAGCTTGTGAAGAGGCAATCCAACCCTTCAAGGGCCAGTGAAGCTTGTGGAGAGTAGCAATCCTATCTGTTTTTCATTTGCTTAGATTGTGAAGCTAGGGTTTATTGAAGGACAATCAACTAGGGCTTTTTCTAACCGTTGTAAACTCAAGAAGACTAGTGGAAATTTTCATGACTACATGTGGTCCATACCATCTAGACTTCAGCTTCTCAGGAAAAAGACGAAGACGCAAATTATATACCAGCACCTTATCTCCAACTTGAAATGTGCGGTTCAGAATCCTCTTATCGTGCAGGCATTTCGTTCTTTCCTTGTAAATCTTTGCATTCTCATACGCTTGAAGTGTAAACTCCTCCAATCTATTCAACTCTAGCATTCTCTTTTCACCGGCTAAATTTTCATCCATGTTTAGAAACCTCATAGCCCATAGCACTCGGTGCTCGAGTTCTACCGGTAAATGACACGTATTTCAGATACTATCATATACGTAGATATCCCAATCGTGGTCCTATAAGTGGTTCTATTCGCCCAAAGAGCGTCATCTAATTTCAAAGACCAATCCTTTCTTGTTGGATTCACAGTCTTTTCTAAGATCCTCTTAATCTCTCTGTTCGTGACTTCCACTTGTCCACTCATCTGGGGGTGATATACTGCTACAATCTTATGTCTAACCCCATATCTCATCGTCAACTTCTCAAACATCCTATTATAGAAATGGCTCCCTCCGTCACTAATTATGGCTCTGGGCACTCCAAACCTCGTCAAAATGTTTTTCTTAAGAAACCTCAAGACAACCCTGGCATCATTAGTAGGTGAGGACACTGCCTCCACCCATTTGGAAACATAATCAACTACTACCAGGATATTCGATTCGGACGATGTGAAAGGCCCAACAAAATCAATACCCCAAACATCGAATAACTCCACTTCTAAGATACTCTGCAGTGGCATCTCATTCCGCTTAGAAATATTACCAGTCATTTGACAGGAATGAGAGGCTCTTGTAAACTCATAAGTAGATATATGAATTGTTGGCCAGTAGAATCCACACTGGCCAACAACACCTTTGTTGTTGTCTTGTCTGGCCTATAGCGACCTCCAGCTTCTCTAGAATGACATAGGTGCAAAATACTAGGAATTTCATCATCAAGGATGCATCTCCTAAGAATGGAATCAGGGCATAATTTGTATAGGTATGGATCGTCCCAATGATAATGCTTTAGATACGTGAAAAACTTCTTTTTTATCCGCATTCATGAATTCCGGTGGTAGGTACTTTCCTGGGAGATAATTCACAATGTTAGCAAACCAAGGGTATACCTTGCCCACTCTTGGTGTATTTTGTCAGGTCTGAGATTCAACTCGAGCTACCACTGAGACGGAAAAAGGTTTTTCATCAGGAAATCTTTCTCTAATCTCAGTCGGTTGATCTTCTTCCAGCAATGTTAATCTTGACAGGTGATTAGCCACCTAGTAATCAGATCCCTTTTTATCTTTAATCTCAACATCAAAATCTTGTAAGAGTAGAATCCATATTAACAATCTTCTCTTGGAGTCTTGCTTGGTTAGAAGGTATTTCAGATCTGCATGGTCAGTGAATACAGTGACTTTCGATCCTATCAGGTATGGTTGAAACTTGTCAAATGCGAAAATGACAGCTAAGAGTTCCTTCTCTGTAGTCGCATAGTTCCTCTGGGCACTGTTAAGGGTACAACTGGCGTAATAGATAGGCTTAAAGATTTTGTCCTCCCTCTGTCCCAGGCCTACTCCATCTGCCATGTCGCTTGCATCACACATAAGCTCAAAAGGTTTGTTCCAATCTGGGGCTACCATAATTGGGGTAGTTATAAGCATTTGCATTGGTGTGTTGAATTCTTTCTTACATTCTTCTCCAAACACAAAAGGCACATCCTTTGCAAGTAATTCCGTCAAAGGTCTAGAAACTTTAAAGAAGTCCTTGATAAATCTCCTATAGAATCCTGTGTGGCCAAGAAAGGCTCGCAACGTCTTTAAGTTTGTTGGAGGGTGTAACTTCTCTATCACCTCTATCATTGCCTTGTCAACCTCCATTATTTTCCTCGAAATCTTATGACCCATCACTATTCCTTCTGTCATCATGAAATGGCATTTTTCCTAGTTAAGTACAAGGTTGGTCTCTTCACATCTCTTCAGCACTCTACTCAGGTTGTCCAAGAATTTATCAAAGCTACCTCCAAATACAGAAAAATCATCCATGAAAATCTCCAGAAAGTCCTCCACTATGTCCGCAAATAATGACATCATACACCTTTGGAATGTTGCTGGTGCATTACAAAGTCCAAAAGGCATGCGATTGTACGCAAAATTTCCATAGGGACATGTGAAATTGGTCTTCTCTCGGTCCTCAGCTGCAATATGGATCTGATAGTAACCAGAATATGCATATAAGAAACAATAAAACGTATGACCATTTAATCTTTCTAACATTCGATCAATGAATGGTAGAGGAAAGTGATCATTACGAGTTGCGTCATTCAGTTTCCTGAAATCAATGCAAACTCAATGTCCAGTAATTAGCCTCACAGGGATTAACTCATCAAACTCATTAGGTTGGACAGTGAATCCTCCTTTCTTGGGCACCACATGAATCGGGCTTACCCACTCACTGTCTGCAATTGGGGAAATGATTCACATTTCCAACATCTTTATGATTTCTTCCTTAACAACATCCTTCAGTTGTGGCGTCAACCTCCTTCATGGTTGTGCTACCGGTTTCTTTTCAGGGTCTACAGAGATCTTATGCATGCACACCGACGGGCTTATTCCTCTAATATCTACAATCGTCCACCCAAACGCTCCCTTATGCTCTCTCGGTACTCTTAAAAGTTTCTCTTCCTATTTGGCTATTTCTGAACCTATGCTCCCCTCTAATCTTATTAATAGTTATAAACTCAAGCTTGGTTTTACTAATTGTTTTGCTGCTCCCCGGGATAAACTTTGGGTTTTTTGGACCTAATATGCTTCTGTTGAGGTTGTTAGTAGTATAGAACAAGTTATTACCCTCAAATTCCATGGGAATAACCCTTTCTTGATCTCTGCTGTTTATGGTAAATGTACAAGAATTCTCAGGACTGATATGTGGAACAACTTAGTATGTCTGATTTAACTATTCCTTGGATGGTTGGTGGTGATTTCAACGTTATTCGAACCCTGACTGATTACAGTGGTAACTCACAGCCCAATGAGAATTCCATGAAAGATTTTAATACTTGTATGTCTACCTGTGGTCTTATGAGCTTCCTGTTTTAGGTTCTAATTTCACTTGGACTGGTTGGAGGAGTAATGGTTATGTTAAAGAAAAGCTTGATAGATTATTTTTCAACACTGTCTGGATGGATATTGACAATAATAATTCTATAGAAGTCTTACACAGGTCTGGCTCTGATCATGCTCCTATTCTTTACAAAGCCAAAGAAAAACTTAAACGATCTTCGTCTTTTAAGTTCCAGACCATGTGGCTGTTGCATTCTGGTTTTCAAAAAGTGGTTCAGGACAGTTGGAATAAACCTTATGTTGAATCTGATGGCATGACCAACTTTGTTTTCAAAATCAAAAGACTCAAGCAGGATCTCAGGCTCTGGAATAGACACACTTTTGGTGACATTCATGAAAAAGTTAAGTCCAGTGAAGAAGAACTCAGGCATTTGGAATCTATTTATGATCACTCCCCCACTGATTCTAACAGAACAGCTTTATCTCAAGCCAAAGCTATCTACAATCTTGATCTTGCTCAGCAGGAGGAGTTTTGGAGACAGAGATCTAGGTTTAAATGGTTTAAAGAAGGGGATAACAACACTGCTTTTTTTCATGCCACTGCTAAGGATAAAATCAGAAGGCTTGAGATCTATAAGATACAAGATTCAGCTGGCCATTGGTGCACTTCACAACAAACTATAGGTCAGGCTGCTGTGGATTTTTTCAGCAATCTTTTTAGATGTGATCATTCTACTGATACTCATGCCATGGAGGACCTTCTCCATTACATACCTCCCGTCCTCACTGAAGATCTTACTAATCCCCTGGTTGCTGATGTCACTATAACTGAGGTTAAACATGATGTTTTTGACCTTGATCCTACTAGTGCTGCTGGTATGGATGGTTTTTCTGGCACTTTTTACAGAGCTTGTGGGGATATTGTTGCCTCTGATGTTTACAATGCAACCAATCATTTCTTCTCCGGTGGCTATATTCCCCAAACTATTAGATCTACTATCATAACCCTCATACCCAAGAAGGAGGCTCCCACCACTTTTGCTGATTTCAGGCCTATTGCCCTGAGTAACTTTATCAACAAAATCTTCACTAAAATCTTGTGCTCCAGGTTACACTCTGTTCATCCTTATCTTGTTTCCAATGAGCAATCTGCTTTTTTAAAAGGAATAGACATAGCTGATAATGTTCTTTTTGTTCAAGAATTGGTTCAATTTATTCATAAAAAAGATAGAGGCCATAACATTATCTTCAAGTTTGATGTCACCAAGGCTTTTGATAGAGTGTCTTGGCCTTTTTTGAAGCTCCTCCTCCTGAAATTTGGCATTCCTGACTCCTTTGTTAAGCTTATTATGAATAACCTGTCTTTCAGCTGGTTTTCTATTTTAGTTAATGGTGCCCATGTTGGTCTCTTTCAAAACACTAGAGGGATTAAACAAGGAGATCCTCTTTCTCCCTATCTTTTTATTCTTGTGTCTGAAGCCCTTACTATAGGGATTAAACATATTTTTCAAACACATGTTGAGCATTATGCTACTCCTAGAGGCTTCCTTCCCATTACACACTGTATGTATGCTGATGATTTGGTTGTTTTTGCCAGAGCCACTAAAAAGTCTCTCACTAATATTTTCCTTTTTCTCCATCAATATGAGTTGGCTTCAGGGCAACAAATAAATGCTAGCAAAAGTTCCTTTTTTATCTCTAAGCATGCTCCTACTTCCACTATTAATATGATCAAGCACATCACTGGCATGAAGAAGGATTCCTTTCCTTTTACCTATTTAGGGTGTCCAATCTATGTGGGTAGACCTAAGCATAGCTATTTTATTCCTCTTCTTCACAAACTGGAGCATAAACTTCAGGGGTGGTATGCTAAATTTCTTTCACCTGGGGGTAGGCTCATACTTATCAAACATGTTTTGACTGCAATTCCCATACACATTATTGATGCTCTTAGAATGCCTGTCTCTGTTTTCAAAAGTATTGAACAGATTCTTTCACATTTTCTATGGCTGAATACTGATACAAACAGAAGACACATTTAGAGAAGATGGGAAAAGGTCTGCTTTCCAACCTCTGAAAATGGTTTAGGGGTCAGAAACCTCTCAATTTTACAACAAGTCTTTTCCTGCAAGTTGTGGTGGAAATTAAAAACTGGAAAAGGTCTGTGGGCTAATACTGTGATGAAGGGCAGCTTCCCTATTTATAAACTTTATGCCTGAAGACTCCTTGCTGAGGTTCAAGAGGTTGCTGATGAGAACATGGAGTATTTAGGTCAAAATAAATAGGTCTGGATGCCTACCACTTATGGTAAATTCACTATAAAGTCTGCTTATGAGATCCTTAGAAAAAGGAACCAGGCTTCCCATGTGTATTCTGCTATCTGGAATAATCATATACCCAAGAAGATTTCTTTTTTTATGTGGAGATTGCAGAATGGCCTTCTTCCTTTTTCTACACAACTTAAAAGCTTTGGGATTAATGGTCCTTTTAAATGTGTGTTTTGCCATGAGGAAGAGACAACAGAGCATGTCTTTTGGAGCTGTGATAGAACTCGGAAAATCTGGGGTCATTTTCATAATATCTTACACTGGGGGCACAACTCTTCTAATTTGTATCAGAATCCTGAAAATTGGATCAATTCACAATTACAATGAGCTTTAGGTAAGGTTTTCCCCTTAATACCTACTTTGATATGCTGGGAAATCTGGAAATCTAGAAACAAGATGTTTTTTGAAGACATTCTGATTGATAATGCAGCAACTATTTATGCTATCTTGGATAACCTGTATCTGATTTGTAGCAATATGAAAGTGATTAGGAAGAATGCTCAGGATAACATTCTGATCCAAGCTGGCATCCTCAAACAATTTGCTAAGAAACCCCTGCTATTTACATACTTGTGCAGGGGCAGTTTCCTCAAGCTCAAGGCTATAAAATCAACACTGATGGATCTTCTCTTTGAAACCCTGGGATTGCTGGGGGTGGATTCATTCTTAGAAATCATCTTGGTCAAGTCATTAAAGCAGGTTATGAGGCTTATGGGGTTATCACCAATATGCAAGCAGAAATTCAAGCTATGATTTCTGGTATCAAACTGTGCATCCAACTTCAATTACAGGAGGTCACCATTGAGACTGACTCTAAAGCTCTGGAGCAAATGATCAAAGGCAATTATCAAATCCCTTGGAAATACCAAAAGGAGGTTGAAGACATCTAGCTTTTTCTCTCAAGCCATAACTTTCAACTTCACCATATTTACAGAGAAGCCAATGCTCCTGCTGACTATCTTGCTAAAATGGCCAGCTCCACCCAAAATTCTGAGATCTTTGATGGCAACCAGCTTAATGCTGATCTGGGATTACTTACTTACAGGACATTCTACAAATCCCTATTATCAGAGTTAACAACATATGATTACATACAGCAGGATTTTGCTGGAAGCACCCTTCATCAATATGAAGGGTGCAAACAGGTGGCCTCTTTACATCTTCCTTGGTTGCTTAAGTTGGGTCTTAATTTTTCAGTTGCTACTACTCTGTGAAGCCAATGTTCTATGCAGATCTGGTGATGGTGTGGAAACTGAGCCTTTTTGGCATGGCATCATCAACTTGGAAGCACCCTTCAGTACTATGAGGGGTGCAAACAGGTTGCCTCTTTCTATCTCTATTTATTGGTTAAATTTCCTTGAGGTTTGGATGATGCAGATCTTTGGACCTTCTTGTAGGTATTTGATGTGGATCTTGAGATGCTCAATTAGGATATGGATTATTGCTTGGTTGCTCTTGCCTGGTAGCTGCAGATGCTGCTGGAATATGATTATGGGGACAAGCTGCATATGGACCACTCTTCTACAACATCATTCTGCTTTTGGTGTTTTAGCATGTTTTGATCTTTTATATACCTCTTCCTTAGTTTTTCTTTTCCAATACATGGGAGATCATACTCTTTCCTTAGCACCCGGCTTTTCCCCCACGGGTTTTCCGGACTAAGGTTTTAAGGAGATGATAAACATGTATTGATGACGTATTTTCTTTGGTGGTGAGGCCAGGGGTTGGCCATGTAAAACTTCAGTTTTTCTTTTAATAAAATTCTGAGTTTTACAACAACAAAAAAGGTGATAACAACGATGACAATAAAGAGAAAGAGTATCATCTTGTACGTATACGTTCTTTAGGTGAGAAAGCAAAGGTTTTAACGTTAAGTTCATTGGTGGCTCTTCTAATGATGACCTTAAGAGCTTACCAGTCAATTGTAAATCAAAGAACTTGTGCCATGAAGGTCTATGAATGGTTCCTCCTAAATCCACATAAGATATAGGCTCTATTTCTAACACTTGACCTTCGCTACACCCAGGCCAGGTTTCCTCATAACTTTCTTCTTCCTTCAAGAGTAATGTCTCTTCTACTTCAGGGTCTAGTGCCACTTGCTGATATAATTACAAAACAAGCTCATCTATGGCATCTAGCATGTAGCATACTTCTCCCTCATCTTGTGCATACTTCATTGAATTCATCGCATTGAACACTACTTTGTCCTCATTCACTCTCAGAATCAACTCACCCTTATGAACATCTATCAATGTCTTGCTCGTTGCTAGGAAAGGTCTTCCTAGGATCAATGGAACATTGTGGTTAGCTTCCATATCTAGCATCACAAAGTCTACGGGGAATACAAACTTATCGACTTTCACCAAAACATCTTCCACCACTCAACAAGGTTGCTTCATAGACCTATCCACTAATTGAAGGGTTATAAATGTTTTGCTCAATTCTTTCATGCGAAACTTATAAAAGAGGGAGAGTGGCCTTAGATTGACAGTAGCTCTAAGATCACACAATGATTTGTTTAAGCACACTCCTCCAATTGTGCAAGGTACGAGGAAGCTCCCAGGATCTTTACTTTTAGGAGGCAGTTTGCGTTGCAAAACTGCCGAGCATTCATCGTTAAGGCAAATAGTTTCTAGGTCTAATAACTTCCTTTTGGTAGAGATTTCTTCTTTCAAGAACTTTGCGTACTCTGTCGTTCCGGCCAAAGCTTCTACCAAAGGTATATTTTCTTGCAACTTCTTAAACATTCTATGAACTTTTTATAACGCTTCATTATTATTCAGCTTATACTTCCTAGAGGGATAGGGTAAAGTAGCAGGATTAATAGTTACAGTTCGTGAAGACTTTCCTGCTGACTGCTGCTGCTCCGCCTGCTTATCTGTTGAATTTTCAGACTCTCTATTTACTTTGAGTGGTGTCCCGGTTTACCGGCCCCTCTTTTCTCCAGATTCTGCTGCGTTCTGCTGCTGTTTGCTTTCTGATTCTTCCTAGACAGTTGGTCTAACTGGTCCAGGCCGTTCTTTTCGCTTCTAGTCATGATTTAATTCACGTCCTTCGGATTTTTCTCAGTATTTCATGGTAATCCTCCCGGAGGACGGGCTGACAATTGTTCTGCAATCTGTCCCACTTGGTGTAACAGATTCTGCACTAAGTCTTCCTGATTGGTCAGTCTTGTATCATTCTTCTGACAATATAGGGTGAAGTTTGTATTCAGCTCAATCATGGATTTCGTAAGTTGATTGACCGTGTCGGTCACAGTTGAGCTCATTTTATCCATTGCCGCTTCCCAACCACCTGACTTGTTGAATTGAGGCACGAATCCACCAGTTCGTATCAGTCTCTCTCCACCGGTAAAATCACTTGGTCCATACCCCCCAATAGGATCACTTAGTCGAAAACCAGGGTGGTCGTAAGAACCTGGGCGATATCCGCCCCCATAAGGATTTCCTTGCCTCCCTATATAATTCACGTCCTCAGTGTTGGTTGCTTCGATATCTTGAATTTTCTCAACCTTGGCAATGTGATCTTGCATGCCATCTATCTTCTCATTCATCACCATTAGCTGGTATTAGATCTTTTGAGAAGTATCTTCTCCAAATACGCCTTCAGCTATTTCGGCGGTCTCTATTTGATGCATTCCCCATTGACTGGTAAGTGCGATTTGCTCCAATTTCTCTTCAGCTACTTCAGGTGATAGCAACGCAAAACATCCGTTACTCGATGCATCAACTCTCATTTGTTCATTTGGCCGCAATCCGTGATAGAAACTATGCATTCCTACTGGCAGAGTGATTGGTGAGGGAATCTCCTATGTGCTTCCTCAAACCTTTCCCATGCTTCTTCAAAAGTTTCAGTGGATTTCTGCTTGAAATTCATGATGTCTTGTCTCATCTGTAGTGACTTCTCAGGTGTGCAGTACTTGTTCATAAATTTCTGCAGTAGATCTGTCCAAGTTTGGATCGATCCTGGTGCTAGAGACAATAACCATATCTTCGCTTTGTCATTCAGCGTGAATGGAAACAACTTCAACTTTATGTTATCTTCAGGTACTCCTGCTGGTTTGACTATGCTGACTATCTCTAAGAAATTAGTGACATGTACACTAGGAGCTTCGTTTGGTACTCCATGGAAGGTAGTGTAATTAGTCACCATTTGTATCACATTTGGTTTCGGGTGAAATACCTCAGCCGCATTCTCTGGCTGAACAATTGCTGGCACGAATTGCTCAATCGTCGGCGTTGCATAACTCTGTAGAGTTCTCCTATCTGCTTGTACCACAACTCATGTTCCATTTTGTCCATTCTATCTGTTCTAAGCCATGTTGATTTCTGTATCCTCCAAAGGTGAAATCTTTTCTTCCCTCTCGTTGTGATCTCCTTCGTGCGAAAACACGTCGTCCGCCAGTATAACAGATCTCTCTCGAGTTTCCTTTCTCTTTTGTCTAGAAAACTTTTCAATCTTAGGTATGAACCTCTTGAGTGTGGCTGCTGAATTTTGTGTGGCGTACTACATGACACAAAAAGAAATAAAAATTTAGTGACTTGCCTCGCCGGCTATTACACACGCCTGGTAGACTAAAAAATGCAGACTCTGACTATGGACTTGACGCTGAACTGACAGAAACAACTCTGCTAAAAATGGGACCCTCGGCTTACCGCGGTATACCCTCGGTAAACCGGAAACAATTTTTTCTCAGATTGTAACAGAACTGACTCTGTACGACTCTAGTATAAACAGACTATAAAACAGAATCACTTAAACAGACTCAAATATATACAGACACTCAATCTCAAATAAAAAGTATTCTTGACACGAGTCCACGGCAACAGCGCCAGAAAATCTTAATCGCGTGCAAAGCACTTACTAGCAATAGGACTAGGTCTATCGTTGTAGAGTACTGGCGAGTCAAATTCGATCCCACGGATACTCATAAGAACGTCAAATTATCAAGATTAAGCTTGCCACAATTAATGGTCTACGACCAACTATACTCTAGACGGTAGTAAATTTGGTGCCACTGGTGCTTCAAACTAACAATATTACGCTAGCTCAAACAAACGTAAACAAGAGTTTCTAAGGTATTAGTTCAATTATGAGTAATTAGTTATTCCCCCCACACATGCAATAATCCTCCCCGTTGGTGAATTTTAATTCATTGTTCAGCTACGGGTACAACTCCTAACCCTATCTACCCTAACCATGGTAGTAGGCAATCTATACACAAGCTACCCTCCTTAGTTCATCCATAATAGCCAATACGCATAATGAACTAGAGCTGTCGAATATGAGCGTTAATTCATACCGCCAACCCGCCTAGACAGTTGTCGACACTGATCAGCACGTTCCTTGGGTCCATCAAGATAATGTCCAAACTAACACTTCACTATTCGTATTTCATGCTAGTTTTACGATGACATGCAAATAGTTGATCAGGATACTAACAAGTAAATTAAATCTATCGATCAACGTAGCTGGCGCCGATTATCATGAATTAGTAATTTACTAGGTATTCATATCTAGCGATATAGACCGTCGCAGATCTGAAGAACGCAACCACTATTTCATGATTTCTTCACCAACGAATAACACATGGGGTAAAATAAACTAACTACTACATAATTAAACTAAATAAGCGATTAAACCATACTAGTCGTATAGAACAACGACTGATCTACATCTTGAAAAATAAATAAAATCATACCCTCGAACATGAGCGTAGATCTCCCTCGGATCTCTTCCTAGGCGGCGACTCCGTCGTCTCTCCGACCAGAACTCATAAAATAAATAAAATACAAAACAAAGAACTTTTATTGCATAATAATTGTAATAGTTGTGTGCTACCAATGTTATTTATAAATACATAAACCGACTTAGAAACACCTAGTTCTACCCCTCGTCCAAGAAAACACGTTTCTGAAAGATCTGGAACCTCGGTAAGTCAGTACCTATCCTCGGTAAACTGAGGGCAATTTTGTCCTTTTTCTCTACTGACTTAACTTGGAATGTTTTGGAATACACTAGGCCAATCCTTTCGTTCAGTCCACTCTAGATTCGTCCACAATGCTCAGCCCAATATTTCGTATCTTGAAAATAATAAAATAATGTACGAAATAATATCGAAATAGGGAAAATAAACGTTAATTGCAGATTTCTCGACTCACGAACCCGACATATGATATTCAACTCAAATGGTTCATATTTATAGGTCGAAACAACTATTTTTAGCTCATAATGGATAGATGTTGATGTCGTAGGATAGAATATTTTAACCGTCATCACAATCCTACCTGTTTTTCATTTGATTAGATTGTGACACTAGGGTTTAGTGAAGGACAATCAACTAGGGCTTTTAGTAACCGTTGTAACCTCAAGAAGACTAGTGGAAATTTTCCTCCTACATCAGACTGACAGGATTACACCACCTGGAACCACTATAAAACAGTGTTTTTCTTTCTGCATTTACTTTGAATATTTACTTAGTTTATCAAGTTATTTAATTTATTCAAGCAATCTATCTCCTTCATGCAAAACTAATTGAACTCACACAAAGCACAAAACTGAGTTTCACCCAAACTCAGTTTAGTATACTTTCAAAGAACAACATAACATAAGGCTAGTTTATATTTCCGCTGAATATAACTCAGCTATAGAAAAAGTCAGTTGACACTTTTCTAAACTCATTTATCTTAACTCTGTACTATGTTTTCAGTTTAGAAAACTCACTTGCTGTCAAACTCGGTTTGAGTTTCAGAAGTGAAGATTTTTGTGACAAGTTTATTCACCCCCCTCTAAACTTTTCTCAAGCCTTACAAAGGGACCAACAATTAGTATCGGAGTAGTGTTCTTCTGTTCAGAGTAGATTCTCTTGTTGTTGTTCTTGAAAGACGTAAAAACTGAACTTAGAGTTTTTTCAAAACATGCATCATGGACAACAATCAGTATGCTAGATTGCTGATGTGTAGCATGGATAGGTTTGATGAATATAAGATATGTTTGCAGGCTTACTTAGCAGCAACACATGATGAAATTATGGATGTACTCACTGATGGACCAATTTAGATCATGCACATGAAGACAGTTGAAGGAGGTGCAAAAGTCAGAGATCCAAAGCCCAAAGAATTATGGAATGCTAAAGATAGAAAAAGAGCAAATTTGGATAACATTTCCGCGGATATCATCTACAGTACTTTGGATAGCAATATGTACCTGAAAGTGAGAGACTGCAAGACAGTGAAGGAATTATGGAGTAAAGCTACAACTGATCTGTGAATGATCAGACTTCATTAAAGAGAACAAGGTCACAATAGCCAAACAAAAATTTCAAGAATTTAAGATGAAACCTGGTGAAATGTTCACGGATTTTATTAACAAGTAATAAATTTATAATCCGATATACCTCAAGTGCAAGGATCGTAGTAAGAGGTTGATACCGGGTCGATCTTATGGGGAACTAAATGATTGGGAATCCCAGTCTTTGTTTAACTAACTAACCTATGTCACGATTACTAAAACTAAACAGCAAATAAACTAAACAGGGAATAACTAAAACGAAGGATAACAATAAATGAAACTAGACAGAAGATAAGATCTAAAGCCAGGGAAGATAGTTTCGAACCGATTTAAACTAAACTAAACCTAGTATGCAATAAAGAAAATTGATTAACTAGACAATTCAAGTTCAAGGGATTTGATCAAATTATAACGAGCAAACGAGCGATTGATCCACCTATCCTAACAAGTATCAACCCCTATCTCGATTTTATTGTGTTTTCTAACCAAGTTGTGATTTCACCTTGTCTAAAACGTGAACCCTAACTTCTTAGATAGTTCACCTATTAATCTATATCTTTCGATTCAAAGATTAACGACTTTACCAATTAAAGGTGTAAACTTAACGTTCGTAACCTAGAAATCTAACCTATTAACTCTCGTTATATAGATTAAACGTCTATTCCTTATCACGATGATCCAACGTTTATATGACTTTCATCAACATAAAGCAATCGAGCATGCACATCTTTCGATATAATTGCAATAAACAATATAAAACATGATAAAGGAAACAACTTTAGATATGAACTCACAATATAATCGAAGAACCGGAATCAAAACGTGTTGGATAGGCTTCACAATGCTCATTTGAGGAAGGCCTAGCCTCTAAATATCCTCTTCCAACTTGAAATTGTAGAAGAAAAGTGCATAAAAACTACTAATTTTAATCTAGGATTTGGATCATAAAAACTGGAAAAGAAAGTGTAAAATCGCAGCCTAAAGCCGCCCCTAGGATTAGGGTTTTGAGTATTGTGTAATTGGTATCCTTAGGGTTGAGAAACCGCCGCCTATATATAGATTTTCAAGTCGGTTCAGCTAAGTCGGCTACTGGACGCCCGTCTGGATCCCTGAACGCCCGTCCACTCTTCCTTACAAACTTCGAATCGGGCCGAGTCATGATCAGACGCCCGTCCTTCTTTAAATTGGACGCTCGTCCAGCAATTTCATCCAAACTCTGAATCAAAAATATCCTCCTGGACGCCCGTTTGAAATGGTAGACGCCCGTCCACTCTGGACGGGACTTGGACGCCAGTCTGAGTGACTTTGAAAACTTGATTGCCTCATCTCTATCTCTTTTAAATTCAATCCAAATCCATCATTATCTCTTCTTTATCATAAAATTCGTCTTTTATCTTCTTTTGATCATCTCTTGAGCCTCAAATATGTATCTATAACACATCAAAACATCGCAAAATGTAATATCATCCAAATAATCATAAAATCACAATTAAAACACCAAAATCAACCAGTTTTGCGAATAACTCATTTAAAATATCATTTACTCAATAATTCCATTAAAAGCTCGTTTCTTATGCAAATTTATACAAATATGAGGGAAAAATATCATAGAATATAGCGTTATAAATCGTATAAATTCACCCTTAACAACTACCCCACACTTAGCTTTTGCTCGTCCCGAGCAAAACGAAACAAAAATTAGGGCTCGAAAAAAAGATATACATCTCAGACAATATAGCATAGATCCAATTAAATCACAAGTTCACCATTATGTGTGTGCAAAGCCATAGAAAACTTCCACTAAATCCAAACTTGAAAACGTCAAGCAAAAACTAGCTAATACCCCCTCGTAGACTAGCAATAAATGACACTCATAAGATGTACCCTACAAACGTAAAATATCCCGAAAAGAATGATCGAATATATCTAGGGCCTTTCTGAAATACTCAGAGGATAATCCCTACAGCATATCTATCAGTTTCTACTGGGGATAAGATAGACGATAACTTAGTCTTTCATCCATTTCATAACAATTCTTACATAAGTTGATTTAACTATTTCACTTTTAAACGCACATTAGAATGAGCTCTTGCCCTGTCATAGCAGAATAGGATATTCGAGATATACCCTACCTTACTCAAATCATAAGGCAGCTTTTTCTGACTGTCGTGAGCTTTTTAGTCATCATAGTGGTATAGGACATACGTGGTATACCCTATCGCACTCAAATCATTGACTAGCTTTCGACACACCCAATAATTCTTCATTATAAACTCAACTTTTTCATTTGAACATAAGTTACGTGTTACTTATCACATTCAAACCTCAGATATTCACAGTATATCATACTTCGGATCTAAATACAAACTATCATAAATCTCAAGATATATACGTAGCACTAAGCACATGACTTACAAGAAAATCAAAAGTCACTCGTCCAAAAGTGGTATAACTTTATATTATAGCTCATCGCTTACTATGGCTCGTGAAAAATATATCTCAGGTGAAACAACTAACTGTAAGGGACGACAGAATCTTCGCTCCCTTACAGGCCGGCCCTCACTCAGACACTTCAAAATAGTCAAGATGTTATTCTGGGAAGTCCGAATATCCTCCATCCAGTTCCGCACACTGTTGCCCATACTCAACCTCATCCGGACTGAGGGAGATAAAGTAGGAAGGGAGGATGGTCGAGGCGGTGCCGAAGATGAACCGGGCTCCTGTGGTGCCTCTGTCTCAGAATGCCCCGAAGTCCGAACCTTTTCTCGTTGAATTGCCCTCGGGTTCTTTGGTTTAAGATCCAGCCTATACTCAAGAACACCGCCATCCACACACAGGCCATGTATCAAGTGGGGAACAATCAAACACCAATGTGGAAATGTGTGAGGTTGTTCTTTGGCATAACCTACTCTGAATGAATCGACACTGGACCTTCCAGTCCTCTGACCAAGTCGTAGTTACTAACTCCTTCCGGTCTCCACCCGGCCTCAGTGTCCACGGAACATCCGGGCACACTTTCAAACGCAACTCCTCTAACGGATCCTGGCCGGCATCCTGCCTCCTCTTAATCTCCTCCTTGAAATCCAAACCCTCAAAAGGCATTAAACCGTACTTTTCGTTAATGACTTTCGGGGTGAACAGGACCTTGACTCCTCTCACCATCACACCTCCGGTTTCTAAGTCCGTCTCCGAACAGTTGCTATAAAACTCGCGAACTAGTGTATCATTTACCGGGGTAAGCGGGATTCTCATCAATGCATCCCATTTCCTATCCCTCAAAAGCTTCACAAACGCCTCATCAACCTTCGTTTCCATAACCGCCCTCTCGATCAACATCGTCCTCGACTGATAGTGCTTAGTATAAACCTCGTAAGCCTTAGGGCTGATAAATCGACGAGCCAAAGGAATAGGAGGAGCAGAAGGTCTAACGCCGTCCTAACCGGTTCGGCTCGTGTACTTGCCTCCTCCTGTCTATGGACATTCTCAGTAGGTTCGACTCTAGATGGGTCACCACTCCGTTGACTTCTAGGGAAACGCGCTAAAGGGACATCATCCTCTGTATCGGAACCAGATGGCGACTCATCTCTTAACGGGGCCCTAGACTGAGCTTGTGTAGTCCTAGGAGGGTTGTGTCTCGCACCAATCCAAATACCTTGAGTAGGATTTACCTCAGTAGGATCAACAACTTTCCGTTTCTTACTGGGCTCCTGAGCCACACCCTTACCATGCCTCTTAACCACTTCCTTTTTATGGACCATGACTCAACTAAAGCTACACACAACAACCCCAATCCCAAAATCAAACAAAACCACCCGTTTATCGTCCAAATGGGATTTCCCAAATAACACAACACCAAACCACAACAAATCACAATGCAACCCATCCATCATCATTCATAACCATCCCAGATCGTCAACGAAGCAAGACAAATAAACAAAACAAGAAAAAAAAACCAATAAGGTGAAATTCGTATGAAAAAGTCGATTCGAAAATCGAACTCAAAAAAAACGTGAATTAACCCTAGAAAAGTTTATGGATTCTTACCAAGTACGATGATAGGATGATGATAATGGTGATTTGCAGCCCTAACAACGCACGAATGACCGAAAGTTTGGATTTTTTCCCCAAGAAAACCGCACAAGCTAGGTTGCTGATTCGAAACAACGGTTGTATGTTGGTGGATTGCGTTTGAAAAAATCAAAAAGAGGGGATTGAGAGCTGTTTGTAGGGCCTTGAATCGCCCAATTTGGTTTAGAAATGAGGATTTTAGGGTAAGAGGAGGGCAAAAGTCGGGTGGCCAATTCGAATTTTCTGATTCGAATAAACAAATGGAAGCAGGGGGTATATATATAGGTTCAGGTCTGAACGGGCGTCCAGGAGATCGGACGAGCGTTCAGCTGGAGATCATATGAACTGGACGGGCGTCCATATAAACAGACGCTAGTCCAGATGCTCACTTTACGTACAGAGTTGGAAGGAGTTTCTGAGACGGGCGTCCAAGAATGTTGGACGCTCGTTCAACAATTGTGCATGGCGGACGGGCGTCCAGTTCACTGGACGGGCGTCCAAGGCAGAAAAATGCAAAAAATATTCAATTTCATGCAATTCAAATTCAAATTCGCATTTTCTCATTATACTTAAACAAAACCTTCAAAAATACAAATGGAAATCAACGAAGTACATAAAATTACTAGAAAATAAGTAACAACAAATAAAAAACACAGTGGGTTGCCTCCCACCAAGCGCTTTTGTTTTACGTCGTTTGCTCGACGAAACAACCTAACAACGCTAGTCATCGTAAATTTCCGACCAATCTATCACCCGGATAAGACGGCGGAGCATGTCAATCGCCAGAGGAAATTCATACTCATCCTGCAAACCCCAATCCTCGCCAGCTACATCAACACCTCGAAAATGTTCAGCTTGCAGCACTAGCGCTAAATCTGTCAGCATCCGATCATTCAGGATTGTGTAAGGACGTCGTAGAGCTGCCTGCAACTCCTCAGTAGTGAAGTCTCCACCTCCCGAACAGCGGGGAACAATAAGAACATAGGTGACAGTCCTGATGCGGGTACTAATAACAAAGTCTACGTGCAACACTATAGTCCCTCCCGGTCCGTCATCTACAGTGATTAGTGGGATCCTCCTAAGGAAAGGTAACTCCTCTGGTAGAACTCCGAAATCCATATCTAGAAAGCACAACTAACTGACAGATATAAACAAAAACTTAGTAAAGCTAAATCCTAAATAACTGAAACAATAAAAAGCACAAAACAAAAATAACTAATATAAAAAAGGGTATCTAGGATGCCTCCTAGCAGCGCTGTTGGTTAATGTCGTTAGCTCGACACGTTTAAAGCTCAGCCTGGATCAGGCCATTTGACTTTTCTGCCAGCCACTACCTCGTCGAAACTTTGGTTAGCAGTTCGGCTGCAGAAACAGCACCTAACACATGGGGTGAAATCTTTAATAGCTTTCCAAATACGTTTAAACTTCCCCATGGTTGACTTCTTCTTCTTTTGAGTCTTCTGATGACGTTTCAACTGACGCTCCCTCTCATACTCTTCCATATCCCAACTACCTGCTAGAACTTCTTCAGATCGACCACTACCGTCATCCTCTGAGAATAGGTCGGGTGAAAACTCGTCAAATTCTTCGACTTCTTTAGTACCACACCCGAGGATATCGAGGAAACGAACAATCAAAGGCTTTTTCTTGGGTTCACCAATGTAGTGCTTACACCTTTGACCATTCACTCGAAACGGTTGGTCACCATAACCGCGTAGTTCTAGAACGCCTCCAGGAATAATTTGGAGAATCTCAAAGGGACCGGACCACCGTGTCCTCAGCTTACCAGGGAACAGATGTAACCTGGAATTGTATAATAAAACTTGTTCCTCAACTTGAAATTCTCTCTTCTTAATTTTAGCATCGTAAAGGAGTTTCGTCTTTTCCTTACTGATCCTGGCACTTTCATAGGCCTGGAGTCTGAATTCGTCTAACTCATGCAACTGTTGCAATCGATGTTTCCACAAGATTGGGTATCGAAGTTTAAAAACTTCGTAGCCCAATAAGCTCTGTGCTCTAACTCGACTGGCAGATGACATGGCTTACCATAAACCATTTGATATGGAGATGTACCCATAGGAGTCTTATAGGCGGTCCTGTATGCCCATAGTACATCATCCAACTTCAAACTCCAGTCTTTTCTATGACTGTTGACCGTTTTTTCCAGAATCTTCTTAATACTTTGGTTGCTCCTTTCAACCTGACCGCTAGTCATCGGGTGATATGGTGTGCCAGTTTTGTGACGAACACCATACTTCTCAAGCACTTTCTCTAGGGGTCGGTTGCAGAAATGTGTCCCTTCATCACTGATCAAGGCACGTGGACATCCAAATCTCACAAAGATGTTCTTCTTTAAGAATTTCATGACCGTCTTATGATCATTGTGAGGAGTGGCTTGAGCCTCTACCCATTTCGACACGTAATCCACGCAAACTAAGATGTACTTGTTACCACAAGATGATGGGAATGGTCCCATAAAATCGATACCTCATACATCAAAGACTTCGCATTCTAAGATGGGCGTCAAAGGCATGTCAAAACGCCTTGTCAGAGTACCGGTTCTTTGGCACCTATCACAAGCTTTACAGAAATCTTCTGTGTCCTTAAAGATCGTAGGCCAATAGAAACCGGATTGGAAGATCTTAGCAACGGTTTTCCAAGGACCAAAGTGACCTCCAGTGGGTCCACTGTGGCACTGCTCAATAATATCGCGCTGCTCAGATTCTGGAACACATCTTCTAAGCAAACCATCTTTACAGATCTTAAAAAGATAAGTTTCATCCCAAACGAAAGATTTCAAATCAGAGAAGAACTTTTTCTTCTCCTGATAGGATAATTCTGGATCGAGATATCGGGCATGAAGGTAATTGACAATGGAAGAATACCATGGAACATCAGGAGGACAACCGTCGATAAGCATAATGTTCTCTAGAGGAAAGTAAAGATCTATATCATCTGGATCATCCTTCTCCTCACTTAGCATTCTCGAAACGTGATCAGCCACTACATTTTCACTGCCCTTTTTGTCTTTAATTTGAACATCAAACTCTTGTAGGGTCAATATCCAATGCAGTAGGCGCGGTTTGGCCTCTTTCTTAGTCATCAGATTTCGCAAAGCAGTGTGATCAGTCCACACAATCACTTGAGCTCCTAACAAGTAACTACGAAACTTGTCCATAGCAAAGACTACGGCCAATAATTCCTTTTCAGTAGTAGTATAGTTAACTTGAGAGGGATTCAATGTGTGACTGGCGTAATAGATTGGCTGGAATTTCCCTTTGATTTTTTGTCCTAAAACAGCACCAACTGCATAGTTGGATGCGTCGCACATAAGCTCAAAAGGTAGATTCCAGTCCGGTGATATGAGAATTGGAGCAGAGATCAAACGGTCCTTAAGCTCCTCAAACTCTTGCTTGCAGCTCTCATCGAAATTGAACTCAACGTCTTCTTTAAGTAAAGTAGACAGGGGCTTGGCTATCTTGGAGAAGTCTTGAATGAATCTTCTGTAGAAACCGACATGTCCAAGAAAGCCTCTCACTTCACGCACACTCTTGGGATAACTCATCTTCTCGATAGCTTCTACTTTTTCCCTGTCAACTTCGATACCTTTGGCGGAGATTTTGTGGCCAAGAACTATTCCCTCATCAACCATGAAATGGCATTTTTCCCAATTGAGCACTAAGTTCTTTTCCACGCATCTGGATAAGACCTGGTCAAGGTTGTCAAGACAATCATCAAAAGACTGACCAAAGACCGAAAAATCGTCCATAAAGATTTCCATGCACTTTTCTACGAGCCCGTCAAAGATAGCCAGCATACATCTTTGAAATGTAGCTGGGGCATTGCAGAGACCAAATGGCATTCGCCTGTAGGCGAATGTACCATAAGGGCAAGTGAAAGTGGTTTTTTCTTGGTCAGTTGGATCAATGGGTATCTGAAAGTATCCTGAATATCCATCCAAGAAGCAGTAGAATGTGTGCCCTGCCAGACGCTCAAGCATCTGGTCAATGAATGGAAGGGGAAAGTGATCTTTCATGGTTACCTCATTGAGCTTTCGATAATCGATGCAGACTCTGTAACCAGTGACAAGTCTCAATGCTATTTCCTCTCCCTTCTCATTCTTCTCAATCGTAATTCCACCTTTCTTGGGAACTACCCGAGTCGGGGAAACCCATTCACTATCGGCGATGGCATAGATGATTCCCATGTCCGAAGTTTGATGATTTCTTTCTTAACCACCTCTTGCATATGAGGGTTGAGCCTCCTCTTGGGGCTGTCTAACACATTTCGCACCCTCATTTGTCTTGATCTTATGCATACGGATGTCGGGAGATATCCCCTCGATATCTCCTACTTGCCACCCAAAGGCTTTTTCGTTTTTCTACAAGACGTTGATTAATTTCATTTCCTCTAAACGAGACAGCTTGGCAGATATAATCAATGGAAGCTTGTCACCTTCTCTTAAAAACACGTACTTAAGATGTTTAGGCAACGGCTTCAACACCAAATCTGCAGGGGGGTCTTCTAAACTAGATTTGAGATCTCCACTTTTCAACTCAACATCGCTGAGTTTACTTAGTGGTCCCACCGCCAAAGCTTCTCCTTTCAACAACTCATCCTTGAATTCAGCTTATAACTGCTCTAGACTTACCACACCATGATTATTCAAATTATCAACCAATCGCTCATATTCAGTTGCAACAGCCATGACTTGCTTTTCCATCAAATAATCGAAGTCATCAGACATATCCTCAATGGAAAAGCCGGTTGGGGGACCAGAGGGTACTTGAATTGATTTAGAGACATTATAGCTTACCTCTTGATCACCAACACGTATCGTCACTCGCCCACCATCGCAGTCAATGAGGGCTCTGGCTGTAGACTGTTCGGTAAAAAACTAGTTTTAAAATTTATAAACCGAAACACCCCAAGTATAAGGATCTGTAGTAAAGGATGTTAACGGGTCGTCCTAAGGGAATGGAATATTTATCGAATTCAAGTATAAACCTATATCGATTATGTCACAATTATCTATCTAAACTAAGGCTGAAACTAACTAAAACCTAAACCTAAGAATTAAAACTAAAACAGGAATGAAAACAAGCAGAAAATAAGAAAACAGAAAGACGGACGAGCGTTCACTAAAGTGAACGAGCGTCTGAAAGCTTAATCTAACGGACGGGCGTCTGCTATTGCGGACGAGCGTCTGGCTATGAATTGAAGCGAGAAAAGTGCGGGAAAACAAAGCGGGGAAATTAGGGTTTATAAAACTAGAACTTAAACTAAACTTAATCTAAACGATTTGATTCAAACAATTAAAGGAAAACACAGCGAGGCAACGAATCCACCCATCAACAAACAACCCCCAACTAGATGGTGATCTAAAGACATAGTTTTTACTAGTGATTTTTCACGAATTCGATCAAATATCTTCAATCAAATTTCTAAGGTTTCGTTTATCTTTTCAAACAAACTAAACATGCAATCAAAACGAAATCACGAGATTGTTTCCAAGCTTTTTACTCAACTAAACATGCTTAATCTCTTACAACATGATTAGATGCATTACTTTGAATGAAATCAAACTTAAATAACATACTTTCATATATTGATTCAAGCATCAATTAAACATAGATCGTTTCATCAAATCTTAATTCAACAAAACTTAAACAGTACAAAACAGATCCAAAGTAATGAAAAACTATGAAATAAACTCACTACACATCAAGTATCGAACTCTTCTAGTTGGTTTTGTTGTTGATAAGCTTCCTCCGTCGACTCACTGCAAGGTTTCTAGCCAACAATCATATTGGAGAAGATTGTTGGATTGGAGATTTGCATCTCTGTGTAAAAGTGGTTTTGGGGCGCAGTTTTTTTGTGAAAATTGCGGCTATGAAAAAATATGAAATTAGGGTTGGGGCTGCTGCTGTATTTATAGAGTGCTAAGTCGGTTAGGGTTTAAGTCGGCACCGGACGCTCGTTTGAACAACCAGACGCCCGTCCAGAATGCCTGGACGGAGCATGAACGTGCGTTTGGCTTCTGTCTGAAGACTCTGCATGTAAAATACGATTCTGGACGCTGCATGGACGCCAGTTCACTTCTGGACGCTCGTCCAAGATCAGTGGACGCCCGTCTGGAATGGACGGGATGCAGACGCTCGTTTGCAATGCTTAGGATCGGATCTCTTCATCTTTATCCATTTTCTTCAAGCCAATTCCAACTCTATCTTGAATAATTCGACTTGAGCTTCATTTATCCTCTTTAGCACTCGAAATTCAGCCTCCTAAAGGATAAATAAACATTGCAAAATGTAATAAAACTCAAATAATAATAATTCCATTAATTTAACACATAAAATAATCAATTTTGCAAATAACCATATTAAAATCATCCTTACTAAATAATTACACTTAAACCCTTAATTCCCATGTAAATATGCAAATGTGGGGAAATAATAATGAAATATAACCCTTAATAATCATATAAATATGGCCTTAACAACACCCCCACACTTAGCTTTTTGTACGTCCTCGGACAAAACAATCAAAACTATAGCTCAACTTTCATGCAATCCACATAGATCTCTAACTCACGTAACAAAAGATACAACAACTATAGCAAACAATACCATCACAGAGATAGATTCAGTGTATGTGTGACAAGCCCTTTTCAAATTTAACAAGCCTTTCAAAGAAATATCCTCTCAAAAATCCAATGACTATCCTAGATATAGGCAGTAATAGCTCCACTCAAAGCCTTCCCACGCACTCAGTAGGATAATCCCTACAGCATATCATGCGGTTCTACTGGGTATAAGATCCATGATAACAAAGACTTCACTTTATTTTTACTCATCATTTTCAAAATTTTAAAATTTGACGCATATCAGAATGAGCTTTTACCCATCATAGTAGAGTAGGACATTTCAAGATAATCCCCTACCTTACTCAAATCATAAGGTAGCTTTTCCTGACTGTCGTGAGCTATTGGTCATCATAGTGGTATAGGACATACGTGGTATACCCTACCTCACTCAAATCATAAACCAACTTTCGACAAACGTATTTATTAATAATTCACTACTTATTCATTTTTTTTTTAAGACATAAGTTACATCTCACTTATCACATTCAAAATTTATGATATTCACAGCACACGGGCTAACTAAGGTGTTACTATACTGACCTTCCTAAGATAAATCACTGAAACAATGAAAGGATATAGTTCAAAAATCTTGCTTCAATATCAAAGGCTCTCGTGAACGTGAAAAATGAATACTAGCTCCATGAAAGTAAAGATATGCTATAATTATCTCACTAAGTCACATACTATCATCATTAGAAAACTACAACTAGCAAGCATTTAGTTTCAACCACATGCTCGAGACTAACAAAAATTTAAATTTCGTGGAAATTTAACATTCACTCATATTTCAAAGGATATAGCATAAAAACATACCCAATTTACCCCCCCCCCCCACACACTTAAATCACATTATGTCCTCAGAATGTGCAGAATAAAAGAAAAAGAAAACTTAGCTGGTTTCAACAGTGGTTGTCGGATGAAAGTTGGCGAGGTCGAGGCCGGAGCATGAATGTACCGCGACAACTCGAATAGACAACACTTGGACATAAAAGCTTGCGAACCCGCTCAAAAGTATACGCCACACTCGACATACCATATAATCTCGGGGTACACGGGGTATATGAGCAACACATAACACAAAACACTTACAATGAATGTAGGAGGAATAACCATCAACACATAATCAACCAAAGTACTACTTCTAAAACAATAAAACAACCTAAAAAAAAAACAAATAACTAGGTTGCCTCCTAGGAGCGCTCTTTTAATGTCAATAGCTTGACACAGATTTCAAAAGATCAACCCGGATCGGGCCACTTTGGTTTGACTACCGCCACCTCAGTATCAGAATCAGGAGCACTGGGGCGGAAATGATTTTCACCACAACAACAAGTCAAGTGTGCTATAAGATCATTAAATTTTTCTCTCCAAACTACACTGACTCTCTTCTTCGTGTTCTTGCGGATGATAGACGTAGGTGTGCTAACATGCTCAGGAGTCTCAGGAGAAGGTTCCTCACAGGTAGAGGTAGGAATGTCATCATCCGACTCAAAGAAATAAGATGGAATCTCTTCACAAATCGGGACATCCGTACTCTCATCTCTTCTTTGGAAATAAAGAGTCTCGGGCTTTTCCTTTGGTTGCCCAAAATATTTCTTAAGTCGATGACCATTCACTTTAAAAGCTTGATTACCATACCCGTTCAAAGTAATTACTCCACTTGGATTAACCTCGAGAATCTCAAAGGGGCCAGACCATCTAGACTTGAGTTTACCCGGAAACAAAGGTGAAGTCTAGTATTATAGAAGTAAAGCCATTTCACCAACGTTGAATTCTCGGTCCTTGATCTTAGCGTCATGGAGTATCTTCGTTCTTTCCTTGCTAAGCTTAGCATTCTCGTACGCTACGAGTCCGAATTCGTCGAGCTCGTTCAATTGTAACAACCGTTTCTCCCCACAGAGTTGGCTATCGAAATTTAAGAATTTAATTGCCCAGAAAGCTCTGTGTTCAAGTTCGACAGGTAAATGACAAGCTTTGCCATAGACCATTTGGAAGGGTGACGTGCCCATCGGGGTTTTAAATGCAGTACGATAAGCCCACAACGCGTCATCCAACTTAAGACTCCAATTAGATCGATTATTGTTCACGGTCTTCTCTAAAATTCTTTTCAAGCTCTGGTTGCTTACCTCGACTTGGCCACTGGTTTGGGGATGATATGGTGAACCAACTTTGTGTTTGACACCATATTTTTCAAGGATTTTATCAAGCGGCGCATTGCAAAAGTGGGTACCCTCATCACTAATGAGTGCTCTCGGACAGCCGAATCTGGTAAAGATATTCTTTTGCAAGAATTTCTTCATGACTTTATGATCATTAGTTTGGGTAGCTATGGCTTCAACCCACTTGGAAACATAGTCGACACAGACGAGGATATATTTATTACCGCACGAAGATGGAAAGGGTCCCATAAAATCTATGCCCCAAACGTCGAAAACTTCGCATTCAAGAATGGGCTTAAGTGGCATTTCCATCCTACTACTCTGCCGTCCAGTTCTCTGGCACCTAGCACAACCTTTACAAAAGGCTTCTGCATCTTTAAAAAGAGTCGGCCAGTAGAATCCAGATTGAAGGATCTTTGCAACCGTCTTCGGTGTTCCATAATGACCTCCGGTAGGACCGCTATGGCATTGTTCTAGGATATCCCACTGATCATGCTCCGGAACACACCTTCGAAGCAATCCGTCTTTACAGACTCTGAACAAATAAGGATCTTCCCATACGAGATATTTAAGATCAGAAAAGAACTTTTTCTTCTCCTGATACGTCATGTCCTCTAAATGACCACTTGCTAAATAGTTGACGTAGTCGACATACCACGGCCTAACCGTTTCAAGCTTCATCAATTGCTCGGTCGGAAAATCAATGCCTATATCATTGTGATCCTCTCGCACCCTCATTTACTAAGCGAGATAAATGATCGGCCACAATATTCTCACTACCTTTCTTATCTTTAATCACAAGGTCAAACTCTTGTAAAATCGAATCCATCGAAGTAACCTTGGTTTTGCATCCGCTTTGTCCATAAGGTAGCGTAGGGCTGCATGATCGGTCCATACAACAACTTGAGACCCTAGAAGATAACTTCTAAACTTGTCAATGGCAAAAACAACGGCTAAGAATTCCTTCTCGGTTGTGGTATAATTGCATTGAGCCGGGTTCAAGGTGCGGCTCGCATAATAAATGGGCCCGAACCTTTTATCAACTCTTTGACCTAAAGCTGCGCCTACGGCGTAATTAGAGGCATCGCACATCAACTCGAAAGGCTTGGTCCGGTCGGGTGCAACTAAAATAGGGGCACCGATAAGCTTGTCTTTCGACAATTGAAAGCTTCTTTGCACTTCGCATCGAACAAGAAATCTACATCATCTTTCAAAAGATTTGATAAAGGCTTGGCGATGGTAGAAAAATCTTTAATGAAACGCTTTGTAGAAGCCAACATGACCTAGAAAACCTCGTACCTCTTTCTTGTCTTAGGGTACGTCATCCTTTCAATGGCTTCGACCTTAGCCTTATCAACTTGAATACCGGCATTGGACACCTTATGTCCTAAAACGATTCCTTCGTCTACTAGAAAATGGCATTTTTCCCGGTTAAGCACCGATTTTTCTCAACACACCGTTGGAGTACCATATCTAGATTCTTTAAGATTTCATCAAAGTTATCGCCGTAGACTGAGAAGTCATCCATGAAGACCTCCATGCATTGCTCCACAAGTCCATCAAAAATGGCTAACATGCACCGTTGAAAGGTCGCGGGTGCATTGCATAGGCCGAATGGCATTCTGCGAAAAGCAAAAGTACCAGATGGACACGTAAAAGTTGTCTTCTCTTGGTCATTAGGATCAATGGCTATCTGAAAGTAGCCCGAATAGCCATCAAGGAAACAATAATACTTATGACCACTCAGTCGTTCAATAAGCTGGTCAATGAAGGGTAGGGGAAAGTGGTCCTTGGCAGTAACCTCATTAAGTCTACGATAGTCAATACAGACTCTGTAGCCTGTCACGAGTCGTAAGGCAACTTCCTCCCCTTTTTCATTCTTTTCGACTGTGATTCCGCCCTTCTTTGGTACAACTTGAGTAGGGCTGACCCACTCGCTATCGGCGATTGCATAGATGATGCCCATGTCAAGCCACTTTATCACTTCTTTCTTGACAACCTCCTGCATATGCGGATTCAGCCTTCTCTGAGGTTGTCTAACCTTTTTAGCTCCCTCCTCCATTCGGATTTTATGCATGCATACATACGGGCCGATTCCTCGGATATCACCCACTTGCCATCCGAACGCGAGGATATTCTTTTTAAGCACTTCTATCAATTTGTGCTTCTTGCTCGTGGTCGAGTTTCGAAGAAATGATCAAAGGCAATTTATCTCCATCCTTAAGAAAGATATACTTAAGGTGTTTCGGAAGCGGTTTGAGCTCTAAATCGTAGGTGGTTGCTCAATACTAGACTTTAACGGGCCACCTTTCTCTTTATGAGCTTGGAGTGGTTGACTAAAGAATAACTCATCTTCCCGAGGCTCAACCCCGAAAGGTACCGGATCAAATCATCCATCGGAATCCTCCGGTCAACACTTGCTTCCTTTTTCTTGTGATCGATCATTTTTCTTAACTCTTCATCTTTAAGCTCTTCTCGCCGACTCTTCCCAATCATCTACTTCCCAATTAGTAGTCTCTCTCCAAAAGTCTACCTCGTCCCAACTACCCATCAGAGCTTCTTCTTCACCAGGGATGAAGTCTTCCTGACTCAGTTCTTTGAGATCATCGTTTGTTGCTGGGCATCTCCATGCTTCTAACTCACTAACAGGCTTAGTGTGAGCGAGTGAAGATGACTCGTCAATGCCTACGGCTTGAAATGAATTAGAAGATGGTCCGTAGTCAGCTTGATCTTCAATGTCCATGACTTCAAAAACACCTATCTCTGTCAACTCCTCTGCTTCTTCAGAGTAGGCATCTTTTTCATCCTCGTAAATTGCTTCAACAAACGATATTTCATCAGTTATGGTTCTTCCAGGACTTGTCCCTCGTGTGAAGGTGACGGATGTGTCATCGACTCTAAGAGTAATCTGTCCTTTGCAGAAGTCGATGAGAGCGTTAGAAGTGTCTAAAAAGGTTCGGCCTAGAATTAGAGGCATCTCATTATCAGGTGGATAGTCTAGAATAACCCAGTCGGTAGGGAAGACTAAATGTTCAACTTGAAGGAGAACATTAGCTACACAACCGGCTGCAGACCGGCTAGATCTGTCTACCATCTGAAGAGAAATCGGGCGTTCCCGCATCCTTTTATCTAACCCGAGCTTTTTGCATACGTTTAATGGCATCACATTAATAGAGGCCCCTGAGTCGCATAAGACATTTTCGAACAAATGGCCTTCGATCTCACAGGAGATTGAAGGTCTGCCAGGGTCACCTCGCTTAACAGCGAATTTCTGTGAAACCATCGCGCAATCTTCGCGTAGCACTTCTTCAGCCATCCCTTGAAGCTTCCTCTTACTCCCACAGAATTCTTTAAGATACTTAGAGCATTTAGGCATTTCAGTTAATACCTCGGCTAAGGGCATACTAACTTGAGTGTCTCTAAGCATCCTCCTCACCCCAGCATACTGCTTGTCATTAGTGAGGGCTTTCTCTTTCCTTTTTGGTGGATAAGGAAGGGCTTTATCATTCCCTGTAGCTTGATTCTTTATCGCCTCATCCTCCTTATCCTTTCATCTTACAAACTTTTCTTCCTTTTTCTTAGTCAAGGGTACTGCCCCTTGACTTTCCTTTCTTTCCTCATCATCAGAATTATTTTCGTCCTCTGAAGAATTGTCACTAAGCTCCTCATCGTTGCTTTCTTCGCCATGTGGTTTCTGATTTCCCCCTCCTGAACTCATGGCGTCAGGAGGGGCTACTCGTTTCCCGACATCTTGCCGGGTCCAGCCTTTTTACCACTTCTCAACGTTACTTCATTGAGCTCTTCTTCCTGTCCATACTCCCATTGTGGTGTAATGGCAGTGCAAACATTCACATCAGCTTTTGGGTTTCTCTCGGTATAACTTGGAAGTTTACCGTGAGGTCTGCTTGCTTGCTGGTCTGCCATTTGACCAACTTGTCTCTCAATAGCTTTAACGCTAGTAGACAAGGTCTTCACCATGTCTACCAGCTCATCGAATTTGTGTTGAGGGACACATGAGGTGGTATGATTTTGAGTTTGGTTCCATCCACCCTGCGGCCTTTGGGAGTTAGGAGCTGTCCTTTGATAGTTTGAGTTGAAAGAATTCGAATTTGAAGGGCCAGGTGGTAACTTGGCTTGATTGAAATTTTGTCGTTGAAATCCTGAGTAGTTCTGGCTTTGATTGAAGTTTCGGAAGGGTTGGTTTTGATTATCCATTAGATTTATTTCTTCCGTCATCTCCGTCCCTACCTGCATTCCAAGATCAGAAGGCTGCGTCGAAGATTGGCCACCGCTTGCTTATCAATTCCATCCGAGCAACCAACGGCTTTGTATCGGGGGCGCTTGCGTACCTTCTTTCTTAACAACATTGGTCTTCTTGGGAGTCGACCAAATATTGTTCTTGGCGATGGTCTCGGCCACTCTCTGTGGCGATCTCATCACCTCCCCTAAGAAGGATCCATGAGTTGTGGAGTCAAGATAGTCTCTATTAGGTTGAGAGACACCTCTATAGAACAGTTCCAAAGCAACTCATGTCCGTCATATCCGTGATTGGGGCATTTCCTCATCAAGAGATTCAATCTCTCCCAAGCTTTGCCAACGAGTCTCATCCTCCAACTGCTCAAACGTAGCTATTTCCCGTTTCATCTCCATAATCTTTCCTGGTGAAACCCACTTAAGAGCGAAGGCTCTTTTGACATCATTCCATGTATGGAGAGAATGATGTGCCAACAATTTAAACCACCGACTTGCTTCACCTTTCAAACCAAAAGGAAATAGCTTTAACTTGACTATCTCAGAATCAACACCAGGATAATGGCCTGCTTCACAGATTTGTACGAATGTGGACAAGAAGTCGTGTGGATCTTCCGAGAAGCGGTACCATGGAAAGAGCTATTCGAACTAGAGCAACTACTCCGTTCTTTAGATCAAAGTTCACTCCTCCCATGTCAGGAGGACGAATAGGTCTATGCCCCTCGAGAAAGTCTTGATTTAGATATGGGGTGTAGGGGTCCTGGTTCAGTTGATTAAGCTGGTTCTGGTGAAATTGTTGAAGTTGTTGATTTATGCCAGCTTGTTGATTCTGTTGTTGCTGCAGAGCTTGCATTTGTTGCAGAATTAGAGCTAATTGAGCTTGAGGGTCTGGATTTGGATTAGGAGGATTTTGAACTGGATCTTGATCTGCCATGGCGTCAAGATCCGGAAGAAGTCTCCTTCTTAGGATAGATCGTTCAGGTTCAGCATCGAAGATCAGAAGTCCCTTCTTACTTCTCGTTTGCAAAAACCAGAAGAAAAGAAAAGGAAAAAATCAACCTTAGGGTTGATTAGAACAGGTTTAGAAAAGGTTTGATGGTTTAGAGGGAGAAAAGAAAAAGAGAAGAGAAGAGAAGATAGAAAAGAAGTGATGATTGAACAGACTGAACTGGCATCCAGTGTTAGTGGACGTTCGTTCAGAGCTGAACGCTCGTTCAGATTTATGAACGGTCGTTCGGGGGAACAGGATTGAAGTGGACGGGCGTTCAAGTTATTAAACGCTCGTCCATACTTCGAAAATCTAAAACTAAGGGAATGGAATGTTTATCGAATTCAAGTATAAACCTATATCGATTATGTCACAATTATCTATCTAAACTAAGGCTTAAAACTTAAAAACGAAATAGAAATAATTAAGGAAACTAAAAAGAACGTACGGAAATAAATAAAGGCTAATCTAAAATTACGAAAAAACAAATCTAAAATTATAGAAACTAATATAACTATCAAAAATTAAAGAAAATAATTGAAGGAAAATAAAATTAAATAAAACAAGGTAAAACGAAAACGTAATTCTAAAATTTACACCAATGAATTAATTAGAATCGATATAAAAGTTTATACCTAAAAGAATCCGACAACCGTTACCGATTCCCCGGCAACGGCGCCAAAAACTTGTTCGGTAAAAAACTAGTTTTAAAATTTATAAACCGAAACACCCCAAGTATAAGGATCTGTAGTAAAGGATGTTAACGGGTCGTCCTAAGGGAATGGAATGTTTATCGAATTCAAGTATAAACCTATATCGATTTTGTCACAATTATCTATCTAAACTAAGGTTGAAACTAACTAAAACCTAAACCTAAGAATTAAAACTAAAACAGGAATGAAAACAAGCAGAAAATAAGAAAACAGAAAGACGGACGAGCGTTCACTAAAGTGAACGAGCGTCTGAAAGCTTAATCTAACGGACGGGCGTCTGCTATTGCGGACGAGCGTCTGACTATGAATTGAAGCCAGAAAAGTGCGGGAAAACAGCGCGGGAAATTAGGGTTTATAAAACTAGAACTTAAACTAAACTTAATCTAAACGATTTGATTCAAACAATTAAAGGAAAACACAAGCGAGGCAACGAATCCACCCATCAACAAACAACCCCCAACTAGATGGTGATCTAAAGACATAGTTTTTAGTAGTGATTTTTCACGAATTCGATCAAATATCTTCAATCAAATTTCTAAGGTTTCGTTTATCTTTTCAAACAAACTAAACATGCAATCAAAACGAAATCACGAGATTGTTTCCAAGCTTTTTACTCAACTAAACATGCTTAATCTCTTACAACATGATTAGATGCATTACTTTGAATGAAATCAAACTTAAATAACATACTTTCATATATTGATTCAAGCATCAATTAAACATAGATCGTTTCATCAAATCTTAATTCAACAAAACTTAAAAAGTACAAAACAGATCCAAAGTAATGAAAAACTATGAAATAAACTCACTACACATCAAGTATCGAACTCCTCTAGTTGGTTTTGTTGTTGATAAGCTTCCTCCGTCGACTCACTGCAAGGTTTCTAGCCAACAATCATATTGGAGAAGATTGTTGGATTGGAGATTTTCATCTCTGTGTAAAAGTGGTTTTGGGGCGCAGCTTTTTTTGTGAAAATTGCGGCTATGAAAAAGTATGAAATTAGGGTTGGGGCTGCTGCTGTATTTATAGAGTGCTAAGTCGGTTAGGGTTTAAGTCGGCACCGGACGCTCGTTTGAACAACCAGACGCCCGTCCAGAATGCCTGGACGGAGCATGAACGTGCGTTTGGCTTCTGTCTGAAGACTCTGCATGTAAAATACGATTCTGGACGCTGCATGGACGCCAGTTCACTTCTGGACGCTCGTCCAAGATCAGTGGACGCCCGTCTGGAATGGACGGGATGCGACGCTCGTTTGCAATGCTTAGGATCGGATCTCTTCATCTTTATCCATTTTCTTCAAGCCAATTCCAACTCTATCTTGAATAATTCGACTTGAGCTTCATTTATCCTCTTTAGCACTCGAAATTCAGCCTCCTAAAGGATAAATAAACATTGCAAAATGTAATAAAACTCAAATAATAATAATTCCATTAATTTAACACATAAAATAATCAATTTTGCAACTAACCATATTAAAATCATCCTTACTAAATAATTACACTTAAACCCTTAATTCCCATGTAAATATGCAAATGTGGGGAAATAATAATGAAATATAACCCTTAATAATCATATAAATATGGCCTTAACATAGACAGAAAAGGTCTTCCAAGAATCAAGGGGACATTTTCATATTTTTCAATGTCTAGGACGTACCAGTCAACGGGAAAGGTAAATCTGTCGATTTGAACTAGTACGTCTTTTAAGATTCCTGCTACTTTCTTAGAAGATCTATCAGCGAATTGCAAATTCATGGTAGTGGGTTCTAGAAGATCAATTAAACCCAGCTGTTTGCACACAGACAATGGCATGAGGCTTATAGATGCACCCAGGTTACACAAAGAGTTAGGGAAGACCAGGCCTCCCATTAACACTATAAGCACGAACTTTCCAGGGTCACCTCTCTTGGTTGGTAAGTCTTCATAATTGATCATTGAACAATCCTCACCAATCAGCCTTTCCATGTCTGACAACTTCCTTTTTGAAGAAACAACATCCTTGATAAATTTTGTATACTTAGGCATTTCAACCAAGACCTCTCTGATAATGGAAGATTTACCTGAGTATTTTTCAAGAGATTTAACACCTTTTCATACTTCTTATCTTCACTCAAAGGGATGTTGCTCTTTCTTGGTGGAAATGGAAGCTTTTTCAGATCATTCTCAGAAAAGACTTTCTTTGAAGATGCACTGACAGCTTTGTCTTCCAGATCCTTCCACCTAACAGCTTTTTCAATATTTTTATTAGTCAGGGAATCAGCCTCCTGACTCACACTTGATTCTTTACTCCTCAGGGGATCAGCCACCTGAGGACTTCCAGCTTTTTCACCTCTCAGGGGATCAGCCACCTGAGTATTTTCTTTCGGCAAAGGGGAGTGTAGGTGCTCAGCTTCCCCTCCTGCCTTATCACTGGCAGGAGGGGCTAGTGGTTTCCCTTGTGGGAAGGACCACTAACTTGAGTACCACTTCTTAAATTCATTGCACTGGCCTCCTCCCTATCGTATGGAATTGATGGTACGAGGTCAGTACATTGGCCATTGTTCAAGTCGGTTTGAGCAACTTGACCACCCTTTGGATTTTTCTCAGTGAAAGTGGGCAGTTGCCCTAGGGGTCTCGAAGCTAGCTGCTCAGCCAGTTGCCCAATTTGCCTCTCAAGATTTTTCATTGATCTACTTTGCTCCTCCAATTTAGCTTCAAGATTGTTAGATTGGGAGGGGCCTTGAGAGTTTTGGAAATTTCGAGAATAGGGCTGGCTGGGCCGACTTTGGACAGCAGGATTAGAATTGGCGGGCCAATTCTGATTGAACCTTTGATTAGAATTTGAAAAATTGGAATTCTGGTTCTGAGGAAAACCAGGGTTTCTATTGGAGTTTTGATTCTGATTGAAATTAGAATTTGGATTGAAACTTGAAGATTGATTAAACCCTTGGTTTTGGAGATTATTCTGGCCAGAGAACTGATTGAACCTTTGATTGTTCTGGCCATAGAATGCATTTACTTCAGCGTTCTGCCCGTTCATAGGACAGAATCTAGATGTGTGCCCCACCTCGTCACAATTCTGACATGTGACTTGATTACACTGTCCATAATCATGAACAGCATTCACTTGATAAGGTGCAGGGGGATTGAATTGACACTGGCCAATCATGTGGCCGGTCGACGGCACTCTCACAATATAGAACCTGAGGGTTCTGTGGAAAAGAAGAAGTTTGATTCATTTGATTTGAAACTTGAGAAGTTGCCATCTGCTTCTGCAGCATGGCGATCAAACTTTGCATGTTGACTTCCTAAACCTTAGGAGGAGGAGGTGCTTGAATGGCTTGATAAGAGGGGGCATAGTTGTATTTGGCAATGTCCTCGAACAGTGCCCACCCCTCATCAGGCGTTTTCTTCAAAAACGCCCCACCAGATGAACTATTGACCATGCCTTTTGTAAGCTCGGTCAATCCACTAAAGAAAGTGTTGACTTTCCTTTGCAGCGGCAAGCCATGGTGGGGACACTTTCTAAGCAAGAGACTTGAATCTTTTCCAACAATCGAAAAAGGATTCATTCTCTTTCTGATAGAAAGTGAATATGTCGTTTAAACACTGGGCTGTTTTTGAAGGTGGGAAATATTGACTTAAAAATTCTTTTTCAAGCTCGGCCCAGGTGGTAATAGATTCAGAGGGGAGAGAAGTGTACCACTCTTTAGCTTCTCCTTTTAGAGAAAATGGGAACAGTTTCAGTTTAATGGCATCCTCACTTACTCCTTAGATGCGTGTAGTACCACATATTTCCAAGAATGTATGTAAGTGAGTATGGGGATTCTCTGACTGATAACCATGGAAAATAGATGCATGCTGCATCATCTGAATAAGTCCCGGCTTTAGCTCGAAGGTCTGTGCAGTAATGTTTGGAATAACAATAGCCGGGTTGACTTTGACTTCGCCAGGCATGGCGTAGTCTGCCAACGTATGTCTATCGTTAGCAGCCATAATTACGAAGTTTTCGAATTCTTCGGCTAAACGATCCTCTAGATCTTGATCGGCTTCTTCAGAAGGAGCCGCAGAACGGAAAATCCGCCTGTTTGGCCGGACTACGGTTCGCTCGGGGTCAGGGGTGTATAGTAACGGTCCCTTTTGACTCCGAGTTTGCATAAACCGGACCAAAAACAAGTGAAAGCAACCTAAAGACTAAGAAATTAAAAGCCTAATAAAAGAAAAGAAAGGAAAGGAAGAAAGAGAGACAGGATTATTAAGGGAAAAGATGAAACAGACGAGCGTCCAAAGGTTTGGACGGGCGTCTGCCCAAATTTTGGACTGGACGGGCGTTCGGATGCCCAAACGCTCGTCTGGTCTTCAGAAAACTTGAACGGGCGTCCAAATTTTACGGACGCTCGTCTAAGTGAGTGAAAACACTACAGGAATAAAAAATTTCTAGCAGACGGGCGTCCAAGATCCCAGACGCCCGTTTAGTAGCGGGAAAACTAGAACAGAAGCAGAAAATTTGCAGAAAAGAAAGAGGGAAAGAAGAAAAGAACAGAAACAGAAAAAGGAAAACAGATGGAAAAAAGAAGAAATAGAAAAGAAAAACTAATCCCGAGGGAACTACAAAGGAAGGCCCTTAAACCCTAAACTAAAACCCTAATTACCTAATTAAAATCTACCTAAAACAAGAACAAGAAATAATTAAACACAGAAAAACAAAAACAAACACTAGGCAACCGTTTGGTTCCCCGGCAACGGCGCCAAAAACTTGTTCACGAATTTTATTAACAAGTAATAAATTTATAATCCGATATACCTCAAGTGCAAGGATCGTAGTAAGAGGTTGATACCGGGTCGATCTTACGGGGAACTAAACGATTGGGAATCCTAGTCTTTGTTTAACTAACTAACCTATGTCACGATTACTAAAACTAAACAGCAAATAAACTAAACAGGGAATAACTAAAACGAAGGATAACAATAAATGAAACTGGACAGAAGATAAGATCTAAAGCCAGGGAAGATAGTTTCGAACCGATTTAAACTAAACTAAACCTAGTACGCAATAAAGAAAATTGATTAACTAGACAATTCAAGTTCAAGGGATTTGATCAAATTATAACGAGCAAACAAGCGATTGATCCACCTATCCTAACAAGTATCAACCCCTATCTCCCTCGAACATGAGCATAGATCTCCCTCGGATCTCTTCCTAGGCGGCGACTCCGTCGTCTCTCCGACCAGAACTCATAAAATAAATAAAATACAAAACAAAGAACTTTTATTGCATAATAATTGTAATAGTTGTGTGCTACCAATGTTATTTATAAATACATAAACCGACTTAGAAACACCTAGTTCTACCCCTCGTCCAAGAAAACACGTTTCTGAAAGATCTGGAACCTCGGTAAGTCAGTACCTATCCTCGGTAAACTGAGGGCAATTTTGTCCTTTTTTCTCTACTGACTTAACTTGGAATGTTTTGGAATACACTAGGCCAATCCTTTCGTTCAGTCCACTCTAGATTCGTCCACAATGCTCAGCCCAATATTTCGTATCTTGAAATTAATAAAATAATGTACGAAATAATATCGAAATAGGGAAAATAAACGTTAATTGCAGATTTCTCGACTCACGAACCCGACATATGATATTCAACTCAAATGGTTCATATTTATAGGTCGAAACAACTATTTTTAGCTCATAATGGATAGATGTTGATGTCGTAGGATAGAATATTTTAACCGTCATCACAATCCTACCTGTTTTTCATTTGATTAGATTGTGACACTAGGGTTTAGTGAAGGACAATCAACTAGGGATTTTAGTAACCGTTGTAACCTCAAGAAGACTAGTGGAAATTTTCCTCCTACATCATGGGGGAAGAGTGGACTGACAGGATTACACCACCTGGAACCACTATAAAACAGTGTTTTTATTTCTGCATTTACTTTGAATATTTACTTAGTTTATCAAGTTATTTAATTTATTCAAGCAATCTATCTCCTTCATGCAAAACTAATTGAACTCACACAAAGCACAAAACTGAGTTTCACCCAAACTCAGTTTAGTATACTTTCAAAGAACAACATAACATAAGGCTAGTTTATATTTCCGCTGAATATAACTCAGCTATAGAAAAAGTCAGTTGACACTTTTCTAAACTCATTTATCTTAACTCTGTACTATGTTTTCAGTTTAGAAAACTCACTTGCTGTCAAACTCGGTTTGAGTTTCAGAAGTGAAGATTTTTGTGACAAGTTTATTCACCCCCCTCTAAACTTATCTCAAGCCTTACAAAGGGACCAACAATTGGTATCGGAGTAGTGTTCTTCTGTTCAGAGTAGATTCTCTTGTTGTTGTTCTTGAAAGACGTAAAAATTGAACTTAGAGTTTTTTCAAAACATGCATCATGGACAACAATCAGTATGCTAGATTGCTGATGTGTAGCATGGATAGGTTTGATGAATATAAGATATGTTTGCAGGCTTACTTAGCAGCAACACATGATGAAATTATGGATGTACTCACTGATGGACCAATTTAGATCATGCACATGAAGACAGTTGAAGGAGGTGCAAAAGTCAGAGATCCAAAGCCCAAAGAATTATGGAATGCTAAAGATAGAAAAAGAGCAAATTTGGATAACATTTCCGCGGATATCATCTACAGTACTTTGGATAGCAATATGTACCCGAAAGTGAGAGACTGCAAGACAGTGAAGGAATTATGGAGTAAAGCTACAACTGATCTGTGAATGATCAGACTTCATTAAAGAGAACAAGGTCACAATAGCCAAACAAAAATTTCAATAATTTAAGATGAAACCTGGTGAAATGTTCACGGATTTTATTAACAAGTAATAAATTTATAATCCGATATACCTCAAGTGCAAGGATCGTAGTAAGAGGTTGATACCGGGTCGATCTTACGGGGAACTAAACGATTGGGAATCCCAGTCTTTGTTTAACTAACTAACCTATGTCACGATTACTAAAACTAAACAGCAAATAAACTAAACAGGGAATAACTAAAACGAAGGATAACAATAAATGAAACTAGACAGAAGATAAGATCTAAAGCCAGGGAAGATAGTTTCGAACCGATTTAAACTAAACTAAACCTAGTATGCAATAAAGAAAATTGATTAACTAGACAATTCAAGTTCAAGGGATTTGATCAAATTATAATGAGCAAACGAGCGATTGATCCACCTATCCTAACAAGTATCAACCCCTATCTCGATTTTATTGTGTTTTCTAACCAAGTTGTGATTTCACCTTGTCTAAAACGTGAACCCTAACTTCTTAGATAGTTCACCTATTAATCTATATCTTTCGATTCAAAGATTAACGACTTTACCAATTAAAGGTGTAAACTTAACGTTCGTAACCTAGAAATCTAACCTATTAACTCTCGTTATATAGATTAAACGTCTATTCCTTATCACGATGATCCAACGTTTATATGACTTTCATCAACATAAAGCAATCGAGCATGCACATCTTTCGATATAATTGCAATAAACAATATAAAACATGATAAAGGAAACAACTTTAGATATGAACTCACAATATAATCGAAGAACCGGAATCAAAACGTGTTGGATAGGCTTCACAATGCTCATTTGAGGAAGGCCTAGCCTCTAAATATCCTCTTCCAACTTGAAATTGTAGAAGAAAAGTGCATAAAAACTACTAATTTTAATCTAGGATTTGGATCATAAAAACTGGAAAAGAAAGTGTAAAATCGCAGCCTAAAGCCGCCCCTAGGATTAGGGTTTTGAGTATTGTGTAATTGGTATCCTTAGGGTTGAGAAACCGCCGCCTATATATAGATTTTCAAGTCGGTTCAGCTAAGTCGGCTACTGGACGCCCGTCCGGATCCCACGAACGCCCGTCCACTCTTCCTTACAAACTTCGAATCGGGCCGAGTCATGATCGACGCCCGTCCTTCTTTAAATTGGACGCTCGTCCAGCAATTTCATCCAAACTCGAATCAAAAATATCCTCCCGGACGCCCGTTTGAAATGGTAGACGCCCGTCCACTGCGGACGGGACTTGGACGCCGATCCGAGTGACTTTGAAAACTTGATTGCCTCATCTCTATCTCTTTTAAATTCAATCCAAATCCATCATTATCTCTTCTTTATCATAAAATTCGTCTTTTATCTTCTTTTGATCATCTCTTGAGCCTCAAATATGTATCTATAACACATCAAAACATCGCAAAATGTAATATCATCCAAATAATCATAAAATCACAATTAAAACACCAAAATCAACCAGTTTTGCGAATAACTCATTTAAAATATCATTTACTCAATAATTCCATTAAAAGCTCGTTTCTTATGCAAATTTATACAAATATGAGGGAAAAATATCATAGAATATAGCGTTATAAATCGTATAAATTCACCCTTAACATGAAACCATTGAGAAAATGGGAAGATTCAATGAAATTCAAGATGAATTGGGACTTCTCAACATTGTCTACACAAAGAAAAAAATCAACTCAAAAGTTCTGAGAGCCTTAGCCTCAAGTTGGAAAATAAAAAGTGACCGCCATGGAGGAATCTAGAGATCTAAAAACTGAAGATACCTTCAAGATATTATCATATTTGAAGGCATGTGAATTTAGTGAAGATTTTGTTGAATTATCAACAATAGAAGTTCCCAAAACTATAGCTCTTTTTGTGGCTCCTCAACAAGAAGAACCATCCAACAACACTGATGACTTGTATGAAATGGAGCAGCAAATGGCCTTGATGATGAAAAGGATTAGAAAGATGAAATATGGTCAGTCTTAAACCAAGAAATATGTCATGAAGACTCCAGACAAAAAGAAGGATGATGAATATATGTGTTCAACTGCAAAAAGCCTGGACACTTCAAAGCTGATTGTCCAGACTTACAACCTAAGAGATATCAGCAGAAAAGACCAGCCAGAAAAGCAATAATAGCAGAAGATGAAACTGATGATGAAGCAGAACATGAGAAAGCCTTGTCAGCAGTTGAATCAGATGACACAACACTGATGGCTCACATGGAAGATTCAACGGAGGTATTTCAATCTAACACTAAATACACTTCCGCACAAAGTGCTTGTTCTTCTACAACTAGTTCAGAACATATGAATTCTGAGATGGAAGAAACTTTAGACTTTCTAATGAAACAAATGATCGTGATACAGTCAGGATATGAGGCTGTAAAAGTGAAAAAGAATCTGTCATCTTAGAAATCCAAAGGTTGAATACTGAAGTGAATATTCTAAGAACTAAGGAAACTGATTACGCCAAGACTCCACAGAAGACTACAGCACCAGCAGTAGCAGCTGAGTCAACAGCACAATCAATTTCTACAACTGGATTCAAATCAAGCAAGCCCTATGGTGATAGGACTGGTCTTGGACTTAATACACTGCAGATTTTAAGGGAAGGTACTAGCAAAGTTGTTGAATCTAGTGTCAAAACTGGCATAAGATTTGTAGCTGAACAAACACCTCAAACTAAGAAATCTACTGGACTAGTTAGAACTGAGAATGTCTCAAATAAGCAAAGTCAATTTACTATGAATTCAACAACACCTAACAATGGTAAATCCAAAGCTAGGTCAGATACACCTCAAAGACAAACTGATAGCAGATTTACTGAAAAATGTGCAGAACCACAAAAGGCTAAACCAAAAGCCAAGAACCAGAAAAATCCTAGAAAATCTAAGAATATGAATCTTTCTTGAGGTAACCAATTCAGGGGGAAAGGTAGATTATTTCCTTCTGATGAAGACTGTGATTTTCCTGTCTCTATTTGTAAACCAGTTAATAGAAACCAGTTTGCTAAGACTAGGCCTTAGCATAACAATCAGCAGAGATCTTACCCAAGATCTCAGAAGAATGCTCAGTTCAGAGGTCCACAAAGACCTTAGTTCAAATCTGATATTCAAAATTAGTAGAGCAATGGATTCTATGATAAGTTTAACAACAGAAGGAACGGTGCTTATCATTTTACACTAAGAGGCCAGAGAACATATATGAATGGATCACAATCTGATTGAAGACTTTACAGATCTGTGGCATGCATATATGAAAACAAGTGCAACTCATTTAGAAGATGACCATATGGAAAGGTTCCAAGAGTTGTACTTAGCACTGACCCTTATGGGCCCAAACAGAATTAGGTACCTAAAAATCATTAATTTTTTTGGCAGGGAGTATGGTATTTTGATAGTGGATGCTCAAGATACATGACCGAGAAAAGTCTATCTAGAAGATTTTGTTAAAAAGAATGGACCTAAAGTTAATTTTGGAAGCAATGATAGACCTGGATTCACAAGTGGACACCGCAATTTAGTGAAAAGGGGTTTGAAGATCAAGAATATTCCATATGTTGAAGTATTACAATACAACTTGCTTAGTACTAGTCAATTTTGTGACATGGGATACTGAGTCACTTTTGACAAGGAATACTGCATTGTGTTTCTGAAGCTGCACACCAAGTTGTTCTTGCTGGAAGATGACATGACAACATGTACATTGTGGATTGGACAACTGCAGTATCTGAAACTTGCTTAATTGTGCATACCAAATCAGAAGTCGGTTGGCTATGGCATAAGAAGCTAAGTCATCTAAACTTTGATGACATCAACCTTTTGGTGAAGAAGAAGCTAGTCATTGGTCTACCAGAGATTACCTACAAGAAATATAGCATTTGTGATGCTTGTCAGAAAGGAAAGCAAATCAGATCAAGCTTCAAGACAAAGTCACAACACTCAACCAATAGAGTTTTAGAACTCCTACACATGGATCTCTTTGGAGTTACCTCAATCAGTGTTAGCGGAAAAAAGTACACATCGGTTGTAGTGGATGATTACTTAAGATACACATGGGTGATTTTCTTGTCAAAGAAAAGTGAAACCCAACAAAAGTTAACAGACTTGTTGAAGAGACTACAGAATGAGAAAAGTGTTGCAGTTATCAAGATCAGATCAGATAAGAGAACTGAATTTCTCAACAGAATAATCAAGGAATATTGTGAACTGAATGGGGTTCTACATCAACTAGCAGCTATAGGAACGCCACAACAAAATGGAGTAGCTGAGAAAAGAAATAGAACACTCAAGGAAGCTGGTAGAACTACGATCAATGAAGCAAAACTACCTAAAAGATATTGGGCTGAAGCAGTTAACACAGCTTGTTAAACCCAAAACAGAGCCTTAATGAACAAAAGACATGAAAAGACACCTTATGTGATATGGAATTGAAGGAAACCAAACATTTCTTACTTCCATGCCTTTGAAAGCAAATGATTTATTCACAACAAGGGAAAGATCAGCTTAAGACCTTTCAACCAAAAAATGATGAAGGAATATTTATGGGATATTCATGTGTCAGTAAAGCATTCAGAGTATTGAATAAAAGGACACTCAAACATGAATAATCAATACATGCAGTATTTGATGACGAAACTTCATCGGAGATTCAATTGAAGAAATTCCAGAACCAGTTTCTCAATCTAAGAAGAATGACCCAGTTTTTGGGGAAATTGACAGAAATCTTGGTCAGTTGAGACTAAAAGACAGTTCAATAGAAGCTGGACCATTCGACATAAACTTGGATCCACTGAATCAGCCTACAGCTGAACCTATAGCTGACCAACCAATTGAAGCTGAAGTAGAACCAGTTCCAGACAATCAAGTTCCAGTAAACCAAGCAAAACCAGTTCAAGGAAATCAATAAGATCAAGCTAATGAATTGAGATGGATGAAGGATCATCCTGATGAACAAGTGATTGGAGATGTATAGCCAGGTGTAAAGACTAAAAATCAGCTAGATGCAATGTTCACATGCTTTCTATCACAACTAGAACCCAAAGTCATTGAAGAAACAATTAAAGATCCTGACTGGATAATTGCTATGCAAGAAGAGCTAAATGAGTTTGAGAGAAATCAGGTACGGGAATTAGTTGACAAACCTGAACATGCAAATATCATTGGCACCAAGTGGGTATTCAGAAACAAATTGGATGAATCAGGCATCATTGTTAGAAATAAAATCAAGATTAGTTGCTAAAGGATATTCTCAAGAGGAAAGAATTGACTTTGATGAAACCTATGCACTAGTTGCAAGACTAGAGGCAATCAGACTCTTTCTTGCTCATGCAGCCTACAAAAAGTTCAAAGTATATCAGATGGATGTTAAGAGTGCATTTCTAAATGGATTACTGGAGGAGGAAGTTTATGTACAACAACCCCCAGGATTTGAAGTGAAAGATCAAGAAGAAAACGTTTACAAATTAAAGAAAGCTTTATATGGACTAAAGCAAGGCCCTAGATCTTGGTATCAGAATTTGTCTCAGTTTTTAGTCAACAATGGTTTTACAAAAGGCACCATTGACAAACCATTGTTCAAAATCAAAGATGGTGACAAGACCCTACTAGTGCAAATATATGTTGATGATATCATTTTTGGATCAGAAGATGAAATAATGTGTGAAAAGTGAGCCAATCTCATAAAGAGAAAATTTCAAATGAGTATGATGGGAAAGTTAAACTAATTTTTGGGATTACAAGTCAAGCAAATGGAAGATGGAATTTTCATACACCAAACCAAGTACACCAGAGAGCTATTGAAGAAATTTGAAATGGAGAATAGCTCAGGAATTTCCATACTAATGGGTACTGGTACAAGACATGATGAAGATAAAGAAGGTAAATATGTTGACCAAACATTTTACAGAAGAATTATTAGAAGCCTACTCTACCTAACAGCAAGCAGACCAAACATATCTTTTGCAGTAGGAGTTTGTGCTAGATTTCAATAAAAACCCAAAGAAAGTCACTACACAGCAGTTAAGAGAAAACTGAAGTATTTGAAAGCCACTATTGAAGTTGGAATATGATATTCAAAGGATGGAGAATTCAAGTTGACATTATATTCAGATTCTAACATGCAGGATGTAAAATAGACCAAAAAAGCACATCAGCCACTTGTCAGTTAATGGGAAATAGACTTGTGTCTTGGTTTAGCAAAAAGTAAAACTCAATCTCAACTTCTATAGTTGAAGTAGAATACATTGCAACTGGAAGTTGTTGTGCTCAAGTTTTATGGTTAAGACAACATCAAAGAGATTATGAGATAGAGGAAAAATAAATTCTCATAATGTGTGACAACACTAGTGCAATTGCAATAACTGAGAATCCAGTTATGCATTCAAGGACAAAGCACATTGATGCAAGACATCACTCCATAAGATATGGTGTAGAAAAGAAGGATGTCACAGTTCTACATATACCAACTGAAGATCAGTTAGCAGACATACTTACAAAACCTTTGGCAAGAGAAAGATTTGCCAAACTGGGAACTGAATTAGGAATCATAAAATCCACCAAAGTTAGTTGCACAACCGAGATCCGCCAAGGGGATTTGTCTTTTTCATGATGGGTGAGCTCACTTGACAGATCAGTCATTGACTTCAACGATCTCAAACTGACATTTGGAAGAACTGACATTTACTCAAGATGAAGGACTGACTATCAAACTAAAGATCATTTTTTGCATTATTGAAGAGTCAAAGATAGCCAAATGGTAAAGTGAATGTATACAACAGAGGTTACATCGTATTTAATTACTGCTATAATTGTCAAAAAAGTTGTTGCGTGTGTACTCGTATAATGACAAATATTACATGCATTGGATACAAAAATACACAGAGTGGAAGTCCAAACGGTACAACACAATCTTATAAAGATCGTGGGATCTAATCACAAAACCGTTCATCTTCTCTCTCACTTCTGCTCATAAGAAAACATTTTTACCAAAAATGGCGACACAACAAATTTCTTCAACCGTTTCTAGATTCATAGACAAAGGGGTAAATTTCTCTTTAGAAGAGTTTGATAAACAATGTGAAGGGACTCTCCTGGCCAGTCTTATATGTGAAAATATTCAAAAAATTCATGGGTTGGAGAATTTATTGGACATTAAACTAAAGAAAAATCTGGATATTGAAGCTATTGTTTTTGGGAAAACATAAAGATGGAGAAGAATTCTCCAACAAAAATCGTTTATGGGGAGAAAATCTGCATCAATAGAGAAGTACTTCGAAGACTGATTGATTTCAAGAAAACAAATGAGAAATCAATCAACTTAGTCAGTTTACCACTCAATCGAGAAGCTTTTCTTTCTCAGATTTCTTCAACAAAGAAACCAGCTAATCTTTATTCAAGCACGACGACCCTAAAGCCAGAATTTGCCTTACTTTGCAATCGGGTAACCAGAAGCGTCATTGGACAATTTCAAGGGGTAGATAGTCTATATGTTGATAAGATAAATCTGATGAATATTATCTGGGATCAGCTCGATTTCAACTGGGCTGGATACATTTTCAACCAGATCAAAAAACAGCATCTTGAAGAAGTTAAACGAATCAATATAGATAAGGAATAAGAACTAAGAAGCTAAGCAGACTTCATTTGACGAAGTCACTCAGCTTAGTAATACAACACTACCTGGAAGTACTCAAGCGAGGAAAGCAAGTTAAATTGGGCAAAACTGAGAAAATTGTAGCCGACACATGCCCAAAGGCCCCTGAAGTATTGTCAAATACGGAAAAGAAGACAGCTTCTGAATAGATAACTCAAAAAGGAACCAAAAGGAAAGCGAATTCAGAAGAAAAAAAAAAAAAAGTAGGAAGGAAGTTATTCTCAAAATCCCTATGGAAAGCATCAATTGAGGGGGAACAAGAACTGAAAACTGGTGGAACTGAAAGATCAGCACCAGAAATTCAAACTGATAAGACCGCCTTACAAACTGAGATTGCTGATAATCAACCAATGGAAACCAAGGAACCACCTAAAGATGAAGGTTCCATTGCACCAGAAAGAATTATCAACCTCATGAAGATGAAGTTGAACACTATCAGCAGTCAAGAATCATTCAGAGAAGCATTAAACTCTAAAGAAGAATGGTTTCTAAAAAGCCTTGAGTTGGAAAGCTTGTATAAATTATTTCATATAGAGGAATTTCTAACCAGATGCTACAAGCTACTTGAAGAAAAGGTAGAGCAAAAGAAGAAGAAGTCGGTAAAATCCGCAGAACTTAAGAAGAAATTGAAGAATGATGATGATGAAGACAAAGATGATGAATCAAGAAAACTGACATAAAAAGTTCAGTTAGCTCACTCAACAACTGAACAAACTTAAGTCAAGACTGTTTCAGTTTAGGAGAAGCAAATTGAATCTAAAACTGACAATCAAGGGAAGTCAATTGACCAGAAAGAAGAATCGCCAGTGGGATCACAGATAACTGACAATCAAAGGCAAACTGAGGACAGTGGGAAAGCGCTAATGATATTGGATCCTCAATCTCAGTCAACCATCAAAATGACTGATGATCCAATTGAGTCTCTAACAGGAGATGATTTGAACAAGGTTCAGACAACTTTGGATAGTCTAATTAATCAAAGGGAAGATTATAATGGCCTTCTATCAAGTATTTCAAGTTATTTAGACTATAGAAAGAAGACTGATTTGACTGTAAATTCACATTTGGAAAAGATCAATCAAGTAACATCAAATTAAGCTTCAGAAATACTCAAACTGAAAGAAAATTTGGAGAAAGCAACACATGAAGACAGAGAAGTCCGTGTTCAAGCTGAATGGCACGTAAATAAGAGATTATATGGACTTGAAACACAGCTAGTAGAACTCTACACCTCTTAGAAAGGCATTGCAGAAAAACAGCAACTCACTCATGAGTTAGTTATCCAACTGGATGATGCCAAAAAGGGGGGAAGTAGAAGAAGATAAAAAGAAATTGGAAGGTGAAATAGAAAAACTCAAAGGAAAATCAACCTTAAACATCAAAGAAACCATTGAGTTAAGTGAAGAAGAGCTTATCAGAAAGTATAACAAACCTGGTGCAAAGAGGGCAGTTCTCACAAAAGAACTATGGATGGAGTTTCAGAAAGATTACAATCACCTAAAGATCGGATATAAGCACAAGACCTATGAAGAATCTTTGGGAACCTTCTTGTCAAACAAGTTTTGTTCTCAGAAGATAAGAGAATATAAGAAGGTCAGAAGAATTGAAGAAAGACTTGGAATCAAAGACAAAAGAGAGCAAATGAAAATTGGAATTGAAGAGTTTGAAGACTACTACAGACATAATGATGATCTTGGAAGAAATCAAATCTAGTGGACTACAAAACTTGTTTGCCAAAGAAGATACAGTCAAAGAAGCATAATATAGATTGTATGGTAAGGAAAGACTTTTTGTCAAAATCACACAGCAAGCTTAGAAGCTTAGCTTTGAAAACAGTTTTTGTAATCAGCTGAGTATCAAACCAGTTTTTGGAAACTCTAATGATAAATCCAGTTTTAGTTTTACTTTTTGTCCTTATTAGTTTTAGATTGTTTTTATCTTTATACTTTTCTTTTAAGGATGGTTTTGGCATCATCAAAAAGGGGGAAATTGTTAGAAATAAAATTTAAGTTTTGAAGATGATTCATCATTTATTAAATAATTATTGTTTAAATCCCATTGATTAAGTGTTGAGGCTAATGTTACAGTGAAAAGCTAAAAGATGTCTAGAACTGAATCTATAGGATTTATTAGAGTCTGATTATTGAATAGGTTATATCAGACATGCACTGTAATAGATAGAGAGTCGTAAAACTAAAACAATAAGTCATGCAAAAACTGAAGTTGAAAGTACTTAAAAACTAAAACTGAAAAAACTCAAAACGGAAGTTTGAAGAAGGTAAGTTCGCTGAGGGATCAAACTCGGTTGGCTTATCAAGAAGCTAAAGGCTGAGGGGACAAACTCAGTTATGAAGGCTGAGGGGACAAACTTAGTTATGAAGATTTGAAGAACTAAGGGTACAAACTCAGTTTATGAAGATTAAAAGCCGAGATTATAGAGTTAGAATTCAGGCAAGTCTGTGATGACCTGAACTGACTTTATTGATCTTGTATTGAAGGCTATGTTATATAAGGACAATGTAACTTAGTTATTTTATAAAATGAAATGGTGTACTCTGATTTCACAAATAAAGATAAGATAGAGAACTAGGAGTACTCAGTTTATGAAGAAGAGTAAAAACTGAGTTAATGCTCCTTAACAGTAAGAAACTGAAAACTAAGAATACTCAGTTTCAACTAAACAAGTCAACCTATTAGTTTTATATGGATATCAGAACGTTAAAGATCAAGTTCTGTGATTGGTTGATGGTCTGACAAGTCAGAACGGTCACTGACAAGTCTGACACTTTGATAGCATATTCCAGGAATCCAATTTGAACGTTAGAAAAATTCAAAAGATATAGCCATTGGATTTCACACCTATAAATAGAGGACTTTGATCACACACGCAAGATAACCAAGGAATTAAAAAGAATTAACAAGTTGCGCAAGTATTTTCTGTGATCAAATTTGTGTGAAGTAATGCTATCAATTAGAGCTTACAAAGTTACATCAAGAAATCTTCAAAGTGTTCAAGCATACAAGACATATCTAGATCCAACACTTGAAGACCCACAAGCCTAAATCACTTTCTTCATTCAAAGACCCAACTTTGATTTATCAAAGGTTGAGACTGTGAAGCATTCCGTCCAAGGAATTGCCAAGGATAGTTGAGGACAGTCTAAGTGACTGTGTTTGTGGTGGAGCTGTTGAAGAGGTAATCCAACCCTTCAAGGACCAGTGAAGCTTTTGGAGAGTAGAAATCCTATCTGTTTTTCACTTGCTTAGATTGTTAAGCTAAGGTTTAATGAAGGACAATCAACTAGGGCTTTTTGTAACCGTTGTAACCTCAAGAAGACTAGTGGAATTTTTCCTCCTACATCATATGGGAAGAGTGGTCAGACAGGATTACACCACCTGGAACCACTATAAAACTGTGTTTTTATTTCTGAATTTACTTTCCGTATTTAATTAGTCGATTAAGTTATTTAATTTATTCAAGCAATATATCTCTTGCATGCAAAACTTATTGAACTCACATCAAGCACAAAACTGAGTTTCACCAAAACTCAGTTTAGCATACTTTCGAAGAACAACATAACCTAAGGCTAGTTTATATTTCCGCTGCATATAACTCACCTTTAGAAAAAGTCAGTTGACACTTTTCTAAACTCAATTATCTTAACTCCGTACTAAGTTTTCAGTTTGGAAAACTCAGTTTCTGTCAAACTCGGTTTGAGTTTCAGAAGTTAAGTTTTTTGTGAAAAGTTTATTCACCCCCCTCTAAACTTGTCTCAAGCCTTACAAAGGGACCAACACTGTCCTGCAGACTTAACGGTTTTCAACTGAGTCCGACCTGCGGATCTCAACTAGTCTATCCTCCAGACTTAACGATTTTGAATTGAGTCCAAAATGTGGATCTCAGCTAGTCTATCCTGCAGACTTAATAATTTTGAACTGAGTCCGACATGTGGATCTCAGCTAGTCTGTCCTGCAGACTTAACAATTTTGAACTGAGTCCGACCTGCGGATCTCAGCTAGCCTGTCCTATAGACTTAACGATTTTGTCCTTTACAAATTTACTGAGTCTGACCTGCAGAGCTCAACACTTAACGTATTTCCGAGTTCGTCCTGCGAAGCTCAGTTCATCTGTCCTGCAGACATTAATGTCTTTTGTAGACTTTTATGCGCACACATTTATCCTGCAACTTAATTAGAGCCATTCGTATTGCATAAAATCAAAATGTGCTAATAACAAAAGCACCCATCTGGTGCAAAAGATTGCATAAAAACTGCAGGAATAAAACACAATAAAAATCAGAATAAAATAGCGTGTCTGGAACCTGTCCTAGGCAGATGACTTAAGCTTCTCAGTTTGCATCTACGCCCTTCCTTTGAATCGTAGTAGCGTAGCAACTTCTAGTTTCTTCCATATCTTCTTTGATATCCACTGAGCCATCAGCAGTAGGGAACTTCAAACTAATATGAGCTGGTGAAATCACAGCTCGGAGCTCGGTTAGCGTTGGCCTTCTAACGATGATTTTATAGGCGGAGGGAGCTTTGACAACAATATAGTTCACCATGAGAGTCTTGCTCTTGGGCTCTCGGCCAAAGGTTGTGGCAAGCCTTATCATCCCTATAGGATGAACTGGGGGCCGACAAAACCCGAATAGTGGTGCAGACACAGGTATCAAATTGGTGTCCTTCAGTTCCATGGATTGAAAGACTGAGTTGTAAAGGATGCTAACAGCGCTTTCAATGTCGACGCAGATCCTCTTCATCAAGTTCTTATGCACTACGGCCTCGATGACTAGACCTTCATTGTTAACCACCAAAGAAAGCAGATCCCTTGGACCATAGGTCACTTCACCCATCAGTCTTTGGTTCCTACTGGTCACAGAAGTGTTTTCAGGCCTGCCAATCTATCCTCTCGTCCCCCCGAATTGCCTTTGGGACCGCCCATGATGGTGTTGATGGTGTTCATTAGGCGATAATCGATCTACCGGTCTGATTCTGGAGATCAGTCATTTCTCTACTGAGGGTCAGGCTACCTACCCCGATCTTGATTATAATTATGCCGTTAAAAATCCCTACGACCCCACGGCTCAGAACTCCAGGATCGGTCAACTACTTCATTCAAAATTCCTTCCATAATTGCCATGTCAATATCTCTCTAAAGGTCCTGACATTTTTCTGAGTCGTGCCCAACATCTCTATGATAGGCACTGAACTTTGTCTGATCCCTCATCTCTGAAGGTCCCCTAATGGGTGAGGGAACTCGAGCGAGACCTTTTCTCTCCATGATCGTGAGAACTTACTCGTGTGACCTGTTCAAAAGGATAAAGTCCTTCTCTTGTTGAGCTCCTTTCTTTCTCAGCCGACCTATGACTGGGCGGTCATCCGGTCTCTGACCGGCTACCTCTTCCTTTTCCATATTTTCCTCTACCTTCCCCTTTTTGGATTCTCCTTTTTCCGATTCTCTCTTGAATCGGTTGGCCTCCTCTCCCTAGAAATGCTTGTAGGCTATCTCCATACGTTCTTCTATCGATCTAGGAAGTTTGTTGTTTAGTTTTGCATATAATCTCTTTTTCCGTAGACCTGCTACAAAAGAAGTTATCAGGATGTGCTCATCTGCATCCTTAACCTCATGTAGACTTTTCGTTGAACCTCTTTAGGTATTGCAGAACGGTTTCTTTCTTATTTTTCTTGAGGGTGAGGAGATGAGTTGCGTTCCTCTGGAACGGCTTAGCAGTACTGAAGGCATTGACAAATGCTTTTCCCAATGCCTGAAAATTGGAGATTGACCTGGGTGGTAATTTTCTAAACCATTCACGGGCCCTGTCCATGATCAGTGCGAGGAAGGCTTTATACTTAATCTCATCAGGAGCGCAATCCAGATTCATATGGGTGAGATACCGGAACAGGTAATCTTGCGGATCCTTTATTCCATTGTATGGCTCCAGCTTAGGCACTTTGAATCTCGCAGGTCGGGGGTGGTTTTCCACCTGCTCTGTGAATGGGGATGCGAGGGAAAGATCCATAGATCGCTTTCCCAATATGATATCCAGCTCGGCCCTGGCTGTGTCCAACGCTCAGGAGTCGAGCAGCTGCTTCCTGCGATTCGAAGGGGATGCTTGATCATCCTTCTTGCCTCGTTTAGGGTTTAGAGGGGAGGTGTCTTTTCTTTCTCATCCTCCTCTGGGTTTTCTTCCTTTAAATACTCATCCCCTAGATCTTCCTCCTCCAAATCCTCATCCACATCGTCGTCTATTGTGGCTGCCTTAAGGATGGCTTGCCTATTAGCTCCATCCATAGCCATCAACTGGTAAACTAGTGCCTGCTGGGCAAAATTAAGGGCACTTTCCTCCTGTTCCTGATATTGACTACCGATGTTGGAGGCTGTGGCGTCTCCATTGTTGGTGTTAAGGCTATTTGCCACTTGTTGCCATGTTGTTACCATGGTGATATGATAGAAGAGCCTTGAACGAGATTTCCAGTAGAAAAGACCCTCCTTCTAGCGCCAATTGACGATGCTGGATTTCGCCAATTAATTAATCTGGGCTATTTTCCCTAGTGACAACCAATTCAAGACCTTAAAACCTAAAGAAATACGAAAATAGGGTAGTTTTGGTTATGTTTAGACTGAGCCTGAGATATTGTATCTCAAGTTGCCTTCGAATCCTGGAATTTTTCAGGAATCAAGTCTCTGTAGTTCATTAGGATTGTTTATATAGAGGACCTTATGCCCTAGGCTTTGCATAGGCCGTGTTCAATGTGGACTCTAGTTTTGTGTTCCCTAAGGAATGGATAATTACAGATTAATCTCCTTTATAGTAGGAGATAATTACGCTTATTAAATTCAAGATCAGAGTCTTTATGGCTTAAGATTATTTCCATATTTATCTATGACACTGAATCGTAAAGGTGTTAAAGGAGGAGTGGCTCAGCTCGAACTGCGTCGAGCCCCCAAGGCTATTATTGCCAAACCGCACTGGCCGACTCTTTTGTGCCCTGACCGATATGCAGAAGGCCAAGCGAGCCAGACTGACCTCCCACTTGGGGTTTCGATCTGCACGTAGGCTCAAAATGGGGCTCCCAGCCCTTGTCGTTGGCATTTATTGCCTATGTTTACGACTTGTCTGATACGGGGAAGACACGTGGAGATGTGTTAATCCGACACTCGTAGTAGTCTCGGACTCCTGGCTCACACCAGTTAGTCCAATAGTCCACAATACACCCTTTAGAGATTACTCATAGTGTGTTGTTAGGTGTTTAAATGTATTTCTTTTTATCATTTTGTTGTAATTAAAGTATGTAAATATCAATTATGACAACGTATTGATAAGGCTGAATGTAGAATTCAATTGTATTTTCCATTTAAGTAAAATATGTAAAATATTATAAGTAAAATATTATTATTATTTGATTTATTCCTTTTGTAATGACTATGTGTTTTTATTAACATGATAAAAGGTTTTTTTGTCAATTTATCAGATTATTATAGATAATGTGGCGAATATAAATTTTTAGGGATGCAAAAAAATTCACAACATGCATAATAGTGTTTTTTTCGAATCCGATGGGGACGATTGTCCCCTCTCCACAAGGTAAGTCTGCCCTTGCACACAAGCAAGGCAGATCCAAAAAGAATTGTTCAACGTGGTCAAAAATTGTTTACATGTAGATGTCATTTCAAAGTTTTTTTCACTATCTTTATAAGAAGTGGCATAAGATTTTAGTAGGAATGTGATTTTGAAATGTATACGTATTTAAAAGTCAGTGGGCTTACCTCAATGGTTAAGCTAAGGCTTCGTGATTATAAGATCATGAGTTCGAGTTCCATTATTTACATATATGTATTTATAGTCCTCTAAATGATGTAATTTTGTTTCGATGAAGAAAAAGTACATATATAAAATTAATAGCTATGATTAATTAAGATTGTTTTCAAGTTCTATTTTTTTTCCAAGGCAGAAAGGTTGAGAAGACTTGTGAGAAGTCATAGTAAAATAATTAAATAGCATATGCACATGCATATCTAAAAATGAAGTTTTGTAGGGCTTATTAATTCCATCACATGCATATCTAAAAATGAAGTTTTTTTCACTAGTACTCCCCCCCCCCCCCCCCCCCCCCGCGTTACTTTTAATCTGTCGTATAGAGAAGATTCGCATCGATTAATAAAGTAATTAATGTGTCTAAACAAAATGGTAAAATAATAAAATTATCATTCACTCTTTGTGCATTAAAAATTGTACCAAAATTTGAGTTAGTAAAATAAAGGATAAAGGTGGAAAAAAATATTAAATGCTACATTAGTATTATAAAATGACAGATAAATAAAAACAAATCAAATTCTGAACATTGATAGTAAAAAAAGTGGAGGGAGTATATAATAATATAAACATGTTGTATAGAAAGGCCTTCCTGGTAATATGCTTGCGTGTTTATAACAGTTTTCTTGAATTGAGCGTATGAGGGTGTAATTGTAATATTTGATATTCAAAAAAATAGAAGAATATCACCAAGATATATTGTTCAATACGTCATCATGAACTTGGTAAGCGTTTTAGGTCAAACGGGAACGATAAACCTATGTAATTACTCTATAGGTCCAAATTCAAATGCGTTATTGTAGTATCATACATTGAAATAATGGATAAATATCACCAATCGTTTCAGAGGAAAATATCACCAATGTATAGGATTGAAAATAATAAACTCGATAACTTAACTTCACAATTTCATATCAAACGAAGACAGTGAATTTAGTAATATCACTTACGATGCTGAAAATCGTCTAACAATAAATCTGGACCGTATTTAATTTAGTGACAATTAATTCAAGAAAAAGGTACTAAACAGGATGGCCTTTTTTGTGTTTTAGACTGAGTCCAAGATATAAATTTCAAGTTGCTCACGTATCCTGTGAGTATTCAGAAATCAAGTATATTCGTAGTTCTTGAGATTGTTAATATAGAGGACCTTTCGTCATGTCAACTTGTTCCCTAATGAAGTATTGGGGATTCTTCCGTGTCTATCACTTGATGTAAGGAAATAATCTCTGTTATATTTGAATGTTATTAAATGATAGGATCATAATCCTATGAGGAGAAGGATCCTTAGGATATTTTCATAGTTATCTCTTATTATCAGCACGTGGGCTGAAAGTCGGATATGGAAGGCTCTGGCCGATCTACGTCGAGCCTCCTAATCTACCACTGACCGTACTGCGGAAAACCGAACTTCCCAGAGACCTAGCCGACCTACGATGGCTCTTTTGAGAGAACGGTAAGACCTCATGCTTGGGGTTCAGGTCTGTCCGTAGGCATAACTTGAGACTCCTGGCCCTTAACGTTTTTATCCATTTCTGCCTTCATTTATGTTTTGACCAACGATAAGATAACACGTTGCGGGGCTAAACCCGACCTCCGTCAATCACCATATGGATAATGTAATATCACATATTGAAACATTAGAAAACATCACCAATGTATGTATATATATATATATATGATTGTAAGATAATAAACTTGATAACTCAACTTAACAATTTTCATTAATGACTTAAATAGTTACCTGAGTCTTTTGAGAATTTTTTTTTAAATGTTGAAAAATAAAATATTTATGGTTTCGGCGCTCATCTGAAACTATTTCCTGCGAATGGGTCCACGTCAGCATTGTTTATCGAAGCTTTGGTTCAACCGGCGTCTTTACCCTTTTTTTTTGTAAAACAACAAAGCCGCCGGTTGAACCGGCGGCTTTAACCTGGGAAAAAACGTGAGCATCCTGTATTGAAATGAAATTGGTACATAGGAAGAAGCCGCTGGTTCAACCAGCGGCTTTAGCAGTATATAAAACAAAACAGACGGGATTTTTCACCCATTTTCAGATTTCCAAACCCTAAAAACAAAAACCCCAAATTCTCTCCGCGGCGCCCAACTCAAATTAGGCCATTTAGCATCAAGATTCTTACTTTCTTCAACCAAATCAAAGGTTTCATCCATAGTTTATCAATCCAAAGGTATTTTTTTTCTTTTTTTTCGATTTTCTGCGGTTTTTTTCCTTTTTTTCCGTTTTTTTTTTCGTTTTTTAATGCCAATTGAAAGAATTCTTTGTTTGGATAACGAATAAGTGTTGATATTCATCGATTTGTGATATGTGTAGAAGGTTGTTTGTTTAATTTTATTAGTTTTCGATTTTTATTGTGTATGTGGATTTGGTTTTAGGTTTTGCTTGATTTGAGATTTTTAAAGGGATGGAGATATATAATTATCCGTTGACTTGTTGGTGGAATGGTGAAATAGTAATTGACGGTGAAAATGTTACTTACAAAGGTGGTTGTGAAACATTTATTATTGTCAATAGTAACATTGGTATCAATGAGCTTAAGAATGAGATATATGATGCTATGGAGGTTGATAGTACTAGATTTGACCTAAACGTGAAGATGAAATTCCCTAGTGTGCGAGGCTATAAAGTGTTAGCTTTAAGTAATGATCGTGGTTTAAAAGCTATGTGGGCAAGCGTGTGTCAATCGAAAGCCCCCTCTATGGATTTATATATTGAATTGACACCCATTGAACAACCTAACATGTCATTCACCAACATGCTTGTTAGTCAAGTTGAGGATCCCAATTGGTTTGTGCCTTTGTCGACTAATAATGTTGATGAAGCATCACTAGATGGTAATATCGAAGGGGATGAGATTGAAGACGAGGATGATATGTTGTTGTTAAGTCAGGATGAAGATAGTGGGGTAGACTAGTATCATTAAAGGATCATGATACCGAGTTTACTAAGCTTCATTCTATAGATGAAGAATATTTAAACAAGTTGGTATAACTCTAGTGATTTTCAATATAAGAGCGGTGGTGAGTTTGGGGTGGGGCAAGAATTTGCCAACAAAAAAGCATTGGGGCAAATTGTGACAACATACAATGTCGAAAGGAACCAAGTCTATAAAACCACAGAATCGAAACCTCACACCGTCACATTCAAATGTGGAAGGAAACCAATTGCTTGTAGTTGGTATTTAAGAGCCTCTCAAAAGAATGTTGCATCGGATGTCTTCACTATCGTCACCTATAAAGGCCCCCACGAAATTGATTTGGTTTTTTCCCTTTTAATGAATGTGTTTTTTATAATTGGATTGTTGATTTTGAGAATTTGAGGTGTTGAATATATTGTTTTGGGGCTGAAAAAGAAAATGCAGGCTGGTGTTAACAGGTTGTGGTAAAGCCGCTGGTTCGAATAGCGGTTTCCGAATTCCAGGTTAAAGCCGCTGGTTGAACCAGCGGCTTCTTCCTATGTACCAATTTCATTTCAATGCAGGATGCTCACGTTTTTTCCCAGGTTAAAGCCGCTGGTTCAACCAGCGGCTTTGTTGTTTTACAAAAAAAGGGTAAAGACGCTGGTTGAACCAATGGCGAAGCCGATAAACAATGCCGACGTGGACCCATTCGCAGGAAATAGTTTCAGATGAGAGCCGAAACCATAAATATTTTATTTTTCAGCATTTAAAAAAAAAATCGTCTTTTGACTCAAGTACTATTGGCAATAGATATATCTCTTCACCCAAATTTTAGAAAAAAATTTATGCTACAACAAAATGTGCACAACAAATTATTACAATAATATTTCCTGTCATTGATTTTTATGGGACCCATTTGAATCAATAGATCCACATCATAATCAATGATCTAAAAATGTGATGTGCACTTTGTTGTGTCCATTTTGTTGTGGCACTATCACTACTCAAAATTTTATTGACTCAAAGTACTATTGTCAATAGATTTTATCCCTTCACCAAAAGTTTTAAGTTTTGTATTCGTACTATATATCATTCTTCAGCATAACATTTATATATCTACGGTCGGGGGCGTTTAAGGTTATCATACTAAATTTACCATTATCCTTAAGGACATTTCAATACATAACTTATTTTTAAATTTTGTTGTGGTGTCCTAGATAAATTTTATGTGATGCCTTTAAAGACTCAAAAATTGGCCTATAATCTTGCCTAGTGAAACAAAACCATAAAAAAAAAGTAATAATAATAATAAAAAGAAGAGAGAGAGAGAGAATAATACGCATATATATGAAAATCAACGACCATATTTGTTTCTATATACTATATGATGATGCCTGACAATAATGTTCCCCGTTACATAAGGAGAAGTTATTGTGTGGTGTCTCCACACGGTCCATACAAATCACACAGTTTTATTCTGTATTTAAACTGTGTGGTTCTGATCATTTCATCCGTCATTTCATCTCAAATTCCCTCACCACACAATAACTTTCCATTCAGAAGGGGTTTGCAGTTGACCAGTCGGTTTCTGTCCGTTTCGGTTCAATCAATTTAGCACCTTTCATTGGTTTTTCAACATTCATGTTTGATATTGATTTTTTATTTATTTTTTATTTTTATAACTTGTGGCCTTGTGGGGGTTCATTGGCTTGATGCATGCATCCATGCAAATTATTTTGGCAACGCATCAAGGGCATATATTGATAACCTGAAAATGATCCCAGATATCAAATTTATGGCATTATATATGGTTGCATTTAGCTTTGATCATTAGATTTATTTTGTCACCAAATCCCCTTAAATGTCCCCGTTATGAACGACAAGGACTCGTTATTAATTGGCTTCGATCAAGGTTGATCCTCAACCCAAAAGAGATCTACCGTATTGTTTTTAACGTTTCGTGAAAAATATAAATCGAAAAATATGTTTTAGTGGTTTTCTGTAAGAAACTGTTTGTATATGTTTTAGTAGTGAACATGGACGAAACCTGAAATTGATGATCGGGTGAGTTAATGGATTATATTTGTATTGTCAGCTGTTTGAATTAAGACAACTAATTATGTTAGGACTGCATTATATAAGGTTTTGATACACCGAAAATAAAAATCGGGTGGGTTGCACCCACCCTAGTCTCCCCTTGGTTCCGTCCCTGGTACTCAGGAGCGGATGCACCCCTATGGGTGGGGGCACTCGCCCCTTCGGATCCCGAGAATACACCACTATATGTATGTTACATATTTTTTCGCACCTCGTAAACTTTATTTTCGCCCTATCATCTATAATATTCCGATAATTTGACATAAAACATTTGTCATGTAAATAAAAATATATAATTATTACCAAAATGATACATTTTAAAAAAATATTAATCGCTTTCAGAATAGTGGTTTATTTCAAAAACATTGTAGTGTTTTAAATATTTATTGATAAAAGTAGATGGGTTAATGTGTTCGCATCATGCGATATATAGTAGTGTTTTTTATCATATAAAGCAAAATACATAGTTTTTTCCGATGTATAGTAGTTTTTTTTTTTTTTTTTTTTTTTTTGAATCGTAGAGGCAGAAAAAAAGGACTACTATACATTTTTTTTTTTTTTCAAAAAATCATGCGTCCGTCCCTACTGATACTGAGAGAAGTCGATCATATACGGAAGATTATATTATATGCCTCAATGGTACGTCTATGATTTGCCACCTAGTTAATGTATCAACAAGAAAAAGTCATTAATCTAATGCAAATGCATGAGATTAGTACAATTAAACAGTACGACTAATATTGCAATGTAAAAAACAGAAAAAAGGGCTATGTACCTTTGCATTAAACACCGACAACCACAAATTAAATAAGTTAGTAGTATTAATAATAATAAAAATAAAGAGAGGTTGAGTTATTCCCGGTTGGATCTTAGTAGCGGGTTTCTTAATTAATTAAGTTAGTTGCCATTATTGTACTACTACTGCACATGGGGATACTCAATCATATATATATATATATATATATATATATATATATATATATATATATCCCTTTGTTATTAAATTTAATTTCCATTTGGGTCAAGGAGGAGGAGGGTGGTAACGCGTTTACTAATATAATGAAAGTAGTCAACGACACGTACGGATATCTATCTGTATCTCTTATTATTACAATAATCGTATTACGTGAAGCGACACGAGATCTTTTATGATGAGTCAATTTAATAAGTAAAACATGTGGATAAATCATTATTAATGGTATAAGAGTGTTGTGTCATTCGTAATGGTATTAAAATTATATCAATAACTTGTTTTTATAGGTTTCCTTTGCTTCTAAGGCAGCTTATTGGATATTGTATCGATTAAGATAATTCTCGAGATGTTTTTTTACGAAGTTTAAAGACGGAGCAATGGAGTCCTTTGGTTCGAGGCAAATTAATCTGTTTTTAGTTATCACTTTAAACACACAACAACCAACGAGAAATTCTAAGGTGGAGACTCTCATATAAGGAGTCACCTATGTGGTTTTATCTGGACCACGCAGTTTCATTGCAGAATGAAACTGTGTAGTCCAGATGAAACACATAGGTGTCTCTCCATTTACGAGTATCCACCTTGGAATTTCCCATAAGCAACAAGGTTTCGGTCTATGGCTATAACTTGACAAGTAACCAAAGTTTGAGTCCCGCTGGGGGTAAAATTAGGTATAGATGTGGATAAATGTCTAAACCACTCGGCTATAACTTGACAAGTGACTAGAGTTTGAGTCCCTCTAAAGGGACAATTAGGTATAGATATAGATAAATGTCAAATGATAGATAAGTCTGCTATATATATAGAGTTTAGTATAAATAAAAAATTGATGTTTTATTTGATTAATTAAAATGTTACACCGTTGCTTCCTCTTTTATATTGGTCATAAAATGACTATTCAAACTACGATAATATAAATTCTTATCAAATCTTAAGATAAATTCATAACAAATCATCAATCTTTTATTTAAACTAAACACCATTGTAGTTTGAATAGTCATTTTATCTTCTATATAAACGAGAAAGCAGTGTAACATTTTAATTAATCAATTCATTGTTTTTAGGTTTCGGCTCGTATTCTGGTTTTTTTTTTTTTACCAAGAAATCCAGGTAGACATCATTGATATGGTCCAATGAATTTTGCAAATGAAGTTCATTATGGTGTGAATTTTAGCACCAAAAAAAAAAAAGGAATCTGGGCCAGGAGTTGATGTCCTGCAAATGAATGGACGTAGGCCAACAATTTGGTAGGCTATCCTTGTATGAGTAGGGCCCAGTAGGATGATGATGCAAAGTTTTGATATATGTGTTACGTGGACTTTTGTATTACCTTTCCCGGCATCTCACAGGTCAGCTCATGTTGCGTCTATATTGGGCCCCATCCCATCCAGGTCAAGCCCACCTTATCCCACCATATTATTTTTCTTTTCCTTACAAAAACAATATTTATTACTACCTACATCCTAAAATGTAAGTTATTTTAGTTTTTTAATTTGTCTCAAAATGTAAGTCTATTTACAAAACCAATAAAGGATTTATTACATTTTCTTCTTCTACTCTTCATTTATTATATACTCAACCACTTTTTACTACTTTGCATTAATACCAATGAAATGTCATTTTATCTTTTTAATCAAAATTAATAACAAATAACAAATTTAACTAATTTTTCTTAATATGTGAAAAAACCTAAAATGACTTACATTTTGAGATAAAGATAGTAGAAAATAAGGGTTTATCTCTTTTTAAGGAAACGTAAAATAACTTTCACGCACTTGCTCTAGGATCGAGCCCTAGACCTCCTGGTCAAGGCTCCAGAGCCCGAATCAAGGGTTGAGCAGTCAACTTTAACGCTAAATTACGGATAGGCTCTGATGTATGTCATCGAGAGTTAATGATATCATTAAATACTCCATACGGAATAGTTGATGATGGGCTTTTGAATTACTCGATTCAGATATCGGGTGAATGAGAAATTAATGCCTAAAGTTGGTAGAAAATATGTAGTAGATGGGTGTTGAAGGAGGAACTCACCCCATTCTCCCACATTGGAAACATGAGTGTTGGGAACTCAAGATGATAAGAGTTAGTGTGTCTCTTATGGATGTGCCCCAAGTGGCATGGCACTTTTGTGCAGGAGGGAGGACTTAGATTATTCCACACGCGCGCGCGACGCCGCCGCCGTCCGTCCGGCGGCTCGGCTCGGCTCGGGTGTTACTATTAATTTTTTGGACAAAATTTCATTATGTAATTAACCATAAAAATAATTTTGGAATGTGATTGTGTCATCGACCAATCAGAATTCATTGAGTCGTTCGACCAATCAGAATTCGGACGACACATCATCCGACGAATCAGATGATTAGATTAATTCGAATTTAACCTTATAATTTCGCCTAGCTTCTTTCCTTGAGGGAGAAGTCGGCCATTACTTTTCCAAGGGGAAAAGTTTGATGATGTGTTTCGGCCAATCAGATTCAAGCATTGGTTCATCCTCTCCACTATATAAAGAACCCCATGGATGAAAGTTTAATCATCGAATTTTCTCTAGTCTTTTCCACCACAAAAACTCTCTCATATAGATCAAGATATTGAGTCGAAGAGAAGTCGGAGCACTCCGTAAGTTCGCCGGAGCTCGGATTTTTGAAGTGCCTTTAAATCTGAGATGTAAAGCCGTTGTATCTTGGGAGACAATTGCTACTACCGTGGACACCATACCGGAGCAATTTGTCTTAAGGAAAGAGTTCCATACTCGCCTCGGTTTGTCATTTATTTATGCATCGCACTTTATTTTCCTTTACTTTCAAATCAGATCTATAATGTGATAGTTAATTGTTAGATCTACATTGTCGTAGCTTTGTTTCATTAGATCTATCATATACTTGTGTTAATCTATTAGAACTACACTGTAGTTGCTTTAACTTGTTAGATCTACATAGTAAATTAAATTTTAATTACGAGTTTTATTTTCTGCATTTAATTATCCGTAATTATATCCGTGAATTACGGATCTGTTCCGTAAATTACTCCACACACGATACATTATTCCAACACTATTCCAACAGAAGTTATATCGGGGAAAATAAAGGTTTAATTGGTATCCATACGGCTCCAATAAGTATATGAATAACATGAAATCTTGTCTTCAAAAAATAAAACAAAGAAACATGATTAATTAATATTTGTCTTTAAATCATCATAAGAAAGTAAATAAACTCCATAAGAATGTAAATAAACTCCATAAAGTAGAGTAAAGGCTAAATAGAAAAAAATAACACAACATGAGAGAAAATAAAACACACTCTACCGAGTTGCAAATGAAGTTCATTATGGTGTGAATTTTAGCACCAAAAAAAAAAAAAGGAATCCGGGCCAGGAGTTGATGTCCTGCAAATGAATGGACGTAGGCCAACAATTTGGTAGGCTATCCTTGTATGAGTGGGGCCCAGTAGGATGATGATGCAAAGTTTTGCATATACTGTGATTCGTGGACTTTGGAAAGTTATTGTGTGGTGTCTACATACGGTGCGGAGACATCGTGTGGCAGCTCCCACACCACACAATTTTATTCTGTATTTAAATGTGTGGTTCTGATCGTTTCACCCGTTACTTCATCCTTAAATTCCCGAACCACACAATAACTTCCCGTGGACTTTTGTATTACCTTTCCCGACATCTCTGTGCTTCTGGAGGCAGCTCCCAGGTCCGCTCATGTTTGCGTCTATATTGGGCCCCATCCCATCCAAGTCAAGCCCACCTTATCCACCATATTATTATTTCTTTGGCTAGCACTATTGCAAGAGCAATTATGCTCCTGTCAGAGCACATTTTCGTAACTATCCTTTAAAAAGAAAGAGAAACTTTAACATCATAATGGCTTTGTTGACCAAAGAAAGGGTAAAATTGTCTCATTGCTCTTGTATTAGCGGATTCGCTTTGGCAATAGCACCCCTATTTTTTTTCCTTACAAAAACAATATTTATTACAAAATAAGGGTTTATTTCTTTTTAAGGAAACGTAAAATAACTTTCACGCACTTACTCTAAGATCGAGCCCTAGACCTCCTGGTCAAGGCTCCAGCTTTGACTTCTGCACGAAGTTTTATCGGCGAAAATAAAGGTTTAATTTGTATCCATACGGCTCCAATAAGTATATGAATAACATAAAATCTTGTCTTCAAAAAATAAAACAAAGAAACATGATTAATTAAGATTTGTCTTTAAATCATCATAAGAAGGTAACCCAATAAGGAAGCAAAGGAAGCTTGGGCTTAAGGCCCAACCATTCCGGGGGCCCGAAAATACTTGTTTTGCAAACAAACGATAATTAACAACAATAAATATTATATGTTCGAAATTTTTTTAGTTATCTAATGTAGTCCAGTTGGTTGAGATGATTTGCATTTATTTAAGAGACCTGAGTTCAAGTCATGGCAATGGCATTTTTTTTTTTTTTTTTTTTTTTTGACTCATTTAAAACACATTGGGCCTTTTTTTTTTGTCCCCGGCAACATCAGATTTTTTATTCGACTTCTTTAAATCACTTTAGACTTTTTTTTTGTCCCGAAATTCCAATTAATTAATTTATTGATTTCCTTAAACAACTTTGAGCCTTTTGAACCCTGATATATTATAACCCTCCAATATATATGTGGTTTCTATTGCCATCACATAATTACTACTCACACCATTTTTTTATTTTGTATTTATTATTCCAAATTAATTCATTAACTCATTTAAACAACTTTTAGGTCTTTTGAACCATAATATATTAGCACCTCAATATATATATATATATATATATATATATATATATATATATATATATATATATATATATATATATATATATACTTCAATTAAAAGACCTAAATATTCTACAAAAGAGATGATTAATTTTACTATTTTATAGGTATGTTTTGAGTCTATCAATGAATTGAATTTTGTATCTACGGATGTTAAAAACGCAATAATGAAGTAATATTTTATAAATATGTTTTTTCAGAAAAAGAAAAAAAAAACCTTCAAACTAGAAGGCCTAATTTGCTGATTCGCCGAAGGCCGAAAAATTTCCAGTGCCGGCCAATAAACTCCATAAGAATGTAAATAAACTCCATAAAGTAGAGTAAAGGCTAAACAGAAAAAAATAACTCAACATGAGAAAATAAAACACACTCTACCTAGTAGATGAATACCACACCTGAGTTCGGTTGCGGATTTCTTCGTGAATTTGCAAGAACCACAAATTTTGTTTGGAAATCCATATACTCCGTCTAATATGGTGTAAAGTAACCGAATTCTCAAAAAAAATTTGAATTTTCAAACTCATATTTCCAACCGATCAGAGTCCAGGAGATTAAAATCAAAGAAGAGAGTAACAAGGAGGACGAAAAATTTCATGAAAGAAGGGGTGGGAAAACCCAGAAAGGGGAGATCCCAGAGGTGGCTCGGGAATAGCTGTTTCCGTTTTATCAGTTATGTGTTTTATGCATTATACGAGGTTTTATTAGATATGCAAACAATTGCAATTTTTTATTACGTTTCTCTAGAGAGAGAAAAACCAATGAGTTTCTTGAATATGTCCGTCAAAATCCAAACTCCGGACTACTTTGATGGTCTTCTCCGCATTTTGTTGCGACTACACCATTAGTTTTGCAAAAGCCGAACCTGTAATATCCCACGTTGCTAATGTAGGAGAAACACCGCCTTTATATAATTGTGTGACATAATGGAATTATGTCCCTAAGACATGACCTAGTGGTGAAGTACATTATTTGTTATTGGAAAAAATATTATGAAATACTGAATAAAATGAAAATGGTTAACAACAGATAATTTATGCTGCAAATATAGGAGAAAACTTTATATATCGTGTGTAATATTTACATGATATAAATTCATAATCATATCATAAATAATATCGTGTGTTATGTATACTGTCTAACCATTTAAAAAAATCAATATATACAAAATAGTTTCACTTAAGCGGTAAGTGACTTGAGAATGCCTAAGGAGGTCAACGGTTTGATTCTCCTCTGAGACGTCATGTTGAAAGAGCTATTGGACAGGTTTTACCGCCGAGTAAGTGTCAAACTCTGCAAACACGATCCGAGCCGAACTCTAAATTAGTCTGACCAATTGGTTTCGAATACCGTGGACTATAAGCATAATATATATATATATATATATATATATATATATATATATATATATATATATATATATATATATATATATATATATATATATATATATATACTAGAAGAGATGTACCAACTTAAGAAACCACTTAATACGAGACTTTCATCTATCATAATCAATAGTGTAACATGTGCCATTTTGTTAACAACTTCTATGAACTACAATTTCATTTTTTCCTTTTGAGAAGATACTATTTCCAATTTTATTAATTAATGATATCATTCTTCAATGATTCTATATATACACTGAGAGGTGTTTGTACATGTTTGGAAACATACGGCCCATTGGAATTGAAGCGTCTTACAATTCCAACTATTCGACAGGGCCCAAGCCTAGTGGATCCAGTACCTAAAATAACAATACAAACTGAAGTCCGTTTATGTTACTTTATAAATGAAAAATAAAAATAAATTATTTATTGTCATTTTTTCTGGTCACATTTCATAATTTACTCTGTTTTTATTTATCTGTTATTTTATATTTTCAATACATTATTTATTATTTTATAAAGTATTTTCATCTCCAATAAAAAAATAATTTCCAAAACGAGAAAAACATTTATAACACTTTTTTTTTGAAAGGCAACATTTATAACACTTAGAACATATTAATACACAATGAAACGTAAGCAGAGCTGAGGAATAGTAGAAAAAGTATGCAGACAATAGTTATCCTTTTTTTTTAAGCGGTAGCGCCACAGTAAAAAAATACATAATAAAACATCGCAAAACATCTCATGATATATGATATAACTGTGGGGTTTCGGCCTTACAACGCAAGGCCCTTTCAATAATAACATTTAGAAATATAGTTCACAAGTGCAAGGCCAAAACCTTTTTTAAAAAATCTGGATCATGGCTAAAACTAGACTGAGAGAGCTCATCAACTTGTAAAAAACAACATGCCCCAACAAGAAAGTGCACCATGATCACCTGATTCAACCTAAAAACGATGCCAAAATGAAGCAGCAAAAAGAAAATCTCAGCAGCTAAACATGAGGACAACAGCTAAAAAACCAAATGCAGCAACTAAATATGGCCTGAACATATTCATAGCAGCCAAATATAAGCAAAACAACACCCATATTCACAACAAGCAGCTCAAAAATCAAAAAAAGAACATCAGCCTTTAAAAAATGGTTCCCAAAAAAAAAAGATGAGTGCCTAAGCTCCAAATAAACAAGATCTGCAAATGAATAAAAGAACCACGGTAAAGAACAATCAAATGAAGAATAAAGGGGAAAAAACATCTTAAAAGCATCAGATTAATATATTATACATAAAAGTTCATAACAATATTGAAATACTACCTTGATAATAACAAAAAGATCTGATAAGCAAGATTAACAGGTTATCAAAACTCCATCAACTTCTTTTGCTAAAGAATGTGATGGCTTCAAAAGCAAGATCCAAAATAAGTAATAGTTAAACCTTCAGCTGAGGTAAATTACATTAACAAAAGGATAATTTTTAAGCATGAAATGAAGGTAACTTAAACATCTGCATTCTTGCCCTTAGCCTTCTTAGATGGACTTTTCAAGCAATTGTAGCCCTTCAATGTCCTCATTAGTAAAACTTCCGAAATTAATTGTTCGTTTTGCACTTGCAGGTTGTTCTTTGCTTCTTTCTCCTAGGCCAGTCTGTATCGCAATTTCCTCAATGACTTTTTTTTGTGCTTGGAGTGAACATCTGTGGATCAGCGGTTTCTTTTGTTTGTTGAGTAGGAAGAACTTCTTTCTGTATAGCAGGTTCAGGCAAAACATCAACTTGTTCGGAAAGAGCTTTACGTTTTTCTTCTACCAAAGTGTTCAGTTCTGACTCGGTATACATCTTTAGAACATGATACCTTCTGACAGTCTCACCATTTATCTTTTTGTCATACCACTTAATGAAGCAGATAACATCTGTGTTGTCCATTGCAACCGAAATCTGGTCCAAGACTTTTTCACCCTGCAATATCATTTAACAAGTTTATTATGTTAAATTGTTGTGTTGTGCAGTGAGAAATTTGTCTAGATCCAAAAATCTATACCCTAAAAGTAAGATGAAGACATTAAAACATTATATAATATGACCCTGTGTAAGACACAAAATCTATGTCCACAAAATCTATAATCATAGGACTACAAAAGTACATTTGAAAAAAATAGAACTATATATTATAACCTGGTTCCAATTATTTGTCATTTGTGATACATATGACATAAGATTCTTTGGAGGTTGTACCCTAAACACAACAATAAGAAAACACACCAACTACAGAGCCACAAAATCTGGAAGTAAAACCTATAGTACATGTGAAAAACAATTTAAAAAGCCTAATCATTAAAAGTGAATGAATGTTAATCTAATTCTACCCAAACCCCAAAGAACCACTAAAATCCATCTACAAGTACATGTAAACAACAACTAAATGTGGCAAAAAAGTGCCACCAAATATCTGCAACAAACTCAACAGTGGAAGTTCATTTATATGAGTGCTACAAACGAGCAACAATTACAAGCCATAGAAATTCAGCAGATGTAAGAGAGTGCAAAAGAAATGGTTTGATATGTTGCATGTATACAGGATAAAAAATCACTTCTCAACTCTTATGCATCCATAATGCAAGACAATGTACAAAAAAACTAAAATATTGATTCATTCGAATTATAATTCCTTAAAACCTAAGTGCAGAACAAGTACACTAAAATATCAAACCAACATACAATATAAAATGAACACTAAAAAACAAGCAAGATAGTGTTATACCTCTTCATAAATTTGTTGTAGTTGGGCAGCGGTAAACGGATAAATTTTTTCTGCTTCAGGTGAGTTTATAATGGTGTTGAATTTGTCTGATTCATCAAACAAAACAACTGGCAGTTTAATGCTGTAGAAAAAGAATAAATGATTTAACAATACGGACAAACAACATGTTTTATGCAAAAGTTACCAGAAAAGAAAATATAAAATAAATTTGTATGAATTACTTGACATCCAGCGGAGAGCGAGTATTGCAGCCAGTACATGTTAAATTCCATTCATTGTTTGCTTCTGGTATTTTTAAGCAATTAGAACACGACACAGTGTATGAGCATTAAGTGTGAAATTGAATTTGACTTTTGCCTTCACCCACGCTGTTTTCGTCTGCACAATCGATCCAAAGCAAGTAAAGAATCTGAAAAATCTTATAGCTACTAAGTTTAAAAAGAAATCTAGATATATTACTGTGTCAATGGTGGACATAGCAGTGTTGATGTCCAATATATGTTCTGGTTCAGGATGAACAAAAAACTTTATACAGCATCCTTGTAATCTTTTGTTTTCACACACACACATATATATACATATATACATACACACACACACACATATATATTTCATGGATGAGGTACCAAAGTAAGAGGTAAGTACACGTGAAGCTAAAGACACACACACATATATACATAGACACACACACACACACACACATATATATTGTATTTTAGCACATTGTAAGACTATAGGGTAAACTTACCATGAAATGTATTAACTTCCAGATTTGTGGCAATGATCGTGACTGGACCTTTATCAAGGTTATCAACGTTAGGGTCATAATCCGCCAATAAGTCTTTCCAGAGTCTCAACACCATAGGTATTCCTCTATATCAGCAGAAAAAGGAAAAAGAAAACATGTGAGTAGATGACTGTATCACACAAACTTTTTAGAGATTCAAGCGCAAAAATTACTTACTCTTCATTCACCACCATATAATCCTTAGCACACTTTGTAACTCCAATGTCCATAACCGGAAATCGATGAACGACCAAAAGCTTTAATAGCTAAAAGCAAGGCAAATAATTTTTATGTTAGAACTACAAATGAATAAGTATAATATTCAAGTGAATAAAAAGTTGTTTGAATAGACTGCAATATGTCCTTAATTGATTAAAGAATACAACGTCTACTATTTAGCTTTTTACACCGTTGCATAGAGTGGAAATGTGAATATTACCAATATTGTGATCAGATCTTGTGAACTTGTAAAGTTCTGAAAATGGACACACATTATATCGGCATGGAAGCGCATGAGGTTGATCATCAACGATTAGGTCAACCGGTGTTTTATAAGTGATTGTCCATGAGTACTTGAAGCCTTCAATGATATATTTTTCAGGAGCAAAGGACAAAAGAGCGTTAGATATTGAATATCTTTTGAAGGGTTGCAAGGACCGTTCAAAGAAGTCCACATCTTTATCATATACCACAACAGTGAATTTGGTTCCCTGATTTTAGTGCATCCCGAAAGATGATTAGTTCATAAGGTTGATATAATTGTGGATAAAAGAAATTTAAGTAAAATATAAAATACACAACATGCCTTCATATCAGTCAAGACATGGTGCCTAAATCTTTTTTGGAAGGGGTAGTGGTCAAGCTTCTTGTAGAGTACTGGATGCCTCTCAAGCACCTGAACAGTGACCCATTTTTTGTTTCCTGGATGTATTTATGCAGCATCATAGTATTCTCTTGACAATGCTTTGGTAATCAATAAGAAATTCATATTACTTGGTTTAACAAACAGAAGCTAAAGTTCCAATTTGATAAGCTTCAAAGAAAATGTTCAACTAATATCTAATTATCAAACTACTGGATATACAGAAACCCGAATCCGGATCCGATCCACAATTGGATCGTCAGATCTGATTTATAGCACCGATCGAGACACTCGATCATGCACAACGGAAGCTACGAATAAATTCACATGCGATAATACCACGATTCGATTCGCATAAACAATTAATACAACTACAAGAAGGTTGAAGATTTACCTTATTTAAGAGGAATAATAAATCGACAGAAAAAGAAGCCACAATCTTCCGGATTGTATCTCCTAGCGACGACTGGTGGACGTTGATCCTCCTCGAATATGCACAAGAAAACCCCTAGGTTTTTCTTCTCTTAATGACTAGAACGAGAAACTAATTTTTCTCTTCTTTTTATTTAATCTGAGGCGCAAATTGTGATTGTCATTGTGTTAGGAGGAACTCTTTTTATATAAGAAAATAACTAGTCAAGAGATAGTTATCCTTTTCACACCACAATTACATATTCCCATAAGGAAAAGATATTTGCCAAAAGATAGGAGATAATTCCCAAAAAATCAATCTCTTATTTTTCTATTAATTATCCAACAAATAGATAATTAATTAATTACACATGTGACATAATCTAGAAAAATTTCTTTTCCTAGTTTATCCATATTTGAGGCGCCATTAATAAGCCATTATTTAATATGTATTTTCTATTTTACATATTATTTACCAAATAAATAATATCGCATATTCATTAAATAGACAAACTATTTAATTTTTTCTCGAGGTTCCATAAAACGAGAAAACACTCGCGTGTTAGGAGCCAACCCGGGGACCATGGACCTATAACCAGTAGCTACAACAAATTGAATAAAATATTCATTGAATAGAATATTTCTATTCAACTCATTAAGTCCGGAATTACGCAACCATAAATCCGAAACTGAACTCTATCGATTATAGATATAACTTATTCTCAAAACGACGAGTCGAGTCGATAAGTGTCCATTGATATAATCATTACATATAAACTAACCCTCCATAGACTATCTATAAAGAAGCGGGATTATTTCCGTAAACCTTCTTCAATACATCTTATCCTTATTTACCATTAACCCACTAGTGATCAATTACTTCATAACCAATACGAACTCCGCGGATCGATCAGTTTCTAGGATCAACAAATAAGGGGATTGTCTTTCTACATCCCGCAGGAAGGAATGGATTCCATATCTGTGAGACACACACTTCTCACTCATCCCAGAATAGTGCCAACATGAAAGTGATTCGGACCGCGCCTCTTATTGATCCTTAACGAACACATCAAACCCTATCATGAAACAAGTAGGAGTATGCAATCACTTCAGGATTAAGGTTAATTCATCTATGATCATCTTGTGATTTAATAAGATTTATAATCACGGAATTATATGAGAAACGCAGATTAAATCGGTCCAGTCCTATATGACTACATCATATATAAATGTCCCACTTAGACAACCAATGTCGACGGTCCGGATAAGACGGTCACACCTTAAAGTGTTCTGGCGCATTAATGGTGGTTTAATCAATAGACCCCATACTTTGATTAACTTCACCACGGACTAACATTTCAAGTGTATCACCATACACTTAATCCTCATGTGTGACACACACTAAGTTATATGGCTACATATGATACGACTTAAGGTTTTCAGTAGTGTATTACTTATAAGCACGAAGCAAATAATAAGATGAGAATAAATCTTTAATTTATTAATTATAAAAACAATTACATAAATTGTCTTTCGGGCGCTACTTCCAACAATCTCCCACTTGCCTGTAAGGACAAGCAACAATTGTCTTTCGGGCACACTCCCACTTGCCCGTAAAGACAAGCAATGATTGTTTTTAGAGCACCACACCCTTATTCTTTCTATCCACGACATTCTCCCACTTGCTCTAAAGCAGATGAGACATATCTCCCAATTTTATACCCGCCAACCGCTTATCAGTGGCAATAGATGCCACACGACTTGGTAAACTGATCAGCTAGGTTGTCTGCTCAAGGCGATCTTTAGGACCGAAAACGTCGCCTCTCTGCACGGTCTGTCTGAGCAGCTTGTACTTTCTCTCAATATGATTTTGATCTCTTGTGACTGCGGAGAACTTTTGCATGAGCTACCTCTCAACTGTTTTCAAGAAAAAATGGTATCGGCTCATCGAGACCTGAAATCACTTCCCGGTCCAACAAAGAACTTTTCAAGCCACACCGCCTCTTTAGCTGCTCCGAAAGCTGCTATGTATTCGACTAACAGAGTCATACGGCGATCTTTGGATTGCTCCAGACTATAGCTTCATCACTATGAGGAAACACTGAGCCTGAGATCGATTCACGATCATCCTTTATCCGACAAAAAATCAGAATCAGTGTAGTCAACGACAATCAGGTTCACACCCAAATGCACAAGCATATGATTCCTCGTTCTCTCAAGATATTTGAGGATGCACTATACTGCTTTCAACGTCCGAATCCAAGACTCGATTGTTATTGACTTTTAATAACCTGACATTCTCTATCCAAAAGAGAATCTATTCCATTTTCTCTATAACCGAAGATTGAGAGAATTATTCCGTGAGGGGTTGGGTATGAAACCTCTCGTTGAATATTGCATACGAAAATGCATTATCATCTTAACCAATAAGATGCATGGGATATTGCCAACAACTTTTTCTCATGAATTCGACCGAATCGATTTCTAAGAATATAGTCCACATCTCTAATTTAGAGAATCTTGGCTCGTCAGTTTCTGACTTCAGATAACACACTCATGTTGTTCTCAATTGTTGCAGTATTATCTTTGTCATTAACACTAATACTCACTACTTTACCAATATTGATATCCTACTCTATAAAAGACTTATCAATATTCAGGTCAGGCCCACACATTTAAAACATGTGACCTTTAATGACCTAGAGTTTTTCTTTTCATCCACCAATGGATATAAGCATAGGCAGTCAATCTGCCATTGGCTTTAAACTAAAACCCTTCTGTTCCGAATGAATTCAAGATCCATTGTACGGCAAGAAAGTTTCAGGGCATCACCCCTGTTAATCTTTCTACTTTCCATGGAGTCAAGCAAGGCTTAGTGGTGAAAGAGTTCAGGGCATCACCCCTATTGAACTATCTACTACTCAGGGAATTACCTCTAGACCACTTGGCTTTGCTTAGAAAGTTAAACTTTCTCATTCATTCGACTCTTTTCACGTAGATCTAATTGCTTCCACTGGGCCTGAGATGCTCATGCGGTTCTACAAGAGTATGAACAGAACTGGAGTACTATAACTCCATTTATAGGTATATGGCTTTAAACCAACCTTCTTTTATCAGAATCCTATACAGTCTTTCCAAAAGACCATAGGTTATCAATCACCCCCACCAGACCGTTAAGTCTGCATAATCACAGCGAGTCAATGGTTAAACCATACTCCCACTGGATTTGGGTGGATTAACTTTCTGATCCATTTTAGTAGTATTTATCAACGTAATCCCCAACAACCAATGTTGGATGTGGTCTGATTAAATCAGATAGAAACTCCTTGAGTAATAGTACTTAAGGTCTAAGGTTGTTATTTAATCATTCTTCAAAAAAGGCTGTGACAGTTCAACCATCACTTTCCGATCTTAAGAATCTTATAACCAACCCTTACTCGTTTTATTAAGATATTGCACGAATAGTCATCATCTGATCGTGTATGCAAAATCTCTAGTCCTACCTTCAAGCACTAGTGCTAAATGCCTCTATTTGCGTAAGTGGAGTAAATGTACTTCACTCTTTATCCACAAATTCATAGGCATCTTCTAGGTAGACTTCTCGGTTTTATATAATAATGTAAACCGTTATTTTGCAACTAGTATCTTAATTGAGTTAAGCAGTGTAATGTAGCATATCAATAACTATACAAGACAGTATATGGCTTATCCTTTCAGTGAAATCATTTCACTCGGAGGTAGGCCAAGCATCAGTGACAAAACCATGCCATAGCTTATATCTGAGCATGGAATACTCGTTTCTCTGGTAACATCAGAGATTCCTCCAAATATTTAGATAAACTAATCGGCGTTTCGAGTAGTTATCAGACAGAATGTCTACCACTCAAAACCTCCCACTAGCTTGTATCCTTCATAAGACCCCGATGCTTGACCACCATAAACCAATACTAGCACGAGGCGTCACTGATGACGTAGATCAAGTGATAATAAAATACTTGACCACCATAAACCAATACTAGCAAGAGGACTAGGTCCATCATAGTACAGCTATAGCGAATCGAGGTCGATCCCACATGGAACCAATTGTGGGTCATTTATATACAAACAATTAATTATTCATATCAGGGACATAAAGCGGTCTACGACCAACAAGAAACAAGAAAGATAAAGGACACGAAATGACACAACACATAAACAACGTAATTAACCTCCCCAATTATTATGTTATCGTTTGGATCTGGAGATTCTATATAATTAAGCGATACTCGACAACTGTTAATCCGATTCGTATTTCTTTTATATTGGCTACGGGAGTCATCCCCTAAACTAGATCTAGCTCCGGGTAGGCCATCCAGATCACTATGCTATATTACATGACTTCGTTTTTTAGGCCTCCATCTCATATAACTTGCACGCTTACAAAACTAGGGATGCCGATATTAACCGTATTCCTCACCTAGGCAACATTCCTGTGATTAGGCGTACTACCTAAGCGATCGCATCAGTCTCTGTCCCATTAACAATTACCTGCACGGTCTCATGCTAATCTACGACGTACGTATAACTAGGTGCTAGCAATTCCCAACTATAACACAGATCTAGATCTCGCTGAAAGTCCCGGAAGATCAATTCATGAGCCGACCTAGGAGCACTATATTGGTATTTCCTAGTCATACGCTAATTAAAACAGACGAGCAACGTAGCCGTAGCCATACCTACTAAGATAAGAAATTCTAGATAGACAATCACACCATAAAGACGTGGCTAGACTGACTCCGCGAAAAACTAAATCTTAGCGTTTCTCTATACTTATCGGATAAAATAGAAGTTCATAAAGCAATTAAATAGATCTACTAGAAACACGATTGTTAATCAAAATAAAGTCATACATGCATAGATCACGAGACATAGGCGTGGGCGTGCGGATTCTTATAGACGAGGAATCCGTATTGCCTCACGTCGTAATCCTAAATCTACATCATTTAAATAAGAAATAACAATCTCAAACGATAAATAATAATTGGGGATTTAATTATAAAAACTAAGAGAAAATAAATACAAGAACTTACATAATTGCAAAACTTGTAAAAACTGCTCCGAGAAAAACTGAGGATTTTATTATAATTCGAGATAAGTGTCTAAGGTGTCCTTTTTGCTAATGAAATAGCATAAGTATATATAGGGGTAAAAATCGAGTTAGGATAAGCCTTAACCGATCTAAATTACGTTTCCTAAATCCTAAAGGAGTCTAAAACGCGTCGAGATAATTCCGAGCTAATCCGGGCAGAAAAGTGGACTCGCCCCAGCGAACTGGAGGCTTGCTGCCAGCGAGCCGTTGATTTCTGATTGGCTCGCTGGCTCTTGTCAGTCCTTACTCCTCTTTTCGCGCTGATCCGGTATTTTATCTTCAATACACTCCGAATTTTTTTCGATTTATCTTGAGATTTAATTCTTCCATTTGTAATTATCCTCCAAATTGTCTCAATCTACAAAATCAATATTTATCCCAAAATAAATCATATTTAAATAATAAAAACGGATAAATACCAATTTATATTTTATAAATCACAAAACATTAAATAATCATTATACACATGTGATTTAACATAAACTATATATTATTTCCCTCGATTTAAGGATAATGTTGATGACTTCTACGGGTATAATTTGACCGTCATCAACTACCCCCCATTTAGACTTTGATCGTCCCGAACAAAGCATCGATAAGTCATTCCCCAAGACAACATGCTCCAATAGTCAAATCATACTTACACAAGAAACTCGAGTCAACTCATGCCATTCATGCTCATAAGGTATCCATTATTCACTACTCGCTATGAATCGAAGTGATGTGTGCATGTGCATTCAGTTTTGTATATTCGTGGCAAGATTAAAGTTTATGCTAACTTCGCAATCTCAACCTACCAACATCAGTATTCCCACTTCTTAAGCCTTGCATGGGTAAGGGACATGGTGCAATAAGAAAGGGCGTTATCTAAAAGGTTTTTGGACTTGGAGATTGAAAAAAATACTCGAAGCCTCTTAAAAGTTGAATTTTTTTCTCACATTTTTATATTTTCAAGCATTAACACATCTCAAGAAAGAAACTTGCTTTAAAAGTAAATTATGCATTGCAAGAATCCCCTTTCACGGATTGGTCAATAGCATTGAATATTACCACAAGCGCGAAGCTACTTTGGTAATGTTTCTAAAAGCCCAGTGTTTAACGCTTTGTTAAAACACAGATAAATCTCACGCTTATTACTCTGCTTTAATGGCTAGAAGATAAAAATACATCAGTCAATAAATATCGATACTAAGTTCACATAACCAATCATGTATGCAATGTACACATAATTCTTTTAGTTATTATGATTCGTGCGATAAAAATCGATTCAAATTTGAGTAATCGAATAATAAATAACTACTTGCAACAATCGGCATGAGTATCCTTAAATTTACATTCACATAAGTATAAAATGATCACGTACTCATGCAACTTGGTTCCTTTCCTATCAATTCTTAGCTAGGAACTCACAATTCTAAGGGCACGAGATAAATAATATGGCATTTATTCAATTTTTTCACCGCTTCATTCAATTTTCAATTATAACATATCATAGCTAAGTCTCCTACCCCCCACTTAAACATGGCATTGTCCCCAATGACAAAGAAAAAATGAGAATTTAAGAAAAAGACTTAGCTCTGGAAACGGCTCTCAATTAAGAAGCAGAATATCGGAGGAGTCCAAGCACGTCGAGGAACTTCTAGGAATATAAGCAAACCGGAGATCGAATACGAAGTTCTATCGCTGCAAAATAAGTCTTCAACAAAGCTCGAAACTCGTTACAGCGTTAGCTCATAAAAAATAATAGAAAAAAGGGACAGTAAAAGGAATACATTAAACCTTAAACATTTTTAAGTCCATAAAACGATTACATTTTTGAAACATTGAAATTATTAAACCCGACGTGTTTTTAGTACAACATTATTATTTAGAAAACTGACAACAGACTCGATACAAAGGAAAATATACTAAATAGAAAGAAAAATAAACAAGCAACTAAAGATGGTAGTCTTCATCTATAACCCCCACCGCTTAAATATGCTTAAAACCGGGTGGAGAAGACAAAGATCAAAAAGCATTACCCCACGGGGGAAAACACAAGGTTGGCGGGATTAACCATGTATTCAACCCAGTGGAAAAGAGACACTTGGTAAGGTATAACAGATTGAATGTGACCTATTGGCGAAAGATAAAATCAAATACTTAGCGCAGACGCTTCACGTTTTGATTGGATATCAACAACCTAGGGAGATGTAGCTTCTCCTCGAAATTACGAATTACCCAATGTATCACGTAAAAGTCATAACCGTCATCAACAAGGTCGGATTGGTGTGATATTTGTAGAACAAAACTCATCATCTTTATGTGCCGGAAGGGTCAGAAAAATTGTGAAATAGAAATCTTCCGGTAGAAAGAGAAGTTGTATTTCGATCGAACAAAAAACTTATAAAATCTAGCTAGGTTCAGAGCTACACTTACCCCAGCTAGGATCATGAAAACCAAAATGATAAAAGATAATCATTTAAACTTAGCAATATTTCTAATTCCGCAACACAAGGGTATTATGTAAACAAAATGGAGGTTAAAAGTATGATGAGTTTAGAAAAAGAAAGTGAAGGATGGCAAGAAAAGATAAAGGGTGGGTAAGAAAATGTGTTTTGGGTGGGTTGAAAATTGTTTAAGGGATTGGGATTGGGTAGGTATTGTTTAAGGGATTGGGTAGGGTAGGAGAGTGAAATAGATGGAAAGAAAGAGAGGGGGTGAAGAATGGTTAGAAATGTGAACTGTTGGGGCAGATTGGTGAGAGGATCGAAAAGGTTGAAGGGTGAAAAGGTATAAAGGAAAGGATAAGGGTAGTTGCAGAACGAATTGCACACAACTTTGGATTTTCACTCGGATCGTCATTCTAAAATGTTTTGGAAGTTGACCAAAATTGTTCTTGTTCACACCAATCATTCTCTGTTACATTTTAAGTAATTCTCAAACTCTCTTAATGCTTCCATCTTAAGGTTGATTGCTAAATTTCCTTTTCTTTAGCACTTTCTCGACTCTCCTAAGAAACTCTATTTCACGTGGTCTATATTGAGTAAAAAAGTTTTGCACATCCTTAGCCTAATGGCCATCGGAACACGGCAAATAAAAAACCTCAACACATGTCACGTTACTTCTTATTTGACTCAAAGAAAACAAAACCTAAAAAACTAAAAAGAAATCCTAAGGGTTTTAAAGAAGTAGTTCTGAGTTTAAAGTCCTCAGCTCGACTTTCCAAAAAAGAGTATCCTTGTCAGTCATCCTTCATAGCTCGCTAGACTTTGACCCTTTGAGCACTATATGAGGTGGGCTCGTCGCTTTTGCGGATTAATACCATTCCCTTGGTTGTGAGACCTAGGAAACGACATCTATCCATACTATTTATACAAAGCTTTTACCTCGACTCTCGTTTTAGGAACTAGTGAATTCTAAGAAGATTTAGTCCTAGGGACCCATTTTAATCATATCCTCTATAATGCTGCTTCATTATGCTCTCTCAAAACTCAACGTCTTCTTTTGATTGAGAATTCTTAAAACTACACAAATTGTTGCTCCAGTGGCCACTAGAAGCAATCTCATGCATAGGACAAAGAGATTTTGACAGAACTACGAGGAACTCTTTATTCACTGCTTCCTTCAACTACTACATGTTTCCTTACACCCTCTAGATGAGACAGATTTGGGGCAGAACCTTCGGCACTAATAAAATTAATCTTACAAACCAACTCCGGGCTAAGATTCATGTTCATGTATAGGCTAACTTATGTTCAAAAAACCAAAAGATAGTAAAACATAAGCAAAAAAAAGGTAGTACCTTGCCTTCAACATTGTACCACGAATAATTCGAACCTTTTAATATTTATTTTCTCGAAGCCATCTTGGTGCTTAAAAGGTATTGCTTCCATCGCTTTTCCTATCGTAGATTCGTAGCTCCACATGTTGCTGGGTTATTTTCTCAGCGCCCGCGAAAAATTACTGACTCGGATTATTGTTTCCCTGATTTCTGCAAACAGAGGAAAAACAAAAACAACACAGACCGTAGACTGACTTTAACACGGTTTCCCATGTTGCTATCAGACCTACGGATTAAACATACGGAGATAAACAGACACACGAAATCCCAGAAAAAGTGACTGGCTCGCTGGCAGCAAGTGATAGTCTCGCTGGCAGCGAGTGATAGTCTCGCTGGGAGCGAAACCAGTTTTTTTTTGAATCTGGAATTTTTACACAGAGCAGACAACCAGAGTGACTCGAAAACGTAAAAACAGACTCTAAACTAAAAACTTAACATGAATAAAAAATTATTTATATATAAAATTAACCGTTGGTTCCCCGGCAACGGCGCCAAAAACTTGATGACGTAGTCAAGTGATAATAAAATACTTGACCACCATAAACCAATACTAGCAAGAGGACTAGGTCCATCGTAGTAAAGCTATAGCGAATCAAGGTCGATCCCACAGGGAACCAATTGTGGGTCATTTATATACAAACAATTAATTATTCATATCAAGGACATAAAGCGGTCTACGACCAACAATAGACAAGAAAGATAAAGGACACGACACGACACAACACATAAACAACGTAATTAACCTCCCTAATTATTATGTTATCGTTTGGATCTAGAGATTCTATATAATTAAGCGATACTCGACAACTATTAATCCGATTCGTATTTCTTTTATATTTGCTACGGGAGTCATCCCCTAAACTAGATCTAGCTCCGGGTAGGCAATCTAGATCACTATGCTACATTACGTGACTTCGCTTTTTAGGCCTCCATCTCATATAACTTGCACGCTTACAAAACTAGGGATGCCGATATTAACCGTATTCCTCACCTAGGCAACATTCCTGTGATTAGGCGTACTACCTAAGTGATCGCATCAGTCTCTGTCCCATTAACAATTACCTGCACGGTCTCATGCTAATCTACGACGTACGTATAACTAGGTGCTAGCAATTTCCAAATATAACACTGATCTAGATCTCGCTGAAAGTCCCGGAAGATCAATTCATGAGCCGACCAAGGAGCACTATATTGGTATTTCCTAGTCATACACTAATTAAAACAGACGAGCAACGTAGCCGTAGCCATACCTACTAAGATAAGAAATTCTAGATGGACAATCACACCATAAAGACGTGGCTAGACTGACTACGCAAAAAACTAAATCTTAACGTTTCTCTATACTTATCAGATAAAATAGAAGTTCAGAAAGCAATTACATAGATCTACTAGAAACACGATTGTTAATCAAAATAAAGTCATACATAGATCACGAGACATAGGCGTGGGCGTGCAGATCCTTATAGACGAGGAATCCGCACTGTCTCACGTCGTAATCCTACATCTACATCATTTAACTAAGAAATAACAATCTCAAACGATTAATTATAATTGGGGAATTAATTATAAAAACTAAGAGAAAATAAATACAAGAACTTACATTATTGCAGAACTTGTAAAAACTGTTCTGAGAAAAACTGAGGATTTTATTATAATTCGAGATAAGTGTCTAAGGTGTCCTTTTTGCTAATGAAATAGCACAAGTATATATAGGGGTAAAAATCGAGTTAGGATAAGCCTTAACCGATCTAAATTACGTTTCCTAAATCCTAAAGGAGTCTAAAACGCGTCGAGATAATTCCGAGCTAATCCGGGCAGAAAAGAGGACTCGCCCCCAGCGAACTGGAGGCTTGCTGCCAGCGAGCCTGCTGATTTCTGATTGGCTCGCAGGCTCTTGTCATGCCTTACTCCTCTTTTCGCGCTGATCCGGTATTTATCTTCAATGCACTCTGAATTTTCTTCGATTTATCTTGAGATTTAATTCTTCCATTTGTAATTATCCTCCAAATTGTCTCAATCTACAAAATCAATATTTATCCCAAAATAAATCATATTTAAATAATAAAAACGGATAAATACCAATTTATATTTTATAAATCACAAAACATTAAATAATCATTATACACATGTGATTTAACATAAAATATATATTATTTGGCTCGATTTAAGGATAATATTGATGACTTCTACGGGTATAATTTGACCGTCATCAGTCACCATTCTCTCCCTTGCTTGTGTCAATAGTAGAGGCCGTGGGGTCGGTTGTCACCTTCCCCGCTCCCACTCGTTATTTTAAAAATTAGTTAGTCTTATTAGGATTTTTAAAATTTATTTACAATCCGAAAAAACAATAAATCATGAATATTTAAATTAATCCTCCCACTAGTTCATCGGTTCCAAATACCTTCTAACTAGTGTCACTTATTCAAGACATTCCAATTTTATGGATTTATTAAAATTCCTCGTGTAGACGCTACACCATTAAAATTCACCAAGAATTTTATAATCCCAATACATTAGGACTATATGAATTTTTCTAATAATTCCAAAAACAATAAATCACAAAATTAAAAGCTCTCACTAGTTTATCGGTTCCAAATACCGTCTGATTTGCAACACCTTATTCATGCTTTTCCAAATTTTTTTGAATATTTAGAAAATCTCTTATGTAGACACTACACAACAAAAATTCACCAATCAATTTTATAGTCCTAATAATGCATGATAAAAATTTGGATCGTAGAATTTTATCTCAATAATATGAACACAATAAATCTTGAAAAGCAATCACCAACTTATCGGTATTAAACCCTGGCTGAGCTTTAACCGAGTTCACCGAATGGTGTCGGAATTGGCTAAGCCGACCCGTCCTCTTCGTTGGTTCATATACGACTGCTGGATGAATCGGGCTAAAGCTGCCCTATTGAGCCGAAACTCGCCGGATAGCTTGACCTTGCCGGACCCCGACGCTAACGTCGCACGTGTGCGGGTGCTGGGTTGAAAATCGGGCTAAGGTAGCCCCATTGAGCCTCAGCTCGCCGGATAGCTTGACCTTGCCGGACCCCCGTGGCTAACCCCGCACTTGGACGGACAAGTCGAGTCGAGCCGAAGCCCTGTTGACCGCCCGAACCAATTTTCGAACCTTTTGCTCATTTGGTGTCCAACTTTTCCGGATTTTCCAAATTTTCAATTATTAAAATTCTTTTATGTAGTCACTACATAATTAAAATCCATGAATGATTTTCAGATCTCAAAATTAAATTTACCGAGTAAAATTTATTTTATCAAATGAATTTTATATCACGATAAAATTCCGTTCGTTTTAATTAATTTAATTACCTAAATTAATCTAAATTAATTACATCTCATGCATGCCTAATTAACATCACGATTAATTACCTACATGTATACATATGCTAGGAGTGGAAATCATGAATATGATGCATGTCATGGCATGGTTATCTCACATAAATTATCAAATATGAAAATAAATGCGTAAAAGTAAACCACTGAGATAGACCGTTGGTACCCCGTATCTATTCTATAAAATAAATAAACCCTAGGTTCAAAAGAATTCTATAATCTTTAATGAACCGCCGCCGCTGCTTGGTATATAATTTTCTGGTCCAGATCTTCAATAAAAGTCCTAGCTGAGTTGGTTGAAGCTCTTTCTTCCTTCATCATCACCTGAGTTCGATTCCCCGCTCCCCCTTAATTTTCTGATTTTGGTTTTTTTTTTCGTAATTTTTTTTGTCTTACAAACATAAATTAAAAAAAAAATACGAGGAGGAAAATTTTTTTCAGAATTTTATACGGCCAAAGATATTCAAACTCGAGTCTGCACACAATTGAACTTATGTCTTTACCACTGTGCTACATCTTTTTCTCTTCATGATCTTCGATCAGAATATATTTAAAAGGCCACTCGGCCGAATAGAAATAAATTCAGAAAATTAAATTGCAAAATTAAATTACATGATGTCTAATACAAAAAAAAAACGGGTTTACAATAGATTTAACGGTAAACAGGTACCAACCCCAATCCATCTCGTCAAGCAGAAACATTCAATTGCATAGATAAATTAAAGATGCAATTTTTATTCTATTCCACTCCTTATTAATTAATTATGCAATCAAGATCGCAAAATCGCTTTAACCTTTCTCTGATACCAAATGCTGGATATATAGAAACCCGAATCCGGATCCGATCCACAATTGGATCGTCAGATCTGATTCACAGCACCGATCGAGACACTCGATCATGCACAACGGAAGCTACGAATAAATTTGCATGCGCGATTTGCATAAACAATTAATACAACTACAAGAAGGTTGAAGATTTACCTTATTTAAGAGGAATAATAAATCGACAGAAAGAGAAGCCACAATCTTCCGGATTGTATCTCCTAGCGACGACTGGAGGACGTCGATCCTCGCCGTAGATACTCCTCGAATATGCATAAGAAAAACCCTAAGTTTTTCTTCTCTTAATGACTAGAACGAGAAACTAATTTTTCTCTTCTTTTTATTTGATCTGAGGCGCAAATTGTGATTGTCATTGTGTTAGGAGAACTCTCTTTATATAGGAAAATAACTAGTCAAGAGAGAGTTATCATTTTCACACCACAATTACATATTCCATAAGGAAAAGATATTTGCCAAAAACATAAGAGATAATTCCAAAAAAAATCAATCTCTTATTTTTCCATTAATTATCCAACAAATAGATAATTAATTAATTACACATGTGACATAATCTAGAAAAATTTCTTTTCCTAGTTTATCCATATTTGAGGCGCCATTAATAAGCCATTATTTAATAGAAAATGCATTTTCTATTTTACATATTATTTACCAAATAAATAATATCACATATTCATTAAATAGACCAACTATTTAATTTTTTCTCGAGGTTCCATAAAACGAGAAAACACTCGCGTGTTAGGAGCCAACCCGGGGACCATTGACCTATAACCAGTAGCTACAACAAATTGAATAAAATATTCATCGAATATAATATTTCTACTCAACTCATTAATTCCGGAATTACGCCACCATAAATCCGAAACTGAACTTTATCGATTATAGATATAACTTTTTCTCAAAACGACGAGTCGAGTCGATAAGTGTCCATTGATATAATCATTACATATAAACTAACCCTCCATAGATTATCCGTAATGAAGCGGGATTATTTCCGTAAATCTTCTTCAATACATCTTATCCTTATTTACCATTAACCCACTAGTGATCAATTAGTTCATAACCAATATGAACTCCGTGGATCGATCAGTTTCTAGGATCAACAAATAAGTGGATTGTCTTTCTACTTCCCGCAGGAAGGAATGAATTCCATATCTGTGAGACACACACTTCTCGCTCATCCAGAATAGTGCCAACGTGAAAGTGATTCGGACCGCGCCTCTTAGCGATCCTTAACGAACACATCAAACCCTATCCTGAAACAAGTAGGAGTATGCAATCACTTTAGGATTAAGGTTAATCCATATATGATCATCTTGTGATTTAATAAGATTTCTCAATCACGGAATTATATGAGAAACGCAAATTAAATTGGTCCAGTCCTATATGACTACATCATATATAAATGTCCCACTTAGACAACCAATGTCGACGGTCCGGATAAGACGGTCACACCTTAAAGTGTTCTGGCGCATTAATGGTGGTTTAATCAATAGACCCCATACTTTGATTAACTTCACCACGGACTAACATTTCAAATGTATCACCATAAACTTAATCCTCATGTGTGACACACACTAAGTTATATGGCTACATATGATACGACTTAGGGTTTTCAGTAGTGTATTACTTATAAGCACGAAGCAAATAATAAGATGAGAATAAATCTGTCATTTATTAATTATAAAAACAATTACATAATTGTATTTCGGGCGCTACTTCCAACAAAAACAAGAATGTTATGATACATAGTAGTGTAGGAAACATAAAAAAAGTGTAATTGTATACATTGTTTATTAATAATGCTTTAGTATCAACAATTGTAGCTGTAGAAACTTTTAGGATTATTTCTTAAAATTCATAAAGTGTTTAACAATAATTGTTACAATTCAATATCTTGACTATACATGTTTGCACACAACATTTTTTGTTTGGCCTAAAGGTAAAAACTGAAAGCATGAATCTTTAATAACAACTTTAACACAAGTTGATGTTTTCGGTCGTGATAACGCGACATACAACTGACCATGTGAAAACACGGGTTCTTTTAGATATACTCCTACAAAATCTAATGTTTGGCCTTGAGCCTTGTTTATAGTCATCGCAAAGCACAAGCGTACAGAAAACTGAGTTCGTTTAAATGTTATTGGGTAATGATCATCACGTGGAGGTTGTAAAGGAATTCTATTAATAAAGACTTGCTTCCCTACAAAATCTCCCACCACAATCTCGGCATGTATTACGTTTCTTTTTAACTCTTTACAAATCAGACGTGTTCCGTTGCATAAACCTTCAGTTGGATCTAGGTTTCTTAAAAGAATTATTGGTGCACTTACTTTCAGAACAAGTTTATGAGGTGGCAAGCCATTTGGCGTCAAACTGTTAATAATGTCTTCATATTGTCCTTGATCATTAATATTCAAAGTTTTGTCAAAGCTTAAATATTCAGTCTCTTTGCCTTGAAATTTGTGTATCATAACTTCGTTTATTTCATCCACAAATTGATTTTTTCTTGTTAATAAAGCTCTGTTTATGTTTTGGCATATATTTGTTGAACATGTATTATGGTCGAGGTAAACTACATCAATTAGTTCGTCAAGGGCATTATCCTCATTCTGGATATCAAGAAGTATCGACATTGGGAGGTTGACATTTGCACTATATTTATCTTGAAGTGTTCCATTACCAATCTGAAGTAAATAGTTTGCAAACTCAAGATCATGCAAAGCCCTCATATTTTCCGTAAGTTGGATTTTTTTCTAGTTTTGACCACAACCTCGAACTAATAATTGAAGAAATGATGGTTTCATTCATTGTTATCTGTTTAACCACGGGTAATGTTTGCCTAAAATCTCCTCCTAAAACAACTATTTTTCCCCCAAATATTTCTGTTGTTTCCATTAGATCTTGTAATAAATCGTCTAAGGCCTCAACAGCATGGCGCATAGCCATGGGGCCTTCATCCCAAATAAATAATTTGGATTCCTTTAATAGAAGACCAAGACCACTTTGTTGACTAACTCTACATGTTGACCCATCCTTGTAATCTAAGGGAATTTTAAACCGCGAATGTGCGGTTCGACCACCTGGAAGGATTGAAGCTGCAATCCTAGAAGTAGCAGTAGCTAAGGCTATATAGCCTTTGGAGCGAATTTCTGCCAAAAGTGCTCTGTAGAGGAATTTTTTTCGGTACCACTAGGGCCGTCAATAAAGAAACCCATTGCCACCATTATATATCCTCTGAATTATTAACTTGAAATTTCTTTCTGCTTTTTATTTAATATGTGTATTGATTGTACGTCATTATGGGACACTTTTATATTTTTCTCTGTTAAGAGCTCTTTGGTTAAATCATCAGAGTTGTCATAAAGTAATGTTTCATCTATTATGCCATAACTCCTTATAAGTTTACCCATCGATTCAAGAAATTGATTAATTTGCTTCAAAACCTTCATGCGAATTTCATGTGGACTCGGTTCAATATTTTTATGGTAATCTTCAGATAAGTGTTTTTCAAACTCTAGCCACAGTTTTTTAGGATCATTTGGGCATGAATATACAAGAATGCTAGCAAAAAGACGCGTTAATTCATATGGCATGTTAAAGTGAGAAGCCTCTTCTAAGCAAATTTCTTGACTATCATCAGCTTGTAACAAACCATGATTTAATGCAGCCTCCCTAAAACTATTACTTTTAATTCCATTATGAATCATCAACTGGTCATATGATTCTAGGCATCTTATGTTGCTTAGTAACATCCTCATATAATATCTCTCTCATTCGGAAGGATATGCACAAACTATCCTTCCTATTGATTCACCTTTTCCCTAAGCTTCCACCGTTTCTCATTTGATAACCAAACAAAGTGGTCAGGAAACTCGGCATAAGTACAGCATAAATAAAAGTTAGATAAAAGACAAGAAGTCAAGTGTTTTTTAAACACAAGAAAATAAGGATAAGCTTATCGATGTGTATATCGCAGCTTAGTTCTCAGAACCCGCCGGACACATACTTCGATTATTCAAAGGCTACATTGGAAGATTACAAAGAAAGGATATTTAACAACCTCTCGATTTATCAAACAAATCAATGGTTAAGATCAAATGGACGTTGGAAAGATTCAGACCTTTATCCAATGGATACAAGTCAAAGGGTGGACAGACTGTAGACTGTCAAAAAGCAGTCAGACTGTGTCGTACTATGAACAGTGACAGAAAGCAAGTCAAATGGGACAAATCTGAAACGGCTATGTTTGAATTTCAAACAAAAGTCACAAGGAATCCTACCTATAAATAGAGGACTCCTAATTCAGATACAAGTGATGAAAATTAAGAGAAAAATACAAATAATCCTGAGCTTCGATTTTTTATCAAGAAAAACACCCTGCTGACCCTACTGAACTTTAATCTACTGATCTAGAGAAATTCTTCAAGTGTAATCTGCATTCAAGCTACATCAAGTTTACACACTTGAAGACATCAAGCTGCTGATCATATCATCCCGATCAAGTCGTCGAAAGTCGAATCACTTACTTGATTCAATCTTTCTTTACAAGAAATCTACCGAAGACAGTGAAGCATCTTTGGGTGTGAAAGACTCGTTGGTTGTGTTGGAGCCGGTGAAGAGGCAATCCTACCCTTCAAGGACCAAGTGGAAGACTTTGGAATAGCAATCCTACCGTTTCAAGTGTTCGGCTTTGTGAAGCCATAGTTATTGGTGAAGGACAAGCAACTTAGGGATTTTTGTAACAAGCCTACATCAAAGATCTCTAGTGAATTACCTCCAACATCACAGGAGAAGAGTGGACTCGACAGGATTACACCACCCGGAACCACTATAAAATCTCGCCTACTTACTTTCGCATTTATATTCGCACTTAGTTTATCTAACACATCAACTTACTGAATCTAGCTACTGAATTCACACACACACACACACACTACTGAGTATCTAATACTTGGTATCATATTTAACAACAAGTAATAAGGCATAATTTTTTATATAATTCCGCTGCACAAATTCAAGCAAACTCACAAATCGCAGACTACATCGAGTATTAGCGACTATCAAGTATCGCAGCCGTCGAAGTTGCTGAGTTTGTTAACTCCAAAAGTTTTAAGTGTTAAGTTTATTCACCCCCCTCTAAACTTAACCAAAGCCTTTTCAAGGTACCAACAATTGGTATCGGAGCAATGTTTCTGTTCTGAAGTAATCCTACTTGTTGTGCTTGTGAAAATACTTTGAAAACTTTTTCAAGTTACTGATTTTCAAAGCTTTGCATCATGGATAACAACCAGTATGCTAGAACAATGTTGATGTTTTCTTTAGATCGTTTTGATGAGTATAAACGTCGTATGCAAAGCTTATCTAGCCGCAACACATGATGAAATGATGGATGTGTCGACAGATGGACCACGGAAACTACCAAGTCAAGAATGGGTGATGAGACACAAGACATTCCAAAACCAAAAAGGGAATGGGCTGCTGAAGATAGAAAAAGAGCAAATCTCAACAATATTGCTATTGATATCATATACAGAACTTTGGATAGCAATATGTATATGAAGGTGAAAGATTGCAAGACTGTAAAGGAACTATGGGACAAGTTACAATTAATCTGTGAAGGCACTGATGCAATCAAAAAGAACAAGATCAGTGTGGCCAAGAAGAAGTTCCAGGAGTTCAAGATGAAACCAAATGAAACCATTGAACAAATGGAATCAAGATTCAATGCAATCATGGATGAACTCACCCTACTGAGTGTGAAGTACTCACAAGAAGAAATCAACTCAAAAATCTTGGAAGCATTACCTGCAAAAGAAGTTTGGGAGATGAAGGTGACTGCCATAGAAGAAATGAGGAGCTTGCATGAAGAAGACACCTTCAAACTGTTTTCATATCTTAAGGCCTATGAATTTAGCAAAAATCTTGGGCCTGAAACAGAAAAAGAAGAACCAAAGACCAATGCATTGGCTACTTCACATCAAGAAGAGACATCAGGAGCTCAAGATGATCTACTGGATGAGATGCAAGAGCAGATTGCCCTACTGAGCAAGAAAATCAGGATGATGAAAAATGGAAAGGGTTCTCCCAGGAATTTCACAAAGAAATTCAGTGAAAAGAAGAAGGATGAATCAAAGAAAGATAATGATTACTTGTGCTATCATTGCAAGAAGCCAGGACACTTCAAACCTGATTGTCCCGAACTAAAACAAAAGGAACTCGATTATCTTTGCTTTAATTGCAAGAAGCCTGGACATTCCAGACCTGACTGTCCAGACCTACTGAAGACCAAAAGTCAACAAAGAAAACATGGCAAGAAGGCTATAGTTGCTGAAGATGAATTAGGATATGAAGTAGAATCAGAAAAGGGAAATGAATCTGATGATACTGCACTTGTTGCTGAGATAGAAGATTATGCTTTAATGGCTAACATGGATGAAACAGAGGAGGTATACAATATTGTATCTATAAACACTCCTGCTGGAAGTGATTGTGAATCAACCTGTGGTTCAAATCCTAAAAATTCTGATAATGAAGAAACTTTGGATGCCATCCTTAATCAACTGAGGATAATACAATCTGGTTATGAGATTGTGAGGGCTAAAAAAGAAGCTCTTCAATCAGAAGTTGAAAGATTGAATGCTAAATTAATAATTCTTAAAGGGAAGGAAAAAGAAGTCAGACAGAATCAGCATAAGCCTGATGAACCTTCAGTAGCTGCTGAGTCTGCTGAACCATCTTGTTCCTCCACTGCATTCAAATCTGGAAAGCCTTATGGTGATAGAACAGGCTTGGAATTGGAACTCAACAATCCAATAAGAGTGGATCCAAGAAGGTCACTGAACCTAGTACCAGAATTGGTCCTAAGTTTGTGCCTGCACAAGATCCAACTCCCAAAAAGGTTGCTGAGGCAGCAAAGCCTACTGAGAAAGCTTCAAGAAAGCAAAATCAAAAGTCAAAGAAGTCAACAGCTCCTAATAAAAAGAATAAATCTAAAGGACTGTTGTGCCTTCTAGACCTGCTGATAGCAGACCTACTACCAAGTCTGATGGACCACAAAAAGGGAAAAACCAGAAATATTCCAAGGATAATAATCCTAAACCCAAAAATGCAAATCATTCAAGGGATACTTATCTCAGGGGGAAAGGTAGACTGTTCCCTACTGATGATGATTGGAATATTCCTGCACCTAATGCTAGAAACAACATAAATAACCATGCTGCTAGGGTAAAACCTAAGCAATGGAATCAGCAGAGGGCTCAGCAGAGGACTTATACAAGGCCTCAGCAGGGACCTCAGCAGACTCCATATTACAGGTCGTTCCTAACAGACAGCAAACCTATGGCTATCCTAGTGCTTCTAATAAAAGAAATCACTTTAAACAACATTATATTCCAAAAGGCCAGAAAACATATATGAATCCTACACAACCAATTGTTAGACCTTATGGATGTGTAGAATACATGTATGAACCAAAGTATGATACATTTCAAAGAAGACCTTATGGAAACTTGCCAAGGGTCATGCTTACGATCGACCATTATGGACCCAAACAGTTTGGGTACCTAAAATGCATTAACTTTGTTTTGTAGGGTGTCTGGTACTTTGACAGTGGATGTTCCAGACATATGACAAAGAATAAGCACTGTTTGTCAAATTTTGTCCCAAAGGATGGTCCAAGAGTGAATTTTGGCAACAAGAATATACCTGGATACACAAGAGGATATGTCACACTTGTGAGAAATGGATTAACAATCAGGAATGTTACATATGTGGAAGGACTGGACTACAACCTACTGAGCACTGGACAATTCTGTGACATGGGATACAAGGTCACTTTTGACAAAAACACTTGTACTGTCATTAGTGAGAGAGGTGATCAAGTTGTGTTGGCTGGAAGATGACAACAAAACATGTATGTTGTGATTTGGTCTACCGCTGTTCCAGAAACATGCCTGATTGTGCATACCAAGTCAGAACTTAATTGGTTATGGCATAAGAAGTTGAATCATCTAAACTTTGATGATATCAATCAGTTGGTGAAGAAGAAACTGGTGATTGGCTTACCTGAGATCATATTCAAGAATGATGCTATATGTGATGCATGTCAGCAAGGTAAACAGACAAAATCAAGTTTCAAATCAAAGACTAAACAATCAACTAAAAGAGTTTTGGAGCTGATGCACATGGATCTATTTGGACCAGTAACACCAACAAGTGTAACAGGAAAGAAATACACCTTAGTGGTTGTGGATGATTATTCAAGGTACACTTGGGTGATATTCATGAACAAGAAAAGTGAAACACTTCAAAAGATGCCTGAACTTTTGAAGAGGTTGCAAAATGAGAAAAGTTTGACAGTAGTAAAGATAAGATCAGACAATTGTACTGAATTTCTCGATAAAGTTATAAGAGAATATTGTGAACAAAATGGTGTACTACATCAACTTGCTGCTGCTGGTACACCTCAGCAGAATGGGGTTGCTGAAAGAAGAAATAGAACTCTAAAAGAAGCAGGAAGAACCATGATTTATGAAGCATTGCTACCTGAAAGATATTGGGCTGAAGTAGTCAATACAGCATGCTATACACAAAACAGAACATCAGTGAACAAGAAGCTGCTGAAGACACCTTATGAGATTTGGAATGGAAGAAAACATAATATATCCTATTTCCATCCATTTGGAAGCAAATGTTTTATCTTGAATCATAAGGAACAATTGAAGACATTCCAACCAAAATCAGTTGAAGGAATTTTCTTGGGATATTCTTCAGTCAGCAAGGCATTCAGGGTACTGAATAAAAGGACACTGAAACATGAAGAAACAATACATGTTGTATTTGATGAACCTAAGTTCACTGGAATGAAAGATGAAGCCTCAGAACCTGCTGAGGATCAACAAGTCACTGATCCAGAATGTGTTGAAGTCTTAGAAAGATTCAATGACTTAAAGGTTTCTGATTCTGCCCCTGTTGAACACCCTGCTGGTAACACTACTGATGCAACAACTGAGGAAATTCAAGGATCTGATGAACCCCCTGTTGAAGAATCAGCAGACCCTACTGAAGATGATGTTCCAGTGAATCAATCTAACCAGAATCCACAATGGTTAAGGGATCACCCCTCGAACAAGTCATTGGCAATATACGGCAAGGTGTGAGGACTAGAAGACAATTAGAAGCAATGTTTACATGTTTTCTATCTCAAATGGAACCTAAAGTTGTTGAAGAAGCAATTTCAGATCCAGATTGGATAATTGCTATGCAAGAAGAATTGAATGAATTTGAAAGAAATCAAGTTTGGACACTAGTGGAAAGGCCTAGTCATGCAAATATAATTGGTACAAAATGGGTATACAGAAACAAACTTGATGAATCTGGTACCATTGTAAGGAATAAGGCCAGACTAGTGGAAAAATGACATTTTCAAGCAGAAGGGATAGATTTTGATGAAACATATGCCCATGTTGCAAGATTGGAAGCTATCAGATTATTCCTGGCACATGCTGCTTATAAAAAACTTCTAAGTATATCAGATGGATGTTAAGAGTGCATTCTTGAATGGTATTCGGAAGAGGAGGTGTATGTTCAAAGAACCTCCGGATTTGAAGTTAAAGATCAAGAAGATAAAGTGTACAGACTCAACAAAGCACTTTATGGTTTGAAACAAGCACCAAGAGCATGGTATGAGACTCTATCTCAATTCTTGGTGGACAATGGTTTTACAAAAGGCACCATTGATAAGACTCTTTTCCGAATCAATGAAGGAAACAAAGACTCGTCGGTAGAAATTTATGTTGATGACATAATCTTTGGTTCTGAAAATGAATTGCCATGTGAGAAGTTTGCAAATTTAATGAAGAGTAAATTCCAAATGAGTATGATGGGAGAAATGAACTACTTTTTGGGACTGCAAGTCAAACAGATGAAAGATGGAATCTTCATTCATCAAACCAAGTATACCAAGGAGTTACTGAAGAAATTTGGTATGGAAAACATCACCAAGATATCAACTCCTATGAGTACAAACATTAGATTGGATGAAGACAAAGAAGGCAAAGATGTTGATCAGACCTTATACAGAAGGATGATAGGCGATCTCGTGTATCTATCGCACAAATAGACTCGATATATCCTTTGTTGTAGGTGTTTGTGCAAGATTTCAATCAAAACCTACGTAAAGTCATTTAGGTGCAATCAAAAGAGTTCTCAAGTATCTAAAAGAGACTTTGGGAGTAGTGGATACGGTATTCAAAATATGGAAGTTTCAAAGTTATATCCTACTCAGATTCAAATTATGCCGGATGCAAGATTCATAGAAAAAGCACCACAGAACCCGTCAGCTTAACGGGAAATAGATCGGTTTCTTGGTTTAGCAAGAAACATAATTCAATATCAACTTCTATCGCTAAAGTTGAATATATTGTCGCCGGGAAGTTGTCGTGCACAAATACCGTGGTTAAGACAACAATTAAGGGATTATGGAATTGAAGAAAGAGAAATTCCTATAATGTGTGACAACACAAGTGCAATTGCAATCACAGAAAATCCTGTTTTGCACTCAAGAACCAAACATATTGATGTGAGACATCATTTTATAAGAGATCATGTTGAAAAGAAAGATGTGGTGGTTCTTTATATCCCTACTCAAGATCAACTTGCTGATATTTTCACCAAACCACTGGACAGTGAAATATTTGCTAAACTAAGGACTGAACTTGGAATTATAAAAGTTGACTGATATAATCTTAATCAGCAGTGTACTGGAATTCACCAAGGGGATTAGTCTTTGCTATGTTGGGTGAGCTCACTTAGCAGATTAGTCATTGGTTTCAACAATTCCATGTACTTATGGTTGGAAAATTGAGCAAATGAAGTTGCCAAGGGGATTGGTCTTTGTCATGTTGGGTGAGCTCACTTGACAGATCAGTCATTGGTATTAAACTTCATCTTGTATTATCAATTGGACAATACAAAAGGAATTAAATATCAACAGAGTAACATTATCAGCAGGCTGCTGAGACATTTTGTCAGCAGGCTGCTGAGCCAAGACTGCTGATGACAAGGCTGCTGAAGGAAACGTTACACAGTCAAACTTACTAAAGTCAAAAATCAAATGGCGGGATATTTATTTTATCTTTATAACCAGAGTTACACGATCGGACCGTTACAAAACGTTATGGAAAAGTAATGGGCCACGTGTCAAGACTGGATTCACTCAAATTTAATTGTGGTTAATACCACTGTACACGATCTGACAATTACAATTGCATCTGTCTATATATATACAGACCTATATACAGAGGCTACTTACAAAAATCTCAGATTGATCTTCTCTGCATTTACATTGTGTGAACACAGATTTGAGAGCTATCTTCTTTATCTTTTTCTTAAAACAATGGCGTAAAAGGATGATGTTCAAATTGGAACAAGTCAAAGTGTAAGAGGTTTTGTTGTTGATGCTAACCAAACGTAATTAGCCATCAATATTGGTCGAAGGATAAGAAGATATGCAGTTTGGAAAATGTACTCAATATAAGATTGGAAACAATATCATATACAAATGTTGTTAGCTTCTGGAGAAATATTGTGATAAGAGAAGGTAGAAAGGCATTCACCACAACAGTAAATGCCCAGGAGATTGAAGTTTCCTCAAACCTGCTGAGGGAAGTTTTTGGTTTTGCACCAATAATCGATGCTCCAACAAATCCTAAGGAAATGGGACTGTCAAAAATGGGTTTTGTTGACAAAATCAAAACCAATGATGCCATTAAATCAATTACAGGCATAAATGTGAAGCACATTGGTTATGAATACAACCTGATGAGTAAGATTATTGCAAAGAATATCTTAGGACTCATTGGAAGCATGGATACTTTATCAGGACCCAAAATAGAACTGCTAATGATCATTTGCAGAAGCGTGAAGTTTGATTGGGCTGGATTCTTTGTCCATTACATGAAGAAAGTAGCAAAAGAAGAGAAAGAAGGGACAAGGAAATCCAAGGCCTTACATTTGGGATTGATGGTTCAGGCCCTGCTGAATCATTTGGGAATTGCTGATATTGCACCTGAAAAGATCAATAAATCCAGATACAAGAAAGAGATTGATCATCCTTGTAATACCCTACTCCCGACCCCTAGGTCCACTGGGGTCATTCTAGGAGGGGTTGCGAAGCTCTCGCCGCGACTTCAATACTAAGACTGGAAATCCCAAGATAATCATCTAAAACCACAATTTAACATAATAAATCCACAAGTTATTTTACATCAATTCAATAAATATCTTCATTACAAAATTACAACTCATAAAAATTACAATAGCTCTCAAAATTATATGAAGTACCATCCAAAACATTAATTTCTTTTATCTTCGAATCTCGATCAAACATCGCCTACAATTTCTCTTTTTCCTTGATCAAAACCTGTACATATATTTGTAAAAGAAAAAAAAAGAGACAAAGAAATAAGGGAAGCGAGGCGTCAAAGAAAGTATTGTATGAGCCACGTGTACAAGTGTTATACTATATTATATATATAAAAACAACTTTTATAAAATTTGCAGCGGAAACCTTTATTAATCTTGCAAAACGAATTAGTAAATAATTCTTGAAAATAAAAATAAAAGACAGAGCAAAAATAATAATAAGTCAATTTTAAAAGTTATATAGTGCACGAGCATTAAGGAAAAACATGTCGAGCTTATTTTACAAACACCAGCTTTGGCGGAGCCGATGAGTCAAGTACCGCCCAAACGCCAATTTTACCATGGATTTCAACCGCACTTCACGAGACTAGCCATGCTCGACAACTCCGGCCGATTGTCGTGAAAAGAATCAACCTTCACCGTGCAAACCTCCTACACGGCTCTAGCCAACCCCGTCCATGCCCTAGACCCACGCACCAACCGTCGCCCTTGCTTTCCCGGGCCGTAGCATGAATCTTCGGGGAAAAGGTACCGTCCCCACTCTTACGAGTGAGCACTCTAGCTACTGTCGGAAAGATTTCGAGTCAAGAGGCCCCGAGACCGGTGACTAGACGTTCTCCAAGAGCAGTAACTCTAATCTCCCTAGCCACCAGAGCCTTGACACTTTCGTGTCACGAGCGAGCGAGCAAGTATTCCAAGTATCATTTTATTGTTTAAAAGATGTGCACTAGCTAAAAACAGTCGATTATTAATTAAACATTTTGCTTTAGTAATTTTTAAGAAATTATTCGAAAACGACTTCTGAGTTTAAAAGTTATATTCACTATACATAAAATGCTTGAAAATAATATAAAACACACTTTTGGCTTTATATCAAAATAAAAGACTCACCTTATCTCCGTGTTATTAATTAACTATTTTTTTTCCTTTGAGATATATGTTGAAGCCTAGCTCATTCGTCCATCGGGATCACTTATTCTGTCGCTTGAGTAAAGCCACTCACAGATGCTTCTATTTTATTTTTTTATCTCCACTTGCATTTTGGCCAAACCATAACCCCAGTACCCATCTTTCGGAATCCTCCTCATATTTGCATCAATTACATCAAGTCACACATATATATTGACTGCGAATAATAATTATCCAGCTCCTCCTTCGACGGAAATCGGAGCAAGGAAATTCTAACAATCTACTAGCTAGAAACCTTAGACAGACAATGAACAGTACCCGACGGTTAACGGTGGTGGTCATGGAATGCTAAACACTTTCTCAAATCATGTCGATTGAGGAAACGAGTTCGTCAAAGTAGTATGGATGTTGTTATCCGGTTGTCGGTTCATCAATCGACGTGTGTTCAATGGTGGCGACAACAAAATTGTTTAAGAAAAATAGTTTGACAGCAAGGTGATTCATCAGTAACGAAGGCCGACAGACATATATATTATTATGGACGAATTCTATGGTTGTTTTTGTCATTGGTGATGGTCGATAGAAACAGAAATAGGTGTTGATATAATGAAGACATGAAAAAAAAAAACACCCGCAGCCATGATGGTGGAATTTGGAAGGAGAATGACAGATATATGCTTGAATGTTTGGCAAAGGAGATGGTCACATTATCATATCTATTTATAATAGTGATGCAGGGGAGATGATGAGATGCTATCTGAAGAATGAATATTATAATATTAATGGATTTTAATTGTTTGTTTCAACAGCTAATTACTCCACTCATTTTAACGCTCTACCGTTCGGCGGTTACCAATAGCATACTGTTAGCCGACATAATTTATTAGAGAGACTCACCAATTTATCTCTCAAGTTATATACTACACAACTATCACTTGTGAAAGGTAGCTATAGAACTTTTCATAATATTTTATATATCAACGTGAGTATCATTCATCAAAAGAAAATAAAAATTGATACATACAATGATTAGTTGGTAAAATAATAGTATATATTTAAGATACAATTAAAGTACTTAGATCAATTAACATACCGTTATAAAAACGTTTAATTTTAATTCGGGTATGAACTTTTATATTTCATTTGATGAAAATGAATAAATAATAGATAAATAAAAAAAAATCTCATGTATATCCAAAGCAAAAATTCGGAGTGTTACAATCCTATCCCTGGTTTGGATGATGATGAAGATATAGTTGATGAGGCTACTGAAAGTGATGGTAATGATGGAGATGATGATGCTGGTGGTGAGCAGGTTAAGAAAGCTGTTAAACCTGCTGCACCTAAGAAGGTTACTGAAAAGAGAAAGGCGGCTGATACAAGGAAAATCACAGAAATGTTATAGCCTAGAAAGACAAAGAAGCAGTCAGTTGAAGTTATTGATATAGCTGAAATCACAAGGAAGAGGAAAGCTGCTGAAGTAGAAGAAGAGCAACTTTCCAAAAGAATGAAAGAGATTGCCAAAAAGAAGAAACATGGCAAAGGAAAACAATTGAAAACTTTGGAGGCTCAAAGGCAACAAGAAGAAGAAGAAGAAGTAGGAGAGACTATTGAGGCTGAGCCCTTAACAATTATCAAGCCTACTGAGGATGTAGAGGTTGTTATTGAGCAACCTGCTGGAGAATCACAGCAGACTGCTGAAACTGAGCCTGCTGATGAAGCTACTGAATCCTCCCCTGCAAAGCTGCTGAAACTGCACAAGTTGTTGTTGAGCAACTTGTAGAAGAACCACAGCAAACTACTGAGTCTACACCTGCTGTGAAAGTGGAAAAGTTGGTACAAAACCCTGCAATTCCTGCAATAGTTCAGGGGGAAGAGCAATCTGTTGCTAACCCTGCTGATGAGCATATAAGTCAGAGGGAACCAAGTGTGGTACATATGGAGGTAGTAGGGACTAACATACAACCTGAGCAACCTACTGACCTAGAAACATCTGTGGAAGAAACTCTGAATTTACTTGTTGAGACCTTTGGAGGTCAGCAAGGTCCTGAAATAGCTCCCAGAAAGCCAACCATGCCTTTTGAGAGACATGAGAAGAAGAAAAAGGAAGGATTTGTTGATCCTAAACTTCTACTGGTTGCAAACTATTTTCAGTGGAAGTTTGGATTCTACAAAAGACAAAAGCCACCAGAACCAATGACAGATTTTGAAGAATGGGCTTTTGAGAAGTTGGGAGTGGATAATCTGCTTGGGAATCGGTTGATACCTCTTTGTTGGAATCAAGACCGATGGATCCGTTTGATGAACAAAAGAAGGAAGAGGGTATCAAGTTCGAGACCCGAGAGATGAATCGATGATGATTCATCATCCGATTTCGGTGATGACTTCCCTCGGGTCCTGGGAGGAAGCGTGGGGACCGCTTTATTGAATGAACAAAGTATGCAACGATCCACTCGAGGCTTTGGTAGGTCCGCCGAGGGCCAGACTCGAACAATTGGATGAGGATCTGGAGAATCTCACCATGGATGATCTGGAGGCACAAATCAATGAGGGAATATCTATTGGTGCAAACAGGATGGTTGGTGAGATAGACCATTTATTTGTTGTAGAACCTGCTGAGCATGTTGATGATCAGCAGACCGTGGATTCAGATGAAGAAAGGATAACTGATATTAGTGAGCCTGATGTTAGTTCAGAGGATTCAATTCAATATCAAGACTGGATTGACACTGAGGACACTCTAACCAAGACTGCAAATTTTCTAAGAAGGATCTCTGACTTTAGGGAATTTCAAAAAGAAAATATGGATGTATTCCCTGAACAAGTTGTTGTGGCACGGGTGGTACAGTTGTTGAGGTACAAACAGCACCTGGACAAAGGTTGGAACAGGAGGTACAGGTTGCTGAGTCTCAAACAGCACTTGGACAAAGGTTGGAACAATCTTTGGGTTTGGAGGAAACCCCCGCCGCCGTTGTTGAACAAAGCCGTCAGAAGTGGAGCCTACTGGAGACAAGACCACTGTAGGGAAAGATGGTCAGCAGACTGCTGTTATTGATGAGGATGAGCAGCTGTTGGACTATGACTACAATGATGAGGAGTTTTAAGTGCCTGAGGAAGAACCTATTGATGATGAACCTCAACAGGCATTTGTACCAGTTTTTGAAGAGCCTGCTCTTGATCCCATTCTGGAAGAATTCCAAGGACCTAACCTTGCTGGAAGGGATATGAGCTATGCTTTGGTTATCAGCAGACAGAGGCAACAATGCAATGTGGAAGAGCTGATGCAGGAATGGCTGGTGGGGTACCGGCACATGTTTTGGATGAGTTGAGGACTGTCAGAAATGACATTGCCAATTTAAGAACTCAACTTGACAGGCAAGAGCAGAGATTTGGAGATTTAATGAACTTAGTGGAGAATAGAGGAAGAACCACTGAAACTGTTGCTTCTAATATTACCTCCACCCAGTATGCACTTGCTGACCTTGCTCAAGATGTGAAGGGAATTAAGCAAGGAAATACACTGAAGGACAAGTTTTTGAAAGACCAATTTGCATCCATTCATCAGAAACTTGACAAGCTTGCTGAGATGTTCGGTAAAAACGAGTTTTACAATTTATAACCGAAACACCCCAAGTATAAGGATCGTAGTATAGGATGTTAACGGGTCGTCCTAAGGGAATGGAATGTTTACCGGATTCAAATATAAATCTATATCAATTATGTCACAATTATCTATCTAAACTAAAGCTGGAACTAACTAAAACCTAAACCTAAGAATTGAAACTAAAACAAGAATAAAAACAAGCAGAAAATAAGAAAACAGAAAAACGGACGAACGTTCACTTTGATGAACGAGCGTCTGGAAACTAAATCTAATGGACGAGCGTCTGCTATTGCGGACGAGCGTCTGATTATGAACTGAAACAGAAAAGTGCAGGAAAACAGCAGGGACTTAGGGTTTATAAAACTAGAACTTAAACTAAACTTAATCTAAACGATTTTGATTAAAACAATTAAAGGAAAACACACGGCGAGGCAACGAATCCACCCATCAACCAACAACCCCCAACTAGATGGTGATCTAAGATGTAGTTTTTAGTAGTGATCTATTCACGAATTCAATTAAATTTCTTCAACCAAATTCTAGGGTTTCGTTTATCTTTTCAAACAAACTAAACATGCAATCAAAACGAAATCACGAGATTGTTTCCAAACTCTTACTCAACTAATCATGCATAATCTCTTACAACACAATTAGATGCATTACTTTGAACGAAAGAGAACTCAAATAAACAGACTTTCATAAAATTATTCAAGCATAAATTAAACATAGATCGTTTCATCAAATCTTAATTCAATAAAACTTAAACAATACAAAACAGATCCAAAGTAATGAAAACTAAATCTTTTACTCACTAAACATAGGCATAAAATCTCTAGTTGGTTGTGTTGATGATGGGCTTCCTCCGTCGACTCACTGCAAGGCTTTTAGCCAACAATCATGTTGAAGATGATTGTTGGGTTGGAGAAGTTCATCTCTATGTAAAAAGGCTTGTGGCCGCAGCTTTTTGGTGTAAAATTGCGATCTCAATTATGTGGTCCGAATTAGGGTTAAGAGGTCGTCGCTATATATAGAATTTTGATGTCGGCTAGGGTTAAGTCGGCCTTGAACGCCCGTCCGGTCTCGTGGACGCCCGTCCGTAATGCCCGGACGCTCGAGTAAACGCTCGTTCATCCTCCGTCCGAACTCTCTCGAATGTAAAATACGATTCCGGACGCCGCATGGACGCGCTCACTTCGGACGCTCGTTCAAGATCGCAGACGCCCGTTTGAACCGCCGAGGATCGGATCTCTTCATCTTTATCCAATTTCTTCAAGCCAATTCCAACTCTATCTCTTATAATTCGACTTGAGCTTCATTTATCCTCATTATATGCACGAAAATCAACACCTACATGATAAATAAACAATGCAAAAACGTAATAAAATCCAAATAATAATAATTCCATTAAATCAACACTTAAAATCATCAATTTTGCATACAACCCTCTTAAAATCATCTTTATTCAATATTTACACTTAAACCCTTAATTCTCATGCAAATTACGCAAATGTGGGGAAAATAATAATGAAATAAACCCTTAAAAATCATATAAATATGGCCTTAACAACTCCCCCACACTTAACTTTTTGTACGTCCTCGGACAAAACAATCAAAACTATAGCTCAACTTTATAAATAATCCACATAGATCTCTAACTCACGTAACGAAAGATACAACAACTATAGCAAATGATACCAACACAGAGATAGATTCGGTGTAAGTGTGACAAGCCGTTCTCAATCTTAACAAGCCTTTCAAAGAAATATCCTTTCAAAAATTCCAATGACTATCCTAGGTATAGACAGTAATAGCTCCACTCAAAGCCTTCCCACGCACTCGGTAGGATAATCCCTACAGCATATCATGCGGTTCTACTGGGTATAAGATCCATGATAACAAGGACTTCACTTTATTTTTACTCATCATTTCCAAAATTTTCAAATTTGACGCATATCAGAATGAGCTCTTACCCATCATAGTAGTGTAGGACATTTCGAGATAATCCCCTACCTACTCAAATCATAAGGTAGCTTCTTCTAACTGTCGTGAGCTTTTGGTCATCATAGTGGTATAGGACATACGTGGTATACCCTACCTCACTCAAATCATCGACCAGCTTCTGACAAACGTATTTATTATGATTGCTTATTCATTCTTTTTTTTTCAAGACATAAGTTACATCTCACTTATCACATTCAAACTTTATGATATTCACAGCACACGGTCCAACTAAGGTGTTACTATACTGACCTTCCTAAGATAAATCACTAAAAATAATGAAAGGATATAATTCAAAAGTCATGCTTCAAAATCAAAGGCTTTCGTGAGTGAAAAACGAAACTATCTCCATAAAAGTAAAACATGCTATAATTATCTCACTAAGTCACATACTATCATCGTTAGAAAACTACAACTAGCAAGCATCTAGTTCCAATTATATGCTCGAGACTCACAAAAAATTTTAAATTTCGCAGTAAATTTAACATTCACTCATATTTCAAAGGATATAGCATAAAAACATACCCAATTTACCCCCCCACACTTAAATCACATTATGTCCTCAGAATGTGCAGAATAAAAGAAAAAGAAAACTTAGCCGGTTTCCACAGTGGGTGTCGGATGAAAGTTGGCAGATGTCAGGCCGGAGCATGAACGTACCGCGACAACTCGAATAGACAACACTGGACAGTAGTAACTCGAAAACCTGCTCAAAAGTATCTGCAACACGGACATACCATATAATCTCGGGGTACACGGGGTATATGAGCAACACATAACACAAAACACTCACAATGAACGTAAGAGGAATAACCATCAACACAAAATCAACTAAAGTATTATTTCTAAACAATAAAGCAACCTAAGAAAAGAAAACGAACAAAGAAAACTAGGTTGCCTCCTAGAGCGCTCTTTTAATGTCAATAGCTTGACACACTGCATTCCAAAAGATCAACCCGGATCGGGCCACTTTGGTTTGACTACCGCCACCTCGCATCGAATCGGGAGCACCGGGGCGGAAATGATTTTCACCACAACAACAAGTCAAGTGTGCAATAAGGTCATTAAACTTTTCTCTCCAAACCACACCGACTCTCTTCTTCTTGTTCTTGCGGATGATAGGCATAGGTGTGCTAACCTCGCTCGGGGTCTCGGGAGAAGGTGCCTCACAGTAGAGGTAGGAATGTCATCATCCGACTCAAAGAAATAAGATGGAATCTCTTCACAAATCGGACATCCGTACTCTCATCTCTTCTTTGGAAATAAAGAGTCTCATGCTTTTCCTTTGGTTGCCCAAAATATTTCTTAAGTCGATGGCCATTCACTTTAAAAGCTTGATTGCCATACCCGTTCAAAGTAATTACTCCACTTGGATTAACCTCGAGAATCTCAAAGGGACCAGACCATCTAGACTTTAGCTTACCAGGAAACAAATGAAGTCTGGTATTATAGAGTAAAGCCATTTCACCAACTTTAAATTCTCGGTCCTTGATCTTAGCGTCATGGAGCATCTTCGTTCTTTCCTTGCTAAGCTTAGCATTCTCGTACGCTCTGAGTCTGAATTCGTCGAGCTCGTTCAATTGTAACAACCGTTTCTCCCCACAGAGTTGGCTATCGAAATTTAAGAATTTAATTGCCCAGAAAGCTCTGTGTTCAAGTTCGACAGGTAAATGACAAGCTTTGCCATAGACCATTTGGAAGGGTGACGTGCCCATCGGGGTTTTAAATGCAGTACGATAAGCCCACAATGCGTCATCCAGCTTAAGACTCCAATTAGATCGATTATTGTTCACGGTCTTCTCCAAAATTCTTTTCAAGCTCTGGTTGCTTACCTCGACTTGGCCACTGGTCTGAGGATGATATGGTGTACCAACTTTGTGTTTGACACCATACTTCTCAAGGATCTTGTCAAGCGGCGCATTGCAAAAGTGAGTACCTTCATCACTAATGAGTGCTCTCGGACAGCCGAATCTAGTAAAGATATTCTTTTGCAAGAATTTCTTCACGACTTTATGATCATTAGTTTGGGTAGCTATGGCTTCAACCCACTTTGAAACATAATCCACACAGACGAGGATATACTTATTACCACATGAGGATGGAAAGGGTCCCATAAAATCTATGCCCCATACGTCGAAAACTTCACATTCAAGAATGGGCTTAAGTGGCATTTCCATCCTACTACTCTGCCTTCCTGTTCTCTGGCACCTATCACAACCTTTACAAAAGGCTTCTGCATCTTTAAACAGAGTCGGCCAGTAGTGACCTCCGGTAGGACCGCTATGGCATTGTTCTAGAATATCCCACTGATCATGCTCAGGAACACACCGTCGAAGCAACCCGTCTTTACAGACTCTGAACAAATAAGGATCTTCCCATACGAGATATTTAAGATCAGAAAAAAACTTTTTCTTCTCCCCGATACGTCATATCCTCTAAATGACCACTCGCTAAATAGTTGACGTAGTCGCATACCACGGCCTAACCGTTTCAAGCTTCATCAATTGCTCGGCCGGAAAATCAATGCCTATATCATTGTGATTCTCTCGCACCCTCATTTACTAAGCGAGATAAATGATCACCACAATATTCTCACTACCTTTCTTATCTTTAATCACAAGGTCAAACTCTTGTAAAATTAAAATCCATCTAAGTAACCTTGGTTTTGCATCCGCTTTGTCCATAAGGTAGCGCAAGGCTGCATGGTCGGTCCAAACAACAACTTGAGACCCTAGAAGATAACTTCTAAACTTGTCAATGGCAAAAACAACAGCTAAGAATTCCTTCTCAGTTGTGGTATAATTGCATTGAGCCGGGTTCAAGGTGCGGCTCGCATAATAAATGGGCCTGAACCTTTTATCAACTCTTTGACCTAAGACTACGCCTACGGCGTAATTAGAGGCATCGCACATCAACTCGAAAGGCTTGGTCCAGTCAGGTGCAACTAAAATAGGGGCACTGATAAGCTTGTCTTTCAGACAATTGAAAGCTTCTTTGCACTTCGCATCGAACAAGAAATCTACATCTTCTTTCAAGAGATTTGATAAAGGCTTGGCAATCGTAGAAAAGTCTCTAATGAAACGCCGGTAGAAGCCAACATGTCCTAGAAAACCTCGTACCTCTTTCACTGTTTTTGGGTACGTCATCTTTTCAATGGCTTCAACCTTAGCCTTATCAACTTGAATGCCAGCATTGGACACCTTGTGTCCCAAAACTATTCCTTCATCAACTAGAAAATGGCATTTTTCCCAGTTAAGCACCAGATTTTTCTCAACACACCGTTGGAGTACCATATCTAGATTCCTTAAGATTTCATCAAAGCTATCGCCGTAGACTGAGAAGTCATCCATGAAGACCTCCATGCACTGCTCCACAAGTCCATCAAAAATGGCTAACATGCACCGTTGAAAAGTCGCGGGGTGCGTTGCATAGGCCGAATGGCATTCTGTGAAAAGCAAAAGTACCAGATGGACACGTAAAAGTTGTCTTCTCTTGGTCATTAGGATCAATGGCTATCTGGAAGTAACCAGAATAGCCATCAAGGAAACAATAATACTTATGACCACTCGCCGTTCAATAAGTGGTCAATGAAGGGTAGGGGAAAGTGGTCCTTGGCGGTAACCTCATTAAGTCTACGATAGTCAATACGTACTCGTAGCTCGTCACGAGTCGTAAGACAACTTCCTCCCCTTTTTCATTCTTTTCGACTGTGATTCCGCCCTTCTTTGGCACAACTTGAGTAGGGCTGACCCACTCGCTATCGGCGATTGCATAGATGATTCCCATGTCAAGCCACTTTATAACCTCCTTCTTGACAACCTCTTGCATATGCGGATTCAACCTTCGCTGAGGTTGTCTTACCTTTTTAGCTCCTTCCTCCGTTCGATTTTATGCATGCATATGTCCGGGCCGATCCCTCGGATATCACCCACTTGCCAACCGAACGCGAGGATGTTTTTCTTAAGCACTTCTATCACCGTGCTTCTTGCTCTTGGTCGAGTTTCGAAGAAATGATCAAAGGCAATTTATCTCCATCCTTAAGAAATATATACTTAAGGTGTTTTGGAAGCGGTTTAAGCTCTAAATCGTAGGTGGTTGCTCAATACTAGACTTTAACGGGCCACCTTTCTCCTTATGCGCTTGAAGTGGTTGACAAGTAGAACACCTCATCTTCCCGAGGCTCAACCCCGTAAAGGTACCGGATCAAATCATCCATCGGAATCCTCCGGTCAACGCTTGCTTCCTTTTTCTTGTGATCGATCATTTTTCTTAACTCTTCATCTTTAAGCTCTTCTCGCGCCTCTTCCCAATCATCTACTTCCCAATGAGTAGCTTCTCTCCAAAACTCTACCTCGTCCCAACTACCCATCGAGCTTCTTCTTCACCGGGGATGAAGTCTTCCCGACTCAGTTCTTTGAAATCATCGTTTGTTGCTGGGCATCTCCATGCTTCTAACCCCCTAACAGGCTCAGTGTGAGCGAGTGAAGATGACTCGTCAATGCCTACGGCTTGAAATGAATTAGAAGATGGTCCGCAGTCAGCTTGATCTTCAATGTCCATGACTTCAAAAACACCTACCTCTGTAAGCTCCATTGCATCTTCATAATAGGAATCTCCTCCGTCCTCATATATGGCTTCGACAAACGATATTTCATCAATTACGGCCCTTTCAGGATGTGTCCCTCGTGTGAAGGTGACGGATGTGTCATCGACTCTAAGAGTAATCTGTCCCTTGCAGAAGTCGATGAGAGCGTTAGAAGTGTCTAAAAAGGTTCGGCCTAGAATTAGAGGCATCTCCTTATCAGGTGGATAGTCTAGAATAACCCGGTCGGTAGGGAAGACTAAATGTTCAACTTGAAGGAGGACATTAGCTACACAACCGGCTGCAGTCCGGCTAGATTTATCTACCATCTGAAGAGAAATCGGGCGTTCCCGCATCCTTTTATCTAACCCGAGCTTTTTGCATACGTTTAATGGCATCACATTAATAGAGGCCCATGAGTCGCATAAGACGTTTTCGAATAAATGACCTTCGATCTCACAGGAGATTGAATGTCCGCAGTGGTCACCTCGCTTAACAAAGCAATTTTTCGTGAAACCATCGCGCAATCTTCGCGTAGCACTTCTTCACCATCCCCGAAGTTTTCTCTTACTCCCACGAATTCTTTAAGATACTTAGAGCATTTAGGCATTTCGGACAATACCTCAGCTAAGGGCATACTCACTTTAGTGTCCCTAAGTATCCTCCTCACTCCAGCATACTGCTTGTCGTTAGTGAGGGCTTTCTCTTTCCTTTTTGGTGGATAAGAAGGGCTTTATCATTCCCTGTAGCTTGATTCTTTATCGCCTCATCCTCCCTATCCTTCCATCTTACGAACTTTTCTTCCTTTTTCTTAGTCAGGGGTACAGCCTCCTGACTCTCCTTTCTTTCCTCGTCATCAGAATTATTTTCATCTTCCGAAGAATTGTCACTAAGCTCCTCATCGTTGCTTTCTTCGGTATGTGGTTTCTGATTTCCCCCTCCTGAACTCATGGCGTCGGGGAGGGGCTACTCGTTTCCCGACATCTTGCCGGGTCCACCGTTTACCACTTCTCAACGTTACTTCATTCAACTCCTCTTCTTGCCCATACTCCCACCGAGGTGTAATGGCAAGTGCAAACATTCACATCGCCTTTCGGATTTCTCTCGGTATAACTCGGAAGTTTACCGTGAGGTCTGGCTTGCTTGCTGGTCTGCCATTTGACCAACTTGTCTCTCAATTGCTTTAACACTAGTAGACAGAGTCTTCACCATGTCTACCAGCTCATCGAATTTGTGTTGAGGGACACATGAGGTGGTATGATTGTTGTTCTGAGTTTGATTCCAGCCACCTTGAGGCCTTTGGGAGTTCTGAACTGGCCTTTGATAGTTCGAGTTGAAAGAATTCGAATTTGAAGGGCCAGGTGGTAACTTGGCTTGATTGAAGTTTTGCCTTTGAAATCCTGAATAGTTCTGGTTCTGGTTGAAGTTTCGGAAGGGTTGGTTTTGATTATCCATTAAGTTTACCTCCTCCGTCATCTCAGTTCCTACCTGCATTCCCAGATCAGAAGGCTGCGTATGAAGATTGGCCAGCTGCTTGCTTATCAATTCCATCTGAGCAACCAACAGCTTTGTATCAGGATTGCTTGCAGTACCTTCTTTCTTAACATTATTGGTCTTCTTAGGAGTCGACCACATATTGTTCTTGGCGATGGTCTCACCACTCGTAGGCGCCTCATCACCTCCCCTAAGAAGGATCCATGAGCCGTGGAGTCAAGATAGTCTCTATTAGGTTGAGAGACTCCTCTCGTAAAATAGTTCCAACAACTCATGTCTATCATATCCGTGATTGGGGCACTTCCTCATCAATAGATTTAATCTCTCCCAAGCCTTGCCAACAGTCTCATCCTCCATCTCGCTCAAACGTAGCTATTTCCCGTTTCATCTCCATAATCTTGCTCTGGTGAAACCCACTTAAGACCGAAGGCTCTTTTGACATCATTCCATGTATGGAGGGAATGATGTGCTAACGACTTAAACCATCTCGCTTGCTTCACCCTTTAAAGCAAAAGGAAATAGCTTCCACTTTACGATCTCGAATCAACACCGGGATAATGGCCTCGCTTCACGATTTGTACGAATGTGGACAAGAAGTCGTGCGGGTCTTCTTGAGCAAGTGCCATGGAAAGAGCTATTTTGGACTAGTGCAACTACTCCATTTTTAAGGTCGAAATTTACTCCCCCATATCGGGTGGACGAATAGGTCTATGTCCCTCGAGAAAATCTTGATTAAGATATGGGGTGTAGGGGTCCCGGTTCAACCGATTAAGCCGGTTTTGGTGGAATTGTTGAAGTTGTTGATTTATGCCGCCTTGCCGATTCGCCGTTGCCGCTTCGCAGAGCTTGCATTTGTTGAAGGAGTAAATTTAACTGAGCTTGGGGATCAGGATTTGGAATTGGTGGATCTTGATCCGCCATTTTGTCCAAATCAGGGAAAAGCCTTCTTCTAAGGATAGATCGTTCGTGCTCGGGATCAAAGATCGAAGTCCCTTCTTACTTCTCGTTTGCATAAACCGAAGAAGAAAGGAAAAGGAAGAAATCAACCCTTTGGGGTTGATTAGAACAGGTTTAGAAAAGATTAGATGGTTTAGAGGGAGAAAAGAAAAGAGAAGAAAAGAGAAGAAAGAAAAGAAGTGATGATTGAACAGACTGAACTGGCGTCCAGTGTTAGTGAACGTTCGTTCAGAGGACAGAATTGAGGTGGACGGGCGTTCAAGTTGTTGAACGCTCGTTCAGATACGAAAACCTAAAAACTAAGGTTACCAGAAATTAAAAACGAGATAAAAAAAAATATAAAAGCAGAAAAGACTTATGGAAACAAAATAAAACAAATCTATAATTACGGAAACAGATCTAAGCTATAAAAAGTAAGGAAAATAATTGAAAGAAAATCAAATAAAATAAAACAGTAATAGATGTAATCCTAAAATTAAAAACTACGAATTAAAATTAGAATTGATATAAAAATTTATACCTAAAAGAATCCGACAACCGAAACCGATTCCCCGGCAACGGCGCCAAAAACTTGTTCGGAAAAAACGAGTTTTACAATTTATAACCGAAACACCCCAAGTATAAGGATCGTAGTATAGGATGTTAACGGGTCGTCCTAAGGGAATGGAATGTTTACCGGATTCAAATATAAATCTATATCAATTATGTCACAATTATCTATCTAAACTAAAGCTGAAACTAACTAAAACCTAAACCTAAGAATTGAAACTAAAACAAGAATAAAAACAAGCAGAAAATAAGAAAACAGAAAAACGGACGAACGTTCACTTTGATGAACGAGCGTCTGGAAACTAAATCTAATGGACGAGCGTCTGCTATTGCGGACGAGCGTCTGATTATGAACTGAAACAGAAAAGTGCAGGAAAACAGCAGGGACTTAGGGTTTATAAAACTAGAACTTAAACTAAACTTAATCTAAACGATTTTGATTAAAACAATTAAAGGAAAAACACAGCGAGGCAACGAATCCACCCATCAACCAACAACCCCCAACTAGATGGTGATCTAAGATGTAGTTTTTAGTAGTGATCTATTCACGAATTCAATTAAATTTCTTCAACCAAATTCTAGGGTTTCGTTTATCTTTTCAAACAAACTAAACATGCAATCAAAACGAAATCACGAGATTGTTTCCAAACTCTTACTCAACTAATCATGCATAATCTCTTACAACACAATTAGATGCATTACTTTGAACGAAAGAGAACTCAAATAAACGAGACTTTCATAAAATTATTCAAGCATAAATTAAACATAGATCGTTTCATCAAATCTTAATTCAATAAAACTTAAACAATACAAAACAGATCCAAAGTAATGAAAACTAAATCTTTTACTCACTAAACATAGGCATAAAATCTCTAGTTGGTTGTGTTGATGATGGGCTTCCTCCGTCGACTCACTGCAAGGCTTTTAGCCAACAATCATGTTGAAGATGATTGTTGGGTTGGAGAAGTTCATCTCTATGTAAAAAGGCTTGTGGCCGCAGCTTTTTGGTGTAAAATTGCGATCTCAATTATGTGGTCTGAATTAGGGTTAAGAGGCTGCTGCTATATATAGAATTTTGATGTCGGCTAGGGTTAAGTCGGCCTTGAACGCCCGTCTGGTCTCGTGGACGCCCGTCCAGAATGCCTGGACGCTGAGTAAACGCTCGTTCATCCTCCGTCTGAACTCTCTGAATGTAAAATACGATTCTGGACGCTGCATGGACGCCAGTTCACTTCTGGACGCTCGTTCAAGATCAGTAGACGCCCGTTTGAACTGCTGAGGATCGGATCTCTTCATCTTTATCCAATTTCTTCAAGCCAATTCCAACTCTATCTCTTATAATTCGACTTGAGCTTCATTTATCCTCATTATATGCATGAAAATCAACACCTACATGATAAATAAACAATGCAAAAACGTAATAAAATCCAAATAATAATAATTCCATTAAATCAACACTTAAAATCATCAATTTTGCATACAACCCTCTTAAAATCATCTTTATTCAATATTTACACTTAAACCCTTAATTCTCATGCAAATTACGCAAATGTGGGGAAAATAATAATGAAATAAACCCTTAATAATCATATAAATATGGCCTTAACATGAGACACCTAAGCCCTCGTGACCGAATCTTGCTGGAACATTGCAACCTACTGTACTGGATCCTAAAATCACTGAGAGGATAACTCTACTGGAGCAAACATTGCAAGGAAGGATCACAGCTGTTGACACTAGGACTGAAATTATGGAGGGTCAACTGAACAATCTAATTCTCACACATGAGAGTGTACATGGCCTGCTGTCCTGTTTTGTTGATGATGTCAATAAGGGGGAAGAGAGCCAAACAGCAGTAGCAAAAGAGGCTGCCAGAATCTTTGCTAAGAAAAGATGGGAAGATGATACTAATGCTTTTAGGGAGCCTGCACCTGGTAGACTTTCACTTACTGATGATCTTCTCAAAGAATACAAAAAGGTCTACAACAGCAAAAGAAGACCTTATCATGATAAAGGTTTTCATGAGGGACTCAATTCTTTTCTTGGACTCAAATTTTGGGAAGCAAGAGTTAAAGCCTTGAGGGCTGCACACAGAGGTGGTAGAGGTGGAATGAGTCTACCTACCACTAATGCAAAGGAATCACTTAATGAGTTTAAAGAAGTATACATGCGTTTAGGTTTCAGAGTACATCAGATTAATCTTACTCTTCCTGAAGCATGGCATTGGTGGAAAAAAGTGAATCCTCATGTCGACTTCTCTCTGATTGAAAATGAATGGATGAGAGAAATGATCAGAGAGATAAGAGCCTACCAAGAACAAGTGGAGAAAGCAAGGGAAGAAAGAGAAAGAAGACAGTAGATCAACACACTTTATCTGTTTTATCATTTGCTGATTCTAGACTGTAATACTTTTGAACAACTGTTTATAATGAGATATCACTACATTTGTTCTGTTTTTGTTCTTAATCTTTTTGCTTTGCTGTTAGGGGGGTATTGGCATCATCACCAAAAAGGGGGAAATTGTTGGACTTATTTTTAAGTTTTAGTGATGAGTGCCATACTAGCTGTTATAGAGCAAAGGAAAAAAGATATCTAGATCAAATGTATAGGTTTATTAGAGTTTGATTTTGTATAGGTTTGATCAAACAAGCACTGTAAAGGTCAGCTGACTTACATCAGCAGACTAGTCTAGATCAGTAGGGTAGCTGAGTCAGTAGACTTGTCAGGAACCTGCTGAAGACTGAAGGCTGAGGGCTCAAACTCAGTAATTGAAGGCTAATGGATCAAACTTAGTAATTAAAGTCAAGGATATGGAATCAGAATTTAGGGAAGTCTGTGATGACCTAAACTGATTACATATACCTTATGTACAAGGTCTAAGTTCCACAAGTTAAGTGGTGATTGGAACTTAGTTATATGCAAAAGGTGTAATCTAACTTCATAAATAAAAGTTAGATAAAAGACAGTAAGCTGAAGTGTTTTTTAAACACAGCAAAAATAAGATAAAGCTTATTGATGTGTATATCGGCAGCTTATGTTCTCAGGAACCTGCTGGACACATACTTCGATTATTCAAAGGCTACATTGGAAGATTCCAAAGAAAGGGACAGCTACCAACCTCTGATTTATGAAACAAATCAATGGTTAAGATCAATTGGACGTTGGAAAGATTCAGACCTTTATCCAATGGATACAAGTCAAAGGGTGGATGACCGTAGATCGTCAAAAAGCGATCGACCGTGTCGTACTATGAACAGTGACAGAAAGCAAGTCAAATGGGACAAATCTGAAACGGCAATGTTTGAATTTCAAACATAAGTCACAAGGAATCCTACCTAGGGGTGTAATCGAGCCGAGTCGAGTCGATACTCTCTAGGGCTAGAGCTCGACTCGACTAAAAAAGTTCGGGCTCGAAACTCGGCTCGAACTCGATCGAGACATAAAAAATCAAGATCGAACTCGACTCGGTAAGTACTCGATAAAGCTCGACTCGACTCGTAAGCTCGATTATTATCAACTCGAAAAAAACCGAATCGGGTCGATCTCTCTTGCGAGTCGAGTGCGAGTAACTCACGAGTAGCCCAGCTCATTTACAGCCCTAATCCTACCTATAAATAGAGGACTCCTAATTCAGATACAAGTGATGAAAATTAAGAGAAAAATACAGATAATCCTGAGCTTCAATTTCTGATCAAGAAAAACACCCTGCTGACCCTACTGAACTTTAATCTACTGATCCAGAGAAATTCTTCAAGTGTAATCTGCATTCAAGCTACATCAAGTTTACACACTTGAAGACATCAAGCCGCTTGATAATATCATCCTGATCAAGCTATTGAAAGCTGAATCACTTACTTGATTCAATCTTTCTTTTACAAGAAATCTACTGAAGACAGTGAAGCATCTTTGGGTGTGAAAGACTGTTGGTTGTGGTGGAGCTGGTGAAGAGGCAATCCTACCCTTCAAGGACCAGTGGAAGACTTTGGAATAGCAATCCTACATGTTCCAAGTGTTCAGTTTGTGAAGCCATAGTTATTGGCGAAGGACAAGCAACTTAGGGATTTTTGTAACAGCTACATCAAAGATCTCTAGTGAATTACCTCCAACATCACAGGAGAAGAGTGGACTGACAGGATTACACCACCTGGAACCACTATAAAATCTGTCTACTTACTTTCTGCATTTATATTCTGCACTTAGTTTATCTAACACATCAACTTACTAATCTAGCTACTGAATTCACACACACACTACTGAGTATCTAATACTTGGTATCATATTTAACAACAAGTAATAAGGCTTAATTTTTTATATAATTCCACTGCACAAATTCAAGTAAACTCACGATCGCAGACTACCGAGTATTAGCAGACATCGAAGTATCGCAGGCCGCCGAAGTTGCTTTGTTACACCAATGATGTTTTATTCATATAAAAAAAACTCTGTTAACATTGTTTTATGTTGTATCGGATTGTTTAATACATCTGTTAATTTTTGTTTTCTTTTAAATACAAGAGGTTGATAATTTTCTAAATGTAGAGGAAGTCTAACGACAGCAGGTTTCATGTCACTTGTTGGAAATTTAAAAATCCTCCACAATGCTTCAAGCGTGGAAACCCAACGTCCTGAAACGAAATGTTCAATCTCATATATTGTTTCACTGTTACATTCTCCGGACACCTACAAAGGATTTGTTGTTACCTTTACATATGTATTTGTATATGTATTTGACTGCCTTAATGGTTGAACAGATCCGAGATTGATATGTCAGTCAAATTTGGAAACTAAATAAGGTGGATAAACGACCACCCATCTGTTATCAAGATAAACACCCCTAACCTTGACTCGTCTACCATTATCCCGACGCCTATATTTAGGATAAGCATCATTTGATTGTGTAGTTTCTTCACAGAACTCTTTAGGATATGAGCTTCTACAACTTGTTTTAGTTTTCATACATACGTTGGGTGGGTTAAGGTCTCCATACGGACCATGCATCATATGTTTAACCACCAACCCATTAAGGTAAGGTTGTAGGTTCTTATCAGGTATTTCTGCAGAAACAAGTTTATCATATTCTTCTGGCCTATAAAGTTTAAATTTATATTTTAATATAAGCAAGAAATGTGCATGTGGTAATCCTCTTTTTTGATATTCAATAACATATGTATACGCTGCAACCTCACCAAAACAATGTTTTTTAAACATTTCAGACTTTATTTCTTCTAGTTTAGCATGAAAAACTCGGACAATAAGGTCAGGTCTATTTTGTGTTTCTTCTGAACTTAGCATGTGTTGTTTTATCTCCGGCCAATTAGTGTTACAAGTTACTGTTAAAAACAAATCTTGTTTACAATGTTTTTGTACCAATGCCATAGCAACTATGTATTTTTGCCTCATATGCCTAAGACCATTAGTATAACTTGCTGGTAGTATGATGCGTTGCCCTATTTTCCCTGAATCTGTTTCCCCAGACACAATCGCATCAGCAATACCTTGTAAATACTCTTGTCTTATTTCATTTTGTTGTGCTCTATAAAATTCTAAACGCTGTGTCTCTAGTTTAACATACATGTCAACATAAAATTGCTGTAACAACCGTCCAAAGCGTAAGATATACGACTCATCATTATCCCTTATTTGGAATTTGTAGCAATAATACTCCCTCACCGACACAAAGGTGTTATCCTCTACAAATTGAGTCATAACTGGATAAAATAAAGCAAGTATGAGTGAGAGAATTAATCGGTTAAAGATAAAAGGTATGGACAGGTAAAGCGTCTCGAAAGTAGTAATTTACCTGATTGTTCATTGCCTAAGAGTTCATCAGCAATAGAAACAACTGAAGGGTTAATATTTGTGTTCTGATTATTTCTTTTTCGTTTCTTTTTTAGAAGTTTCGGATCATCTTTTTTATGCCTTGATGCCAACCCATTTCTCCATATGGAAACAACAAAGGGTATTGCAATGGGTCATAACAGGCATAATAATAGTTTATGGATTTCGAGCTTCCACTCTGGGTGTAAACCTTGATATTTCTTTTAGAAGATGTTTTGTCATCTATGGATTCATTTAATATTGCACTAACTTGCTCAACAGTGGGTTTGTTATACACCTTTTGATTAAGGGCGTGATTGCTATGCAAGATGATATACTTAGTTTCTAGGTCAGGAACATGCCTTAGGCTATGGAAAAACCGAGCATACGGATTTTGTTTGATTATTTTTAGCAATGTTTCCAATACACTTTCAGACAACCTTGAGCAGACCTCTATCCTACCCGCCACCTCATAGGCGGTATCGTAGAAGTAAAGTTGCAAGTTTTGTTTATTGCCTACATTAGGAACCAAACCATTTAGGAATGATAGACCTGCCCCTGAACTATAAAAGTGTACACACCTTTGTTTCTTTTCAATAAATTTTTATCATATCTTACGCCTAGAGAGGTAAAAGCTAGGTGATTATTATAGGTTCGTATTGAAGCTCTAAATAACTTAGCATCAACCATATTTTTTGTCAACAAGGATTTTAACACATCAGGAACAACATTAGATTTTAATATTATATCTCCGTCGGAGCAACAAAAATTTGTAGTTTCATGTTGGAATTTTTTTGCCCCACAATGGGGACAATCTTTTTTCATGTTTAAGTTCAACAACACCAGTAGCAATGTTATTTAAGAGATGCAAAACAGTATTAGCCTTTTGTTTTCTCAAGGTTGTCGTTCTAGGAACCACATGAACCTTTTTCTTTTTCCAATTCAGAATAGCTTATTGCCTATAAGCCTGTTTTTGTTTTCTTTGTGAGGAAAGGTACGGTGACAAGGTAGAGTGAGAATTGGAAGATCCAAGTAGGGTATCACAGTTAAGTATGATATGAGGTTCCTTCAATAGATGATTATTTGTAGAGTCACAAATTGGTGACACATGCCTGCAATCTGAAGTGGGAATGGCCGTACTTGTTGAAGGGTCAGTAGGAACAACAAATCCACTTAGTAGGACGAAGCTGGGAATGGAATATCTAAAGACACAACTATTTCATCATTCTGCAAACCACTATCACCTAACAAAAAAGGGCTACGCTTTGCTCGTTTCTTAGAACGCATGTTCTAAAGAAAAGCAGCACTAACAACAGAGAAAGACAGAAGCAGAATTCTTAAACACAACCCAAGCAAGCATAAAGCTTAAGAAAAATAGTTTGCCAAGCAGTAGGAAAAGCAAGGAGTAAAAAGGATAACATTCATAGCTGAAGAACACATATAAAAGTAATAGGGACGTACCTGAATTGAAAAAGACGTAACACTTTCACCCTTGAATGTTCCAATAGTTCAACAACAGATCTGCAAATAGAAATCTTTGGTTATCAAAACTGAGTTTAAAAAGCTGAAACAAAGAACATGGGTATATATCTAAGAGGTACCTAAATTTTTTCAAGACAGCATGATGCAGGTGTTGGTCCCTTGAAAAGGCTTTGGTTAAGTTTAGAGGGGGGTGAATAAACTTAACACTTAAAACTTTGGAGTTAACAAATTCTGCAACTTCAAAGCCAGTCCGTCGATACTGCAGCAGTCCGTCGATACCTCGCAGCCTCGTCGATAAATAGTAGTCTACCGATAGTTGAGTTTATTTGAATTTGTGCAAATGGAATTATATCAAAATTAAGCCTTAATACTTGTTGTTAAATATGATACTAAGTATTAGATACTCGTAGTGTATGTGTGTGATTTCGTTGCTAGGTTCGTAGGTTGATGTGTATAATAAACTAAGTGCGAATATAAATGCCGAAAGTAAGTAGGCAGATTTTATATGGTTCCGGTGTGGTGTAATCCCGTCGTCCACTCTTCTCCCGTGATGTTGGAGGTAATTCACTGTAGAGATCTTTTATGTTGCGATTTACAAAGATTCCTAAGGTTGCTTGTCCTTCACCAATGACTATGGCTTCACAACCGAAAACTCGGGAACAGTAGGATTGCCGCTCCCGAGTCTTCCACCGGTCCTTGAAGGGTAGGATTGCCTCTTCACCAGCTCCTCCACACACAACAATCTTTTTCACACAACCGTGCTTCATCTTGTCTTCAAAGAGTGTTCTTTATAAAATAAAGATTGAATCAAATAAATGATTTAGTTGCAAACAGCTTGATTAGGATGATATAATCGCAAGCTTGCGCGAGTCTTCAATTGTGTATGCTTGATGTAGCTTGAGTGCGTAATACACTTGAAGAATCTTTCTCGGATCGCAGCTTTAAGTTCAAGCAAGTTCAACAGGTGTTTTTTTCTCGAATTGTCTCTTAAATTTTTATCTTAAAGTTCATCAATCATCATCTTTTTCTGAGTTGAAAGTCCTCTATTTATAGGTAAGAATGCATGTGACTTGTATTTGAAATTCAAATGTAACCGTTCCTTGTTTTTGTCCCATCCGATTTGCTTTTCGTCACTATTCATAGGATCGACACTCGTCGAAATTCCTTTTTGACAAGCAGTGGGGTCCGTCCACCCTTTGACTTGTAACCATTGGATAAAAATCGAATCATCCCAACGTTTTTTTAATCTCAGCCTTTGATTTGTTTGATAAGTCAGAGGTAGTTGGCTGTCCTTATCCATGTAATCTTTCAATAAAATCTTGAATTAATCGAGGTATATTATCAGTAGGTTCATCAGTCTGCTGAGATACCTATCACTCTGCTGAACTGCAATTTGCTGTGTATAAAATACAATGCAACTGACTTCTATTATCTAACTTTTATTTGTGAAGTTAGATTACACCTTTTTTAATTATAACCAAGTTCCAAACATCATCCAACTTATGGAACTTAGACCTTCTTCACAAGGTATATGTAATCAGTTTAGGTCATCACAGACTTGCCTAAGTTTTGATTCCATATCCTTGACTTAAATTACTAAGTTTGATCCCTTAGCCTTCAGAATCGAGTTTGACCCCTCGGCCTTCGATCTTCACGAGTTCCGTAAAAGTCTACCGACCTAACTACCCCATCGATGTTGACCGATCTCCGTCGATATAAATCACCGACCATTACAAATGCTTGTTTGATCAAACCTATTCATGAATCAAACTCTAATAAACCTATACATTTGATCTAGACATCTTTTTGCCTTTGCACTATGACAGCTAGTCTGGCATTCATCATCAAAACTAAGAAATAAGTCCAACAGCAGGTGTTTTGCACATGAAAGCTACAAAAATGTCGGGCATCACAGAGTATAATTCAAGTGATTAGAAAGCTATCTAGTTATAAGAGATAGAAATTTCAGCTACAAGGAATAAAAATTTCAGCAGAAAGGAGAACAACACAAAAGAAACGGTCTAAATCAAATATGTTATAATGGAAGACAATAATAACATAGCTGTTATAAAAATGGTTTGATAAATAAGGTGATCCCGTAAGGTAAAATGGTTTGTTAAAGAATGTTAACATAGCTACACAAAAGAAATGGTTTGAAAAAAATAGCTTCTCGGCATCTTAACATAGTTGCTATAATGGAAAACAATCATCCCCTGGATATGGCCTAGTGATGAGGAGCTGGGGTGTTGTAGTGACAGCCGCACTGGAGATCAGAGGTTCGATTCCCGCAAAAGGGGTTGATTTCCGATGATAAAAAAACTTCAGTGCAGTGGTCTAAGGCAGCCCTTGACTCTAAGCTCTAGGTTACCTGATTAACCTCTCCTCGCATTCATGTGGGATCGGAGGCGATGGGCTCTCACAGTTAGGGTTTAACCGTTTTTTATAATGGAAAACAATCTACAACAAAAGCAAAATGTACTTTTACTTCTTCAAACTCAAAATCCTTAAAACATCAGTACATAACAAGTCTACTATCCTTCAAAAAAAAAATAAAAAAACAAGTGTACTAAAACATACTAAAACATAAGACCAAGATGATACAAATATATAGACATTAAATTCCCTAGTAAATATTCTTCACACAAAGTAAACAAGCTGATCAAAAGGGTTACTTTTACAAGAATATATTAAACTACCACTTAACAAACCATCCTTTGGAAATGTGTCTGTTTATTTACATTTCTGTTTTGTTTATATTTCTAATTTCCAAGACTCAATTTTAACATAAGCTGATAAAAAGACACTCATTTACTATTATAGGCATTAACAAAAAAACATGTCACTCTTGCATTTTTGCAGATTAAATGTAATTTTCTCAGTTAAATAAAAACATACCACATGGTTAGTTCTACCAGCAGGACAATATCTCAACCATAGTTATCAAACCCGGCCCGGCCCGGCAATCGAACCGGTCGACCCGGTGACCCGGTCCCGAACTCGGGTCGGGTCAAGCATTCGACCGTTTAAGCAAGTGAACCGTTCTAACCCGTACAACCCGGATGTCGGACCGGTCGACCCGGCGGTTGAACTAGTTGACCCGGCGGTCGGACCGGTCAACCCGGTGACCTGGGCGGTTTTCCATCAGCCCAGTTTTTGGTTTTTTTTTGTCATCAGGATTTTATTCACCCTCAACCGGTTCTAAAAAAAAGTTTCAGTTCTAAATAGTACTCAAAACATCGATCAAATTTTGTCAAGAATAATTATTGGTATTTTAGGGTATTTGAATTTTTTTTACAGTCAAAAACTTGAAATGAAGATAATGAGTTGTGTTTTTTTTAGGAATGTATGAAATTGTAGGAAAACTACAATACTTACCTAAAGAAAAGACTAATTATTTGCGCTTTAACTTGCACAACAGATAATCATTTAAGTATTTTATGTTGTCTAATTTGTAATTGTGTTTGTTGGAGTATTTTGAAAATAGTTATGGTTGTCATATTTTATTTTATCTTTTCTTTATGTTTTGAATATTCAATTATATTTTTTAAGTATATGATATAACCCACCGCCATAACCAACCCATCGACCGGTGACCCGGTGTTTTTTAAATTCGGTCAATGACCGAAGCCGGTCTGATAACTATGATCTCAACATCACTATGCAACCGCACCGTTTCTTAAGCTAGTATAATTAATGTAAATGTGATCACCTAAAGTCAACTAGATAAAAGAGAAATAATGGGGGAAAGAGTGTGTAATATAATGATTTCCACTTAAATTGACCCAAGTAACAGGAAACAACTATAAAGTTTACATAACAAAATAGCTAAACAATATATCTAGAAGATTAAATGTTAGGGTAAGAAAAACAGAGTTAGAAAAGTTGAATGGGTATATATCTAAGATATAATATATTATTCCAAGACACCACTCAAATCTATCTACAACATCTAAGCAACAACCAAATGTTGCAAAATAGAGTCACCAAATCTGTGCAAGCAAACCTAACAGTGAAAGCTCATTTATATGGTTGCTACAAATGAACAACAGATACAAGACATAGAAATGCAGCAGAAGTAAGAGCAGTGCAAAATTAATGGTCTGATATGCTATATGTATACAGGAACAAGAAATGAATTCACAACTCTTATGCATCCATAATGCAAGGCAAAACGAAATATTTTATTTATTCTATTTCTAAATCCTTAAAACATGAGTGCAGAACAAGCCCAATAAAAACCAAGTTCATCAAAAATAGCCAAGCTGATCAATAGACAGAAAGGAAGCATGATGTGTTGTTCAACCATACCATAGACGACCATTTTATTGTAAAACCAGAAAGGAAAAGACTTGATCATTAAATCCCCTGCAAATTTTCCTTCACATAAAGTAGCCATATTCTTTCAAAAGACAGTCATTTTACTATCAGAGGCATTCACAAAAAAATAAATAACAAGATATTCATCAGGCAGCCATACTATTTTATACAAACAATGAAGAACCAACAAAAGAATGAAAGACAATAATCATAACAAAGCATGCAGAACCAAAGAATGATAAATTAATTATAAACCATGGGAAACAAGAAGAATATATACCTTTGCTAAACCACCAGCCAACAACAGCAGAAGAACATCTAATTAACTGTTAGATATTAGTAGTCTTTAGTAGATGAAGACTAAGTACAACTCCTATGTGAAGATCTAAACCTTACAAAGATTATGCTTTTAATCTAATGGCTCAGCTGATTAAATCTTACCTCGATCGAGGAAACAATTACTCCTGCCGTCAATCTGTAGTACTTCCATAAGCCTCTGCCACCTTTGTCTATCTTCATCTACCACATGCAATCATAGATTCACCTTCATAGCCAGTCACTTTGTGTATTGAAAGGCAGAAAACCTGGTAAGAAGGTGAAAAATTCTCGACACGAAGGAGAAAAACCGGCAAAAGAGGTTTCTTCGGTCATTCCCTTTCATCGAGGCTGGCTGGACTTTCTTCAAGGATTGAAAAGACATGATTTTTTTGCTGAAAAAAAAATAAAACAACGAAATAAAGAAGGGAAAAAAAAGAAAAGGTTATACAGGAGGGGAAAAGAAATATTATATAGGCAGGTTTGTATTAATGGGCAGTAAATTATTAGGGCCCAAAAGAAAAGGCTTGCAGGATTTTGGTGGCCCAGATTAATTTTTTTTTTGACAATTTAACCATTATTAATTTATAAACTACCCCATAAATTACCCACCTATTTCTTTTCAACTTCCCTCTTGTTTTTTCATTTCAAAAACATCCAAGAAAGTGTGTTGAGTATTTTTTTTTTTTTTTTGGGAATAAATGCGCTAGAAAAATATTAAAAAATTGTTTTGTAGAAATGTGATGGGATGTATATAAATTTATGTTGGGCCGCACATTAGAAGATTAGTTAATGTTAGTTTACTAGAATGGGCCGAGATGGACAGTAAAAAAAAAAAAGGACTGGGCCAAGATGAATAGTAAAAAAAAAAGAGCCAATTAGAAAAAAACAAGTGTCAATGAGGGGTTAAACTCCTTCCTTTCTATTAGATAGGTAGAGAAGAGATTAGAAGGTCTGATGGGATGTATATAAATTTTTGTTGGGCCGCACAATGTTAGTTTAATGGACTGGGCCGAGATGAACAGTAAAGCCAATCACAAAAAAACAAGTGTCAAGGAGAGGTTAAACTCCTTCCTAGACGAAAATCGGAAACCGTATAAAATGGTTTGGTATTAAAAAAACGGAAAACCGGCCAAACCGGACCATGTTCACTGCTAATTATATGGGCCGAAAATTAGAAGGTCTGATGGGATGTATATAAATTTTTGTTGGGCCGCACATTAGAATATTAATGTAAGTTTAATGGACCGAGCCGACATGAATAGTAAAGGACAGGGCCGAGATGAACAATAAAAAAAAGGAGCCAATCACAAAAAAACAAGTGTCAAAAGGAGGTTAAATGCCTTCCTTTCGGCCCAAAATTAGAAGGTCTGATGGGATGTATGTAAATTTTTGTTGGGCCGCACATTAGAAGATTAATGTTAGTTTAATGGACTGGGCCAACATGAATAGTAAAGGACTGGGCCGAGATGAACAGTAAAAAAAAAAGGAGCCAATCACAAAAAAACAAGTGTCAAAAGAAGGTTAAATGCCTTCCGTTCTATTAGATAGGTAGAGATAAAGATCATCGGAATTGCCCTTGATCTTTTACTACATTTTATTGTTGTTTTTATTACATTTTGTTATGATAAAGGTGGTTGTTACGACATTTTTATCGTCTAAATTTGATGTGACACCGATATTAATTGTAAAAAACAAACAAAAAAAAAACCAAAAAAACGCAATGTCTCGATTTTTCGAAAAAGGACAGACGTGTTTTTTTACGAAACACGAAATATTATATTTATTATTTATGGATTTAAGATTTAAAAGAAAGAAAAAAAAAGGATTTAATTTGGAAATTTAATCTAATAACTCCTTGGGAGTTATTTTTGGGGAAAGAAATTAAACTTCCCATAACTAGGAAGTTGTCAGAATGTGATATCCAAGTTCGAACTATGAACTTGAGAGGAGAAAAGAAAACAGAAACCAAAAGCGGCAATGGATACTTCTCCAAAATTCCCTCAAAGTGTTGGTCGGATTTCAGAAAGAATTGAAGATTCAGAATCAGCGGAAGAAGGGCTTGCTTTTGATACTAAAAGTTCTGAGTTTTGAAAGGTAACGGTTTTAACCCTAGTTTGGATCCTTCATGTTTTGATCGAGCTTCAAGGCTTTGTTTGGGTAAATTCGTAGTTCTTTTGTGTAGAAGCTTTTTTTTATCACAATTTGCTTGTCCAATTGTTGATCAAATAGGTTTCCGGTTGAAGTTTTAGAAGGTGCTGCAGTCTTTCTTGGAGTTGTTTTGTGGTGTTGCAGTGTTCTTGAGGTTTTGCTTGCTTTTGGCTTGCTAGATGGTAAGGGGCTCTTCCTAATGTTTAATTAATGTCTTATGTTATGTTGTGTTTTGGGTACAATTTGTGGTGTTTTAATGATTGAAATTGTGTCTACTTGTATTAGAGCAGTATGTGATGTTTAGTTATGTAAAAACTATGCTTTTCTGTTGTTTTGCTGTGCTTATTGATGCTAAACTTGTTTGGAACCGAGTGGAGATCGTATAGATGCATAAAACTGAGTTTTTGGGAGTTTCTACGCTTGGTGCGGGCGCACCAGATCCAGTGCGGGCGCACCAAGGAGTCAGAATGTCCGTTTTTACATTCAGAGGCCTGGTGCAGGCGCACCAAGTACAATGCAGGCGCACCAGAATCAAGTGCAGGCGCCATGCATGGCAGAAAGTCTCTGTTTGGCTAGTGCAAGCGCATTGAAGCCTGTGCGGGCGCACTGACTTGTCATTTTTTTTGTGGTTAGTCAGTTTTGAGCCCCGAGTCTGGTTTTAAATGTTGTTTCTTGACCTAATAACATTAAATTAACACGAACAAGCCTCGATTAAGCTTCTGATGCGTTTAATTCCGGCACCGGATGTACTCTTCCATAGAGTTGAAGTTTGGGACCGTCGGAAGGGTATGATTGGCTTGTACTTTGATGAATTAGTATTCATCAATGTCTGTGTATGTGCTAGGCCTTGTCCGTGTCTAGTGGTATCGGAAAGAGAGTAGAAGAGGTGATGAAGCTTACTTTAAAATACTTAGATGGCTATTTAACAATTAATAATAAACGTACTTGAGTAGTTAAAAGATTAAACATCATGCTATTATTGGTAAGGCCCTATCTATATCGCAATGTGTGGGCGGTCAGATAAAGTGAATAACTCTGTCGGCCTATAAACGGCTGAGGGACTTCGCCGAACGCGTGCACTATCGGGCTTTCCCCCGTGGTTATTGGTGTGATCCACCAATATGTTGCACCCGGATACTTCGTGGTGCGTGAACACCATGCGTAGTGCCCATGAATATGGATTTAACAAAGATAAGCTAAGCTAGAAACCATTAGTCACGACATGTTGATGAGCATGAAGTGAACTCTAGATTTGGGTTGATTTCACAAAGATAACTTAATAATAATAATATGAACTTTTCATTGTAAGACTTAATTATACATTAGCTTCTTTTTATTGCTAAGTACTTTGTACTTACCTCAATTGCATATGTTGTTTTGTGTGCTTTTGGGGTGAGAAGACGAACATATTAGCCTTGAGCTCGTTGAGGAGTTCAATGATGATTTGATGACGTTGATGTCATGATAATGCTTTCTTACTTTTATAATAAATGTTGTACTAGATTATGTTGTACTTTTATTTCAAGTCTGTAAGAAAATTGTTGTAACTTATTTTAGATATCGTACGTTGTAACCTTTGGACCTTTTGTTGTTGTAAGTTAAGCAATTCAGCCATAGTCTGTTTGTATTCCTTTCTTTGCAGCGTTTACGATGTTTTGCCGAGTCTTTTTAGCTTCCGTTTGCTAAACTCGATACGATGTAGTAGAGGCTTACGTATAATATTGAATTTATTTAATATTATACGTGCCGAGCGTTTCGTTTCCGGATAAGGACTCGGTATCTGGGAGTGGGCGTTACAAAAACCATTAAATCTTAAAGTTTTTTTAAGGACTAGTTTGAGTATTTAATTAGGCACTTGGGACACACTTAAATATTAATTGGTTATAAGGACATAAAATTTGTAACTAGACAAAACTACCCATAATTTTTTTTCTGGACGGTAAAAAAGTTTTTTTTTTCCTGGACGCTAAAGAAGTTTTTTTTTTCTTCTGGACGCTAAAGAGACACCGCGATGCATCGGGGGTGGTCAATGCATCGCGGTTGTTAGTGCATCACGGTGTCACTTCATCGCGGTGTCTCTGTATCGGGGGTGGTCATTGCATCGCAGTGTCTCTGCATCGGGGTGGCCACTGAATCGCGGTGGTCAATGGATCGGGGTGGTCAATGTATCGCGATGGTCACTACATCGGAGGTGGTCACTGCATTGGTCACTACATCGCGGTGGTCAATGAATCACGGTGGTGAATGCATTGGGGTGTCTCTACATCGTGGCGTCTCTGCATCGCGGTGTCTCTGCATCGGGGGTGGTCCTTACATCGCGGTGGTCAATGGTTCGGGGGTGGTCAATGCATGCGGTGGTCACTGCATCGGAGGTGGTCACTGCATCGCGGTGGTTAATGCATCGCGGTAGTCAATGAATCGTGGTGGTGAATACATTGGGGTGGTCATTGCATCGCGGTGTCTCTGAATCTGGGGTGGCCACTGCGTCGCGGTGGTCAATGGATCTGGGATGGTCAATGCATCGCGGTGTCACTTCATCAAGGCGTCTCTGCATCGAGGGTGGACACTGCATCTCGGTGTCTCTGCATTGGGGGTGACCACTGCATCGCGGTGTCTCTGCATCGGGAGTGGCCATTGCATCGCGGTGGTCAATGGATCTGGGGTGGTCAATGCATCGCGGTGTCTACTTCATCGAGGCGTCTCTGCATCGTAATGTCTCTTCATTAAGGGTGTCCCTGCATCGAGTTGGTCACCGGAAAAAAAAACCTTTTAGCGTCCAGAAGAAAAAAAAAAACATTTTTAGCTTTTTCAGAAAAGAAAACATTAAGAAAATAAAAACAAAACAAAATTAAGGGTACAAAACATTAAAAAAAAAAAAAAAAAAAAAACAAAAAAGAAAAAAATAATTCTAGGACTTATTTTAAAACAAAAAAACAAAACATTAAAAAAACAAATTTTTTTTTATTATTTTTATTGAACAGAAAAAAATAATTCTAGGACTTATTTTTAAACATTTTAAACTGAAAATAATAATTCTAGGACTTGTTTTTATATCTAAATCCTTGCTGGGTCCGTCTGGCTCCTTTCACCACTTCCGTCCCACACAGAGAAGCAAAAGTTGCTTTTTGCAAACTTTCCAGTCCTTTCAAAACAGTATGATTCTTTTTGCAATTGTATTAATTGACTTGAATACCTAAAGCTATAGTTGTAGAAGATGGATGCTATCAAGAAACAAGCCAGCAAATTGAGGGAACAAGTAGCCAAGCAGCAACAGGTATTGGTTATGTGATTTCTCTGCTGGGCTAGTTTATTTTATATTTTTTTTGGCTGCGTGATATGCTATGCTATGATAATTTTGACAAGTTCGGCGGATTTATTTTGAGTTATTTTTAATTCGGATGCTGCAATTTTTTTTGTGAGCAGGATTGAAGCAGGTCATGTGCTTGTTGATTTGTAATTTTCACTATCATGTTTGTGTGTGTTCTGGAACACTTAATTGCTTCACATAATGCTAGAACATGTCTCAAATTTTAAGATGGCTTTAGGGCAAGTATTACTTGTGTTTTTTGAGGTGTTCCATAGGATCTATGATAACGTAGTGGACTCCAATTTGTAGAAAAAAACAAACCTACTTTTCCATAATTGTCCTGTTTTCTTAAGAAAATTATTGGTTGTATAAGTATGGCTTGATAATCGATGACCATTAGAAAATTAGTGAGAACACATAATTATGAATACCTTAACAACGTCACCTGGATGTATGATTCAAGCCTATGAGGGACTCAATTCCCCGGTACAAGCTCTATCCATCTAAATCCGAATAGCTCAAAGAGTGAGGTTTCCTATGGATCCTCTCTCGGTTAGGGCTTTTGGAAGGTTATAATTTCATAAATGAACATACTCCTTTTGAATTTGAGAAGTGGTGAACTGATAGTTGATTGGAGTACCAAAATAGGAAGCTTTTTTCTAATTGATTGCATTGGTTCTCCGGTGTAATTTAGTCAGTGTTGAGATAATGCTAAAGGGTTCTGGACGGTTGAGGCAGATCGCCACATACACACGAATAAATGGAGATCATAATAGATGAAAGCGGCATATGAGAAAGGAATATGTGATTCCCTAGGTTTCCAAATATTGATGGGGGAGTAGGAGAGAAGAGTGAGCACTAAATGAACAGTGACCTAATTGGAGTAGGTAAGAGGCTTGCTTATTACAATACCATAGAAGCAGTGTTTCCAACCACACGATACAACTTATGAGTATTTATTTCAAAATGGGTATACTACGATCTTCATTTGAGTTACTAATACTAGAACACATAATTCATATCATTGGAATCACTCCAGTCAAAGTATACATTGTTGGAATAAGTCTAGTCAAAGTAGTCAAATGTGTGCTTGTCGGTCATCTCTACATTCACTAATTCAAATTCTATTAACTTTGGATTTGTAGTATGTATAATAAAGTTTATTAATTAGTTAGTAAAAACTTGAACACAAAAACATTTAGAGTATAATAAATTATTTCAATACGTTTTTTTTTGTATATCATGTTATCGGTTTTGAGGTCACAATAAATAATATGAATTTCGTTATGCATTTAGTTAAGTACCTCAATTAATCTCTTCAAACCTCACCACATTTTTTCGCTTACTACTTAAAGTATGTTAAACGTCATTAATAATCTTAAGAAATAAACAAACAAATAAATATATAATGCATGCAAACATATATACACATATACATATAAAATTTAGTAAGTATATTTCAACAATTCCTACCTCTGAGCGCTTCTATTTAAGTTTATCCCTCAATATACTATAAGACAAGATACACCACCTATATTGGTTGTGTGGGAATTAATAGGTTTACCTACATTTTGGTGTTTAAACATGGACATAGTGCCATCTCTTCGGTGGACAAATTTAAAATTTAGGCATTGGTTTACATATACCTGAAATGATCTTAATACCACATCTCTGTGCTACAAGAATATATCCTTCATAATTTTAAGGGTTACTGGACCTACCTTAATGTGGATTGTGCATTTTGTTTTCGGGATGACATTAAGCTTTACTTAAAAAATTTGCACAATCTATAGGAAGCTGCAGTAGCCGTTAAATTTATGAATGATGAAATTCCCGGGGAGATGTGGTATTAAGATAATTATATTTTAACCGAAGCACATATTTATATTATTTTATGTTTTTTAGTATTTAAATTTGAAAAGTTTTAAATTTTTAGACCACACTTTATATGTTTGAAATGGTTAAATTTATCGGTTCCTACACAACCAAGGTGGCATATTTTGTCTTGGAGTATATTAAAGTAGAGGTACGTCGTTGAAATTTTTACATTTATGTGTATATGTGTGTGAATGTATCATATATTTATTTGTTGGTTTAATTTTTTTGGATTTTTAATGATGTTTTGATAACCTGTTGTATACAACTTTAACATACTTCATCTGAAAAAACGTGTTTAAAGTTTTTAATAGATTAGCTGAAGCAGTTAGCTACTTGTACAACAAATTTTAGATTATTCCTTGCGACCTGAAACATGACAACGTCATGAACAATAAAGATTGAAATAATCTATTATATCAGAAATGTTTTTTTGTTCAAGCTTTTACTAATTAATTAATAAATTTTATTATATTATACAAACTAAAAAGTCTAAGTTAATAGATTTTGGATTAGTGGAGAGATAATCGACAAACACACACTTAACTACTTTGACTAGATATACTCCAATGACTCAAGTTATGTGTTGTAGCTTCACTATCTAGATTAAAGATCGTATTGTAATCATCTTAAAGTAGATACTCATAAGTTTCATCGTGATTGAAATACCGAATAAAGGCTTACTTTACAGAGATAAGTTGTGTTTATGGTGTTTGTTACACAATTTTTTTTTCCAGTCAGGACTGATTAATTATGATGAGATTGGGCCCTCCCATTTGCAATATTTCTCGCAATGGTGGCAAATGATTATGGTATTTTGAAGCTCACATCAAGCACAACTTATTAGGATTCAACGTTTCTCATCTGGTTTGTTCTTTGAGTTGTAGACATTTGATTGTAACTGGTTTGCTCATGGGACTGTGTCAATTTTCACAGAGCATAAGTTGGGACTCTTGAAATTCTGCGTATTAAAACACTTTGAATGGCTTTAGGATTTGCATCTGAAATGGCTTTAATGTATTCTTGTGCTCAAGCTGGAAGATGCAATTCCTTAGCTGCTTTGAACTGAATTTCACTTTCAAGCACGGGCGGATCCAAGATTGTAGTAACAACATGTGTAGATCATTTAACTAACAGAAAAATATTGACCTTCTAAAATAAAGTCATCTAAGGGAATCAATGTCACATAAAGTCTGGGGGGTGTATCATATACTAGGCTAAATTACATGCTTACAGGGTGTGTGTATGTATCTATCTATTTATCTATATTGTTCTTTGATGTTGTCTTGTGACAGTTTTATAACTGACGTTGTTTGTTGATATTTGGTTTGTTTTAAGAAAATTGAGAAATCTGTTCATAATAGGCAATTCTGCGAACACTTGGGCAATTGGGACATGAATCTGTTATGTTTGATGAAACAGACCAGGAATGTCACCTGCGGCTTCAAAAATTTTACACCTCTACTCGGGCAGCTAAGGTTGATTCACCCAACTGTTCCCATATCGTCCTCCCCTGTTAGTTTTCCCCGTGCACTTATGGGAACCTTATCTATGTTAATATGATTTTACCAGCATTTCCAAAAGGATATTGTACGCGGTGTGGAAGGACTGATTTCGGTTAGCAAAAGACAAATGGAGATAAGTACGTCGTTTTGTGTCTTTGACCGTTAAGTTTCTTTCAAATTTCGTAGAGTATTGTTCTTAACTTATGCACTGGTGTAGCTAGAAAGTTAGCTGAAGATTGTTGCAAATACGGGATTGAGAATCAAAGTGACGCGTTTCATCTTGCTAGGGCTGCCTCAAATTTCGGTACCTCACATGCTTCTATGGAAGACCATAGGGAAACTATGATTGGGATCCTTGCTAGTCAGGTTATTTCTTTCTGCCACAAAAAAATGTTCAGTAATTTCCCATATTTTTGTTCTCACCTTTTATATACTGTTTCTCTACGATTGCTCGTAGCAACTTCATGTCCCTGAGTATTCACTTTAGGCAAAGAGTATACTTATATATACTCTATGATGCACGGCTACTTTTGTCTGGTATTCCAATACTCATCCAACACATACTTATGATATACACTTAGGGGCTAATATGTAATTTTTAAAAGTTGGATACTGATTCGGGTATGCATATCCATAACTTGGATATGTGAAATGAAGAATCATGATGATATTAATTTGAGTCAAAACCGTTAGATAATGAATGAAAGTTTTATCCAAAATGTTGAAAAACCAAATATAGGATAAGATTCGTTATTAGGTCCTTATAGTTTTATTACGTACAATTTGATCCTTGTATTTTAGATATTTACGCATATGCCCTTCAACCCATATCCTATATTTTTCAAGAATTCAAAAAATCCTACTAGTCAAGTGAATTTTATGGAAACAAGATATAAAACGCTTTTGCGGTATAAAGATAAATGTGATAGCATAGCTATCTGCAAATCTGGTACATTTTCTGCAAGGATTATTGAAAAACAGTATGCCTCTAGATCATAACTTTTGAATTGATTTTTTTCTTTTCTTTTTCTTTTTGGTGTGTATGCTGATATTCCCTGCTTAATCCATGATTAAGGCTTTCTTTCCATCTTATAATCATAGAGAAGTTGGATCTGTTGCTGTAGGTATGTGAACCACTGAGAATATCTGTGGCTGGAGCACCGCTTGAAGATGCTCGTCACTTGACTCACCAGTACGACAAAGTCCGGCAAGAGGTTGAAGCTCAGGTACTTTCCTTCTCTGTCAGGCATTTTAGTGCCTTGATGCACCGATTCTTCTGTTTGGCAGCGTGTCATGTATCTCATATGTATCCGACACAGATACGCACCGGATATTAGGATACACACCTAGGGCGAACTTGTAATTTTAAAAAGTTAGGTACAAGATCCAGGTATGCATATCCATAACTCGGATATGTTAAATGAAGAACCATGTTGAATATCGAGTAAGAACCGCTAGACAATGAATGAAAACCTACTAAAAAAGAAGAAAACCACTAAATATTGCTTCAATTTATGTGTTTTAGTATTTATTATTTTGTCCTTGTAATTTTATTATGTACAGTTTTGTCCTTGTAGTTTTAATATTTATGCATATGCCTTCATACCCATATTCTATATTTATCAAAAATCTTGTACCGCTTATCCCGTATCCGCGTATCCGGGTCCATGTATCCGTACTCATGCAACCTAGTTTCAGTGTTGTGGTTTAGTTGTCTATTATCGAATTAGTGATTTACCGAACTACACAACTTCCTAATTGCATTGGTAATCTCAAATCGAAAAAAGGGAGCCGATGTCTTGAGGCGTAAATCAAAATATACGGATGCATCTGCCGAGACCCTTATGAAGCTTAAAAATGCCGAGGCGAAGCTGAATGAGTTGAAAAGCTCAATGTCTTCACTTGGAAGAGAAGCAACTGAAGCTATGATGTCTGTTGAGGATCAGCAACAACAAATTACTCATCAGAAGCTTCTTACTATGGTAATTTTACCCAAAGGTTATTTTACTAATTCCTTTGCACGGTTCCTCGGTTTGAAATTTTGCGTTTTAAAGTCTTTTGACTATACCACTAAACCACACACTATTGACTTTCGGAAAAGTTTGATTGTATGGTCTACGGGCACTCCAACGTCTTAACAAGCTCTAGCCAGAAGAGTCAAACTCTACAGGCACTCAAAGATCGACTCCGGATGTAGTCAGACCGGTTGTGGGCGGGCTCCACATACCGGGGGCCCCCTCAGGGGTAACCTTGTTAACAATAACTTACAGATAGCCCTCTTAAACAAGAAATTGAATTTCTTTCCACTGTTCTTGGCTACCATTGTATCACCCATGTATCTCATTGGTCGCTCGCATATTTTCATTATCTAGAATAAGTGTACATTGATTTCCGGCGTCTTACCTTTCAGGTGCATGCAGAGAGATCTTATCACCACACCGTTGTGACTATTTTAGAGAAGCTGTATTCTGAGGTCCGTAAATTCTCTCTCGATTTGCACGATAAAAATACCGTATTCCCTCGTATTCCAATGTCTTCCCTTTTACTTTTTCTGTCTTGTAATAAAAATATGACTTGTTTTGGGAGTTAGATGATTCTGGAGGAGCAGCTAAACGAGTCTTCGTTTCAATCCGCATTTCCCCTAGACGATATCCCTGTTCCATCTGCTACATCAGATACGACACGTCAGTCTGATTGTGACAGCGAGGAGAGTCAACGGACTGATGGTTATTTAATTGGAAAGGTATATACGGCCCCTGTTGCACAAATCTTGAATTTATCTTTTCTTTCGTAAATTTTCTAGCCTTGATGTATGTATAATTCACATGTAGGTTATACACTCTTTTGACGCCGAGGCAGAAGGTGAGCTTGGCCTTGAGATTGATGATTATGTCATTGTTAGACAGGTAAATTTTCTCCACCTGTAACTCAAGTTGCAGTAAAGCACTAATTTGACCTTAATTTGACATTTTATTTTTTTGATTTAAGCTAGGATAATTAACATGTTTTAACAATTTCTCTTTTGGGGAGAATTATGACAATGGACAAGTGAAAAAGGGTATTTGGGGAAATTGGAAAAATTATACAGAGAACATGTTATTTGTGTTCTTGTCACGTTATTTCATTGACATGAGCGTAATCATTATACATTTTAACTCTCGAGGGGGGGGATGTCTATACATGTGTACATTAGGACTACATTGGACCAGCCCATGTAGAATGCTTTGTGTCTGTATCTGAGTTGCCTTTTTCAGATGGTCTTTCGAGCCTAGGCTATAATTTTTTAGGAGAAATCTGTTATGAATTACACGTACACATGTATGTATCTATGTATGTGTAGGTGCGTGTGTGTAAATATATTTGTGTGTATGTGTATGTGTATGTGTATAGAGAGACACAAACATGAAAGAAAGAATTGTGACGAGGCATTTTCGGGCCCGTATGCAAGTTACTTTTTTACCCCTGTAGTGGTTGCTATGGCAGCTTAAGGATTTTCTTGTTTGTTTGCTCTTTTTGGTTATTTGCATGTGCTTTGATCTCACCTACAACTAACTAGTAACAGTACCACACCTTTTTATGAAGCTGTTGGTCATTCGTTAGGTCTTCCTGTAATCGGTGGGGTCCCACAATTATTAATGACTCAGATTATGGGTGTTGTTGAGATGAACAGAAAGGGTATGCCCATAGCACCCTTTAGATACTGGATGCACCGATACTTCTGTCTGGCAGTGTGTCCCGTATCCGATACATATACGCACCAAATACTTAGGTTACAGACCTGGGGACAAATATGTAATTTTCAAAAGTAGGGTACAAGATTCTTATAACTTAGGTTAGCCCTTTTAGACCAACCGAGGACGGCGGTCTAAGCAGTTGACCGGACCATTTATGACTCATTTAGAGCTACCAGTCCCGGGGTCTGGGGGCGTTACAGTTATTCAACTATGAAATTGGTGAATGATTAACATTTTTAGGTTAATGGTCTTTTTCAGGTTACACCAAATGGATGGTCTGAAGGAGAATGCAAAGGTAAATCTGGATGGTTCCCTTCAGCCTATATTGAAAAAGAAGACAAAGTTCCAGTTAGCAAGATTTCTTGATATATATACTCTTGCTTTACTCAGTAAAATACTTCTTAAACAAGATTCTCATTTGTAAATTTCCCCCATATTTGAATGCCAGGGCAATTTTGTCCTTTTTTTTTTTTTTTTTGTTTTTTTCCCCTCACCAATTGTTTTGTCTATGGTGCATAAGATGTTTTATTTGCTTTCTCCCTTCCTTTTCTGTGTAAAGTTCTTGTAAAGCTACACTTTCTGAAAATAATAAGCTTCTTTTGTCTGTAATGTGTATTCTTTCTTGTGGAAAAGAATATTTGAATTTGGGTCTTAATTTTGAATGCAGTTTTATCAGAAGAGTTCATTTGATTTACAAATAGTGGTCAAAATCGGCATATTGAGCAACTTTATGAAGGGGCGGTTTCAGAAATTTCAGAACCCGGTTCAAAATTTTGTCACGTTTTTTGTCTTGTAAATTTAGTCTTATGTACGGTCAGTTTTAGTTAACTCGTTAATGAAATAACCCTCCGACGCAAAACTCAGTGGTGTTGTAGCCGTGCCTTTGCGATAAAGTGTGGGATCGATCTCCCAAATGGACAGATTCCTTTTAGCTAAAAAAATGTGTACAAGTAGCCTTTGGTCACTCAGACGCATTCTCCACGAATTATTAAGGATGTGGTATCGAGAGCTCATCGGGTTAGGGCTAAACCTATTTTTAGGAACTTTTTTTAACTTGTTATGAACACCATAAAGACAATGGGTGTATAGTGTTTGATGAAACTCTTTTCGTTTCAAAATAAAAGTCATTTTTAGATTTTTTTCATATAAATTAAAAAAATGGATCAATATCATAAATTCTAAAGAGAAACGATTAAAATATTATATGATAATAATAATTAATGCAATATATACAAAATAATGATAAGTAGTTGTAATGATAATAAATTATGTGTAAGATAGAAGAAAAGGTTAAGAAATGTTTCATTAGTAATTTAAAATAACTTTTATTAATAAGAATAACTCAACAAATTACGAATTCGAAGTACTGATATACTTTATATCAATGTCATAAAACTCAATCCGTGGATTGAACCGTATAGTTTATGTATTATGAATTATGGGGAGATTTTATGGTATTGTATTGTTACTATATATTTCTACTATCATTAATCGTACAAACTCATACTATATGAACGAATGTGGAAATTCATGATCCAATCATAAATTCATAGAGAAAGAACATATTATAGCAAGAACAAATTGAAGAACTGAAAACAAGAAGTTGTACTTCATTAATGAAAGAAATTCTGTCAGTAGAGAGGGAAACTATGATCAATAATGAGGGGAAAAGGCAAAACTAGGAAATTGACAGCAATTGAGAAAAGAAACAATCAAATTGGCTTCCTCTCCACTCTTATTGCGCTACTTAGAGTTGTGATATGAGGTTGGAAGAAAGTTACAACCTCTCTGTAACAAACAAACAAACTAACTAACTATAACTACCATCAAACACAAAGCAATTGATGTAGTTCTCTAAGATGCTTGAGGTTGTTGTTTTGAACTTGAAAATGCAGCTTCAAATCTGTCTTTATATTGTAATACACCCCCTCAATCTGGATTAGGAGCATGAATACTCTTTATAGGATAACACTAAAGCAATTGATGGAAGAGAGGTCCATCGAATGGTTTAGTCGAGAGATCTGCTAACAGCTGTTTTGTTGAGATTTGCATAGGCTTGACTAATCTAGCCTGAAAATTTTCTCTTATGCAATGACAATCTATTTATATGTGTTTAGCTTTGTCATGAAAGACTGGATTCTCCACTATGTATAGTATTGTCATTGTCACAAAATATTGGAACAACATTAGGATGTGAGGAAATCCTTTAATAGATACAACAAATTTTGGATCTCACTCGTTGACTTGGAAAGAGCTAGCTCTATACTCTGCCTCTGAAGAACTTTTGGAAACAATGGCATGTTTCTTTGTTTTCCATGAAACCAATGAGCTCCCAAGAAAGACATTGTATCCTGTAACAGACCTTCTGGTATCCTGACAACTAGTCCAGTCAGAATCTGAATAAGCTTTTATAATTGTATCTGAATCAGCAGGGAAGAGAAGACTTTGTCCAAGTGCTCATTCCAAGTATTTAAGTAGCTTATGTGCAGCTTTGAGGTGCAATTCAGTTGGATGAAAGAGAAACTGAATCAACTATTATGTGGCAAAAGTAATATCAAGTCTAGTGAGACTCAAGTATAGAAGTTTGCCAACCAGATATCTTTAATAGGAATTATTTGATAGCAAAGGTGAATCTGTATTTTTGAGTCTCTTGGATGTAGTCATAGGGTTATTGCTTGGTTTGCATCCCAAATAATCAAATCCTGTCAGTAAATCAAGACAATACTTTTCTTGTGTCAACATGATCCCAGATTTTGACCTTGCCACTTCTAAACCAAGGAAAATTTTAAGTTCTCCTAGGTCCTTAATAGTAAACTTGTCATGAAATATTTAACTTCCTGTATCAAGCTAAGATTACTACTTGCAGCTATTATTTTATCCAAATACACCAAGAGTGTGATCATAGTATCACCTGAACCTTATGTGAACAAGCTATGGTCATTTGTTGATTGCTTAAAACATAGCTGAAGAAGAGAATTTGTTAACTTGACATTCCATTGTATGCTGGCTTTTTTGAGTCCATAAAGTGACTTAATGAGTTTGCAAACCAGATTGGACCAATTTGTCTGATAACCTTAGGGCACTGTCACTCCTCATCCAAGTCCCCATGTAAAAATTCACTGTTGGGATCCATTTGATGGAGATGATAGCTTTTCATGGCCACAATTTCCAATAGAGTCCTAATGTTAGTGGTCTTTGCTACTGATGAAAAATTGTCCAAATAATCAATACCTACTTGTTGTGTGTATCTCTTAGCCACTAGCCTTGCTTTGTACCTTTCTACAGTACCATTTGCCTTTCTATTGATTTTGAACACCCACTTAAAACCTATGGGCAACTCCCTTCGCAGCAGATCCAATGATTTCCAAGTATTGGGTCTCTCCAATGCATCTATCTCTTCCTGCATTGCCTTCTACCATCTAGGATCTTTCACTGCTTCCATAATGATTTTAGGTTTTGTTTCTTGAACATAGTTGGATAGACAAGCTATATAATTGTTGGACAGGTGGATATCAGAATCAACCTTGTCAATGTTGTGTGTAGTTGTCATATTACACTGAAAATCTCTTAAGTATGATGGTTGCACCCTCGGTCTGCTGGACCTTCTAAGTAAGGAAGTAATCTTGACCATGCACAGTAAGCGTCCTATAAGGACCCCATATATCTACATGTATGAGATCAAAACAATGAGCAGATTTAGAAACACTGAGAGGAAAATGATTTCTCTTGTGTTCGGCCAAACAACAAGTCTCACAAACAATTACAGAAGGCAAAGAAATACCAGAATCATCACGACTTAAGAGTTTCATTCTACCAATCGACATATGACCTAGTCTATAATGCCATACATAATACACAAATTTATTATTAATCCTGATATGTCTGGAATGATCAAATCCATCTTGTAAGACATATAACTACTTTGATGATTTAGCTAATCCAATCATCATCAAACAATTCTTCTCCTATATCAAACACAACAATATGATTTAGTGAGTAATTTATTCACTGACATGAGATTGTAACCAAAAGATTATATTGAATATATTTATCTTATCACCATAAATCTATTTTTTCAAAATCAATTAATATCCAATATTAATATTATGGTAATCTTATTAATTAACTTGCACAATCCAAGTATATCTTATACACTTACATGTGGTGCCCCAAATGCCAACTAATTGGCTTCCGGAATATTTATTAATTAATATAATTTATGTATAATTTTATCTTGTATTTTATTTATTCATAATAAATAAATACTACCATATTAATTTACCACTATAACCTTTATAGTCTTGAGATAAACTTTCCTTATTTGGCTATCAACTATAACCACATTTTAATCCGACTCGATGTTCATATGTGTGTGACCCGATAGGCTTCCGAATATGTTGGACGTAGACACAAAGTGAAAATTATGAAAATGCCCTTCATGCGTAAGATCACGGGATAACGTCTAGCAACATACCGTGACCCCCAATCATCGGAAGAGTCAAATGCAATGACTACTACCTTTCATGTGAAATAGTTACCGTGTAAATTACAATCCTACCGCTGTAATAATATCCATACGATCGTATCTCGAGTGTCAATACATTAACGATCGTATCTTATAATCTGGATATCATGATCTCTCGGAATAACACATTTACTCCCACTTTGCAAAGATTCTCGAGAGCTAGACATTCTTATAAGAAGGCCATTTTAGATATTCATTCCCAATCATAGGATACGTGATTCCCGGACGACCAAACATGTATACTCCGCATGCTTCAATATCACACCAATCACTACCGCATGATCGCCCCATGGATAGGGGAAATCTTAATAGTGTCAAAGCATGACAGTCCACACCGTGATGCCATGATGACTCCGGTCTTAAGGATAATTATACAACCGCCACATAGTGTGACACTTAATGTAAGTGGGACAGTCTAACGTACGCATTCTCTAATACACGTCCACGTACAGTCCAAGTGTCTCCACACTTCGATAGACGAGATGATGTGATTCCGGATGGAATCAAATCCGAAGTTTCGCCCAGGAAGTAACTAAGGGGAACAATGACGAGTTAAGGATCCTAGACATAGTAATCCAACTAAATCGTAGGAAGAGAACGCCCAACAATCGTTCACAGTCCTGGTAAATTCTCGAAGGGTTGAACTTTCTACGACGAAGAAAGTTCTCACTCGCAAGTGATGTTCAAGCCTCACGACTTGGTTGAGTAAAACTCAATAATCTGATTTTTCATATATCAATGTATCAAATGAAAAGCTAGTGTTTGTCTTATTTAGGCTTACAACCAAAAGAGCTAGAAAGGAAAAAGAAACATGGGAGAAATTCCCACCTAAAAAATGCGCCCCATGTGAAGTAAATGGGCTTACCTAGTCTACTTAGCCCAAATGACCTTTTATTAGATAATTACCAAACAAAAGCTGAATAATCAAAGTTAAATAAGTCCAACACTTAACAATTTCGTCCATCATCTTCTTGGCGTCCAGAACTTGGGCTTTTGGCCCAATATGAAGCCAAACCACGCAATAAGGCTCTAACCAGGCCTAACAGCACTAATGAGGGTCACTATTGGCGCCTCAGTCTTCTCCACGGGCTCTCCGAACTCCGAATAAGTCTCTATCACCAAGTTGTTCATAGCATCTCTCAATCTCTTCCGTTGGAGCCTTGTTATTGGCCCATCTCGAACTACCAGATGATCCACGGGCTGCATAGGTGCCAATGGGTCGGGAATGTCTTTATGGATCACATCATTACCTCCCGTTTGGAAAGGATTCATCCTCGAATCAAAAGGATGTCGTACGATTCAGCATCTTGCACCAATCTTGAACTACCTGCAAAAATCACAATGTTATACCGGGATCAAATACAAAGTGGATATACGACTTCAAATCAATTGAACGTTGACATGACGAGCCAAGCTACACCAATGGAACAAAAGAACAATCCCTCGGCTTGATAATTTCGATGAAGCTGGGGAAGGTAGCAACATAATCATAGCACCTCTGACTAGGATAGGCATCAATATGTGCAACAAAAAGGTCAATGAAAGAGTGCTCCGGTTTTTCGCTAATTTGAATTGGATCAAGAGAAACCGATGGCACTATAGGGGCTGCATTGGATGTATCCAACAGCCCGGTGGCCTCCTCATGTGGAAGATCAGAATGTACCTGCAAAGAAGATTCAACAAAAATGGAACAAGAATTGAGGACTATAGCATCTTCTTTTGCCTCAACCAAAAGCAACGCCTCCGGTCTTCCTCCACAAATTCCTCACATCTACTTTCTCATCCATAAATTCAGGCTCATTCACCTCCACCGCACTCTCACCTTCCTCGTTTTTAACTTCAACCAAGACATTTGTTCTTTTTGATTCACGTTTCAAACGAATTTCCTCATCGATTCTATGCATTTCCTTCCAGAATTTAGGACGATATTGAAAGTAATGGTCATCCCCTTTACAATGACCGCAAAAAATAGAAACACACACCTTTGGAAACTTTTTTCAGTTGTATATCATGACTCTCACTCTTCTCATTTTCCACATTTTTGGATCTTGCATACTTGAAAGCACTCTCGTGTATATGGGGTAGCGATTCAAGGACATACTTCTTGCCATATAACCCACAAAAAGAATACCGAGTATGGGAAGAATTACCTTACCTCATACACATCTAACCACGCTTGTCTAAATGTAATATCCTGATTTTTGAAAAAGGGCATTTCAGTCATTTAACGGAAATCAGAATATTAGATTTATTTTAATTATTGGAATTAAAGGATTTGGTAATTAAGGAATTAATTGGAATAGGTTTTAAGGGGATTAATAGGGAATTAAATCCCATCATTCAAAGAAAACACTTTCACGCTAAAATTGAGAAGCAGGAGGCGCAAGTTTGAGAAAAAAAGAAAGGGGGAAGAGACTTTCTCAATCCGAAGCTAATCCGTTGTCCTTTTCAACAGACGCATCAAGAGGAAAATATTCTACGAAAGGAGAGGATCGTTTTGATACCGACAATTAACCGGTTGGAGAAGGTTGAATCGAAAGCTAGGTTCTTTTGGTGTTTTGGATCGTTTGTTGCTCGCAATTGAGGTAACGGGGTTTTCATATTGAAGGATTGTTGTTTTATGAAGTTTTTCCTGTGTTTTTACTGCCTTTTTCTGAGTTTAGAATGAAGTGGTTTGGAGTAGAATTGTTTTGGAATCGTTAAGTGTAGATTTTAGGGCATAAATCCGGATTTTTCTGATGCAGTCGAACCCTGTCCGTACGGATAGAACCTTTATCCGTACGGATATTTCACTAATCGGGCAGAGAGTAAACCAGAGACTTATCCGTCCGGATAAGTCAGTTTATCCGTCCGGATACCTAACTGTCCGTCCGGATATCTTTTTGTCCGTCCGGATGGTGCTGTTTTCCCTTATAATGTGTCTTAAACTATGAGATGAGTTCTAAATGTTACCTTTTGATGTTATAACCCCTAATGAACATGACAAAGACATGAATAATATTCTGATGCGTTTGGTTCTGCACCGAATGTATTCTTAAAGGGAATTGAAGTTCGGGACCGTCGGAATAGTAGGAGTGGCCTTGTGCTTTGGTGAATTAGTATTCATCAATGTCTGTGTAACTGCTAGATTGAGTCTAGAAGTCTAAGAAGAGGGAGTAGGGAGCTTTTGTACTGAATGAAACTAGGTGTCTAGTTAACCGCTTAATAAACGAATTTGACTAGATAAAAGATTAAACATCATGAGAGCTTGAATAGGCACAGTACAACATCGGCAATGTGTTGGTTGGCCAGATAAAGTGGTGATGGTCACTGCCGGATTCTAGACAAAGCCAGTTAAAGTAATGATCATATCGCCGGACAACCTCACGAACGAAATAGTCATTCACCGGACAGCTTCTAGTGCTAGCCGTTAAAGTGATTGATTGTCTCGGGACCGCTAGAGATTTATCTCTATAGGGTTGCAACTTTTGTCTTAGTGCATATCTCACTAAGTGTAGTGCCCTCGTAAACATGATGTAACAAAGATAAGCTAAACTAGTAACCCTAGGGACCTCATGTTATACTATGAATATAACGTGATAGTTAGATGTAAGATCATGTTTAAACGGTTTATTAATAAGATGATGGTTACTTGCTTCCATTATAAAACGCATGATTTCAATAGCTTCTACTCGTTACTAAGTACGTTTGTACTTACCCGTTATATGCTTTGTTTGAGAAGATGAATAGGTTTATGGAGATGATGAATACGATGAGGAAGTTTGAAGATTTTATATGAAGTTGCTTTTGAAGACTTTCTTTATTTCAGTTTTTGACTTAAAACTATGTTGTCAATTCATTTTGAATGTTGTTTCTTTTTTTGGGTTTGGCTCGTTTAGTGGCCTTGTTGTAAGACGTTTCATTTTCCATTTTCCTTTGGATTTTAGTGCAGCATTGAATCTGGTTTAGTTGGTCTTTGGAAGTTATTTCCCCGAGTCGTTTCGTTTCCGCATTGTGTTTATGATATATGACGTAAGGCTTATGTATAATGTTAGATTATATTTAATACTATACATGCCGGGCGTTCGTTTCCGGATAAGGACTCGGTGTCCGGGAACGGGGCGTCACAGTTGGTATCAGAGCCAATGTTCTTTGCTGCTTAGGACTTGACCTTCTTGAGATAAGTTCCTTTAGATCTCTTAGTAACATTCTGATCTTCTTGACCTTTCAGAATGGTGACAACAAGGAGAGGTGCTCATGAAGCTGGGAGTTCAGGGGTTAGACCAGGGGCAGATAATGCTACACCAGTTGTGGGAAGAGGTTTTGTGAGGCAGAATCCCTCACCCCACCCGAGCCTTTCACCACCTCCTCATACTGCGACCCCCACACCACGGTCGCATCAAGATCAACCTCCATAATGGCATGTGGGGAGTTCGGTACAATTTACTATGGTAAGTGACATTCCAGCGGGCTCTGTTCCACCAGTGACTGAGGTTTATCCCCCACCACCACCAGTAAGCTATCCGCCAACCACAGCTTACCCTCCTTACCAGCAAACCTTCTACCCTCCACCTACGAGTTTCCAACCTCAACCTGCTATCCCCCATCACCACGGTTTGATCACCATCACGGTTTCGGATACCCACCTTATGGACTACATCAGCCGTACCACACTCCACAACATCACCCAGGATACCATCCTTACCAACAAGCACCGCTTGTGATGCAACCACAACAACCTCAGCAGCCTTATCCACCACCTTATCCACCTCAGGCACCCCATGTACCCTTTGGTTATCCACCCGTTTATCCACCTGTTTATCCTCCAGTGAGACCAGCGGTTGATCAGGCACCACCAGTGGATTGGTACACCAGACTGAGAAGGAACAAGGTCCAGGACTTCTTCGGGAATGTGGAACCTTCAAAGGCCGAAGAATGGTTAAGAAGTTTTGAAAAGGCCTGTAGGAATATTCATGTTCCTGAATCTGAGATGGCCCAGTTGGCAGTCAGTTTTCTCTTGGGGGCAGCTGAAGCTTGGATCGACGCCATTCAGAGTAGTAATGGAAAGGTAATCGATTGGGAAGGATTTAAGGTTATGTTCTACAACGAGTATTTCCCAATAACAAGATGCAGACAAGGCTAGTCGGTTCTTAAAGCATAAGCAAGGTACACACCGACGGTATCTCGCATACCAACAAGTTCAATGAGTGGGAAGGTTCTATCCCGAACCGATGAGAGTTGAAGAAAGAAATATGGCACTATACAAGGATGGGTTGGCTTATGAAATACGGTCAGTATGTTGGGTTTTATGTACCAGAATATGGCCGAGCTTATGAACAAGGCTTTGGAGGTTGAGACTTTTAGGAAGAAAGCTACCGTTGTAGTTGGGAATAAGAGGCCGTTTGGATCTTTTCAGAGTAATAACCGTGGGGCACCGTAGCAGAACTTTAAGAAGACCGCAGCACCAGCGACAGTTAATCAGAAAAGTTGTCCACCTGCAGTATGTTCTAAATGCAACAAGGCGCATGCGGGAGAGTGCAGAGTCGGAGGTAACGGTTGTTTTAGCTGTGGAGAAACGGGGCACTTCTCCAGGAACTGTCCTAAGAACTTATCTCAGCGGAACCCAGCAGATAACAGAGGGAGTCAGAATGCAAACCGTGGATCTTCTAGCAGACCTACTCGTGTCTTTGCTATTGATGTGGAACCAGAAGAGCCTGATGATCTTGTTGTTACAGGTACATTTTAAGTGTTTGTGTTTATTATGAATACTTAATATTATATGGATGCGTATGATGTTATTTATTGTACTTAAATTGGCTAGGTATCATAATCATAGATAGCTTAGCAGTGTCAGCCTTGTTTGATACTGGAGCCTCAGGTACTTTTGTGTCTTCTAAGATAGCTAGGAAGTTGAACCTACCACTTCAAGAGTTGGAGAAACCTCTAAGTATCACTACACCTTTGGGAAGAGTTACTAAAGTTGCACAAGTTTTACCTCAAGTCGACGTTAGAGTTGGAACTTATAGGTGTAAATTAGACTTGATAGTTTTGGACTTCACAGACTTTGATGTAATTTTGGGGATGGATTGGCTATCCAAGAATTTTGTTCATGTGGATTGTAGAGGTAAGAAAGTGGTCTTCAAAGTTCCAGGTAAGTCAGATAAGACCTTTCAGGGTAACATTTATAAGCCAAGTAAGAAGAGGCATCCGATAATATCAGCGGTTAGAGCCAAGGCCTTGCAAAAGGGTTGTGAAGGGTATGTTCTTTATGCTATGGACACAGGGAAGCATACTCCTAAGTTAGAAGAAACTCCTATAGTTAAGGATTTCCCTGAAGTTTTTCCAGATGAGTTGCCAGGAAATATGCTTGACAGGGATATAGAGTTTGAGATACGATTAATCCCGGGAGCAAGACCTACAGACCAAGGCACCTTATAGGATGGCACCAAATTTGAATTAAAAGAATTAAAGGTACAAAACTTAAGGACATGTTAGAAAGGAATGTGATTCAGCCAAGTACATCGCCTTGGGGAGCACCGGTTTTGTTTGTGAAGAAGAAGGATGGTAGTTTGAGGATGTGCATCGACTACAGGGCCTTGAATAACTTGACAATCAAGAATAAGTATCCTTTGCCTAGGATTGATGACTTGTTTAACCAGTTGCAAGGGAAGAGGGTGTTTTCTAAGATTGACCTTAGGTCAGGTTATCACCAGTTGAAGATCAAGGTTGCAGATAGACCGAAGACAGCATTTAGTACAAGGTATGGCCATTATGAGTTCCTTGTCATGCCTTTTGGACTCACTAATGCCCCATCAGCGTTTATGGATCTAATGCAAAGAGTCTTCATGCCTTATCTTGATAAATTTGTGGTGGTATTCATAGATGATATCTTGATATACTCTAAGGATGAGAAGGAGCATGAGGAGCATCTAAGGATTGTTTTGCAAACTTTAAGAGAAAAGAAATTGTATGCCAAGTTTTCTAAGTGTGAATTTTGGTTAAAACAAGTTAGTTTTCTTGGGCATGTAATTTCTGGAGATGGAATTCAAGTTGATCCTGCGAAGATAGAAGCCGTTTCTAAGTGGCCTAGACCTACTACAGTGACAGAGATAAGAAGTTTTCTGGGTTTAGCGGGCTACTACAGGAAGTTTGTACAAGATTTCTCGAAGATAGCAACTCCTCTCACTAGACTTACTCAGAAAAACATCAAGTTTGAGTGGACCAAGGAGTGTGAGGAAGCTTTTCAGACGTTGAAGGATAAGTTGACTGCAGCACCTGTGTTAGCTTTGCCAGAGGTCTTTGATAACTATGACGTGTATACAGATGCTTCGAGTCAAGGTTTGGGATGTGTTCTGATGCAAGCAGGAAAGGTAATAGCTTACGCCTCTAGGCAGTTAAAGGTTCATGAGAAGAATTACCCTACACATGATTTGGAGTTGGCAGTAGTGGTTTTTGCTTTGAAACAGTGGAGACACTATCTTTATGGAGTTAAGGCAAGAATATTCACGGATCATAAGAGCCTTAAGTTCTTTTTCACTCAAGAGAATTTGAATATGAGGCAAAGAAGATGGCTGGAGTTTGTGAAAGACTACGACTTGGACATTCAATACCATCCGGGTAAAGCGAATGTTGTAGTGGATGCACTTAGCCGGAGACCGGTTAACGCTATCACTACTTTGAAAGAAGTGGTCGATCAGTTAGACAATTTGCAGATTCAAGTGGTTGAACGGGAAGGTGAATCTCAGTGTTTTGCGCCATTGATGGCAAGGTCAGAGTTGTTAGACGATATCCGGGCAAAACAAGACAAAGACCCAGTGTTAGTGGATTTGAAGCGCGTAGCTCGAGAGAAACCTACAGTGGGTTATCAATTGGATAAGAGTGGACATCTTTGGTATGGTAATCGTTTGTGTGTGCCTGATGTTGATGGACTAAGGCAGCAAGTCATGGATGAAGCCCATAAGATTGCCTTTGCGGTTCATCCAGGATCTACCAAGATGTACAGAGATCTCAAAGAGAGGTATTGGTGGCCTGGCATGAAGTTGGATATTGCAGAGTTTGTGGCAAGGTGTGATACATGCCAGAGAGTTAAAGCAGAGCACAGAAGGCCAGGAGGTTTGTTGAAGCCTTTGGAGGTACCAGAATGGAAATGGGAGAACATCACGATGGACTTCATCACCGGTTTACCGCGTACGAAGAGTGGCCATGACATGATTTGGGTGATTAGACTCACGAAATCAGCCCATTTCTTGCCATGTAAGGTTGACATGCCTATTAAGAAGTTTACTCAACTGTATTTGGATAATATAGTGAGACTTCATGGTGTGCCTTTATCTATCGTATCCGACAGGGATAGTAGATTCATAAGTCACTTCTGGAAAGGATTGCAAAAGGCTTTTGGAACAAAGACGGACTTGAGTACAGCCTTTCACCCGCAGACGACGGCCAATCCGAGAGGACAATCCAGACTCTCGAGGACATGCTTAGAGCATGCGTTCTTGAAGAAGGTGGATCATGGGATGAGTTCCTCTCAGTGGCAGAATTCGCTTATAACAACAGTTATCACGCTAGTTTGGGGATGCCACCGTTTGAGGCCTTGTATGGTAGGAAATGCCGGACTCCACTTTATTGGGACGAAGTTGGGGAAAAGCAGTTGACAGGGCCGGAGTTAGTTAAGCAGGCTAAAGAGAAAGTTGAGCTGATACGGAAGAATCTTAAAGCCGCTCAAGACCGACAGAAGAGTTGGGCAGATATCAGAAGAAGACCGTTAGAGTTTGCAGTTGGGGACAGAGTGTATCTACGAGCTTCTCCGATGAAGGGTGTTAAGAGGTTTGGGCAGAAAGGGAAACTGAGTCCGAGGTTTGTGGGGCCTTTTGACATCATCGAAAGGATTGGAAAGTTAGCATATAGACTTCGGTTACCGGAATCGATGTCTAGGGTACATAATGTCTTCCATGTATCCATGCTTAAGAAGTGTCTATCTTCTACGGATGTGGAATCTCAGTTTGATCCGGAATTGCTTCAAGATAACTTATCCTATGTTGAGAAGCCGGTTAAGATTCTTGATAGGAAAGAAAAGATGGTCAAGAGGAGGATGATTCCTTTGGTCTTGGTGCAATGGAGCAATCATTCACCAAGTGAAGCGACATGGGAAGAGGAAGATGTGATGACAGTTGAGTTTCCAGAGTTTATAGATCTTCCAGGTACGTTCAAGTTTCGAGGACGAAACTCCTCTTAAGGGGGGAGGAATGTAATATCCTGATTTTTTAAAAAGGGCATTTCAGTCATTTAACGGAAATCAGAATATTAGATTTATTTTAATTATTGGAATTAAAGGATTTGGTAATTAAGGAATTAATTGGAATAGGTTTTAAGGGGATTAATAGGGAATTAAATCCCATCATTCAAAGAAAACACTTTCACGCTAAAATTGAGAAGCAGGAGGCGCAAGTTTGAGAAAAAAAGAAAGGGGGAAGAGACTTTCTCAATCCGAAGCTAATCCGTTGTCCTTTTCAACAGACGCATCAAGAGGAAAATATTCTACGAAAGGAGAGGATCGTTTTGATACCGACAATTAACCGGTTGGAGAAGGTTGAATCGAAAGCTATGTTCTTTTGGTGTTTTGGATCGTTTGTTGCTCGCAATTGAGGTAACGGGGTTTTCATATTGAAGGATTGTTGTTTTATGAAGTTTTTCCTGTGTTTTTACCGCTTTTTTTCGAGTTTAGAATGAAGTGGTTTGGAGTAGAATTGTTTTGGAATCGTTAAGTGTAGATTTTAGGCGAAACTGGATTTTCCGATGCGGTCGAACCCCGTCCGTACGGATAGAACCTTTATCCGTACGGATATTTCACTAATCGGGCGAGAGTAAACCGAGAGACTTATCCGTCCGGATAAGTCAGTTTATCCGTCCGGATACCTAACTGTCCGTCCGGATATCTTTTTGTCCGTCCGGATGGTGCTGTTTTCCCTTATAATGTGTCTTAAACTATGAGATGAGTTCTAAATGTTACCTTTTGATGTTATAACCCCTAATGAACATGACAAAGCCATGAATAATCTTCTGATGCGTTTGGTTCTGCACCGAATGTATTCTTAAAGGGAATTGAAGTTCGGGACCGTCGGAATAGTAGGAGTGGCCTTGTGCTTTGGTGAATTAGTATTCATCAATGTCTGTGTAACTGCTAGATTGAGTCTAGAAGTCTAAGAAGAGGGAGTAGGGAGCTTTTGTACTGAATGAAACTAGGTGGCTAGTTAACCGCTTAATAAACGAATTTGACTAGATAAAAGATTAAACATCATGAGAGCTTGAATAGGCACAGTACAACATCGGCAATGTGTTGGTTGGCCAGATAAAGTGGTGATGGTCACTGCCGGATTCTAGACAAAGCCAGTTAAAGTAATGATCATACCGCCGGACAACCTCACGAACGAAATAGTCATTCACCGGACAGCTTCTAGTGCTAGCCAGTTAAAGTGATTGATTGTCTCGGGACCGCTAGAGATTTATCTCTATAGGGTTGCAACTTTTGTCTTAGTGCATATCTCACTAAGTGTAGTGCCCTCGTAAACATGATGTAACAAAGATAAGCTAAACTAGTAACCCTAGGGACCTCATGTTATACTATGAATATAACGTGATAGTTAGATGTAAGATCATGTTTAAACGGTTTATTAATAAGATGATGGTTACTTGCTTCCATTATAAAACACATGATTTCAATAGCTTCTACTCGTTACTAAGTACGTTTGTACTTACCCGTTATATGCTTTGTTTGAGAAGATGAACAGGTTTATGGAGATGATGAATACGATAAGGAAGTTTGAAGATTTTATATGAAGTTGCTTTTGAAGACTTTCTTTATTTCAGTTTTTGACTTAAAACTATGTTGTCAATTCATTTTGAATGTTGTTTCTTTTTTTGGGTTTGGCTCGTTTAGTGGCCTTGTTGTAAGACGTTTCATTTTCCATTTTCCTTTGGATTTTAGTGCAAAGCATTGAATCGGTTTAGTTGGTCTTTGGAAGTTATTTCCCCGAGTCGTTTCGTTTCCGCATTGTGTTTATGATATATGACGTAAGGCTTATGTATAATGTTAGATTATATTTAATATTATACATGCCGGGCGTTCGTTTCCGGATAAGGACTCGGTGTCCGGGAACGGGGCGTCACACTAAATACCAGATCTTCACCTCCCAATGGAAACACATCGCATAATATGATAGCTTTATAACCACCAATGTCAACTGGAACACATGTTGTTCTTGTAACGCGTACCCGATGACCTCCATCAACAACATAATACGGACAAGGATGTTTATGCGTCCGCAAGTTCAACTCTTTAACAACCGTAATGCTAACTAAATTCTCCTCTTAACACAGTGATCAATGCAGATATCATATTCCCTCTCCCGAATAAGACAATGTGAATAAAATATGTTGTAATCCATGACCAAAATATTTATATCTTCACAACTCTCATGTTTCACTCACCCTCTTTCTAAGTCGTATAAAGCACCCTTCTCAAACGAACCAGAAAAGTAAGCAAAAGTAAACAACAATCAAAACAGACTCTCTAGAAGGACACTAGGTTTTCAGACCGAGAAAAGGTTGAATGGTATGTGGTCAGAAAACTATTGTGAATCTGGTAAAACTCAAAAGACGAAAGTTTCATAGCAGAGAGTTTTCTAAAAGATACCAAATTTTCAGATTTTTTTGGGTTATAGAAGTCGCTCAAACAATCGTTTTTCGGAAAGTGGTGCAATCTGTCAAAAAATTTCAAATTGATAGCAGTGTCTTACGGTGCCAAATACGACCTAACTACAGAGAATTTGGAAAACCTCAAAATATAAAAGTTGTAGATATGCGAATTTCCTATAAGTTCACAAATGTTGAGGTAATTTCGAGTCGTTTAACCCACTGAAAACGAATTCAAACAATGATTTACTGCTGCAGTTTTTCTGGACTGATTGTTTGGATTAATCGGTTTTTTTAGGCCAGATACGCGTTGAATTTGGATTGGGTGTAAAGACGAAAATCGTAGATCAAGATGTGGTAAAAAATTCAGTATTTTTGGAGGTTTTTTGGTTAGGCAACGGCCTGATATATAAACGGTTCTGGGAAAAAAAAAAGGGTTATGGGATGAAGGTTTGAAGATAAAGGGAATTTCCGGGTTGATGGATGAAGATTGCTTGTGTTCTTGGGGGGGGGGGGGGGGGGGGGTGGGGGTGGGGGGTGGGGGCTGGACGACTGAAAAAAAAAAACAAGAACAACTATTTTTTTTTTTTTTTTTGAGTATTATACGGAATAAAGTAAAACTAAAAAATAAAATGGATATTTGCTCACCGAAGTTGCTGAGCTCTGCTACCAACTGATGTGATTCGGATGGAATCAAATCCGAAGTTTCGCACAGGAAGTAACTAAGGGGAACAATGACGAGCTAAAGATCCTAGACCTTGTAATCCAACTAAATCGTAGGAAGAGAACACCCAACAATCGCCACAGTGCTGGTAAATTCTCGAAGGGTTGAACTTTCTAAGACGAAGAAAGTTCTCACTCGCAAGTGATGTTCAAGTTTCACGACTTGGTTGAGTAAAACTCAATAATCTGATTTTTCATATATCAATGGTGTATCAAATGAAAAGCTAGTGTTTGCCTTATATAGGCTTACAACCAAAAGAGCTAGAAAGGAAAAAGAAATGTGGGAGAAATTCCCACCTAAAAAATGCGCCCCATGTGAAGTAAATGGGCTTACCTAGTCTACTTAGGCCCAAATGACCTTTTATTAGATAATAACCAAACAAAAGCTGAATAAGCAAAGTTAAATAAACACAACACTTAACAATTTCGTCCATCATCTTCTTGGCGTCCAGAACTTGGGCTTTTGGCCCAATATGAAGCCAAACCACGCAATAAGGCTCTAACCAGGCCCAACAGCACTAAGGAGGGTCACTATTGGCGCCTCAGTCTTCTCCACGGGCTCTCCGAACTCCGAATAAGTCTCTATCACCAAGTTGTTCATAGCATCTCTCAATCTCTTCCGTTGGAGCCTTGTTATTGGCCCATCTCGAACTACCAGATGATCCACGGGCTGAATAGGTGCCAATGGGTCGGGAATGTCATCATGGATCACATCACGAGATCTATCCCTATCTTCAATAAGATAGAAGACATCCAATACGTGCTAGTCTGATCATACTATCAATGTCCCATTTGACAGTATATATGACTAGAGACTTTTAAGCATCAAACTTGTTAAAGTTATTAGAGATCGTATCAACCATAATCACTATCATGGTTTCTCTATCATGATACAACCAATAACATGAAGATAAACAATATATAATAACAAAAGTGCTTTTTATTAATCATAATAAAGTTATTACACGAACTAGAATAGACTGTAAATTAAACGACCCGACCCGGTCGGATCCGGTCCAACCCGATTGGGTTTAGGACACCTTTTCAACAATCTCCCACTTGGCCTAAAGACAATCACCCATATGCTTAAGCCCATGCATGTGAACATGTTTCTCATGCTTTGCCTCTGACAACGCCTTGGTTAACAGATCAACTATGTTATCATCCATGTGGACTTTCTCTATCTTTACATCTCCTCTATCTATTATCTCTCTAATCAAGTGATAGCGCAGTAGCACATGTTTGGACTTCTGATGAGACCTTGGTTCCTTTGACTGAGAAATCGCCCCATTGTTATCACAGTACAGTGGCACTGGATCTTCAATGGAGGGAACCACACCAAGTTTAATAATGAAATTCTTCATCCAAACTGCTTCCTTTGCCACCTTCGAGGGTGCTATGTATTCGGCTTCCGTTGTAGAGTCTGCAGTAGTCTCCTGCTTGGAACTCTTCCAGCTCACTGCTCCATCTTTAAGCGTGAAAACAAATCCAGACCGTGACTTAAAATCATCCTTGTCAGTTTGGAAACTGGCATCTATGTAACCTCGTAATACTAAATCATCATTCCCGAAAACCAGGAACATATCCCTAGTACATCTCATGTACTTGAGAATATTCTTGACTGCAATCTAGTGACCATCACCTGGATTAGACTGGTACCTACTAGTCATACTAAGATGGTACGAGACATCTGGTCTAGTGCACAGCATGGCGTACATGATTGACCCGATAGCCAAAGCGTAAGGGATCCTACTCATTTGCGCCCTTTCCTCCTCCGTCTTAGAGACATTTCCTTTGACACATAGACCCCATGTGACATGGGCAACAATCCTCTCTTGGACTGCTCCATGCGAATCTCTTCAGCATCTTGTCTATATAGGTGGATTGTGACAGACCAAGCAACCTTAGATCTATCTCTATAGATCTTGATTCCTAGAATATAAGCTGCTTCACCCAAGTCCTTCATTGAGAAGTTCTTGGATAACCAAGCTTTGACTGACTGTAACATAGGCACATCATTCCCTATGAGCAATATGTCATCTACATAAAGCACTAAGAACACAATGGCACTCCCACTAACCTTCTTGTAAACACATGGCTCATCTTCATTCTTGATGAAATCAAACTGTTTGATTATCTCATCAAAGCAAAGATTCCAACTCCGAGAAGCTTGCTTTAATCCACAAATGGATTTTTGCAGTTTACACACCATCCTTGCGTCATTGGTTGTGCAACCTTAGGCTGTGTCATATACACCTCCTCAGACAGGTTCCCGTTAAACAAAGCTGTTTTCACATCTATCTGCCAGATTTCGTAATCATGGTATGCTGCAATAGCGAGCAAAATTCTAATGGATTTTAACATGTCAACAGGCAAAGAGGTTTCGTCAAAGTCAACTCTTTGTCTTTGCTTATAACCTTTTGCCACTAACCTAGCCTTGTAGGTAGTCACGTTACCGTCCATGTCAGTCTTTCTCTTAAAGACCCATTTACACCCTATAGGAACTATTCCTTCAGGTGGATCAACCTGTTAGGAAATCACTAGTTTAACGCAGCGGAATTTAAAATTTGATTTCCTTTTTCTAGATCGTTCTTCGTTTAAAGCAATAAACACGTTAAGTAGTTTGACGGTTATACCTTAGATGATCTATAAGATCGTCGCTTTGAACGCCAACGGAGAGTAGTTCAATGCGCAAGCCGTCCACGCGTCCGGCCTCTATCGCTAATCCACACGAACCCCTTGCCGGAATCCTCCTTGGATTGCTACCGGAAAAACTCCGGCTGCTAGACCGGACCTTTTCTTCCCTCACAAACTCACTATGGATAGCTCTCTATTTTACACAAGAACTATGAGCTCTTGCAATTGTGATGTACAAAAGAGCTTGACACCCACCTCCTATATATAGTGGTTGGGGCGCCCCATATGGTGTGGAGGAGAAGGAAACATTTTTCCAATAAAATAAGGAAAATCAACTAGATTGATTTATCTCTTTAATTATAATTTATTTTTCCAATATCTTATATTGATTATAATTATCTTATTACCATAAATCTATTTTCCAAAAATCAATTAATATCTTATATTAATATTATGGCAATCTTATTAATTAAAGTGCACAATCCAAGTGTATCTTACACACTTAAAATGGCGCCCCATTAGTCAACTAATTGACTTCCGGAATATTCTTTAATTAATATAATTTATATATAATTAATATCTTGTATTTTATTTATTCATAATAAATAAATACCACCATATTAATTTACTACTATAACCTTTATAGTCTAGAGATAAACTTTCCTTATTTAGTTATCAACTATAACCGCATTTTAATCCGACTCGATGTTCATATGTGTGTGACCCGATAGGCTTCCGAATATGTTGGCCGTAGACACAAAGTGCAATTTACTAAAATGCCCTTCACACCTAACGATCACGGGATAGCGTCTAGCAACACACCGTGACCCCCAATTATCGGAAGAGTCAAAAGCAATGACTACTACCTTTCATGTGAAGCAGTTACCGTGTAACTTACAATCCTATCGCTGTAATAGTATCCATACGATCGTATCTCGAGTGTCAATACATTGACGATCGTATCTTATAATCTGGGTATCATGCTCTCTCGGAATAACACATTTACTCCCACTTTGCAAAGATTCTCGAGAGCTAGACATTCCTTATAAGAAGGCCATTTCGGATATTCGATCCCAATCATAGGATACGCGATTCCCGGACGACCAATCATGTATACTCCGCATGCTTCAATATCATACCCAATCACTACCGCATGATCACCCCGTGGTTAGGAGAAATCTCAATAGTGTCAAAGCATGACAATCCACACCGTGATGCCATGAAGACTCCGGTCAAAAGGATAATTACACAACCGCCACATAGTGTGACACTTAGTGTAAGTGGGTCAGTCTAACGTACGCATTCTCTAATACACGTCCACGTACAGTCCAAGTGTCCCTACACTTCGATAGACGAGATCTATCCCTATCTTCTAAAAGATAGAAGACATCCAATACGTGCTAGTCTGATTATACTATCAATGTCCCATTTGATAATATATAAGACTAAAGACATTTAAGTACCAACCTTGTTATAGTGATTAGAGATCTCATCAACCATAATCACTATCATGGTTTCTCTATCACAGATACTAGGGACGTTACTATATATATACAACAAATAATATGAAGACAAACAATATATAATAACATAAGTGCTTTTATTAATCATAATAAAGTTATTACATGAACTAAATAGACTGTAAATGACCCGACCCGGTCGGATCCAGTCCAACCTGATAGGGTTTGGGACACCTTTCCAACAATCTCCCACTTGGCCTAAAGCCAATCACCCATATGCCTAAGCCCGTGCAAGTGAACATGTTTCTCATGCTTAGCTTGAGACAATGCCTTGGTTAACGGATCAGCTATGTTATCATCCGTGTGGACTTTCTTTATCTTTACATTTCCTCTATCTACTATCTCTCTAATCAAGTGATAGCGCCGTAGCACATGTTTGGACTTCTGATGAGACTTTGGTTCCTTTGACTGCGATATCGCTCCATTATTATCACAGTACAGAGGCACTGGACCTTCAATGGAGGGAACCACACCTAGTTCAGTAATGAACTTCTTCATCCAAACTGCTTCCTTTGCCGCCTCCGAGGCTGCTATGTATTCGGCTTCCATTGTAGAGTCTGCAGTAGTCTCCTGCTTGGAACTCTTCCAGCTCACTGGTCCGCCGTTAAGCGTGAAAACAAATCCAGATTGTGACTTAAAGTCATCCTTGTCGGCTTGGAACCGGCATCCGTGTAACCTCGTAATACTAAATCATCGTTCCCGAAAACCAGGAACATATCCCTAGTACGTCTCAAGTACTTGAGGATATTCTTGACAAAGCAATCCGGTGACCATCACCGGATTGACCGGTACCTACTAGTCATACTAAGAGGGTACGAGACATCCGGTCTTGTGCATAACATGGCAAACATGATAGACCCCATTGCCGAAGCATAAGGGACTTTACTCATTTGTGCCTTTTCCTCCTCTCGTCTTAGGACTCATTCCTTTCGACGGGTAGACCCCATGTGACATGGGCAAGCAATCCTTTCTTGGATCGCTCCATGCTTGAATCTCTTCAAGCATCTTGTCTATGTAGGTGGATTGCGACAGACCAAGCAACCTTTTAGATCTATCTCTATAGATCTTTATTCCCAGAATATAGGCTGCCTCACCCAAGTCCTTCATAGAGAATGTTAAGGGTGATTTTATATGACTTATATCGTTATATTTTGTAACAATTCTCTCCATATTCGTATAATTTGCATAGAAATTAAGTGTTTAATTGAATTATTGAGCAAATGAGGTTTTAAACGATTCAATCGCAAAATTGGTTGATTTAGGTGTTTTATTGTTGATTTTATATTGATTTGGATGATATTACACTTTGAAATGTTTTATTATATTGTAGATATACGAAATTGGCTCAAAAGAGGATTAAAAGATGTCAATGATCGAATTTATATGAAGAAAAAGAGATAGAGATGGAAAAATCAGATTTGAAGTAACCTGAACGTGCGTTCAATCCTCCGTCCAGTGGACGGGCGTCTAAGCAAGTGGACGGGCGTCCAGAAGAAGTGATTTGATTCAGAGTTCTCCCAAATTTAGTGGACGAGCGTTCAAATTAAAGAAGGACGGGCGTCTGATCCAGCTCGGCCCGACTCGAAATTTTTATTGAAGGTTGGACGGACGTCCAGCATAACGGACGGGCGTCCGAGCGCCGACTTAGCAGAACCGACTCTGAAATTCTATATATAGCTGCATTTTCTCCCATAATTATCATCAGAAATTCGAACCCTAAGCCCTAGGGTCGGCTCAGTTTTTATTACCTTTATTTTCTAGCTAGATTCAAGCACTCTTATGTATTTTTACTCAAACAATTTCGAGCTCAAAGGTGATGTTTAGAGGCTAGACCTCCATTGAACAAGCATTGTGAAGCCATCCTATCAACAATTCGGTTTCGTTTCTTGATTATCTTGTGAGTTTTTCTTATCAAAGTTGTATCTTTATTATGTTTATCTTGATTTTCTGCAATTATATCGAAAGATGCTTGCATGTGTGATGTTTAATGTTGATGAGAATCGTTATTAAACCCTAGATCACCATAATAAAGATTAGATCTTTAATCTAAATTAACGAGAGTTATTAGGTTAGATTTCTAGGTTAGAAATTGAGAGATTTCACACCTTTGATTAGAAAACGTTAATCTTTAGATCGAAAGATAAGAGATTAATAGGCGAACTTGTCTAAGAAATTAGGAGTTCATACCTTGGATAGGTGAATCACAACTTGGTTAGAAATCACGAAATAATCGAGATAGAAATTGATAGTTGTAGGATAGGTGGATCAATAGCTTGTTCGTTCGTAAACCATTGATTAAACCACTTGAAATTGAACTGTTTAGTAAAATTGCAATCTTTATTTCATAATAGATTTAGAATAGATTTAGCTTAGTTAATTTGTTCGCAACCATATTTTCCTGGCTTTAGGTCTCGATCTTCTGTCCAGTTATTCTATCGTTAGTTTTCCGTTTTAGTTATTCACTGTTTTATTTTCGTATCTTTTAGTAGCAATCGTGACATAATTAGGTTAGATAATAAAAACTAGATTAAACAACCCCGATTCCCCGTAAGATCGACCCGGTATCAACCTCTATACTACGATCCCTGCACTTGGGGTATACCGGATTTATAAATTTATTACTTGTTTGTTTTCCGTTGATAAAATCCGTGACAAGTTTTTGGCGCCGTTGCCGGGGAAACCGGACGGTTGTCTAGTTTTTATTCATTTTCTTGTTTTATTTCACTGTTTTATTTCTCTTTTTATGTTCTTTATTCTTTTTCTTATTATTGTTAGGTAATTTATAGTTAAGTTTTTAGATTGTTCGTCATCAGGTTTCGTAGTTATTATCTTCCTAGTTTATTTTATCTTTTCTGTTTTTCTGTTTTTCCGTTTTTTTTATCAGACGAGCGTCCAGTCATACGGACGCCCGTCTGACTAAATTTTTCTAACCTTTTTCGTAGTTTACCCAGTCAGACGCGCGTCTGGTTAACCAGACGTACGTCCTGTTCATCATCCAGGCAGACGCCCGTCCAGTCATCCGGACGCCCGTCTGACCTCTTTTCTTCAAGATCTTTTCTTAATTTTAACCTTTGATTAAAAGGTTAAACAACTAGATCTTGGTATCGGTTTATGCAAACTCGGAGTCAAAAGGGGCCACCACTCTATACCCCTGACCTCGAGCGAACCATAGTCCGACCAAATAGGAGAAGACTCCGTTTTGCGGACCTCCCTGACGAAGAGAACACAGTCGATCGGGATATCGAGCGGGATTTAGCTCAAGAGATCGAAAATATAGTCATTATGGCTGCTGAAGATAGACGTACGTTGGCTGACTACGCCATGCCTGGCGTAGTCAAGGTCAACCCGGCTATCGTCCTACCAACCATAAATGCTCAGACCTTCGAACTCAAGCCTGGCCTCATTCAAATGATGCAACATGCATCTATCTTCCACGGCTATCAGTCTGAAAATCCGCACACTCACGTACACACATTTCTGGAGATATGTGGTACGACTCGCATTCAAGGCATAAGCGAGGATGCCATTAAGCTGAAATTGTTTCCGTTTTCCTTGAAGGGGGAGGCAAAAGAGTGGTATAACTCTCTCCCTGCTGAATCCATTACCACTTGGGCTGGACTTGAAAAAGAGTTTCTAAGTCAATATTTCCCACTTTCCAAGACAGCCCAATGCCTCAGTGAAATTTTTACATTTTATCAGAAGGAAAACGAGTCATTCTTTGATGCATGGAAGAGGTTCAAATCTCTTCTTTGGAAATGTCCCCATCATGGTATTGACTTGCAGAGGCAAGTCAATACATTTTTCAGTGGATTGACCGAGCTCACTAAGGGAATGGTCAATAGTTCTTCTGGTGGGGCATTCTTGAGAAAGACACCTGAAGAGGGATGAGAACTATTTGAGGATATTGCCAAGTACAATTACGCCCCCTCTCAAGCTATTCAAGCACCTCCTCCTCCTCCTAAGATCGAGGAGGTGAATATGCAAAGTCTGATCGCCATGCTGCAAAAGCAGATGGCAGCTTCTCAAATTTCTCCTAATCCGATCAATCAGAATCTTTCCTCTCAACAGAACTCTCAAGTTCTGTACTGTGAGAATTGTTGTCAGACTGGCCATATGATTGGCCAGTGTCAATTTGTTTCCCCCTCTGCTTATCAAGTTAATACTGTTCATGACAATGGACAGTATAATCCAGTCACATGTCAGAACTGTGACAATGTGGGACATACATCTCGTTTCTCGTCCTCCGAATGGACGAACGCCGAAGTAAACGCTTCTCCGGCCGACCAATCGAGAGGTTTAATAATCAATTCTCTGGCCAGAGTAATCCTCAAAACCAGGGTTTCAGTCAGAATCAAAATTTCAATCCAAATTCGAATTTTAATCAAAATCAAAACTTCAATCGAAACCTTACTTACAACAGAACCAGAACTCCAATTTTTCCAATCAGAATCAAAGGTTCAGTCAGAATTGGCCTAACAATTCTAATTCTACATTTCAGAATCGGTCCAGCCAGCCTTACCCGCAAAACTTCCAACACTCTCAAGGGCCCTCGCACTCGAGTGATATCCAAGCTGAATGGAGCTCCTTTCGGGAGGAGCAAAACAGGATACTCAAGAATCTTGAGAGGCAACTAGGTCAATTGGCTGAACAGTTGGCTTCTAGACCCCCAGGGCAGTTGCCCAGCTTCACGGAAAAGAATCCAAAGGGTGGTCAAGTTGCTCAGACTGATCTGAATAATAGCCAATGCACTGACCTGGTGCCTTCAATTCCGTACGGTAGAGAAGATGACAGTGCGATGAACTTAAGGTCAGGTACTCAACTAAGTGGTCCCCCTCACCATGGAAACCACTAACCCCTCCTGCCAGCGATAAGGCAGAAGGGGAAGTCGAGCACCTACGTTCCCCTTGGCTGCAAGAAAATACTCAGGTGGCTGATCCCGTGAGAGGTGAAAGAGTTGGAAGTCCTCAGGTGGCTGAACCCTTGAGGAATGAAGAATCAAGTGAGAGTCAGGAGGCTGATCCCCTGACTAGTAAAAAGAATGAAAAAGTGGTAAGGTGGAAAGACTTGGAAGACAAAGCTGTCAGTTCATCCTCGAAGAAAGCCTTTTCTGAGAGTGACTTGAAAAAGCTTCCATTTCCACCTAGAAAAAGCAACATCTCCTTGAATGAGGACAAAAAGTATGAGAAGGTGCTAAACCTTCGAAAAATACTCAAAGTTAATCTTCCATTATCCGAGGTTTTGGTTGAGATGCCTAAGTATACCAAATTCATCAAGGATGTTGTTTCTTCTAAGAAGAAATTAGAGACATGGATCGGTTGATTGGTGAGGACCGCTCTATGATCAATTATGAAGATCTACCAATCAAGAGGGGTGACCCTGGGAAATTTGTGCTCACATTGCTGATGGGAGGCCTAGTCTTTCCAAACTCTTTATGTGACCTGGGTGCATCCATAAGCCTGATGCCATTGTCTGTCTGCAAACAGCTTGGGTTAGACAATCTTCTAGAACCCACTACCATGAATCTTCAATTCGCGGATAGATCTTCTAAGAAAGCTACAGGAATATTAAACGACGTCCTAGTTCAAATTGACAGATTTACCTTCCCGGTGGACTGGTACGTTCTAGACATAGAGAAGGATGAGCATGTCCCTCTAATTCTTGGGAGACCTTTTCTGTCTACAACCAGAGCCCTCATTGACTGTGATGGTGGGAAAGTGACGATACGTGTTGGTGATCAAGAGGTGAGCTACAATGTTTCCAAAGCTAGCCAGAAACCCTCTGAAAGACCGACCGGCTTCTCCATTGACGATACGTCTGATGACTTCAATGATTTCATGGAAAAGCAAGTCATGGTCGTTGCAACCGAATACGAGCGACTTGTTGAGAAGCCGAATAATCATGGTGTGGTGAATCTAGAGCGGTTAGAAGCCGAAATTGAGGATGAGTTGTTGAAAGGAGAAGCCTTGGCAGTGGGACCACTAAGTAAACTCAGCGATGTTGAGTTAAAAAGTGGAGATCTTAAATCAAGTTTGAAAGACCCCCCCTGCGGATCTGGTATTGAAGCCGTTGCCTAAACATATGAAGTATGTGTTTTTAAGAGAAGGTGACAAGCTTCCATTAATTATATCTGCCAAGCTGTCTCGATTAGAAGAAATGAAGCTGGTAAACGTCTTGAGGAAAAATGAGAAAGCCTTTGGTTGGCAAGTAGGAGACATCAGAGGGATATCTCCTGACATCTGTATGCATAAAATCAAGACTGAAGAGGGTGCGAAATGTGTTAGACAGCCCTAGAGGAGGCTCAACCCTCATATGCAAGAGGTGGTCAAGAAAGAGATTATCAAGCTTTTAGATATGGGTATCATATACGCAATCGCTGACAGTGAATGGGTATCCCCTACTCAGGTAGTTCCCAAGAAATGAGGGATTACTATTGAGAAGAATGAGAAGGGAGAAGAAATAGCATTGAGGTTTGTTACTGGTTACAGAGTCTGCATTGATTACAGGAAACTCAATGAGGTAACCATGAAAGACCATTTCCCCCTTCCTTTCATTGATCAGATGCTTGAGCGTCTGGCGGGACACGCATTCTACTGCTTCCTGGACGGATATTCAGGATATTTTCAAATACCCATCGATCCAGTTGACCAAGAAAAGACCACTTTCACCTGCCCCTATGGTACATTCTCTTACAGGCGAATGCCATTTGGTCTTTGCAATGCCCCAGCTACATTTCAAAGATGTATGCTGGCCATCTTTGACGGGCTAGTTGAGAAGTGTATGGAAATTTTTATGGATGACTTTTCGGTCTTTGGTCAATCCTTCGATGATTGTCTTGACAATCTTGACCAGGTTTTATCCAGATGTGTGGAAAAGAACTTAGTCCTAAACTGGGAAAAGTGCCATTTCATGGTAGATGCGGGGATAGTTCTTGGCCACAAGATCTCCGCCAAAGGTATTGAGGTAGACAGAGCCAAAGTAGAAGCTATCGTGAAGATGAGTTACCCTAAGAATGTGCGTGAAGTCAGAGGTTTTCTTGGACATGTCGGTTTCTATAGGAGATTCATTCAGGACTTTTCCAAGATAGCCAAGCCCCTGTCTACACTACTAAAAGAAGACGTTTTATTCGATTTTGATGGAAGTTGCAAGCAAGCGTTTGAGGAGCTTAAAAGTCGATTAATCTCTGCACCAATCCTTATTTCGCCTGACTGGAATCTCCCCTTTGGGCTTATGTGCGATGCGTCGAACTATGCTGTTGGCGCAGTCTTAGGACAGAGAATAAAAGGGAAATTCCAGCCAATCTATTACGCCAGTCACACGATAAATCCGTCCCAAGTAAACTACACGACTACTGAAAAGGAATTATTGGCCGTAGTCTTTGCTATGGACAAGTTTCGTAGTTACTTGTTGGGTGCTCAAGTGGTTGTGTGGATCGATCACGCTCGCGTTGCGTTACTTAATGACTAAGAAAGAGGCTAAACCGCGCTTACTACGTTGGATACTGACCCTACAAGAGTTTGATGTCCAAATCAAAGACAAAAAGGGCAGTGAAAACGTAGTGGCTGATCACGTTTCAAGAATGTTGAGTGAGGAAAAGGATGACCCTGACGATATAGATCTTTACTTTCCTCTGGAGAATATCATGCTTATCGACGGTTGTGCTCTAGATGTTCCATGGTATTCTTCCTTCGTAAACTACCTTCATTCCCAATATCTTGATCCAGAATTGTCTTATCAGGAGAAGAAGAAATTCTTCTCGGATATGAAAACATTCGTTTGGGACGAACCTTACCTCTTCAAGATTTGTAAAGATGGTTTGCTGAGAAGATGTGTTCCAGAATCCGAGCAACGTGATATTATTGAGCAATGCCACAGTGGACCTACCGGCGGTCACTTTGGTCCTTGGAAAACCGTTGCTAAGATCTTTCAATCCGGCTTCTATTGGCCCACGATCTTTAAAGATACAGAAGCTTTCTGTAAAGCTTGTGATAGGTGTCAAAGGACCGGAAATTTAACACGGCGTTTCGACATGCCATTGAAACCCATCCTAGAATGCGAAGTCTTTGATGTATGGGGTATCGACTTTATGGGACCATTCCCATCATCTTGTGGAAATAAATACATCTTAGTCTGCGTGGATTATGTATCGAAATGGGTGAAGGCTCAAGCCATGTCTCACAATGATCATAAGACGGTCATGAAGTTTTTAAAGAAAAACATCTTCGTGAGATTCGGGTGTCCACGTGCCCTGATTAGTGATGAAGGGACACATTTTTGCAACCGACCCCTGGAGAAAGTGCTCGAGAAATATGGTGTCCGGCATAAAACTGGCACACCATATCATCTTATGATGAGTGGTCAGGTTGAAAGAAGCAACCAAAGTTTAAAGAAGATCCTGGAGAAAATAGTCAACAGTCATAGAAAAGACTGGAGTCTAAAATTGGATGATGTACTGTGGGCATATCGAACTGCCTATAAGACCCCCATGGGTACATCACCCTATCAAATGGTTTATGGTAAACCATGCCACTTGCCAGTCGAGTTAGAGCATAGAGCCTATTGGGCCACGAAGTTTTTAAACTTTGATACCCAATCTTGTTGAAAACATCGATTGCAACAGTTGCATGAGTTGGACGAATTTAGACTTCAGGCCTACGAAAGTGCTAGGATAAGCAAGGAAAAGACAAAACTCCTTCACGATGCCAAAATCAAGAAGCGAGAATTCCATGTTGGGGAACAAGTTTTATTATACAATTCCAGGTTACATCTGTTCCCTGGTAAGCTGAGGACACGATGGTCCGGTCCCTTTGAAATTCTCCAAGTCTTCCCTGGAGGTGTTTTAGAACTACGAGGTTATGGTGACCAGCCGTTCCGAGTGAATGGTCAAAGGTGTAAGCATTACATTGGTCAAGCCAAGGAAAGGCCTTTGATTGTTCGATTCCTAGATATCCTCGGGTGTGGTACTTCAGAAGTCAATGAATTTGACGAGTTTTCGCCCGATTTGTTTTCTGAGGATGACGGTAGTGGTCCCTCTGAAGAAGTTCTAGCAGGTAGTTGGGACATGGATGAGTTTGAAAAGGAGCAACAATTGAAACGTCGTCAGAAGAAGAAGAAATCAACCATGGGGAGGTTTAAACGTGTGTGGAAGGCAATTAAAGAATTAACCCCATGTGTTAGATGCTGCTTCTGCAGCCGAACTACTGATCAAAGCCTACATGAGGTAGTGGCTGGCAGAAAAGTTCGATAGCCTGATCCAGGCTGAGCTGAAAGAGTGTCGAGCTAACGACATTAACCAAAAGCGCCACTAGGAGGCATCCTAGATATCCTTTATTATATTAGGACTCTCTTTTATGATGTTTCTTTTCTTTGATTTAGTTTTTATCTTAAGTCTAATTAAGATTTTGTTTGAATCTGTTCAGTTTAGCTGTGTTTTTAGATATGGATTACGGAGTTCTACCAGAGGAGTTTACTTTCATTAGTAGGATCCCACTTATCACTTTAGGTGACGGACCCGGAGGGACTATCATTTTGGACGTAGACTTTGATATTAGTACCCGCATCAGGACCGTTACTTATGTTCTCATTGTGCCCCGTTCTTTGGGAGGTGGAGATTTTAGCTCAGAGGACCTGCAGGAGACTTTAGGACGACCGTATATGATCCTCAATGATCCGATGCTGACTGACTTGGCGCTTGTGCTGCAAGCTGAGCATTTCCGAGGAGTAGATGTTGCTGGCGAGGACTGGGCTTTACAGGACGAGTATGATTTTCCTCCTGCTATTGACATGCTCCGCCGTCTGATCCGGATTGTGGATTGGGAGGAGATTTATGATGACTAGCGTCGTTAGGCTGTTTCGTCGAGCAAACGACGTAAAACAAAAGCGCTCGGTGGGAGGCAACCCATTATTTTCTAGTGTTTTTATGTGTTTTCCAATTTTCTTTGTTCATTGAAGTTTTGTATGAATATTTATGATGAAATAAAAATTTGAAATTGATTTGAATAATTTTTTTTTAAGTTTTTGCTGAAATTCAACCTTGGACGTGCGTCCATGACTTTGGACGCCCGTCTGTTATGTGTCTGCCTTGGACGAGCGTCCACCCATCCTGAACGCCCGTCTGCGAGATCCACTCCAACTCTGTTCTTAATTTGAATAGCTGGACGAGCGTATGAATATCTGGACGCCCGTCCAGTTCATACCATCCTCAGTGAACGAGCGTCCACACATCCTGGACGCCCGTCCACCCTGCGTCTATATATATCCCCTGCTTCCCAATTTCAGTCGAGCCACAAAAATTTCAAAGTTTCAACCCGACTTTTCGACACCTTTTACCCTAAAATCCACGTTTCTATACCAAATTGGGCTATTCAAAGTCCTACAAGCAGCTCTCAATCCCCTCTTTTCGATTTTCCACTCCAAATCCTCCAACAAACACCCATTAATTCGATTCAGTGACATAGTTGGTGCGGCCTTTTTGAAGAAAAAATCGATTTTTGGGTTCAATTTGGCATTGTTTGGCCTTCTAATCCTTTTTATCATCATCCCATCATCGTACTTGGTAAGATTTTATAAGCTTTTCTTAGATTATTTCACGTTTTTTTTGAGTTCGATCTTCGAGTCGACTCTTTTACATGCAATTTGCCTTATTGGTTTTTTTCTTCTTGTTTTGTTTATTTTTCTTCCTCTGTGGGTGATCTGGATGTTGATGGATGATGATGGATGGTCTGCATTGCTGTTTTGATGTTGGTTTGGTGTTGGATTGTTTGGGAAATCCCGTTTGGACGATAAACGGGTGGTTTTGTTTGAATTTGGATTTGGGGTTGTTGTTTGTTTAGTCTTAGTTTAAGATGGTGCACAAACAGGTTCAGAAACGGCATGGTAAGGGGGTAGCAAAGGAGCCTACTAAGAAGAAAAAGGGTGTGGACCCCACTTTAGTCAACCCAAACCAAGGTATCCGTATTGGTGAGCGTCAGAATCCTCCTAGAGGTCAATCCAGGGTTCCTTTACGAGATGAGTCTGAGTCGGAGTCTGACACTGATGATGAGCCCTTAGTGAGAAAGATGACTAGGGTGTCGGAGACTCGGGGTGAGAGAGATGCAAATGAACCTAGGGGTAGAACCGAGGAAGCAACTGAGGGAGCTGAGCCGGTTAGACAGAATGTGAGACCTCCTATCCCTATTCCCTTGGCTCGTAGGTTCCTTAATCCTAAGGCTTTCGAGGTATATAACAAGCACTATCTGACGAGGACGATGTTGATCGAGAGAGCCGTTCTAGAGACGAAGGTTGATCCCGCTTTTGTGAAACTGCTTACGGATAGGAAGTGGGGTACCCTGATGAAAACCCCTAGAACCCCGGTCAATACTACCCTAGTTCGTGAGTTTTATGCGAACTATTCGGAGACGGATTTGGAAACTGGGGTAGTTATGGTTAGGGGAGTGCAAGTGCCGTTTACACCAGCGGTTATCAACGAGAAATACAAGTTAGAACCTTTTGAGGGGTTGGACTACAATGAGGCAATAAAGGCCAAGCAGGATGCGGGAGAGGACCCGTTGGAGGAGTTGCGATTGTTAGTGTGCCCGGGGGTGCCGTGGACACTCAGACCGGGCGGAGATAGGAAGGAGTTGGTCACTACGAGTTGGACGGAGGATTGGATGGTCCAATGTCGGTTTATTCAGAACAGGTTGTTACCTAAAAACAACCTGACTCATTTTCACATTGGTGACCTCGGGATGTTGTACGCTCTGAATTTCAAGCTGAATGTCGATGTAGGACAAGCCATTTTTGATGAGATAGCCACGAATCAGAAGGTCTATGCTAGGTGTTTGATATGTCCGCATTTGATCCACAGTCTCTGTCAAGATGCTAGGGTTCCCGAGTACAAGACCGATCACAAACCGAAGAATCCAAGGTTCTTGCAGCGGGAAAAAGTGAAGTCTTCTGGTCAGATTCAGACTGAGGCTGAGGCAGCCCGTGAGCCCGGTTCATCTTCAGCACCACCTCGAGCATCTTCCCTTCCATCTTTATCTCCCTCAGTCCGGATGAGGTTGAGTATGGCTAACAGTATACGGAACTGGATGAAGGATATGAGGACTTCTCAGAACAATATCTTATCTATTTTACGGTGTATAAGTGAGGACCGGCCTCCGAGGGACGATAGAGTCTTCACCCCGAGCACTATAGATTACGTCTATTCAGATGAGATTGACCAAGCCATTGCGGATGTTCTTCTTGAGTCTGAGTCGTCTTCGGATGAGGAGCAGCCTGACTCTCCTATGGGTGGATCACCTCCGGCTGATGATTCTACGGCACCGGGGCAGACCTGATGTTATGTTGCTGATTCTGGTTTATGTATTTCTTTTTGAGATGATTGTATTGTCCTGCTGCTTTTCATTACTTGATTCATTGTACTTTTCGTGTTAGCTACTGTCTATTTTTCTCGATGAATCTTGTAAGCCTTAAGGCATTTCGCACTTTCCTTTGTGTTTAAAATTATTATGCTTTCGATCTTCATAGTATTTGGATGTTTTATCTTTTGATCTGATTAATTTTTACCTTCCCCTTTTGTTATCTTTCATTTCGGTATACTTCCCCCAGTTTTCCCCGAGATTTTTCCGTGTTTGTCGAGTGATGCAGGAATATTTCTAGCTGTATTGTCGAGCTAGCTTTTACATCGTGCTGATCCGAGTTCTATTTGTCACTGCAAAGGCTCCGGCCTGACCAACGATTCGAGTATCTATTGCAATCAGCTAATTATTTTGTCTCTTTTAAGTTCTGCACAACCTGAGGACATGTTGTGGTTTAAGTGTGGGGGAGGGGTATGGCTTATGTGTATCGATCATTTGCTTACTTCGTTATGTTTCTATGTAAAATGAGCTAAATTTTTCAAAATTTTTGTTTTTGTTCTGTCCCGAGTAAGCAATGCATAATCTTTGTTCGTTATTTTTATAGTCATTGATGCTATATACTGTATGTTCAGTAAGTTAGTTGTTTCACCCGATATATATTTTTCACGAGCCATAGTGAATGATGAGCTATAATATAAAGCTATACCCCTTTTGATTAGTGATTTTTTGTTATCTTATAAGTCGTGTGCTTAGTGCTAACGTATGTATCGTGAGAATTATAACAGTTTGTATTTATAGCCAAAGTATGATATACTGTGAATATCTAAGGTTTGAATGTGATAAGTAAAACGTAACTAAAGTTGTTGAAAAAGTTGAAAAATATGATTAATTAATTGGGTGTGTCGGAAGCTGGTCGATGATTTGAGTGCGGTAGGTCATATCACGAATGTCCTATACCACTATGATGACCAAAAGCTCACGACAGTCAGAAGAAGCTGCCGTATGATTTGAGTAAAGTAGGGTATATCTTGAATATCCTATTCTACTATGACAGGGCAAGAGCTCATTCTGATGTGCGTTTAAATGTGGAAATAGTTAACTCAACTTGCAAAAACAAAGTGGTGTGAAATGAATAAAAGACTTAAGTTATCGTCTACCTTATCCCCAGTATAAACTGGCAGATATGTTGTAGGGATTATCCTCTGAGTATGTCAGAAAGGTCCTAAATGTATTCTATCATCCTTTTCGGGATATGTTACGTTTTGTAGGGTACATCTTATAAGTATCATTTATCTCTAGTTTGAAGGGGGTATTAGCTAGTTTGCTTTGAAATTTTCAAGTTTGGACTTAGTGGAAGTTTGTTATGGTTTTGCACACACACCGGGGTGAACCTCTAAGTTATTGCATATGTGTTATATGTGCTGAGATGTCTATCCTTTTTCCGAGCCTTGGTCTTGTTTTGTTTTGCTCGGGACGAGCCTTGGTCTTGTTTTTATTGAAGGCTGGACGGACGTCCAGCATAACGGGCGGGCGTCCGAGCGCCGACTTAGCAGAACCGACTCTGAAATTCTATATATAGCTGCATTTTCTCCCATAATTATCATCAGAAATTCGAACCCTAAGCCCTAGGGTCGGCTCAGTTTTTATTACCTTTATTTTCTAGCTAGATTCAAGCACTCTTATGTATTTTTACTCAAACAATTTCGAGCTCAAAGGTGATGTTTAGAGGCTAGACCTCCATTGAACAAGCATTGTGAAGCCATCCTATCAACAATTCAGTTTCGTTTCTTGATTATCTTGTGAGTTTTTCTTATCAAAGTTGTATCTTTATTATGTTTATCTTGATTTTCTGCAATTATATCGAAAGATGCTTGCATGTGTGATGTTTAATGTTGATGAGAATCGTTATTAAACCCTAGATCACCATAATAAAGATTAGATCTTTAATCTAAATTAACGAGAGTTATTAGGTTAGATTTCTAGGTTAGAAATTGAGAGATTTCACACCTTTGATTAGAAAACGTTAATCTTTAGATCGAAAGATAAGAGATTATTAGGCGAACTTGTCTAAGAAATTAGGAGTTCATACCTTGGCTAGGTGAATCACAACTTGGTTAGAAATCACGAAATAATCGAGATAGAAATTGATAGTTGTAGGATAGGTGGATCAATAGCTTGTTCGTTCGTAAACCATTGATTAAACCACTTGAAATTGAACTCGTTTAGTAAAATTGCAATCTTTATTTCATAATAGATTTAGAATAGATTTAGCTTAGTTAATTTGTTCGCAACCATATTTTCCGGCTTTAGGTCTCGATCTTCTCCGTCAGTTATTCTATCGTTAGTTTTCCGTTTTAGTTATTCACTGTTTTATTTTCGTATCTTTTAGTAGCAATCGTGACATAATTAGGTTAGATAATAAAAACTAGATTAAACAACCCCGATTCCCCGTAAGATCAACCCGGTATCAACCTCTATACTACGATTCCTGCACTTGGGGTATACCGGATTTATAAATTTATTACTTGTTTGTTTTCTGTTGATAAAATCCGTGACAGAGAAGTTCTTGGATAACCAAGTTTTGACTGACTGTAACATAGGCACATCATTCCCTATGAGCAATATGTCATCTACATAAAGCACTAAGAACACAATGGCACTCCCACTAACCTCTTGTAAACACAGGGCTCATCTTCGTTCTTGATGAAATCAAACAGTTTGATTATCTCATCAAAGCGAAGATTCCAACTCTGAGAAGCTTGATTTAATCCATAAATGGACCTTTGCAGTATACACACCATCCTGGCGTCATTGGTTGTGAATCCCTCAGGCTGTGTCATATACACTTCCTCAGACAGGTTCCCGTTAAGGAAAGCTGTTTTCACATCCATCTGCCTGATTTCATAATCATGGTATGCTGCAATAGCGAGCAAAATTCTAATGGATTTTAACATGGCAACATGCGAGAAGGTTTCGTCATAGTCAACTCCTTGTCTTTGCTTATAACCTTTTGCCACTAACCTAGCCTTGTAGGTAGTCACGTTACCGTCTATGTCGATCTTTCTCTTAAAGACCCATTTGCACCCTATGGGAACTATTCCCTCAGGTGGATCAACTAAGTTCCAAACTTGGTTGTCTTTCATGGATTCCATTTCAGAATTCATGGCTTCCAGCCATTTCTCTTTGTCATGCCTTAATAGCACTTCCTCATAAGTTCTAGGGTCCTCATCATCCATGAGATACACCAGTGTACCTTTCGGGTTCACGGCGTTCCCTGGTGGATCTTCGAGGTGCTAGTGTGTCCACGGTAGAGGCTGGTGTCACATCTATGTGTGGCAAGTCCTCTACTTCCATCAACTGACTGTTATCTGTAAGTGGTTCTCGAATTTCTTCAAGATCAATTTTACTCCCACCGACTCTATCCAGAATAAACTCTTTCTCCGTAAAGTGGCCAGTCCTGGCAACAAACACCTTTTGTTCCTCAGGATGGTAAAATTGGTACCCTTTGGTTTCCCTAGGATATCCCACAAACAGACATTTGTCAGACCTGGGCTCTAATTTGTCAGGCATCATCCGCTTCACGTAAGTCGGACAACCCCAAGGTTTTAGATGACCTAGGCTCGGTTTTCTCTTGGTCCATACCTCGTATGGTGTAGAGTCAATCGTCTTTGATGGAACTCGGTTCAGTGTATAGGATGCGGTTTCTAGAGCATACCCCCAAAACGATTTTGGGAGAGCTGCATAGCTCATCATGGATCGCACCATGTCTAACAAGGTGCGGTTCCTCCTCTCAGACACGCCATTCATTTGTGGCGTCCCGGGAGGGGTCCATTCAGGTAGAATCCTATTCTCCTTCAAATAGTCTTGAAACTCTCCATCTAGGTATTCTCCACCTCGATCGGATCGAAGTGTTTTGATTTCTTTACCTAGTTGTTTCTCCACTTCACTTCTGAATTCCTTGAACTTTTCAAAGGCTTCAGACTTATACTTCATTAAGTATATATAACCATAGCGAGAATGGTCATCGTGAAAGTGATAAAATAAGAGTATCCTCCTTTGGCTTGAATTGACATTGGGCCACATACATCGTATGTATGAGCTCAAGCAATTCATTGGATCTTATCCCTTTGCCACTAAAAGGTGACTTTGTCATCTTGCCAAGTAAACAAGCTTCGCATGTATCAAACGATTCGTAATCGAATTGATCCAACATTCCATCTTTATGGAGTTTGGAAATGCGATTCTTATTTATATGGCCAAGTCTACAATGCCATAAGTAGGATTCATTCAAGTCATTTGTTTTGGCTTTCTTGTTATTTATATTAAGTACGTCAACATTCATATCTAATATGTAGAGACCATTCCGAGTATGCCAATTACCATAAAAGATTCCATCACGTGAAAAAGAACAACATTTATTCTCAAACGTAAATGAAAAACCATCAACATCTAATGCGGAAATGGAAATAATGCTCTTCGTAAGAGCAGGAACAAAATAACAGTTACTAAGTTCAAGTACTAGCCCACTGGGCAATGAAAGAAAATAAACTCATACGGCTAGTGCAGCAACACTTGCTCCATTTCCAACGCGTAGGTCCACCTCTCATTTCCTCAGATCTCTAGTTCTTCTTAGTGCCTGCATATTCGTACAAATATGAGAACCACAACCAGTATCTAATACCCAGTGGTTAGACTTAGAAGAATCAATATTGATCTCAATCATAAATATACCTGAAGTCGAAGCATCAGAATGCTTCTTCTTGGTACTCAAGAAGCCTTTGCAGTTTCTCCTCCAATGTCCGGTCTCACCGCAATGGAAGCAAGCATCCTTGGATTTGTCTTTCGCTATCTTAGGCGTTGGCTTTGGTGCAACCTTCGCCTTCTTGGACTTCTTTTGGGCTTTTGCCTTGCCCTTGCTCGAAGTGACCATCAACACTTGCTTTCCCTTCCCCACAGTGCCCTCAGCAGTCTTTAACATGTTCAATAACTCCGCAAGGGAGCAATCTATCTTGTTCATGTGATAGTTCATCACGAACTGCGAGAATGAATCAGGTAGAGATTGCGAATCAAGTCAATACTCAACTCTCGTTCCAACTTGTGGCCCAGCCTTCCCAAGCCTCTCTATGTACCCGATCATTTTAAGCACGTGTGACCCCACAAGTAGTCCCAGATGCCATCTTACAACTAAACAGGCCTTCGAGACCTCGTACCTCTCGGTGCGAGACTAAAAAGCATAAAGTTCCTTCGGTGTGGACCATGATAGAGTAGGCGTCCATAGACTCATGTCGTTTCGCAATTCGGTGTCATAGAAGCAAGCATGATACATGTAGCATCGCATCGTCGTAACAAAGTGCTTGTTGTACTTCTCGACAACATCCGCGACCGAACCCTCGCCGGGCTTTTCCGGTAGGGCCTCGTCCAAGACATAGCCAATCTTCTCGTGCCTCAAAACGATTTTGAGGTTTCTTTCCCAATCGAGAAAATTCGTCTCGTCAAGCTTGTTTTCGATGATAAAACGAAGGTTCAATTTGTTTGACATTTTCTACAACAATAAATAAAGATAGAATAAGTAAAAGCTCTTGTATGAAAACCCTAAATTTGCACTTAATAAATCTATAAGGTTTTTACTCCCACTAGCCAACTATTCCCTATTGGCTTTCAAGAAAACAATTCCTTTAGTGGGCAAGATCCCATCTAACTATCCCGACCTCCAACTTTGGCTGATGGGCCGAAAATAATTAAACAGGTGGAAAATGATTTGTCGATCGTATCTTATACGATTCTTGTTGTTTGACCAGTCAACTCTTTGACAATATTTCATCTTATGAAAGAATAGTCAAACCCTTGCCTCTAAAATCCAAACGACCCCGCTTTGGCTGGTGGCCGAGAGAATTCTTAGTCCAGTCATAACCCCAATATTCATGAGATCTCTTTCGATCATATCTCGATAACAACGATATACCCGAGGTAGGTCAACCCCCGCTTTGGCTGGTGAGTTGGGTCCGAACAAGGGCTCTTCACCGTCGTTACAATATGGGGCGGCAACTCCGACTTTATTTTTGATGTGGGAATAATTTTAAATTAATTCACTTAATTAATTTGGTTTAATTATGGTCTCATATACTATGTGCATATTACTACTATATCATATAAAGTAAAACATACACAACATTCCCCGCACAAAATAAGCGGTATGATCATGGACTTTTCCTAGGTGCGGTTTCGAATACAAACTGACGAAACCGCGGGTCACAAACTAAGGGTATCTGCAACCGCCAATAGGATCTTTATTGTTGTACGCCAATGAGTTCTTTATCTCTCCTTGGTCTTCAACTTCTTGCTCCATTCTTGTTACATAATAATTTATCTAATAATTACACCCGCCGCACACGGGGGGGAGCTAACGGGAATGGGATAAATGCAAAAAGTAAACTAGGTCACGTTCTTCATAACGGCCTAGGACAATTTTTTTTTAAACCAACATAAAGAAAACATTCACATCTATCCTATTGGTCGAGTCCATGATCAATCAGGGTCCATATAATCACATTATATCTACACATCTAATCCATACAATTTTATCTTATGAAAAAGATTAAATTCTAATTTTAACTACTCATGCGTCTTTGTTTTATCACGTCAAATAATTAAATAACTTTTAAATAATTATATGACTTAATCGAAAATTAAAATTAACATTTAATTTTAAATCGATTTTAATTTCAATCAAATTTGAACTATTCAAAATAAAATTAAAATTATAAAGTCTCCTATTTGTTTCCTTTCCAAAACTAAATTTGGCTTAGGCCTGGCCACTTTCCAAAATCTAAATTTTGGAAGTGGCCTAGGCCTAGGCCTTTTACAAATCAAATATTTGAAAAAGGGCCTAGGCCTATTCCAAATCAAATATTTGGAAAGGCCAAATTATTTTAGTCTAGGCCTGGCAACTTTCCAAAATCAAAATTTTGGAAGTGGCATAGGCCTAGGCCTTTTACAAATCAAATATTTGGAAAGGGCCTAGGCCTATTCCAAATCAAATATTTGGAAAGGCCAAATAATTTTGGTTTAGGCCTGGCCACAAAATATCCATTTTAATTGACAGTGGTAGCTCCCGGACTTTTTTGGATAGCAACTTGGCCAAGGATCTGCATTGTGTGATAGAACTTGCAAAATCTATGCTTGTGACAGTGGTTGATGGCAGCAGTATGACAAGTAATTCTGTGTGTCCAAATCTTCCTTGGTTAATGAATGGACATAGATTCCAACATGATTAGGTTGATCAAACTGGGTGGGTGTGATATGGTGTTGGGGGTTGACTGGATGAAGAAATACAGCCCATTGTTGTTCGATTTTGATCAGTTAAGTGTGACTATCAAGAAGGATGGGGAGAACATCATTCCAAAATCAAAATTTTGGAAGTGGCCTAGGCCTAGGCCTTTTACAAATCAAATATTTGAAAAGGGCCTAGGCCTATTCCAAATCAAAATTTGGAAAGGCCAATATCCCAAATGGTTTCCCAATGGCTCAAACTATTTGAACCATTGGTTGGCCATGTGACACAACTAAACAAACGAGATATCTATGCACAACAAATATCACAAAACGAAAAGGGTCGATCTCCCCATCGGAAGAAGACAGCCGACGGACGGCAGTCCTAGGGCCACCACGGCTGCCGCCGCCGCTGAGGAAGGGGGCGCCGCCAGTCGGCCGACCCCCATGAACCCTAATTTTTTTTTTTGTTTTAACGTTTCGTGATTTAAATCTTGCATCTATCGATTAAATACTACGCAATTTAATTTATGCTTATTGCTTAAGCTCGAAGTCTGGCTCTGCTACCACTGTTAGGAAATCACTAGTTTAACGCAGCGGAATTTAAAATTTGATTTCCTTTTTCTAGATTGTTCTTCGTTTAAAGCAATAAACACGTTAAGTAGTTTGACGGTTATACCTCAGATGATCTATAAGATCGTCGCTTTGACCGCCAACGGAGAGTAGTTCAATGCGCAAGCCGTCCACGCGTCCGGCCTCTATCGCTAATCCACACGAACCCCTTGCCGGAATCCTCCTTGGATTGCTACCGGAAAAACTCCGGCTGCTAGACCGGACCTTTTCTTCCCTAACTCACTATGGATAGCTCTCTATTTTACACAAGAACTATGAGCTCTTGCAATTGTGATGTACAAAAGAGCTTGACACCCACCTCCTATATATAGTGGTTGGGGCGCCCCATATGGTGTGGAGGAGAAGAAAACCTTTTTCAAATAAAATAAGGAAAATCAACTAGATTGATTTATCTCTTTAATTATAATTTATTTTGCCAATATCTTATATTGATTATAATTATCTTATTACCATAAATCTATTTTCCAAAAATCAATTAATATCTTATATTAATATTATGGCAATCTTATTAATTAAAGTGCACAATCCAAGTATATCTTACACACTTAAAATGGCGCCACATTAGTCAACTAATTGACTTTCGGAATATTCTTTAATTAATATAATATATATATAATTAATATCTTGTATTGTATTTAGTCATAATAAATAAATACCACCATATTAATTTACCACTATAACCTTTATAGTCTAGAGATAAACTTTCCTTATTTGGTTATCAACTATAACCGCATTTTAATCCGACTCGATGTTCATATGTGTGTGACCTGATAGGCTTCTGAATATGTTGGCCGTAGACACAAAGTGCAATTTACTAAAATGCCCTTCACACCTAATGATCACGGGATAGCGTCTAGCAACACACCGTGACCCCCAATTATCAGAAGAGTCAAAAGCAATTACTACTACCTTTCATGTGAAGCAGTTACCGTGTAACTTACAATCCTATCGCTGTAATAATATCCATACGATCGTATCTCGAGTGTCAATACATTGACGATCGTATCTTATAATCTGGGTATCATGCTCTCTCGGAATAACACATTTACTCCCACTTTGCAAAGATTCTTGAGAGCTAGACATTCCTTATAAGAAGGCCATTTCGGATATTTGATCCCAATCATAGGATACGCGATTCCCGGACGACCAATCATGTATACTCCGCATGCTTCAATATCATACCCAATCACTACCGCATGATCGCCCCGTGGTTAGGAGAAATCTCAATAGTGCCAAAGCATGACAATCCACACCGTGATGCCATGAAGACTCCGGTCAAAAGGATAATTACACAACCGCCACATAGTGTGACACTTAATGTAAGTGGGTCAGTCTAACGTACGCATTCTCTAATACACGTCCACGTACAGTCCAAGTGTCCCTACACTTTGATAGACGAGATCTATCCCTATCTTCTAAAAGATAGAAGACATCCAATACGTGCTAGTCTGATTATACTATCAATGTCCCATTTGATAATATATAAGACTAGAGACATTTAAGTACCAACCTTGTTATAGTGATTAGAGATCTCATCAACCATAATCATTATCATGGTTTCTCTATCACAGATCGATACTAGGGACGTTACTATATATACAACAAATAATATGAAGACAAACAATATATAATAACATCAGTGCTTTTATTAATCATAATAAAGTTATTACATGAACTAAATAGACTGTAAATGACCCGACCCGGTCGGATCCTGTCCAACCCGATTGGGTTTGGGACACCTTTCCAACACAACCAAGTTCCAAACTTGGTTGTCTTTCATGGATTCCATTTCAGAATTCATGGTTTCTAGCCATTTCTCTTTGTCTTGCCTTAATAACACCTCCTCATAAGTTCTATGGTCCTCTTCTTCCATGAGATACACACCGGTGTACCTTTCAAGTTCACGGTGTTCCCTGGTGGATCTTTGAGGTGCTAGTGTGTCCACGGTAGAGGTTGGCGTCACATCTGTGTGTAGCGTCTTCTCTACTTTCATCAACTGACTGTTGTCCGTAAGTGGTTCTTGGATTTCTTCAAGATCAATCTTACTCCCACTGACCCTATCCAGAATAAACTCTTTCTTCAGAAAGTGGCCAGTCCTGGAACAAACACCTTTTGTTCTCCAGGATGGTAAAGTTGGTATCCTCTAGTTTCTCTAGGATAACCCACAAATAGACATTTGTCAGATCTAGCCTTTAATTTGTCAGGCATTATCCACTTCACATAAGTCGGACAACCCCAAGGTTTAATATATGTGATGGCCAAATCCTAGAGGTCCAATCTAACCGGCAGTGTACCGGGTCGACTATAGTCTAGTATGGTGAGTCAAGGTCGTCTCCCCGGGGAAAGCTCAATTGTAAGGTCGCACACTAAAAAGTCTATATTAATTCGATCTAGGTCACAAATTTGCAAGATGATTATTAAATGCATAAATAAAGTCCTTTTGATAAAAAAAAAGATGATAAACGATAAAAGAAACTATCCAAGATAACGTGTAACCTAGCCATCCTCTTGTAGTATCATGGGAATGATCTCCTACCATCCTACCATTGGTGTTTGAGAGTGTGAAGTGGTGCATTCCTAAGCAAGCAATCTCCCCTCATACGAGTGCATGAGATTGCTCTCTACCTCCTCCTTGGTCTAGGTGTCCTAAACCTAATGACTCGGTATGCTACGCACGTGAATGCAATGAAAAGGTCAACTATCCCCGGATAAGAAATCGAATGCCACAAAGGGACGATTTTACCTTTTGGTTCTCCTACCCTCTTCTCACGATTGACATCTCCTTTCGGTCTCCGTCAACGTGTAAATGCTAACACTAGGCAATTACTCTAATGCAAGCAATCAGTACAACACAAGTAGGAAAAGCTTCACAACAATGAAAACTAACAACTAAAACTATCATTCCCATCAACATAAGAGGATAAACTAAAGCTACCACATAATCTTGGCTAGACAAGTCTAGCCACTCATGTCTACAAATATCAACATCTCAAATTAACATTCATAAACATAAGAACAATTGAATGAAACTAAAGATTAAGAATTACCAAATCAAGAATACAAATTTGAGTTGGTGCTCATCATCCAACTCCCAAAAGCTTCAATGAACTAACACTAGTGTGTTGAATTCAATCAACTAAAAGAGTTAAACTAGAATCCTTAGCTTTTACAATCAAAATCAATGGTTAATTTCTACTAAAATTCGGCTATAAGATCCTGGGGTGGGGGTTTGCCTTCAAGATGGAAAAGTTGAAGAAGATGAAGTGTGTTTTGATAATCTTGTGAGTGGAGGAATAAAAGAGATTAATTCATTGCTGACTCTGCAATGTTGACTCCGGTCAATCCAATATGGCGTGTGTCATGCCCAAGATGCACTACTGGCGTATGTCAAAGTTGCTTGGCGCGGGTCAAGTCCAATATGTGGTAGTTGGCTGAATGACACATGCATTAATTGCTCAGCAACTTCTTGACGCAAGTCAATGTGATATGTCGCGAGCCATTTGTATTTGAAATCACATAATCAAAGTTTATTCTTCCTCTTGGCTTGGATTGAACCCTCTAATGTGTATCGATAATCCTCGTGGGCTGAAATCTTCGCCAAAGCTCCAAAATCATCATAAAAGGAATCAACTGCCACCCTAAGGCCAGAATCCACGCTCCCACCGTGATACCTGTGCTGTAAAATAGACACAGAGATACCACGTGTAAATCTGATAACAAAATCGGCTAATAACTAATATAATATACTAGAAACATGGTTTTTCTGAAAATTCTATGTACACAAAAATGGTTCCGATCATCATACAAATTGCTCAAGCTGATGTCAAAATATCGCTAATTGCACTAGAAAAGGGGTAAATCATTGGGAATTATATCATCAGGTTGACCCATATCAATATGCTAGACTCGGTTTTCTCTTATGCCATACTTCATATGGAGTAGAGTCAACCGTCTTTGATGGAACTCGGTTAAGTGTATAGGATGCGGTTTCTAGAGCATACCCCCAAAATGATTTTGGGGGAACTGTAGCTCATCATGGATCGTATACCTTGTCTAACAAGGTACGGCTCCTTCTCTCAGACACGCCATTCATCTGAGGCGTTCCGGGAGGGGTCCACTCAGGTAGAATCCCATTCTCCTTTAAGTAATCTTGAAACTCTCCATCTAGGTTCTCTCCACCTCGATCGGATTGAAGTGTTTTGATCTCTTTACCTAGTTGCTTCTCAACCTCACTTCTGAATTCTTTGAACTTTTCAAAGGCCTCAGACTTATACTTGATTAAGTATATATAACCATAGCGTGAATGGTCATTAGTGAAGGTGATAAATAAGAGTATCCGCTTTTGGCTTGAATTGACATTGAGCCGCACACATCAGTATGTATGAGCTCAAGTAACTCATTGGATCTTATACCTTTGCCACTAAAAGGTGACTTTGTCATCTTCCAAATAAACAAGCTTCGCATGTATCAAACGATTCGTAATCGAAGTGATCCAACATTCCATCTTTATGGAGTTTGGAAATGCGATTCTTATTTATATGGCCAAGTCTACAATGCCATAAGTAGGATTCATTCAAGTAATTTGTTTTGGATTTCTTGTTGTTTATATTAAGTACGTCAACATTCACAACTAATATGTAGAGACCATTGCTAAGTATGCCAGTACCATAAAAAATTCCATCACGTGAAAAAGAACAACATTTATTCTCAAACATAAAAGAAAATATTTCAACATCCAATGCAGAAATAGAAATAATGCTCTTCGTAAGAGCAAGAACAAAATAACAGTTATTAAGTTCTGGTACTAGCCCACTGGGCAATGAAAGAAAATAAACTCCTACGGCCAGTGCAGCAACACTTGCTCCATTCCCAACGCATAGGTCCACCTCTCCTTTCCTCAGTTCTCTAGTTCTTCTTAGTGCCTGCATATTCATACAAATATGAGAACCACAACCAGTATCTAATACCCATTGGTTAGACTTAGAACAAGCAATATTGATCTCAATCATAAACATACCTGAAGTCGAAGCATCATAATGCTTCTTCTTGGTACTCATGAAGCCTTTGCAGTTTCTCCTCCAATGTCCGGTCTCACCGCAATGGAAGCAAGCATCCTTGGATTTGTGTTTGGCTATCTTAGGCGTTGGCTTAAGTGCAATCTTCACCTTCTTGGACTTCTTTTGGGCTTTTGCTTTGCCCTTGCTTGAAGTGACTAGCAACACTTGCTTTCCCTTCCCCCACAGTGCCCTCAACAATTTTCAACATGTTCAATAACTCCGCAAGGGAGCAGACTATCTTGTTCATGTGATAATTCATCACGAACTACGAGTATGAATCAGGTAGTGATTGCAGAATCAAGTCAATACTCAATTCTCATTCCAACTTGTGACCCAGCTTTCCAAGCCTCTCTATGTACCCGATCATTTTAAGCACGTGTGACCCCACAGCAGTACCGTATGCCATCTTACAACCAAACAGGGCCTTTGATACCTCGTACCTCTCAGTGCGAGTCTGAGAAGAATAGAGTTCCTTCAGGTGGACCATGATTGAGTAGGCGTCCAAGGACTCATGTTGTTTCTGTTGTTCAGGTGTCATAGAAGCAAGCATGATAAATGTAGCATCAATACTGTCAGAACAATGCTTGTTATACTTCTCGACTAGCATCTGCAGCCGAGCCCTCTACGGGGTTTTCCGGTAGGGCTTCGTCCAAGACATAGCCAATCTTCTCGTGCCTCAACAATTTTGAGGTTTCTTTCCCAATCGAGAAAATTGGTTTCGTCAAGCTTATTGTCGATGATAAAATGAAAATTCAATTTGTTTGACATTTTCTACAACAATAAATAAAGATAGAATAAGTAAAAGTTCATGTATTCAAAACCCTAAAATTGCACTTAAAATTTAATTAGGTTTCGCTCCCACTAGCCAACTATTTCCAATTGGCTTTCAAGAATTTGATTAATTCCTTAGTGGCTGGGATCCCTTCTAGTTGTCTCGATTCCCGACGAGGGCCGATCAACAGAGATCATTTCGAAAGGTAGGTACTCCTACCAGTCGTATCATATGCGGCTCCTAGTGGTTGACTATTCAACTCTTTGACGATTCACATCTCTATGTGATAGTCAACCCCCTGTCTCTAAAATCAGACGGTCTTGACGAGGGCCAATCACCACAAGATTCTAGTCGAGTCGTAACCCAAATATTCATGAGATCTCGTAACGATCATATCTCGATAATGATGATATACCCGAGGTAGGTCAACTCCCGACGAGGGCCGATTAGTTGGATCCGAACAAGGGTTCTTCACCGTCATTATAATATTGGGAGACAATTTTGGCTCGAATTTTGTCGTGGGAATAATTTTTAAATTAATTCACTTAATTAATTTTATTTAATTATAGTCTAATCTACTATGTGCATATTATTACGATATCATATAAAGTAAAACATACAAAACATTAGCGCACAAAATAACCGGTATGATCATGGAATTTTCCTTGGTGCGGTTTCGAATGCAAACTGACGAAACCGCGGGTCAAAATCTAAGGGTAGCTGCAACCGCCAATAGGATCTTTGTTGTTGTACGCCAATGGGTTTTTTTAATCTATCTTTGGTCTTCTTCTTCTTGCTCCATTCTGGTTACATAAAAATCTATCTAATAAATAATTACACCTGCCGCACACGGGGGAGCTAACGGGAATGGGATAAATGCAAAAAGTAAACTAGGTCACGTTCTTCATAACGGCCTATGACAATTTTAAAAAAACCAACATAAAGAAAACATTCTCATCTATCCTATTGGTCGAGTCCATGATCAATCGGGGTCCATATAATCATATTATATCTAAATATCTAATCCATACAATTATAATTTTTAACTACTTAGCGTCTTATTTATCATATCAAATAATTAATTAACTTTTAATTAATTAAATGATTTAATCGAAAATAAAATTAACTTTTAATTTTAAATCGATTCTAATTTCAATTTTATTAATTTGGAACTATTCAAAATTAAAATCAAAATTAAAAGGTCTCTTTTGTTTCCTTTCATTTTGGTTCTTAACCAAAAGGGATGCCTTTGGTTTCCTAAACCAAAAGGCATCTTCCTAAACCAAATTTGGTTTAGACTTGGCCACTTTTCAAAATTAAAATTTTGAAAGTGGCCTAGGCCTAGGCCTTTTTCAAAATCAAATATTTAGAAAGGGCCTAAGTCTATTCCAAACAAAATTTAGAAATGCTAGTATTTTGGTTAATATGCCATTATGGTTTCCCAATGGCCCAAACTATTTGAACCATTGGTTAGCCACATTACACAATTAAACAAAGGAGATATCAATGCACAATAAATATCACGAAACGAAAACAAATCGATCTCCCCTTTGGAAGAGAGCAGCCTGATGATACGGAACCTGACACGGTCCCATTATCCCCGGTCAACTCGTCTGAGGACATAAGTCAAACTCTTTCCCTGAGCATAAGCGCGCGACGTCGCCAACTTGATGGCCATCCCGCCATCCTCATAAGCATAAGGGGGCCGCCCCGCAGGACTGCGGGCCCATTCCTATGAGAATATCAGTTAATGGAAAGTTCATAAGCTTAGATAGAATGCGAGGCCAACTGCCATCTGTCGGGCATCGGCGCCGCTAGCACGAGTAGTCTTTTACAGCTTTATCCTTTCCCTATAAATACCCCCACTGTGACATTAATGAAGAGAGAGAAATATAGAACAACTTTTGCACATTTATTTCTATCAGCACTGTTCTCACTCTCTCTCATATTTATTTCATATTACCACCGCGGGCTCATCACCAACATTGATAAACGCCACCGTCCGACGGCGATAACCTCACCGATCGGAGCACCACGAAGAGGCCGATATCCCACGTCCAAGTCTTCCTTCCAAACTACCCGACGGAAACGGATCACGTCAATTGGCTCCGTTACCGGGAACGTTTTCTTCAAAGGATTCAACACCTTCGTGGACTCCATAGTTGCTCGGCCTTGTACCGATCTCCGTCTCCCTTGTATAAAAGGTTTGTTATTCCAGTTTATCATCATCAAATCGGTTATCTTTGTCTTCACAAAGTCCGTTGAAAAATAGCTCATGTGTTTATGTAGACTATCCCAATCTTGCGTTTGAAGATTCACCACTATTGGGATAATCTTATATGAACCGCTAAGAAACGGCCGTGGTTAGCGTTTTTCCGATTTGTATGTTGATCGGGACGGTGTGAACGCCATAAAATTCGACTTGTAGCATCTCTGTGTTGGGATCGATTGCTTGTAGGAGGGTAAAAGGTTCATCGGATGTTGCGTACATAAAATCTGACAGCAGATCACGTCACATCACGTCACATCAACTACCTTTTGAAAAGGATACTAGAGTTGGCTTGTGTCAGAGGCAATAATCCCACTTGCTACCTTGGAAAGCTTGTTGTCAGACTGGCATCAGACCTCCCATCATGGCTAACCCTTCGCCTAACCCCGTCACACCCAACCCGGCAGAAAAGCAGATCGCCCCAACGAGGTCTCATGAGAGTGACCCCGCCCGTACAACCGTCGATTACCGCGAGTTCTTAGAGTTAAGGAAGAAAAACACTCAGTTAGAGGCAGAGCTCGCCCGAAGACAGATTAACACCGAGGGCCCAGACAAAGAGGCCCCCGCCCCGCTGGTTCCTAGCGAGGCCGATCCGGCAAGAATAAAGAGTTATGGTGAATACGCGGCGAAAATGAAGGCGCCCAACGAGATCTTAATCTCCGCCGGCCAGCCCGCGCTAGCAATTGATCCTCCCCCAACCGTAGAGGGCATGAACGCCGGACCTAACGTCATCGCCCCTCCGTGGAAAGGGCCAAACATGGGGGAAACAACGCGAGCTCGCCGTCACGAGCATCGAGGGGAAAGCGTATCCTCCTCTCGGCACGGTGAACACAGCCAAACTAGAATATCGGCGCACGACCGCCTGGGAAAACGTAGAGCTTTACCATCACCACCGAGGGATGAAGATAAAGGAACGCGAGGCAAAGTCAGACGGAGACTGGGTCCCCTCAGTGAAAATCCCCGGAACATTATCCTGAGAAGAAGAGCACGGGCCGAAACAGAAAGGCACCAGTGACGAGGACGACGCCCACTCTCAGGGCGCACCTCGAGCCCAGACCAACCAGCGATTTGAAGATCTGAGGCTGATGGTTCTGGAGATGAAAAAGAACAAACGAGAAGAGGATAAGGAACCTAGCGCCGCGCTATGGATGCACTTTCGTACTCGCTCATAGCGAGCCTCCCTCGACGCCGAGTCTCCAACATCAACATAACAGATTATCGTGGTAAGTCGACCCATACGAATGGATAGCCTCGTTCGAGAGCAAAATGATGCTCGCTACTCACCATAGCGCGGCCCGGTGCGTGGCTATGGTGGGTTGCATGAAAGACGAGCCTCTACATGGCTTCGCAAATTTCCGCCCAGATCGTTAACATTGGGAGGATATGCGGACAAAGTTCCCGACGTAATTCAAGACAGCGCATAGACCTCGCAAGACCACAACCGATCCGTTTTTGATAAAGCAGACACCGGGGAGTCCGCCCGGTCGTATTACGAGAAATTCGTCCAAGTTTACGATCAAACACGGGACGAGCCCGAACCCACGGTCATGATGGCATTCTTAATCGGACCGGTGGGCGGCGAACTTAAGACACACTTAACGATGCACGCTCCGACCAACTTGAGGGACATGTTGGAGCAGCCCGGAAGTTTACTACCGTCGAGGTCATCCCCGCCGTAAACCGGGGCCTTCAATTCGATCCCACGGCCCCGTCCAATAGTACTCGAGGCCGATCCCCGAAGAAAGGAGGAGGCCGTCAATCCGGCGAAAGAACGGACGACCGTGATTTCAAAAGGCCGCAAAAGTTCGACGTAAAAGATTACATTCCGCTGAATGCCCGACCGTCGGCGATCCTGAATGAAATTTCGGAACACATCCGGAAGCCCCGCGACAATCGTAGCGAAGACGGCGTTCGTAAAGCGGACACAAGCAAATTCTCGTGAGTTTCATAATTATCACGGCCATAACACGGATGATTGTTTTTCCCCGATAAGGATCCTAGACAAAATGGCCCGGGAGGGAAAGTTAGATCGATTCAAATTGGCGGGCGGTGCCAACCGAGACTCGTCGCAGCCCAGTATGAGCGCGAGCTTAATGTCATCCACGAAAGCCCGCCTAGCAACAGGCAGATAAAAGAACAGATCAACTCGATCAAAGAATTTGGACGTGAGCGGCCTAGAACTCTGCGGCCAGATGAAGAGGCCTTGACTTTCACAAAGAGCGAGCTTAGCTTTGTTACGGGAGCAATGGAGATGCCCCTCATAATCAAAATCGGGATCGGCAAGTGCGGGGTTAACCGAGTCCCGGTGGATACAAGGTGCCGCCGGGGACATCATCTATCTTGACCGCCTCAAAGGTTTGAATTTCACCGAGGCCAATCCGAAACCGTACCCGGGCTCGCTAGAGGGTTTTACCAACCATGAGGTAAAAGTTAAAGGAATGATTGACCCGGAGGTCCGCATCGGAGACTTCGAGCCCTTCCGGATCGAAAAAATAGAATTTCGGTGGTCGATCCGCCACTCGCTACCACATGATCCCGGGCATACCGCGATGCGCAAATTTCGATGGTGTCTTCCATTCCGCATCGAGGGTCAAATTTTATACGTAAAATGGCAAGATAGGCCAGCGATTAGCCGACCACGGACTTATCTTGACCACTTGGCAAAATCAAAGGCGGTGGTTGAAAAGGGCACGGGAGCCCGAAGTCCAAGGTGTGCTAGGACAAGCTCATGCTACACCTCCCGTCGCACCAGCAGGGACTAACCCCATCACGAATTCAATAAATCTGTTGGGAGAAGCTCTAATGATAATCGATACAGCTGAGATCCCAAGTACCGCCGGACGACTCAACCCCCGGATAGGTGAGTCCATGGCCGAGTTAGAGGCGAGCGCTAAGAAAAGAGCGCTGGAAGCCCATATCGAGCGGGGGCAAGGCACGAACAGCCCTCCGCCGCTTAAGAAACAACAAAAGGAATTTGTATGCGACACATTGCAGATACGAGATGATCCAAGCATTGAAGCAGAGGGGGAGCTCGTCGAGGTAATCATCAATGAGAGATACCCCGACCAAAAGATCAAAGTCGGGGCGCACCTCAAAAGATCAAAGTCGGGGCATGATAGAGAACCTGGAGGCCTTTGCTTGGGAGGTCACTGACATGCGAGGCGTCGACCCTGAGGTCGCACTCCACCGTCTCAACGTAAATCCCCACTTCAAGCCAATTCGGCGGCCGGGCTCGCCAATTTTCAACCGCAAAGGAAGAGGTCGTAAAAATTGAGATCGCCAAACTACTTGCGGCGGATATCATTGAAGAACTACAATATCCTACTTGGCTAGCCAACGTCGTTATGGTTTTGAAGCACAACGGCAAGTGGCGAATGTGCGTAGATTTCACCGACTTGAACAAAGCCTCGCCCCAAGGATCCCTATGAGCTACCCCGCATAGACGAATGGTAGATCGGATAGCGGGTTTTGAAATCCTCGTTTCGTCGACGCCTATTCTCGGATACCATCAGTCCGTATGGCCGGGGACGAAGGACAACTTACTGCTTTCATAGCTGGAGGCGGCATGTATTATTACAAAATGATGCCCTTCGGCCTGAAGAATGCGGGTTCAACATTCCAGAGGATGATCAACCGGGTCTTCCACACTCAAATCGGCCGCAACATGGAAGCTTACATAGATGACATGGTCATCAAATCCAGCAGATGCGACTTCATAGCAGATTTGAGGGAAACTTTCGCGAACGTACGAAAAAACAACATGAAGCTAAACCCAGTCAAATGCACGTTTGGGGTTAAAGCTGGAAAATTCTTAGGCTTCATGGTCACACAGCGCGGCATCGAAGCAAATCCTGAGAAAATCAGAGCCATTCTGGACATGGCGCCTCCCACGACTGTGAAAGAGGTTCAGAGGTTGAATGGAAGGATAACCGCTCTGGGGCGTTTCATTTCGAAATCGGCGTTGTGTGCCTTCCTTTTTATAAAATTTTGAAAAGCGGCAAGGGGTTTGAATGGACCGGAGAATGCACCGAAGCCTTTGAAGAGCTCAAGCAATACTCGGTCGCCCGCCTCTTTTAGTAAGTCCTATCATAGGCGACCGCCTTTATTTATATTTGGCGGCCTCAGATAGGGCTGTCGCCGCAGTTCTTGTAAAGGAAGAGGGGACTCCTGAGAAGCCCGTTCAAAAGCCCATTTACTATGTTTCGAAGGCTCTCAGCCCTGTGGAAGGTCGATATTTTAATGCAGAGAAATTGGCTTACTCTCTTGTTATAGCAAACTAGAAAGCTCCGTGCATATTTTTCATCACATACGATCATTGAATTATCGGATAGTCCGCTGCGTCAGGTTTTACATAAGCCAGACCTCGCCGGTCGTCTCCAGAAATGGGCAATTGAGCTCACTGAATTCGACATCAAGTACGAGCCTCGAAGGGCAATCAAGGCACAGCCCCGGCCGAGTTCATTCTTGAAGCAAGCTTCCGAGATCCCTCGACAACACAACCCACTTCCCCTTCGACCAACTCGCCCGACAAACCGGCTCCTAGCGGCCCCACGAGGCCCGGCCCACCGTTGCGCTTGTTCGTTGACGGCGCTAGTGGAATTGGAGCTTGCGGGGCCGGCATCGTCTTGCTCGAGCCGGGAACGTCCGAAGAAATTGAGAAAGCGCTTCGCTTCGATTTCACGGCGTCAAACAACCAAGCCGAATATGAGGCGTCATCGCAGCCTTGAGCTCGCCCTCGCAATGAGAGTTGAGAACATACACGTCTTTTGCGACTCACAACCGGTTGTCAATCAAGTGAATGGAAGTTATAAGATTTATTGTTCGAAACCAGCAGAAGACATCGACCCGGTCCAGAAGTTACGTCGTCGTTCGGATATTGCGAGCTCTCTTATATACCACGCACTCGAATTTGAGGGCGACTATTTATCCAAGTTATCCGACGCCGACGCGGCGCTCGCTCCCGACATCCCTTTGGAATACCTCGGGGAACCTTCTATCACCGGATGCGAGGTCTTGGATATTCAACCCTCCTCGCGCCGCCGGATCGATGAGGTCAAGGATTATATTGAGCATGGAGTTTTGCCTTCGGACAAGATAGAGGCGAGAACCTTGGCTCGCCGAGCAAAGCAAGATATGTCGTGCAAAATGGGATACTTTACGGTGCGCTCTTTCTCCAAACCTCTCGCTCCGCCGCGTCGGCCGGAGCAAGTAGAGGTATCCTCCATGAGCTTCATCAAGGAGTGTGCGGCGGGCATCCACCGTCGAACCCTCGCACAAAGTGGCGATCACCGCAGATACTACCGGCCTACCTTGTTGAGGGATGCGGATATATTCGTTAGGGAATGCGACCCCCGTCAAAGGTACGCAGATATACCCTGTGTTACCCTCCGTAGTAGAGCATCATCACCGCTTCATGGCCTTTCGAAATGTGGGGCATCGACCTCGTCGGTCCAATGCCTAAAGTGGCGCGGAGGATGTGAATACATAGTAGTAGCGATCGATTATTACACCAAATGGACAGAGGCGAAGCCCCTCAGAGAGATTGCCACCACCCAGGTCATCTATTTTTTAATGGATCAAGTGTGGACTCGTTTCGGGGTACCTCGCATCATCATATCTGACCATGGACCACAGTTCAGAACGGAATTCGACGAGTTTTGTAAAGAGCATGGCGTCATTCATGCGACGTCTTCGGTCAGCTATCCTCAAAGTAATGGTCAGGCAGAGAACGCAAACAAACAAGTGCTCGAGGCCCGAAACGCACTCTATGCGGAAAGAAAGGCGGTGGGTAGATGAGCCGCCCGCGATCTTATGGTCGCTCCGGACCGCCAAAAAGTCCACCACAGGAGAAACCCCATTCTCCCCGACTTATGGTTCGGAGGCGATGACACCATGGAGATGTCTCTACCTAGCATCGAGTGTCGCATTTCAACGAGGACACCAACGAACGATCGCGTGAGTTTGAGCTCGACATGCTCGAAGAAAAAAGACCGCAAGCGGCGACCCGTTTGGCTAACTTCAAGATGGCCGTTAAGCGACACCACGATAAGAAGGTACGCCACCATTTTTTCAAGGCAGAGATTTCGTATTAATTAAATGTGAAGCCGCCGGCCGCAAACCCAAAAAGTTAGACAAAGCAATTGGGAGGGACCCCTTCGATCTCTCGCGAGCTAAAGAAGGGGACATATTATCTCAAAGACAGAATGGCCGTGAATATGAGAATACTTGGCACGCCGACAACCTCAAGAGATATTACATGTAGTCCTCTCGTTTTTTGGAAGTTTTTGTTCCTTGTGTATATATTTTTCTTCCTTTTTGCCAAAAAAAAAAAAAAAAAAAGAGGGGAGTAGGGGGACTGTGCCCAGCGCCGCCCCGACCCCGCGCACAGGCTTGTGTATTTTTGGGTTAGCAAAAACAAAAATAGAGAAGAAATGGTTTTACCCTGGCGGCTCGACCAATCGCCGCCACACTCTTCGCATTGCGTCGGAAAGTTCCTACCCAAGTGGCACTCGCCGACCCGGCCGGGATCACTAAACTCCACAGATGGCGGGGGAATGTTCACGACAGCAAAATCCCCGACTCCAAACAGCCCGGGATCCCCGCCATCCTCGCGCTACCCGGCCTTTACGTTCGTCAACATCCGAACGCCGATCATGCGGACCCGTGCGGATCCGTCCGCGAGCTTATCAAGGCCACAATCGCCTCTACTTCTTCGGGACTTGCGAGAGGAACCACTCGCCTTTGAGCCACTTGGAGTCTAGTCCCCGTGCAGCCCGACTCCCAAAATGCGGGAATGGCCATCCGACCCCGGATTGCACGCGCATCACTCTTTGGCTCCGCTTGTAGATTTTGTTGTCGGCGGGGTAAAAAGGGCGAGGCCTCCCCTCACGCGTCCTCACGCTCATCCGACCCGGAGTTTGGGTGCCGACGAAATCATGGAACTCCCTAAACAGCCCAAGGAGGGCTCAATTCCATTAAGGCGGCACGTCGCAATAAACGCCGCCGTGGCCCTAACAAAGACATTAGGGTGAAAGTCCGCCGGCAAGGCTTCCAGCAAATACATCACCTCCACCAAAAAAGGATCGAAAGGGGGCCTGAACCCCGCCAGGAAATTGTCGAAAGGAACATACAACTGGTCCCTGGTAGAGCGCCCACAAGTATAATCATACTGTCGGCTGTCCATGCACGGACAAAAATGATAGTCGTCGGAAAGCCGGTATCGGGCGCGGATAGCGGTGTTAAAGTCAGGCGCCGCGGTCAACAAAGATCTCCATTCTACATCGGCGGCGCGATGCATGGCCTTCAGCTTGCCACCCTCTTCCAAAGACTCCGCAGTCTCCAAGCTGATCTGGATTTTCCCCCTCTGCGGGGCGGAGCTAGCGGGTTTGGGTGCCCCCACGGTCGTCCCCCTTCGCCTTTGCGGCTTTGGGGCGGACGCCGTCCGAATCCTTTCACCGGCGGTCTTAGGAATTCGCTCTCCGGGAGCTAAGTGCCGCAAGGATTCGGAAAAGCACCGAGTGCCCCTCGTTATAAGTAGCCTTTGGGCCTCGCCGCCGGGACGCGAGTCCTCTTCGTCGAGAATGGGAAGGTGAAACCTCGCCGCCGCCATTTCCTCGGCCCCGCCATCCCCATAACTAAATTCCTCTTTATCGCTCGTCGTCCCCGCCGTGCGACATGCCGCAAAATGAAGAGAGGTGGATCAACGCTTCGTTCGGTCGACACCGCCCCCCCCCATTTCCGCGCAAGCCAAACAAAGACAGGGGGCAACGGGGTCATAAAGAAATACTACACGGAAAAATTGAAAATTGCACCCTAATCCCTGAAGGCTTCAAATTCACAAAAGAATGGCTTAGGCATACGGATTCTATCACCGGTTAGAAAACCTCAAAAATCCGAATATCTAAGGGACAAAAAGCATACTTAGGATCTATACAGGCCAAGAATCAACCACAAAAAGACGATCAACAAAGAAAAACCTAGTGTTAGATCGGATAAAGATGGTACCTTTATGATCTGGATGGCAGAAAATTGGGAAGACAAGGATGATCGCTCCGATCGCTGAAAAAGGCTCACTCCGAAGAAGTTCAAACACAGCCTCAGCCTCAGAATTCTGGAAACTTGGTTCTAAATCACCACAGGATGCTCTTGATTTCTGGCTTGATCAGCCTGGGAATTTTGGAGGAGGTTTTCGAAAAAGTGGAAAAAAGAGGGGCAACACCCCCTTAAATAGAGAGGCATTCAACCAACCAACGGCTGTGATTATCTACATCCAACGGTTCGGGTTTACGCGGGAAAGCGAAAAGTTTCAGAATCCGACACGACGCTTTGAAATTTGAAGTTTGCGTAAAAAACGAAAAGCCATCATTACCAGCCGTCACGTCCTGCGGCGAAACGTCACCTTGTCAGAACTGAAAGGACGCCACAGTTAATGATACGCAGCGTTCTGCAGCCCATTTGTATTGCTCCACGTGGCACGCCACCTGCAATAGCTCGCTTGTACAGTTTTCGCTCTCGACAACACAAATGACTTCGCCATCTCGCCTGGGATCGCAGAAAAAGATTAAATCCCAGAAACTCAACATGTCGACCTCGGTCGACCAACGAGCACGGACGATTTCCATCGCAAGCTCTCAAGCCGCAGTCGCGGCGACGGAACGCTCCTCGCGGCATATCCGGATCGCTCTATCGCCGTGCACCTCAACATGTCGACCTCGGTCGACCAACGAGCACGGACGATTTCCATCGCAAGCTCTCAAGCCGCATCGCCGCGACGCGACCGTAACGCCTCCTCGCGGCATATCCGGATCGCTCTACGCCGTGCACCTCAACATGTCGACCTCGGTCGACCTACGAGCACGGACGATTTCCATCGCAAGCTCTCAAGCCGCGCCGCGGCGACCGAACAGCTCCTCGCGGCATATCCGGATCGCTCTATGCCGTGCACCTCAACATGTCGACCTCGGTCGACCAACGAGCACGGACGATTTCCATCGCAAGCTCTCAAGCCGCGGTCGCGGCGACCGAAACGACTCCTCGCGGCATATCCGGATCGCTCTAGCGCCGTGCACCTCAACATGTCGACCTCGGTCGACCAAAGAGCACGGACGATTTCCATCGCAAGCTCTCAAGCCGCGGTCGCGCGGCGACCGAACGACTCCTCGCGGCATATCCGGATCGCTCTATGCGCTGTGCACCTCAACATGTCGACCTCGGTCGACCTACGAGCACGGACGATTTCCATCGCAAGCTCTCAAGCCGCGGTCGCGGCGACCGTAACGCCTCCTCGCGGCATATCCGGATCGCTCATGCCGTGCACCTCAACATGTCGACCTCGGTCGACCTACGAGCACGGACGATTTCCATCGCAAGCTCTCAAGCCGCGCCGCGGCGACCGAACGCTCCTCGCGGCATATCCGGATCGTTCTATGTCGTGCACCTCAAATCGCAGTCCGCGGTGTCATCGCATCTCCCCGCCGCGTCCACAAACCGTCGTGTATCCCAACGGATGGAACGGTTCAAAAGCCATCATTGGTGGTCTTCCCGAGTTTTAGCCGTGTTTAATAGGGCTACTTTGACTAGGGACTATTCTGGACGAAAAATGGCCCATGATTACCCACCATAAATAACCGTCCCTTCGAATGCTCATAATGACGGTAAACCTCTCAGATAACCATCATTACGCCGGTCATTATGACTGTCTCTTCAGATAGCCGTCGTTCTGTCTGTCCACCATTATGGTAATCCATGCCAAACACGCCACCTCCCTCTATAAAAGCCAGCCATTTCACTGCCTCCTCCACAGATGCTTCTTCTCCCATTCGAATCACTCGTTTCTTCCTTACAAAATCCCAGAAAAACAAGAATGTCTCAGTCGGATAATGTTGAATACGAATTTACGGAGGATTACAAAGGCAACGAGCATCTGGAATCCAGCTTGCACTTCCTCCATAACCCTTCAGGGGAAGGACAACCCCCAATTTCAATACCACGAGTGGAAATGGAACAGAATCTTGATACCGCTGCCGCCTTCTTGCTGCCCGAGATTGCGGAGTTAGAGCGTGAGGAGGAAGCTGAGATAAGTGAATCCGAGTCCCGCGGGCTCACGGGAGGATCGAGGTATTCATCGGCGATCGGATCCACGACCGCACAAAGCAAGCCGTTCAAAAAGTTTGTGCGTCTAGTCCGGAATGGAAAGCGCCGGGGGCCATGGTCGACGCCGTCCGGGAAGAATGGCAAAGCGTCTTTCACCGAATTGGGCCCCTTACAATCACCGAGTCCGCAAGCCGAGATCCAAGATGAGAGAGGATCGCTTCCTATATGAGGGGAAGACGACCCGGTAGGCCGCCGGATGAGAGAAGATCGCTTCCTATATCCGAAAAGGGCGGCCCGGTAGGTCGATCCCTTGTTGCTTGCGACCGACCGCGAACTACCGAGCGCGACGACGACTCGGATCACCACTAACGTGTACTAGGAGGAGGAAACCCGCTTGTAGTGATTGGCAAGCCTTTCGTATAGCTTCAACTTCACGAAGCGCTCGCGGGATATGTTGCATCAACTTCATGTCGCAACCCCGCCTCGCCTCGAAGGAGCGGTCTTGAGATTTCGATACAAACAGAGAGTACTCTTTTCCCTTGCTTAAGATTTTTTCCCACCGGGTTTTTCTTAAGAAAGGTTTTGATGAGGCTCTACGAGTTTGTATCCCTAATCCGAGTCCGCTCAACTTTTGTCTTCCAAGAGTGTTCGACAACGGAGACTCCTCGACCAAGATACTACTCTACGCCGCAACAAATTTCCGCCGCGAGAGTAGGGGGCCATTGATGATACGGAACCCGACACGGTCCCATTATCCCCGGTCAACTCGTCCGAGGACATAAGTCAAACTCTTTCCCCGAGCATAAGCGCGCGACGTCGCCAACTTGATGGCCATCCCGCCATCCTCATAAGCATAAGGGGGCCGCCCGCAAAGATCGCGGGCCCATTCCTATGAGAATATCGTTAATGGAAAGTTCATAAGCTTAGATAGAATGCGAGGCCAACCGCCATCCGTCGGGCATCGGCGCCGCTAGCACGAGTAGTCTTTTACGCCTTTATCCTTTCCCTATAAATACCCCCACCGTGACATTAATGAAGAGAGAGAAATATAGAACAACTTTTGCACATTTATTTCTATCAAAGATCGTTGTTCTCACTCTCTCTCATATTTATTTCATATTACCACCGCGGGCTCATCACCAACATCGATAAACGCCACCGTCCGACGGCGATAACCTCACTGATCGGAGCACCACGAAGAGGCCAGATATCCCACGTCCAAGTCTTCCTTCCAAACTACCTGACGGAAACGGATCACATCACAGCCGATGTCGGCAGCCCTAGAGCCGCCGCCGCCGCAGTGGAGGAGGGGGGTCGCTGCCAGTCGGCCGAGCCCCCCCATTGATTCCTTTTTTTGTTTTTTTTGTTTTAACGTTTCACGAATCTAGATCTGGCATTTATCGATTAATTACTACGCAATTTAATTAGTGCTTATTGCTTAAGTTCGAAGTTGGCTCTGCTACCACTGTTAGGAAATCACTAGTTTAACGCAGCGGAATTTAAAATTTTGATTTCCTTTTCCAAGATCGGCTTCATCTAACACAATAAACACGTTAAGTAGTTTGACGGAATATACCTTGGCTGATCTATAAGATCGAAGCTTTAACCGTCAACGGAGAGTAAAACTGTGCGCAAGCCGTCCACGCGTCCGGCCTCTATTGATTATCACACGAACTCCTCGCCAGAATCCTCCTTGGATTGCTATCAAAAAATTCCGGCTGCTAGACCGGTCTTTTTCTCCCTCTCTAACTCTCTATTAGATGCTCTATATTTTACTCAATAAGTATTAGTTTTAGGAATTGTGATGTACAAAATAGCTAACCAACCCCTTTCTTATATAGGTGTAGGTGGCGCCCCATTGTCCCTAATCTGATTAGGAGAAGCTTCCTAAAAGATAGATGAAAGAGAAAAATATTTTTCCAATAAAATAAGGAAAACCCACTTAGATTGATTTATCGCTTTTATTATAATATCTTATATTAAATAAAATCTAAATATTGCCAATATATTATATTGAATATTTATCTTATTACCATAAATCAATTTTTTCAAAATCAATTAATATCCAATATTAATATTATGGTAATCTTATTAATTAACTTGCACAATGCAAATGTATCTTATACACTCACATGTGGCACCCCATGTTAGGTGTAGTGCCCGAAAGACAATTTGTGTAATTGTTTTTAATAATGAATGACAGAATTTATCTCACCTTATTACTTGCTTTGTGCTTGTAAAGTAATACACTGCTTCGCAAACCCTAAGTATATACGTATGTAACCACTTAACTCGGTGTATGGATTACACGTGAGGATTGAGTTAGTGGTGGTATACTTAAAGCTGTTAGTCCATGGTGAACTTAATCGAGTTTAGGGTCTCTTGATTAAAACACCAATAATGAGCCCGAACACCTTAGGGTGTGATAGTCTTATCCGGATTTGTCGGTAGAGGGTACCTACGTGGGGCATTTATATATGATGGCATTCATATAGATCGGACCGATTTAATCGAATTTCTCGATATAATTCCGTAATCGAGGAATCTTATTAAATCATTAGATGATCATATATGGATCAACCTTAATCCCGAGGTGATCACGAGGTGCCGCTTGTCCCGGGGTAGTGTTTGATGTGTTAGTTACGGTTCACTTAAATATGTGTTCCAAGCCACTTCTCATTGGCACTATCTCCGGATGAGTGAGTAGTTCGATTTTCACGGACATGGAATCCATTCCTTCGCGGGAAGTAGAGAGACGAGTCCCCTTATTTGTTAGCCCTAAGAAAGTGATCGATCCCGGGAGTTCATATTAGACTAATTGATCACTAGTCAGATATGTGAACTAATTGATCATCAGGGGGTTAATGGTAAATAAGGATAAGATATTCTGAGGGTTCACGGAGACTTCCCACTCAGAATGGACAGTCTATGGAGGGTTAATCCGTATGTAGTGATTATATCAATGGACGCTTATTCACTCTATGGGTTGAGTATAAGCATACATCTATAATCGGTAAAGTTCAGTTTCGGGTTTATGGTGGCGTAATCCCGGAATTAATAATTAATGTACTTATTCGGTTCGATGAATAATTGATTATTGGAGCTACTGGTTATAGGTCCATGGTCCCCGATGTGGCTTCTGTAATTCGGACTAATAATCTTGTTATTTGGGCCTCAGTGATAATTAATTGTCTAGGCTAATTAATTGATATGCATGAATATTATTTAGTTGGGCTAAATAAAATAATACAGAAAAGACATTTTACGTAGGCCAGTGGGCTTAGTGTGGCGCCAATATGTCTTGGATTTTCCAAGAAATTAGTTTTCCTGGATAATGACATATTGTGTAATTAGTTATTTATTTGTTAAATAATTAATTGGATAAATAAAAGAAAATAATTTATTTATTATTTATCTCTTAACTATAAGGATAATTATATTTTCTTATTATAAGATTGTAATTATCTCTTATTTTTATTGGATAATAATAATTAGAATTATCTCTTTTATTTTGTTAAACCGATTGGGTATAGGTTTTCTCTCTTGGATTTTGCCTATAAAAAGAGAGTTCTCCCCGAGCCCTAGGTGAAGAGAGGGCCACGAAATTTATAGAGAAAAAAGGCTAAGGAGTTCGATCCTTAGCTCCACCCGGTTGGAGAAAAACTTGGAGTTTTTCTTGGAAGAATATCAAGGAGGTTCTCATATCAAGAAGGGTGTCCACCAACCACCGTTTGGAGAACACATCGGAAGATCTTGGCTTCTCTTCCTACTATTGGTAACTTGATCTTAACCCCCTTGTAGTAGTTTAAGTCCTTTAATTATGTATTGTGATGTATGAATCGTGATCCATCCGCTGCGCGTAGATCTAACTCGTTTAGATCTAAGAACCTGCATCCATCATGTGGTAGCAGAGCCAGGTTCCACGATTTATATAGTTATAATCATAATTAAACGATTTAAAGGAGTGGAACTGCATGTAGGTAAATTTTTATCTATTGTTTTATGCTTTGATAATGATTAATTGCTATGGTTGAAGAGATGGATTGGGGGTTGGCACTGTTTACCCATTTAGATCTATTGTAAACTCATATAAACGATGAAAATTCGTTCATATGAGTATAGGAAATTGTGTAATTTATTTTTATTGCAATTGTAATTTCCAGAAAATAGATCTGTTTAGTAGCTGTTTAGTTATTTCGTTTTTCACGTTGATTGAGCCGTTGAAACGACGATCCCTCCGGTCAGAATCAGGATTGGAAGATGATGAACAATTCCACAAAATTTGGCATCGATCGGAGTCCTTTTTGATATCCGTTCGTTGCTGCAAAGAAGCTGCTGTAACAGAAAAACGGATTCACAGAAACCCTACCTATGACTTCCTCGAATTTCTGGGAGAGTTTAGACCGTTGAAACACAAATCCAACCGTTCAGATCGAAAAATATGGAGTTTTGGACGTGGGATAAAAATTTCAGGTCGATCGGGATTCATATCGATTCCCAATCGGCCTCGGGAAGTCATTGATGCGCTGCTTTAAAAGTCAGATTCAGCAGCAAGTTGGGCGGCTCACTAGAGAAAATTGACAAGTCAAACCTCCGATCCAACCGTCCATCTTGAAGCTCGAGGAATCAAGAACAGATCTGGATATTTTCGTTGCGATCCGAGTTCGTTTGGTTTGCCGATCGTCAAAGTTTTGAACAGCTGCAGATTTTGTTAGAAAGTAGTAAACCCTAGTTAGGGTTTGGTTATTTTTTTTCTAATAGGTTAGATACGGGGGTGCCAACGGTCCATCTCGGTGTATATTTTCCGCACTAGAATACATGTTAAGATTGTATGTGTAGAACAAGAAAATTGCCATGACATGCATCATATCATGAATTCCACTCCATATGCATACATGTAGAAATTAATTCGAGGAATTAGTTAGGCATGTATACAACACACGCAATTAGTTTTAATTAATTGTTTGATATTAATTAGAAACTAATTAGGGTAAAAACCGAGGAACACGGGTTTTTTCAATCGTCGAGGTTGGGTGATGGATTCTCGGTGAATCCCACTGCGAAAACATAAGGAGTAAAATCCCGAAACCTCGTGGTTAAGGTGTTGGATTCTCGGTGAATTCCACCTTACCTAGACGAGATTACGTTTTTGTTCCGTAGTGTCTACGTGAAAGTTTGATGTTTAAGGATTGGATAATCACGGGCATACATGGTTCGAAAGTGGTTTAACCACGGTTGGGTGGTCAACATAGCTACGGCTCGATCGACTTCACCCTCCACGTGTGGCATTTGCACGGGGGTCTGGCATGGCTGAGCCATCCGAAGAGCCACTACGGCTCAATGGAGCTCCCCTAGTCTTGACCCGTCCGACGGCCACATATGTTCCAACGAATAGGTCGGGTGGGCTAGCCCACGTAACCGGCAACATTCGGGCCTATGATTTATTGTTCCTTAATGTAACATCAAGTCCAAAAACATGATCAGTAAACCTACCACTTTTTCAAAATATTGAGTGGGAGCGGGAGAGGCGACAGCCGACCCCACGGCCTCTACTGTTGACACAAGCAACGTGAGAGAATGGTGACACCTCGTGCCGGCTTTGATTTCGGCCCCCTAAGGAAGGCCTTCACCGCTATCAAAATTCAAGGCTTGGTCTCCGAAAGGATAGGATTTTGGGTACTCGCCGGGTCACTGACCGACCCTAAGGCGGCACACTCGGGGTCTACCTAAAAATCTGAGACAGTAGGTCCATTTATGGTAATACCTTGGCTGAAAAAGGAAAGGTGATTGACGATCACAAATGAGATGTTCGATTCTCAATCTGATCTTCAATATTAATCGAAACCTCTTTGACCTACCCTAAGGCGGCACTGAGGCATTAGATTAAATCCTTGGAACGGTAGGATAGACTATAAGTACTTAGTTTATGTTCCTAAAATTTATTAGTAGTGTATGATTTGGATTTATTTTCTGTCAATTTTATTTACAACTAATTATATATCCCTCTAGGGTGCTAGACTGCTAGTGTAAAATTGACTAGTAATGACTTCGTTAAAAAGTGGCAAGTAACTAGAACGTTGTACTTATTGATCTAACATGCGATTAATTTTTCGGAAGAGATATTTTTCTTGAGCCTTCAAGACTTAAGTGACGTAAATAAGTATGTCACTGCTGTCACTCGTGTTGAACGAGAGACAACCATAGTTAGTTTGAAAGATGATTGGGACGATAAAATTCTTCTAGTGAATTTTAATTGTGTAGTGTTTACACGAGAAATTTTCTAATAGAAAAATTAGAGAATCATAAATTAAAGTGTCGCTAGTTAGACGGTATTTGGAACCGATAAACTAGTGGGAGCTTTTATCTGTTGTTTTTCTAATTTATTAGAAAAATAGTCCCACTGGGTAACGCTTTCATTAGACATCCCACAGTTCACGAGTAGTGTCTACTCAATTGAAGCTGCTAGTTCAAGACTATTTCCTTTTAAGGAAAGTTGAGAATGGGAAAGAATGTCTATAAGTGTTAATCATCTTAACTAAAGTTTTGAGGCTAAACCGAAAAATTAATTACGAAAGTATAGGATAAGGAAAGTGACTTCGGATCACTTAACCAATGAATCCTTAGCGACTTTCTTAAACCGAGTAACTTGACTCGGTAGCTTAGTTCTTTGGAAGAACAAGGAAGCTGTGCATTAACAATTAATAAAGTAGACAACGGGCAGTTATTTCGGCTATAATAGTGGGAGTGATATAAGGAAATGAATTTCGGATTCTATCCTTGAATATCACGAAAAATTTATTTTTTCTGTTTACAGATTCGTTGAAACAAATGGATTCACTTTCATCTCTATACTACAGTTGCCTTAAACAAAGTGAAGATGACATTTGTAGTACAAATCTGTGACTCGGACTTTTGTTTGATAAAGACAGAGCCACTAAGAAAAGCTGAATAGGTATGTGTAACACATCTAAAACTATTAAAGGTAAGAGGTTTCCGTATTTAGATAAACGACCCTTCAATATCTATTAATTAGTGCATATATCCTAGAGATAAGACATGACGACTGGCTAAGGGTGATTCCTATCTCCCAGTCTAGGAACACTATCTCAAAGGAACAATGACTAAGTTTCCTTTCAATCGGGAGAGGGTAATAGATTTGAAGGGGTAACATAGCTTGTTCATCATGACCTTCGGGGTCTAGTGAGAGACACAAGCTAGTGGGAGTTTTTGAGTGGTGACATTTTGTCTGATAACTACTCGAAACGCGATTTAGTTTATCAAAAGAATACGAGGAGGAGTCTCGATTTTAGCGAGAGAATAGAGTATTCCATGCTCATAAATAGGCTATATCATAGTCTTGGGACCGATGCTCACCGCCTCCTAGTGGAATGTTTCTCACCGAGAAAGAAACCATAGACTTGCCCTATATAGTTATTGATGTACTACAATACAACCGCAAAACTCGATTAAGATAATTGGTTGCAAAATAACGGTTAACATTATTATGTAAACCGAGAAGTCTACCTAGAAGATGCTAGTGAATTTATGGATAAGGAGTGAATTCGGTTCACACCACTTCCGTAAATGTAGGCATTTAGCATTTAATGCTTGAAGCTAGGATCGGAGATTTTGCGCATACGTTCGATTTTGATTTGTTCGTGAAATGCCTTAATGCGACGAGTGAAGGTTGGTTGTAAGATTCTTGAGATCGAAAGTGACGGTTGATTTGTCACAATTCTTCGATAGAATCTATAAGTAACAACCTTAGACCTTGGAGTACGGTTACCCAAAGGAAGTTACTATCGATTTAATCGGACCACGTCCAACATCGGTTGTTGGTGATTACAACGATAAATACTACTAGATCGAATGTCAATCCACCCATAACGCGGTGGGAGTATGGTTTAACCATTGACCCATTATGGTTGTGTGGACTTTATAGTCTCGTCGAGGTGATTGATAACCTGTGGCTCTTTGTGGGCTGTATAGGATTCTGATCAGAGAGGTTGGTTCGAAAACCTTATCCCTGTGAATGGAGTTTTGGTACTCCAATTATGTTCAGCCTCTTGTAGAACCACCGAGTGTCTCGGGCCCGGTGGGAGTAATTGGTCCTACGCCGAAAAGAGTCGAATGAATAGGAAAGTTTAACTTTCAAAGACACAAAAGCTGAGTGGTCTAGGGGTGATTCCCTAAAAAGGAGAGAGTTAACCAGACCTTGAACTCTCTCACCACTCAGTCTTGCTAGATTTCGTTAGAAAGCAGAAAATAGGGGTGATTCCCTGAGACTTTCTTGCCGTAAAACGAGTACGGATTCATTCGGAACGAAGGGTCTTGGTTAGAACAAATGGCGGGTTGATTTGCCGGGACTTATGTCCTTTGTGGATGTAAGAGAACCTCTCGGTCATTAAAAGTCGCATGTTTTAAAATATGTGGACTTGACCAGAATATTGATAAGTCTTTTGTAGACTGGGTATCAATATTGGTAAAATAGTAGTATTAGTGTTAATGAATGATAACACTAAAACAGTTGGAAACAACGTGTGTGTGCTATCTGAAGTCGGAAACTGACAGGCCAAGATTCTATGGATGAGAGAATTGGACCATATTCTAAGAATCTGATTCGGTCAAATTCACGAGAATGAGTCATTGGCTATCCCACCTATCTTATTGAATGAGACGATCATGCATATACGTATGCAACATTCATCGAGAGTAGTCCTACCTAAAAGTGGCAAAAAATCCATTAACACCCGACCCGTCCCGGTTCCCGCCCCTCTCCCAACCCGATTTATCCCGACCCGTATTTATCCCGACCCGATTTTTTTCGGGTTTTCTCCCTTCCCGAATGAGTACGGGAATATATCCGGGCATAAGGTTTGAATCCCGACGGGTCCCGATCCCGACCCGACCAATTTAATTGTTTTTTATATATTTATTTATTCCTTTATTATTTATTTATAGATTACGACTATTGATTCACAAAATGCTAAAATCTCGTAAATTTCCTTGATTCTTGTCCAAAATTTAATTTGTGAGAGTGAATTGAGTGATTGTGTTTTATACGTTTCAAGCCTTTCATTTTATTTAAACTCTTTAGGTATGTTGCAAAGAAATTCGAACCCTTTTCTGTCAAAAGTTTCAACCTTTATTCAAGAAAAGAAAAAAAAATCTTTGATCAACTTGTTTCAAGCCACTGTCTACGTCTCTGCTCAAGTCTTGGTGGTAACAGGTAATTACTTGGCTTAATCTGATGCCAAATTGGATATTATCCTTGGTGATTTTGGAATTTTATTGTTTATGCTAATTATTTCCTCATTTTGAACGCAAAGGTAGTAACATTGATTTGCATGTTATTGTTCCCTGTTGTAGTGACTACTTTTTGAATCTTGTATTGATTGGATATTTCTTTTTGAGGGTGTGTTGATTGGATATTCAAGCATTGGAAAATCATGCCCTCTTCTCAGATTTCTGGCATTTTACTATCTGTTTGCGATCCGATTTTTGTATGGATTGTTTAACTGAAATAAAAATATGATTCAGATTGTATCTAGAAAGCTTATTGTAAATATGTGATCTGAGTTCAATATTGCATCAGTTTCGCTTCTCTGAGTTTGTATTTGACATTTTGGATTTGAGACTGGTTATAAGATTTTGTTTTTTTTTCGAAAGTGAAAACGCATTGTTCAAGCTTCTGAGACCGAACTTGCAATTGTGAATATCTGCTATCCAAAAATTTTGAGTTTTCAACCTTTAATTTGTGTCCTAAACTTATAGTTCTATTCTTGTTTGCACATATTAACTTTTTTGTATTATTTGTGTTTGTTTTACTTTGTCAAATTGTATACTTATCTTACTATGGTACCGTAGTATAGTTTTGGTTATCAATCGTTGATTTGATTATAAATTTGTTAAGTTGATCTTTAAGTTTTATTGAGCTGAATTTTTTTGTCAAAATTGAGTTTAAAGTTTTGGTGTTTGATTTTATTTGTCATTTGTTGTTAAATAGGTGAATACGGATACTCCTAGTACCAATGCTTTTGCCCTTTGAACGATCGCACCTTTAGCACCATCTCTGTTGGAAAATTCAATTCGTGAGGAAGAAGTGAAAATTGGAACACGGAAAAAAGTAGCAAACGTATGGTCGCATGCTAAGAAAATTATAAGAATAAATGCGGAAAATAAGGTTATTGCTGTTGTTGCTATTTGCAATTATTGCAAAACTGAGTATGCAGCGAATAGCAAAACACATGGAAATAATGGCATTGATGGGCATGTGAAGAAATGTAAATCAAATCCTCATAACATGGCGAATCATAATTCCTCTCAACCGACCTTAACACAAAATGCCATGAATAATGCTTTGGCACCCCACATCTTTAACCAGAAAAGACTTGAAGATAAGGTTGCAAAATTTGTTATTAAGGACGAGATGCCGTTTAGGGTTGTGGAAGGAGGTGGGTTTGTGGAGATGATGAAGGAGGCTGAACCTCGTTTCAAGATTCCTAAGAGAAAGAAAATAGCATCACTTGTATGGGATTTATACGCGATGGAGGCGACTAAGATAAGGAGTGTAATTGGTGAGCAAAGGGTAAGTATCACAACTGACACTTGGACGTCAATACAGAATATCAATTATATGGTGATCACTACCCATTTCTTGGACAATGATTGGAAGTTGCATAAGCGAATAATTAATTTCACGAAGATCACTTCTCACAAAGGTGATGACATCGGCAAAGTTCTGGAAGCATGTTTGAATCATTGGGGGATTGACAAAGTGTTTACTATAACGATTGATAATGCAAGTACAAACGATAAAGCGATGGAGTATATGGGGAAAAGGCTAAAAGACATGGGCACCTATTATTTGATGGTAAGTACTTGCATTGAGATGTTGTTGTCACATAATAAACTTAATTGTGAAAAGCGGCTTAAAGTTTCTTAATAAGTCTGTCGAGTCTATTAGAAATTGTGTGAAGTATATTCACTCTTCAGCAGCAAGGTTGGATCAATTTAGGGAGTGTGCTATCCTACTAAAAATGGATAAAATGTCAACCGTTCCAATGGATGTGCCTACGAGGTGGAATGCCACCTATACAATGCTTTCTGTTGCATACAAGTTTAAGAAAGTGTTTGGTAGATTAACAGAAAATGCACAATTTATTGAATACTTTGAAGAGTTTGAAAGTTCGGATAAGAGAAAGAGGGTGGGGCCTCCTAGTGAAAATGATTGGGAGAAGTCACAAGTTTTCGTGACTTTTCTCAAGAGGTTTTATGATACAACATTGCAACTTAGTGCTAGCAAGACAACTACATCAACCTTGATTTGGGAGGAAATAGTTCTTTGTAGGGACGGTCATTGGTAAGACAATGCATGACATTACAGATCCTATATTGCAAGAAGTCGCTAAAAAAATGGAGACCAAGTTCAAGAAGTATTGGGGTGATCTTGAGAAGGTGAATAAGCTAATTTTCCTATGTCATATTCTAGATCCTCGTTATAAGCTTCAAATGATTGCTATCCATTTAGGAAAGATGAATTTGGATGATACTATAATACAAGCATTTGTTGAGGGTCTAAAGAAGTGTCTCTTGGAGCTGTATCATGAATATAAAGGGAATTCTTCTTTGGAGCCTTTAAACATGGTTGAGGATGGTAATGTTGACAAAGAGTTGATGGAAATGTATAAGAACGATCCCATTAAACTGGATTACCACTTACAAATGGCTCAATTAAGAAAATCTCAAAATCAAGTGGAAGTAACCAATGAAGTGGACAAGTACTTATTAGATCCTTATGTGAAATGGAGCCACTAGCTTCAATATCTTAGAGTGGTGGAAGGGGAATATAACGGCATTTCCAATTCTTTCAAAGATTGCAAAGGATATTCTTGCAATACCTTCATCAAGCTGTTGCAAGTGAAAATGCTTTTAGCCTTGGGAGGAGGATTGTGGATCCCTTTAGGGCATCATTGCATCCTAAAATGGTGGAAGCACTTGTGTGTACTAGTGACTGGCTTAGAGGTGAGGAAATTAACTTATACAAGGAACCAACAGAAGAAGAATTTGAATTTTACAAGGATTGTGAAGAAGTGATCATAAGTAAGTCATTGTTTCAAACCTCCGATCCAACCGTCCATCTTGAAGCTCGAGGAATCAAGAACAGATCTGGATATTTTCGTTGCGATCCGAGTTCGTTTGGTTTGCCGATCGTCAAAGTTTTGAACAGCTGCAGATTTTGTTAGAAAGTAGTAAACCCTAGTTAGGGTTTGGTTATTTTTTTTCTAATAGGTTAGATACGGGGGTGCCAACGGTCCATCTCGGTGTATATTTTCCGCACTAGAATACATGTTAAGATTGTATGTGTAGAACAAGAAAATTGCCATGACATGCATCATATCATGAATTCCACTCCATATGCATACATGTAGAAATTAATTCGAGGAATTAGTTAGGCATGTATACAACACACGCAATTAGTTTTAATTAATTGTTTGATATTAATTAGAAACTAATTAGGGTAAAAACCGAGGAACACGGGTTTTTTCAATCGTCGAGGTTGGGTGATGGATTCTCGGTGAATCCCACTCTGCGAAAACATAAGGAGTAAAATCCCGAAACCTCGTGGTTAAGGTGTTGGATTCTCGGTGAATTCCACCTTACCTAGACGAGATTACGTTTTTGTTCCGTAGTGTCTACGTGAAAGTTTGATGTTTAAGGATTGGATAATCACGGGCATACATGGTTCGAAAGTGGTTTAACCACGGTTGGGTGGTCAACATAGCTACGGCTCGATCGACTTCACCCTCCACGTGTGGCATTTGCACGGGGGTCTGGCATGGTGAGCCATCCGAAGAGCCACTACGGCTCAATGGAGCTCCCCTAGTCTTGACCCGTCCGACGGCCACATATGTTCCAACGAATAGGTCGGGTGGGCTAGCCCACGTAACCGGCAACATTCGGGCCTATGATTTATTGTTCCTTAATGTAACATCAAATCCAAAAACATGATCAGTAAACCTACCACTTTTTCCAAAATATTGAGTGGGAGCGGGAGAGGCGACAGCCGACCCCACGGCCTCTATTGTTGACACAAGCAACGTGAGAGAATGGTGACACCTCGTGCCGGCTTTGATTTCGGCCCCCTAAGGAAGGCCTTCACCGCTATCAAAATTCAAGGCTTGGTCTCCGAAAGGATAGGATTTTGGGTACTCGCCGGGTCAGCGACCGACCCTAAGGCGGCACACTCGGGGTCTACCTAAAAATCTGAGACAGTAGGTCCATTTATGGTAATACCTTGGCTGAAAAAGGAAAGGTGATTGACGATCACAAATGAGATGTTCGATTCTCAATCGATCTTCAATATTAATCGAAACCTCTTTGACCTACCCTAAGGCGGCCTTTGAGGCATTAGATTAAATCCTTGGAACGGTAGGATAGACTATAAGTACTTAGTTTATGTTCCTAAAATTTATTAGTAGTGTATGATTTGGATTTATTTTTACGTCAATTTTATTTACAACTAATTATATATCCCTACAGGGTGCTAGGCTCGCTAGTGTAAAATTGACTAGTAATGACTTCGTTAAAAAGTGGCAAGTAACTAGAATGTTGTACTTATTGATCTAACATGCGATTAATTTTTCGGAAGAGATATTTTTCTTGAGCCTTCAAGACTTAAGTGACGTAAATAAGTATGTCACTGCTTCTTTGTCACTCGTGTTGAACGAGAGACAACCATAGTTAGTTTGAAAGATGATTGGGACGATAAAATTCTTCTAGTGAATTTTAATTGTGTAGTGTTTACACGAGAAATTTTCTAATAGAAAAATTAGAGAATCATAAATTAAAGTGTCGCTAGTTAGACGGTATTTGGAACCGATAAACTAGTGGGAGCTTTTATCTCGTTGTTTTTCTAATTTATTAGAAAAATAGTCCCCAGGTAACGCTTTCATTAGACATCCCACGAGTTCACGAGTAGTGTCTACTCAATTGAACTCGCTAGTTCAAGACTATTTCCTTTTAAGGAAAGTTGAGAATGGGAAAGAATGTCTATAAGTGTTAATCATCTTAACTAAAGTTTTGAGGCTAAACCGAAAAATTAATTACAGAAAGTATAGGATAAGGAAAGTGACTTCGGATCACTTAACCAATGAATCCTTAGCGACTTTCTTAAACCGAGTAACTTGACTCGGTAGCTTAGTTCTTTGGAAGAACAAGGAAGCTGTGCATTAACAATTAATAAAGTAGACAACGGGCAGTTATTTCAGCTATAATAGTGGGAGTGATATAAGGAAATGAATTTCGGATTCTATCCTTGAATATCACAGAAAAATTTATTTTTTCGTTTACAGATTCGTTGAAACAAATGGATTCACTTTCATCTCTATACTACAGTTGCCTTAAACAAAGTGAAGATGACATTTGTAGTACAAATCTGTGACTCGGACTTTTGTTTGATAAAGACGAGCCACTAAGAAAAGGCGAATAGGTATGTGTAACACATCTAAAACTATTAAAGGTAAGAGGTTTCCGTATTTAGATAAACGACCCTTCAATATCTATTAATTAGTGCATATATCCTAGAGATAAGACCCGACGGCGGCTAAGGGTGATTCCTATCTCCCAGTCTAGGAACACTATCTCAAAGGAACAATGACTAAGTTTCCTTTCAATCGGGAGAGGGTAATAGATTTGAAGGGGTAACATAGCTTGTTCATCATGACCTTCGGGGTCTAGTGAGAGACACAAGCTAGTGGGAGTTTTTGAGTGGTGACATTTTGTCGATAACTACTCGAAACGCGATTTAGTTTATCAAAAGAATACGAGGAGGAGTCTCTGATTTTAGCAGAGAATAGAGTATTCCATGCTCATAAATAGGCTATATCATAGTCTTGGGACTGATGCTCAGCCTGCCTCCTAGTGGAATGTTTCTCACTGAGAAAGAAACCATAGACTTGCCCTATATAGTTATTGATGTACTACAATACACTGCAAAACTCGATTAAGATAATTGGTTGCAAAATAACGGTTAACATTATTATGTAAACCGAGAAGTCTACCTAGAAGATGCTAGTGAATTTATGGATAAGGAGTGAATTCGGTTCACACCACTTCCGTAAATGTAGGCATTTAGCATTTAATGCTTGAAGCTAGGATTTGGAGATTTTGCGCATACGTTCGGATTTTGATTTGTTCGTGAAATGCCTTAATGCGACGAGTGAAGGTTGGTTGTAAGATTCTTGAGATCGAAAGTGACGGTTGAATTTTGTCACAATTCTTATGATAGAATCTATAAGTAACAGCCTTAGACCTTGGAGTACGGTTACCCAAAGGAAGTTACTATCTGATTTAATCAGACCACGTCCAACATCGGTTGTTGGTGATTACACTGATAAATACTACTAGATCAGAATGTCAATCCACCCAGAACGCAGTGGGAGTATGGTTTAACCATTGACCCATTATGGTTGTGTGGACTTTATAGTCTGCTGAGGTGATTGATAACCTGTGGCTCTTTGTGGGCTGTATAGGATTCTGATCAGAGAGGTTGGTTCGAAAACCTTATCCCTGTGAATGGAGTTTTGGTACTCCAGTTCTGTTCAGCCTCTTGTAGAACCACCTGAGTGTCTCAGGCCCAGTGGGAGTAATTGGTCCTACGCCGAAAAGAGTCGAATGAATAGGAAAGTTTAACTTTCAGCACAAAGCTGAGTGGTCTAGGGGTGATTCCCTAAAAAGGAGAGAGTTAACCAGACCTTGAACTCTCTCACCACTCAGTCTTGCTAGATTTCGTTAGAAAGCAGAAAATAGGGGTGATTCCCTGAGACTTTCTTGCCGTAAAACGAGTCCGGATTCATTCGGAACGAAGGGTCTTGGTTAGAACAAATGGCGGGTTGATTTGCCGGGACTTATGTCCTTTGTGGATGTAAGAGAACCTCTCGGTCATTAAAAGTCGCATGTTTTAAAATATGTGGACTTGACCAGAATATTGATAAGTCTTTTGTAGACTGGGTATCAATATTGGTAAAATAGTAGTATTAGTGTTAATGAATGATAACACTAAAACAGTTGGAAACAACGTGTGTGTGCTATCTGAAGTCGGAAACTGACAGGCCAAGATTCTATGGATGAGAGAATTGGACCATATTCTAAGAATCTGATTCGGTCAAATTCACGAGAATGAGTCATTGGCTATCCCACCTATCTTATTGAATGAGACGATCATGCATATACGTATGCAACATTCATCGAGAGTAGTCCTACCTAAGGCTGGCAAAAAATCCATTAACACCCGACCCGTCCCGGTTCCCGCCCCTCTCCCAACCCGATTTATCCCGACCCGTATTTATCCCGACCCGATTTTTTCGGGTTTTCTCCCTTCCCGAATGAGTACGGGAATATATCCGGGCATAAGGTTTGAATCCCGACGGGTCCCGATCCCGACCCGACCAATTTAATTGTTTTTTATATATTTATTTATTCCTTTATTATTTATTTATAGATTACGACTATTGATTCACAAAATGCTAAAATCTCGTAAATTTCCTTGATTCTTGTCCAAAATTTAATTTGTGAGAGTGAATTGAGTGATTGTGTTTTATACGTTTCAAGCCTTTCATTTTATTTAAACTCTTTAGGTATGTTGCAAAGAAATTCAGAACCCTTTTCCTGTCAAAAGTTTCAACCTTTATTCAAGAAAAGAAAAAAAAAATCTTTGATCAACTTGTTTCAAGCCACTGTCTACGTCTCTGCTCAAGTCTTGGTGGTAACAGGTAATTACTTGGCTTAATCTGATGCCAAATTGGATATTATCCTTGGTGATTTTGGAATTTTATTGTTTATGCTAATTATTTCCTCATTTTGAACGCAAAGGTAGTAACATTGATTTGCATGTTATTGTTCCCTGTTGTAGTGACTACTTTTTGAATCTTGTATTGATTGGATATTTCTTTTTGAGGGTGTGTTGATTGGATATTCAAGCATTGGAAAATCATGCCCTCTTCTTAGATTTCTGGCATTTTACTATCTGTTTGCGATCCGATTTTTGTATGGATTGTTTAACTGAAATAAAAATATGATTCAGATTGTATCTAGAAAGCTTATTGTAAATATGTGATCTGAGTTCAATATTGCATCGGTTTCGCTTCTACGAGTTTGTATTTGACATTTTGGATTTGAGGCTTGGTTATAAGATTTTGTTTTTTTTTTTCGAGAAAGTGAAAACGCATTGTTCAAGCTTCGAGACCGAACTTGCAATTGTGAATATCTGCTATCCAAAAATTTTGAGTTTTCAACCTTTAATTTGTGTCCTAAACTTATAGTTCTATTCTTGTTTGCACATATTAACTTTTTTGTATTATTTGTGTTTGTTTTACTTTGTCAAATTGTATACTTATCTTACTATGGTACCGTAGTATAGTTTTGGTTATCAATCGTTGATTTGATTATAAATTTGTTAAGTTGATCTTTAAGTTTTATTGAGCTGAATTTTTTTTGTCAAAATTGAGTTTAAAGTTTTGGTGTTTGATTTTATTTGTCATTTGTTGTTAAATAGGTGAATACGGATACTCCTAGTACCAATGCTTTTGCCCCGAACGATCTGCACCTTTAGCACCATCTCTCGTTGGAAAATTCAATTCGTGAGGAAGAAGTGAAAATTGGAACACGGAAAAAAGTAGCAAACGTATGGTCGCATGCTAAGAAAATTATAAGAATAAATGCGGAAAATAAGGTTATTCTTGTTGTTGCTATTTGCAATTATTGCAAAACTGAGTATGCAGCGAATAGCAAAACACATGGAAATAATGGCATTGATGGGCATGTGAAGAAATGTAAATCAAATCCTCATAACATGGCGAATCATAATTCCTCTCAACCGACCTTAACACAAAATGCCATGAATAATGCTTTGGCACCCCACATCTTTAACCAGAAAAGACTTGAAGATAAGGTTGCAAAATTTGTTATTAAGGACGAGATGCCGTTTAGGGTTGTGGAAGGAGGTGGGTTTGTGGAGATGATGAAGGAGGCTGAACCTCGTTTCAAGATTCCTAAGAGAAAGAAAATAGCATCACTTGTATGGGATTTATACGCGATGGAGGCGACTAAGATAAGGAGTGTAATTGGTGAGCAAAGGGTAAGTATCACAACTGACACTTGGACGTCAATACAGAATATCAATTATATGGTGATCACTACCCATTTCTTGGACAATGATTGGAAGTTGCATAAGCGAATAATTAATTTCACGAAGATCACTTCTCACAAAGGTGATGACATCGGCAAAGTTCTGGAAGCATGTTTGAATCATTGGGGGATTGACAAAGTGTTTACTATAACAGTTGATAATGCAAGTACAAACGATAAAGCAGTGGAGTATATGGGGAAAAGGCTAAAAGACATGGGCACCCTATTATTTGATGGTAAGTACTTGCATTGAGATGTTGTTGTCACATAATAAACTTAATTGTGAAAAGCGGCTTAAAGTTTCTTAATAAGTACGTCGAGTCTATTAGAAATTGTGTGAAGTATATTCACTCTTCAGCAGCAAGGTTGGATCAATTTAGGGAGTGTGCTATCCTACTAAAAATGGATAAAATGTCAACCGTTCCAATGGATGTGCCTACGAGGTGGAATGCCACCTATACAATGCTTTTCGTTGCATACAAGTTTAAGAAAGTGTTTGGTAGATTAACAGAAAATGCACAATTTATTGAATACTTTGAAGAGTTTGAAAGTTCGGATAAGAGAAAGAGGGTGGGGCCTCCTAGTGAAAATGATTGGGAGAAGTCACAAGTTTTCGTGACTTTTCTCAAGAGGTTTTATGATACAACATTGCAACTTAGTGCTAGCAAGACAACTACATCAACCTTGATTTGGGAGGAAATAGTTGCTGTAGGGACGGTCATTGGTAAGACAATGCATGACATTACAGATCCTATATTGCAAGAAGTCGCTAAAAAAATGGAGACCAAGTTCAAGAAGTATTGGGGTGATCTTGAGAAGGTGAATAAGCTAATTTTCCTATGTCATATTCTAGATCCTCGTTATAAGCTTCAAATGATTGCTATCCATTTAGGAAAGATGAATTTGGATGATACTATAATACAAGCATTTGTTGAGGGTCTAAAGAAGTGTCTCTTGGAGTTTGTATCATGAATATAAAGGGAATTCTTCTTTGGAGCCTTTAAACATGGTTGAGGATGGTAATGTTGACAAAGAGTTGATGGAAATGTATAAGAACGATCCCATTAAACTGGATTACCACTTACAAATGGCTCAATTAAGAAAATCTCAAAATCAAGTGGAAGTAACCAATGAAGTGGACAAGTACTTATTAGATCCTTATGTGAAATGGAGCCCTAGCTTCAATATCTTAGAGTGGTGGAAGGGGAATATAACGACATTTCCAATTCTTTCAAAGATTGCAAAGGATATTCTTGCAATACCTTCATCAAGCTGTTGCAAGTGAAAATGCTTTTAGCCTTGGGAGGAGGATTGTGGATCCCTTTAGGGCATCATTGCATCCTAAAATGGTGGAAGCACTTGTGTGTACTAGTGACTGGCTTAGAGGTGAGGAAATTAACTTATACAAGGAACCAACAGAAGAAGAATTTGAATTTTACAAGGATTGTGAAGAAGTGATCATAAGTAAGTCATTGTTTCACTTGGTTTAGTTTTTTTTGGTACATTCTCTTATGCATCAAAAGACATTAGTTTTTTATAGGACAATTTTCAACAACAGAAATGTCATTTTCCTTCTTTGTTGTTTTGTGTTAAACACTATTTATATTATTTTGTCGTCATTGTTTATTCTTTGTAGGTAACCACATACACGGGGCAATGTGACGATTCTGCTTTCAAGTCAAGTGATTCAAATGTACGCTTCTTTGGGTGATGGTATGAACTATTTTATCCTCATTCCTTTTAACACCCATCATAATATAATAAGTGGACGTCCACCATGGTGCTAGTGCAAGTTTATCCAATTTACAAGATCAAATTATCAAAACAAGTTCAACTCTTTTTGGTTTCCAAGGCCATTGTTTTGAATATTTATGCCTTAAACATTTGACAAATTTTGCCCACGTATTAAGCTGTGGATGTGACAAGGATTCAAATTGTTTACTTCTCTTTTGCTCACAGGTGCTAAAGTCATCCAAGATCTATATTGTTGCATATGGCTCATTGTTCGATCCGTAGGTGTTGGCTTTTCCTTGGATCATCATTCTTATGACTCTTCTCTTTGTTTTTATGTAAAGAATGCAATCTTTTAAGTTGGAAGTTGTGCATTCATAATAAAAATGTTACTTTGATTTTGGGAATTTTTTTTAGGGGAATTTTGGTACTTTTTGAATTATTATGAATAATATGTTGGTGTGTCCATGACTATATATGATAATAAAATATTACGGTCGGCATTAGATCTATTGTTTTGCTTTGTGAAATTGATGAACTCAAGATATTATTGTTTTTGGTGATGATTAATTAGATTGAGAAGGCAAGAAATTACGAAAACAAATAAAAATTGAAAAACAAATATTTTGCGGGGATATTTATTCCCTACCCGACCCAATCCCGAACATTCGGGAATCCCGATTGTCGGGTCCCGATACCTATCGGGTTAGGGATCGGGGAGCAAAATGGTATCCCGAATCTTATCGGGTTGGGAATAGGGTTGAAGGGTTATGGGACGGGTCCCGACCCGATTCCACCCCTCCTACCCTACCTCTCAGGAATGATTCTCTAAATCTTCGGATAAAGAGAAAATGGGATAGAGTCTCTCTTGGATAATGGCAAGTCAGGTTATCACAAGTCAATAGTAGTCAAATCTCGGATTCGAGCATTGAATAGCGGTTTAGTACGTCCTCAAGTATCTTTAGAGAACGAGGAATCATATGCTTGTATATTCAGGTGCAAACTTGAATATGATTCACTACACTGATTCTGACTTGTAGTCAGATTAAGGATGATCATTAAGTTGATCTCGGGCTCAGTGTTTACTCATAGTGCTTAGAATTTCCTTTTTGGTCTGGGAGTAATTCCGGGTCGATAAGCCGATATCACTTCATCGTGAAAACGGTGAAGAGATAGCTTAGAAGGATCTTCTCAGTCATAAGAAGTCAAAAGCATATTGAGAGAGAGTACCGCCTGATTGGAAGGACCGGCTACGTTTCAATCCTAAAGATCATCTCGAGTCGACAACCTAGCTAATCAGTGTACCAAGTCGAGTGCTTGGAGGGTACGGCATTGATGGATATGTCTCATATGCTTTTAGAGCAAGTGGGAGAGTGTTGTGAATAAGATGAGAAAGGGTGTGCTCTAAAAACAATCGTTGCTTGTCATTTCGTGCAAGTGGGAGATTGTTAGGTGTAGTGCCCGAAAGACAATTTGTGTAATTGTTTTTAATAATGAATGACGAGAATTTATCTCACCTTATTACTTGTTTTGTGCTTGTAAAGTAATACTGCTTTACGCAAACCCTAAGTATATACGTATGTAACCACTTAACTCGGTGTATGGATTACACGTGAGGATTGAGTTAGTGGTGGTATACTTAAAGCTGTTAGTCCGTGGTGAACTTAATCGAGTTTAGGGTCTCTTGATTAAAACACCAATAATGCGCCCGAACACCTTAGGGTGTGATAGTCTTATCCGGTTTGTCGGTAGAGGGTACTACGTGGGGCATTTATATATGATGGCATTCATATAGGGTGGACCGATTTAATCGAATTTCTCGATATAATTCCGTAATCGAGGAATCTTATTAAATCATTAGATGATCATATATGGATCAACCTTAATCCTGAGGTGATCACAGGGTGCTGCTTGTCCCGGGGTAGTGTTTGATGTGTTAGTTACGGTTCACTTAAATATGTGTTCCAAGCCACTTCTCATTGGCACTATCTCCAGGATGAGTGAGTAGTTCGATTTTCACGGACATGGAATCCATTCCTTCTGCGGGAAGTAGAGAGACGATCCCCTTATTTGTTAGCCCTAAGAAAGTGATCGATCCCGGGAGTTCATATTAGACTAATTGATCACTAGTCGGATATGTGAACTAATTGATCATCGGGGGTTAATGGTAAATAAGGATAAGATATTCGAGTCGGGTTCACGGAGACTTCCCACTCGAATGGACGATCTATGGAGGGTTAATCCGTATGTAGTGATTATATCAATGGACGCTTATTCACTCTATGGGTTGAGTATAAGTATACATCTATAATCGGTAGAGTTCAGTTTCGAGTTTATGGTGGCGTAATCCCGGAATTAATAATTAATGTACTTATTCGGTTCGATGAATAATTTGATTATTGGAGCTACTGGTTATAGGTCCATGGTCTCCGATGTGGCTTCTGTAATTCGGACTAATAATCTTGTTATTTGGGCCTCAGTGATAATTAATTGGCTAGGCTAATTAATTGATATGCATGAATATTATTTAGTTGGGCTAAATAATATAATACACAGAAAAGACATTTTCTGTGGGCCTGGTGGGCTTAGTGTGGCGCCAATATGTCTTGGATTTAATTTCCAAGAAATTAGTTTTCCTGGATAATGACATATTGTGTAATTAGTTATTTATTTGTTAAATAATTAATTGGATAAATAAAAGAAAATAATTTATTTATTATTTATCTCTTAACTATAAGGATAATTATATTTTCTTATTATAAGATTGTAATTATCTCTTATTTTTATTGGATAATAATAATTAGAATTATCTCTTTTATTTTGTTAAACCGATTGGGTATAGGTTTCTCTCTTGGATTTTGCCTATAAAAAGAGAGTTCTTCCGGAATATTCTTTAATTAAAATAACTTATGTATAATTAATATCTTGTATTTTATTTATTCATAATAAATAAATACCACCATATTAATTTATCACTATAACCTTTATAGTCTTGAGATAAACTTTCTTATTTGGCTATCAACTATAACCGCATTTTAATTTGACTCGATGTTCATATGTGTGTGACCCGATAGGCTTCCGAATATGTTGGCCGTAGAAACAAAGTGCAAATTACGAAAATGCCTTTCATGCCTAACGATCACGGGATAGCGTCTAGCAACACACCGTGACCCCCAATCATCGGAAAAGTCAAATGCAATGACTACTACATTTCATGTTAAACAGTCACCGTGTAAATTACAATCTTACCACTGTAATAATATACATACGATCGTATCTCGAGTGTCAATACATTAACGATCGTATCTTATAATCTGGATATCATGATCTCTCGGAATAACACATTTACTCCCACTTTGCAAAGATTCTCGAGAGCTAGACATTCCTTATAAAAAGGCAATTTCGGATATTCATTCCCAATCATAGGATACGTGATTCCCGGATGACCAAACATGTATACTCCGCATGCTTCAATATCACACCCAATCACTACCGCATGATCGCCCCGTGGATAGGGGAAATCTCAATAATATCAAATCATGAAAATCCACACCGTGATGCCATGATGTCTCCGGTCTTAAGGATAATTACACAACCGCCACATAGTGTGACACTTAATATAAGTGGGTCAGTCTAACGTACGCATTTCTAATACACGTCCACGTACAATCCAAGTGTCTCCACACTTCGATAGACGAGATATATCTCTATCTTCAATAAGATAGAAGACATCCAATACGTGATAGTCTGATCATACTATCAATGTCCCATTTGACAATATATATTACTAGAGACTTTTAATCATCAAACTTGTTAAAGTGATTAGAGATCTCATCAACCATAATCACTATCATGGTTTCTATATCATAGTTTGACACTAAGGACGTTACTATATATATACAACCAATAACATGAAGATAAACAATATATAATAACAAAAGTTCTTTTTATTAATCATAATAAAGTTATTACACGAACTAGAATAGACTGTAAACGACCCGACCCGATCGGATCCGGTCCAACCCGATTGGGTTTAGGACACCTTTTCAACAGTTTTGAACTAGAAAATGTAGCTCCACATTTGGCTCTATACTATAATAAAGAAAGTGAAATGTGTGGAAATATGTACAACGCCCATGTCCCGAATACCGAATCCTTATCAGGATATGAAACGTTCGACACGTGACATTTAAAGTAAGCCTTAAATCCCTCAAAAGCATCATGCCACATATTAGAGTAATTAAAGTGCGTGCAGAATAAATGGAAATAGACAAGAGACTCGAGAAAATAGACCCTTAAAGTCTTACAACAGTCAACTCAACCATCAAATACAATTGTAGTCAAACTATACCATAAATAACTTAAAACAAATACTATCATCCATTACAACAAACATGTCTGAAATGAAGGATCAACTACGACCACTAGCAACAATGCCTTATTTAGAAGAAACAACTACATAAGGAAACCAAAAGAGAGAAAAATCTATAGCTTCACTCCTAAGCTAGCACCCTAAGATCATCATCAAACTCATTTTCAACCTTCACATCTTCTTATTCCAAATAAAGGAGTAAGCTCATTCATAAAATTAGTAAGGAGAAAAAAGATCAAAAGAGAGATTCATGGTTGTACAATGCCGGCCGGAAGACACGACATGAATATTCTACAACCAGTTACAAACAGTTTAAAGCATAACTTGAACATAAAGAAATCCACTTTAAACCATGTTAAAAAAATCCAAGGGAAAAATGACGTACTAACTACTTTCGTTGATCTTGCTTGTACTTGTTCAGTTTAAATAGCTAGTTACTTAACATACTCGTGTTCGTGTCTATTTTTGTTCCTTACTTGCTTAACATGACATAAGGGTCTGGTGCAACACGGCTAATATGACCAACCATATCTCCAACTTAGGACTTAAAGTATTAAAGATACTTCATACAATATGTCATCTTGATAACGACGTGGCTAATACGGTTAGTCATAGCTCCGACACAGGACTTGAGTACCCATGGTACTACGTACTGTACATTGCTAGGTCATTAACTATAAACAATTAGGATCACATAAAGCACATAAGTTCATGTTCATTGTTACACCCTTCTAACCACCTACGTTATCACATAAAAGGCCATGGGAACACCAAACTACCAACCTATATTCACTACTCACGTAAACAATTTACAAAAAATAGCCAGAAATAGAACGGACTTGAAAATACATCGTGTAACACATAATAATCACATAAACAGAACTAGAAGCTAATCCTTGATACGGACACGCTACGGAAGGAGTGAAGGCCGCTGAGGCATGCCTTGAGATAATCCAGATTCAGTTCATGCTTCTACTAAACCTGGCATAATGCAACTTATAACCTAAACTGAATAGTTTTGTGCATACTTCTAGAAAATAAGTTTAAAAACAATAATTTTAATGTAAAAACAATTTCATTTTGATAAGAAGAACTCCTTACTAGACAAACCGATCTACGAGCCGAATTATGATTCACAAACAACGAGATCAGAACATCATGTCGGACATCGGAGGTCGCACCGCATCGGGACCTTTTAGTGCTGAGGCGGGGGTGCTGAAATTTCGGAACACGAAACACGATCGAAGACAAGGAGGAACAACAAAGTTCCGAAAAGGAACCCTAGCTTGTTTCGGCGGAGCATCACCACGGAAAATGGAACAAAACACAAAGCGTATGAGAAAACCGAGATGCCTTGGCGCCTTTTTATAGTCTTTAACCTCTTAGGGTCAGTTTCGCTTAGCTCGGGGGAAAAGAAAACCTAAAATTAAAAGAAAAAAGAGAAAACAAATTCGAAAAGACAAAAATACCTAGTCAAATAGGTGAGAGGTTTTACATGTGTGTGTATATATATATATATATATATATATATATATATATATATATATATATATATATATATATAAAGATATATATTGGAAAGGAAATGTGTGGATATATTACATGCCACTTCGTATAATATCAACGGTTGTAAAAAAAAATGATAATGTTATGGACACCATAACGAATCTACTTTCAAGACATAAGTGACGGACCTAAAGGTAATAGGGAAGGGGTCAATCCCCATTGAGATCCGAATAATATTTTTTCATTTAAACGATATAGTTTTAATGTTAAAAAATTAAAAAATAATAATGATGTCTTCTGTGGATTATCCTTTTTATCGCGTTGCCTCCACTGATACAATTTCCAGGTCTTCCACTGCAGGACGTTACACTAACATTCGACATCTAAAAAGTCGAATGTAAACACAATATTCGACTTTGCAGATGTCGAAAGGTGTGATAACAACAACAGCAACACCCTGTGAAAATTCATGAGTTATGTGGTCAACCTAAATCAGCACGCCTCACGGTTTGCTTGTTTAAGAGTTCTATAACTTTTTTATGTGGACCCAACCTTGTAAAGTTTACGGATCTGTGAGGACTGTGTGTGTGCTTTTTTTTTTTTTTTTTTTTTTTTTTTTTTTTTGGGAATTGAAACTATATACCTTCATGTAAAAATAATTTGTTTTATACTCCTTCCGTTTTTTTTATTAGTCATATTTCAGTTTTGTCATATTTTTTTATTTATCTGTCATTTTATATTTTCAATGCAGTATTTATTATTTTTTCTTCCTTTACCAACAAAATATTTACATCTCCAATAAAAAAACACAATTCAAATACTAAAAACTCATTTACCAACAAAACATTTACTACTAAATCTCCAATAAAAAAATATATTTCCAATATACATATTAATTACTTTCTTAATTTATGTGATTCTTCTCTCTACGACATATATATAAAAACGGAGGGAGTACTTCTATTTTAATTCTTATAAACATAATCCTGTCAAAAATATTCGGTAGGACGGGCAATTTGGTATTCAGGCCGTGATATATTATCGTGAGGTCGGGTTATTTTTCATTGATGCCGGACTAAAATAACACGTCCTGAACAACTTTTCTCATTCGGACGGGCTAAAATTCACGTCCTGCTTTTTTTTCTTTTTTTTTTTTAAATTAAAACATATGGCTTTCTTCACGGCAGAAATTATTTGGTCAAAAAGCTTCGACCCGGCAACAATGGTGGCAAGGGAGCTGCATCTTCTTGATAACACGTCCGAGCAATTTTCACACATTCGTAGTACTAAATATCACGGCTTTCTTTTTTTATATACATATAACGAAACACGCTAAATATCACGACATTGAACGCCAGGTCTCAAAAGTTTCGACCTGGGATTTTCATGGCGGGCAATTTATAGACCAATCACTCCCTCTTCTACCCCCCTTTATGTAATTTAACGACATAATCCCTCCACCCGTTGAATCTTCTTTCCGCAAAATTTCGAACTAATGGATTTGGGAACTAAATTGACATTGGATTGGCGGAAATGCTATAAACGGATACTTTGTTGATGAAGGAGACAAGTATGGAGGGATTAATATGTAAATTGACATGAAGGGAATCAAGAAGATGCAGCTCCCTTGCCACCATTGCTGTCGGGTCAAGCTTTTTTGATCAAATAATTTCGGCCATGAAGAAAGCCATGTTTTTTAATTTAAAAAAAAAAAAAAAAAAAAAGAAAAACAAGAAGGACGTGAATTTTAAAGCATATGCATCCATGAGGTCCACTCGATGATGATATATCGAGGTGCGTAACCCGGTATCGTCATAAGCCCCCCAGACCTGAGAGAGGTGACTTCCGTTGTCCGAGGTCAGATCTGCCAATTTGAAATCGTCTTCGAGTTGGACTAAGTCTTGGCGGGAAATGGTGTAAACGCTTCGCCTGCCACCTATTTCCCTAGCCAATCGTGGCCGTTCACTGTACGTCAGAGCGCACTATCTTTTCGTCTTCTGCCATAAATGATGTCATCCTTGATTTTCGCGATTCCTGGGGAGTTATAACTGCTAGTAACCCCCCCCAATCACGTCTTTTCACCGTCATTTGGCATTAGCAACGCATAAAAGGGAGAGAAGAACCGGACGGTGAATCATTTCGCCTATCCATTTCTCCATTTTCTCCTCGTAAAATACAAGTAAGCATCTTTGTCGCTATCATGTTTTTTTTTTGTTCCTACCGTTCTCGCTCTTGAGTCGTCCATGTCTAGTAGTGCTACAATTTCGATAGGATAGAGGAGTCTCGTTCCGGTGATCAAACACCAATATCTGCTCCTTCCGATCAACCTCTACAACCAAATCCTGAGGAAACCTTAGGCACTATCAGGGAGCCCAAGAAATTGTCCACCAGAATGGATGGAAATGGGCCTAAGGGGTGCATTTCCTGTCTCACCATGGATGATCTCAACCAACTTCGGCGGAGATATGGGCTTTCTAGTCCTCAACTGGTGGTTCGGCTTCCTTCCGGCCACCATCAGTTTGCCGATGAGCCCCCAGAAGGGTTCTGTACGGTCTATGAGGCCCAGTTGTCGAGTGGGCTAATTCCTGGCTGTTCTTCTCCATTACGAGATCGGCGTATCTCAACTGGGCCCAAATGTGATCCGGACTTTGATGGGCTTTTCGATTGCCTGCCGAGTGGCGGGTATCGGTTTTACCGTTCCTCTATTTCGGTGGTGGTACAAGATCGCAGCGATGCCGGATAAGATGTGGTACACGTTTCAGAGGCGTACCAATCGTCATGAGTTCGTGTCTCGGGGACCTTCATCTCATGGGAATTGGAAGCCTAGGTTTTTCTTTCTCCGACATGGATCGGATAATCCTTATATCGGCTTATGGAGGTCGAGAGACGGAAGGGATGATAAACTGGGTCGTGAGGCCGCACCCAACGAGTCTCTTTCTCTCGAGAGATTCAAGTTCGAGGTGATTACAGAGGACCTGAGTCTCCTTTACGACCTTGCCCGTCTCGAGGAGGCGGGACCCTCACCCTACATAAGCCTTCCTGCTGTCGATCAAGAAAATTGTAGGAAACTTTATCATTTTGTTGCCAAGTCTTATTGCTCTTTGAAGTTGTATATTTACTATTTCTGGTACTGACTCTTTTTTTGTTTGTGTAGTGGGAAGATTTTCGAGGGTTGCTGTCCCAAAGGCTTCCGCAGTAGCTGTTGCTGTCACTGCATCTAGGTCGAGGGCCATTCCCCTAGTGTCAGAGGAGAGACCTGCCACTGTCGACGACTCGACTGAGGGAGTCGAGACGACTACCCTTGTCACACAGCCAACTCCGCCTTCTACCTCGAGGGGACTCACCCATGAGCACCGGTCGATACGTGAAGAAGATGAGGTTATCGACTTTACTGTGGGAGGGGGTGAAGAGACTTCTGGCGCTGAGGCAACCCAGTTGCAAAAGAAGAGGTCGGCTCTCGAGGAGCTGGTGAGAGACCAGCAAAAGCAGGCTAAAAAAGCCAAAGTCACTAAACCCTCTCTCGATCTTGCTGCCACGAGTAGGATGTCGGCCGAAGATGTCGAGAAGCTGGATGGCCAGGTCCTGGCCTCTTCCCTCCGAGAACTGGGTCGTGTGGTAAACACTAACTCTTGTCGATTTCTCTCTCTCTTTTTTTATCTCTCGAAGCTCACGCCTTAACTTTTCCTTTTTGGCAGCACTACTTTATGAGTCGAGAGGCTTCTCGACGTATGAACATGACGTCCGAGACTGAGGAAGAGCTGAAGACACAGATTCGGAGGTTGCACGACACGATCATTGCCAAGTCGGTTGGGATCGTTGGTCTAGATTCGCAACTCAATGTTTTCAAGAAAGATGCTGATGCTGAGATAAAGAGAGTAAAGGAGGAGCAGGAAGCTGTCGTCGCCGAGCTGAGGAGAGATCTCGCTGCGGATGAAGGGAGGGAGGCTGCTCTAAAAGAGACTCTCGAGCAGGAATTTGCACGGGGAGCGGCCATTGCAAAAGAGAGAGATCAGTTGAAGACCGAACTGGATCAGGTCCCTAGGCAGCTTGAGGAAGTAAGGGCTGCCACAGTGCTCGAGTATCGGAAGTCTGACGAGTTGGGCAGGGATCTCGATGTAATCATGCAGACGGCCATACTTGGAGGATTCACCAAGGCAGTGGACCAAGTAAAGAAGGTCTACCCAGAAGTCGAGATCGACCAGGTTGATGAGCCTGGCTGTTACGACCCTGACTCGGAGGCGTTGTACGACGTGTACTTCGACGAATTTCAACAGGGTATATCACTTGCCCAGAAGTATGGTGGTCCTACAACAGGCTCGACTCCCGATAATGCGACTTCTGCTGCCATTGTTCCTACGCCGACCCCAGAAGATGCTATTCCGACTCCGACTCCCAATGCTTCTATTTAATTATCTTGTCTCTTTTGAACTTTGATATTCTGAACTTTAATTTGCAATTATTTGTAAACTACTTGGGTGAATATTTACTTTATCATGGCTGGTTATTTCGACCTGACCTTAATTTGTCTTGAAATTTCTACCCTTTTGTCTCTATTTGTTGTTATTTATTCTCTCATTTGTTATTGTTTTTGGCTTTCTTACTTGTCGAGCCTTTGGCTCTGTTCGCTTCTGCCTTCTCGATATAATATTGCCCCCAAGTGTTTTATCAACTTTAGTTCATAATACACTTGGGATCTATGTGGCTTTAGGTCGATCCAGTTGCCTTGGCTTTTTAACCTTATAGGCTTGCTATATTTTCGAGTTAGCCCGACATTGCGAACTGTCCTTGTCCTGGTCTAGCTGCCCGTTGGGCTGGTTAGACTTCCGACTTGGACGTTTGGCCCGACCATGCGAACCGTCCTTTGTCTGCCTTATTCGACCCTTAGGCACGTTAGGATTTTGACTTGGACATTTGACCCGACCTTGCGAGTCTTCTTTTTGCCTTCTGCATTGTATGCTTATGGCATTGTCGGGAGTTCCGACTTTCGGATTGCTCCATTCTTTGTGGATTGTAACTTCATGTCCTTTTAGACTTAGAATATTACAAAAATAACTTAGTAAAACAGTAGAAAAAGAAATCATCATTTATTATAACCAAGATAGAATTGCCGCATGGACTGATTACAAATCTTATAAAACAAGTCGAAACAAACTGATCGACTAAGGCTTAGACGTAAAATTTCCTCAAATTATTCGCGTGCCATTGTCTAGGAACTGTAGTTCCGTCTGCTCGACCTAGTTGATATGAACCTTTAGGGTGGACTTTTAGAATCTGATACGGGCCTTCCCAGTTCGGGGTGAGTGTCCCGATCTTCTCTTGTCGACTTGCTTCGTTCTTCCTCAAAACTAGATCTCCGACCTTAAAATATCTGTATTTTACTCTCGCGTTGTAATATTGAGAGATCTTCTGCTTTTACCTAGCCATTCTGGCTGAGGCCATTTCTCTCCGCTCATCGAGATTATCCTTCTCCTGTCGGATGTGGGGGTCGTTCGTCTCAATATTATACACTAAAACTCGAGGGGAAGGAACGCCGATCTCCGCGGGGATAACTGCCTCGCACCCATATGTTAGGGAGAAAGGTGTTTCACCCGTTGATGAGTTTGGGGCTGTCTTGTATGACCACAGGATGCTCGGGAGTTGCAACGCCCGGCCTCGTCCTTCGGCCTTCTAGCCTTTTTTTCAATCCGAGTTTAATCTGTCGATTTGTCTGTTCGACTTGACCATTTGCTTGGGGGTGAGCCACTGAAGTGAAACGCTGGTCGATATGATACTCGGCTAATCACTCTCTAACTCTTCGGTCTTCGAACTGAGTGCCGTTGTCCGAGATTAACGCCTTTGGAATACCATACCTGCATAAAATATCGACCCATAGGAATTTCTTGATTGTTGCTGCTTTGATATCAGGTAAAGCCTTGGCTTCTACCCACTTAGGGAAATAATCTACCGCAACCACTACAAACCGATTGTTCCCTGGGGCTCGAGGTAGGGGTCCTACAATATCGACTCCCCACATGTCGAAAGGCCATGCTGACGAGATGACATTCATTTCTTGTGCCTGTTGATGAGAGATGTTATCGTGGATTTGACAAGAATTGCATCTCTGCACTAAATTGTTCTCATCTCGTTGCATTGACGGCCAGAAATATCCCGCGAGCTTGCATTTCCGAGCCAACATCCTAGCCCCACAGTGATTTCCACAAGCTCCTCTATGGATTTCTTCGAGAAGATACTCTCCCTCTGTCTCAGATGCGCATCTCAACCATGGACTCGTGAATGACTTCCGTTAAAGTATGTCGTTGAAGAATGCATATCGGGCCGACTGTAGTCGGACCTTTCTTGACTGTACTTTATCATTGGGTAATATTTTGTCCTTTAAGTAAAGGACAATAGGATCCATCCATGTGGCCAGTTGAGATATCGGCTGGGCCTCTATCTCTTCAGAGCTTCTTTCTGTTAGCAACTCTACTAACACCTTTTTACTGGAGACGAAATTCGATGCTAATTTGGACAGAGCGTCGGCCCTCTTGTTTTGACTTCGAGGTACCTGTTCAAATTGAATCGTGTCGAACATCGGCTTGAGGCCTTGAACTACTGCCAAATACTTCTTCATAGTCTCTTCCTTAGCCTCGTATTCCCCTTTGATATGATTAACGACTAATTGCGAGTCACTGTAAACGTTGAGATTTTCGACCCCCAGCTTTAGAGCGAGCTTCAGACCAGTGATAATTGCTTCATACTCGCCTCATTATTAGTTGCCTTAAAATCGAATCGGAGAGCGTATGGAAACTCCTCTCCTTTCGGGCTGACTAATAGGAGGCCTGCGCCTGCTCCTTCTTTGCTCGAGGCTCCATCAGCATGGAGCATCCATCGTTCTTGCTGACTTTTCTTTTCTTGTTCAAGTTGCACTGATATACCTTCGGCTAAGAAGTCTGCTAAAGCTTGAGCCTTAATCGTGGTACGCGGCACGAACTCGATGTCATATTGAGCCATCTCGATTACCCACTTCGCGAGTCGACCAGACGTGTCGGGCTTCCTAGAATTTGCTTGAGTGGTTGGTCTGTAACTACCACTATAGGATGGGCTTGAAAGTATGGCCTAAGCTTTCTCGACGCGTGTACCAACGATAGTGCGAGTTTCTCAACTGGCGAGTATCGGGCTTCGGGGCCATGCAGAGCTTTACTTACAAAATATATAGGCACCTGGCCCTTTTCCCCCTCTCGAACCAAGACCGAACTCACTGCCTCCTCGCAGACCGATAAATAAACCAACAACCTTTCCCCTCTCGAGGAGAAGTGAGAGTAGGTAGTTCTGATAGATATGCTTTTAATTCTTCGAAGGTCGTCATCGACATTCGTTGTCCCAAAGTGGAAAGGATCGGGCTTTCGGAGAATTTTAAAGAACGGTAGTGCACGCTGGGCTGACTGAGATAAGAATCTATTCAGTGCCGCCATCCGACCTGTGAGTCTCTGAACCTCTTTCGTATTTCGAGGTGCCGGCATATTATTTAGTGTGTCGATCTTGTCAGGGTTAGCTCGAATCCCGTCTCTCGATACCATGTACCCTAGAAATTTGCCTGTTCTCACCCCGAAGGTGCACTTTTTTGGATTAAGTTTCATTTCAGTATCTCTTAACACCTCAAATACTTCCCTGGCATCTACCAAAAATTGCTTCATCGATCGGCTTTTGATGAGTAGATCGTCCACACAGACTTCCATGTTCCTACCAATCTGCTTCGCAAAGATTTTATTGACTGCCCTTTGGTATGTAGCTCCAGCATTCTTTAGTCCGAATGGCATGGTAACATAACAGAAGGTGCCGAACTCTGTAATGAACGCGGTCTTCTCCGCATCCCGAGGGTCTATAAGAATCTGATGGTATCCCTTGTATGCATCGAGAAACGCGAATACATCAAAACCGATGGTCGAATCAACTAACCTGTCGATCTTAGGCAGCGGATAGGAATCTTTGGGGCATGCCTTATTCAAATCCGTGAAATCCACACACATGCGCCAGCTGACATCTGGTTTCTTTACCAACACTGGATTGGCAAGCCATTCTGGATAAAGTACCTCTTTCACTATATTTACCGACAGTAACATCCCGACTTCGGACTCGATGGCTTCCAATCGATCTGGCGTGAAGTTTCGCTTCTTCTGTTTGACTGGCTTTCTGGCCTGGTCAATCTCGAGTTTATGGATGGTGATGTCTGTCGGTAGACCTGGCACGTCGGACGCCTTCCAAGCGAAAACGTCCTTAAACTCTTTCAACAAGTCGATCAATAACCGCTTTTCCTGAGTCGGGATCCAGATCCCGACTTGGACACTCTGATCGTCTTCCTCTTCCCATAAGCTGACATTTTCAACTTCCTCACTCGAGGCCCAACACTTCTCTTCCTCTTCTTCCGGAATAAGTTCCTCAACGAGGACATGTTGTACCGCCATCTTACCGTTCATCACTATCGAATTACAGCTTCTGGCGATTTCAATATCCCCTTTTACCTCGTGGGAACCATTTCGAGTCGGGAATTTCATGCTGTTATGGTACGTCGAAATTATAGCTCGTAACTCGAAAAGGGCTGGTCTACCCAAAATGACATTATAAGCGGAGGGATCTTTAACGACCACGTAGTTTAACTCTAGCGTCCTCCCTCTCTCTCCATCACCTACTGTTGTGAGTAGCTTTATGGAACCCATGGGATGGACTGCCTGACCTGTGAAACCGAATAGCGGAGAGGCTATGGGCACTAAGTCTTTCTATTTGAGCTTCATACCCTGGAATGCCGAGTAGTATAAGATATTCACAGCGCTGCCATTATCGACGCATACCCTCGATACTCTGGCCCGACTTATAACCGCTTCAATCACTAACCCCTCACTATGACTTGTCGACCTAGGGACGTCGTCTTTAGGGCCATACCCGACTTCCGTGGTTAATCTCGGCTGCTTGCGTGCCCTCGAGCTGTCGTCTGGTTCTCGACTGGCTCGTTCTTTCTCGCTCTCCCCGGCCCAAATATCATATTCACGTAATTATTTGGGCGATTATCATCATAGCGGTCCTGACCATAGTAGTCCCTATCGTTTTCAGGAGATCGGTCTCGTCTAGGGGATCGATCTCTACTTCTCTGATTCTCTCGACTTCGGCCTCTATCCTGGTCAGGATTTTTTCTTTTGAAATCTCGTTGCCCCTTGGGCTGGTGTAACGCAATCTGTCAACGACCTCATCCAACTTCCCCTCTTGGATACGAGCTTCGATGTCTTTCTTCAAGTCGAAACATTCCTCTGTCGAATGGCCTGTATCTTCATGGAATTCGCAATACTTTGTCGACCTTCGTTTTTCTCGAGGTTTTTTTATCGGAGGTGGCCTCTTGGCTAGGTTCTTGGAGACCATGATTGATAAAACCTCCGTACGTGACCGGTTGAGAGGAGTGAAATCTTTATCCTTTTTACCCCCCTTTTTCTCTGACCGGCCCGAGACAAGTGCCTCGATGCGATCCCAAACAGATGTTTTTCTCTCTACATCTCGAGACTGGTTCTTATTTGCTCCTCGACCATCTTTCCTCGAGTTGTCCATCCACTCGGCCTGGGTGTGCCTACGCACTGCCTCCTCGCCTTGACAAAATCGATGGACGACATTCACACATTCATCCATGTTTCGAGGGAGGTTTCTGCTTAACTTCTCATATAGCTTTGTGTTGCGCAGTCCTCCTACAAATGAAGTAATCAAGACTCGATCCTATGGATCCTTGACCTGCATGGCCTCAAGGTTAAACCTCTTCAGATAATCTAACACCGACTCGTCTCTATGCTGCCTCACATTTGTGAGGTGCGTCTCGCTCAACTGAAACTTTTTGTTGACGATGAAGGCGTCTCTGAATTTTCGGGCGAGCATGGTGAAGCTGGAGATGGATCCGGGTTTCAACTTGGTAAACCACTCTCTTGCTCGACCTACGAGTAGAGTCTCGAATGCCCGGCATCGCATCTCGTCTGGTGCACAATCTAGCCTCATTTGGGATAGATACCTATGAAGATGGTCCTCCGGGTCGGTGGTGCCATCATACGGGTCTATCTTAGGAATCTTAAATCCCTTGGGTTTAGGATAATCTTCAATCTCCTTGGTGAAAGGAGACTCTAACCACAACGAACCCTGGGTCTTCCCTAGGATTACATCTAACTCCTGCCTAACGCTATCTTCATCGATGCGTATGTGCTTCTGTTGGATTTCTCGCTTCCTCCTTTCGACGTAACTTGAGGAAGCGCCGATCTCTTCGAACCGAACCGGCTTAGGCTTATTGACGGCGATATTCAGACCGCCTTCCGCCTGGTGCTGCTGTTGCTGAAGTTTCTGTCGTGTAAATGCTTCCGCCATTATTTTTCTCAGAGCATTGTGATCTGTGGCCGCCAACTGATCCACCATGGCCTAATACTCTGGGGCAAGGTCCTGAGTTTGCTTTGGTGGATTTACTTGGACGGTCTCTAAGGCTGGATCTTTATCTCCCTGAGCCTCCATACCTGCCTGCTCACTTATCTGCGGATCTACATTTTTGGAGGTGGTTTTTCTGGCGGTTTTGTCTTTTGGAGGCATGACGATCTTGACGTATTCAACAAAAGAAGGGCCCTCCTTCTAGCGCCAATGACGATGACCAATTATGTCACCTTAAAGATCCGGGCTTTTCCTTATGTTAATGATGAATAATCAAGAACCCTAATGCCAAGAACAAAGAAGGGGTTTTGTATAATTGCGTCTGAGTCTAAGTGGAATTCTTAGAGTGCCTACGTATCATGTTCTTATTCCAGGAATCAAGCCATACGTAGTTCCTGGAACGTTGTATTTATAAGGACAATGCATGACCTAACCCTAATATGAGTCGGTTTGTAGCTGTTGTCATATTTACCCTTAATTAGGCTTTACCCCTTGCCCAAGTTATCCTGTGGATATTGGGCCAACGTAGCTGGTGTGGACTCTGTTCTCAATATCGATCTGCCTAGGACGATCGACTCCTGGAACCCACGTCCTGCACTGCCCGTAAGTCGATAGTCGTGACCTCGAATCTCTAGCCATACTTCAGGCTCGAGGATCGACATGCGTGCCATGGCTTCCAAGTCGATAGTCCGACTTGTATGCCTTATCTGGCTCATGTGCCTTAGTAAATATTGCATCCATGAGGTCCACTCGATGATGATATATCGAGGTGCGTAACCCGGTATCGTCACCCGGCCTGAATGTCAAATTGCTCATCCTACTGATTATTTTGACGGGTTATGCTTATAAGAATATAAAATAGAGGTTATAAGAAAAAAAAAACTATTTTTACCCAAAAATATATTTTTTGAATTTCCGTCTTTTTCTTTCATCAAACACCCGTGTTGTCATTTAAAGAATGACTCGGTTGGTGTTAAAGCTTGCCTTGTTTTGTATTGGTTAATAGGTAACTAATAAACATATCCACCTCATTAGTTCTAACTTCATTTGGAATTTAAAAAACTTTTTCATAATATCAAATGGAGACATAGTATCTTTTAACCCCAACTGAAAGATCGAAAACATATCCATAAAGCCATATGGAGATATGGTAGAATCTTCTAACTCCAACCAAAGGATCAAAAGCATATACTGATATTTTATGTTAAATGATGACATGCATGATAGGATCATCTAACCCCAAGGGGGAGGGGGGGGGGGAGGGGGTTGAAAAACACATTTTTTATTACGACATTTGTCGTAAGAAGAATCCTCCTTTAGAAACTGAGCGCAAACCCCAAACACTAGAAGAGGGCCGAAACCCCAAACACTAGGAACCCACCGACATCTGCGAGCAACGCTACGGAGACTAGCAATGTGCCATCAACTTCCACCGCGCCGTCACCTAGCAAAGCCAACCAGAACTCCTTCCAGGTGTTGCAAGAATCTGATGGTAATGAGGACCTTGAGCAGCAACACCCACATACTGCCGATGAGCATATGGTCAAGAATGCACAGTCGATCGTGGTTGAGGAACCCTCAACCGTGAGCGAGGGGGCAAAGAAAAAGACCACGACATTGGATCCCAGTGCTAAATATTTTGAATATCCGAGGAGCAAGGTACAACCTCAGATAGAAAAGGGACAACAGAGTGCTCCGATCTTGAAGAATATTGGGACTGGGGCCCGGATCTCGCCTGACAGCTTAAGAGCTTTCCACTCCACCTTGCAGGCCCGCTTTGACGCTTCCGGGGTAATTCTTGATTCGAGAATATCATCCACCCCAGAGAAAGAATCCAAGACCCTACCTATCTTGAATCAGCTGTGAAGGGGGGGGGAGTGAACCTGATGCTGCTCAACAACAGAAGAGCCGAGGCAAAAAGAAAAACAAGACATCACCCAAGAGACGTTCGCGCCAACATGATAAACTCGCCTGCAGCTCAGACGTGGATAAAGTAATAGACCAACTCGATACCTCAGATAAGGAGTCAAAGCAATATCTAAATTCTTTCTTTGACAACTACGAAGATTGGACAACGGCTTCTGAGACCGAAGGATTCTCGACAGCAGCACCTTCTAAAGGGATGACGACAAGGGCAAGGAAGCAGAGTTACCGCAAATATGATGAAGACTACGATTACTATTAATGCTTACATTGTTTAAATGTCTTTTATTGCTTTGTGTTTTTGTGGAATCGACCGCAAACTAAGGCGACAACCACATGTATTTTCTTTCTTTCCTCTTTTCATCAATAAAAATTATATTTTCTAAAAAAAAATAGTGTATTGTGTAATTATTTCTAGAAGGGTATTTTGGTGATTGTATATAGGAGGGAAATGTTAGGAAATCACTAGTTTAACGCAGCAGAATTTAAAATTTTGATTTCCGATCCCAAGATCCACTTCGTTTAATACAATAAACACGTTAAGTAGTTTGACGGTATATACCTTGGCTGATTTATAAGATCGACGCTTTGACCGTCCATGGAGAGTAGTACCGTGCGCAAGCCGTCCACGCGTCCGGCCTATATTTGATATCCATACGAACTCCTCGCCGGAATCCTCCTTGGATTGCTATCAGAAAAATCCGTCTGCTAGACTCACCTTTTTTTTTCTCTCTAAACTCAATACTAGAAGCTCTCTATTTTTCTCAAGAACAATTAACTCTTGGAATTGTGACAAAAGAGCTAGCCAACCTCTTTCTTATATAGGGTGAGTGGCGCCCCAATGCCCCTAATCTGATTAGGAGAAGCTTCCTAGAAGATAGATGAAAGAGAAAAACATTTTTCCCAATAAAATAAGGAAAATCACTTTAATTGATTTATCTCTTTTATTATAATATCTTATATTAAATAAAAACTAAATATTGCCAATATCTTATATTGAATATATTTATCTTATTACCATAAATATATTTTTCCCAAATCAATTAATATCCAATATTAATATTATGGTAATCGTAATCAAAAAAATATATTATGGTAATCTTATTAATTAAAGTACACAATCCAAGTGCATCTTATACACTTAGAAGTGGCGCCCCATATTGCCAATAATTGGCATCCGGAATATTCTTTAATTAATATCTTGTATTATATTTATTCATAATAAATAAATACCACAATATTAATTTACCACTATAACCTTTATAGTCTTGAGATAAACATTTCTTATTTGGTTATCAACTATAACCGCATTCTAATCCAACTCAATGTTCTTATGTGTCTGACCCGATAGGCTTTCGAATATGTTGGTCGTATGCAGAAAGTGCAAATTACGAAATGCCCTTTGACGATGTTGTATACCGTCCAATGTATGATCCGGGCCTAAATCACTCTTAGAACGATTTATCAAGAACTTCTTACAATGGGATGGTGATTGTGGTTTGTTTTAGACTGAGCCTGAGAGTTAGTTTTTTCTCAAGTTGCCTACGTATCCAATGTGTGTAATTGGAATCAAGTCTCTCGTAGTTCTTAGGGCTTAATTATATAGGGGCATCACGCCTCATACTTCTTGTCCTGCAAGTATTGGATTTATTCCTTGGTCCCTAAGGATTAATTCGAGTAAATCCCCTTAATAAGGGATTATTATGATTGTATTTAAATATAAGATCAATGTCCTATAATTACGGGATTCTTCCTATCGTTATCCTATTATATAGGCACATGTGTGAATTACCAACATAAGGAAAGACCCAGACGTCCTACGATAGGCTCCTCAGGTCGTCTCGACCTGGGTTGCATGACATGCCCGACCGAGCCGTCCCGCGGTGGTCTAGTCGGGAAAGACCAGGACAGACCTTCCACCTAGGGTTGGGCCTGATTAACATAGGGCCTCTGACCTCGATGCTTCCTTACTTATCTATTACGACGCCACTCTCTGAGTGACACATTGCAAGGTCTACTCTGGCCATCGTCACCCCTAACGATCATGGGATAGCGTCTAGCAACACACCGTGACCCCCAATCATCTAAAGAGTCAAAAGCAATGACTACTACCTTTCATGTGAAACAGTTACCGTGTAAATTACAATCCTACCGCTGTAATAATATCCATACGATCGTATCACGAGTGTCAGTACATTAACGATCGTATCTTATTAATCTAGATATCATGCTCTCTCGGAATAACACATTTACTCCCATTTTGCAAAGATTCTCGAGAGCTAGACATTCTTTATAAGAAGGTCATTTCAGATATTCACTCCCAGTCATAGGATACGCGATTCCCGGACGAACTAACATGTATTCTCTTCATGCTTCAGTATCACACCCAAGCACTACCGCATGATCGCCCCGTGGCTAGGGGAAATCTCAATAGTGTCAAAGCATGACAATCCACACCGTGATGCCATGAAGACTCCGGTCTTAAGGATAATTACACAACTGCCACATAGTACGACACTTAATGTAAGTGGGTCAATCTAACATACGCATTCTCTAATACACGTCCATGTACAGTCCAAGTGCCTTTACACTTCGATAGACGAGATTTATCCCTATCTTCAATAAAATAGAAGACATCCAATACGTGATAGTCTAATCATACTATCAATGTTCCATTTGACAGTACATACGACTAGAGACATTTAAGCATCAAACTTAATTAAAGCGATTAGAGATCTCATCAACCATAATCACTATATGGTTTCTTTATCACAATTTGACACTAGGGACGTTACTATATATATGCATTCAATAAAACGAAGATAAACAATATATAATAACAAAAGTGCTTTTATTAAACATAATTAAGTTATTACATGTACTAACATAGACTGTAAATGACCCGACCCGGTCGGATCCGGTCCAACCCGATTGGGTTTAGGACACCATTTCAACGGGAAAGCCCTAGATATTACTATAAATATTGTACTCTTGTGATCAATGTAAGTTTGTAAAATTTCCCACACAATTCTTTTCATAGAAGCAGAGGCATTACTGTGATATCACCGGAAAAAAAATCAAGAGAAGGTTTCGGTTGAAACCCTCGGTTCAAAGCAACAACCATGGAAGTGGTAGCCGACGTGGAGAAGAATCTTGATGCCTTCTTCCCCGGTCAACTAATTACCACCGTTCAACTCAAAGGTGATAATCTTGATGAGTGGTCACGAGCTATTCACACAGCTTTACGTGTGAAACGGAAATTTGGTTTTCTCCAAGGAACGATCACAAAACATACGGATGAAGCAAAATTGGAAGATTGGTATACAGTTGATTGCATGTTGTTGTCATGGATCATGGATCATGAACACTATTGAATCCACAATTCGAACAACTCTTTCGTACTACGAGGATGTTTGAGAATTATAGGTGGCTTTGAAGGATCGATTTTTGGTTCTTAATGGGACTCGGATTTGCCAGTTGAAGGCTTCTCTAGCCGAGTGTAAACAAGGCAATAGAGAAACAATCGCTTCGTACTTCGACCGGATGAGTCGGATTTGGGATGAGTTGGTCGTCCTAGTGGTGGCACCAGCGTGTTATTGCAATGGCTTCAAGTGTGATCTCTCCACAAAATTTCAACAAATGCAATTGGATGATCATCTTCATTGGTTCCTCGTCGGGCTGGATCCGACCTTCGCTTCAGTCCGGTCACAACTGCTCGGCCGAGACCCTCTCATGAGCCTTGATCACGCTTATCAAATATTAATCCAGGAGGAACGGCTGGGGGTCTCCGTCCGGATACACAAAAATGATGAGGAAGGCATGATGGCATTTCGATTACAGATAAAACGGCCTAAGGGAAAGACGGCGGATGCATCCGGCAAGTTGTGTTCGTATTGGAATCAATAAGGCCACAAAGAAGACGGTTATTTTCAGCTTCATGGTTACCCCGAGTGATAGGGTGATCATCTCAGAATAGTCCGTGTGAATGACCGTGGCAATGGAGGTGGTGGTCGGACGGGAGCAGCTGGGCGGGGACAAGGCAATTCTAGATAGTCGAACTCCTCTCAGCCTAAGGTGAGCAAGGCAAGTGCATTGGGCTTGGGTCATCACAAGTGGTTGGAGCAATCCGGGCTCGTGAATATTACTCCAGCTCAATGGCAAGGAATTTTGGATCTTTTGAGTATTGCTAAACATCATGATCGTTTGACTTGTAAGTCTTCTTGGATTATTGATACCAGGGCAACACATCACGTGACAGGTGGCCTTAGTTTTTTTGTTAATTCTCAACCCATTGTGCATTGTCCCATTGGTTTACAGGATAAGAGTTCATCTCTTGCCAATCATAAGGGAACAATTGTTTTATCGCTATATTTGCACCTTAATCACGCTTTATATGTACCAAATTTGAACTGTAGCTTGGGCTCGACTACCTAATTTCTTGATGACCATCACTGTCTTATGCAGCTCACGGATAAATTATGTGTTGCAGGACCAAGTGATGAGGATGCTGATTGGACTAGTGTGAGTGTATAGACGGACTTTTTTTTTCTTGGGAGTTCCAGAAGCACGTTTTTTGGCCATTGATGGTGGGAAGTCGATGGAATTGTGGCATCGGAGATTAGGGCAGCCTTCAGAAAAGGTTCTACGGCATGTTCCAAATATTATTGTTTCTAGGAATTTGAATAAATATGGTTGTGACGTTTTGTTTCCGAGCAATACACGTGGACAGTTTTATCTTAGTGAAAGTCGTGCTAGTCAAATGTTTGAATTAGTTCATTGTGATGTATGGGGTCCATATAGTTTTCCTTCCACGTGTGGGGCAACATATTTTTTGACAATTGTTGATGATTATTTTTGTGGTGTTTGGATTTATTTACTTTTAAATAAAATAGAGGTTGAAACCGTATTTTTGGATTTTGTGGCATTGATTACCGTGCAACTTGAAGTGATAGTTAAGCATGTCCGCAATGATAATGGAATCGAGTTTAAATGTTTGTTACTTTACATTAAAGAACATGGGATAATTTTTGAAACTTTATGTGTAGCTACCCCTCCCCCCCAGCAAATGGATGCGTAGAGCGTAATCATAGTCATATTTTGAATGTTGCACGAGCTATTCGTTTTGGGGAAGTGTGTATTTGTAGCTTCCTATATTATTAAACGGACCCTATCTAATGTTCTGAACTATAAAACCCATTATGAATGTCTTTTTAGAAAAACACCAGATTTGTCTTTGCCTCGAGTTTTAGGCAGTTTGTGTTATACGCGTGACCACCGTCCCTTTAAACATAAATTTGATAGTCGGAGCCCAAAAGCGTGTTCTACTTGGATATCCCTTTGCGAAGAAGGGTTGGACCTTGTATGATCTGGATACGGAGGAGATCTTTGTCTCACACGATGTTGATTTTTATGAACACGTGTTCCGATTTTCGGAGCATTCTGATACACAGATATCACCATAAGCCATACCACAAGTTAGGATGATCTTTTAGTTGAGGACGAGGGGGTCAGTTATTAATCTTCTTTTGTGGACACTTCCCTCTAAGGATGATGTACTAGTTGAGAGGAACCAATAAGAGGAGGATGTTGTCCATGATTCTGCACCACCTCCCCAACCGGTAACTAGAAGGAGTTGAAGAATTCGGTAGAGAAAGGCACTAGAAAATTCCTAACTGTCGGATTCAACATTTTGTTACTCATACTCTCATGGAAAAGAAAAGTCCAATTTCATGCTCATCCACTCCGTCTGCATCCTCGGGTACTCCTTATCCTTTTACACATTATATCAATTATGACTGCTTTTCTGAGAAACATTGCAAGTATCTCGCAGCTATTACTGTAGTTAGTCCTCCTAAATCCTTTAAACGCAAGGGTTGGCATAAAGAAATGGATAAAAAAAGTCCGAGCCCTATAGGAACAAGGGACTTGTGAGTTACAGTCGTTACCTCCCGAGAAAAAGATTTTGAGGAGCAAGTGGGTGTATACATAAAAGTATGATGAACATGGGACTTTGCAACGGTTGTAAGCTCGATTAGTGGCTTTCAGGCATCATCAGGTAGAGGGCATCGAATACATTGAGACATTTTCTCCTGTGGTGAAGATGGTTACAGTCCGTACTTTCCTTAGTGTGGCTGTTGTGAAATGATAGGATATCTTTCATATGAATGTCCGTAATGCTTTTCTAAATGGGGATTCGCTTGAGGAGATTCACATGAAAATTCCTCCTGGATTTGATAAGTGGGGGTCAGACCTAGTATGCAAGATGCGAAAGACCTTGTATGGCCTGAAACAGGCACCACGGTGTTGGTTTGCAAAGCCCGCCTCTGCTTTGAAGGTATGGTTTCTGGCAGTCTTATTATGATTAGTATTTATTTAAATTACATCGACGTGGCATTCAACTTACCGTTCTTTTCTACGTGGATGACATGATTATTGCAGGGAATAATAAATCGGCCATGAGTGTCTTTAAGGAATATTTGGGGAACTGTTTCAAGATGAAAGATTTGGGGGTCCTTAAGTACTTTCTTCGATTGGAGGCGTCCTAGAATAAAGACATGATTTTTTTGAACCAACGGAAATATGCTCTTGACATCATTCATGAAGCTCGGTTACTTAGAAGTCAACCGACTAACTTTCCTATCGAGCAAAATCACAAGTTAGATCTCGCTAATGGTGATTTGTTGAGTGATCCTGAGCAGTATCATCGGTTGATCGGTCGGCTCATCTATCTTGGGGTGACTCGGCCCTATTTGGTCTACTCACTTCATGTTTTGTCTCAGTTTATGCATGCTTCTTGGATTGAGCATTGGGAGGCTGCTCTACATGTTGTTCGCTATTTGAAGAAGCATCCAGGTCAGGGTATTTTGTTACGTTCTGATAGTTCTCTCCTTCTCGATGGATGGTGTGATTCTGATTGGACGAGTTGCCCTCTTACCCGGCATTCGTCAAGTGGGTGGTTTGTATCCCTTGGTCTTTCACCCATATCCTGGAAGTTCAAGAAACAAACCACGGTTTCTCGCTCCTCCGCCAAAGCTGATTATCGGTCTATAGCCTCTCTTACGTGCGAGTTGAAGTGGTTGAAGCAGCTTCTGGCTGATCTTGGGGTGAGGCACTCACCAGGCATACGGCTCTTTTGTGATAGTGAATTGGCTTTGTACATCGCTCAAAATCAAGTCTTTCACGAATGCATGAAACACATTGAGGTGGATTGTCATTTCGTACGTGATGCTATTACCGATGGGTTGATTGTTCCTTCTTATTTTCCCACGAATTATCAGTTGGCAAATATTTTTACTATGGCTTTGGGGCGACATCAATTTAAGTTTTTATTGCGAAAGTTGGGCATTCGGGACCTCCGCGTTCCACCTTAAGGTGGGGGTATTACGACATGGATGTCTTTTTATAGTGTATTGTGTAATTATTTCTGGAAGGGTTGGTGATTATATGTAGAAGGGAAAACCCTAAATATTACTACAAATATTGTACACTTGTGATTAATGAAAGTATGGAAAATTTCACTACGTTTCTTTTCATTTTTAAAGTGATATAGAGACATGGTTGGACCTTATTGTTGGAATAGTGTCCTAAACCCAATCGGGTTGGACCGGATCCGACCGGGTCGGATCATTTCTACTATTTCTTTATGTTTATACATATATTAAATGGCTTTTCTGTTGTCATATATATGTTCTTTTAAAGAACCAATTGTGAATTGTTATATGATGACGTCCTTAGTATTAAACTGTGATAGAGAAACCATGATAGGAGATTATGGTTGATGAGATCTCTAATCACTTTAATAAGTTTGATACTTAAATGTCTCTAGGCCGATGTACTATTAAACAGACATTGATAGTATAAACGTCGACTAGCACGTATTAGATGTCTTCTCGTCTTTAGGGCGTGGATAGATCTCGTCTATCGAAGTGTAGTAGACACTTGGACCGTACGTGGACGTGTATTAGAGAATGCGTACGTTAGATCGACCCACTTACACGGATAAGTGTCACACTATGTGACGGTTGTGTAATTATCCTTTTGACCGGAGTCTTCATGGCATCACGGTGTGGATTGTCATGCTTTGACACTATTGAGGTTTCCCCAGCCATGGGGCGATCATGCGGTAGTGATTGGGTATGACATCGAAGCACGCGGAGTATACATGATTGGTCGTCCGGGAATCGCGTATCCTATGATTGGGATCGAATATCCGAAATGGCCTTCTTATAAGGAATGTCTTGTTCTCGTGAATCTTTGCAAAGTGGGAGTAAACGAGTTACTTCGAGAGAGCTTGATATCCAGATTATAAGATACGGTCGTTAATGTTTGACACTCGACGTACGACCGTATGGATATTATTACGGCGATAGGATTGTAAGTTACACGGTAATCGTTTCACATGAAAGGTAGTAGTCATTGCGTTTGACTCTTCCGATGATGGGGGTCACGGTGTGTTGCTAGACGCTATCCCGTGATCGTTAGGCATGAAGGGCATTTTCGTAATTTGCACTTTGTGTCTACGGCCAACATATTCGGAAGCCTATCGGGTCACACACATAAGAACATCTAGCCGGATTAAAATGTGGTTATAGATGATAACCAAATAAGGAAAGTTTATCTCGAACTATAAAGGTTATAGTGGTAAATTAATATGGTGGTATTTATTTATTATGAATAAATTAAATACAATATATTAATTAAGTTGATTAATTAAATACACTTATATTGATAAGTGGCGCCACATATGTGTATAAGTGATACACTTGGATTGTGCAATTTAATTAATGATATTACCTATTATTAATATTAGATATTAATAAAATAATAATATATATATATATATATATATATCATGCATACATGCGTGTGTATGTGTACACATTAAATGCAAATTAGTGATTTGCTTGTATGCGCACCAATGCATGATATTAATAGATTTTTATGTGTGTAATATATATGTGATATATATACACATGTGTAAATTGATTTATGGTAATATAATAAAAGATAAATATTGTCAATATAAGATCTTGACAATATCTTGGGAATATTCAATATAAGATATTGACAATATCCTAGATTTATTTAATATGAGATATTGTAATAAATGAGATAAATCAATCAAATATATTTTCCTTATTTTATTGGGAAAAGTTTTTTCTTCTCCTCCACTCTTCATTGAGGCGCCACATTACACTATAAATATAGTGTGGGTGTCAAGCTCTTTTGTACATCACAATTCCAAGAACTAATAGTTCTTGTGTAAAATAGAGAGCATCCTATAGAGAGTGGAGAGAGAGGAAAAAGGCCGGTCTAGCAACCGGAGTTTTCCAATAGCAATCCATGATGGGATTCCGGCGGGTCGTTCGTGTGGACTAGCGGTAGAGGCCGAACACTTGGGCGGCTCTATGCAGAACTACTCTCCTTAGACGGTCGTCGATCTTATAGATCAACCAAGGTAACCACCGTCTACTACTTGTTTGTTTATTGCTTAAACGAAGTCGATCCTGGTTAAAAGGAAATAAAATTTTAAATTCCGCTGCGTTCACGCGAAGATTTCCTAACAGTGGTATCGGAGCGAGCTTCGAGCTTAAGCAATAAGCATGTTATTTTGCGTAGTTAATTTTATCGTTTAAATCATGTAATTAAAAGATGAAAGATTTTTATTCACAAAAGTTATACATGAAAAAAAAAAAAAAAAAAAAAAGGTAGATCGGGTGGTGCTCGGCCGACTGGCGGCGGCACCACCACCGGCGGCGGCTGGGCGGCGGCGGCGGCGGGCAGGGCAACCTGCTGCCGGCAGTCGGTTGACCGGTCAATGCTGGCGGATCTCCAAATTTTTGTTTTGTGTATTTTGTGATTCAATATGGTTCATAGTTGTGATTGATAATTCCTCCTTTGTTTAGTTGTGTCATGTGGCTAACCAATGGTTCAAATAGTTTGGGCCATTGGGATGCCACATGGCATTAAAATAATAATGGCCTTTCCAAACTTGATTTGGAATAGGCCTAGCCCTTTCCAAATATTTGATTTGGGAAAAGGCTGGAAAGCTAGCTTGCGCCACTTCCAAAATTTTGATTTTGGAAAGTGGCAAGGCCTAAACCAAAATTATTTGGCCTTTCCAAATATTTGATTTGGAATAGGCCTAGGCCCTTTTCAAATATTTGATTTGTAAAAGGCCTAGTTTTAGCCACTTCCAAAATTTTGATTTTGGAAAGTGGTCGAAGCCTAAGCCAAATTTGGTTTAGGAAACCAAAGGCATCCCTTTTGATTACGAATAAAAGGGAAAGAAACAAAAGAGAAATAATTTTAATTTTGATTTATTTTGGAATAGTTCTAATTAATTAAAATTAAAATCGGTTTAAAATTAATCGTTAATTTTATTTCGATTAAAATCAATTAATTAATTAAATGTTAATTAGTTAATTGATTGGATAAAATTATTTAATAGATTAAATGTTAATTGATTAATTAAGACGCAAGTAGTTAAATTTTAATTTTATCTTTTTCATAAGATTTTATTGTATGGATTAGATATAGTAGATATAATATGATTATATGGACCCCGATTGATCATGGACTCGACCGATATGATAGATGTGAATGATTTAATTTTTCTGTTGGTTTAAAAATTGTCCTAGGCCGTTATGAAGAACGTGACCTAGTTTATTTTCTGCATTTATCCCATTCCCGTTAGCTCTCCCCGTGTGCGGCGGGTGTATTTATTTTATTCGATAGAATTAAATGTAATAAGAATGGAGCAGAAGATGGAGACCAAAGAAAGACGAAAATAAAGATCCCATTGGAGAATGGAGCATTAAAGATCCTATTGGCGGTTGCGCCTACCCTTAGATTGTGACCCGCGGTTTCGTCAGTTTGCATTCGAAACCGCACCTAGGAAAAGTCCATGATCATACCGGTTACTTTACGCATTTATTTATTTTGTGCTTGTATTTATTTTATATGATACGATAGATGCATGACTAGGCACGATCTAGATAAATGTGTAGGATGTATGTTTATAGAGATAGACATATTTATGATGAGACCATAATTAAAATTAATTAAGTGAATTAATTTACATAAATACTTCCACTTCAAAGAATCAAGTTGAAATTGCCTCCCCATATTATAATGACGGTGAAGAGCCCTTGTTCGGATCCAACTCATCAGCCAAAGCAGGGGGTTGACCTACCTCGGGTATATCGTCATTATCGAGATATGATCGTATGAGATCTCACGAATATTGGGGTTATGACTTGACTAAGAATTCTCTCGGCCACCAGCCAAAGCGGGGTCGTTTGGATTTTAGAGGCAAGGATTTGACTACTTCATAAGATGAAAATTGTCAAAGAGTTGACTAGTCAAACAACAAGAGTCGTATAAGATACGATTGACAAAGGGTTGTTGTCTACCTATTAGACTATTTTCGGCCCACCAGCCAAAGCGGGGGTCGCGGTAGTTTAGTGGGATCTTGTCCACTAAAGAAATTAATAATTCTTGAAAGTCAATTGGAAGTAGTTGACTAGTGGGAGCAAAATCATAAACCAAAAGACCATTTTTGATTTTGCGTGTATAAACAACAACACTCATTTATTTTCATTTTTATGTTGTAGTTTTAGCAAACTTTATATTTATGTTTAATTCTCAATTAGTAAAACCAAATTATGACTGTTAATTTTGAGAAACGTTCTCAAATATGGTTAAGTAATTTTAATCCATTTAAAATAAGCAATGACATGAGCCATCCCGTTATAGTAGTTAGAGACAAGGAGATTACATAATTGATGCGGTGCTCGAGACTTTAATTATTAATGAAAGCGGAAGCTCATGATATGATTAAATCATTTGAAATAAGTTTCAACGAATTAGTCATATATTGGATACGATCCAAGATGATCATTCAGTCATACGATGACAATTAATTCAAACGTTGGATAAGAATGACTACATCTAATTTTGGAAAGGTTGTTTTCAAAATTGTAAGATTTAAGTATCGACTTAATTCTATCATTGCTTAAAGGTTAAATAAACTATTTAATAAACTTTAGATTTTCTTTATGAAAGGAAATCAAAGACATAGCTCTTGTTATCTTTCTTAAGTCTTATGAAGACTACACCAAGAAATATTTACAAGTGCTTGAAGGATTAAAAAGGAAATTTAGGGCATGTGCTTAAATATAGAGCTTATTGAAGTTTCTATTCTAGGCAAGTGAGTTGAGATAAACCTATCTAAGTTCAGGTCAACTCTTAGATATATGATATCTTACGAGTGTGATTAAGCTAGAAAGGTTAATACAGATATGGAAGGTGAAGCAAATGTTGTAACACTTACCACATTCTGGATCTAGTAAAGTGATAAGGGAACTAAATAAATGTTATTATGTTCGGTTCTTATGAAGAACATACTTTCAGTTATTTGTTAGGATTTAGTAGACACATTCAATTGTAAAGAATAAATGTTATTCCGATAAAGTTGGAAGGTCACTGAATCTAACATACTAGATTGATGTCACTATATAGTTGATATATGTGACAAGATCTCAACTAAATATTTGTGTGGCTGTTATCCTTAATATTTGTGGTTGTTCTAGACATAGTCTCTCGGGAGGGAAGCGTGTAATTAAACGTCATTCGATGATGTTGAACCATATGATTATGAATCATGTGGGTAATACGTATCTTACCTAAAGATGACTAAAATACTCTTTTATGAAAAGGTTGTAAAATCTAGAAAAATTGTCTGAAGCCTAAACATACCGATGTTTGTTGGCTTGTGACAATTAATGCCACAAATAATTGTTTATTAGTCTCTACGACTATTTTTAGAAATAGTCAAGTGTACTCGATGAAGTGCATAATTCGGAAGCCCGAAAAGTTCGAGCTAGTACGAATATGAGATTGATGAGCTACTTAGGAATTAATCTTCAATTGGATTGAAGTAATTAATACTCGAAGGGTGTTTCGAAGTCGTCTGAAAGGAATAAGATTCTCCCTTGAAGGATACCATTTTTGGGATACGCAATTAGATTGTGTTCCCAAAATGGAAATAACACTTTATATGATAAAGGTGTGACGCAAGCCATGCGATGTATCCCTTACCCGTTTCGGGTAAGTGCCCTTATACTTAACCGAGTTCCAAAGAATAAAGGTTGAATAAATTCCATATTAGATATGGAAGGGGATAATGTCGAATCTATCTTAACCGATGATTTGAAGTTGTCATAGGCAAAGTCAGAAAGGCTTGGAGCCTAGTACGACGTGTGAGACTTTGTGGAATATCTTAGCAAGTACGCTAGATATTATTTACTTGTCTGCGGAGCAAAATGTTTGTCTCCAAACATGCTGTCTTCTAAAGGAAGTGTTTCTTCCAAAAGAAACAGTGGGAGTGAATCAGATCTCAAAAGAGTTTGAGAACCACAAAGATACATTCAACCATTGGAACATGAGCAGACGCCGCATAGCGATGAGGTGTATAACACTGCTCAGTGCACACAAAAGTTCTGTAAGTCTGTGGATAACCTCAAGCCTCGAAAAGGTTTGTTGGTATGTTCATCTTGAAGAATGAATATCTCACGACTTATGAAAGAATGTTTGAAAGGCAAGATTGAGAGATATGGCCAGGAGCCATAATATCTGAATTAGATTCCATCAGTGACAACCAGGTTATGAACCTAGTATGTCTTACCTAGAGGGAATGTCCCTGTAAGCCTGAGCCCAGTTCTATTCAGATAATACTTGTTATAACTTCGTATCATGGCTATATGATAGTGTTGATGACGTTGAGCAGAAAGCTCGATGTTCATAGACAATAACATGATATGTAAGCCCACGAGATTCATTTATGGACTCAAACAAGTTTCTCTAGACAATTTCTTTGTTTGATAATCAAAGGAGTTTGATTTAGTCAAAAGAAGGATATGCCCATGTGCAAGATGGATAGTGGGAGTGTGTTACGATTTTTGAGTAAGGTATTGGATATCTCTCTCGAGAATTATCACCCCATGTCACTTGTCAATTAATGTTTGGTAGTTCAAGATCTTTACGAAAGCACTTGGATTAGCGGTTCTTATTTTAATAAATGAGAATCTATAGTGATAGATTTAAGCTCTTTGTTAGATTATAGTTTACCCATATAGATGTGATGCTAAAAGAAGTTTGGCATAGATCGCAAGATCTATCTGTGTTAGGACGTTGGTCCTAAAGATGAGGTGAAAGATGATGATGCTTGTGGAAGGTTTCCTTTGATAATGCGATAGGAACCATCATAAAAGTAATGCCAGATGTTCATAGTCCATGAATAGTCATGAGCAAGTATGAAAGTAAATCTGGTGAATGTCGAGAATATCCTTAAACAAGTTAAGGAAAGGTTTCTAGTTTATCGAAACTTGGAATTGAACAAATATAGTTATACAGACGTGTATCCTGAGTCTTATGAAGGCGAGTGGGAGCTACGGTCTGGGTTTGCAGTCACTTCGATTAAGTGATACAGTGAGCTGGAAATGTTCTAGCCTATGGGTCACTGTAAACTCTACAACATAGCCAAAACACAGTAGTGCCTTAGAGGCGCAGCGGGAGCAGTACATGGATCTGGAAGGTTCATTATTGAACCTTGTATGGTTCTTCCACCTTTTCTATATAGCTGATATAGTAAGTGGATTCATTTCTTGAAGCAAGGACCAGGGTCTCGTCAGAGATTCGTGTGTGTGTTGAGACAGTTCCTTTGACTTGGTCATTTGGAACATGATATGAAGATAGTCTGAGTCCCCACGGATAGCGATCCGTTCATGGCTAAGGCTAGTTGCGAGTATTGCATGAGATTCTTGTGTTTCAACTTGGTCTTGTGTGTGCTAGTGATTGGTTTTAGGCCAAGTGGGAGATTGTTGGAATAGTGTCCTAAACCCAATCGGGTTGGACCGGATCCGACCGGGTCGGATCATTTCTACTATTTCTTTATGTTTATACATATATTAAATGGCTTTTCTGTTGTCATATATATGTTCTTTTAAAGAACCAATTGTGAATTGTTATATGATGACGTCCTTAGTATTAAACTGTGATAGAGAAACCATGATAGGAGATTATGGTTGATGAGATCTCTAATCACTTTAATAAGTTTGATACTTAAATGTCTCCAGGCTGATGTACTATTAAACAGGACATTGATAGTATAAACAGACTTGCACGTATTAGATGTCTTCTGTCTTTAGGGCAGGGATAGATCTCGTCTATCGAAGTGTAGAGACACTTGGACTGTACGTGGACGTGTATTAGAGAATGCGTACGTTAGACTGACCCACTTACACGGATAAGTGTCACACTATGTGACGGTTGTGTAATTATCCTTTTGACCGGAGTCTTCATGGCATCACGGTGTGGATTGTCATGCTTTGACACTATTGAGGTTTCCCCTAGCCATGGGGCAATCATGCGGTAGTGATTGGGTATGATACTGAAGCATGCGGAGTATACATGATTGGTCGTCCGGGAATCGCGTATCCTATTATTGGGATCGAATATCCGAAATGGCCTTCTTATAAGGAATGTCTTGTTCTCGTGAATCTTTGCAAAGTGAGAGTAAACGAGTTACTTCGAGAGAGCTTGATATCCAGATTATAAGATACGGTCGTTAATGTTTGACACTCGACGTACGACCGTATGGATATTATTACAGCGATAGGATTGTAAGTTACACGGTAACTGTTTCACATGAAAGGTAGTAGTCATTGCGTTTGACTCTTCCGATGATTGGGGGTCACGGTGTGTTGCTAGACGCTATCCCGTGATCGTTAGGCATGAAGGGCATTTTCGTAATTTGCACTTTGTGTCTACGGCCAACATATTCGGAAGCCTATCGGGTCACACACATAAGAACATCTAGCCGGATTAAAATGTGGTTATAGATGATAACCAAATAAGGAAAGTTTATCTCGAACTATAAAGGTTATAGTGGTAAATTAATATGGTGGTATTTATTTATTATGAATAAATTAAATACAATATATTAATTAAGTTGATTAATTAAATACACTTATATTGATAAGTGGCGCCACATATGTGTATAAGTGATACACTTGGATTGTGCAATTTAATTAATGATATTACCTATTATTAATATTAGATATTAATAAAATAATAATATATATATATATATATATATATATATATATATATATATATATATATATATATATATATATATATATATATATATATATCATGCATACATGCGTGTGTATGTGTACACATTAAATGCAAATTAGTGATTTGCTTGTATGCGCACCAATGCATGATATTAATAGATTTTTATGTGTGTAATATATATGTGATATATATACACATGTGTAAATTGATTTATGGTAATATAATAAAAGATAAATATTGTCAATATAAGATCTTGACAATATCTTGGGAATATTCAATATAAGATATTGACAATATCCTAGATTTATTTAATATGAGATATTGTAATAAATGAGATAAATCAATCAAATATATTTTCCTTATTTTATTGGGAAAAGGTTTTCTTCTCCTCCACTCTTCATTGAGGCGCCACATTACACTATAAATATAGTGTGGGTGTCAAGCTCTTTTGTACATCACAATTCCAAGAACTAATAGTTCTTGTGTAAAATAGAGAGCATCCTATAGAGAGTTGGAGAGAGGGGAAAAAGGCCGGTCTAGCAACCGGAGTTTTCCAATAGCAATCCATGATGGGATTCCGGTGGGCTGTTCGTGTGGACTAGCGGTAGAGGCCGAACACTTGGGCGGCTCTATGCAGAACTACTCTCCTTAGACGGTCAAAGCGTCGATCTTATAGATCAACCAAGGTAACCACCGTCTACTACTTGTTTGTTTATTGCTTAAACGAAGTCGATCCTGGTTAAAAGGAAATAAAATTTTAAATTCCGCTGCGTTCCCGCGTAGATTTCCTAACACTTATAACTCCAACTGAGGGATCAAAAGTATTTTGACAAAGTCAAGTCTCTTGGAAAATGAGTACCGGTTGCAATTAAGTTTGATTAACAAAATACCCTTATATGTGTTTTTACGTTTTTAGTTTGGTTTAATTATGTTAATTAATTATTAAATTATTGTATAAAATTTATTTTGTTATTTTTGTTTGATTTTAATTAATTAATTAATATAATTAATTTCCGATCCATCTAATAATCATGCATGCATGCCGGCCCTTCCCTTTTACCCACTGGCCCATTGGCTTTCAGCCCATCAGCCTAATAACCCATTTACCCGGCTGACGCGCATTGCCCTCATATAAAAGCCCCCAACCCGGCCAACCATCTTCATTTCCCATTTCCTCTCAAAACCTAGAAGCCGTTCCCTGAAAACTCCTCCCCACATCCATTGCTTAGCCGATTCGTATTTTCTCCTTCATTGCCATCAATTCGAATCCCTAGTTTTCTATAATAATTTCTCCTCCCTACACCCTCTACCTTCATTTTCTGCTTTATCCTATGTTCAATTGCGTCTTTGAGCAACCTCGTGTTGAATACGATTATGGAAGGCTCGATTTTGAAAATCTACTACTTTTGGGGTGATTCGATGCTTGATTCGATTTAATGGCATCCCAGAAGTCCTTTCTGGTGAAGGCTCCCCCAAATCTCTACAACTCGTGATGGAAGGCAAGATTTCCAGCATTTATTCCATGATTATAAACGATTCATGATTAAAGGTTGTATCTTTCCTTATATGTATATCGTATCTTTGATATTTTCCGATTTGAGCATTTCCTCTGCAGTGATCTCTTGCCCCTATGCCGATTTTGCATATCCCAGTCAAGAAACATATGTAATGTGATAGCTTGTCCGTTGGTTGATAAAGGTTGAACTTGGCTACAAAATTGGTCCGAATTCATGGATAATCGAAGCTTCGCAGTGATGGGTTGTCAAATTGTGGCAGAGCTCTTCGGGTTTCAGACTCTACACACTCGAACCGGTGAATTGCAACCCGGTTCGCTCAGGTAAATTGGTGTGACCCATTTTATTTCAGTTCAGGTAAGTTGACCGAGGGTTTATATCCTAGGAAGTCATAGGTCAAGTCTATACTGAGGGCATTTTCCGTATGATGCCCAAATAAGTTATTAAACTAGGTTTAGTCATAACCTTGGCCTAATCAGTCGGTTGGTTAGTCATTCACCCAAATAATTCAACCAAATCTGTGTGCTGCCTGCTACTTGATGTGTTATTGGTTGAATTCTGTCCAGTGTGAAACCAAATGCTTGATTTAGTGACATGTGAGGCAATGTTACCATATTCACAGTAAATCACATGTTTATTTCCTTTGATTTATTGGCCTGACGGCACCTAGAAGGGAATTACATGTTGATACACTCCACACTTTACGAACTTGCCTTGATTGGAAATGTCACATGTGTGCCTCGATTTCAAATTCAAATTCACACTACTAAGATTTAAGGTTCTCTACCCCTTAAAGCCTATAAATAGCCACTTACAGTGAACTTGGATTGCATCAGTTGAACATTTCATAAATCCCAAATTTTCTATATTTTGAAAGTTTTTCTTGTTCTGTTCTGAGTCTTTGGAAGGCTTAGAAGTCTGTGGTTAGGTTTTTACACTTGCCTAGTATCCAAAATACTTGGAGGCTACTCCATAGATGTATAAAAATACATTGTATCATACACAATTCAGCATCAATGAAAATCATTTTTCACCAATTTTTTGAACATGGTATCGAGTGCAATTGAATCCCATGTGTCTTTATTTTTGATCCACCCTCCTCACATTTCCCTTCCAAAGCCGGCACCACTATCCGGCCCTTTATCTTTTTTTTTTTTTTCAATTCCGCCTTCTCTCCGTCCTCATCCCAAATCCAGTCATACATCTATAATTTTGTTATTCCGCGTTGCCGTTTTGGAAATCGATAACAAGTCCCATCACTTCTTTGCGATCAAATCTTCCTAGTAATTTTTTTGTTCTTGTTCTTGCTTCTCTGTTGATGCATCTGTGATTCTTACTTCCAAGCAAAAAAATAACAAAACAAAAAAATCCATCTACTAGTAAAATTTTGCACTTTTTCCGTGAATCCATCTCCACCGTACTTTTTTGTCACCCTATTAAAAAAAAGCCATATCAGCTTCATGGCCTCATCAGATGCCCTCTTCCACCACCACCGTTCCACCTCTTCAGCCAAACGTCACCGCCAATCAATTGGTGGCTCTATACTCCGCTACTCATCCTAGTCCGAACTATCAGCCTCGGCCCTACCTCGGAAAATGTCAACAATGTGGTGTTCAAAACGCTACCAAACCTATCCGTTCTTCCAACAAATTCGAGGTTCCAGTCATACTGATCCTTGCCCTATGCCATAAGATCATCCGGCTCGATCCACCTCATTTACTTGGATACTTGACAGCGGTGCATCACATCACATGACTCATGATCTCAGTCTCATGTCCCTCCATGATCTGTACAGTGGCAATCTTGAAATTGTTATTCATGATGGTCGCTCTCTCATTATCTTTCATATTGGATCCGGCACTATTTCTTTCTCTCATTCTTCTTTTACTTTATCTAATGTGTTGTGTTTGCCTACTATCTCCCAATATTTACTATTTGTATCAAAGTTTTGTTTTGATAATTCTATTACCATTAAATTCTTGTCTCTCTTCATGGTATCGAGACTTGCGAGTTCTAAAATCATTTTGCAAAACTCGGTTCTTTTTCGAGAAAAATGTCAACATTATCGAAGTTTCATCTTCTTCGGTAGACTCACATTTGCCTCGCGGATCGGGATAAGCGAACACTCTTCTTTTACAAATCATAAACTTGATGGTAACAATTACTTGCTATGGTCAATGTCTATGAAAATGTATATCTCCGGCCGGGGCAAGATGGGATATACGTGCGGTTCCAAACGCCCTCGCTCGAAACTGACCCCAAGTTTGAAGCATGGGACATAGAAAATAACCAAGTCATGACCATCCTCACGAGGTCTATGACAAAAGAGATCAGTGAGAACTTCATGATGTATGACACTGCTAAGGAAATGCGGGACAATGCCGAGACCTTTACTCAAAAAAGGACAATACATCGAAGTCTATGAACTCGAAGCTCGATTCAAAATTGCGGACAAGGGGATATGTACGTAACTCAATACTTTAATCAACTATCTAAGGCATGGCAACACCTAGATATGTTGGAAACTCACCCTGGAATGATGTTAAAGATCCGCACTCTTTAAAGACATTATCGAGAAAAATAGAGTATTCAAATTCCTTCGAATTTGAATCCTACTCTTGATGATGTCGAGGTAGAATTCTTGCTACTAAACCTCTTCCAAATCTCAAATCCATGTTTGCGAGGTCAAACATGAGGAAAGCAGGAGGAAAGTGATGCTTCTTGAACTCCCTGTCGAAAACCCTGCTTCGAAGGTGCGCCTGTCGAAGGTTAATGAGACTTACGGGAAGCCTGCGAGAAAGCCGGAAAGCGTTTCGTGATCACCGCAAACGCACAAATCACACCAAGGACAATTGTTGGAAGCTACATGGCAAACCTACCCCCTCTAAAACCTCAAAACCAACCGGGGAAAGTCAAGGCAAACTTGTCGGTGAAGAGGAGAATGACGATAAAAGCCGAATGCTCGGTTCTTCGCCTTTAGAGCCTTTATTGCTCAGAATCAGGAAGGTAGCTCCCCTAATGAAATGGCCACTCATGCTAAAACAGGTATATTTTACTCACCTCTTAGTAATGAGACTTGGATTGTTGATTCTGGAGCTTCTTCCCATATATTTGGTAATAAAAACCTTATTACCCAATATATGCCATGCAACCAAATTCACGAAATTAAGGCTGGCGATGGTTCTGTTTCTTATGCAAAAGGTGTTGGGAAGGTTAAACTTACTAATCGGATATATCTACGAATGTCTGTTTGTTCCAAAGTTAGGCGTAGCCTTATATCGTCAAGTAAACTCACTAAAGATCCGAATTAGGATTTGTTGTTTTTAATAAGAATCGGTGTACATTCCGGGATCTTTCTTCTCGAGAAGTGATTGGGCAAGCTAAACCCCGCTCGGGATCGTTTGTGATCAACCCACTTTGAAGACGAAGGCGAAGACGAGAATGACCGCCTCGGCGGCCGCACTCAAAACCTAGACAATATCATGTTATGGCATTATAGACTAGGACATCCATGTTTTGGTTATTTAAAGTCTTTAATCCCTGAATTGTTTAAAGGATGTAATCTTAATGATCTTCAATGTGATATTTGTCAATTTGCTAAACTCACCAAATCTGTGTATGCTAAGTTACCTCACTTGCCCTCTTCCCCTTTCACCCTAATTCACGGTGATGTATGGGGACCCTTAAGAGTGAAAAGTATAACGGGGAAAAAGGTGGTTTGTAACCTTCATTGATGATCATACCGAAACACTTGGTCGTTCTTAATGAAAGACAAATCGAAGTTGGACCTATCTTCCAAGAATTTTATCACATGGTCTCCACCCAATTTGATACTAAGATCAAGATCTTAAAGATCGATAATGCTCGGAATACTATGAGTCTAACCTCGGTAACTTCTTGACAAACGAGAGGAATTGTTCATATCGGTAGTTGTGTGGAAACACCTCAACGAGAATGGGGTTCTTGAAAGAAAGAACGGCATCTCTTTGAAATGGCCGGATCAATCATGTTCACTACACATGTTCCTAAATACATGTGGGGTGAAGCTATATTGACTTGCTACATATTTAATCAACGAGACTTCCCGGCGAGTGTTAGGTTTCAAAACTCCTCTCCAAACCCCGCCGACCACACACTCCTCGCTCTCATCTTATTACCCAATTGCCTCCAAAGATCTTTGGTTGTCTTGTGTTTGTTTATATCCATGCTCAACACGAAGTAAACTTGATCCTAAAGCTCATAAGTGCATTTTCCTTGGATATGCACAGGACAGGAAAGGTTACAAGTGTTACTCTCCTACTGAAAAGAAATTTTACAATTCTATGGATGTGAAATTCTTTGAAAGGACTCCATATTACAGCAAACCTACTGAGCCAGTCACTGATGGAAACCTGATTGAGATTGAACTAAGTCCGTTCCCTCAGCAAACCATTTACCCTCAGCAGAGTCCTAACCCTCAGCAGACTCATAATCTTCAGCATCCTGCGGATACTCACATTGCGACCCTCGGCGGTCGCGACCCGCAGTCTGGCGACCCGAGCCTCGCCGAACCGAGAACCTCGGCAACCTCGAACCGAGTCCGCCGGACCCCGGCCATCGACTCTCGGCGGTCTGCGAAGTAGATGACAGACCTATTGCTCTAAGGAAAGGGAAAAGATCATGCACTGATCATTCTATTCATACTTATTTATCTTATGATCAGTTGTCTCCTGTCTTTGCCATGTTTACACAGGACCTGGACTCTCACTCTATCCCTAGAAATATTCAGGAGGCCCTTCAAAATGATAAGTGGAAGGCTGCTGTTAAAACAGAGATGACTGCTCTCCTGGATAATCATACTTGGGACCTCACAACTCTTCCCAAAGGCAAGAAAACAGTTAGCTGCAGATGGTTATTCACTATCAAATACAATGCTGATGGTAAAATTGACAAGTATAAAGCCGATTGGTAGCAAGGGGATTCACTCAAACTTATGGCATTGACTATAAGGAAACTTTTGCACCAAAGTAGCAAAGCTCAACACCTTTGTCGAGTGGCGATTTCCCTATTTGTCCAACTTGGTAGCCTCTTCACCAATTGGACATCAAAAATGCCTTTCTAAATGGGGACCTCACCGAGGAGGTTTATATGATTTGTACCCCCGGTTTTATCAATCCTCATACTCAAGGCAAGGTGTGCAACCGAGGAAATCTCTATATGGCACGAAGCAATCACCAAGGGCATGGTTTGGAAAACTCACTACCGTGGTTAAAGCTGCTTGGATATCATCAATGCAACTCGATCACACCATGTTTGTCAAGACAACCAACCGAGAGGAGGTCCATTCTAATTGTATATGTGGATGATATCATCCTTACTTGGAGATGACTCTGCGAGATCCACAACTTGAAGACTCTACCGGCAAAGGTGTTCCAAGTTAAAGATGCGGGCTACCTCAAGGAAAGCGGCATCCGGGATGCAAACTGCTCGTATCTCCGTAGACCCCGGTCATACCCTATCGCATGGTGACATTCTTTGTCGGGGAAAGAACAATATCAAAGGCTTGTAGGCAAACTCATATACCTTTCTCACACAAGACCCGATATTGCATATGGGGTCGATGCGGTCGATCAATTCATGCATTGCCCTGCGAGGAACATTGGGATGCGGTGAATAGGATGCGAGGTATTTAAAATCCACTCCCGGCCAAGGCCCGCACTTCACCAAGTCTACCGATAGATCAATCAAGGTCTACACCGATCGATTGGGGTGGATGTCACATTGACGGGAGGTCTACCACAGGCTATTGCTCATATATATGGGGGAACACTGGTTACTTGGAGGAGCAAGAAACAACCTACCGTGTCAAGAAGAAAGTGTTGAAGGTTGAACTAAGGGCACTTGTACTTGGCATTTGTGAAGCTCTATGGCTAAAAAGTGCGGCGAACTTCAAAGCAACCGTATCGGCAACCTATCACACTCTGTTGTGATAATAATTCAGCCTTATGCATGGCGAGAAGATCCGATCCATCATGATAAAACCAAGCATGTGGACATTGACGGACACTTTTCGAAGGAGAAGATTGATGCCAAGATTATTCAACTCAAGTATGTTCCCTCGGCGGATCGAATGCCGATATTCTTACCAAGGCTATTCCACCTCTTATGTTCGGCGGACTAAGTAGCAAACTTGTTGCATCAACATATACGGCCCAATTTGAGGGGGGTGTGGAAATATTACTCAAAGCATACCGAGTCCGCGAGGCTTCGACGGGGTGCTCGCGCAGATTCTCGCCGAGCCTCGGATTTCGTGCATAATATTTTGTACACCTTATTTAATTGTAAAAGACATATTAATTGTGAGTCATATAAACAATTAATATGTCAAACTCTAGTTTACTTTATGTCATAGACATAACTTTTACTTTTTACTTTTGCATGCTTGCCGCCCACATCTACATACTCAAGTGGCCGCCCAAGCTAGCTAGCTAGTCTCTCTATCTCAATTGTATCTATTTATACATCTTTTTACTCAATGAATAAACTAAGTTGAAGTTTACTCTTGTGTTTATCACATTCTCAAACTCTCTTCATCTTGTCTTACTCATTTTTGTGGGGGATCTGAGGACATGAAATAATGCCTATTACTGGTCCTGTAGTCCACTTTTTGCATTTTCCGTTAATAAAGCGTCCACTTCGACCTGGTACCATCGTTGTGGTCACCCTGCCTTTCTATCAATCGGCACTTAGTCAAAAAAACAAATATTTAGAATTATCTTCGATTACTTTATCTCCTTGTGATGCTTGTTTACGTAATAAAAGTCATCGTTTGTCATTTTCTGATACTACTCTACAGTCATCTTGTCCTCTTGAAGTCGTTTATTATGATGTGTGGATATCCCCTGTTTACTCTGTTGATTGAATTAAGTATTATGTCATTTTCGTTTTTCAATTTACACGTTATGTCTGGCTTTATCCTTTGGTTCGTAAATCTGATGTACCCTCGGTGTTTGAAAATTTTAAAGTGAATTTTGAAAAAAAATTCTCCTCTTCCATCAAATTCTCTACTCGGATAATGGCACGAAATACATTGCTTTTCATCCTTTTTATCTACGTATGGCATAACCCACAACACTACCCCACCTCACACTCCCTAGCACAATGGCATCTCTGAAAGGCAACATCTGTATATTCTATAAACTACGTTAGCTCTTGTACAACATGCCTCTATCCCACTAACTTATTGGTCACATGTTGTCAATGCTGCAGTTTATCTTATTAATTGTATGCCTACTAAGACCTCGGATATGCTCTCCCCGTATGAACGTCTATTTTCGACTCCACCTAATTATTCCAAGCTCCGTGTCTTTGGTTGCCTTTGATATCCCTGGCTGAAACCCTACACTAGTCACAAGCTTGAGTGCAATTCTATTCCCTGCGTTTTTCTTGGATACTCTCTCACCCAAAGTGCCTATTTGGGTATGTACGTCTCTAAGATATGTTCGGATTGTTGGGGATGTTTTATCGTTTCTGTCTATTTCCTCAGCTGATCCTGTCCCTTCGGTCACTCTTTTTCTTGACTCCATCTCTGATCATCCTTCTTATCCCATTCCTCCACCCTCGGTTGCCCTACCCCTCCTCCAACCGAGCCCTCTCTCTCTCCCACTCATCCCGGCTCTCCATCTTCCCCTACCACTTCTTCTTCGGGGTCTTCCCCATCCCTTCCCCTTAACATACTATGGTCACTCGAGCTCATAACCAAATATCTACTTTCATTATCCTTACGGCCTAAATGGATTCTCGACTCTTTGATAATATGCCCACTACTTTTAAACAGGCTCTCCGCTGTCCTCATTGGCGTCAGGCTATGTCTGACGAATTTGATGCACTTGTTGTTAGGAAATACACGTTAAGTAGTTTGACGGTTATACCTTGGATGATCTACAAGATCGTCGCTTTGACCGCCAACGGAGAGTAGTTCAATGCGCAAGCCGTCCACGCGTCCGGCCTCTATCGCTAATCCACACGAACCCCTCGCCGGAATCCTCCTTGGATTGCTATCGGAAAAACTCCGGTGCTAGACCGGACCTTTTCTTCCCTCACAAACTCACTATGGAGAGCTCTCTATTTTACACAAGAATTATGAACTCTTGCAATTGTGTTGTACCCTTTTATAGAGGAGGTGGCGCCCCAATAGTAGTGTGGAGGAGAAGAAAACCTTTTTTCTAATAAAATAAGGAAAATCAACTAGATTGATTTATCTCTTTAATTATAATTTATTTTGTCAATATCATATATTGATTATAATTATCTTATTACCATAAATCTATTTTTCAAAATCAATTAATATATTATATTAATATCATGGCAATCTTTATTAATTAAAGTGCACAATCCAATGTATCTTATACACACAAAAGTGGCGCCCCATTAGTCAACAAATTGACTTCCGGAATATTCTTTAATTAATCTAATTTGTATATAATTAATATCTTGTATTTTATTTATTCATAATAAATAAATACCACCATATTAATTTACCACTATAACCTTTATAGTCTAGAGATAAATTTTCCTTATTTGGTTATCAACTATAACCGCATTTTAATCCGACTCGATGTTCATATGTGTGTGACCCGATAGGCTTCCGAATATGTTGGCCGTAGACACAAAGTGCAATTTACTAAAATGCCCTTCATACCTAACGATCACGGGATAGCGTCTAGCAACACACCGTGACCCCCAATTATCGGAAGAGTCAAAAGCAATGACTACTACCTTTCATGTGAAGCGAGCTTACCGTGTAACTTACAATCCTATCGCTATAATAGTATCCATACGATCATATCTCGAGTGTCAATACATTGACGATCGTATCTTATAATCCGGATATCATGCTCCCTCGGAATAACACATTTACTCCCACTTTGCAAAGATTCTCGAGAGCTAGACATTCCTTATAAGAAGGCCATTTCGGATATTCAATCCCAATCATAGGATACGCGATTCCCGGACGACCAATCATGTATACTCCGCATGCTTCAATATCATACCCAATCACTACCGCATGATCGCCCCGTGGTTAGGAGAAATCTCAATAGTGTCAAAGAATGACAATCCACACCGTGATGCCATAAAGACTCCGGTCAAAAGGATAATTACACAACCGCCACATAGTGTGACACTTAATGTAAGTGGGTCAGTCTAACGTACGCATTCTCTAATACACGTCCACGTACAGTCCAAGTGTCTCTACACTTCGATAGACGAGATCTATCCCTACCTTCTAAAAGATAGAAGACATCCAATACGTGCTAGTCTGATTATACTATCAATGTCCCATTTGATAATATATAAGACTAGAGACATTTAAGTACCAACCTTATTATGGTGATTAGAGATCTCATCAACCATAATCACTATCATGGTTTCTCTATCACAGATTGATACTAGGGACGTTACTATATATGTATACAACAAATAATATGAAGACAGACAATATATAATAACATAAGTGCTTTCATTAATCATAATAAAGTTATTACATGAACTAAATAGACTGTAAATGACCCGACCCGGTCGGATCCGGTCCAACCCGACATGGTCATTAGGACACCTTTCCAACAATCTCCCACTTGGCCTAAAGCCAATCACCCATACGCCTAAGCCCGTGCAAGTGAACATGTTTCTCATGCTTAGCTTGAGACAATGCCTTGGTTAACGGATCAGCTATGTTATCACCCGTGTGGACTTTCTCTATCTTTACATCTCATCTATCTACTATCTCTCTAATCAAGTGATAGCGCCGTAGCACATGTTTGGACTTCTGATGAGACCTTGGCTCCTTTGACTGAGATATCGCTCCATTATTATCACAGTACAGAGGCACTGGACCTTCAATGGAGGGAACCACACCAAGTTCAGTAATGAACTTCTTCATCCAAACTGCTTCCTTTGCCGCCTCCGAGGCTGCTATGTATTCGGCTTCCGTTGTAGAGTCTGCGTAGTCTCCTGCTTGGAACTCTTCCAGCTCACTGCTCCGCCGTTAAGCGTAAAAACAAATCCAGATTGTGACTTAAAGTCATCCTTGTCAGTTTGGAAACTGGCATCTGTGTAACCTCGTAATACTAAATCATCATTCCCGAAAACCAGGAACATATCCCTAGTACGTCTCAAGTACTTAAGGATATTCTTGACAAACAATCCGGTGACCATCACCTGGATTGGACCGGTACCTACTAGTCATACTAAGAGGGTACGAGACATCCGGTCTTGTGCATAACATGGCATACATGATAGACCCGATTGCCGAAGCATAAGGGACTTTACTCATTTGTGCCCTTTCCTCCTCTCGTCTTAGGACTCATTCCCTTCGACGGGTAGACCCCATGTGACATGGGCAGCAATCCTTTCTTGGACTGCTCTATGCTGAATCTCTTCAGCATCTTGTCTATGTAGGTGGATTGCGACAGACCAAGCAACCTCTTAGATCTATCTCTATAGATCTTTATTCCTAGAATATAGGTTGCCTCACCCAAGTCCTTCATTGAGAAGTTCTTGGATAACCAAGCTTTGACTGATTGTAACATAGGCACATCATTCCCTATGAGCAATATGTCATCCACATAAAGCACTAAGAACACAATGGCACTCCCACTAACCTTCTTGTAAACACAGGCTCATCTTCATTCTTGATGAAATCAAACTGTTTGATAATCTCATCAAAGCGAAGATTCCAACTCCGAGAAGCTTGCTTTAATCCATAAATGGATCTTTGCGGTTTACACACCATCCCGGCGTCATTGGTTGTGAAACCCTCGAGCCGTGTCATATACACTTCCTCGACGGAGTTCCCGTTAAGGAAAGTGTTTTCACATCCATCCGCCGATTTCGTAATCATGGTATGCCGCAATAGCGAGCAAAATTCTAATGGATTTTAACATGGCAACGGGCGAGAAGGTTTCATCATAGTCAACTCCTTGTCTTTGCTTATAACCTTTTGCCACCAACCTAGCCTTGTAGGTGGTCACGTTACCGTCCATGTCGGTCTTTCTCTTAAAGACCCATTTACACCCTATGGGAACTATTCCCTCGGGCGGATCAACTAAGTTCCAAACTTGGTTGTCCTTCATGGATTCCATTTCGTAATTCATGGCTTCTAGCCATTTCTCTTTGTCATGCCTTAATAGCACTTCCTCATAAGTTCTAGTGGTCCTCATCTTCCATGAGATACACGCCAGTGTACCTTTCGGGTTCACGGCATTCCCTGGTGGATCTTCGAGGTGCTATCGTGTCTACGGTAGAGGGTGGCGCCACATTTGTATGTGGTGTCTCCTCTACTTCCATCAACGGACTGTTATCCGTAAGTGGTTCTCGAATTTCTTCAAGATCAATCTTACTCCCACCGACCCTATCCGAATAAACTCTTTCTCCGAGAAAGTGGCCGACCCCGGCAACAAACACCTTTTGTTCCTCGGGATGGTAAAATTGGTATCCTCTAGTTTCTCTAGGATATCCCACAAACAGACATTTGTCGGATCTGACCTCTAATTTGTCAGGCATCATCCGCTTCACATAAGTTGGACAACCCCAAGGTTTAAGATATGCCAGATTTGGTTTCTTCTTTGCCCATACCTCGTATGGTGTAAAATCAACCGTCTTTGATGGAACTCGGTTCAGTGTGTAGGATGCGGTTTCTAGAGCATACCCCCAAAATGATTGTGGGAGAACTGCATAGCTCATCATGGATCGCACCATGTCTAACGGGGTGCGGTTCCTCCTCTCGATACGCCATTCATCGTGGCGTCCCGGGAGGGGTCCATTCAGGCAGAATCCCATTCTCCTTCAAATAATCTTGAAACTCTCCATCTAGGTATTCTCCACCTCGATCGGATCGAAGTGTTTTGATTTCTTTACCCAGTTGTTTCTCCACTTCACTTCTGAATTCCTTGAACTTTTCGAAGGCTTCAGATTTAAACTTCATTAAGTATATATAACCATAGCGTGAATGGTCATCAGTGAAAGTGATAAAATAAGAGTATCCTCCTTTGGCTTGAATTGACATTGGGCCACATACATCAGTATGTATGAGCTCAAGCAATTCATTGGATCTTATCCCTTTGCCACTAAAAGGTGACTTTGTCATCTTGCCAAGTAAACAAGCTTCGCATGTGTCAAACGATTCGTAATCGAATTGATCCAACATTCCATCTTTATGGAGTTTGGAAATGCGATTCTTATTTATATGGCCAAGTCTACAATGCCATAAGTAGGATTCATTCAAGTCATTTGTTTTGGCTTTCTTGTTATTTATATTAATTACGTCAACATTCATATCTAATATGTAGAGACCATTGCTAAGTATGCCAGTACCATAAAAGATTCCATCACGTGAAAAAGAACAACATTTATTCTCAAACGTAAAAGAAAATCCATCAACATCTAATGCGAAATAGAAATAATGCTCTTCGTAAGAGCGGGAACAAAATAACAGCTTATTGAGTTCTAGTACTAGCCCACCGGGCAATGAAAGAAAATAAACTCCTACGGCCGCCGCAAAGCAACACTTGCTCCATTTCCAACGCGTAGGTCCACCTCTCCTTTCCTCGATCTCTAGTTCTTCTTAGTGCCCGCATATTCGTACAAATATGAGAACCACAACCAAGATCTAATACCCGGTGGTTAGACTTAGAAGAAGTAATGTTGATCTCAATCATAAATATACCTGAAGTCGAAGCATCAGAATGCTTCTTCTTGGTACTCAAGAAGCCCTTGCAGTTTCTCCTCCAATGTCCGGTCTCACCGCAATGGAAGCAAGCATCCTTGGATTTGTCTTTCGCTATTTTAGGCGTTGGCTTAGGTGCAGCCTTCGCCTTCTTGGAATTTTTCTGGGCTTTAGGCTTGCCCTTGCTTGAAGTGACCAGCAACACTTGCTTTCCCTTCCCCACGGTGCCCTCGCTAGTCTTCAACATATTCAATAACTCCGCAAGGGAGCAATCTATTTTGTTCATGTGATAGTTCATCACAAACCGCGAGAATGAGTCGTGTAGAGAGATTGCGAATCAAGTCAATACTCAACTCTCGTTCCAACTTGTGGCCCAAACCTTCCCAAGCCTCTCTATGTACCCGATCATTTTAAGCACGTGTGACCCCACAAAGCGGTTCCGGATGCCATCTTACAACTAAACGGGGCCTTCGAGACCTCGTACCTCTCGGTGCGAGACCGAGAAGCGTAAAGTTCCTTCGGGTGGACCATGATAGAGTAGGCGTCCATAGACTCATGTTGTTTCGCAATTCGGGTGTCATAGAAGCAAGCATGATACATGTAGCATCGCATCGTCGAACGGTGCTTGTTGTACTTCTCGACAACATCTCGCAGCCGAACCCTCGCCGGGCTTTTCCGGTAGTGGCCTCGTCCAAGACATAGCCAATCTTCTCGTGCCTCAAAACGATTTTGAGGTTTCTTTCCCAATCGAGAAAATTAGTTTCGTCAAGCTTGTTTTCGATGATAAAACGAAGGTTCAATTTGTTTGACATTTTCTACAACAATAAATAAAGATAGAATAAGTAAAAGATCATGTATAAAAAACCTAAATTTGCACTAAGAAATTTATAAGGTTTTACTCCCACTAGCCAACTATTCCCTATTGGCTTTCAAGAATTTAATTAATTCTTTAGTGGATGGAATCCTATCTAGTTGACTCGATCCCCGACGTGGGCCGATCGACCGGGTCAATTTCGAAGGTGGGTACTATTTACCGATCGAATCTTATTCGATTTCCATTGGTTGACTAGTCAACTCTTTGACAATTCACATCTATATGTGATAGCCACCCCTTGTCTCTAAAATCAGACGGTCCTGACGTGGGCCAATCACCGCAAGATTCTTAGTCGAGTCGTAAACCAAATATTCATGAGATCTCATAACGATCATATCTCGATAATGACGATATACCCGTGGTAGGTCAACTCCCGACGTGGACCGATCAGTTGGATCCGAACAAAGGCTCTTCACCGTCATTATAATATTGGGAGACAATTTTGGCTCGATTTTTGGCGTGGGAATAATTTTAAATTAATTCACTTAATTAATTTTGTTTAATTATGGTCTCATCTACTATGTGCATATTACTACGATATCATATAAAGTAAAACATACACAACATTCCGCGCATAAAATAACCGGTATGATCATGGACTTTTCCTAGGTGCGGTTTCGAATACAAACTGACGAAACCGCGGGTCACAAACTAAGGGTATCTGCAACCGCCAATAGGATCTTTATTGATGTACGCCAATGGGTTCTTTATCTCTCCTTGGTCTTGAACTTCTTGCTCCATTCTTGTTACATAATAAATAATTACACCCGCCGCACACGGGGGGAGCTCAGGGAATGGGATAAATGCAAAAAGTAAACTAGGTCACGTTCTTCATAACGGCCTAGGACAATTTTTCAAAAACCAACATAAAGAAAACATTCCCATCTATCCTATTGGTCGAGTCCATGATCAATCGGGGTCCATATAATCACATTATATCTACACATCTAATCCATACAATTTTATCTTATGAAAAAGATTAAATTCTAATTTTAACTACTACTACTCATGCGTCTTTATTTTATCACGTCAAATAATTAAATAACTTTTAATTAATTATATGACTTAATCGAAAATTAAAATTAACATTTAATTTTAAATCGATTTCAATTTTAATTAAATTTGAACTATTCAATATATAAAATTAAAATTATAAAGTCTCCTATTTGTTTCCTTTCCAAAACTAAATTTAGCTTAGGCTTCGCCACTTTCCAAAATCAAAATTTTGGAAGTGGACTAGCCTAGGCCTTTTACAAATCAAATATTTGAAAAGGGCCTAGGCCTATTCCAAATCAATATTTGGAAAGGCCAAATTATTTTAGTCCAGGCCGGCCACTTTCCAAAATCAAAATTTTGGAAATGGCCTAGCCTAGGCCTTTACAAATCAAATATTTGAAAAGGGCTAGGCCTATTCCAAATCAAAATTTGGAAAGGCCAAATAATTTTGGTTTAGGCTGGCCACTTTCCAAAATCAAAATTTTGGAAGTGGCCTAGGCATAGGCCTTTTACAAATCAAATATTTGAAAAGGGCCTAGGCCTATTCCAAATCAAAATTTGGAAAGGCCAACATGCCATATGGTTTCCCAATGGTCCAAACTATTTGAACCATTGGTTGGCCATATGACACAACTAAACAAACGAGATATCTATGCACAATAAAATATCACAAAACGAAAAGGGTTGATCTCCCCATTGGAAGAGGAGAGCCGACGGACGGCAACCCTAGGGTTACCGCCGCCGCCGCCGCCGCAGAGGGAGGGGGGCGCCGCCAGTCGGCCGACCCCCAAATGAACCCTAATTTTTTTTTGTTTTAACGTTTCGTGATTTAAATCTTGCATCTATTGATTAAATACTACGCAATTAAAATAAGCTTATTGCTTAAGCACGAAGGCTGGCTCTGATACCACTGTTAGGAAATCACTAGTTTAACGCAGCGGAATTTAAAATTTGATTTCCTTTTCTAGATCGTTCTTCGTTTAATGCAATAAACACGTTAAGTAGTTTGACGGTTATACCTTGGATGATCTACAAGATCGTCGCTTTGACCGCCAACGGAGAGTAGTTCAATGCGCAAGCCGTCCACGCGTCCGGCCTCTATCGCTAATCCACACGAACCCCTCGCCGGAATCCTCCTTGGATTGCTATCGGAAAAACTCCGGCTGCTAGACCGGACCTTTTCTTCCCTCACAAACTCACTATGGAGAGCTCTCTATTTTACATAAGAATTATGAACTCTTGCAATTGTGTTGTACAAAAGAGCTTGACACCCACTTCCCTTTTATAGATGAGGTGGCGCCCCAATAGTAGTGTGGAGGAGAAGAAAACCTTTTTTCTAATAAAATAAGGAAAATCAACTAGATTGATTTATCTCTTTAATTATAATTTATTTTGTCAATATCATATATTGATTATAATTATCTTATTACCATAAATCTATTTTTCAAAATCAATTAATATATTATATTAATATCATGGCAATCTTTATTAATTAAAGTGCACAATCCAAGTGTATCTTATACACACAAAAGTGGCGCCCCATTAGTCAACAAATTGACTTCCGGAATATTCTTTAATTAATCTAATTTGTATATAATTAATATCTTGTATTTTATTTATTCATAATAAATAAATACCACCATATTAATTTACCACTATAACCTTTATAGTCTAGAGATAAATTTTCCTTATTTGGTTATCAACTATAACCGCATTTTAATCCGACTCGATGTTCATATGTGTGTGACCCGATAGGCTTCCGAATATGTTGGCCGTAGACACAAAGTGCAATTTACTAAAATGCCCTTCATACCTAACGATCACGGGATAGCGTCTAGCAACACACCGTGACCCCCAATTATCGGAAGAGTCAAAAGCAATGACTACTACCTTTCATGTGAAGCGTTACCGTGTAACTTACAATCCTATCGCTATAATAATATCCATACGATCGTATCTCGAGTGTCAATACATTGACGATCGTATCTTATAATCCGGATATCATGCTCCCTCGGAATAACACATTTACTCCTACTTTGCAAAGATTCTCGAGAGCTAGACATTCCTTATAAGAAGGCCATTTCGGATATTCAATCCCAATCATAGGATACGCGATTCCCGGACGACCAATCATGTATACTCCGCATGCTTCAATATCATACCCAATCACTACCGCATGATCGCCCCGTGGTTAGGAGAAATCTCAATAGTGTCAAAGCATGATAATCCACACCGTGATGCCATGAAGACTCCGGTCAAAAGGATAATTACACAACCGCCACATAGTGTGACACTTAATGTAAGAACGTACGCATTCTCTAATACACGTCCACGTACAGTCCAAGTGTCTCTACACTTCGATAGACGAGATCTATCCCTACCTTCTAAAAGATAGAAGACATCCAATACGTGCTAGTCTGATTATACTATCAATGTCCCATTTGATAATATATAAGACTAGAGACATTTAAGTACCAACCTTATTATGGTGATTAGAGATCTCATCAACCATAATCACTATCATGGTTTCTCTATCACAGATTGATACTAGGGACGTTACTATATATGTATACAACAAATAATATGAAGACAGACAATATATAATAACATAAGTGCTTTCATTAATCATAATAAAGTTATTACATGAACTAAATAGACTGTAAATGACCCGACCCGGTCGGATCCGGTCCAACCCGATTGGGTTTAGGACACCTTTCCAACACTTGTTTGCAATGGCACATGGTCATTGGTCCCAAATAATCCTTCCCTTAACATTGTTTTGAGCTAGTGGATTTTTCGGATCAAGCATGTTTCTAATGGCACGATTAAGCGCTACAAGGCTCATCTCGTTGCCAAATGTTTTACACAGCGTCCGGGTATTTAATTTTGAGACATTAAGTCCGGTGGTTAAACCCATCACGGTTCGCTTAGTTATCAGTATTGTTGTCTCTCTTGGTTGGTGTATTCATCAATTAGATGTGATCAATGCTTTCTTGCACGGTACTCTTCCTGAAGACGTTTACATGTCCCAACCTCCAGGATTTGAGGACTCAGATCATCCTCATTTTATTTGCAAACTTTATAAGGCCAGTTATGGCCTCAAACAAGCTCTTTGGGCATGTTATCATGAGTTGTGCACCTTAATTCTATCACTGGAGTTCTATAATTCTACGACTGAATCTTCTCATTTTATTTATCACACTGATATAATCACTACTGTGCTACTTGTCCGTGTCGATGATCTCATTATTACAGGTTCTTCTGCTAAGCATGTGCAACTTATTATTGATCAACTTGGTACGAGGTTTTCTATTAAGAATCCCGGTTTCTTATCTTATGATCTTGGTGTAAAGGTCACTTCCAACTCCTCTGGGCTATTGCTCACACTGTCTAAATACATTTCAGACCTACTTCATCGGGTTAATATGCAAGATGCAATGCCAGTGGCTACTCTCTTGCCTTCAAATGCCTTCTCATCCTTGCATGCCACGGCTTGACCCTACTCAGATGTTACTCAATTTTAGCAAGTTATGGGGGCGCTTCAGTATCTATTATTTACTCGTCCTGGCATCGCCTATGCTATCAATTTACTCTCCCAATATATGCATGCCCCTATTGCTCTTCATTGGAACCTTGTCAAGCGAGTTCTGCATTATTTGTCTTGGACTGTTCTTCATGTCCTGCAGTTGTTTACTACCTCGCCATTTGATTTACATGCTTTCTCTGATGTTGATTGTGGTGGGAACAAGGATGATGATTATTCCTCGATGAGTGCCTATCTCGTCTTTTTGGGCCATAATTTACTCTCTTGGAGTTCCAAGAATCAGTCGTCTATAGCTCGGCTTTCCACTGAAGCTGAGTATCATTATGTTGTCTCCACTGCTGCCAAATCATCTTGGGTTTCGTATATTCTCCACGATCTTGGCTTTGTTTCTGCTGCCAGGCCAATATTTTCTGTGATAATGTTGGTGCCACTCAGCTCTCTACCAACCCTGCCTTTCACTCTCGTATGAAGCATGTTGCCATTGATTATCATTTCATCCGAGAACATGTTCAGTTGGGTCTTGTTCGCGTTTCACGTGTCTCTAGTGCTGATCAGCTTGCCGATTCCTCACCAAACCCTTGCTCGCTTACCGTTTCATCACTTCAAGTTCAAGTTGGGCCTCCTCACCCGTAGTCTCACCCGAGGAGGCATATCTTATTATATATTTTCAAGGAAAAAAATGCCAATTGACCCGCTCCTTGACTCGTTTTACATACATGATGAAAAAAAATTGAAAAAAAAAAAGCAATAACCAAACCAGCAAACTACATCCCACTTCTCTGTTCCCCACGATTGACAAACCGCTGGAAGAAACCTCTACATGGCAACCACTGATAACCTTCCCACCACGCCATGAAGCCTTCGAAGGTATATTTCTATCATTTGCAGCCAAATTCTAAGAACTCTGAACCCTAAAAACCTCTCAGTATCCTTTCCGTCTTCTATGAGTTTTGGCCGAGGTGTTCAATCTATCCCCCGAAAACCGGCCTCTTTTCTTCTTCGTCCTTAGCCGTCGTTGCGTATTTGATTCGAAGCTCTCTCTTTTTCGAGAGAATTACGGTGGATGGGTTATTTTCCTCCTATGGGTTCGAATCGCAACACGATTTCGTCAAACGTGAAGGCTTGCGATAAGGGATGAGAAGGAAATCTGCCGTCAAAGCCTATACACGTTGAAAATTCAAATCGGAATTAGGGATTTGATGACCCTAACTTTCCGGTGGCCGTTCAATAAGCAAAGGCCTCACCTTTTGGTCCACATTCATTGGATTCTGAAGAGCCGTTGCTTAAACATCTATCCTTGACCGTTTCAGAGTTCAAATCGAAGCAGCTTCTTGCCCATACACGCTGCTGGTTCAATTCCAAACCGAGTTCTAAGCCGGTTTGGCTCAGGTATGGTGGCTTGACCCGACCATCAGGGTTTGATGCACGGTTTACATCAATCTCTGAGTCAAAATATTTTTGACTTCAAATATGGTTTACTTTGGAGTGGAAGTACTTTTATGTTATGCCCAAATGGAATTGGAAATAGCCTGCTTAACAACGAGTAAGAATTTCTTTCCTGAGCATATGATTTTGTATTTAAGTTTGTGCAACGAGTTATAGATTTGCATTTGGCTTGCCAAGAAGATAATGTTTATCAATTTTTTTGTTTGTTTGTTTGATTTGTTTCAGCCATACAATGAAAGAGGTTCATTTTCAGAAAGAAAAATAGAAGGGATAGGGTTAAGAGAGAAATATGAGTGTTTTGTTTGAAGGGATAGTGTGTGTGTGTGTGTTTTTTTTTTTACATTTCTTATACCCTTAAAAAAAATCTTAAATAACTATACTTAGCTTACAATATACATAAATTCTTTATAGTTCTTTATAACATTCATGGTAACCTATAAGTAGTAAATATATTATAAGTTTAGATTGACCGCATCTGTAACATGCATTGCACGAGTTTCGTGCTTTTCTTTTGGGGAGGGGAGATGACTTCTTAAATTTGAACGCCTGCAAGCGCTTTCTTTGTCTTCATGTATGATTTCGTTTTTCAATAGCAAAATAAACAGCTTATGTCGAATATGGATGAATAAATCTATTAGATTACGCCAAATTTATTGGATTTATCGTGAAGAAGAAAGTCGAATTTGAGAGATAATAACCATTTGCAGATAATCTGAAACGGTAGGCGCAAAACTTGGTTTGTCTTTTCGTTCTACGGGATTACAGCATACAAACTGGACGGTTACCTCATTAATATGCAGTTTCTGCTTTGAGTTTCTATATCAAAAAAATATTTTCCATTTAGTGATTGTCTAGATCTGGATCCTTGAAACACTTCTGATTATTTCCACTGTTGATTTAGGTTGCAAAAGCTGGTGGTGATAAGTGGAAAAAGTTGTCAGAGGCCGTAAGTTTTTTCATTTTTTTTGTTTCCCTTTCAATTAATCAATTCTTCACAAATTCTCTGGAATTTTTCATTTTATTTGCTGATTGTTGATTCCTGAATTATTTTCTTTAGGAGAAAGCACCATATGTTGCTAAGGTAGAAAAGAGAAAATCCGAGTTTGAGAAGAACATCCAGGCTTACAACAAGAAACAAGTACCTTTAATTCAATTATTCATCACCATTTTCTCTCCAATTTCCATTTTTGATGTATGAAAATTGAAAAAAAAAAATTGTTTTCATTTGCTATTTCGATCTACAAACACAGGCTGCAGGAGCTGATCCTGAAGAGGAAGAATCTGATAAGTCAAAGTCAGAGGTTAATGCTTCCTCTGCTCACGGTTAAACATTTCAACTTGCATATGCGGTTTTAAACTTTCTTTAATGTTTTTGATATATTGTGCCGCAATATTCTTCCAATATTCTTCCTAATTTCCTTTATATTTCTTTTGATTTTTCTTTCCGTTGCTTACTTTATTCGTTATTTGATTTTGGATGTTTTCCTAGGTTGGAAAGATTTCATATCCTAAAGTCGTGGGTTCAATACTAGGCTCTTGTATCTTTTTTCAACTTTTTTTTGGGAATTTGGCCCCCACTGGAAAAATTTCTTGGGCCGCCACTGTACTCAGACCGACCTGTGTCGAGTCCCTTAGGCTGTTGAGGCCCGAACTCCACTAGTTGAGCCTCGTTGCGCCCTGACCGACCTGCGGTGGACTATGAAGCTAGCAGACCGATCTCCCACCTAGGGTTTAGATCTACTTTTAGGCTAAAGTGGGCTCCTGGCCCCAAATGTTTGTACTTTCTCGATCTGCATTTATTTCTTGGTCAATAGGAAGTGATGCGTGGCGAAATTGACGATGCTAGTGCGACCTCCGTCAATACACAATTCAGCATCAATGAAAATATTTTTCACCAATTATTCTAAACATGTGACACCAATCAAAATATCTGTTATTAAACCTTGTGATTGGTTGAGATTGTTTGATAATATTATTATGAATGCTTCAAATGTAGCTTGAATATATAAATTTTAAAAGCATATCTTAAGAGTTGAAGCAGGGAAAAGGCTTAACGTGGAACTAATCTGTCTCCATTTCCATGTTTAATGCTTTGAATACATGAGCATATGTTTACGAAACAACTTTTCTTATACAAAAACTGAAGAAAAAAATATATAAAAAAAAATAAAAAAAATAGAAAAAAAGAAGAAAAGAAAAAAGGAAAAAAAACACACACTATTATAACTTTGTATTTTGATTATTGAAGAAATATACATATATATAACCGGTTACAAGTTAGAAGAGCATTCAAAAAAAAAAAAAAAAAAAAAAAGAGCGTCGACCTTTGTCTTTTTCTTTAATCAATACGGGCACAATCAATATGTCACAACGAATGACACAATGATTTTATGTATATGTTGATCATGATAAGTCAAAATTAATTATAATGTTAACCTATCACTATCGATGTCATATATAATAGTTGCGTTATTTGTTATGACACAACGGTTGTGTTCTTATAATTACTTAGAGATAGAAGGAAAAGGCAAAGGTAGACACCTCATTTGACCTTGTTTTCTCTTTTTTTAAATTTTTTTTAGCAAAGCCTTGTTTTTCTCGTATAGCTCTTGTGAATTGAACGAATAACTGAGCGGCAAATTAACAACTTCTGTGAATCTTTTAGCGGCTATGCAGGCCGGCCCTAGTATATTTTGGTTTTAAGTAGACTTGGCCACGGTTAACCGGAACCGCCGGTTGGAACCGGAACCGCCGGTTTGGTCAACCGCCGGTTTGGGTGACCGCCGGTTTGCCGGTTTGTTGCCGGTTTGATGTATTTGGAACCGAAACCGGAACCGGAACCGTATTTGGAACCGGATTTTTTGAAACCGGCCGGAACCGGAACCGGCCCAACGGCTATTTTCCTTCAATGGCTATTTTTTTTTTTTTTTTTTCCCTTCCAAACTCCTCAAATTTTTTCCTATAAATACTACACCATTTCATTACAAAATTCCTACACCAATCTCTACATCTCAATTCTTAAATCTTCTACTCAATTCTTACATCTTCTACTCATTTCTTTGATTATCAAGTTTGTTTAGTTGTTAAAAACAACAATCAAATTTACTTTACGATACCGATTTTTGAAGTTGTTCTGATTTAATCGTTACTTCAATACGGTTTTAGTTATAAGTAAATTTGGTTTTGTATTTTATTCAACTAATTTTTTTACAAGTGTAAAAAAAAATTAATTTTATAATCAAATTTACTTTACTAGACCGAAATATGAAGTTGTTCTGATTTAATCGTTATTTCAATTCGGTTTTAGTTATAAGTAAAATTGGTTAGTTAAATTAAAAAAAAATTATAACCATTATATGTAATTTAGATTTAAATCAAATTTACTTTACTTAATTTTTTTTATAACCGTTATATATAATTTAGATTTTTTACAATGTCAAGAAGAGGTGCATCAACACAAGGCAATCGAAATGTTGATTTCCGTGATGACACGGTTGTGCCGGAATCGGATGATCTTGCTGGTGGCTATAGACCCCAATATTATACAGACCCTGTCACCGGTAATCACATTTCGATTCCTCAGTTCGACACACCTTCAGGTTACAATCAAGCTGATTTTGATAGTCATTACGACGATATAATGTCTCAACTTGGAAATTTTAACATCAACCTTAACGAATGTGAAGAAAATGATGAAGTCGACGTTGATGATGATCATGATGTATTTCCGAATGCTTCCCGTCCTAGACAAGGACGTGGTGGTAGTCGGCATGGTGCTAGTGCTAGTGCTGATCCTACTCCTACACCTGAGTCAGTCGATTTAGATGCTGGTGAAAGTACCCGACCCACAGCACAAGAAAAAAGGTTAACATCGAGAATTTTTAGGGATTTTTTCACAAAGGTTTCTCGGATTGATAAAAAAAAGGATTAGCTAACCCCGGAAAGTATTTCTTCGGGGTGTGCAATTTCTGTGGCAAAAAATACCAATTTAAACATGCCGGTGGTTATGGAATGATGCGGAGTCACATTTTAACTAAACACCCGGAAAAATTGGAAGACGGCGCTTCTCAAACCCAGCTAAACATGCCGAGCTCCAGCGGAGGTAACACTAATCCACTCTTTATTTACTCTCGTGATAACTGTAGAGAACTAACCATGGATCTTATTGCGGGGATGGGTCTTCCTTTAAGCTTTCCTGAGAATCCTATTTTCGAAAGTTACGTACAAGGGGCTTTGCAGCCGGCATTTACTAAAATCCCTCGTGCAACGGTTACTAGGGATTTTAAAAATAAATTTATTAAACGACAAAATATTATTATAGAAAGTTTGAAGAAAAATAAATTCCGAATATGTTTGTGTGCCGATATTTGGGAGGATAGGAGGACGAACAATTATTATTTGGGCGTGTCGGGTCACTGGATTGACAACACTTGGATTGTCCAAAAGAGATTACTTGTTTTTCGTTTATTTAACGACACTCATACTGCTTCTAACATTGCATCTTTATTAGTTGATATTTTTGAGGAATACGATTTAAAAGGTAAAGTTTTTTCTATTCCATTTGACAATGCTTCAAACAACACTGCTTCTATTCCCGACTTATCCCAATATTGTGAACCTCTTTGTAACGGTCAATTTTTTCATGTTAGATGTTTATGCCATATTTTTAATTTATGTGTAAATGATGGTCTAAAAGTTTTTGACCATAATATTAATGCGATAAAACTGCGATTTCACATATTTAGGTAGAAATATTCGGTTAATAAGTGGTATAAATTTCTTAAAGAGAAAGGTCATCGCCAAGTCAAACTGCCGCAAGATGTACCTCATAGGTGGAACATGACTCATGATCTTTGGAAAAAAAAACAAACAAAATTAAAAATACCTTTTATGAATTTTTAAGTGAACACTGTCCGAACGAATATCGTTTGTATCCCTCTATTTGGACTTCATGCAAGAAACTGATAGATGTTTTTGAAATATTCAAAAAATTTACAGTATTGTTTTCAAAATGTTATGAACCCACAGCACATTTAGTCTTGCCTGCTTGTGTAGAAATAAGCGCCGAGTTTGAAACAATGGAACACGACGCAAGAATTATTTCAATGTTTATTGCCGATGAAGGAGAAATGGAATAAATACATGTTGTATATTCCTGACACTTATCTCATTTCTTCTATGCTCGACCCTCGTATAAGACTAGTAGGTGTGTCTAACATGTTAGGTGCTTACTATGATGCTTTGTCTGTTACTCATAATGTGCCCCCGGTAGATTTTACAGTTGAAGTAGTTAGACTAGAAAATTTATTAAACACTTTGTATGTTGAATATGAGCGTATGTATGGATTGAGAAACGAAGCAGTTCTCAATCCATCCGCAAGTGCTTCTACTAACCCTACAGGTGTCATACGGGGACTTCAAAAAGTTCTGGATAAAATGAATTCTAAACGACAGAAATGAGCGACATCGTCATCCGATCAACGTACAGAGATATCCAAATTTCTAAACAAAACATTTGAAGGCAGTGAAATCGATACCTATGATTTCGAGTTCGACTTATTGACGTGGTGGAAGAGACATGTTAAAGAATATCCGATTCTAGCAATGATGGCGGTCGAGTTTTTAAGTTGCCCCGTTTCGACCGTCACCGTTGAACGATGTTTCAAAGCATGGCGGGATATGTGCTTACCAATAAAAGATGTTCGCTTCATCCCACCACTTTAGAGAAGCAAATGCTTTGTCAAGATTGGGTACGAGCCGAGAAGAGGGTGCAACACATTGAGTCAGAAGATGAGGAGTCACGGTTCGAAGGCGGTGACACTGAAACTTCAGCAGGAACAAGCGCTCGAAATACCGACGTCGATTAAAGGTACGCAATTTATATCTTACTTATATATTTGTTACAATTCATAGAACAACTATAAAAGATTAAAAAAAAACTATTAAAAATAACTATAAAAAACCTACTACTAAAAACTAAAAAAAGACTATAGAAAACCTATTAAAAAAACCATAAAAGATAACCCGATAGAAACTATAAAAACCTATTAAAAATAACTAAAAAACACCTACTACTTTAAACTAAAAAAAAGTATAGAAAACTATTAAAAAAACCATAAAAACCAAACAACTATAAAATATTTAAAAAAACCTATTAAAAAGAACTATAAAAAACCTACTACTAAAAACTAAAAAATAACTATAGAAAACTATTGAAAAAAACTATAAAAATAAACCCGATAGAAACTAGAAAGCCTATTAAAAATAACTAACAAACACCTACTACTTTAAACTAAAAAAAAAAAGTTATAGAAAACTATAATAAATAAATAAAAACATATACAAACCTAAAAAATTGTATGAAACTATAAAATACAAACACATATATATACTATAAAAGACTACAATAAAAAAACATTTAAAAAACCTTTAAATACTATAAAAACATATAAGAATACTATAAAAGACTAAAAAAAACAATAAGATAAAAGACTAAAAAATAAACAATAAGAACTACGTTCGCTTTGATTTTTTTATATGTGTTGTGCCTCCGACACGATTACATATAAAAAATACGTAGGCAACCGAATTACCGGTACAAGCGTTGAAAAAATAACACAATTTACATATAAAAAAAACAACACAATATTTCTCACCTAATGTTTAATAAAACAACATTTATAATCAACGTATACTTAAAACCGACTCAAAAAATTTATAAAAAAAACTATAAAAGACTTTAAAGAAAACAATAATAAAAATTACTATAAAAACTTTTACAACAAACTATAAAAGACTAAAAAATAAACAATAATAACTACGTTCGCTTTGATTTTTTTATATGTGTTGTGCCTCCGACACGATTGCATATAAAAAATACGTAGGCAACCGAATTACCGGTACAAGCGTTGAAAAAATAACACAATTTTTTTAAAATAACATTATTTACATATAAATAAAATAACACAATATTAATATTATTTTTAAAACCGAATATAAAACTATTTAAAAAATATATATATTACTCTCGCTTTAGTAATTATAGTGAAAAGAATAATAATTTGTTATTATAGTGAAAATAATAAGTATTATGTGAAAATGAAAAGAAAAAAAAAATTATGAAATTTTAAAACCGTGGCCGGAACCATGATCTGAACCGGGAGCAAACCGGGGTAAACCGGAACCGGCCCAAACCGGCAAACCGGCGGTTTTTAATAGTAAACCGCCGGTTTTTCAAACCGGCAGAAACCGGCACTGTTGCAAACCGGCGGTTCCGGTTCCACCATTTGGCCGGGTCTAGTTTTAAGGCCAACCCGAATTGGGTATTTTAGTTGAAGTTGTCTTTTTTTTTTAGAAACATACTTATCGCGTTTTTAACATCCGTAAATACAAAATTCAATTTATTGATAGTCTCAAAACATACCTATAAAGTACTTTTTTGGACCAAGTAAAATTTTTTTATTGGGACCTTTTGTTAGATATTTTTTTCATAAATATTTTTTGTACTCTCTTGCATACGAGTTGCCAAACGAAATAATGTTATCGCTAAACGAAACGGGGTTCGACCTAAACCAATACATGCATCAGTTCATGAAGGGACTAAAACAAAATTTGGGCATTTATCAAAAAAAAAACATATTATATTAGGTTGGATCGAATGAATCTACATGAAATTTTTTTTTCTTTCAGCGAAACATGTAAAGTTGGGCCCTCCCGGCACCGTTGGGCTTAAGACGGACGTCTCATTGGCCTCACTGTAGGTCCGGCCTTGCGGCTATTGAAACAAAACTGCGATGATTTATTCAAGGACATTTAAGCGTTTCACAAAAACTAAATGTGTCTTTTCTGTCACCTTTTCTCCCTCTTCCTTGCTATTTTGCTCAGATTTAAGTCCTTCGTTGGGACTCAGATTAGTTGGAGAGATCGATTAAAAAAAATCAGTTGATTTACATTGTATGTGATTGATTTGTGGATTTCCAAGCGAAATTGGTGATACGTGCAAATTTACACTGAAATCATTGATCACATCGAACGAAATATACAATTGAAGCCCGTAATGATGTGGTTTAGAGAGATTTTATCATGCACCGGACGTAGAAAGATTGTATTAAGTGGCATACATTAGAGCCTTCATTTGTACTGTCTTTCACATAATACAGTTTATCATATATGAGAAGTTAATATATGCCACTTGGTACAATCTTTTTACAGTGGTTGCATTTTAAAATTTGCATGTGGTTTATGTGGCTTACTCGGTGTGTGTAGTTTCATTTTTCTTAGGTGAAATCATGATGAAGTTTATTATCATCCAATGATCGGGCATACCATTGCTATCTTTAATGGAAATGAGCACCTGCCTATTTATATAACAGACCGTATGAAAAGACACAAATTAGGAGAAATTTCTCCAACGTCAAATTTTTTTAGGACATACAAAAAATGAGAATAGATCTTGTTGTTAAGATAAAATTACGATTAACTAAAACATGTTTATGATAACTCATAGTAGGAGTTTGTTAGAGGCAAAAAAAAAAAAAAAAAAAAAAAAAAGAAAAAGAAAAACGGTTTTACCTATCACAAAAATAATGTTAAAATGGTCTCGGAAATTTTGACCTATCGGAGTTGAAAATCATAATTTCAACCGGCCCCCAACAACTTTAGAGTCGAAAATTCATATGAATTTTATGACTTTGTTTTTTACTTACACCCAATCGAAACTAGTATTTCAATGCAAAAAGGAAAAAAAATGAGAAACACATAACATGATCTCTAAACATTGCAAATGTTTCATACATTTGTATTAAACTTATTGTGGATTGAAAAAAATTGAAATATGCCAAGAACACAAAAGGAAATGTAGTTCGACCCTGTTGGAGTCAAAAATCATTATTTCGACCGACCAGGGGTCGAAAATTATAGTTTCAACATATTTTGAGTCAAAAAATAAGCGGGGGAAAACATGGGTTATTGGGTTTTTTTATTGGGTTTCATGAGGGGTGAATATGTTGTAAAAAAAGATCAAGTGTTAGTGTAATATATATAAAGTGAAATGAATATAGTATTAGTAATATGTTAAAAAACTGCAGTGGTACCCGAAGTAAAATGGGGTTGGGCAAAAATAACAGTTGTAGTACCACTATAGAATGTCATATGATGTGTCGTCAATAGATTTGTTGTAGTGTCAATAACAATCTCTTAACTAAAATATGTGTTTGCCAACGAAGTTTAGTTCAAATAATTAAGCAGAGGTCCCAGGACTTGTGTGTGTGTGTTTTTATTGCCCTCTGAATGGGGTTATTTTCGTTGAGTGGAAAAAAATGTGTTTTATTTTATAAAAGTACAAAAATATAAAATAATCTAATTTATGCATGAATAACATAATATTAATCATGAATAGTCTTTTTTACAAGTAACCTTGATTCGAACGTGCATGCGAGGTAACGTGTAGGACATAATAACAATTAAGATGGACTCTTTTAGTATTCAAACAAGATTCGAGGCGTTCCTATTCGATCTTGAGTCGTATCAAAACAAATTTTTGAGCAAAAAAATCGCTATATAAACTCAAACCGCTTGACTCATTTAAACTCTTATAACTTGTTTATTTCGCAAGAATAAAATGGAATGAAATGATTTTCATTCAGCTCCAATGTTAAAATGCAATAGAATGGAATGTAATTTCGTTCCAACAGGATGAAAAAAGTCTATTTCATTACCTCCGGAAATGGAATGAAAATCTACAAAATACATGAGTGGTAGGTAAGAGTAAGGTGTGGTGGAGTGGGTGGTAGGTAAGAGTGAGGTGGAGTGGAGTGCGTGTTGGAATAGTGTCCTAAACCCAATCGGGTTGGACCGGATCCGACCGGGTCGGATCATTTCTACTATTTCTTTATGTTTATACAAATATTAAGTGGCTTTTCTGTTGTCATATATATGTTCTTTTAAAAAACCAATTATGAATTGTTATATGATAACGTCCTTAGTATTAAACCGTGATAGAGAAACCATGATAGGCGATTATGGTTGATGAGATCTCTAATCACTTTAATAAGTTTGATACTTAAATGTCTCTAGGCTGATGTACTATTAAACAGGGCATTGATAGTATGAACAAAGGCTAGCACGTATTAGATGATGTCTCTCGTCTTTGAGGGCGGGGATAGATCTCGTCTATCGAAGTGTAGACACTTGGACCGTACGTGGACGTGTATTAGAGAATGCGTACGTTAGATCGACCCACTTACACGGATAAGTGTCACACTATGTGGCGGTTGTGTAATTATCCTTAAGACCGGAGTCTTCATGGCATCACGGTGTGGATTGTCATGCTTTGACACTATTGAGATTTCCCAGCCACGGGGCGATCATGCGGTAGTGATTGGGTATGATCGAAGCACGCGGAGTATACATGATTGGTCGTCCAGAATCGCGTATCCTATGATTGGGATCGAATATCCGAAATGGCCTTCTTATAAGGAATGTCTTACTCTCGTGAATCTTTGCAAAGTGGGAGTAAACGAGTTACTTCGAGAGAGCATGATATCCAGATTATAAGATACGGTCGTTGATGTTTTGACACTCGACTAACGACCGTATGGATATTATTACGGCGATAGGATTGTAAGTTACACGGTAATCGTTTCACATGAAAGGTAGTAGTCATTGCATTTGACTCTTCCGATGATTGGGGGTCACAGTGTGTTGCTAGACGCTATCCCGTGATCTTTAGGCATGAAGGGCATTTTCGTAATTTGCACTTTGTGTCTACGGCCAACATATTCGGAAGCCTATCGGGTCACACACATAAGAACATCTAGCCGGATTAAAATCTGGTTATAGATGAGAACCAAATAAGGAAAGTTTATCTCGAGACTATAAAGGTTATAGTGGTAAATTAATATGGTGGTATTTGTTTATTATGGATAAATTAAATACAAGATATTAATTATATACAAATTAGATTAATTAAAGAATATTCCGGATGCCAATTTATTGGCTAAGGTGGCGCAATTTGTGTGTGTATAAGATACACTTGGATTGTGCAATTTAATTAATAGTATTACCTAATATTAATATAAGATATTAATTGATTTTGAAAAATAGATTTATGGTAATAAGATAATTATAATCAATATATGATATTGACAAAATAAATTATAATTAAAGAGATAAATCAATCTAGTTGATTTTCCTTATTTTATTAGAAAAAGGTTTTCTTCTCCTCCACACTACTATTGGGGCGCCACCTCCTCTATAAAAGGGAAGTGGGTGTCAAGCTCTTTTGTACAACACAATTGCAAGAGTTCATAATTCTTGTGTAAAATAGAGAGCTCTCCATAGTGAGTTTGTGAGGGAAGAAAAGGTCCGGTCTAGCGACCGGAGTTTTTCCGATAGCAATCCAAGGAGGATTCCGGCGAGGGGTTCGTGTGGATTAGCGATAGAGGCCGGACGCGTGGACGGCTTGCGCATTGAACTACTCTCCGTTGGCGGTCAAAGCGACGATCTTGTAGATCATCCAAACCGTCAAACTACTTAACGTGTTTATTGCATTAAACGAAGAACGATCTAGAAAAGGAAATCAAATTTTAAATTCCGCTGCGTTAAACTAGTGATTTCCTAACACAACTAACCCCAAGAAAGAAAACGGTACAAAAGCTCATTCAAGTCACAATTCCACACCAACTTAGCCCAACGTTAACTTTCCATCTCAGCATTAAAAATCATCATCAACGTGGCAATACCAGTTATTCAAGAAGTAACAATTACAATCAACCGTGCAGCAACATTCAATCGAGAAGTAAGACTCACCCTCAACTTTTCGCTTACACAACTCATTCAAGTCACAATTCAAAAATAAGAGAACACCCCGGTAAAGCAACATTTCAAAGTAACAATCTGAATCAACCGTGCAGTAAAATTTAACCGGGAAATAACATTCACACTCTAAGAGAACACACTGTAACAGTAACATATTCAAAAAAGTATCAATTACACCCCTACAAAGGGAATGCTTGAAATAATCATTCAAGTCACAATTCCACACCATAGGCAACCAAAACCAAATTACGTAACATTACTACTATTGCCCAAGAAAGTTTCGGAACAAGATTTAAAGTAACTATTTCACTGTAAACATATCACCTACATACAATAACATTCATCTACAAGTTACGTCTTCGACAAACATTCATCTACCCTTTGTAACAGGCTTGCTCTGAAACATGGAGAGCCAATAATCAAGGATTTTTGACATTAAATAAATGCAAGATTCCAAATTTACCTCTGAATCAACACTACAAAACCACAAATAAAGTGAAATCCGAATAATCTCCTTACATACTGATTGGGTTTTCCTCAATCAAAATGCGTAAACCCCAAAATGGTTTGTCTGGCGTAAATTGAGTCTCTCAATTTAAGAAACTAGGCATGGCGACCACAAAAGAACGCCGGTGATTCTCTGCGTTTTCCCTTTTAGTGTTACCTTCCCTGCTTCAAGAGACCGTAACAACCCCAGTACCAAAACTTCAGAGCCGTATTATATTCATACTCCCACCATTTTAATTGACTTCTGTATTTTTTCCAAACTGATTTACAATTAACAAAATCATGTTTGATTTGTTCAAAATTCATTAATGATAAATGCAGCTTAATTCTCGGAATATCATATTCCCAAGCCGTAATTTTAGTCTTTCCATTTCCCCCAAATTTGCTATAAATGCGGTACCAAATTTTTAGGGAAGGTAGTAGTAACCACATCAAAGACGTGTGTGGACGCATTTAATATACAGTTGGATAAATGAGGCTAAAATAAAAAGTAACAAAGGGTATTTTTGTCAAATATTTTATTTTTGTCCTTTAATCTCTAAAATTGAAAAATGTCCTTCCAGACCCATTACTATTATTTCCTGTCCTTCTGGCCCCTTCCCCCTAAAAATTATAGAATTGTCATTCTTCCTATTAAAAAAAATTAGGTGTCATGTTACTTAAAAATATTTCAGAACATGTCCTTATATCTAATTCTCTATAATAAAAAAAATCATTTCCGGCCCAACCTCTTGCTTACTTGGCGTTTTCGTGGAAGGACCGAGATATAGGAAAATTTACAATACAACCGATGTCTGAAGATTGTACCAAATAACATACATTACAATCATTCATTTTTAACCTCTCACACACGATAAAAATGTATTATGTGAAAGAGCGTATAAATGAAAGACTCTAATATATGCCATTGGATATAAACTTCCTACACTGTTGGACCGTTGGACCATAAAATCTCTAATCAGCTATGATGCACCGACACTTCAATCCGGGCGCCGTGCACCGTGTCCGACACATTTCCGACACCGACACATTTCCAACACGTGTCGGCTGATGAAAATAATATTATTTAAATTTTAATATCTGACACGCTGTCGACACTCCCCGACACGGCACCGACACTCCTGAACCCAATTTTTTTTGAAGGGTTTTTTTTTGAAGAGTATTTTTTATTTAATTTTTCTTCAATGGAAACGTTAAAATTTACGATTTCTATTTCTATAATAATTTAATAAATAGTACGTCGTATTAAGTTTATATGTTTCTTGTTAATAAATAATCATTTTTATAATTTGTATTATTTTGAAGGTCAATCACAGCTTGTTTTGGCACCGTATAAAGGTCGAAAATCTATTTTAGATATTCACAGAGTTTACGTATTACCTATCTTATTTTTTCTAGTTTTGTAGATTTTTACGAATATTTTTTTTTGATTAATTGAATCATATTTACGTCATATTAATTGAATCTTATATTAATTGATCCCGGACACGACACGCCGCCAGCACGTTATATATATATATATATATTATCATTTTCATCCCTCTGTAAATTCCTCACGATTCATCCTTTGACCAAGTCAACATTTTGATTCCGACCTCCGATCAAAGATCCGTCCGGTCCATCCGTTCCAAAGGGAGGGTAATTGCAAGACCTTAGTCGCTTGCACTAACGTCGCTCAGTCTTGCGTGCTGGAGGCCTTGATATCACCATGATCCATCGGTTAGATTGAGAGAAAATCCAATTTCAATTTCCATGAACTGTGTATCATCAACAGACAAATTTCTCTCTCATCAGTGACTGTTTGCATCATCATTATCTTTTACTGTTGTACAATAGTGATGTCGCATATTTGAATTCACTTTTTCTGAGAAAAGCACTTTATTTTGAATTTCCATTAACAGTGAGTCATCACAGGAAATGCATCATTGTTCATCTCCCCCACCTGCAGTGATTAAGGATTAACTTAACATTAATGGTCATTGTTTAAGGACTAACTTAAAGCGGGGGGCTTTTATTATTCAATCTATAATTGCAGCCGCCGGCCTAGTGTGGGAGTACTGTCCAACACCCCAATACCCAGATGATCAATTTCAGGGATAATTGTGTTAAGGCAATTAATGATTAATGAATATATGACAAATCCACTAGAACACTTTGACCATATTTCATCTCTCCCACCTGTAATGATTAAGGATTAAATTAACATTAATGGTAATGGGTTAATGAATAACTTAACATTAATGATCATGGGTTAATGACTAACTTAACATTAAAAGTCATGGGTTAATGACGGTACAGGGGAGTAAGGATTAACTTAACATTAAGGTTTCATGGGGGTTCAGGGGGAGTGTACAGGGTATAGTTCATCATCTCCTCCACCTGCAGGCTGAGCAACCGTTCATCTGGGCTACCCAGCTCCAAACGCAAAAAATGAATGAATAGTAGTTTCCAACTTGTTTACTACTTAGGTTTTGCGGAGGAAAGAAAGGCCTTTTATAGTGCCCCCGTTGTCTTAGTGCTCGTGATGACTCACTGTTCATCCATACAGTGTAACAAAATTATAGTGGATCATGGTGATTTCAAGTGCCTCTGCACGCAAGACCAAGCGACCTTAGTCCCATGACCATTAATGTTAAGTTAATCCTTAATCATTACAGGTGGGAGAGATGAACAATGGTCAAAGTGTTCTAGTGGATCTGTCATATATTCATTAATCATTAATTGCCTTAACACAATTATCCTTGAAATTGATTATCTGGGTATTGGGGTGATGGACAATACTCCCACACTGGGCCGGCGGCTGCAGTTATAGATTGAATAATAAAAGCCCCCCGCTTTACGTTAGTCCTTAAACAATGACCATTAATTTTAAGTTAATCCTTAATCACTGCAGGTGGGGGAGATGAACAATGATGCATTTCCTGTGATGACTCACTGTTCATGGAAATTCGAAATAAAGTGCTTTTCTCAGAAAAAAGTGAATTCAAATATCCGACATCACTATTGTATAACAGTAAAAGGTAATGATGATGCAAACAGTAACTGATGAGAGAGACATTTGTCTGTTGATGATACACTATTCGTGGAAATTAAAATTGGATTTTCTCTCAATCTAACCGATGGATCATGGTGATATCAAGGCCTCCAGCACGCAAGACTGAGCGACGTTAGTGCAAGCGACTAAGGTCTTGCAATTACCCCCCCTTTGGAATGGATGGACCGGACGGATCTTCGATCGGAGGTCGGAATCAAAATGTTGACTTGGTCAATGGATGAATAGTGAGGAATGTATACAGGGATGAAAATGATAAATAATTTTTATAAATTAATTTATAACGATTTAGCCTTAACTTTCAACTACAAAATTTCTTTGAATTCTTCACTGAAGAACATATAAAAAGTTTTTGTTTTTGAAAAAAATAAGTATTTGAATTAAAATTGGGTATCTACAGTGAAGAAGAGGAAGAAGAAGGGTCATGAGCGGCTACGTCACACCTACGGTCTACCCCCTTCGCCTCATGACACGTGGCGGGCAAAACCTGTTATATTATATGGTTTTGCCACGTGTAAGACATGGATTATTTCCACATGTAAGACTGAGATTAATTCTCAGAAATGGGGGGCACTATAAAAGGCCCTTCTTTCCTCCGCAAAACCTTAGTAGTAAACAAGTTGGAAACTACTATTCATTCGTTTTGCGTTTGGAGCTGGGTAGCCTAGATGAACGGTTGCTCAGCCTGCGGGTGGAGGAGATGATGAACTATACCCTGTACACTCCCCCGAACCCCCCCTGAAACCTTAATGTTAAGTTAATCCTTACTCCCCGTACCGTCATTAACCCATGACCATTAATGTTAAGTTAGTCATTAACCCATGATCATTAATGTTAAGTTATTCATTAACCCATGACCATTAATGTTAAGTTAATCCTTAATCATTACAGGTGGGAGAGATGAACAATGGTCAAAGTATTCTAGTGGATCTGTCATATATTCATTAATCATTAATTGCCTTAACACAATTATCCGTGAAATTGATTATCTGGGTATTGGGGTGATGGACAGTACTCCCACACTAGGCCGGCGGCTGCAGTTATAGATTGAATAATAAAAGCCCCTCGCTTTAAGTTAGTCCTTAAACAATGACCACTAATGTTAAGTTAATCCTTAATCACTGCAGGTGGGGGAGATGAACAATGATGCATTTCCTGTGATGACTCAATGTTCATGGAAATTCAAAATAAAGTGTTTTTCTCAGAAAAAGTGAATTCAAATATCCGACATCACTATTGTACAACAATAAAAGGTAATGATGATGCAAACAGTAACTGATGAGAGAGAAATTTATCGGTTGATGATACACTGTTCATGGAAATTGAAATTGGATTTTCTTTCAATCTAACCGATTGATCATGGTGATATTAAGGCCTCCAGCACGCAAGACTGAGCGACGTTAGTGCAAGCGACTAAGGTCTTGCTAAATTTTGAAATTAACTGTATCATCATATCCGTATCCGTATATGTGCAACATAGCTGATCAGATAACATCATATTCAATGGTAGATCCTCCAACATCCGGCTCGTAAACACTACTTTATGTATTGTAGGTGGTTGGTAAGGTAGGTAGGGAAGTGTAGGGTGTTAGGGTATTATGGTGTAAGGTGGTAAGGTGAAATGTGGTATTGTAAGGTGAGGGTGGGGTAAGGCTATCCGACCTTACCCTACCTACTCTTACCCCTCCTACCCTACAACACTCACCTTACCCAACCTTTTGATTACTACCCCACCCACCCTAGTTTGCTCACTACACACCCACTTAGCTTACCCTACCATTTCGTCATATCCATCACTTTTTTGTGTCGCCTATTATAATAGTTTCATTCCATTTTTTTGTTACTGTAATATTTCGATTTTCAGGAAATGACAGACGTGTCATTTTGCGAAAATGAAATATTGGGTTCGGCTCCTTTTATTCGGAGTTTAAGTATTTTATTTAAATATATGTATGTATGTCGAAATATATGTATGTATATTTAAGGAAAATTCTGAATTTTGGTAATTAAGGGTAATTAAGGAAATAAGGAGTAATTGGAAAATATAATTAAGGAAAATATATTCAGATTTTCTCCATAACCTAATTACAAATTTAGAAATTTAGCTTTCTACGTAGAAGAAAACCGCTGGAGCTTTAGAAAGAGGCGTAGAGACTTCCTTCAATTACTCAGTCGTTTCTCAATCGTTTTCAGTTTCGAGAGAAGCATCGGAATCGTCGTGAGAAGAGCATCATTTCAACCCAAGAAAGTTGAAGCTTTGGCTAAGGAATGATTTTCTCCCTAAGGGTTGTTCTTGATCAGTCATGATCTTCTTTGTTTCGTTTAATCGTAGTTTGATCGTTGTAGAAGCCGTTGATCGATTCTAGATTGTTTTTGGGATTGATCATATAGGTATATGTGAGAGGAAGGACCGTTTGCTGATGTTTTTCTGAGTTTTGGACTGGTTTTTAGCTTGCTTAAAAGGTGAGAAGCTCTTCCTACGATCTAGTTATGGTTGAGAGTAGTTAGATCATGTTTTTGATGTGTTTTGTATCAATGATTATGTCTAAAAGTTATTTAGGATTAAGGATTATTTTGGATCATAAAGGGTATGATTTTCTGGTGTTTTCATGAGGAAAAACGTTTAGAACATGTTTGGGTTTGAGAGAAATCGATAGAGTGCGTAAAAAAAATTACGATTTTGTAGCCAAATTTTGGCGCCCACCAAACCTTTTGGCGCGCCCCGAACCTGTAACAGAGAGTTCAGTGAACGTTCTGAACCATTTTGGCGCACACCGAAAGCTTTGGCGCGCCCCGAACTTGAAACAGAGAGTTTAGAGCACTCTCTGGTGCATTTTGGCGCACGCCAAAGGTGTTGGCGCCCCCCAACACTGTTTGAATGATTATTTCTTATGTTTTAAGCTATGAGGTGAGTTCTAAACGATGTGTCTTGATCTAATAACATTAATTAAGTGAATTTATTTTTAGATGCTTATGTATAAAATGAATTTATTTTTATTTTATACGTGCCGAACGTTCCTTTTCCGGATAAGGACTCGGTGTCTGGGAACGAGACGTTACAGTTACAAACACATTAATCAAATATGTTCATTCTATTCTATAATTTCATACATTCCATTCAATTGTTTTTTCTTTCAAAAACGAAAGATTTACACACACATATTTTTTTCATTCAATTCAATTCACGGAAAGCAAACATGTCAATATAAATAAATATTGTTATACGATGTGGGGTCATTCAAAAGGGAAAAAAAAAAAAAAAATTAGGGGAGTTGGAGATAAGGAAAAAAAAAAATTTGGAATATGACATCATTTCAAAACATTTGCATAATGGACAAAAAAATTATTATTATTATTATTAATTTTTTTATATAAAAAAACTACTCATTTTTACTTTTTTAGAAAAAAAATGTATTTTTCTCTCGGTTGTATTATAAAATCCATTTTTTTAAACACTTATATATCTCAATCCAAAACTCCAAATTTTAAAATTCTTTCACCATTTTTTTTTTGTTTTTTCATGATCTTTATTTTGATACCACATTCATCATATTTCGACGTAATTTACAAAAATTCGCTGTCGAAATTCACTATTATTCGAAATATACTGTCGAAATTCAATGTTTTTCGGGATTCACTGTTCAGATTCACCGAGTGCGTTTTAACATATCATGAAAAACGATGTAATTATATCAAACCAAGTCTCAAACGAAGAGAGTGAAAAAATAAAAAAAAATCAGTGAAATTTTCATCATGTTTAAAGATTTAGATCAAAAGATATGAATATTTAAATATGAAGGAGGAAAAAAAAAAAGTTGCGCAGACGTCCTTTTTTTCCAGTGGGAATTTCATTTTTTTCTTTCTTCGGTTGGCCTTTCGGCCATAAAAATTATAGAACTGTCTCCCTATAAAAAATATGTAGGTGTCTTGTTGCTTAAAAACTTGAGGTAATGAGAGAGAAATATACCAACATTTCATCAATTAAGGAGAATGACAAGTTTTTTGAACTTTTGCATAAAAAACAAAACTATTTTTTTTTCTAGCTCCATTTTTCGCAAAAAAATGAATACATAACACTCATATCTTCCATTGTATAACTCTAAATTTGAAAATTCTTTCACCAATTTTTTTATTTTTTCATGCTCTTTATTTGAGACCACATTCAACATATTCCGAGGTGGTTTCATAAAACCCGCTGTCGAAATTCACTATTGTTTGAAATTCGCTGTCGCTATTCACTGATTTTCGGGATTCATTGGGAAGATTCACCGAGTGAATTACGATAGTGAATTTTACGAAAAACGATCTAATTATATGGAACCAAGTCTCAAAATAAAGAGCAACAAAAAATAAAAATTCAGTGCAATTTTCATCACGTTTGACGATCTAGATCAAAAGATATAAGCGTTTGAAAATCGAGAAGGAAAGAGAAAAAAAAAAAAAAAAAAATCAAACTCAGGTACGTACAGGATCATCGGCGTTATTTTTTTTTTTTTTGTCCTTTTGTCTATAAAAAATATATAAGTTGTCCTTCCGGCCCCACCTCTTATTTGCTTGGCGTTTTCGTGAAACGCCTTTCATATAGGAAAATTTTATAATACAACCGTCGTATGAAGATTATATTGATATATATTCAAATCATTCATTTCCTATTTCACACACGATAAAAATGTATTATTTGAAAAAAATAAAAATAAAAAACTCTGATGTATACTACTTAATATAATTTTTCCCACAACCGTTGCACTATAAAATCTCTTTTATATATCAGCATATTCAACGGTAGATCCTCCAACATCCGCCTCGTAAACACTACTTTATTCACCCTTTTTAATTTATTTTTCTATATTTACATTACGAATTCCTAAAGTATTTTAGTCCATATATATCTTGTCCTCTCCACAACTCCTCTTCATTTCTCATACAATCGCAGAGATCCAAACAAGTTCAGTTACTCCTCTGAACTCACTTGGGCCCCTCTCTTTTTCGAATCCCCTGAGAATTCAGCTCAATTCAGAATGTAGGCAAGAACGATTTATCAAAATATTGAATTCAGATTAGATTATATAAAGGATTTTTAGTTGGGTTTAAATTATTGGGCAAAAAGCTTATGGCTTCATCAGTGGTTTGTTCATGGCTAATGGCGGTATGCATGTCAGTTAGTTGTGAAAATGGGTCTATGGGTTCTGGTTCTATGTTGAACCCAAACTCCTGTGGTTCCTCTCGATTTAAGAAATGGGCTGGTCGTAGAAGGAAGAAGATTTTGGCGGTTTCTAGATTTAGCACCGATTTTTGTAGGATACCTACCCTTGTGGCCTCTTGCTTGCCTTTTGAGCCTTGCGATAATTTCTACAAAGAGTTCTTCCCTGGTGCTAATGGACCTCTTCCTTTGGGCCGTCGGAGCAATAAAATCCGTTCAGTTCCCCATTCTGGTATACATTGTTATCTTATGCCGATCCTATTGATTTTACTTCATGTGTGCAAAACTGAGCTATGTTTGATGATTTTTTAGGGACATAATCTGCATGTTTCCGCTGTTTACCGTCAGTTAACAAATGGGTTGGACTTTTTATTTAATTTTCTTCTACGCGAATTAGATCTGATTCAGCTCATGGTTCTTCTTGTTTTCATCGAAATAGTGGACAACAGTTGCCCATGTGATTTATGCCTCTTTTTGTTCTGCTATTATTCAACCATTAATTTGCTTATTCATATGGCAAATTAAGAAATCAATTTCGGTTTCTAGAACAACTAAAAGTTCTACATTTGTAAAATTGACAAGCTTGAGCAGCATGTGTATGTGGTTGTTAAGGTTTGTTGGATGGGTTTGTTGATCTTGGGCATAGTTGGTGACTTGTATTGACTTTTTACTGTACCATCAAAGGAAATATATATATATATATATATATATATATATATATATATATATATATATATATATATATATATACTCATTTGTTTTTTTGGGGGTGTCCAGGAAGTGAAATTTTAAGGTTATTGCTGTAGAATTCATTATTCAATATATCCTAGAATCCTACATTTGCATGGGCATAGTCTCTCTCTCTCTGTTTTGTTTTTGGTGCTTTTTCTCTCTTTGTCACACACCTTTTCCTTCAACAAAATGTTGCATGATATTCTTGTAACTCTTTTGATTCTTTTAGATCTCTGTTTTCACATTGAGTTTTGTCAGGGCAAATGATGGCAATGGCAGTGCAACCTGATAGGGAGATCTTCCCGAAAAAGGAACCTTCGATGAAGCAAAGAAGAGTGGTTGTGACGGGGATGGGTGTCGAGACGCCCCTTGGTCATGATCCAGATGTATTCTACAATAATTTGCTGGAAGGTGTGAGTGGAATAACTGAGATAGAGGCGTTCGATTGTTCCCATTTTCCAACAGTATGTCTTAATTACGGTTTGCATTCTTGTTATTCTCGATTGTTATAGAATTTGATATATTTGTATATATAAATGTTTCCTTCTCAGAGAATTGCAGGAGAAATTAAGTCTTACTCGACTGATGGTTGGGTTGCTCCAAAGCTTTCTAAAAGAATGGATAAATTCATGCTTTACATGTTGACTGCTGGGAAAAAGGCTTTAGCTGATGCTGGTATAACAGAAACTGTTATGGACGAGTTGGACAAAACTCGGTGTGGTGTGCTCATTGGCTCAGCAATGGGTGGGATGAAGGTAGCTTCTTAATGTCTATCTTGACTCTCAATTCATGGATTTGGATTTCTTGAAAAAAAAAAACGTTTTCCGTCCAATCGCAATCCTTGAAGCCATGCATGAATTTATTGCAATACTATGTACTATGTCTTGTTGCCATTGTTTGATGTGTGATCCCGGACTACTTTTGTGATTGGGGCAGGTTTTCAACGACGCAATAGAAGCTTTGAGAGTATCGTATAGGAAGATGAATCCTTTTTGTGTACCTTTTGCAACGACAAATATGGGTTCTGCTATGCTGGCCATGGATTTGGTTGGTTGATGATGTCAATTATTGCACCAGTGCTTTACGTGTGGTGTAATCTGTCTAAATAATCGTGTCTTCTGTTATGTTCAATCATTTAGGGATGGATGGGTCCAAACTACTCGATTTCTACTGCTTGTGCTACTAGCAACTTCTGTATATTGAATGCAGCCAACCACATTATTAGAGGAGAAGCTGTAAGTAAATCTAGCTTCATTGTAGAGAATTATTTTTCAATCATGCATATTTCACTCTAGACATAATCATTTCATAATGTGAATAATTGAGCTACTGGGCATTTTTGTTTAGAAGTGTTTGACAACAATGGTTATTTTGTATATGCAGGATATGATGCTTTGTGGTGGTTCTGATGCTGCTATTATACCGATTGGTAACTTTTTTTTTTGTTCTTTCATATATTTCATTTGTTCACCAACTTACATATATTAAATTTTTCACAACGTAAATTTTGGTGTAGGTTTGGGTGGTTTTGTGGCTTGCAGGGCACTTTCCAAAAGAAACAGTGACCCGACTAAAGCTTCACGACCTTGGGACAGCGTAAGAATGGCACATTCTTTTACTTCTTTTCATTGAATATTTAGTTATGGATGTCTTTGTGGCTTGTGATCTTGTTTTACACAAAAAAGATATACAAATATATTCAATATATTTAGTTATGAATTATCTTTGTCACCTGTAATCTTATGTTACACGAGAAATATATGAACATATTTAATATATTTAGTAATAAATGTCTCTGTCACTTGTAATCTTGTTTTACACAAAGAAATACACAAATATATTCACGTTTTAGTTAAATTATTTGTTTCTGTTTTTCAGATTTATGCACATAAATAATCAATATTTGTTCTAGTCTAAGCCTTTTTCTTCCTCAAAAGAAAAGAAAAAACTCAAAGGTTTTATAAATATAGTATCAAGGGCACATGGTTATATCATATGGTGTGTGGCAATAATGTAATCAAAGATTCCACCATAATATTAAGACGGTTCATATACAAAATAAATTAATGATAAAATAGGATGGGTCCATTCTTAGGAAAAATTATGGATAATATTAGACTCATTTTGGGACTTAGAGAGGTGTTAGAAGTAATAGGACTAATTGGGAAACCTAAACCTCACTTAATTGTGGCACATATCAGTCCATTTCTTTTTTTTTTTTTTGTGAAGGGTGAGGGGAATTACTAGTATTGTTTTGGGGTTATTTGACATGCTTTCCTTTGTATATATCTTGCTATACGTGCTAATGAAATTATCTTTACCGACGGAAAAATTACACTATCTATCATTTGCACGTGCTTGATGACTGAGCAGTAAGCAGGTACTTATAAATGATCAATCGAGCTTATATTCTACATCTAACAGAGTCATGATGAAGTTGTAAAGGGTGAGGGGTGATTACTAGTAATTCTAGTTAGTTTTAGAGGTTGTTTGAGGATGTTTCCATACTTGCCTTCGTATCTATCTTTCTATATACCATGCTGCTAATGAAATTATTCTGCTTGCGTCTGATGACTAGAGGAGTAAGCAAGTTATTACAATGTTTGATTGAGATTTCTAAGTTACATCTAACAGAGTCGCGACGGATTTGTTATGGGGGAAGGTGCTGGTGTTCTACTGTTGGAAGACCTTGATCATGCCATGGTACATTAACTTATTATCCTTGATCCATTTTCCGCAACGAGTTTTTTCACGGTGGAAATCTTAAAATCTTTTGATCTCTAACTGGCAGCAAAGAGGTGCAACCATCTATGCTGAATTTTTGGGTGGAAGTTTTACATGTGATGCTTATCACATGACGGAACCTCATCCACAAGGTAATTTGCTGTAATTTTCTTATTACTACTTATTACTACGGGTCTTCTTGGCATTGCTCTTTACTCTTTAGAAAAGAGTATTGCGGTCCTGATTTTTAAATCTTTGATATGTGCAGGAGCGGGTGTTATTTTATGCATAGAGAAGGCCTTAGCACAATCTGGGGTACCTAGAGAAGATGTGAACTATATAAATGCACATGCAACATCCACACCGGCAGGAGATCTGAAGGAATATCAGGCACTTGTTCATTGTTTTACCCATAACGAGGAGGTACTTCAATATCACGGGATTATGTTGTATATAGGACTTTTTTTTCATTCTCCCTTAATTCTTGCCCCACTTAGTGCCGCCTTTTCACCTCTTAATCCTTTCAGTTACGAGTGAATTCTACAAAATCTATGATTGGCCATTTGCTTGGAGCATCTGGTGGCGTCGAAGCTGTTGCAACTGTGCAGGTATCCTTGTGTATCCGTTTTACACTCCAAAATAATTGGATTTTTTTATGCTGTTCCTTTTGAATGTAGTGTGGGTTAATTTTTGATTGAAATTATTAATTTTAGAGGCTTTTGGATAGGGCGCCTTTAGTGGTACCATACTAGATCTACCGTTGTCGTTATCGTAATCGTACAACAGTGCAAGTGACATTTTCACAGTCGATGCTAGAATTGAGGATCGACTTTCCGTCACAATCGACCATGTGAAAGTCGACTTTCCATCCGTTGATTGTTTTTGACGTGGTGTCATGCTAAAAACACAGTGGTGCCTCTGAATGTGCCATTTTGTATAACACTCTTCTCTCTATCCTTCAAAACTGGACACATCATATCCACTCCGTTTCTTTCACTTACCTTCAATTGGAAAAATAAAAAGAAAAGAAAATAATTTGGGGGCCTTTAAAGGCACCCACTAAATCTACATAGGGCACCACAACAAGGTTTAAAAATAAACATGTACTGGGGTGCCCTTAAAGGCAATAGTAGATTAAAAGTGGTGCCCTTAAAGGCTCCCAATAATTTTAGTAACTTTGTACACATGTACTTGGAAAATCTGTAACAGCTGTGAGTATGAAGCCTAATTTTACTTGTTGCTTCTTATTCTTTACTAAAGTTTGTAGCTTTTCGGTTGTATTTTTATTGTTTAATTTTTGCTGGGTAGGTTAATTTAGTTTTAGTGGTGTCAGACAAGCAAGAAGCACCCTTGAGATCAATACATTTAGGAGGTTCCCTTAATATATATACATACACACACATATTAAAAAAGAAGCAATTAGTTGGTGCAAAGTAAATGGCACCTTAAAAGATAGGTGGGGTATTTAAAGTGTTGTTTTCCTGCAGGCTATACGGACAGGTTGGGTACATCCCAATATTAATCTCGACAACCCAGATGAGGGCGTGGTACGTCTACTGTACTCTTTTGTCGGTTTTCTCTTTTTAGAATATTTGTTTATCTTAATAAATGATATGTGTGATCAAGCGGTTCAGTTGTCAATTCTTTAACCGGGTACTCTGAAGAATACTCGGGGGTAAGATTGAAGGTGAAATTATATCATTGTTCTACCTCAAATGTACATGTAAATCACTTGAATCAGATCATTTTAACAGATTTACTATTTTACAGACTCACACGCCATTCATCTCTATTTTATTGAATCTTTATTCATAACGGAATGTATGTAGGATGCTAAGTTGTTGGTTGGTTCCAAGAAAGAAAGATTAGACATTAAAGTCGCATTATCAAACTCTTTCGGATTCGGAGGCCACAACTCGTCTATTTTGTTTGCTCCATTCAAGTAGATAATCAGTTTTACTCAAGGTATGTTTATTATGTTCTTTTATTTTTATATTATTTTGAGCCGTATTATATGAGGTCTATTGATTTTTAAGAAGTGTTAAAAAGGTAAATCGATACATTGTGTTTTTTAGCAGGATCTAGTTTGCTTCGTAATTGTCTCTATCATTGTCCTTTCACAACAACTTTTTGTCTCTTCCATTAATACACTCCAACTTTATTTCGGGTGCATTTATTTCCCTTCTTGTTGATAGTTCTATTTTGGTACAACAACCATTTTCGGGAGATAGTCGTGTATGACGAGTCTCTGTTACATCACATCATTGCACGAGTGACACATGGTGCAAGACACACGACAATACATATCGCACTAATTTGATGGTTAGGTATAATAAAGACTCTTTATTCGAGAATTCTCCATTTTAGGGTATCTCGTATCTACCTATCACTCTCGTCTTATTTATGTTTAGTGAACTTTCTCCAGAAAAAGTGCTAATAATAATAATGTTCAATCTTAATTTCAGGTGGGGTTAACTGAATATAATTTGAGCTTCTTGCTGTTGCTGCTGAATTAATTAGTTTTATTGTAAAAACAAAACCGGAACAAGTAGTCTTTCTTTCCCTGTTGGCAATTTTGTCAATATGATGATCCTTACCCCCATTTGAATTTCCCTGGGGCTTCGACAACGATGAAACAAACTCTATTGCAATTGTTCGGGAAATTTAACTGTGGTGTATCTGCATGCGGATGTTGTACGTTAAGGTACGCCCGTACTTCCTTAACCTTTTATATCTTTATGGAGATACACCACATAAAAATTTTCAGAATGGTTCATATGTAAGATGTGTCTTGTTGTCTTGTCTCTATATATATACTAAAGTGGTAGACTAGACTATTATGATTCTGCTCTTGACTTGTAATTCTAAATTTTGCTAGAGACCATTATTGTTTCTTGTCATTGTTTTTATTTTTTATTTTTTTATTTTCAAGTATGAGATTGATTAATCTACTTCCGTTTGGTGAAGGAGAATGAAGAAATATGCTTTTGATCTGTATAATGTTGGGTTGGCTCAACATTATGTGAGCTGGATAAAGAAAATATTAAGATTATCTCTTGCCCACTGGTATCCGCAGGGTTAAAATTGGTATTGTCAGGGTATTTACAAAGCAATAATTTTACATTATCAAACTTTTTGCCTTGGTATGAATTTTTGCCTTGGCAATAATGGGATTTAGACCGTAAATCAAAATTTATGATATTTATTCATTTTCTTAATATGCGTGAAAACCTTTTAAGCGACTTATTTTGAGAAGTGCAATAGAAAACATGGAAACTTGGCAAATGGGACATCCGGTGAAATTGGTGCAATGATTTTTCCAATGACCTAACGCATATAATCATATATTCCTTCCGTTCCGAAATAATTAAGGGCGTTTCTAGAAAGTTTTGTTCTAAAATAATTGAGAAAGAATATTTTTCATAGCAACATTTATTGCTAATTTTCCTACTTGCCCTTATTTAATTCTAGGTAAAAAGTTAAAACGAAGTATGTATTAATTGTATAAAAGAGATTTTTTTAGTCATTGTATTCTTAAAATCATAATATTAAATCACATTCGTAATAAGCGTGTTTTTAGCAATTGGCTCAAATATTTCGGAACGGAGGGTACATGCAATGGAGAAGGACAATCTTACTGAGCTTTTGCCGACTCTGTCCTTAACATCTCTAGAATCTTTGCAGCTCTCTCTTCCCGGCCATGTGCTGAATCCTTCGAAGGAGGTGTCGGCTAGGAGTGTCATCGGCAAACTTTTTTGGGGCCAAGGACGTGGTAATTGGCCGGCCGCTTGAAGTTGGCTACGTCGAAGTCATGGCAATTCGATGCCTTCAGGGTCACTGCTATCGGTAAGCAACTGATGAACTTTGTTTTCGATCGGGAGCAGGACATGGAGTTTGCTTTGATGAATGGCCTGTGGTATTTTGCCGGGTTCTTGATCATTTTGCGCCGGTGGGAACTTGGATGGGAGAGGGTGCCGGAATTTTTCAAAAAAAACTTGAATTTTGGACGCATGTTGTTGGTTTGCCGGTTCATCTTTACACAAATGCAGTAGGCCTCCATCTCATGAGCTCTTTTGATGGCCGCTCTTCTGGGCAAATACATGCGGAAATTCATACCGGGCGTCGTAGCTTCCGATTCAGAGTTCCGGTGGTCACTTCACAGCCATTACGCATGTGTATTAGTCTTGTGGATGATGAAGGGATCGAGTATCGGGGCCTCTTACAGTATGAGCGATTGCATTTTATCTGCTTCCATTGTGGGTTAATGGACCACGCCTTACGGTCCTGCAAATCTCTAGGCAAGGAGGTGCCTTTGTCGCAACAACAATCGCTCCCATATGAATTGAGGATGAATAAGGGAACCCGTTGCCAGCTGTTATCTGGGCTGCAAGTTGAGGAAGAGAAAGGGCCTTCGTCGGAGCTTCCTTTGGTGATCACCGTGCTGCCGTCATCCTAGCAGCAGGTTGTTGTGGAGGAGAAATATGCTTCTATTTCCAACCCTTTGATAGCCCCAATGCGAGATGTGGAGGAGGATCCGCCATTGGCAGTGGAAGGGTTGAAAACGGATTTGGAAGGGCAGATTCATTTAGACAGAGCTGCATCACAACAGTTGATTAAGCCGAAGCTGTGAAGTTTTAAGCGGATAGAGGTAGTACGTGATCACAACATGCCTATGGATCATTTGTTGCCTATTGGGGGTGAAAGGAAGTTGGATGATGAGACAAATGTTGTGGATGCTAAGAAAATGCTTGTTTCGTGTTATTCGGTGGAGCCTGCGGGGCAAGCTCACCATGATCCATGAATCTCCTATGTTGAAACTGTCGAGGTTTGGGCTAGCCCCGTGCGGTGAAAGCACTTAAGGGTCTTGTATTTTCTTTTCACCATCTTTACTTTTTTTTTGTCTGAAACAAAACTTTCTGCAAATGAATTTGAATTTGTGCGTTGTTCTTTTGGTTGTGGGTAGCTCCGGTGCTAGCGGAGGGCTGGCTTTACTTTGACAATCGAATGTAGATCTTATTATATCCACTTATGGGTAGAGGCATATTGATGCCCTTGTTCGAGATACTGATGGTAGGCTTTAGAGGTTTACTAGGTTTTATGGCAATCCAGTGGCTGAGGAGAGGATACATTTTGGACTCTTATGCGGTACTTAAGAGACACATTTGCATTGCCTTGGTTGGTAGCTGGGGATTTAAATTAAATTTTGCTTCAGTCTGAACATGATGGGCCATATTTGCGGCCTATATCTCAAATGGTGGCATTTTAGGCGGCTTTAGCCGATTGTCATTTGTTGGATCATGGCTTTTTTGGGTCACCGTTCATGTGGTGTAATCGGTGAGATGCTAACCCGACTTGGGCACGTTTGGATAGAGGAGTAGAAAATTTGGAGTGGCGATCTCTATTTTCAAATCACCGTGTTTATCATCTCTCATGCTCGTGGTCTGATCATGCGCTCATTCTTCTTTATGCAAATAACATATTTCGTCAAGGCAACGTGAAGTGGTTCTCGGTTTCCCGTTATGATCCTTTCTAGATCAAGGATGAAGAGTTTGAGGAGAGATTAAAAGAAGGATGGCAATCATCAGTTTCTTTAAATTCTGGGTCTCTCACTTGTCGTATCACAGCTTTGGGAAAGGCCTTAAAATCCTGGAGCTCTCAGAAACATGACAATATTGGCAAGAGCATTGGGAAGGAATGGAGGGGGGGGGGGGGGGGAGCTTCGGTTATTTCATGAGTTGGCCAATTACAATTTTGTGGGTGAGAGGCTTCGATGGCAAGAACTTGATCATTTTCATACCTTGGATGAGGAATATTGGAGACAGATAGGTTGTTGCTACTGGTTGAAGGGTAGGGACGGGAACACGCAATATTGTCATCATAAGGCATCCAACAGGCGGTCCAGGAATTCCGTTAGCCTTCTTTTTTATGAGAATGGGATGGAAGCTACTGAACCGCGGGAGCTTGAAGGGGTTGTCTCCAGATATTTCATGAATATTTATTCATCTTCTCAACCGGAGATGATGGATTCATGGGTATGGAATTCCTTACACTGACGGACCTGGAAGTCCAGCGGCTGAGTATGCCTTACTCGTCTGACGAGACTCTTGCTGCGCTAAAACATCATCCCTGGGCCCATATTATATGCACATTATCTTTCTTCGAAAGTTTTGGCATGTCATTGGTGTAGGTGTTTTGCAGTTATTCTTGAGCATATTAAATGATGGCATAGACCCGGGGCAGATCAATGCAACCTATATTTTTCTTATTCCTAAAGTGGCATCCCCGACCCAGGTAACATATCTTCGTCCTATTGTTGTTTGTAACTTAGTTGATAAACTTCTCTCGAGGGTGATCGTGAACAGGCTTAAGCTACTGATAAATGATGTTATTTCTGGCAACCAGAGTGCTTTTGTGTCGAATAGGTTAATTACCAATGATGCCATTGTAGCTTTTGAGGCTTTCCATTCCTTGAAAGTTGGAGTGGAAGGATGTCATAACCACGCGTCCATCACGTTAGATATGGCTAAAGTCTTTGAACGTATTGAGTGGGGGTATCTATGGGGTGTTATGCAGCATATGCGGTTCCCAGTAACTTTTATTGATCTTTTACGTCGTTGTGTATCGTCTGTGACCTACAGGTTCTGGTAAATGGGAGGCCAGGGCGGCGGATTACCCCTACTCGGGGTATCGCCAATGAGACCCTATTTCGCCTTTTCTCTTCATTATCTGTGCAGTGGGCCTCACAACGCTACTAGACCGGGCAACGCATATGGGAGCATTGCGTGGGATTTCTTTTGGTAGACGTGGGGAGGTTCAGGTTTCACACCTCTTGTTCGTAGATGACAGTATGTTGTTTTTTGAGTATGTGGATGGAGCTCATGAAACACTCTTAGATCTCTTTACACGATATGAGGCGCTTTCAGTGCAGGCAATTAACTTTCACAAGTCCAGCTTATACTTCAGAAAGTATTTGGGAATGTCTTTTGTTATGGCCATAATAAGCGACAAGCTTTTTATTTCATTCGGGGGCATATCTAGAAGAAGTTTTCGGGATGGAAGGATAAGCTTTTTTCGCCTGCTGATAAGGAAGTAATGATCAAATCAGTTCTTAGGCCATTCCTAGCTTCATTATGAAGTTCTTTACGGTTCCTTTTACCCTCATTAAAGACCTGGATTTTGGAGGGGGATACAGAGGCTAAGAGGATGGTGCAATGGCGTAGTTGGGATACATGTTGTTTACCCAAAAAAATTAGAGGGGATTAGGGTTTCGGAATTTGGAGTGTTTTAACCTAGCATTGTTAGCAAAACAATACTGGCGTTTTCTTACTTGTCTTATGGCCTTAACTAGTCGGCTTCTCAATGCAAAGTACCATTACGTATCATCCGGTTAGGGAGACGACCATCCTTTTCTCTGGCAGAGTCTTCTGGGGGGTAGAGATTTGTTGTTGATAAGGTTCCGATGGCGCATAAGGGATGTGAGGTCTGTCTTTGTCTTTCATGATTCCTGGGTTTCCTTGCCTTCGTTGTTTCATATTCCGCATGCTTTGCACCAGCTTCCTGCGGAAAGCAAACTCAAAGACCTGATTTTGCCAAATAACACTCAGTGGAACTTGCCGCTCCTTGTGCATATTTTTCGACCGTAGGAGGTGGATGCCATTACTCAGACGGCCATTGTTGGGGGCTCGCACCCGGATAAGTTGATTTAATATTATGATCGCACGGGTCGGTACTATGTTAAGTCTGGATACTTTTTGGCTTTACGATTGTACGGGGGTGTGGACTTTATCCTTTTCCTCAAGGCCTGATAGGATTTGGATGGATATTTGGCGAGTGATGGAGCCACCGCAATTACACTCTTTTATGTGGCGTTGCATGCGTGACTGTCTGTATATTGAAGAAAATCTTCTCAAGCGCAACCTTGGGAATGGTCTTTGTTTATCCTATGGTAGGGAAATGGAATCTATGTGCCATGTCCTTTTTTAGTGTGATTTTGCCAAAGCAATTTGGGGGGAGGGGGCTCTCTATTCAGAGATAGACGGCCACGGGAATGTGCAAGTTTTAGAGACTTCTTGGGTTGGATTTTGGAGCACGGCACGGCAGAAGAGATTTCGGCACTTTGCATGCTCCTTTGGAATTTGTGGAAAGCTCGATGTAGTGCAGTGTATGATGATGCTCCTATACATGTTTCACGTATTATATCGTCTTCGCTCGCTGGAGCAATTGAGTTTGGACAGGCAATGCAGACCTTCCATCCAAATGTGGATATGGGACATCTATATCCGGCAACATGGAGTCCTCCGCCGTCGGCATCGTACAAGCGTAATGCTGATGCTTCTACGACGGATGATGGATCTAGTGTAGGTTTGATTTACAGAGATAGTGTTGGTTTAATTCAGGTAGCTTTTTCGTTCCATTTTGATCCTGGTATTTGGTCGAAGGTGCTGGAAATGCGAGCTATCTTATTGGCTTTGACAGAGGCTATTCACTTGGGTTACCCTTAGGGATGTTCACGGATATGGTTTATCCAAAACCCGAACCGATCCGAGGTCATTCGTTCGGTTCGGTTCGGTTAATACTCGTTTCCGGTTTGGTTTCGGTTAATAATATGAGAAACCGAAAATTTAGGTTCGGTTACGGTTCACGCTACAAATTATCCGTAACCGAACCGAATTAGAAACCGAAAAATTAACCGAATCGAAACCGAACTAAATTAAAAACCGAACAATCAACCAAACTGAAACCGTACCGAACAAAAAACCGTAACCTAACTGTTTATATCTAACATGTATAATTAGCTTTTATAACCAAAATATTATATATATATATATATATATATATATAATTGCTTATAACCGAACCGTTTATAACCGAATGAAAAAACAAACCGTTTATGACCAAATGGAATTGTTAAATTTTATTTCGGTTTTCCTTTAATTGAACCAAATCATATATTTCGGTTCGATTCAATTCGGTTTCCTAAAGCAAACGGTTTGGTTTTGGTTTCGGAGAGTTACTAACCGAAATTTTCGGTTCGGTTTCGGTTACGGCCATTAGCCGTACCGAACCGAACCGTGAACACCCCTAGTTACCCTTCGATTATTGTGGATAGTGATTGTCTATCATGTGTGCAGGCGCTTCAGCGTCCTTCTGATGACCTCACTGTTTTAGGTTGTGTTGTGCGTGATTGCTTATCCCTTGTGTCGTCCTTTGTTTCTTTACACTTTTTATTTGGTAGGCATGCTGGCAATAAGCAGCTCATCCTCTAGTTAGACACGATTTGCTTTTTCTAAGTCATGTGATTTGGGGGATTGCACCTCCTATAGATGTAATTCCGCATCCATTGCAGATTTGATCTAAAAAATTGCTGTGTTCCCAAAAAAAAAAAAAAAAAAAAAAAAAAAAGGCAATTGGGACATTATGTAGCTCTATTGAGTTTTTTCTTTTCCCTTTTTTTCCTCGAAAAGGTAGCTCTATCGATTTTAAAATGCACGTGAAAAACCCTTGTTTTACTTTTCAAGGGAAAAAACTTTCTCGTTTTTTTATTTCTTTTTGTTTTTTTTTTTTTTTTTCGTTTGTGTTGTGTTTTTCTGTGTGCTAATAGGTCGGTGGAGAAATCCATGCATTAAATTGCATCCATTATAGTTGCAAGCAAAAATGAATCAATAAACAATTCCAAAACCGGTAATCAGATTGGTTCAAATCAAAATGATCAAAAACAGATAACAAACCTAGTTATTTGGTTTGGTTTTAGATCAATTTTTTTTTGAAGAGGTTTTAAAACAAAATTGAATCACATCGGATTGATTTTGGTTGTTTTTAATATTACGTCTCAACCCAACTTGGATCCATATTGGTTAATAGTTACTTAAACATACATAAAATGACATCGTGTTGTTTAAGTATATATATTACTTATTGATTTTGTTGTTTGTGATAAGTTTTGTGAAACCGTTCTTGTGTGATTATTTTACTCACATTTGATGATATATGGGCCCTCTGGGCCGGGTTATATACAATTGGGCCGGACCTACGATAAAGATTAGACGATAAAGAAAAATGGACTGATAGAGCAGGACTCCACCGGACTCTGTACAGAAGATCCTCTGGACATAATAATAGGATGAGCAGGACTCCGCTATGTTCTGGCCAGAAAGGATTCTGGACAGGATAATCAGATAAGCAGGACAAAGACAGAGTCAATAACGGATAACCGTTTACAAGCGTGGGTAGATCCCACGCCTTGTAGTTGATAGAATAACTGCTGATAACTTCCCACTATGGGAGAGGGGGGTTATCCCCACGATCAGAAAGGATAAAAAGGCATTCTGAACTACGAGGGGGACTTGATTCCGATTCTATACTTGAATTGGATACGTAGCTCTCTCAAAGAGTTCAGTCCAAGTTCATACAAATTTTACCTGTTTCTATATCATTTTCCTAACTTGAATCATTTGATTACCCGATTACAATTTTTGAGCAACATCATTTGGCGCTAGAAGGAGGGCCAGATTCTAGTTAGTGAGTTATTTTTATAGTAACAATGGCAAAAAATCAAGGAAATTCAAAGAAACATCAAAATCAACAAGAAGTGGAAAATCAAACCAAAGAAAAAAATCCAGAAGGAAACGATCAAGAACCTGAGAATAAAAATCTGGAAGAAGGACAAACCAACACACCAAATGCAATTAGGCAAACGTTAGTGGAGAATTTAGCAAATTTGAAAGGAGAGGAAATAAAAGGCATATTTGAGGAGGTTGTAAAAGCGAGAAATCTGGATGTCGAAGTTTCGGAAACACCTCCTCCCCATAATACAAGTAAGAAAGGAAAACATGAAGCAGAATCCAGCATAAGGGTGTTTGTTACTCACCCAGGTGGTGATAACGCCAAAGCAGAGTTGGACGCTATTCTTAAGCCTAAGCAAGATGAGTTTAGGTTGGTGTCTCCTTTTACTGAGGACATTGATGCATTTCCTTGTCCTCCAGGATTTAAAATTCCCAAGATCCAGTCATATGATGGTACCAAGGATCCATATGATCATATGCATCAGTACATCCAGCATATGAGTCTGTACAATGCACCGAAAGAGATGAAATGCAGGGCATTTGCAACTCTTCTCACGGGGAAGGCAAGAGATTAGTTCAACAAGTTGAGCCCCAGATCCATACCAGACTTCCCCACTCTGACCAGAAAATTCATGCACGCGTTTATTGCGGCAATGCCTTTTCAGAGAAACCGAACATATCTGCTGACCATCAGACAGAAAAGTGATGAAACAGTACTGCAGTTTATCAAAAGATTCAATGGAGAATCATCCCAAATAGCGGATTTGGATGATAAGTTTTTAGTAGCGTCCTTCGTGGCAGGTTTGAAAGAAGAGCGGTTACATGCTAAGCTGAGCAGTAAGAATCCGAGTACGATGGAAGAATGTCTGGAAATTGCATACAAACATTGTCAATGTGAAGAAGCAAACAGGGCTAAGAGAGAGGAATTCCACAGGGATTCTAAAAAAGGAAAAGTTGATGATAAAGCTGATAAGAAAAGAAAATCAGTTTGGGACAGAGTAACCGCTCCCATAACTGATAGGTTAGGGAAGAAAGGTGCTTTGCAGGACAAAGACCTTATCCCTCTAAACCGATCTCGTGATCAAGTTCTGGCGATCATGGAGAAAAAAAGAATCGCCAAGACTCACCCTCCATTGAGGGGTCCAAGAGAGAAAAGAGACCACAAAAGATGGTGCAAATATCATAAAGACATTGGACATGACTCTGAGCAGTGCAGGGACCTGATCAGAGACATAGATGCAGCAGCTATGGAAGAAAAGATCGATGAATGCATCGATCGAACACAAGGAGATAACCTTAGAGGAATGAGGGAATTTAGAAAATTCAACAACAATCAAGACATATATAACCAAAGAAGACATAGAGATCCATCTCCTGATGCTGATGGGTATAGAGAGAATGCCTCAATCAACACGGTAAACACGATCGTGGGAGGACCAGCAGGCGTTAATAATGCTGTCCAGCAAGAAAAAAGTGGCAGTGCAAGAAAATATAGAGAAGCAAAGAAACAAAAGGTGATGGGAACCGTTCAGTACGGCTCAAGAGATGCATTACCAGCTGTCGTGAGCAACGAAAGACTGGTAGTAGAAGCGGTTATACAAAAAAACTTGGTCAGAAGAATCTGTGTAGACACAGGCAGTGCAGTAAACGTGTTGTATTACAGTGCATTTCAAGCAATGAAGTTGGCAGACTCGAGTTGACTCCTATGTCAACTCCTCTCTTTGGATTTACGGGACCTCATTCATCCTGTGGGTATGCTAAAGTTATTGACAACTTTCGGGCAAGGATCAAGGAGCAGGACTCCGATGATCAATTATGTAGTATTGAAAGCCTCATCGGCGTATAATGTGATTTTGGGTAGACCGGCATTGATCGATCTCAGAGCAGTGGTATCACCGGCATATAACAGTATGAAATTCCCAACATTTGAAGGAGAAGCTACTATTAAAGGAGATGTGGATGTTGCGAAGAACTGCTACACAGCCACAATCAGTGGAAAGATGAAAGTGCAGCAGGTGACAATGGAAGACCTCGTTCCAGAGGAAGAAAAAAGTTGGCAGTCTAATGATCCTGTGGAGTCAGTAATGTTAGATGAAATTGACCCCGAATCCACAGTCAGCGTAGGATCATGGATACCCGCTGAGCAGAAGCAGACCCTGGTCAAGATTTTGAAAGACTACAAAGATGTGTTTGCATGGAAAGCAAGTGATATGCCTGGATTGTCAACGGAGTTGGCTGTCCACAAGCTCAACATTGACCCAACCAGAAAACCAGTGAAGCAGAAAAAAAAATCTTTTGCTCCAGAGAGGATATAGGTTGTCCAGCAAAGAGATAGAGAAACTGTTGTAGGCCAACATGATTAAAGAGGTTATATATCCTGAATGGCTAGCAAATCCATTACTAGTCAAGATGCCAGACGGCAGCTGGAGAATGTGTGTGGATTTCACAGATCTAAACAAAGCAAGTCCTAAAGATAGTTACACTTCTCCTAGAATTGACATGCTAGTAGATTCCACAGTTGGATATGAAATTTTTGCTTTCTTAGATGCATATAAGGGGTATCATCAGATTATGATGGATCCTATAGACGCTGTAAAAACTGCTTTTATTACTGAATTTGGTTCCAACTACTATGTGTCTATGCCTTTTGGATTAAAGAATGCGGGGCTACCTACCAAAGGGCGGTCAATACCATTTTTAACCAACAGATTGGTAAATCCATGAAAGTATATGTGGATGATTTATTGATCAAGAGAAGGACTCTTGACCAATATTTGAAAGATGTGGTAGAAGTTTGTCAAGTATTGAGACAAACTAGAATGAAGTTGAATCCTAAAAAAAATGTACTTTTGGAATGAGATCAGGCAAATTCCTTGGTTATATGATATCCAAAGAAGGGGTCCGGGCCAACCCTGATAAATTGGAAGCTTTAAAAACTATGCCCGAGCCAAAGAACATCAAAGAAGTCCAGTGATTGACGGGGAGATTAGCAACGCTAAATCGTTTCTTGTCAAAATCGGCACAGAAGTCATTGCCTTTCTTTAAAATCCTCAGGAAAGCCAACCCGTTCGAGTGGAATGCAGAATGTCAACAAGATTTTTAGGATTTAAAGGATCATATCAGTCACCTGCCAACCTTGACTCCTCCTAGGAAGGTGAGGTATTATTCTTATACTTATCCTTTTGTAATAAAGCAGTAAGCGCGGTGTTGGTAAAACAGCATGACATGTTACAAAGGCCTGTGTATTTTGTAAGCAAAGCCATACAAGGACCTGAGGTCAGGTATTCGGAGGTAGAAAAATTGGTTCTTGCCCTGGTGCATGCTACAAGGAAAGACCATATTTCCAGAGTCATCCAGTGATAGTGTTGACAAATCAACCCCTCAAACAAATTTTGGATAAACCAGATAAGTCTGGGAGATTGGCAAAGTGGGTTGTTGAATTAGCAGGGTTTGATATTGAGTACAAACCAAGGACGGCCATCAAAGCTCAAGCATTAGCCGATTTCTTGGCAGAAGAAAAAGCATTGGTTGTAGAGCAAAAGGCAGAGCAGAAAAAGGCTGAGCAGTGGCAACTTTATGTAGACGGAGCCTCCAACAAAGAAGGAGCAGGAGCGGGACTCCTACTCATTAGCCCAAAAGGTGAAGAATTCCCATATGCTCTTCATTTCGAGTTTCAGGCCACTAACAATGAAGCGGAATACGAATCTTTGATAACTGGATTAAACCTAGCACAGAAACTAGGTGTGCAGAACCTGAAAGTGTACACTGACTCGCAGCTTGTAACCAATCATATCAAAGGAGAATATGAAGCTAAGGAAGGCCCCATGAAAAAATATCTTGCGGTTGCACAAAGAAAATTGTAATACTTCTTAATGGTGGAAGTGGAACAGATAACTATGGCCCAAAAAACCAAAGCAGATGCTTTATCTAAGCTAGGGTCAAATTTTCTGTCCAACAAGAAGGTGTTGGTTGAACAGTTGAAACAGAAGAGTTGTGATGAAGTTGAAGTACAACCTATAACACATATAGAAACTTGGATGGATCCAATCAAAATGTACTTGAGAGATGGAGTACTCCCTGAAGATAAAGTACGTGCCAAAAAGCTGATAAGACTCTCAGCGAGGTATGCTCTCTTCAACGATGTGCTGTACAGAAAGTCCTACACAGCACCCTGGTTAAGATGTGTCACCTCAGAAGATGGGGATTATGTGTTGAGAGAAATTCACTTTGGAATTTACGGAAATCATTTAGGAGCACGAGCTTTGGCCCGAAAATGTAGACTCTTTGGATATTACTGGCCAGAAATGCAAGAAGATGCAGAACAGCTAGTCAGAACTTACAAAGCATGCCTTGTGCATGGCAATTTATCACCTAAACCTGTACAAGAGAAGACACCAATTGTATCACCGTGGCCCTTTGATCAGTGGGGAGTAGCCCTCGTGGGGCCGTTACCCAGAGCACCAGGAAATTTCAAGTTACTGGTAGTGGTAGTAGATTACTTCACCAAGTGGGTGGATGTTCGGAGGATTTTTGCATCACTAAACAAAAATAATTTATAAACCCTAACCTATATGCAAAACTAACTCCTAACCGACCGAATATCGGGTAATTGCTAGTAAAGCGGAATAAGTAAGGGGTCGATCCACAGGGAATTGGGATGTTGAATCTAATCTTATTAATTCCTTTCAATTGTTACGTACGAAAACAAATAAACGAAAGAACAAACAAACATACGCTAAGAATAATAAAAACGACCTAAACTAAAGATACATGGGATTAAACATTACACAAACTAAGTGATTTCAATCCAAGTTCATCTCATGATTTTAATTCAATATTGTGGTTTCACCTTTACACGAGATACGAACTCCTAATTCCTTAGTGAATCCGTTTCTCAAGCTATGAATTCCTAATCCCTTAGTGAATTCAATTATCGATCTCTCCTCTCCCGAATGTTGAGACCAATTTCATACAAAACGAAGGTGTAGATTCAAGTTAACTCTCGTATTTTAGAATCTAGCAACCTAGATAATTAACCAATTAATTTGTCACGAATTAACGATTAAAGATCCTATCTTTCTATGGTGATCTAGCCTAACAACGATTCTCATCAACGTTAGACAACGATTAGCAACCAATCTCTCGATCTAGTCACACAATAGCATCATAAATCATAGAAAGATACAAAACGAATCAAAGATCATAAGAATAAACAAAGGATTGAATAAATTAAAAGATAAACTCACTTAGTTTGGTACAATGGATGATCTCCATGAATCAACAACGAAAAGAAAAGCATCCTAATCTAACCCGGATCACCCGAGCACAAGGCTCGGGTGACCGGCATTGAAACCCTCAGAAAGTGCGGCTGCTGAGTGTATTTTGATGTAAAAATTTATGTGTTTTAGGGTTTGGGGCGCTGCTGCTTTATATAGAATTCTAAGTCGGCTGGGCCTAAGTCGGTGTTGGACGCCCGTCCAAAGTGGCTGGACGCCCGTCCGAATACTTCGAACATCCCGAATCGATTTCCTTCCTCTGGACGCTCGTCCAGTATTTATGGACGTCCGTTTGATCTGGACGCAACTTCAGACGCCCGTCTGCTGCACGTCCAAACTCTCTGTTCTGATTTTGCCAACCTGGACGCCCGTCCATCCTTTCAGACGCCCGTCCACTATGGACGGGCCTTGAACGTTCGTTCACTGGCTTGATCTTCGATTTCCTTCTATCTTTATCCTTTCCTTCCATCTTTATCTCCTCTCCATCATATAAATCTTCAGTTAATTCATCTTTAAATCCTCTTCTAATCCATATCTCGTGTATCTACAATAATAAAAAACATACCAAAGCGTAACATAATTCCAAAATAATATAAAATCACAATTTAAGCACATAATTCGTTACGTTTTGCAATTTAACTATTGAAAACATCATTTGCTCAATATTTCAATATAAAGCTCGATTTCTATGAAAAACATCCACATATGGGGGAAATTGATATAAAATATATCCTTATAAAACGTATAAAATCACCCTTAACAACTCCCCCACACTTAGCTTTTGCTCGTCCCGAGCAAAACAAAACGAAAATCAAGGCTCGGAAAAAGAACAGACATCTCAGACAATATAGCATAGATCCAATAAATCAGAAGTTCACCACTGTGTGCGTGCAAAGACATAGAAAACTTCCACTAAATCCAAACTTGAGAAACTCAAAGCAAAACTAGCTAATACCCCCTCGTAGACTAGCAATAAATCACACTTATAAGATGTACCCTACAAACGTAAAATACCCCGAAAAGGATGATCGCATATATCTAGGGCCTTTCTGAAATACTCAGAGGATAATCCCTACAGCATATCTATCAGTTTCTACTGGGGATAAGATAGACGATAACTCAGTCTTATATCCATTTCATACCAATTCTTCATATAAGTTGATTTAATTACTTCACTTTAAACACACATCAGAATGAGCTATTGCCCTGTCATAGCAGAATAGGATATTCGAGATATACCCTACCTTACTCCAATCATAAGGCGGCTTTTCTTCGATCGTCGTGAGCTTTAGTCATCATAGTGGTATAGGACATACGTAGTATACCCTATCGCACTCAAATCATCGACTAGCTTCCGACACACCCATTTATTTATTATTAACTCAACTTTTTTCAAAAACATTAGTTACGTTTCACTTATCACATTCAAACCTTCAGATATTCACAGTATAACATACTCCGGATCTAAATACAAACTATCATAAATCTCAAGATACATACGTAGCACTAAGCACATGACTTATAAGAAAATCAAAAATCACTAATCAAAAGGGGTATAACTTTATAAATTAGCTCATCATTCACTATGGCTCGTGAAATATATATATCGGGTGAAACAACTAACTTATCAAACATATGATATATATAGCATCAATGAATATTAAAACCGAACAGAGATATGCATTGCCGACTCGGGACAAAACAAAAACAAAAGTGTCGAATTTTTTTGAAAATTCTAGCTCATTTTGCATAGAAACATAATAAATCAAGCAAATGATATGTAGATACACCAAACCATTCCCCTACTCCCCCACACTTAGATTGCAACTTGTCCTCAAGGTGGACAGGAATAAAAATTTAGGGACTTAGCTGATTGTAGTTCCGAAGCTAGCAATTCTGGAAAGACCCTCACGAAGAACCAAAATTGCTTGCATAACCTTGGAAATGTGGAGCATCACAGATCCAAGAAAGCTTGAATAGATCAGTAGACTGTGGAGCATCACAGGAAAACTGATATCGTCGTTAAAGCGCACAATAGCTATCACGAATGTCCTGCATACTTGAACAGTGCAAAAAGAGTCTACGGGGAAAAAGGATTATACATGTAAAACACATGGAAAAGAAGTCATAGAGATTTTTTCAGATTAAGCTCATATAAAGATGGAACATATACATGGAACATTACAAAATAGTAGGCTAGGTGCAATATACGAAAATATATTACAATGCAATCTACATGATATGCAATTCTAATAAAATAAAAAGCTGATAGGCTCAGGCTGAGCAAGTTGGGTAGACAACTCTACAGTGACTACGGCCCGTACAGGATCAGAAAATGAAGGACATAAAATAAAAGTGGTAGCGTACGGCAAGCCGACAGTAACTACCCTCAAGAAAAAATAAAAGAAAAATAGAAAACTATATGAACCCTCAATTTTGTTCGGAGGATTTTTGCATCACTAAACAAAAATAATTTATAAACCCTAACCTATATGCAAAACTAACTCCTAACCGACCGAATATCGGGTAATTGCTAGTAAAGCGGGATAAGTAAGGGGTCGATCCACAGGGAATTGGGATGTTGAATCTAATCTTATTAATTCCTTTCAATTGTTACTTACGAAAACAAATAAACGAAAGAACAAACAAACATAAGCTAAGAATAATAAAAACGACCTAAACTAAAGATACATGGGATTAAACATTACACAAACTAAGTGATTTCAATCCAAGTTCATCTCATGATTTTAATTCAATATTGTGGTTTCACCTTTACACGAGATACAAACTCCTAATTCCTTAGTGAATCCGTTTCTCAAGCTATGAATTCCTAATCCCTCAGTGAATTCATTTATCGATCTCTCCTCTCTCGAATGTTGAGACCAATTTCCAAACAAAACGAAGGTGTAGATTCAAGTTAACTCCCGTATTTTAGAATCTAGCAACCTAGATAATTAACCAATTAATTTGTCACTAATTAACGATTAAAGATCCTATCTTTTTATGGTGATCTAGCGTTTACGCAACTCTCGTATTGTAAAACATCAATAGCAAACTGATCACTCGATCTAATTCACATGACATCATAAAGCGCATAGAAAAATACAAAACGAATTAAATCTCATGAAAATAAAACAAGGATCGAACAAATTAAAAAGGATTAAACTCACATTTTTTGGTACAATGGATGATCTCCATGAATCAACAACGAAAAGAAAAAGCATCCTAATCTAACCCGGATCACCTGAGCACAAGGCTCGGGTGATCGGCCTTGAAACCCTCAGAAATTGCGGCTGCTGAGTGTATTTTGTGTATGAAAAATCTGATGTAAAAAATTTGTGTGTTTTAGGGTTTGGGCGCTGCTGCTTTATATAGAATTCTAAGTCGGTGGGCCTAAGTCGAGTTGGACGCCCGTCCAAAGTGGCCGGACGCCCGTCCGAATACTTCGAACATCCCGAATCGATTTCCTTCCTCCGGACGCTCGTCCGGTATTTATGGACGTCCGTTTGATGCGGACGCAACTTCGACGCCGTCCGTCACGCACGTCCAAACTCTCTCGTTCGCTTTTGCCAACCCGAACACCCGTCCATCCTTTCAGACGCCCGTCCACTATGGACGGGCCTTGAACGTTCGTTCACTGGCTTGATCTTCGATTTTCTTCTATCTTTATCCTTTCCTTCCATCTTTATCTCCTCTCCATCATATAAATCTTCAGTTAATTCATCTTTAAATCCTCTTCTAATCCATATCTCGTGTATCTACAATAATCAAAAACATACCAAAGCGTAACATAATTCCAAAATAATATAAAATCACAATTTACGCACATAATTCGTTACGTTTTGCAATTTAACTATTGAAAACACCACTTGCTCAATATTTCAATTATAAAGCTCGATTTCTATGAAAAACATCCACATATGGAGGAAATTGATATAAAATATATCCTTATAAAACGTATAAAATCACCCTTAACAACTCCCCCACACTTAGCTTTTGCTCGTCCCGAGCAAAACAACACGAAAATCAAGGCTCGGAAAAAGAACAGACATCTCAGACAATATAGCATAGATCCAATAAATCAGAAGTTCATCACTGTGTGTGTGCAAAGCCATAGAAAACTTCCACTAAATCCAAACTTGAGAAACTCAAAGCAAAACTAGCTAATACCCCCTCGTAGACTAGCAATAAATGACACTTATAAGATGTACCCTACAAACGTGACATATCCCGAAAAGGATGATAGAAGGCATCTAGGACCTTTCTGAAATACTCAGAGGATAATCCCTACAGCATATCTTTCAGTTTCTACTGGGGATAAGATAGACGATAACTCAGTCTTATATCCATTTCATACCAATTCTTCATATAAGTTGATTTAATTACTTCACTTTAAACACACATCAGAATGAGCTATTGCCCTGTCATAGCAGAATAGGATATTCGAGATATACCCTACCTTACTCCAATCATAAGGCAGCTTCTTCTGACTGTCGTGAGCTTTTAGTCATCATAGTGGTATAGGACATACGTGGTATACCCTATCGCACTCAAATCATCGACTAGCTTTCGACACGCCCAATTACTTCATTTAATTCAACTTTTTCATTTGACAATAAGTCACGTGTTACTTATCACATTCAAACCTTAGATATTCACAGTATAACATACTCCGGATCTAAATACAAACTATCATAAATCTCAAGATACATACGTAGCACTAAGCACATGACTTATAAGAAAATCAGAAATCACTAATCAAAAGGGGTATAACTTTATAAATTAGCTCATCATTCACTATGGCTCGTGAAATATATATATCGGGTGAAACAACTAACTTATCAAACATATGATATATAGCTCGGATGGCTATAAAAAATAACGAACAAAGAATTGAATTGCCTACTCGGGACAAAACAAAAACAAAAGTGTCGAAAAATTTGAAAATTCTAGCTCATTTTGCATAGAAACATAATAAATCAAGCAAATGATATGTAGGTACACAAAACCATTCCCCTCCCCCACACTTAGATTGCAACTTGTCCTCAATGTGGACAGGAATAAAAATTTAAGGACTTAGTTGATTGTATTTCCGAAGCTAGCAATTCTGGAAAGACCCTCACGAAGAACCAAAATTGCTTGCATAACCTTGGAAATGTGGAGCATCACGGATCCAAGAAAGCTTGAATAGATCGAGACCGTGGAGCATCACAGAAAAGCGATATCGTCGTTAAAGCGCACAATAGCTATCACGAATGTCCCGCATACTTGAACAAAGGCAAAAAGAGTCTACGGGGAAAAAGGATTATACATGTAAAACACATGGAAAAGAAGTCATAGAGATTTTTTCAGATTAAGCTCATATAAAGATGGAACATATACATGGAACATTACAAAATAGTAGGCTAGGTGCAACTACATGAAAATATATTACAATGCAATCTACATGATATGCAATTCTAATAAAATAAAAAGCTGACAGGCTCAGGCTGAGCAAGTTGGGTAGACAACTCTACAGTGACTACGGCCCGTATAGAATCAGAAAATGAAGGACATAAAATAAAAGTGGTAGCGTACGGCAAGCCGACAGTAACTACACTCAAGAAAAATAATAGAAAAACAATGCAACTAGATGACATGCAACTAAATGATATGCATCTAAATGATATGCAAAAATAAAAGAAAGAAAACTAGCCCACTCATTTGCAACACGACATGTATATAATAAACGTCTACCAAATAATGACAGTTTACGATAAACGACAGGACTGTTTATTACATGCAGTGTAGACGCGCCTTAAGACTCATCAAAGGTGATAACATGGATCGGTAGATGGAAAGATGTACACATGCAAGTTCAGAACATCTACGTAAAAATAACTAGCCACAGAAGCTCATATGGAAGTATCCACGTCAAATAAAGCACTAAGAATCAAGTCAAGAAAAATTTAGAACCTGGACGTGCGTTCAACATACCAAACGGGCGGTTGCCTGGAAATTTTGCACTGGACGGGCGTTCAATGAGCCGAACGCCCGTTTGAAAGTTCGATACAGCACCCTGCAACTTAGTAAAGCACAGCCGAAAACCCTAGACTAACATCTTAAACCCATGGCAACTCAGATCATCAAATCACACATACAGCAGCCACGGATAAATTTAAGCACAGAGCACACTAGGTTACAGATTAGGTTACACTTCACGTTTCACAAATCGAGTAAAAACTTTTTGCACATTCTTAACCCAACGGTCATCGAAACATGGCAAAAATAAAAACTCTCAATTTGTGTGACGCTACTCTTATTGAAAGAAAAGAAACAGAAAAAAGAAACGGAAACAGAAACGGAAACCTACCTACGAAAAATTTAAAACAGAAAAAACACTAAGACGGAGGAAAAAAAAACGTGTTGAAATCTTCTAGGGCCAAAATGGAAGGGAAAACAGTGGATTTTGACCTCGAAAACGGTGTTGAACGGCCTACGGCATTCAACACGTCGTCGGCGTCGGAACGAGCTTTCCGAATTGGGGTCCTGCGCGCCAAAACGGACACTCGAGCCGAAAGTTACGGCCAAAATACTACCATGTGCCCTAACGACCCCTTTTATCCCAAAAAAAATTAAATCGTAACAAAATAGAAGAATTAACTCAATTAGATTCAACAAAACACCGATTCCCCGGCAACGGCGCCAATTTGTTCGGAGGATTTTTGCATCACTAAACAAAAATAATTTATAAACCCTAACCTATATGCAAAACTAACTCCTAACCAACCGAATATCGGGTAATTGCTAGTAAAGCGGAATAAGTAAGAGGTCGATTCACAGGGAATTGGGATGTTGAATCTAATCTTATTAATTCCTTTCAATTGTTACGTACGAAAACAAATAAACGAAAGAACAAACAAACATAAGCTAAGAATAATAAAAACGACCTAAACTAAAGATACATGGGATTAAACATTACACAAACTAAGTGATTTCAATCCAAGTTCATCTCATGATTTTAATTCAATATTGTGGTTTCACCTTTACACGAGATACGAACTCCTAATTCCTTAGTGAATCCGTTTCTCAAGCTATGAATTCCTAATCCCTTAGTGAATTCAATTATCGATCTCTCCTCTCCCGAATGTTGAGACCAATTTCATACAAAACGAAGGTGTAGATTCAAGTTAACTCTCGTATTTTAGAATCTAGCAACCTAGATAATTAACCAATTAATTTGTCACGAATTAACGATTAAAGATCCTATCTTTCTATGGTGATATAGCCTAACAACGATTCTCATCAACGTTAGACAACGATTAGCAACCAATCTCTCGATCTAGTCACACAATAGCATCATAAATCATAGAAAGATACAAAACGAATCAAAGATCATAAGAATAAACAAAGGATTGAATAAATTAAAAGATAAACTCACTTAGTTTGGTATAATGGATGATCTCCATGAATCAACAACGAAAAGAAAAGCATCCTAATCTAACCCGGATCACTCGAGCACAAGGCTCGGGTGACCGGCCTTGAAACCCTCAGAAAGTGCGGCTGCTGAGTGTATTTTGATGTAAAAATTTGTGTGTTTTAGGGTTTGGGGCGCTGCTGCTTTATATAGAATTCTAAGTCGGCTGGGCCTAAGTCGGTGTTGGACGCCCGTCCAAAGTGGCTGGACGCCCGTCCGAATACTTCGAACATCCCGAATCGATTTCCTTCCCGGACGCTCGTCCAAGTATTTATGGACGTCCGTTTGATCCGGACGCAACTTCGACGCCCGTCCGCGCACGTCCAAACTCTCTCGTTCGCTTTTGCCAACTCGGACGCCCGTCCATCCTTTCGTACGCCCGTCCACTATGGACGGGCCTTGAACGTTCGTTCACTGGCTTGATCTTCGATTTCCTTCTATCTTTATCCTTTCCTTCCATCTTTATCTCCTCTCCATCATATAAATCTTCAGTTAATTCATCTTTAAATCCTCTTCTAATCCATATCTCGTGTATCTACAATAATAAAAAACATACCAAAGCGTAACATAATTCCCAAATAATATAAAATCACAATTTAAGCACATAATTCGTTACGTTTTGCAATTTAACTATTGAAAACATTACTTTCTCAATATTTCAATATAAAACTCGATTTCTATGAAAAACATCCACATATGGGGGAAATTGATATAAAATATATCCTTATGAAACGTTTAAAATCACCCTTAACAGTGGAAGCAGAACCTTTGACCACCATCTCAGCCAACCAAATACAGAAATTCCTGTGGAAGAATATTCTGTGCAGATATGGTATTCCTAAAGTCCTCATCTCTGATAATGTCACGCAGTTTGAAGATCAAGGAGTGCAGGCTTGGTGCACAAACCTAGGAATCTCCCAACACTTTACCTCAGTAGCCCATCCTCAAGTCAATGGGCAGGTTGAGCAGACCAACAGGCAAATAAAGCAAGGGTTAAAGAAAAGTCTGGAGCAGGAAGGGTCTCATTGGGTAGACCATCTTCCAAACATCTTGTGGGCATATAGAACTTCCCCGAATGCTGCTACACATGAAACTCCATATTCCTTAGCATATGGATGTGAAGCGGTGACACCAGCAGAGATTGGACATAAATATCCCAGGACTGAATTGTATTGTCCAGAAACACAGGAAGTAGATATGCTGCACATCAAGGACGAGCTGGAACATAAAAAGGATATAGCTCTGATACAGATGGCCAAGTACAAGCAAAGGATTGCTCAATATTACAACTCTAGAGTTAGAGGTACGTATTTTAAAGAAGGTGATTTAGTCTTGAGGCGGAATGAAGCTAGCAATCAAGGTCCAATTGGAAAGTTGGACCCAAATTGGAAGGGTCCTTACAAAATCATTAAAGTACATGGTAAAGGATCATACCAACTGGCTAAGGCCTTTGGACAGACAGTTCCTCGAAGTTGGAATGCCATTCACTTAAGGAAATATTTTCCTTAGAACAAATTTATTTTCTACAATTGTTATCCTTTGAATGCATATCTTTATTAATCTTCTTTATTATATGTTTGAATATTTTAAGTTATGTTGAAACCTAGAAACTAAGGCACAATGCCGAAAGATCAAACATTAAAACTTGTAGCGCAAGAGAAATCTGGGCAGAAAACATCGTGAAATATAAAGTGTTAAACTTGCAGTGCAAGAACAGCCTGGGCAGAAGACCCAATGTAAAATCGAAGTGTCAAACTTTCAGCGCAAGGACACTCTGGGCAGAAGACCTATCGTAAAATCTAAGTTTCAAACTTGCAGCGCAAGGACACTCTGGGCTGAAGACCCACCGTAAATCTAAGTGTCAAACTTGCAATGAGAGGACACTCTGGGCAGAAGACCCGTCATAAAATATAAGTGTCAAACTTGCAGCGCAAGGGCACTCTGGGCAGAAGACCCAATGTAAAATCTAAAGTGTCAAACTTGCAGCATAAAAAGAAAGTATAAAACTGGCAAAGCAAGGGAATTCTAGGCAGAAGACCCATCGGAAAATGCAAATGTCAGACTTGCAGCGCAAGGATACTCTGTGCAGAAGACCTATGGTCACTTCTGTGTCAAACTTGCAGTGCAAGGCTATTCTGAACAGAATATTAATAAATGTATTGCGGTGCACAACATTCTGAGTAAGAATATGCATTATAAATAAATAAACTAAGGATAAATATCCTAGTTTCTTTGCAGCATAATAAGGGGATAAAGGAGTTATAAGAAGGAAAATATCAAGACAAGACCAATCAAAGTATCATACATTAAAAATAAAGACCAAGTAAAGCAACTACAAAAGTTACATAAAAAGTTGCTCAAAGGTTGCTGAAAAATCCAAACTTAAGTTTCAGAGTTTCAAGCAAAAAATATACGATCAGTTTGAAGGAGGAGCAGAAGACTGGGCAGATTTTTTCTTCGCATACTTACGAACGATATCTTCTCCACTTTTGTATTCATCATACCGCCTAGTGAAGATCTCGCTGGCTTTCTTATCATATAGTTTATGATTAGGCAAAGTGCTAATCACCAGGTCAGCTGGTTTGGCCTCATCAACACCAAGAGTGTATCCTCTGCGCAGAGCAGGAACTAGGATGATTTGGATCTCTTCATAAGTCTGGGGAGAGGCTTTATAATCAGCGACAACCTTCTGAATAACGTTCTGGCCAGGAGCCCTCTCCTTCTTTTCCACAGTCTCTGCAAGCTCGTTTTTCAACTTGGTTACGGTAGCAAGATGTTGTTGGGTTTCCCTGTCCTTCTCTTTCAGCTGCTGGTCTCTCAGTTTTAATTGTTCACTTTGAGTGAATAACGAATCCTCAGCATTTTTAAGTCTGATGCTTAGCTGCTCAACCTCCTGACGGGCAGCAGCTTCGGAGGACGCCAAAGAGTGATTTGCTTCTTCCAAACTAGTCATTCTGGCATTGACTTCCTCTAAACTGGCCACCTTTTGTTGCAGAGCAGCAATCTCTTTGGCCATACCAGAAGCTTTTTTATGCAAAGACTTACCTAAATGGTAACACTGCAAAAGGCTGGAAGTCAGAGAGCAAAGAACAGAGAAGAGAATAAAGAACTAAACAAGGAAATTACTTACAGAATTAGCAAAGTCCTCAGCGGACATGTCTTCAAAATTAAAGGAGGAATCACTGGCAGAACTACCCGAGGATGTTGACCTGTGCCTTTTCTTGTTTTTCTGAGAGATGGTCCTTAAGGGCACAACATTCAGACCGGTAGACTGATCACCAGGAATACTCTCTTCGACAGGCAATTCTACAGTATCAATGGTGCTCAGCAGGTTCTGAGCAGAAGGATCAATGGTAGAAATGGTGTTCTGGGCAGCCTCATCAGACTCAACGCCTGTGTCCTCAGCTTCCTTCAACGCAGAAGCCTCACCCTGCTCAGGAATAACTGATAAAGTCTGCTTAAAATCTTCTTGCATCTGCTCTGTTTCCTCCTCTTCATCAACATCAATGTCAATCAGATCGTCCACATTGGCCACTACATAGACATGAGACAATTAAAATTGTATTCAAGAACAAGAGCAAAATATAAATTCAGACCTACATTTTTTATATTCTTCTTTGGTGAATTCTACATAGCCAATAGGACCCGCGGTAAGAAGCTGGGCAGCATTCACCAACGCAGAGCTCATTGTGTCCAAGGTCAAAGAAATTTTGTTGCTAGCAAGATATTCAGCTAGATCAAGATCTATGGGATCTTCCAGTTTATCCGTCATAGAGGACGTATTCCACCGGCCAAGATTCATTTCGGTGTTGTGCCTCACAAAGAAGAAGTGCTCTTGCCACTTTTTCTTGGTTTTATCTTTACCAGATATAATACTAATCTGTCTTAACTTACCGGCTCTACGACAGAAGTGATACCATCCCCTACTACCCGGTGTTAATTTACATTGGTAGAAATTTCTAAATAATTTTACAAAGAAAGGAGTAGTGTTCAAACGACACCATATCATAAACCCAACAAGGAATTTGACTCTGTTCGGCTGGATTTGCCCGACACCCAACTTATAGTATCGCATCACCTCAACATACCCAGGAGGAAGAGGGAATCTGAGGCCGCTACGTAGCTGATCAGCATATACTGTGCAAAAACCTGCTGGGGACTATAAGCATATTCGGTGGCCTTGGGAAGAATGACTTCAAAAGGATCGGTACAAATCTTATAAGTTTTCAGTAAACTGGCCAATTCGGTTTTGGTCATTTTGCTAGAAACACCATGACAAGCCATTATGGCTTTGGTTTTGAATCGATTCATTTCCCTCTTAAGGGTGTTTAAGAAGGCAGAGTGGTCTTCCGGATATTGGTGTACAATCGAAGTAGGAGTAAAAATCCCAGGAGGAAGAAGATGAGAAGGCAGAATACACAAGGGATTATCTCCAAAGGTAGAAGTATTCCCTAAATCAATCAGAGAAGACGGATGATCGGCGTTTATAACGGTTTCAGGGCAAAGAATAGGGTTAAAGGAATTCACTTCTTCACTTTCTACTACAATGGAAGTATTTCCCGGTAACCTCTCCATAGAATCACTAGAAGCAGTATCGGCTCTCAAACTCATGAAATAGGTTTAAATTAAAAAGAAAGAGAAATAATAACACAAAAGCAGAGAATTACTTGTAATTGCAGAGGTGCGGTTCAAGGGAGTTCAAATAAAGGAATTAATTGACAAGAAGTAAAATTATTTGACAAGAAGTAGAAGCGACGTGATGGTTCAGTTCACAGTTATAACAATAATCGGGTGCGACTTGGCCTCGTTTCACGATATATTGATGATGAAAGTTAAAACGTTGCAGACTAGGGAAGCTGTAAAGCAGTCCACCCCAGTCTGGGGGGACTTATGATGATATATGGGCCCTCTGGGCCGGGTTATATACAATTGGGCCGGACCCACGATAAAGATTAGACGATAAAGATAAATGGACTGATAGAGCAGGACTCCACCGGACTCTGTACAGAAGATCCTCTGGACAGAATAATAGGATGAGCAAGACTCCGTTATGCTCTGGCCAGAAAGGATTCTGGACAGGATAATCAGATAAGCAGGACAAAGACAGAGTCAATAACGGATAACCGTTTACAAGCGTGGGTAGATCCCACGCTTGTAGCTGATAGAATAACTGCTGATAACTTCCCACTATGGGAGAGGGGGGTTATCCCCACGATCAGAAAGGATAAAAAGGCATTCTGAACTACGAGGGGGACTTGATTCGATTCTATACTTGAATTGGATACGTAGGCAGCTCTCTCAAAGAGTTCAGTCCAAGTTCATACAAATTTTACCTGTTTACGTATCATTGGAAAGTGCATTTTCCTAACTCGAATCATTTGATTACCCGATTACAATTTTTGAGCAACATCAACATTCAAGCCAATGTGATACATGATTAGTTAAAAAAACACTTCTTAGAGCAACCATAGTGATGGCTCTATAGCCATATTCTACTCTCAAAATGTCAGAATAGAGTATGAGATAAAATAAAAGATGAAATAATGGTGATAAAATAGAGTAATTTTTGTGGACATTCTCCATGTCATTATCTAAGTTTAGACAAGATAAGAGAACACATTCTCTGCAAAAAGGGGTATTCATGAGTCCCAAACTAACCATTTTTAATTAGGAAAAAAGAAATCTATGTGTCAAAAATTGAGAGGATGACTAGTGAGAGGATAATTTTAAACATTACCGTACCTTTTCAATATTCACTCTCTTTTACCATTGGAATATGATTTGGGTACCGACTTATCCCCCGAAATTGAGTCCCGAAGTCTATGTGGCACTGTGCCACGTCATTAGCTGGGTCATCATCAATTGTAACTTAAAAAAAAATCTTATCCAAAAAAATACGTATTCTTCCCTAAATATTCAGCAGCTGATTTTCATCTTCTCCCTTCCACATCCCTCCCTCTCCTGCCATTCCCTCTCCCGCTGCCATTCCCTCTCCGGCATCCATCGGTGAGCGACGCCACCATTATTCCGGTGAAACATCACCGCACACATCCTTTCTCATTCATGTCTTAACCCTAAAATTTCTCTGCGTTTTCAAATAAACACCATGTCGCGATTTCCGAATTGACTTCTTCAATTCCCGTCACCATCTACCTCCAAAGCATCACCAAACCACTTTTGGATAGGTTGAAGCCCGCCTATGAAGCTAGGTAGCGCAAGGGTGGACGAACATGGAAGGCGATTGTAACATCGTAGGTGAAAGCTCATCAAATATGCACGTCACAAAGCGTGCATATTTGATGAGCTTTCACCTACGATGTTACAATCGCCTTCCATGTTCGTCCACCCTTTTAGCTACCTAGCTTCATAGCTGGGCTTCAACTTATCCAAAAGTGGTTTGGTGTAGTGCTGGAGGTAGATGGTGACGGGAATTGAAGAAGTCAATTCGGAAATCGCGACATGGTGTTTGAGTGAAAACGCAGAGAAATTTTAGGGTGAAGACATGAAAGAGAAAGGATGTGTGCGGTGATGTTTCACCGGAATAATGGTGGCGCCGCTCACCGATGGATGCCGGAGAGGGAATGGCGGGAGAGGGAGGGATGTGGAAGGGAGAGATGAAAAGCAGCTGCTGAATATTTGGGGAAGAATACATATTTTTGGATAAGAAATTTTTTTAATTTTTTTTAAAAGCTACAATTGATGATGGCCCAGCGGATGACGTGACACATAGACTTCGAGAATCAATTTCGAGGGATAAGTCGGTACCCAAATCATTTTCTTTACCATTCATTAAAAAGTCAATCAATTGTAAAATGCCATGTGTCAAGAATTGTTATTATAGAAGAGATCAATTTTATTTATCATTAGGGTTGCTCTTACACCTCCAAAAAAAAAAAAAAAAAAAAAAAGGACATTTATTGTATAGCATCTATGATGCACCGACACTTCAATATGGGCGCCGTGCGCCGTGTCCGACACAAGACACGACACGACACGCTCCGACACGCTCCGACACCGTGTCCGACACGTGTCGGCTGATTAAATTAATATTATTTAAAATTTTAATATCCGACACACCTCCGACACGTTGTCGACACACCTCCGACACGGCGCCGACACCTCCCGACACCTCTGAACACAAATTTTTCAATGTTTTTTTGATGAAACCTGAAAATATACAATTTCTATTTTGATTACTCTGTATTATGTTTATTTGTTTTTTTGTTATAGACAATCGTTTTTACACTTAATTTGTAATATTTTGAAAGTCAAATAATAATTTTCTTTTTACTTTTGACACCGTATAGATAACAAATATCTATTTTAGATATTGATAGAGTTTAAGTATTACATATCTTATATATATGTATATATAGATGTATATATGTGTGTATATACATATATATATGTGTGTGTATATATATATATTATATGTAACGTGTCGGGGCCGTGTCGTGTCCTTAAATTTTAGAATTAGCCGTGTCGCCGTGTCCGTGTCGTGTCGTGCGGCGTGTCCGTGTCCGTGTCAATTCAACATAGTATAGCATTGATTAAAAAACACTCATGATTTCACAGTGACATGTTGCACGTTCATATTATCTCTCTTACTTTTATAAGGACCCATGTTTTGTGTTTGATTATATAATTTAAATTTTCAGCGTATCAAGTTTTTTTTATATCAAACAATGAATTTAAAATTAGAGTGACAGAGATGCTCGACAGACAAACAGTAGAGAGGGATGCATGATTAATGTTTTGTCTAATGATTATATAGTGTATTATGCTTCTCTTTTTAAGGGATTGGTTTGATTACACTTTTCTAATATTATATTTATCATACTAGGTAGTAACCTTTATTTGTTGATCCTAGGCTTTTGGTCGTACTATCTATTGCGACGTTTCCTTTTTTTTTTTTCCAATTATTTTTACATCCTAATTTCGCAGGTAAACACGTATGGAACACGTGTGTTCTATCGCTGCACCACCGTCCTAATTAGCCTGTGAATGGCTTAGTCCTCCACTCAAATCAAACTCCACTATCTCTACAACAGATGAAATGGTACCTGAGGCTCCTCTTCTTTCATTCTCGATCTATTTTCTTCTTACCTTCTTCTTATTCCTCCTCTCTGCCTCCTCCGACGCCAATTGCCATCGATATCTCCCAACCTCCCTCTTCTCCACTTTCGGCTTACCGTATGATCATCTTCCATGACTCATCTTCTCTTCCATTCTGTCTGGGTGAACAATCCCTCTGAATCTTCCGCTACACTTTACCTGGTCCGATGGTGCCCCTTTCCTGATGAAAAGGTGGAAGCTTTCTTGGATTAAAGGTGATGTGAAGGTGGATAGATGAAGAAAAAGACATCTCTTTGATGCTACAACATGCTAAGGCCGGTGATAGAGAAAATTGAGGCCAATGATGTCGTACTCAATGTATAAAATTGGGAGTAAAATTGACAGACCTTCTTCTTTTTCTGGGTCAATCTTTAATTTTCAAAGCCTTTTTGGCTTCACAGTCATTGATTATAGCTTTAGTTGTGTCAAATTTTGTCAGGTATCTATCCAATTGACTGCTTGCCGAAGTTTCATCAGTGCCTCTGTGAGTAGCAGTCTCTTCTCCTCCTTTTATTTCTTCGGTTTCTTTTTTGGGTGTTGTCTTGCTTAATGCATGTCGGTGTAAGAGAAAGTTTCAGATCATGCATTCCCAGATTCATTGTCAATTTTGGGTCTGTCTCTTTGCTTCGGGGCTTCATAACGGTTAATTGGTTGTTGACTGAGCTACATTTCATTTTTTGGTGTATGGGTGAGTCGTATCAGACCGAGGAGGACAGGGATCACTGCTACTCTTTGGTATTTTTTTTATTGCATGTGAATAAAAATTTGTGTTGCACTGGTGAATTGTGATCAGAGGTGTTTGGATTGTGTTTGGGATGGTATGGATCATGGTTTAGCTTCGCCGATTCTGGTAATGTTCTTCTTTCTCTCTCTTTTTTAGTTTTTGGCTCAGGTCGTCATTTCGTCTAATGATCTCTTCTTTTTGGTGATATATTTGATTGTGAATTGGAATGGCTTGAGCCTTGATGTGCTGGTTTTTGTTCTCGGAGTGTAAGGTTTCAACTGGTTTAGGTTTCAGATGACAAACCCACAATAAGGTGAAATATGTTACTGTTGGAGGGAAAAGATTGAAGCTTGCTATATGGGATATATGTAATGAACCAGCTTTAGTTTCATATGGTATTCTTTACAATTTTTAAAGCCCGACTCCCAGGTAATATGCACCTTATTTCGCACAATTCATTTGCTTCCTCACGCCCCCCGATGTGCCACTGCTTGCTTTTTATGTCAAATGAGTATGCCTATACTAGGCACAAATTTACTTCATGGTTTCGTTTGCACAACCCACGAATTAATGGCGTAGCTAGACATGTATTTTACTCATTGCTAAACACGCTTTCGTGTACAAATTGTCATGTTAAATTTCGGATGCCTAGGCCTCGTTACAATCCGATAATTGTGCTTTCCCTGCTATGCTTACTTTCTTATCAACTCGTATGTTACATCCCGCAAATACCATGGTGTCAATGAGCATCATGGATGTCCACCAAAAAGCGACCTACACAACGTGCCCCAAATGAAACCGGACACAAAAAGCACTTTCGGAGGAGAAATTCTACCGCAACACTTGCCGGGAATACCATATCATTTGTCCCAAGGTACTGTGCCATTTTACAAAAACAGGTGCAAGGTGGCTGTGCAAATTATTGATGCTTCACGCACCGTATCCGCAACTCTCTTTGACAAAAGCGCCGAAGAAAACCGAACTACAACCTTCAGACGAAATATGAACAGAGCCTGCACAACTCCATCCTCCTTTGTTTACCTAGACTCTTACTATCATCTTTTGTAACTATGTACAAAAAACTTTAGTCCAGGTGGTGAACAAGGGAACCTACGTCCCAATACCACATATTTTGTCCATGCTTAGAACCAGAGGTAGCAGCTATGTTGCACCGAGGTTAACAATAATCCCTCTTAGGAACTTCTAACAATGTAAAAAACATTTTACTCCAGGTGGTGAACTAGGGAACATACGTCCCAATACCACATATTTTTGTATGTCTTTTGAACCAGAGGTTGCAGCAATGTTGCACCCAGGACAACAACAATCCCTTCTGGGAACGTGCATAAAAAAAAAAATTTGTAACTAATTTCTCTATTCACAAGCAGGATGAACCATAAACGAGGGCAAAAAACGTACAACGCACGTTTGCCGCCACTAGTACATTATTATTTGTTATGTTGTAGGAATACACTATAGTCAGTTCGTCGTTTTTTTTTTCCCCTTTCCCTTTCATTTGAATAGATATTAGGCACATTAAAAATAGTCTACAAAATAGAACTTAGATCTTAAGAATGGAATCTATGAGGCAAAATAGAACTTAGATCTTGAGAATGGTTATTGCGTAGCCAGATTGTAAGACGAGATAACTATGAGTGAGCTTTTTTAAAAGATGGCGTGTGGGTTATTCATGGTCACTACCTTTATGTGTAAAAGTGGAAGCCATTTTTTCATCCCTTTGAACACAAGATTAAGTTGAAAGTTGCATGGATTAGGTCCCAATCATGCCAATTGAAATATTCAGGTCCACATTGATTCTAAAAATTTCCAGCCTAGTCGGAAAATTTATAAAGGTTGATACCACAACTCTTATGAATGCTGGTGCCAGATTTGCTAGTCTGTATGGAAGTCAACTTGAGGAGCTTCCTTAAGCCTTTTGTGATCCTCAATTGACGCAAATTCTATGTTGAATATGCAGGAGGCCCAGTGGCCAGCAGGATGTCGAAGGTGATGCCAAACCTTTGATTAACGGGGTTCCACAGTTCGCGTCATTGCATATTTACAAGTCATTCCGGAGTCACTGGAATGCCCGTCCTATTACCCGTGAGATGGGCGTTGACTTAGACGACTATAGTGCCTTTATCTCTGATCTTCTGACATACCACAAATGGTTGAGCATGCTAGTCAGGTTCCAGTCAGGTTCAAGGCCACAATTGTTAGAGAGTTTTATGTGTTCGAGGCACACAACCCAGATGCCACGTTTGCAATGGTTCTTGGAGCACGCATTGACTTCTCCGTGGAGAGGATCAATGAGTATTTCGGCATCGCAGATGCACCTGTGAGTGATGATGAGTTCACCACGGCCACTAGAGAGCAAGATGTGGCGAGACGGGACCTTTGTCAAAATACCACTATTGAGACAAGGCAAATGTTGGGCTATCACTCAATTATCAAAATACCACTCCGTTTTTCGCGTTTTAGGTGTTTTTGGAACCAAACTAAACCCTAATTGGGAAGGGAAACCCCAATAGGGGATTTGTGTACCTTAAGATCGTGCACATTCATGAAAATGGGAGAAAATCGCGAACCAAAATCGTTTGTTTTTGCCTTGGGTGGTATATTGACAAATATACCATAGAATGGGTGGTACTCCTAAAAAAATCCCGTGGCGAGACTGGAGATGATTGCTGAGTGGCACGACGTTGTCTGGCAGCGCAATACGCAGGAGTTTCTGACGATCTTTCTCGAGGATGATTTGGCTTGGGATCGGAAGTTGCTGCATCGGTTTGTATGTGCACATAGTTTGCCGGTTGATCATGTTGCTTCGGTCATTACGAAGCAGACTGAGCTGATGTTTTACATCGAGCAGGAGCTGCAGGTGAATGTCGGTTTGCTTATGCACTGTCGCATTAGCATCAGAGCTGGTACTTCTACCCGAGAGCTGCTGCCTTATGGGCATATGATCAATGCTTTTTCAATTGCGGATGGCTGCCCGGTTCTGGCGAGCGACGTTTGGGAGGAGCCCAAACCTATTTTGAGCACCAAGACGGTGTCGGGTTATACTTGTCCGCCTTGAGCATCTCGAGCACCTAGGCGAGCGTGCACACCGGTACATGGCGGGGCTAGATTGGCAACATGAGATAAATGAGGGCTTTGTGAGGGAGAAGTCTACACTCCATACAAAGTTGGATCACTTCATCTCGGCAGTCCGCCAGTAGCCCCTCCACCTATAGCTGCCCCACGTAGAGCTGCGTCTTCATCCGCTGCTGGTCCTTCTACATCATCTGCGCCTCATGGTTTTGTGCATCATGAAGATTCATCGGAGGACTAATACTCTTCGGATGCAGATGCCTTAGACTAGTATCTGTTTTTCTTTCATTTTCTCCAATTATGTTGTCTTTTTATTTTCCTTTTTTATTTTTCCCGACTTCTTTCCAACTTTTGTAAGGATTCAATTTCTAATTATAATGATTTTGTCGGCTTAATTTGTTTGGAGTTTCTTACTTACTTACTTACTGTCGTCATTATTATTATTCGATTACTGTTACCCCGACTTTCCCGGTTTCGTGTTGTATGTAAGACTTATTGCAGATTTCCCGGGACGATTTATTTTGGCCCACGAGTGACGAGTTTCCGATTCGATTTCCGAGCTTCACGCTTACCCCGAGCTAAGTTCCTTTTTTGTTTTACTCCATTGAACATTAGGGACAATGTTTAGGATAAGTGGGGGCTAGGAACGTCACTTAGCTTTCGGCATTGCATTTCATTGGTATTCCGATTATCTCGATTCATTTTGATGCATTTTCACCACTTTTTCTTTTGTTTCTTCTTGAGCACGATTGGTAAAAGATCTGAAATCTTTGAACTCTTGGAGTTATTTAATTACATCTATGTTTCACAAACGGTTGGACAAGAGTCGTGTTGACTTTTGAAGTAGTTATGTATTAATCTCATATTCTTTTTATGAATCGGCCTTTTTAAGCATGTGTAACTCAATTCTTTAGTTATCTCAGTTTGTTCTACCTATGGTCATTTAGGTCAAGTTGAGGATCTTATGGGCCAAGGATTTACGGATTTGGTAGTTTATCGAAATGAGCGGACCGTGAGGATAGTTAGAATATTGAGAGAGACCTATTTGCCCAAAAAAGAAGCAATTCTTTGGCAAGAGGGTAGCAAGTTCGGTGTTAGATTTTAGAAAGTTTCTTGGTAGGCACCCACCTTTACAAGTTTCTTATCAACGATCTACCCGGCTCTCGTAATATATAAATAAGACAAGCGTGAGCCTTGAGTAGTACTCGGTTCTCAATCCGCTTTACCCAGTTGACTTGACCTATAATTTAAAATGAATACATCAATCTAAAAAATGATGAAAAGGGACAAGCAAGCTCGAGATTAGCTAAATAGACTGAATGTCGGTATAATGTGATTTTGTTTATGTCATTGATGTTTGAGAGTTATTTTTCACACACACACACACACACACACACACACACACACACACCGGTTCATGAGTAGAATAGTGTTTAATGTGTTACTTATAGATAACAGTTGATACGTCTCTTAACATGACTTTTTGGCATGGAGCTATTTTTAGTTAACTTGTATATTGATCCAAGAGTTCATTTTCTTTTCTCTTTTTTGCTCGGGGCGATTAAAAGCTAAGTGGTGGGTAGTTGATAACACTCGATTTAGTACTGCATTTTATACATTATTTACCCCCTAATTATGCTCAAGTGACGAGATGTTGTCCGGATATTGTGGGAAATGCATGTAAATTGCTTAGTGCATGTTTTGGTCATGATTCTGCATTTACGTAATTATCCTTTGGAATCGGTACTGTTTGGTCTTGCTTTACGTGTTTTTTAGGTAGTGCCTCTTTCATGGAGCAATGAGGAAACGAATCTGGATTGGAAAGAGTTGTTTGGCTGAAGAGAAAAGGTTTAGGAATAGATCTGCTGAAGAAAAATGGAAAACTTGGGCTCGATCCATCGAAGGCTCAGCCGACAAGTCAAGTTCTTGGGTAGCAAGTTAACTGACCTTACGAGGTTCACCTAAGTCGGCTAGGGTTTTTCATAGGTTTAAGTCGGCTACATGATCTGTATAAGGCATAAAGCACCACATTGTTACATATATTCAAAACATTATTCAATCTTATATGAAATAAGAGTTGCTTGGCATTGCTTCAAGTTTTCTTTTGGTTTCCTTCTCCCCAAGCCATCACTAGCTTGAGTTGATCATGTTAGTCCCTCATTATCGAAGGTATGAAGCTTTGAATGTTTCTTTGTTTCTTCGTTATGGTAGATTAGCTTGTTTCTCCATGATGTAGTTAATCTGAATGCTTAACGAATCTGTAATTCATTATAATTAATCAGAACGATGGATATGTCACCCAGAAATAGGAACAGACGCACTCGACGAGTTGACGGTCTATATCGACGCATCGAGGCACCCTATGTCACCCTAATTTTAGAGGTTCGGTGTCAACTTCGTTGATCGACGGGTTTAATTCACGTTTAGTTAGATTTGGCCAATCTGCTTTGCGTATTCGTAAATTAACACGAAGGACTATTAGTGAAGTGTTAGTTGGGACATAGTCTGGATCGATCTTTAGGACGTGCTAGTCATCATCGATAGCTGCCTAAGGCGGTTATCGGTCTTGAGCCGGCACTTTCTAGTGTTGGTGATTATATCACCAATGTGATTTAGTGTTATTGGACTTAGTTTGAGGTTTGGTAAGCTTGAAACAATCGATATGAGTTAGGAGATGCGGGGCGCATGCTTACAATTGATATTTACAAGCTTACGAGAGTGTTAGATCAAGTGTTGAACAAAATCCGGTTATTCTCGTCGCTTATTGGACGGGCGTCCATTTCATATGGACGGGCGTTTGACTTCAGACGGGCGTCTAGGTTCACTGGACGAGCGTCTGAAGGGTGGATTTACATACGGGATGTAACCTGGTTGGATGGACGAGCGTCTTAAGAAACTGGACGCCCGTCCAGTATGCTTCAGACGGGCGTCCAGGATTCTAAACGGGCGTCCAGTATGCAGTTCTGGAGCAGTTTTGGTCGGTTTTGTTGGTATCCTTTCGGGTTTTCGTCTGGTAACTGATTCTGAAAGGTTGTGTATGTAATGTTATATTAGTATAACATCACATACATAGAAGGGAACATTTGGAACTTGTTTTTAAAACACAAGAATAGAATTTGAGAAGCAATTTTTCTGTTTTCTTTGAAATTCTTGAAACCTCAAGTTTAAACACACATATCTACAAAACTTCTATAGCATTCTTTCATCTTATTGCCAAAGATTGGAAGAGAAGCAGATTTATCCCGTGATTATATTCGAGTTAATTCCCGGAGGCAATTCAAGGGAACGAATAATTTTCGCAGGAAAGATTTCCAAATCGACTCTGCGATCATATCAAGTTATCTTGCATTTCAAGTTTGATACCATTGTTCTAATCATCCTATAAACTCCCTAACAATCTGTGAAAATTATTGTGGTTTGAACAATGTCAAATATCAAGGAGATGACTTCCAATTTCAGCAAATTGGAACAATTCAACGGTGAGGATTTTCGAAGGTGGCAAAAGAAAATGCACTTTCTTTTGACTGCATTGAAGGTTGTGTACGTGTTGAGTACGCCATGCCCTCAGATTGATGATAACAGCACCATGGAGGAATCAAGGAGGAAAAGTAAGTGGGAAAATGATGATTATATATGCCGTGGTCACATCCTTAACGGTATGTCTAATAGTCTTTTTGATACTTACCTTGAAATTGAGACGTCTAAAGAGTTGTGGGATACTTTGGAGGCTAAGTATGTAAGTGAGGATGCATCTAGTAAGAAGTTTCTTGTTGGTAATTTTATGAAATATGTGATGGTAGATACTCGTCCGGTCATGGATCAATATCATGAGTTGTTGCGTTTGTTTGGTCAATTTTCTATGCATAAAATGACTATGGATGAATCCATATGTGTTTCAAGCATTATTGAAAAGTTGCCTCCCTCTTGGAGGGATTTTAAAAACTCTTTGAAACATAGGAAGGAAGAACTTTCTTTGATTGAACTTGGTTCTCATTTGAGGATAGAAGAAAGTTTGCGTTTGCAAGAGAGTGGTAAGAATGTTGTAGGTTGCGGTAAGAACATTGCAGGTGGCTCAACTTCAATCAATATGGTTGAAGTTGGGGAAACTTCTAAGAAAAATGACAACAAAAGAAAGTTTGATTCTTCCAACAACAAAAACAAGGCAAAGTCTAACAAGAAGCCGAAAGGCACTTGTTGGTATTGCGGAAAGGAAGGCCATTTCAAGGCGGACTGTTTTTCACGAAAGCAAAACAGTGGCAAGGGTAAAGGCCCGGTGAATGGGTCGAAAGACCCGGCACCACCTAAACATCAAGGTACAATTGATAATAATTGTGGTTTTAATTCGAATTTGAATTATGTACCACTGATTTCCGAAGCATGTTATTTGCAGGATGATGATGTTAGTTGGTGGATAGACTCGGGAGCAACTAGACATGTGTGCAAGGATAAATCCTGGTTTTCAAAATATGAAAAAGTTGAAGATGGATCAATTGTACATATGGGAAACGAGTCTAAAGCCGCTTTGTTGTTGGAAAAGGCGTTGTAAATTTGCAATTTAGTTCGGAAAATTTGTAACTTTAAACAATGTTCTACATGTTCCTTTAATCCGGAAAAACTTGGTTTCCGGTAGTATTTTATGTAAAGAGGGCTACAAACAAGTATATGAGTCCTCTCGTTATGTATTAACTAAGCATGGTGTATTTGTAGGATTTGGTTATCTAAATGGTGGTATGTTTATGCTTAACATTATTCGTAATGATTTGAATGATAATGTTAATATGAATGTTATATTTGTTAATGTTGATGAATCATACTTGTGGCATGCGAGATTAGGTCATGTGCATTTTAGAAGAATGTTGCAAATGTCTAAAAATGACTTAATTCCTGTTTGTAGTACAACTATGAATAAGTGTGATACTTGTAACTTAACTAAAATTGTAAGACAACCTTTCAAAGGTGTTGAAAGGTCATCTACTATTTTGGAACTTATTCATAGTGATCTTTGTGATTTTGGTTCTACTCCATCTTTAGGAAACAAAAAGTATGTTGTCACATTTATTGATGATTGCACTCGTATTTGTTATGTTTACTTACTTTTTACAAAAGACGAGGCAATGGAAAAGTTTAAAGTGTTTAAAAACGAAGTGGAATTGCAACTTGAAACTAAAATAAAGAAACTTCGTACGGATAGAGGTGGAGAATACTTTGATCCACCATTTTTTGAATCTTGTGGGATTATACATGAAATAACTACACCTTATACACCACAACAAAATGGCATAGCTGAAAGAAAGAATCGAACTCTAAAAGAGATGGTGAATGCTATGCTTTCTTACTCAGGATTGAGTGAGGGTTTTTGGGGAGAAGCTATGTTGACAGCTTGTTATTTATTGAATAGGATTCCTAATAAAAAGAGTCATATTACCCCATATGAGCTTTGGTATAAAAAGAAGCCAAACTTGCGTTATTTGCGTGTTTGGGGATGTAGAGCAGTCGTAAGACTACCCAATCCCAAGATTAAAACCTTGGGGGAAAGAGGCATCGATTGCATTTTTATTGGATATGCGTTGCATTCCAAGGCATATAGGTTCTATGTTATAGAACCAAATGATTCGGTTGCGGTTCATTCCGTTATTGAATCAAGGGATGCTATCTTTGATGAAAGTCGATTTTCTTCTATACCAAGGCCTAGAAATGTTGTTCCTATTGGAATTAGTGAAAGTTGTGGTGGTGTGGAATCACAAGATGAGCCTTTGGTGCTTCGAAAAAGCAAAAGGGCAAGAAAAGAAAAATCTTTTGGTCCCGATTTCCAAACTTATTTGGTGGAGGGTACAAGAGATGAAGTAGGATTTCAATATGCATATTGCTATCATATTGATGATGATCCTAGAACGTATAAAGAGGCTATGGAATCTCGGGATATTGCCTTTTGGAAGGAAGCCATTAACGATGAGATGGACTCCATTTTAGGCAATGATACGTGGATATTGACGGACCTTCCACGTGGGTGTAAACCATTGGGTTGCAAATGGATCTTTAAAAGAAAAATGAAAATTGATGGATCCGTTGAAAGGTATAAAGCCCGGTTGGTGATACAAGGCTTTAGACAAAAGGAAGGCATTGATTATTTTGATACTTATGCCCCGGTTGCGAGAATCTCCACTATTAGATTGTTGATTGCCTTGGCATCCATTAACAATCTTGTTATCCATCAAATGGATGTTAAAACAGCATTCTTAAATGGGGATTTGGATGAGGAAATTTACATGAAACAACCGGAGGGTTTTGTGATACCCGGGAATGAGCATAAAGTGTGTAAGCTCGTTAACTCATTGTATGGACTGAAACAAGCTCCCAAACAATGGCATAATAAGTTTGATGAAGTTGTTTTGTCTAATGGTTTTAAGCTTAACCAAATGGACAAATGTTTGTATAGCAAATTTGATGAAACCGGACATGGTGTAATCATTTGTCTATATGTTGATGACATGTTGATCTTTGGTACAAACCAAGATCAAGTTGACCAATGTAAATCATTTTTGTCATCAAGTTTTTCGATGAAAGACATGGGGGAGGCGGATGTTATCCTTGGTATAAAAATCATAAGGAATGACCAAGGGATTACTTTGACACAATCTCACTACATTGAGAAAATGTTAAAGAAGTTCAATTGTGAAAATTCTGTTCCGGCAAGAACTCCCATGGATCCTCATGAGAAATTTGAGTTGAATTCGGGTAAACCGGAGTCTCAACTTGAATATGCTTGAGTTATAGGATGTTTAATGTATGCAATGACTAACACTCGTCCGGACATTGCATATGCGGTTGGAAAACTTAGTAGATATACTAGTAATCCAAGTAGTGTTCATTGGCATGCGGTAATGCATGTGTTAAGGTATCTTAAGTTTACCAAAAATTTTGGTTTAACTTATGTTGGACATCCTTCGGTGATAGAAGGCTACTCGGATGCTAGTTGGATATCAAATGAGAATCATTCATCAACGAGTGGTTGGGTGTTTCTGCTTGGAGGAGGTGCCATCTCATGGGCTTCCAAGAAGCAAACATGTAATGCAAACTCGACAATGGAATCGGAATTCATCGCCTTGGCTTCGGCCGGTTTAGAGGCCGAATGGCTTAAACATTTGATTTACGAGATTCCATTGTGGCCAAAACCAATATCACCAATTTCTATCAATTGTGATAGTGAAAATACCTTGGCTAAGTGTTATAGTCCAAGTGTACAATGGAAAGTCGCGACATATTGGAGTTAGGCATAGCTCGATTCGTGAGTTGATCACTCACGGGGTGATATCAGTTGCTTTTGTGAGATCTCAAAAGAATTTAGCCGATCATTTGACCAAGGCATTGGCTAAGGACTTGTTTGTCAAGTCGGTTGTCCGGATGGGTCTACAACCCATTGAAACTTTGCATTAGGCTACCCAATTCCCCCTTAATATGACATTAGGGGCTGAATTCAATGAGGAAGGCATGATGACTTAGTTTTGGCACATATATTTAGTCCCGAAGGTTTGTGCTAGACCTGCATGTGAGGTTGATATATATCTTAATAAGTCTTATGAAAAAGTGTTGTTGCAGGTACACGATTGATAAGACTCACCTATATGAGTTTGAAGTTTGGCCGCTTCAAGAAAGTTAGGGTTGGCTTTCTACATACTCATGAATTGATATGGACACGAGGCCTGGATAAAGAGTGTCAAGCAAGCTATAAAAGTTGTCTTTAGATTCATTTGTATATTATCTTTGAAGTATTCAAATTGTAAAAGGGTTCAATGCTTAGTCACACCCCAATACTCGAATATTTTGGAACGTGTAATATACTAGATGGTAATTCAATCTGCGTGATATTATCATTGAAAGATGAATTGTTGTGTGTTGAAGAGTTTTAACTAAGTCAAGGGTTACACTAAATGGGGGAGGATTGTTGGTGATTATATCACCAATGTGATTTAGTGTTATTGGACTTAGTTTGAGGTTTGGTAAGCTTGAAACAATCGATATGAGTTAGGAGATGCGGGGTGCATGCTTACAATTGATATTTACAAGCTTACGAGAGTGTTAGATCAAGTGTTGAACAAAATCCGGATTACGTCGCTTATTGGACGGGCGTCCATTTCATATGGACGGGCGTTTGACTTCGACGGGCGTCTAGGTTCACCGGACGAGCGTGCGAAGGGTGGATTTACATACGGGATGTAACCTGGTTGGATGGACGAGCGTCTTAAGAAAGCGGACGCCCGTCCGGTATGCTTCGGACGGGCGTCCGGGATTTAAACGGGCGTCCGGTATGCGATTCTGGAGCGATTTTGGTCGGTTTCTTTGGTATCCTTTCGGGTTTTGGTCCAGTAAGCGATTCGAAAGGTTGTGTATGTAATGTTATATTAGTATAACATCACATACATAGAAGGGAACATTTGGAACTTGTTTTTAAAACACAAGAATAGAATTTGAGAAGCAATTTTTCTGTTTTCTTTGAAATTCTTGAAACCTCAAGTTTAAACACACATATCTACAAAACTTCTATAGCATTCTTTCATCTTATTGCCAAAGATTGGAAGAGAAGCAGATTTATCCCGTGATTATATTCGAGTTAATTCCCGGAGGCAATTCAAGGGAACAATAATTTTCGCAGGAAAGATTTCCAAATCGACTCTGCGATCATATCAAGTTATCTTGCATTTCAAGTTTGATACCATTGTTCTAATCATCCTATAAACTCCCTAACATCTAGTACTTAATGCATGTGAGTTAATACAGCCTAAGGTAGGTTAATGACACATAGATGTTTACTGTCTTTGCAAATGGAAATAGACAAGTTTATAAGACTGCGCCCATAGCTAAAACTGAATTAACACATATGTTATGATTGATTCGAGGAATTACAGAGGAAGTAAGCACGATGATTAACTACACCATGCTGGAAGATAGGTTAGGAGGGGAGGAATGCCATTTTCTTTTATGTTCTTACGTTGGTCGTAAACCACCTTTATGTGTTCTTAGTTAGATTTAGTACGTTTATCTTTGAGGGGTTGCATTGTCTCTGTGGTATCGGCTCTTGCTCGTTTGCTATCTACATTGGGCCTAGTCCTTTTGCTAGTATCAGCAACTTACACGTGATCACTCGCGAGCTACTCAATTGCTATATTTTATATCTCGAGATCGGCTCGGTTGATTATTCAAGTAACTCGACTCGAGCTCGAACTCAAAAAAACCAAATCGAGTCAAACTCTCTTGCGAGTTAAGTATGAGTAGCTCACAATAGCCTGGCTCACTTACAACCCTACTTTGAGGTATTGTCCATGGCCCCTAATTGTATGGAGAAATATTGTACCCATAAATGACTGGATCTCGTTCTTTTCAGCGACAAATGATGAGGAATGACTTCATGATAGTCTGCACAAATCTTCGACTTGGTCTTATCTGTTAGAGACATTTCTTATGGTATTTGGCATTTGAGAAACAAATTTTTGCACGATGCCACTACTTCCTATCCCCTGCTCATGTAGTCATGTCTTCATATCTAATTCAATGAAAAGAGTTAGGAACTTTAGGCTAGTTTGGGGTCTTTATGAAGTTGATTTGAAATTTGCAATTCCTTTTTTTAGGCGTCGGTTGATAGCTCTTGTAGCTCATCCGGCGCATTATCGGATGATGCACGCGTTGATCGGTGTTAGATCTATATTATAATATAGATCTAACACCGATCAATCGCAAGTAGATCATCCGACGTGGTCGGACGCGCAGACATGTGCGTGGTGTAGCAGTGCTTTTTTTTTTTTTTTTTGTATTTTACCCTGGTGTGGACCCGTTGTTTGAAATAAAGATTGATCGTTTTTTTCAAAAACATAAAATAAATGCACTATTTAAAGCAAAATTTTATGTTTAACCTTTATTTTCCCATCTTACTGCTGTTAAATATAGTGTAGACATAAAAATATATTTGTATCCTATAACGATAAGAAATGAATAATTTATAAGTTTTATTCATCTGTGTACAAGACTAAAATGCTTAAGAGAAATACTACATTTACAACGGTTGTGACGTAAATAGTGACACAACACATATTTCACCATTGATTATGATGTAGACTCATATAATCAGGGGCGGATCTACAAAATCTATTGAGCGGGGTCCGTAATTATTTTTCAAAGTAAAATCGAAATATTACGGGGTTCGAAATATTTTTTTAATGTAAAATTTTTATTTTACGGAGTTCGAAATATTTTTCTATATGTAAAATGTAGAGTTATTATTTTCTTAACGGCGTCCGCGGACCCCATTTATTAACTTATACATCCGCAAGTCAAAAGCGTGTTGCGTCACTCGTTATGACACGACTGTTGAGCCTGTAACATCACTCAGTGTCTTATTACTTGTCTGAATACGACATTTTAGTCTTAATGGTTTTTTGGTATAAAATTTTCAAACCAAACCACAAGCAACAAACACAAACCAAACCAAACCATCCAACCGAGCCAGACTCAACTCTGATACATATAATAACATAATACAATACACAGTTATAGAAATAAAATTCATTCATCAATTCAACTAATTATGAAAAAATATTAGAGTAGAGTCACAAGCTCAACCTAGTTATATTGTATTATTATATCATTGATTATAGCAAAAATCATTTCAATTAAAAGATCGTACATTGTAAATTAACAATATAAAAACATATTATAACTTAATTGTAGAGATCAAAACATTTGTAGCCCAAGATACAAAGAGTCGTAGCTAAAGACATGAGTTTTTTTTTATAGGAACACATTATTTAATCTGAAAAACGTGTGAGGGTGTGAATTTAAATGTTCTTACGATTCACATTTAAAAACACACAAACGTTTTACCGTAAAAATAATAAAGTTGGCACATACCATAAAAATTGGGCATTGTTAATACGACACCATACGCGATTTACTTGGACACCACACCTCGTGTAAATTTCGACTTTGTAGAGGTTGAAATTGTTTTTAACCCATTCAGAGTCGAAAATATACACAAAATTCGACTTTGGAGAGGTTAAAAACAAATTTTAACCTCTACAAAATCGAAATTTACACAAAACATGATGCCCGAGTAAATTGAACGTAGTGCCAGTAACAGTGCCCTAAAAATTACCAACTAGAGACGGTTGATAAGGTACAAAGCATTACTAGTAACTCTAGCAACATCAGTGATTTTCTCCTTCACATCAGATCTTACATTTCCATCAACTTCCTTAAATCCATCAAGACAAGTATACTCATTCGTCAATGCTGCACTCACCCACGTCTGCGCATTGCTCATCCTCCACCTGAAACTACTGCTCCCTCCTCCGCCTCTTCTACCGCCGGCGCCACCGTGAAGATTTTGAAGCTCCGACAGTGTCTTGCTAAGCTCGTCTACAGAGTCCCCTATCTGTTCGACACAATCACTCAAAGGATCTTTCTGATCTTTTCTTTTACTCTGGCTTCTTAACTGGACCATGTAATCAGAGGTTTTACGGGTTTTCATGAGGCAGATTCTGACAGCTGCTTTGGCTAAATCGTTGGGGTTGTGGGTTTGGTTTGAGTAGGAGGAGAGTGTTCTTAAGCAGATGTTTGGGTAGGTCGCGTGGGCGCATGATGTTCGGACGAGGTCTTTTGGTTGCACCGCATTGGGTTTGTTTCTGTCGCCGGTGGCGGAAGAGGTGATAGTGATGATGAGAATTGAGAAATGGAGGAGAGAGATAGGAAGATGCGGAGGTGCCATTATGGAATTAAACTGCCTGTCCCTGCTTGTTGTGGGAGGTTATGAGAGTAAAATACTATCCACTGCACCGTAAACATTACATTTAGTTGGTTTGGTGAGCCGCGCAAAGTAAATGCTACTAGCTAGCTTTATTATCGGAAAGTTTTTGTGTGATATCTCTACATACATCGAAATGATTGATAAATAAATATGACCATACATTTTGAATTCTGTTTAAAAATAAAAGGTGTATGGTTTGCTACATGGCTCTGCATATGGTGGATGCAATTAATAACTTCCCCTCAATATCACGTTAATTCGTGAAAACATTTTTACATATCATTTATTGTCATGTATGTCAGATTAATTATGATGTAAATCTATCTTACTACATTCGGTTTAAAATATAAGTTATCCTAAAATTTTCATATTGATTAAGAAAGTAGTTAAATGTAATTAATGTATGAATAAAATGTCTAATACACCCATTGACTATCATAAATGCAACAATCGTGGAGTAAATAAAAATGATTGGATTGATATAAATTAGGGGGAAGATAAAGAAAAATGTTCATTAATGCTCTCTTGATATTATGAATGACTTATACTACGGGCCAAAGTAAAAAAGCTAGGATGATTATATTTTGAACTGGAGGTAGTAATCGATAATACAAAAATGTGTTTGAATTCTTGTATTTTTATAACCGTTAATTGCCGAACAAAACAAGGACAAAGTTATGTCTTTTTGTGTGTAACAAAAGAACAATTCTAAACGTATCTCGTTTTTTACTTTCTGCACCATACTAACATATAAAAATTTGTTGTGTTCACAATTTTCTCTTCTATGCATACTTTTTTTGTGTCTGCAATTGCACAGGATCCAGGGGCAGACGCGGGATCCTGAGTATGGGGAGCGAGCGATAATAGTATAGATTTTTTTCAATCCAAAAAATATATACTTGTTTAAACAAAAATTTTGGCATTGTTAGAAAACATTTAACTTACCGTAACACTATATCTAAAAACAAATATACATAAAAAAAAAATAGAATATACATCGTAAATTATTTTTTTCTTTTTTAATAAATTAACTGAGAATCTGAGGGGTCAACAAAATGAATATATAGTAGTATAAAGCATGGCCCCCTTTTTATTTGACTCTTAACTATTATTTTTGACTTTATAATATATTTTAATAGTATTATTAGTCTTTCATAATTAAATTATTTTTGATAATGTGTTAAATGTATCACTTTTCATTTATACAATGGGCACATCCGCCCCTGACAGGATCCCCGAGAACACGGGAGGGGATCTGGCCGATACATAATCTAATATCTCACTCAAATATTAATTCATAATTTCCGTCATCGGAACAAACACAAAGTTTAACTAATTAACAATATGTTACTGTGCAAAATGACAAAACTAAGTAAAATTATATATTTTTCGACAATTAATCTGATGGGTGACTCATACTGCAATGAAGAAAATGAATGCGGTTTGAATTTTATTTTTAAGAGAATATACTAACTGATTTAATTATAAAAATAATTATTCTTTTTATGTGATGCTCTTTATTTTATAAAGCAACATTTTATGCATTTCTTCCCATTATACACTTATTTATTACCAAATGTAAACAGAAACAACAATTTTTTTTAAAACCAAAGTGTTAATTTGTTCGGAAAAAAAAAAAATCAAAGTGTTATCCGATACTCGTAATATGATTTTAACAAGTAAATTAATTATGAATGAACATAAAAGATTATGGAATACGAAGAATGATACAATCACAACAGATTATTGTGAGATTTAGACAAATAAATATAGGTTTCACATTAATGAATGCGTAGATCAATATTGTATCATTAATTGCATTTTGATTGTAGTTGTATCATTTCTGAGCGGAATCTATAATAAAAATGTTTTGGTTTGGACCTCTATGTTGTACCTTGTGTGCTGTCCATTTCATTTACCGGCAAAGAGTACAATCAATGTCTCCGTCATTTGTTGTACAACAAAAAAAAATAAATATAAATTGATATATAAAAATAAAAACTCAACAAAACAAAGACACATATTCCTTAATCATCAATTATGTATATTTGATGATGACATGAAATAACGTAAATTATATCATATCACTATAGGTATGATTACAGTAATTACGTCGTAACTATTTACCTAATATACTGTGACAGTATTGATCATAGTATGATTCATATTAACGAATAAATATTACGTATAATTTTTTTTTTTTTGAGGGGTATATTACGTATAATTTATGTGTTAAAATTATGTTATGTCGATATATTTGTGACCGTAATATTTTACTTCATTCATTGTCTTGTCTATAGGAAGTACTATCTCCGTCTCAAAATGTAAGTCCTTTTAGGTTTTTTCCACACATATTAAGAAAAGTTAGTTAAATTTGTTATTTGTTATTAATTTTGATTAAAAAGACTAAAATGACATTTTATTGGTATTAATGCAAAGTAGTAAAAAATGGTTGAGTATATAATAAATAAAGGGTAGAAGAAGAAAGATGTAATAAATGCTTTATTGATTTTGTAAATTGACTTATATTTAGAACAAAACTAAAAAACTAAAATGACTTAAATTTTGAGACGGGTGTGTAGTACAAGTTAACGGACCTGAGGAGCCCAGCAATGAAATGGAGCAGCAATAGTAGGTGGGGCACATGTCGGACATTAAATGGTGCACCTAATTTTACAGGCCATTATCTATGTTTGTTTGTTTTTATTTTTGTCACATACATATATTTAAAGATGTGACAAAACAAAAAGAGGTAACAAAACATATATATGAAGGGACAAAATGTGTACTATATACTTGTATAAATAGTCACATATAATATTGATTTTGCATATATATTCGAGCACTAAGTTTTTTTTTTTTTTTTTCAGAAACGAAAAATATATTAAAACAGAAACAAATTACAACCGGACAATCGCCGGAACCACACCGGATAGACACCAGTCTGCCACTGGACAAACCACTAAGCTTACCGACTGGTCAAAATATATATTTTATGAACTCGACTTTGAGCAGGCACAGAATTCTGTGTCATATTTCCGAAAACAGCCCTCATGTAATGCATACCCCCTCATTTGGAATTTTTTTATTTTATTTTTTGCCTTAGCCCGGCCTCTCTTAGCCCTTTCCACCATTCTTTCGGGCCACATAATTTTGTGACGCTATCATCATCTTAATTTCATATGTTTATTGACGGCACATACGTTCGCTATGTGTCATCAGTTGATTGACTGAACGTTAAATGAAGACAGAGAAATATAAAGTTGGGGGTCAGGAGCCCATTTCGTGTCTGATAACAGATTTAAGCTTCAGGTAGGAGATCTGTAATGTCCTCCCCATCAGACCACCGCATGTCGGTTAGGTTGTTATGGAGGTTGCATGGTTCAACACAGTTCGAGACGGACTGGCCTAAGGGGCTCGACGTAGGTCGGTCAGAGCCTCCCTTATCCAAAATACGCACATGTTTAAATTATAAGATAAGTATGATGGAATCATTTTCCTCTTGGGACTCTTATCCCAAGGTTTAAACGGTCCATGTTTATCTCTTAAACCCTAAAGGGATTAGGCCCAAATAATCCTCATGGACTGCGGCACAAGTAATGTGGACGAGATGTCCTCTATATATATCAAGGAACTACCGGCTTGATTTACGTCGATTTACGACGACGGTTAAAACACATGACACATAGGCAACTTGAGATACACTTATTTCAGGCTCAGTCTAAAAATAATAAACACACACCTTTGAATTTTAGGGTTTTTCCTAGGGTTTTAATCTTGTTCATGGTCATTAGGGTTTGTTTGGCACGTATTTACTTCTTGACGAGATCCAGCATCGTCATTTATCAAATTTAAACTCAATCGTAAATATCTTCAAATTCCAACCAAGATCAAGCTAAATTTGAGTTTAATACAAGCTAATATGACAAGATAGTTTCTTGCACTACCCTATGTAAAACAAAATATGAAATAAAAGGAGAGTGATGCATACACACACAATTGCACAGAAATTTACACAGAAAATTGATCCAAACCACACATTTACCAAACTCAAAACAAATAACCGAAAAAGTAAAAAGTTCCCACCTTTGAATTATTGTTCGGTACACTTTTTTGTGCACAAAGTTTGTGCCTAAATACTTTTCCTAAATAAAACTCACAAATGTAGCAATAAAATATGAAGTATAATTAGTCACACACAATTAATGAACATATTCAAAGTTGAGCATGTTTGCGAGTTAACAAGTCAACATGCATGTGAATACCTAAGATTGAGTATTTATTTAGCATTCGAGTCGAGTCGAGTTCAACATTGAATATTACAGTACTAAATTGCTCGTGATTTGCTTTCTTAATCAACTCTCCTAACACTAACCACCGTACTGGCGGGTGTATGCGGTTTTTTTTTACAGCAATGAACATCCACTTTTTAGAAACAAGTTTGAACCTTCAAAAGTAAACAATTGAATATGTGGCTAGGTAGATAAATTTTAGTTAATTTGGCATAGCTTTGTTAGTAATAAATTTAGTTCAAGCAAATAAAAGGTTCATTTGTTTGAATGCATAAAAAGAGAATATCATCCCAAAATTATTTAGGTTAGTTAGGAAGTATTAGTGTAACATTTGTACATTGTAATCCTTTTATATACATTTACACATATACACTTAGATATCATTAATTAGGCTAGACTCGATTCGATTCAGCTCGTGTATGTATCTATATATACATAGTGTAACCTCCAATTGTAAATGAATTCAATACCAAAATATTTTCCCAATCAAATATGGTATCAGAGCATTGAATTCCTCTATACGCTCCTCTTCTTCCTCCCACGTTTTTTTTTTTTTTTTTTTTTTTTTCCTCTCATTCTCTTCCGATCAACCTTCCCCTCTCCTCCAATGGCTGCCACCTCCCCCATCACCTTTAACTCAGCCACACAAACACCCATCAAGCTTGATTCCACCAATTACGGGATATGGATTCTCCAAATGGAACCACTCTTTATCGGCTATGGACTCATGGGGTACCTTGATGGTACCACCACCGCACCACCCAAAACGGTGCAATCTAACGGCACTGCTAAAGAGAATCCTGATTTCATCACCTGGCAACGCCAAGATTGTCTACTCCTCCACACCATTGTTGCCGCCTGCAGCCCCCAAATTGTGACGTTCCTGCGCAAAGCCAAAACATCCCATGAAGCCTGGGTCATCCTTCGAGACACATATGCCAAGAAATCCCGAGGCCATGTTCTCACTCTGAAAGACAATCTCCAGGCAATGGAGCGGGGAACTCAATCGATCAGTGATTTCCTGTATGCAATTAAACATAAAACCGATGAACTCGCACTTCTTGATGCCCCCATGACTGCCGATGATATTACCGATATGATTTTTGCCAAAATTGGAGACGAATATCAGCCGCTTGCAACAGCGATTCGGGCTCGTGATGATCCTATCTCCTTCGAAGCTCTCCACGAAAAGCTATTGAACTTTCGGCCCTCCACTGTTCGTACAGCATCTTCTCCGGCCAACTTTCAGCCGGCCTCAGCCCATCCCGCCTTTAATCAGCACCGCCATGGCAACCAATCTAACCAGTGGCGTGGCCACTCCTCCCACCCAGCTCTCCCTCGCAACAACTGTCATCAGCAGTAGCCCTTTAATCAACAGCAGCACCGATTCAATTCCCGTCCTCTCCACCGGCCGCCAACACCAACGGCTCCGGCCCTCGGCCCTACCGGGTAAATGCCGCATCTTGCGGCACCCCCGGTCACTCGCAAAATTTTGCCCCCAAATCCGTCGGATGCGGGCTCGGATTGGTCACTCCCGTCCTCCTCAAATTCCCGTCAAGCCCACGTAGCGGCCGCACCTTCTGATGACACAAAAGCAGGACCTTCAGCCCCTTTTCTTATGGATAGTGGGCCACTCACCACGTGACAAACGACCTTCAAAATCTCTCTCTCCATGTTCCTTACTTCGGTCAAGATGATATCATGGTCGGAGACGGTAATGCCCTCTCTATTACTCATACTGGTTCCGTTTCTTTACCGTTATCCAATTCCACATCCTTTAATTTAAATGATGTTTTGTGTGTGCCTGAAATGTCTCGCAATTTGTTATCAATTTCCCAATTGTGTCAATCTCATAATGTGTCTGTAGAATTCTTACCCCATGAATTTCATGTGAAGGACATCAAGACGAAACAAACTCTCCTCCGTGGTCCAACCTAAAAATGGACTCATGAGTGGCCATCAAAACCTTTACTTGCGTTTGCTTCCAATAAAGCCACGTCCTCAACCTGGCACTATCGTTTGGGTCACCCGGCTCAGCCCATTTTAAATAAGATTCTTGATGTTTTTACTTTAGAGGCTTCGTCCTCAACTTTGTCGCATTGTAATTCCTGTTTGGTCAATAAAAGTCATAAACTACCGTTTCATGCTTCTACCTTATCAACTTCCCGTCCTCTTGAAACTTTGTTCACTGATCTTTGGACTTCGCCCGTTTTATCATATGATGGTTTTAAATTTTTTTAATTATTGTTGATCATTTTACTCGGTATGTGTGGTTCTATCCCTTAAAACGCAAATCTGATGTTGAACCAACCTTTATTCGCTTCCGAGCTATTGTGGAAAAATTCTTCAACCAAACCATTAAGATTCTATACTCGGATAATGGCGGTGAATTTATCGGTCTTCGTGACTATCTCACCACGAATGGCATATCCCTTTACACAACTCCACCTCACACACCCGAACACAATGGCATCTCGGAACGTCGTAACATGCATATTGTTGAAACCGGCCTTACTCTTCTCACTCATGCCTCCCTCCCATCAACATTCTGGCCTCATGCGTTTGCTACGGTAGTATACCTTATCAATCGAATGCTTACCCCGGTTCTCAATATGAAATCGCCATATGAGTCAATTTTCCATGAAGCACCTAACTACAAGAAACTTCGTGTTTTTGGGTGTCTTTGTTACCCATGGCTTCACCCTTATACAGCACACAAACTGGAACCTCGGTCTAAACCATGCATATTCCTTGGTTACTCTCTCACCCAACACGCCTACTACTGCTTTGACCCTGTCGCTTCTCGTATGTATGTCTCTCGGCATGTCAAATTTGTTGAAACAGTCTTCCCCTCTGCTACCCTTACATCTACCCCACCACCTCCTCCGCTCTATGTCTCTGACTGGCTCCCTGATCCTCCCCCAAACTCTCCCCAACTTCCCTTGGCCAAAGACCTCCCAAGTCCATCACCTGCTCCCTCTAACCCTCCACCTCCTCCTCCTCCATCACCTCCCCCCACCCACTCCATGCGCACTCGCTCTCAAAACAATATCTTCCGGCTTATCCAAAAACTTAATCTCCATGTTCATACTGAACCCCAGAACCTCACTCTCACTGAACCCACTTCTGGTACTCAAGCTCTAAAAATCCCTCAATGGAGAGATGCGATGCAAGAGGAATTCAACGCTTTGGTGCATAATCACACCTGGGATCTTGTTCCATATGACCCATCTTTTAACATAATCGGTTCCAAATGGATATTTCGTCTAAAGTACAAACCTGATGGCTCCATTGACAGGTATAAGGCTCGGTTAGTTGCCAAGGGCTTTGCTCAGTGCCCTGGCATCGACTACTATGACACATTCAGTCCGGTTGTAAAACCCCCTACCATTCGGGTTGTTCTTACCTTGGCCTCAACGCAGGGGTGGTCTCTTCGACAACTGGACATCAACAATGCTTTCTTGCAGGGTCACTTACATGAGAATGTCTATTTAGCTCAACCTGCAGGTTTTATTGACTCAGCTCGACCCAATCATGTTTGCAGGCTTCGCAAGGCTTTATATGGATTAAAACAGGCCCCAGGGCCTGGTATGATGAACTTAAGTGTTTTTTACTGACCGCTGGTTTTACCAATGCTAAATCTGATACCTCACTTTTTATTTATAAGTCCGGAGATGTGATTTTATATGTGCTTGTATATGTCGACGATCTCATTCTTACAGGAAATAATAATGTTGCCTTGGAAAATTTTATCGGCAACCTTGGGAAGAAATTTGCACTCAAAGATCTTGGACCGTTGCAATACTTTCTGGGCATTGAAATTGTACCTAACTCTGTTGGTATTCTTCTCTCTCAGCAACGGTATATGCAGGATTTACTGGTCAAGCTGAATATGCAAGATGCGAATTCGGTGGCTACTCCTATGCCGACCGACTTATCCAATCTAAAGGCCTCACGGGTACACCTATGGATGATCCCTCTTCCTATCGCATGGTGGTCGGTAGTACGCAATATCTTATTTTCACTCGCCCTGACATTGCGTTTGCGGTAAACAAGTTATCCCAATTTATGCATGCTCCGACGGACATTCACTGGTCCTATGTCAAACGCCTCGTCGATATATTGCTGGCACAACCACCTATGGCATACAGTTGTATCGGGACTCTCCTCTTATATTACATGCCTTCTCTGATGCTGATTGAGGTGGTAATACGGATTTCTCATCCACCAGTGCTCATGTCATCTATCTAGGCAGAAATGCCATTTCATGGAGCTCCAAAAAGCAGACCACCATTGCCCGCTCTACGACTGAAGCTGAATATCGGGCTGTAGCTGCTGCGACTGCTGAGATCAACTGGCTTGCATTTCTTTTCACGGACCTTGGTATCTCAGTACCTGATACACCAGTCATTTACTGCGACAATCTCGGTACTACTCAGTTCTGCCACAACCCAGTGTTTCACTCTCGAATGAAACACGTCGCTATAGATTATCACTTTATACGGGATCAGGTACAAAATGGCTCTCTCCGGGTTGCCCACGTCAATGCTTCTGATCAACTTGCGGATTGTCTTACGAAGTCGCTCCCTCGTCCAGCGTTCCTCCATCAACGTGACAAGCTGGGTATTCTACCACGCCCAACTTGAGGGGTGGTATTAGTGTAACATTTGTACATTGTAATCCTTTTATATACATTTAGACATATACACTTAGATATCATTAATTAGGCTAGACTCGATTCGATTCAGCTCGTGTATGTATCTATATATACATAGTGTAACCTCCAATTGTAAATGAATTCAATACCAAAATATTTTCCCAATCAAATAGCAAGTATAATTTGTCCATTTTTAAGTTGGAAAGAACATATAGTTGAGTATCAAAATTGAATTTACAAATGCTTCACAATATGCGTTTTGGTTTGGATAAAACTCAATTTTGATACATTTATATGAATACAAAAAAAAAAAATACAAAAAAAAAAAAACACTATGAATAATCTTGATCTTACTTTTTTTTACACAAAAACATAACTACCTCGTCCGTTATTTGTCAATTATAAATCCTTTCTGCAAATTTACAATTTTAATATGACACTAGAATATTTTCAATATGGATAGTATTATGGTTAATCGAGGTCTCTGTTGTGGAACAACATACGACTAGAGGTAGAGTGAGGTGTGAAGAGAGAGTGGTGATGGTGGTGTCGGGTCAGCCTCGTGCTCATGCTTAAGATTTCCAATAGCAACAGTCTTGGATCGGATAAAGTATTTATTTCGCTTTGGTACAACACTCTTGTCTAAGATTGCGCTTTCATAGTATTTGTAAGGTTTCGTCCTATAAGCAGAGCTTTTGATCCGAACGAAATGCTAGACAAACGACCTGAACTTGTTTTAAGAAACACGTCATTCTGACACCACTTAATTCACATTTAAATCACCACACAAATATTTAACAATAACGAAAAAAAAATATTTGAAAAATACGACTCGCTAACCAATGCCACCGTATTGGGGGTGCCTATCACCATTGCAACATTGGAAAAAAATATTCGAGAAAGCCAAAAAAAATAAAGTCTGCTGTTGAAGATTATGGCATGATCAAGCTGATTCCCAGATGTTACAAGTTGCAAGACTGATAGTTCTCTTAGTCATTTCGTCGAACACATTTATAGAAAGGCGGTTGAGTCTGTTAGTAGTCGATTAGATTGTTGCAACAAACCCAACCGACAATTAGATGCTTAGAAGACCTGCATATAATTAAGTCCAACTGTAGTCTGGAAACAAGCATTGTAACAATTCTCTCTGAATCAATGAAATGAAGTTTCCCGCATTTTTCCTATTTCAAATTTCTTCTTCATAGTTTATGTTCTTAAAGTCTTATGCAATTTCCAATTTTTAATTCATTTTCAACATGGTATCAAAGCTAACATGCTTAGCTGTATAATCTCTTTGATAGTATTGCGGTGTGGAGCTTTAATCCTGATAATCTTATAGTGTGGAATTACGAGTTTTCTTGATTTCCTGCGTTTTCTTGTCTCTTTTTCTGTAATTCTTGCAATGGCAGAAGTTGGTGATGGAGTTGTAAATCCTTATCCCATACATCCTGGGGAAAATCCCTCCGCAGTGATTGTTCAACCGGTTCTGAAAGGGGCTGAGAACTATCATTGTTGGAAAGGGGCTATCTTCATGGTTTTATCTATGAAGGGCAAGTTAAAGTTCGTTGATGGATCTTTGCCAAAACCTACTGAGAATCACAAGAATTTTGAAATATGGTGCCAATGCAATGATATGGTTTCAAATTGGCTGGTTAACTCTATTGATACTTCGATTCAATAAAGTATCTTTTGGCTACCCACGGCAAGAGAAATTTGTTAAGATCTTGATCATAGATTTGGCATTGGTAATGCCTAGAGGCTGTCCAATTTATAGGTTGAAATCTATGGTACAAAACAAGGTACAATGTCTATTACTCAGTATTTTACAAAGCTGAAGAGTTTGTGGGATTAGTTGTTAATTTTGAGACCCACCCTACCCTGTACTTGTGCTGCATTACCAATTTATAAGGAACAAAATGAGATTGATAGAGTTATTAGGTTCCTAAAAGGCCTTCCTGCAATTGCGGCGGTCTTTACCGCAATTGCGAGGCAACCTTAGGTCACCCTAAGTCTGGAGATTCGGCATCAGATACGTTGATCGTGAGGTTTAATTCACATTATGTTAGATCTAGCCAATCTGCTTATTGTACATCATAAATTAACTTGAAGGACGATAAAGTGAAGTGTTAGTTTGGACATAGTCTTGATCAATCCATAGGAACTGTAGAAATAGTGCCTAAATCCAATCGGGTTAGACCAGATCCGACCGGGTCGGATCATTTCTATTATTTTTTTATGTTTATACATATAATAAATTGCTTTTCTGTTATTATATATTTGTTCGTTTAACGGACCAATTATGATATTGTATATATGATAATGTCCCTAGTGTCAAATTGTTGAAAGAGAAATCATAATGCTGATTATGGTTGATGAAATCTCGACTCACTTTAAAGGGTTTGATACTTAAATGTCTCTAGTCGTATGTACTATTAAATGGGACATTGATAGTACGATTAGACTAGCACGGATTGGGTGTCTTCTGTCTTATTGAAGGCAGAGATAGATCTCGTCTATCAAAGTGAATGGACACTTGGACTGTACGTGGACGTGTATTTGAGAATGCGTACGTTAGACTGACCCACTTACTAAATTAAGTGTCGTGTTGTGTGGAGGTTGTGTAATTATCCTGAGACCGGAGTCTTAATGACATCACAGTGTGAATTGCCATACTTTCACACTATTGAGGTTTCCCTTAGCCATGGGGCGATAATGCAGTAGTGATTGGGTGTGATACTGAAGCATGCGTAAGATTCATGTTGCTCGTCCGGAATTTGCGTATCCTATGATTAAGAGTAAAATCCGAAAGGGCCTTCTTATAAGGATTGTCTTACTCTCGTGAATCTTTACAAAGTGGAAGTAAATGAGTTACTTTGAGAGAGCATGATATCCAGATTATAAGATGCGGTCGTTGATGTTTGACATTCGACGTACGACCGTATGGATAGTGTAACAGCGATATGATTCTATTTACACGGTAGCCGTTTCACATGAAAGGTAGTAGTCATTGCATTTGACTCTTCCGATGATTGGGGGTCGTGGACGTGTTGCTAGACGCTATCCATGATCGTTAGGTTTGAAGGGCATTTTCGTAATTGCACTTTGTGCCTACGGCCAACAAATTCGGAAGCCTATCGGGTCACACACATAAGAATATCTAGCCGGATTAAAATGCGGTTATAGTGATAACCAAATAAGGAAAGTTTTATCTCCACTATAAAGTGTTATAGTGATAAATTAATATGGTGGTGTTTATTAATTATGAATAAATTAAATACATAATATTAATTATGTTGATTAATTAAATATACATATTTGATGTATATGTCGAAATATATATGTATATATGATATACATGTATTTTGCAAATTAATTAATCATAGTATTATATTAATTAAGAATATTCCAGATGCCAATTTATGGCTATATGGGGCGCAGATGATGTGTATGTGATATAGATGGATTTTGCAAATTAATTAATAGTATTACCATATATTAATATTAGATATTAATATTTATGCATAAATTGATTTATGTTAATAAGATAAAGATAATCAATATTAGGTATTGACAATATCTTGAAAATATTTAATATGAGATATTAAATTAAATTAGATAAATCAATCAAAGATACTTTCCATATTTTATTAGGAAAATGTTTTCTTTCTCCTCCATCTACTAGGAGACTTCTCCCAATCAGATTGGGACTACATTGGGGCACCACCTTCATTATAAATAGGAGGTGGGTGTCAAACTCTTTTTTACATCACAATTAGAAGAGTTCTAATTTACTAAAAATAATGAGAGCTTCCTATAGAGAGTTTTGAGAGAGAGAAAAGGTCGGTCTAGCAACCGAGTTTTTCTGGTAGCAATCCATGATGGGATTCCGACAGGCTGTTCGTGTGGATCACCGGTAGAGGCCAAACACTTGGGTGGCTTCGTGCAGAAACTACAACCGTAGACAAAGCGTGTTACAATATAAAAGCTAATGGGAATGCTGAGTGCACTTTGCTGATCATGTGATGAGACAAGCAGCCTGCTGATAGCATAAACACCAGTAGTCTGATGACAGTATAAAGACTCAGTAGCCTGCTGATTAGTTTAATATGGTGTAGTGTAGACAACGGTTATTCTGTTGTAATCTGTCATAACCGTTTATAACTTACTTCTAACTGATTCATGAGGAGTATAAAGATATAAATATCCCATGATCAGCCACATTGTAAATCCAACTTGCAACTTTTACCTCATCAATAATAGTTCCGCATTTTATTATGTGTTTGTAATTCTACAAACTTCATCATGTTATCAGAGCAGAAATTTGAGAATTTCTAAATGCTTTCCTGCATTTTTTCCTTCATTCTTTGAAGAATCTTGAGTGTGTTCTTCATTTTTCTGAGTTTTCAGTTTCTTAAGAGTAAATTGTCCTCTTTTTTCCTGTTATTCGATCAGTTCTTGATCGGTTTTTCACTATCATAGATTGATTTGTGATCAATTCTGGAGTTCTTGATAGCCATGGCAGCTAAGAAACAAGAAATAAGTCCCTCCAGCCCATTCTATGTTCATCCAAATAAGAATCCTTCTCTGGTTCTTGTTCAGCTATTGATGAATGGCAACAACTATAATCCATGGAAAATGTCCATGGAAATGGTGTTAATCACCAAGAATAAAATTGGCTTCGTAGACGGTACAATTAAAAGGCCAGAAGAAGATTCAGCATATTTTCATGCATGGAGGCAATGTGATACAATGGTGAGATCGTGGATCTTAAATTCTGTGGAGAACATCATTGCCTAAAGTTTGATTTACTTCAAGAATGTACATGCATTTTGGAAGAATCTTGTAGCAAGGTTTTCAAATGTCGATGCCTTAAGACTTTCAGATCTACTTGAAGGAATGCATCTGCTGAAGCAAGGCACAGATTCTGTCAATCAGTATTTGGGAAGAAATCAAAACCATTAGGCCTGTAACCGTCTGTTCTTGTGATCCTCAATGTCACTGCAATGGAATCAGCAATCTGATGGATCATATGGAGGCTGAACGTGTCATGAAATTCCTTAAAAGATTAAGGGATGAGTTTGATGTTAGATGTAGTGCCCGAAAGACAATTGTTGCTTGTCCTTACAGGCAAGTGGGAGATTGTTGGAAGTAGCACCCGAAAGATAATTTATGTAATTGTTTTTATAATTAATAATTGACTGATATATTCTCATCTTATTATTTGCTTCGTGCTTATATATTATACACAGCTGAAAACCCCAAGTCGTATCATATGTAGCCATATAACTTAGTGTGTGTCACATATGAGGATTAAGTTTATGGTGATACACTTGAACTGTTAGTCCATGGTGAACTTAATCAAAGTATGAGGTCTATTGATTAAACCACCATTAATGCGCCGTAACACTTTAAGTGTGACCGTCTTATCCGGACCGTCGATATTGGTTATCTAAGTGGGGCATTTATATATGATGTAGTCATATAGGACTGGACCGATTTAATCTGCATTTCTTATATAATTCTGTGATTGAGAAATCTCATTAAATCACAAGATGATCATATATGGATTAACCTTAATCCTAAAGTGATTGCATACTCCTACTTGTTTCAGGATAGGGTTTGATGTGTTCGTTAATTATCGCTAAGAGGTGTGGTCCGAATCACTTTGACGTTGGCACTATTCTGGAATGAGTGAGAAGTGTGTGTCTCATAGATATGGAATTCATTCCTTCCTGTGGGAAGTAGAAATACAATCCCCTTATTTGTTAATGTTATAAATTGATCGATCCGTGGAGTTCGTATTGGTTATGAACTATGTTAGTTTTGTGACTTGATCTCTAAAACTAATAGAACAAATCTGAAAGCTGAAACTGAGTTTTGTGAAGTGAAACTGAGTTTTGGAAAAAGCTGATAAAACTGAGTTTTGTGGAAACTGAGTTTTAGTGAAAACTGAGTTTTAGTGGAAACTGAGTTTGCTGAGTTCTAAATCTGAGTTTGTTGATTACAAGTGAGTTTTCTGAAAAGTCAGTTTGGAGCTAAGTTTCATCTGGTGGATAACAGCTGGAGCTGGGGTCCACATCTGGGGTATTTATGACACTTCCGACAAAGATCTTTGGCGGTTAGGGTTTGGGATTTGTGCCTATAAATACCGAAGTTGTAATCAATGCAAAGTGTGTCTTTCAAAGTGTTATAAACACACTTGTGAAAACCTTGTAATCCTGTGCATAATAAAATATCTCTTTTCTGTCCGTGGAGTAGTCGGCACAACGCCGGAAACCACGTTAAATCACCGTGTTCTATTTGTTTCCGTGTTTTATCAATTTTTGCCATTTTTTAGTGTTAGATTGCTTATGTTTTATCTTTATTCAAGTGCAAGTTTCTCGTCTGTGTTTCAACAAACTGGTATCAGAGTGCTAGGTTCAAAATTCAGAGAGATTTGCAGGCTGAACGGAGTTGATCTTCACCAAGACCGGTGACCGGTGCTAGGATTTTATGATCAAAGATCTGTTCTTTAGCAAGAAAGATGTCAGCAGTTAACGTAAAGATTGATAAATTTATAGGGAGGAACAGTTTCAGTCTATTGCAAATCAAGATGCGGGCCTTGTTAAAACAACAAGGATTGTGGACTCCTTTATCCGGTAAAGGAGATGCCAGTGCAGCAGATTACGCCAGTCTAGAGGAGAAAGCACATTCCACCATCATGTTGTGCTTATCTGATGATGTTATCACGGAAGTTGCTGAGGAAGACACCGCTGCTAAGTTATGGTCAAAGCGTGAAACACTGTATATGACTAATTCATTGACCAACAAGTTGCTGCTAAAGTAGAGGTTGTTTAGTCTAAGGATGCATGAGGGGGCTCAGCTGAGAGATCATCTTGATTAGTTGAACACAATATTACTTGATCTCAGGAATATTGATGTGAAGATTGAGGATGAAGATGCATCTCTGATTTTGTTGGTATCACTACCAGCTTCATATGAGAACTTTGTGCAGTCTTTCATAGTTGGGAAGGGTACAATTTCATTGGAAGATGTAAGGTCAACTTTACATGCCAGGGAGTTGAGACATAAGGCAGCTGGGGCAGACAGTCAGGCTGTTGGACTTGTAGTCAGCAGCAGTGGAGGAAAAGGGCATAGGCAACAGTAGTTTAGGAAGAAGAATAAATCCAAGAAGACGGGGTCCAAAGGTCCTAAATCCACAGATGTTTGCAATTACTGTAAGGAGCAGGGACATTGGAAGTCCAACTGTCCAAAGAAAAAGAAGCAGCAGGAAAACATTTGGAACAGCTGCTGTTGCAGCTGAGTTTGATTCAGAGGAGGACATGGTTCTAGTAGCAGGAGAATCAGCACATCATGCTGATGTGTGGATTCTGGACTCTGGAGCATCTTATCATATTTGTCCACACCGAGAGTGGTTCTCAAGTTATCAATAGATAGACGGTGGTCATATAGCTATGGCAAACATCAAGGTCTGCAAGATAGTTGGGATTGGCTCAGTTCAGTTGAGGACAGATGATGGTAAATTCTGTATGTTGAGTGAAGTTAGACATGTTCCACAGATGACCAAGAACTTGGTATCTCTCAGTCTTTTAGACAGCAAGGGATTCAGTTTTAAGGGTGAAGGTGGAAAACTGAGTGTCTACAAAAACTCAGTTTCAGTTCTCAGGGGAGTCAAAAAGGGAACCTTGTATATTTTGCAAGGATCAGTTGTGTCTGGGTCTGCTGCTGTAGCATCTGCTAAAGTTCATCAGTCACAGTTGACAAAACTATGGCACATGAGACTGGGTCACATGGGTGAAAGGGGGATGCATATTCTTTCTCAGAAAGATTTTCTTGGGGGATGTAAGGTCAAGAATCTGGACTTTTTTGAGCATTGTGTGTTTGGGAAGCTTTATAGGGGCAAGTTCTCAAAAGGATACACAACATAAAGTCATCACTTGATTACATTCATTCTGATTGTTGGGGCCCATCAAAGGTGGAGTCATTGGGTGGTCACAGATATTTTGTGTCATTCATAGATGACTACTCAAGAAAGACTTGGGTGGTGATGATGAAACACAAAAGTGAGGAATGCAAGAGCTTCATGCAATGGAAGGCTCTAGTTGAAAATCGGTTGGGAAGAAGATCAAGAAGCTTCGTACAGATAATGGTCTGGAATTCTGTTGGAATGAGTTTGATGAGTTGTGCAGAAATGAGGGTATTGCCAGTCATCATACAGACAGGAATACTTCTCAGCAAAATGGTGTAGCTGAATGAATGAATCAAACTCTTCTAGAGAGAGCAAGATGCATGCTCTCTCATGCTGGGTTGTCAAGAAGATTTTGGGCCGTAGCTGTAAGAACAGCTTGTTACTTAATCAACAGGAGTCCTCACACAGGGATTACTTTCAAGACACCAGTTGAAATGTGGTCAGGAAAGCCGGCTAATTACTCAGTTCTAAGGGTATTTGGAAGCACAGCTTACTATCATGTTAGTGAAGGGAAACTAGAACCAAGGGCCAAGAAAGTAGTGTTTGTGGGGTATGGTGATGGATTAAGGGTTATAGAATTTGGTCATCAGCAGAAAATAGAGTCATTCTCAGCAGAGATACAGTTTTTGATGAAAATTCTGCGCTTAGTTCATCAGTGGGGAGGATTACTGAAACTAAAACCAGTGTTGAACTGAGAAAACTAACAGTAAGGTGGAGCTTCAGGTGGAGTGAGCTGAGATGCAACACTCAGCTGAACAAAGTCAATTTTCATCTGATCTGGTTACTGAACCAGAACTGAATCCAAGTTAGTCAGTTGAACAGGGGTTAGTTGAGCCTAAAACTGATATTGGTCAGCAAAGTATAGCTGTCAGCAGAGCTAGAAAATCCAATGTTGGTATTCCTCCCAGAAGGTATGGTTTTGAAGATTTGTCTGGATATGCACTTCAAGTTGCAGAAGAGGTGGATGGTTTTGAACCTTCTACTTACAGGGAAAAAGTGACATGTTTTGAGTCATGTCAATGGCTTGCTGCCATGGGAGATGAAATGGAGTCATTACTGAAGAATCAGACTTGGGATCTTGTTAAACATCCAGTTGATAGGAGAGTTGTTACATGCAAATGGATCTTCAAGAAAAATGAAGGATTAATGAGGCAGAATGAGTCAAGTATAAGGTATGTTTGGTTGCTAGAGGGTGCAGTCAAAAAGAAGGGGTGGACTTTGATGAGATATTCTCACCAGTAGTCAGACATACTTCAATCAGAGTGTTACTAGCAATGGTGGCACAACAAGACCTTGAACTTGAGCAGTTAGATGTGAAGACAACATTTCTACATGGTGAGGTAGACAAAGAGATATACATGACTCAGCCAGAGGGATTTCAAGTTCTTGGTAAATAAGCATTTGTTTGTAAGCTGAAAAAGTCCTTGTATGTGTTGAAGCAGGCTTCTAGACAGTGGTATAAAAGGTTTGACAGTTACATGATCCAGCTGGGTTATAACAGATGTCCTTATGATTGTTGTGTCTACAATAGTCAGCTGGAAGATGGATCATACATCTATCTTGTTTTGTATATGGATGATATGCTGATAGCTGCAAGAAAGAAGTCTGATATTCAGAATCTGAAATACCTTCTTAGTGCTGAATTTGAAATGAAAGATTTGGGTGCAGCCAAGAAAATCTTGGGGATGGAGATCTGGAGAGATAGAAGTCAGAAGAAACTGTTTTTATCTCAGCAGGGCTATATACAGAAGATTTTGGCCAAGTATGGTATGTCTGCTGCAAAGCCAATAGATACTCATATGGCGTCAAATGTTCATTTTTCAGTTTATGCTTCACAGTCAGTTGAGGAGAAGGAATATATGTCAAAAGTTCCCTATGCTAGTGCAGTTAGCAGTCTGATGTATGCCATGGTGTGCACTAAGCCTGATCTGGCTCAGGCAGTCAGTGTTGTCGGCAGGTTTATTGCTCAACCTGGAAAGGAACACTGGAAATCTGTGAAAAGAATGTTCAGGTACCTTATGGGTACAACTAATGTTGGTCTCATTTATGGAGGTGATACTTAGAGTTTGGTCACAGGATATTGTGATGCTGATTATGCAGGTGATGTGGACAGTAGAAAATCAATGACTGGTTATGTTTTCACATTTGGGAATTCAGTTTGTCAGTTGGAAAGCAACTGTGCAAGAAACAGTAGCCTTATCAACAACTGAGGCAGAGTATATGGCTCTTACTGAAGCAGCGAAGGAAGCAATCTAGTTGAAGGGTCTAGTCAGTGATTTGGGGCTGCATCAGGATCAAGCTGAGATTTATTGTGACAGTTTGAGTGCAATTTGTCTTACTAAGGATCTAGTTCATCATGAGAGAACCAAGCATATTGATGTGAGATATCATTTTCTGATAAATGAGAAGAGGGTTGTAGTGAAGAAGATCAGCACCAAGGAAAATCCTGCTGATATGTTTACTAAACCAGTTCAACAAAGCAAGTTTCAGTTGTGTCTGAACTTGCTTAACATTCAAAGCTTATAATCTGTTTTCTGGAAACTCAGTTGAGGGCAGGTCGGCTGAGTGGATTCTGTGGAGAAGTTTGGTACAAGTACATCCTGGCATTGACGAATGCATCTGGTACAAGTACATCGAATTATGCAATCTGGTGACGTTGAATGAGAGTTCAAGTCAAGGTGGAGATTGTTAGTTTTGTGACTTGATATCTAAAACTAGTAGAACAAATCTGAAAGCTGAAATAGAGTTTTGTGAAGTGAAACTGAGTTTTGGGAAAAGCTGATAAAACTAAGTTTTGTGGAAACTGAGTTTTAGTGGAAACTGAGTTTGCTGAGTTCTACATCTGAGTTTGTTGATTACAAGTGAGTTTTCTGAAAAGTCAGTTTGGAGCTGAGTTTCATCTGGTGGATAACAGCTGGAGCTGGGGTCAACATTTGGGGTATTTATGACAATTCTGACAAAGATCTTTGGCGGTTAGGGTTTGAGATTTGTGCCTATAAATACCGAAGTTGTAATCAATGCAAAGTGTGTCTTTCAAAGTGTTATTCACACACTTGTGAAAACTTTGTAATTCTGTGCATAATAAAATATCTCATTTTCTGTCCGTGGAGTAGTCGGCACAACGCCGGAAACCACGTTAAATCACCGTGTTCTCTTTGTTTCTGTGTTTTATCAATTTCGCCATTTTTTTACTGTTAGATTGCTTCTGTTTTATCTTTCTTCAAGTGCAAGTTTCTCGTCTGTGTTTCAACAAACTAATTGATCACTAGTGGGTTAATGGTAAATAATGATAAGATGTAATGAAGAAGGTTTATGGAAATAATCCTGCTTCGTTACGGATAGTCTATGGAGGGTTAGTCTGTATGTAATGATTATATCAATGGACACTTATCGACTTGACGTTTTGAGAATAAGTTATATCTATAATGATATAGTTCAATTTCAGATTTGTGGTGGCGTAATTCCGGAATTAATAAGTTGAGTAGAAATGTTCTGTACGATAAATATTTTATTCAATTTATTGTAACTACTAGTTATAGGTCCATGGTCCCCGTGTTGGCTCCTAACACGCGAGTGTTTTCTCGTTTTGTGGAACCTCGAGAATAAATTAAATAGTTGGTCTATTTAATGAATATGCGAATATTATTTATTTGGTAAATAACATGTAAAATAGAAAAGACATTTTCTATTAAATTTAATGGCAAATGTGGCGCCATATATGTTGAGTAAATTAGGAAAAGAAATTTTCCTAGATTATATCACATGTGTAATTAATTATTTATTTGTTACATAATTAATGGAAAAAGAGATAAGAGATTGATATTTTGGGAATTATCTCTTATTTTATGGCAAATATCTTTTCTTTATGGGAATAGGTAATTGTGGTATAAAAAGGATAACTCTCTTGACTAGTTATTTTTCTATATAAAGAGAGTTCCTCCTAGCACAAAAACACACACAAATTTGTGCCACTTTTCACCAAATAGAAAAGAAAAATTAGTTTCTTGTTCTAGTCATTAAGAGAAGAAAAACCTAGGGTTTTTCTTGAGCATATTCGAGGAGGTTCTACGGCGTGGATCGACGTCCACCAGTCGTCGCTAGGAGATACAATCCGGAAGACTGTGGCTTCTCCCCTTTGGTCGACTATTTCTTCCTCTCCATTTAGGTAAATCTTCAACCTTTTCATAGTTATATTAATTATTTATATGGATCATATCGTAGTAAAATCGCATGCAAATTTATTCGTAGCTTCCGCTGTGCATGACCGAGCGTCTCGATCGGTGCTGTGAATCAGATCTGACGATCAAATTATGGATCGGATCCGGATTCTAGTTTCTTCATATCCAGCATTTAAGCCAATGGTTTCACAAGTAATGATGATGGTACCCTTTCCAGAAATTCATGATGCCTTTGCAATGGCAATCATGTTTGAAAGACATAAGTTGTATGTGGCCAACAAGGCCAAGAATCAAGATTCTGTGGTTCTCTTGTCACAAAAGAATGGGCAGGGGCAAAATTAGATTGTCAGCAGACCTAACTCTGCTGCAAATCCTAGACCTAAAAATCCAAAAAAGATGCAATGAAGTTTTTGTGGATTCAATGGTCATGCTGAGGAGACTTGTTACAAGAAGCATGGTTTTCCTCCTGTCTTTAAATCAAAAAGGGAAAATATGATAGAAGAGGAACAATCAGCAGAAGAAGATCAAGCACCAAGCAGGTCTGTTGGACCAGGGTTCTCCAATCTTACTGCACAACAACTTGACAAGTTGATGGCTCTGCTGAATGATCCTCCTAGACATGCAGGATTTGCTGTTGGCCAGCATGCTGATGTTGTTACACATTACTCACCTGCTATAGGAACAGGTGACCTAAATTTAGTAAGATCAATACAATGGATCCTGGACTTCGGTGCCACACATCATATTATAAGATCATTAGATTTGTTAAGCAATCCCAAACCTTCATCTGGTATAAAAATGGGATTACCTAATGGAAATAATGTCTCTGTCACACATATAGAACAAGTGAGGATCAACACTCAACTGGTCCTACATTATGTATTTTACATTCCTAGTTTTAAGTAAACCTTTTATCTTTACCTTCTTTTATTAATCATACAAAAGGTGCACCTGTCTTTTCAGCTAACAAGTGTATTTTGCAGGACAAGAACAAGAAAGTGATTGGTTTAGCTGAGTTATAGAGAGGACTTTATGTCTTGGATCAACCAATAAGACTTTCTGTTGTCTGCTGTAGAAAATCACACTTTATCTGATAGATTAGATGATCCACTTTTATGGCACTACAAACTTGGGCACTTGCCAGATAAGAGACTGCAAGTCATCAGTTCACAGTATGCTGATGTCAAATTTTGTAATCATGATCTTTGTTATGTATGTGCTATGGCTAAACTGAAGAAAAATTATTTTTCTTTAAGTACTACTGCTGTAAATGCTACTTTTGACCTTATTCATATGGATATTTGGGGTCCTCTGAGACAGCATACCGTGAATGGACAACAATATTTTCTTACTGTTGTAGATGATTTCTCTAGATTTACTAGGGTTTTTCTTATTGAGGCATAAATCTGAAGCCTCTGACGATGTTAAATCTTTTGTTAAATTTGTTCTACTCAGTTTCATAAAATTATTAAAGTGATTAGATCTGACAATGGTGCAGAATTTCACCATACTGGCTTTTATGCTCAGCAGGGTATCATACATCAGGCATCCTGTGTAAGTACACCTGAGCAAAAAGGTATTGTTGAAAGAAAACATCAGCATCTGCTGAATGTTGCAAGAGGTTTGTGGTTCCAGAGTAATCTACCCATTAGATATTGGAGTTTTTGTCTTTTACATGCTGTTAAGTTGATTAATGCCACACTTACACCACTACTGAAGGAAAGCACTCTGCATGAAGTGCTTTATGGCACCAAACCAGACTATGCCATGTTTAAATTTTTTAAATTTGCATAGTTTTTTCATGCCACTTCAGCAGTATAGGACCAAATTTGACTCAAGATGTAGGACTTGTGTCTACCTTGGGAATTCAAATACATTCAATGGTGCTATTCTCTTAGATATTACCAACAAAGTTATCTTTGTTGCTAGAAATACCCAATTCCATGAAACTTATTTTCCTCTTTTTCAACAGGTGTTAGGAAAGCCTAGATATCTTGCTGACATGCTTGTTCCTTTTCCAGTAATGGACAATTTTGATGACCTGCTGAATGAATCCGCAGACCAACCAGCAATGGGATCAACAGCAGCTGATACATCCAATGAATGGCATGCACCAGTAAATCAGGCTCCTGAACCCACACAACTAAGAAGGCCCACAATAACAAGGAAATCACCAACCTTTTATCATGGGGGTGCCCATAATGTTTAGCAGACTCCACATCTGCTGAGTGCAGTCATGAGTCTGGATAACCTCTTAGCATACTATGCCAGATTCAGCCGCATTCTCCGAAGATTGAGGAACAAGAAAAGATCTATTAAGAGAAAGATTTCTTCGAGAGAAAATCTTAATGCCATTGATGCTTTTAAAGAGCCTAAGACCTACAATCAGGGTATCAAGCATGATTAATGGAAGGAGGCTATGAACAAAGAAATTGAAGCCTTGCAAAAGACTCACACATGGGAGATAGTTGATTTGCCCCAGGCAAGAAACCCATCGGGTGAAAATAGGTGTACAAAATCAAACACAATCCTGATGGATCAGTAGAGAGATACAAAGCTAGAATATTATGAAAAGGCTACACTCAGACATATGGGATTGATTATCAAGAAACCTTTTCCTCTGTTGTCAAAATCACCACTGTCAGAACCTTACTTGCAGCAGCAACAACCAATCATTGGCATATACATCAACTGGATGTCAACACTGCCTTTCTACATGGAGATCTACATGAAGAAGTATACATGTAGTTATCCCCAGGTTGTACAACAACTAAACCAAACCAAGTTTGCAAACTTACCAAGTCATTATATGGCCTCAAACAAGCCAGCAGACAATGGAATTGCAAATTGACTGAATCATTGGAGGCTTAAGGATTCATTCAATCCAAACATGACCACAGTCTATTCACAAAAGGGTCAGGACAGTAATTTATTGCCTTATTGATATATGTAGATGACATCATAGTTGCTAGCCCTAGTGAAATATTGATTTAGCAAGTTAAGGATGCTTTACATCAGCAATTCATCATCAAAGATCATGGAAAATTGAGATATTTTCTAGGGATTGAGGCTGCTAGATGTCCAAAAGGCATATCCATTTCACAAAGAAAATACACACTTAACCTCCTAGAAGAATATGAATTTTTGGGAGCCAAACCTGCTAAGACACCTATGGAGTCTAAGAAGATTTTACAGCATGGTGATTCACCACTTTTACAAGATAACACTTCATACAGATCCTTAGTAGGTAAATTGATTTACCTCACTTTTACCAGACCAGACATTGCCTTTGCAGTACAACATCTAAGTCAATTTCTAGACACTCATACTGAAAATCATATGAAGGCAGCTTATAGACTACTGAGGTATTTGAAGGTATTTGGTCAAGGAATTTTTTTCCTAGAAGACAACACTCGTGCTCTTAAGGGTTTTACATAAAGTGATTGGGCTGGTTGTCCTGAAACAATAAGGTCTGTATCAGGTTATATAATGTTCCTAGGAGATGCTCCAATCTCCTGGAAGGCAAAGAAACAAACAACAATTGCTAGAAGCTCATCAGAGGCTGTGTACAGAGCCATGGCAAATGCAGTTTGTGAAATCCAGTGGCTGATTTACATACTACAGGATTTACAGGTTCCATTTCAGTTCCCTGCTGTGTTATTTGTGGCAATGCCAGTGCCATGCGCATTGCTCATAATCCCGTCTTTCATGAAAGAACAAAACACATTAAAATTGACTGCCATGTTGTGAGAGACAAAGTCAAACCAGGACTTATCAAACTTCTTCTGGTCAATACAAAAGAACAAATAGCTGACATAGTCCCAAGGCCTTGGATTCACCCATTTTCTCATATCTACTAGACAAATTAGGAATTTCAAAGATTTTCCAGAATTTAAGTGGCTGATGGTAATGCCGAGTGTAAGCTGTTCATGTACCATTCTCAGCTTGAGGGGGTGTTACAATATAAAAGCTTATGGGAATTCTGAGTGCACTTTGCTGATCATGTGATGAGACCACCAGCCTACTGATAGCATGAACACCAACAGCCTGCTGACAATATAAAGACCCAGCAGCCTGCTGATTAGTTTAATAAAGTGTAGTGTAGAAAATGGTTATTCTATTGTAATCTGTCATAACCGTTTGTAACTTACTTCTAATTGATTCATGAGGAGTATGAAGCTATAAATACCCCATGATCAGCCACATTGTAAATCCAACTTGCAACTTTTACCTCACCAATAATAATTCCACATTTTATTTTGTGTTTGTAATTCTACAAACTTCATCAAAGCGTCAATCCAATTGGATCAACCAAGGTATTCTCTTGTCAACTTCTTTTATGCTTGTTGCTTAAACGAATTCGGTCCTGGTTAAAAGGAAATAACATTTTAAATTCAACTGCGTTCCAGTGAAAATTTCCTAAATGTGGTATCAGAGAGAGCTTCAATCTTAAGCAATAAGCATGTTATTTTGCGTAGTAATTAATTAATAGATGCAAGATCTAAAATCGCGAAACGAGAAACAAAAAAAATATACAATCAATGCGGGGGCTCGGCCGAAGCGGCGGCCCTCACCGTTGCTGTGCCGGCGGCGTCGGCGTCCCTATGGCTGCCGGCGTCGGGCGGTTATTTCATGGGGACATCGTTTTTTGTTTTTCTGTTTTGTGATATTTTATTGTGCATTGATATCTCTTTGTTTAGTTGGTGTCATGTGGCTAACTAATGGCTCAAATAGTTTAGACCATTGGGAGGTCATATGACATTATTTGGTAATATGATTTGCCTTTAAAATAATCTAGGTCTTTCCAAATTTTGTTTGGAATGGGCCTAGCCCCTTTTCAAGATATTTGATTTTGGGTAGGGCCCAGGCCTAAGCCATTTTCAAAATATTTGATTTTGGAAAGGGGCAGGTGGGTGCCTTTTGTTTTGAAAACCAAAGATATCCCTTTTGATTGGGAATCAAAAGGAAATAAACAAAAGAAACTTAATTTTAATTTTGATTTATTTTGGAATAATTCTAATTGATTAAAATTAAAATATAAATCATTTTGAAATTAATCATTAATTTTATTTCAATTAAACTCATTAATTAATTAAATGTTAATTAGTTAATTGATTAGATAAAATTATTTAATTGATTAAACGTTAATTGATTAATTAAGACGCAAGTTGGTAATTTTAGTATTTATCTTTTTCATAAGATTTTATTGTATGGATTAGATGTGTTAGATATAATATGATTATATTGACCCCAATTGATCATGGACTCGACCAATATGATAGATGTATGTGATTTATTTTCTGTTGGTTTTTCCAAAATTGTCCTAGGCCGTTATGAAAAACGTGACCTAGTTTACTTTCTACATTTATCACATTCCCGTTAGCTCCCCCCGTGTGCGGCGGGTGTACAAATTTATTAGATAGATTTTATTTAACTAGAATGGAGCAAAAGATGGAGACCAAAGAAAGACGAATGAATACCCCTTTGAAGGTGGCGCATTAAAGATCCTATTGGTGGTTGCAGCTACCCTTAGATTTTGACCTACGGTTTGATCAGTTTGAATTCAAAATCATACTTAGGAAAAGTCCATGATCATACCGGTTACTTTACGCATTTATTTATTTTGTGCTTGTATTTATTTTATATGATACGATAGATGCATGACTATGCACGATCTAGATGAATGTGTAGGATGTATGTCTATAGATAGATGTATTTGATGAGACCGTAATTAATTGAAATTAATTAAGTGAATTTATTTAAAATTACTCCACAACAAAAATTAAGTTGGAATTTTGTCTCCCAATATTATAATGACGGTGATGAGCCCTTGTTCGGATCCAACTGATCGGCCCTCGTCGGGAGTTGACCTACCTTGGGCATATCGTTATTATTGAGATATGATCGTATGAGATCTCGCGAATATTGGCTTATGACTTGACTAGAGTATTGCGGTGATTGGTCCTCGTCAGGACCATCTTATTCTAGAGGCAATGAATTGCCTACCACATAGAGATGTGTAGTGTCAAAGAGTTGACTAGTCAACCACCAAGAGTCACATAGAGATGCGATTGGTAAAGGGTTACGTACTCTTCAAATTGTTGATCGGCCCTCATCGGGATTCGGGGTAACTAGATGAGATCTTGGCCACTAAAGAATATTTAAAAATTCTTGAAAGTCTATTGGGAGTAGTTGACTCGTGGGAGCAAAATTATAAATCAAAAGACCATTTTTGATTTTACATGTATAAACAACAACATTCTTTTATCTCTATCCTTTTATGTTGTAGTTTTTAGCGAACTTTTATTTTTATGTTTTATTCTCGATTGTTAAAACTAAATTGTGACTGTTACCTTTTGAGAAACGTTCTCAAGTATGGTTCAGTAATTTTTAATCTCTGTAAAATAAGCAATGACACGAGCAACCTCGTTATAGTAGTTAGAGACAAGGAGACTACATATTTGATGGAGTACTCCAAGACTTTAATTATTAATGAAAATCGGAAGCTCATGATATGATTAAATCACTTGATATAAGTTTCAATGAATTAATCATATATTGGATATGATCCAATATGATCATTCTGTCATACGATGACAATTCATTCAAACGTTGGATAAGAATGACCACATAGAATTTTGGAAAGATTGTTTTAAAAGTTGTAAGATTTAAGTATCGATTTATTTCTTTAATCATTTCTTTATGAAAGGGATTTGAAGACGTAGCTCTTGTGATTTTTCTTAAGTCTTATGAAGACTGAAGTAAGAAATATTTACAAGTGCTTAAGGGATTAAAAAGGAAAGTTAGGGCATGTGCTTAAAATAAGATATCTTATCGAAGTCTCTATTCTAGGCAAGTGTGTTGAGATAAATCCATCTAAGTTCATGTCAACTCTTAGGTATATGATATCTTACGAGTATGATTAAATTAAAAGGATTAAATACGGAATACACTAAGATAAGGAATGTGAAGCAAATGTTGCAACATTTCCTCTATTGTGTTCTGAATCTAGTAAACTGGTTAAAGGAACTAAATAAATGTTATTGTGTTCCGGTTCTTATGAAGATCGCGATTTCAGTTGTACGTTAGGATTTAGTAGACATATTCAATTGTAAGGAATAAAAGTTGTGCCGATAAATTTGAACGGTCACTGAATTTAACATACTAGATTACGATCACTATATAGTCGATATAAGTGATGAAATATCAACCAAGTATTTGTATGGCTGTTATCCTTAATATTTTGTGGTTGTTCTAGACATAATCCCTATGGAAGAGAAACGTGTAATCGAATGTCATTCTGATTATATTTGAACCATGTGATTATGAATCATGTGGGTAAAGTTGACTAAAATACCCTTTTAAGAAAAGGTTATAAATTCTAGAAAAATAGTTTAAAGCCTAAACATACTGATGTTTGTTGGCTTATAACAATTAATGCCACGAATGATATTATTGTTTATTAATCTCTTTGACTATTTTAGAAATAGTTGAATGTACTTAGTGAAGTACGACAATTCGAAAGCCCGAAAAGTTCGAGCTAGTGCGAATATGAGATTGATGAACTACTTAGAAATTAATCTTCAATTAGATTGAAGTAATTAATGCATGAAGGTGTTTCAGAAGATGTCTGAAAGGAATCAGATTCTCCTTGAAGGATACCATCTTTGTGATACGCAATTAGATTGTGATCCTAAAATGGAAATAGCACTTTATAAGATAAAGATGTGACGTAAACCATGCAAAATATACCTTACCTATTTTGGGATAGTGCCCTTATTCAATACATATACCTAACCAAGTTCCAAAGAATAAAGGTTGAAAGAATTCCATATGGGATAAGGAATAAGATGACGTCAAATCCATCTTAACCGATGATTGTCGTAGGCAATGTCTGAAAGGCTTGGAGCTTAGTATGACGTGTGCAAATTTGTGGAATATCTTAGCAAGTACGCTAGATATCATTTACTTGCCCGTGGAGCAAAAGGTGTTTGTCTCCTAACATGATATCTTCTAGAGGAAGTGTTTCTTCTAGAAGAAATAGTGGGAGTAAATTGAGATCTCAAAAGAGTTCGAGAACCACAAAGAGATATTCAACCGTTGGAACATGAGCAGGCACCACATAGCGATAAGGTGTAAGACACTGCTTAGTGCACACAAGTACTTTATGAGCCCGCAGATAACCACACTCCTGAAAGGGCTACTGGCATGTTCATCATGAAGAATGAAGATCTCGCGACTCATACAAGAATGCTTGAAGGGAAAATTTAACAGATATGGCTTGGAGCGATAGTATCTGAAGTAGATTCCATGTGTGACAACCGGGTTATGAACCTAGTATGTCTTACCTGAAAGGAATGTTCCTAAAAGGTGTAGCGTGTCTTTATGAAAGACTGACATGGATGGTAATACGGTTACCATAAGGCTAAGTTGATAGGCTGAAGGCTACATGGTGTAAACCTTGTAATTACCTTTGTGCTATCAGCTATGCTTAAGTCTATTTAGATAGTGCTTGTTATAGCTACGTATCATGGCTATATGATAGTGTTGAAAATGTTGGGCCAGTGGCTTGATGTTCATAGACAAAAATGTGATGAGTAATCTTATGAGATCCATTTATGGACTCGAACAAGGTCCTCTGTATAAGTTCTTTGCTTTAAGAATCAAAGGAGATTGATTTGATCAATAGGTAAAGATATGCCTAATGTGCAGAAAGGTTAGTGGGAGTGTTACAGTTTCCGAGCAAGGTATTGGATATCCTTCTCGGAATCAACACCTCATGTCACAGTCAATTAATGTTTGGTAGTTCAAGGCCTTTAGGAAAGCTATTAGAATGGCAGTTCTTATTTTGGAAATAAGAATCTATAGTGATAGATTTAGATACTACTTAATCGTCACAGTTCACCTATATAGATGAGATGCTAAAAGAGTTTAGCATAGATCATAGCAAGAGATACCGCTAGCCGGTATTCTCGGGATCTATCTATGATAGGACGTCAGTCCTAAAAGATAAGGTGAAAGATGATACTTATGGAAGGTTGCCTTTGCTTCGGTAATAGGGTCCATCATAATGTTGTGAGTTAAACGAGATGCTCGTACTTCATGAAGATTAATGAGCAGGTATGAAAGTGATTCTGGTAAATGTCGAGAATATCCTTAAAAGTGTTAAGGAAGGGTTCCTAGTTTATTGAAACTTGGAATTGGATAAACATAGATATACAGATATATGCCCTGAATCTAATGTAGATAGTGGGAGTTACAATCCGGGTTTGTAATCACTTTAATCAAGTGATACAGTGAACTGGAAATGTTCTTTGCTAGAGATCACTGAAAATTCTACAACTGAGCCAAAACACAGTATTGCCTTAGAGCGTAACAGGAGAAGTACATGGGTCTAAGAGTTTCATTCTTGAACCTTGTACGGTTCTTCCACCATTTACTATATAGCTGATATAATGGTGGATTCTTTGCTTGGAGCAAGGACCAGGGTTAACGTCAGAGATTTATGTGAGTGTTGAGGCGATTTCTTTTGACTTGATCATTTGGAGCATGATATGAAGATAGTCTGAGTTCCCACGGATAGTGATCCGTGCTCGCTTAGGGCTGGTTGCAAGTATTGCATGAGATTCTTGTGTTTCAACTTGGTCTTGTATGTACGAGTGATTGGTTTTAGGCCAAGTGGGAGATTGTTGAAATAGTGTCCTATACCCAATCGGGTCGGATCATTTCTACTATTTCTTTATGTTTATACATATAATAAATGACTTTTCTGTCTTTATATATTTTTCGTTTAACGGACCAATTTAGATATTGTATATACGATAACGTCCATAGTGTCAAACTGTGAAAGAGAAATCATAATGGTGATTATGGTTGATGAGATCTCGACTCACTTTAAAGGGTTTGATACATAAATGTCTCTGGTCGTATGTACAATTAAATGGGACATTGATAGTATGATTAAACTAGCACGTATTGAATGTATTCTATCTTATTGAAGGTAAGGATAGATCTCGTCTATCAAAGTGTAGGGACAATTGCACTATACGTGGACGTGTATTAGAGAATACGTATGTTAGACTGACCCACTTACTTTATTAAGTGTCGCGCTGTGTGGCGGTTGTGTAATTATCCTGAGACCAGAGTCTTCACGACATCATGGTGTGGATCATGCTTTGACACTATTGAGGTTTCCATTAGCCATGGGGCGATCATGCGGTAGTGGTTGGGAGTGATATTGAAGCATGCGTAGGATTCATGTTGCTCGTCCGGAAATCGCGTATCCTATGATTAGGAGTAAATATCCGAAAGGGCCTTCTTATAAGGATTGGCTTACTCTCGTGAATCTTTGCAAAGTGGAAGGTAAATGAGTTACTTCGAGAGAGCATGATATCCAGATTATAAGATGCGGTCGTTGATGTTTGACACTCGACGTATGACCGTATGGATATTGTAACAGCGATAGGATTCTATTTACACGGTAACCGTTTCACATCAAAGGTAGTAGTCATTGCATTTGACTCTTCCGATGATTGGGGGTCATGGACGTGTTGCTAGATGCTATCAATGATCGTTAGGTATGAAGGGCATTTTTGTAATTGCACTTTGTGCCTACGGTCAACATATTCGGAAGCCTATCGGGTCACACACATAAGAACATCTAGCCGGATTAAAATGCGGTTATAGTGACAACCAAATAAGGAAAGTTTTATCTCGATTATAAAGTGTTATAGTGATAAATTAATATGGTGGTATTTATTTATTATGAATAAATGAAATACAAGATATTAATTATGTTGATTAATTAAATATACATATTTGATGTATATGTCGAAATATATATGTATATATGATATACATTTATTTTGCAAATTAATTAATCATAGTATTATATTAATTAAGAATATTCTGGATGCCAATTTATGGCTATATGGGGCGCAGATGATGTGTATGTGATACACATGGATTTTGCAAATTAATTTATAGTATTACCATATATTAATATTAGATATTAATAGATTTGCATAAATTGATTTATGGTAATAAGATAAAGATAATCAATATTAGATATTGACAATATCTTGGAAATATTTAATATGAGATATTAAATTGAATGAGATAATTCAATCAAAGATACTTTTCGTATTTTATTAGGAAAAAGTTTTCTTTCTTCTCAATCTATTAGAAAGCTTCCCCCAATCAGATTGGGACTACATTGGGGCGCCACCTTCATTATAAATAGGAAGTGGGTGTCAAGCTCTTTTGTATACCACAATTAGAAAATTTCTAATTTACTAGAAATAATGAAAGCTGCCTAGACAGAGTTTTGAGAGAGAGAAAATGTCGGTCTAGCAACCAAATTTTTCTGGTAGGAGTTCATGGCGGGCTGCTCGTGTGGATTTCCGATAGTGGCCGAACACTTGGGCGGCTTCGTGCAGAAACTACAACCGTAGACAAAGCGTCGATCCAATTGGATCAACCAAGGTATTCTCTTGTCTATTTCATTTATGATTGTTGCTTAAACGAAGTCGGTCCTGGTTAAAATGAAATAAAATTTTAAATTCCGTTGCGTTCCTGCGTAGATTTCCTAATAGGAACGTGCTAGTCAATCCACGATAGCTGCTTAGGGGGGTTCTCGGTCTTGAGATGGAACTTTCTAGAACTTATTGCGTGTGGGTTAATACAACCAACGAAGGAGGTTAACTGCACATAGACGTCTATTGTCCTTTCAATGGAAGTAGATAAGGTTAAGAGACTGCACACGTAGCTAAAATTGAATTAAAACAAACGTTCTGGTTGAACCGGGGAATTACAGGGAAATGAGTAGACATAAGGATTAATTACACCAAGTTAGGAGATCGAGGGATAAGCCAATTACTTTTGTGTCTTTATGTTGGTCTAAAGACCGTTATTTGTATTCTGAGCTAGATTTATGGATTCATTCTCTGTGTTGAATCGTCTTTGTAGGATCGACCTTGACTCACCCTTACTATACTGCGATTGACCTAGTATTCTTGCTAGTATTTCATGAGTTGAGTGACTTACACCGCGGATCACTGGTGCCTTATCTTACACTTTAATCATTGCAATGTATTCTAAATTTCTTGATTTTGAATTTAGTCACGAATCATATGCTTTAGATCATGATTTTGCTAAACCATTTGCTGCTACTAAAGATTCGGCCCATGAAATTTTTTATAGGAGTGATGGGTTTTTATACCGTGAGCATGCTTTGTGTATTCCCCAATGTTCCATACGTGAATTACTTGTTCGTGAGGCACATGGTGGTGGTCTTATGGGTCAGTTTGGTGTCACTAAAACATTGGATATGCTTAGTCACATTTATTTTGGCCTAAAATGCAAGTTGGTGTTACACGTCTTTGTGATGCTTGTCTTGTGTGCACGCATGGTTTGTACACACCACTACCTATTCCCACGTCCCCTTGGACTGAAACGAATGATGCTTCTTATATTGTTGATATATTCTGTAAGGAAATTGTTCGTTTACATGATGTGCCTCATACTATTATGAGTGATCGTGATGTGAAGTTTATAAGTCATTTTTGGAGAGTTTTGTGGCAGCGTTTGGGTACTAAATTGTTGTATTCTACTATGTATCACCCCCAACCGATGGCCAAACTGAGGTAGTCAATCGAGTTTTGGGTCAATTGCTTCGTACCGTTATTCAAAAGATCTTAAAGAATTGGGAAAGCTATTTGCCATTTGTTGAATTTGCGTATAATCGTTGTAAGCATTCTGCAACTCGTTTTACCCCTTTTGAGGTAGTGTATGGGTTCAACCCCGATACAACATTTTCTTTTGCTCCTTTGCCCACATGTATGCATACTAGCTTGGATGGTGATGCAAAATATATGATGGTGAAAGAGTTGCATGAGCATGCTAGGAAGTATGTGGAAAACACAATGGCTCGGTACTTGAAGCAAGCAAATAAAGGTCGCAAAGAGGTTATTTTTGAACCGGGTGTGGCTGCATTTTCGCAAAGACCGGTTTCCTAAGCAACGGAAATCCAAGTTACATCCTCGTGGAGATGGGCCTTTTGATGTGCTGGAGCGGATCAACAACAATGTGTACAAGGTTGCTATTCCGGAAGGTATGGGCATCTTAAACTCCATTAATGTTGCTGATTTGATGCCCTTTGACAACCCCTACGATCTAAGGACAGATCCTTGAAACCTGGAGGGAATGATACGATCCCGAATGAGCTTCCCAACCCTTTAGCTCCAATACAGCCTATTGATTATCTTGTGATTCGAGATGGGCCTATGACAAGGCTCCAAAAGAGAAGAATGCGTGAGGCCTTGAATAATTGGTCTAGCATATTTAATTAGAGCAGCCCAAGACAGAAAAAGATCAGCCCATTAGATGCACCATATATGCTATTGGGCTTGAAGACAACAAAGATGAGATTGGTTAAATTGCAGGAGAGTCTTATTTAATTATTATGTCAATAAGACTGACCCATCTAGGTATGGCACCATTATTAGGAGTTTTGGACTTGTTTATTTTATTTGGCATTGGACTATGTTTAATAATTGTCTTGTGGGTGTTTAGTTGTCACAAGAAATGCCCGCATAGGTGGCGCCAATCATTTCCTCTTTTACTTAGGATTTCTTTTCCTATTCTACTTAGGATCTTATTAGTTTCCATTCTCCCACATTGTTTTGGAGATTGAAAGTATTTTATTTTGTAGCCTATATAAAGGCATCCCACATACATTATTGAATCACCACATTATTGAAATTTTTAGTGAAATATTTTCCTTAAGTCGACTTTGACTTAATTAATCACTTGCGAGTGAGTACCTTCTTTGTCGTAGATGATACAACTTTTAAGAACGAATCAATTTCGTGAGCAAACGTTGTGTGTTCTTAGCCTACCTCTTAAGATTGGACTTTCTAGGATTAGTTTTTCTAGCTCGCCATTGATCCCTTAGTTCTTTCCTGGGCAAAGCATCACATCAGATACGGAGTATCACACCCCGACAGTCACAATGGTCCCTGAACGTACCCCCAACTTGTAAATTCCTCTATCAATGCCTCGACTTTTCAGGTGGCAGTTGGAGTTACTTTATGTGTTGAAAAATTAGAAACTTCTCTCTCCTATTAAAACATGTGGTGTAAAACTAATGCCATGTTATATGGAAGAGAAAAATTGTTCATCGGGGGTTGTATAGAGGATACTTATTGGAGTGAATTGTTTTTTAGTGTTGTCCAAAAAAATGAAACGTCTTACATCAAATCCAAAACAAAAGAAGCCAAACGGAAAACGCCACTAAACGAGTGTTTGTATCAAACTTGAAATAAAAGAAAGAATATAGAACAACTTCATATAAAACATCTTCGTGGGGGATATCCTGGGATGTTCATCTCTCAATAAAAATTTAAAAGTACATACGGTCATCATGTGTTTTATAAAGAAAGATAACATCACCGTTTAAACATGATCTTCATCTAACTATCACGTTATATTCATAGTATTAATGTGTTGTTGTATTCTTGCAACCCGATGTGTGTGTATCATATGTGTTTTAAGGTATTTACTTTAGATCCGAAATTCTGCCGATGTTGTACCGTCTATTCAAGCTCTCCCTTAATCTTTTTCCAATTACGTTTATTAAGTGATTAACTAGCCACCTAGTTTCATTCTCCTTAGACTCAAGCTAGCAATTGAATACAGCTACATATATATATATATATATATATATATATATATATATATATATATATATATATATATATATATATATATGTTTTCAAAACCTGTCAGCAGCATGCATTTAGAAAACTCCATGAACCCAAAATTAATCACAAATAAAATATAATTTGTTTGTTCAACGTAAGAAATTTAAAACTGCAACTTCCGAACATCAACAACGGTTGGACACACTTTGTCCGTTTAAGAACACCCCCTTACTTTACATTAATCATTATAAAACATCAATCATTCAATATGAAAACCCCGTTACCTTTTAAAAGCGAGGATCTCAATTCAACCTATCTCTAGAACCATAAAAGATAACTCTCGATGAACCGTCCCTCTTTTTTTTTTTTTTTTTAACATAATGGGAGTTTTAATTCCCTATTAATCCCCCATTAAAACCTATTCCATTAATTCCCCTTTTTTTCTTCCTTAACCAAAATCATAAAAAAAAATTTCTTTTTTCCTTTTATTTCCAAAATTAAAATAAATATAATATTCCGATTTTTCGTTAAAAGACTAAAATGCCTTTTTTCGAAAATCGGGATGTTACATTCCTCCCCCCTTAAGAGGAGTTTCGTCCTCGAAACTTAAACATACCTGGAAGATCCATAAACTCAGGGAACTCGGCTGCCATCACATCTTCCTCTTCCCATGTCGCTTCACTTGGTGAATGATCTCAACCGAGATTCCACATCGGTAAAATGAATGAGAATTGCTTATAAGGGGAGAATGTAAAGTCCCACATCGGTAAAATAAGAGAATGTGTGAGACATAAAGGTCTTGTCAACTCGGGTTAGGTCGAGGACGGCGGTCTCTGACCGGACATTTATGACTCTCTACCGGGGGCACTACTTATTGGAGTGAATTGTTTTTTAGTGTTGTAAAAAATATAACTGAAACGGAAAACCATTGGGATGCTCTAATAATGAAAGGGTCATAGATAACCAATTAGGATCCTCTGCTGTTAATGTGTTGTTGTATTCTCCGATGTGTGAGTAATATGTGTTTTAAGGTTTTTTTTTTTTTGAGATGATTACATGAATACAACAGCATGTTGTTTGTTAAAACACAACAGAGGATCTTCTCTCCAAAGATCACTCTATCCCATGAATGAGAATTGCACAAGGGTCATCTCTAACTCTACCCACTCTACCCGATGAATGAGAATTACATCGTTAATGATTACGATCAGTGGCGGAGCTACATACAACCAAGGGGGAGCAGTTCCCCCTTGATCCGGAAAAATTACATTAATATATGTACAAAGCATATCGTTTACCTCCCCCTTAAATTTTATATTTGCCTTTAAAAAATTTATTGCCCTCCCTTACCCGAGATCCTGCGTCTGCCCCTGATTACGATGTCTTTGGCTTGAATCAATACCCGTCTCGTATTCCTCTTTTGGACTTATTTTGTCTATAAAAAAAACATCGATGATAAAAAAAATCATTCCTTATTAGTGTGCGGGGTGGATTTCGTCTATAAAACAAAACATCAATGATAAAAAAATTCCTTCTTTATTAGTGTGCGGGGTGGACTAAGGTAGTAGTCGAAGGCTCGAAGAGGTATTTTGATTCAAAGTTAGTGAAAGCCTTTCATAAAATAGATAGTTCTTAGTTTTGAGACTAGATCCGCCTAGGGCTGTAAATGAGTTGGGCTACTCGTGAGCTACTCGTACTCGACTCACAAAAGAGATCGACTCGATTCGGTTTCTTTCGATGTTCGAGCTCGAGTCGATGTTAGGAAATCTGGGCGGGAACTCAGTAGAATTTAAAATTTTATTTCCTTTAACCAGGATCGACTTCGAAACAAATAAGCTTGTAGACGGTGGTTACCAAGCTTGATCTAAAAGATCGACGCTTTGACCGTCTAAGGAGAGTAGTTGTGCACGGAGCCACCCGAGCGTTCGGCCTCTACCGCTAGTCCACACGAACAACCCGCCGGAATCCACCATTGGATTGCTACTAGAAAAATCCGGTAGCTAGACCGGCCTTTTCTCTCTCTCTAAAACTCTCTTGAAAAGCTCATATTTTTCATAAGAAACTATTAGTCTTTTGAAATTGTGATATACAAAAGAGCTAGCCAACCTCTTTCTTATATAGGGAGAAAGGCGCCACTTTGTATTTCCAATCTGATTGGGCGAAGCTTCCTAGTAGATTGAGGAGAGAGAAAATATTTTCCTAATAAAGTATGGAAAGTATCTTTGATTGAATTATATCATTTAATTTAATATCTCATATTAAATATTTCCTAGATATTTGTCAATATCTAATATTGACTATCTTTATCTTATTACCATAAATCTATTTTTTTATAAATCAATTAATATCCAATATTAATATATGGTATTATTATTAATTAAATTGCACAATCCAAGTGTATCTTATACACATTAAATTTGTGCCCCATGTAGCCTTTAATTGGCTTCCGGAATATTCTTTAATTAATATAATACTATGATTAATTAATTTACAAAATACATGTATATCACACACACACACACACACACACACACACACACACACACACATATATATATATATATATATATATATATATATATATATATATATATATATATATATATATATATATATATTCGACATATACATATACATTATATGTATATTTAATTAATCAACATAATTAATATCATGTATTATATTTATTCATAATAAATAAATACCACCATATTAATTTATCACTATAACATTTTATAGTCGAGATAAAACTTTCCTTATTTGGTTATCGCTATAACCGCATTTTAATCCGGCTAGATGTTCTTATGTGTGTGACCCGATAGGCTTCCGAATAAGTTGGTCGTAGGCACAAAGTGCAAATTACGAAAATGCCCTTCATACCTAACGATCACGGGATAGCGTCTAGCAACACACCATGACCCCCAATCATCGGAAGAGTCAAATGCAATGACTACTACCTTTCATGTGAAACAGTTACCGTGTAAATGGAATCCTATAACTATAATAATATCCATACGGTCGTACGTCGAGTGTCAAACATCAACGACCGTATCTTATAATCTGGATATCCTATTCGCTTGAAGTAACTCATTTAATTTCACCTTACAAAGATTCACGAGAGTAAGACATTCCTTAGAAGAAGGCCCTTTCGGATATTCACTCCTACTGATAGGGTACGCGATTCCCGGACGACCAAACATGTATACTCCGCATGCTTCAGTATCACACCCAATCACTGATGAGAGTCAAATTGGCTATCATTTTCTATGTAATTATACCCCGTTTATACCTCGTTTTATATGTTTTCTGAGACATTTGGTTGTATTTTGATGTATTTACACCTTGGTTATCATTTCGGGACCTAGGACGTAAAGTCCGGGATTCTCGGTCTTTTTCGTTGTAATTTACTATACTCTCGGTCACCCTAGTGTCCTGTAGGGATTATGTGTGGTATTTGTTGTGATTTTGTACAGGAATTAGGTGTTAGAGATGTTCGGAAGGTGAGATACGAGGATTGGAACGTGTGCCCGAAGCTTAAACGTTCAAACGGATCAAAACGCGGTGGTACTACAACCATACATTCCATTGATCTGCATTTTTGATCCAACTTGGAGGCATTTTCTGGGCTGGACATCTTCATGAAAGTTGTATACAATTTCATTAGCTTTCCAACGGATTTTGAATCACTCGATTTGGAGGTCTACACACAACGTTATGGCTGATTTACTAGAGGTGTATCAGCCAGGCGCACGCCTACGGGGGAAAAATCTGCCAAAGTTTCAGTCCGTGTTTTCAGCATCCTAGGCGTGCGCCTACACTTTTCTAGGCGCACGCCTAGCGTCCAGAACATATAAAACACTATAAATACCCCCATTTTGGATCTAGATCACAACTTTCTCTTCCCCAACTCGTTTTTCTTCAGTTTTTCTGCGTTTTTCTTAGCTTAGATCAATTTTGTACATAGTTTAGCTTAGATTAGTTGTAGATTCTTGTAATCCGGAGGATCTCGAAGATAGCTTGACGTGTTATTGACAGGTTTTCGTTCGGTGGATTGATTTTCTTCGACATAATATATTTGGTAATTCGTTTTCCTTTCTTGTTCTTGCTTCCAATCATTGTTTTTGTTATATTTATTGTTGATTTCTTGTTGTTTTTATTGTTAAGATGAGTAGCTAATAGCCCGATAGTTGAGTTATGTGATAGTCTATGAAATCGAATCCTTAGCTCGTTGATTGAAGTGTTTTGATGTTATGATTGTTAGATTCTCGGTGTTGTTATCGTTCTAGAACTTATTCGTAAATGACTTTTATTGAACTCGCGACTCGATAATCGTATTTCACGCGTCTTCTTTACATATGTATTTTGCGAGAGGATACGGGAAAAGGGGTTCTAGGATCACTTTGTAAAACCGACTGAGTTGTTCAGACTCGGTTTCGTTGTGAGGTTTGTATCGACTTGTCGAGCGTCTCATAGAGCGTAGACCGTGTTGAGTCAGTTAAATCCGGTCAGCGGACTGTTGAATTCGACATAGGAAACTAGGTTGTTGAAATTGGCGCTTAGTTTCGGAAATAGGAGACGACATCCTTTAACAATGTCAAGAACATTAGAGTATATCGAAATCACTTCTGGTAACGAGTTAGGGTTAGATAGTAGCAGATTGGATCATAGCTCGGCTATCTCTTTTATATAGTTTTAAATCTCTCTTTGTTGTGCATATTAGTTTGTAGAACCGGTGATCTGACAAATCACCACGTTCAATATTTGTGTTGACCTGAACTAGGGACGAGACCGACTTTGGTACTCGACCAGATTCCCTGTGGGATACGACCTTGACTCACCAATTCTAGGCTACAGTTGACCCGGTACACTGCCGGTGAGATTGGACACTTAGAAAAGGCCGATCAAGTTTTCTGGCGCCGTTGCCGGGGAATCGGGTTGATATCTTGTAAGTTAGTTAAGTTCTTAGGATTAGGTCGTTTTTTTTTAATTTATGTATAGTTTGTTTTATTTTGTTGTTGTTGAAGTGTCACACCATTTACTTCGGTAGTGGTAGTGACAAGTTACCGTGATTGTGTTCGTGTTGTTTCCCTGTTTGCAGATAATGAATCCATACTACAATTACGGCTCCTATCCTTACCCATTCGGATATTACAATTACGGTGCTATGGGTTACCAAACACAACCATTTTATCAGTTCAACCCATACGCCGCATCTTATGGAAATGAGTGGGATAATGCCCCGAGTTACTTTGATCAACAACTCGATACTTCTCCACCTCCGGAATCAGAGACCTCAACGGAGCAACGGATGGCACTTGAGCAAACTGTTGAAGAGTTGAGTAAAGTGGTCCAAGAGCACCATAATGAGCTTCGAGATGGCCAGACTGCAATGCAAACATCCATACGGAACTTGGAGCTTAAAGTGCAACTACTGTTTGAGGAGTTTGAGAGGAGAGAGCAAGAAAGTATGATTGAAATCACCCCGGAGGAACACTACGAGGATGGTATGACTCTTGTATCTATTGAGTCACCTGTTCCGTCTTCATTTAGCCCTATTGTTATATCTTCGGGGGTGCACCCTATTGAGTTCGTTGTTGATGTTGAGCCTATTTGTTCATACTTGGTGCTAGAGTCATTGTTAGTTGGGATATGTTTTAGTTCGGGGAAAGTGAATTCGTTGTTCTGTGCAACGGATTAATCGAACCATTCATGGTGGTGGGGATTGAGCCCCGTATTTCTTTTGTTTCATTTTCAAGGGGTGCTCAATTCCTATGATTTTGGTAGGGAGAAGCAACGGTTTGCTCTCCTTTGGTATAGCTATCCTTGACATAGTTGGGGGTAGAAAGTCGAGCTGAGGACTTCAAACTCAGAATGTGTTTTTATTGCTTTTTCTTTCCCCTCGTGTTTCACCGTGTTTCTTTAGTGTGTATTCGGGTAAATTTTGTTGTGATATAACCCGAAAGTAGTGTGTATTATTGGGGGTTAGTATGGTGTTTTTAGTTTTTGATGAATCATGGTGATCCGTCTATTTTTCATTTTTGATATCTCCATACCTGTGTGTCTCTTATAGTTGTTGTTTCTGTTGATATTAGCACGGGTACCCTGGGAGGACTTTCTACGGATGCCACGTGATCGTACTCGCACCATTTTCCGGTTGTAAGCTAACTTTTCTACCCTTATCCTTCGTGTTTCGTTTTAAAGTAGGGGGTGGTTAGTTTAGCTTAAATGTCACGTATTCATGTCGAACGAGTTATACTTAGCGATTGTTATCCCTTTAGTTTAAATGAGTCAGTTTCTGAGAATTTTGATGGCTTTGACATTGATTTTGATACATTGAGCCTATAGTATTGCTTTGATTAAACATCTAGTTATTGTATAGATGCATTTCATTTGAGTTGGGATCTTGTATTGAGAATGGAATAGTTCTATCACGTTAGCTTCGACTTCATGAATCACCTTGACTAGTGAACGATTATGGTAGCTATTAATGACCCGGTTACCTAGAACTTATATTAGTAACTTCGAGGCGAAATAGAAAGGTCGGTCTTGGTTAGGTACGGGATGACGGTTATGGCATTTCTTTGACCCGATCGAGCCAAATTCCATCCCTTATATGTATATCCTCGTTCCCCCTCTAAGCCTTTGTAGGGTGGTTAGACCGCCACCCGAACTAACCTTTTGTGCTACTAACTCATAATTACCAATGCCCTTAGCTTTTATTACGGTCTACATTTCCTTGACCACCTTGCAAGATTGAGCTTATTGTTTTCACATTTTCTGATATGGTGTGGGGTGATTATGAAACGTATCTCTCGAGTGGTGTTGGTAAAAAATGAGTATATCCCGGAGGAGGTGGAATATTATGGCTTTTCGGCCTTTGATCGTTTTTGTGGTTTTGAAAAAAAAAAATGAGAAAAGAAAACTGAAAAAGAAAAAAAAAGTTGTATATATTTATATAAGAGTTCTTGGAATGCCAATTTTTGGGGTTTGATTTTTGTTGTGTTGATGTTGGTGAAGGGGTACTTCTTCTAATCTAGTACGGAGAAGGAGATGTTGTTGTGTTCTGAAGTGGTTTGTTCCTGGTTGACGAGCTTAGGTATGAACTAAACTTGGATACGACGTATGTCTCAAGCTTGTGGAATGATGTGGAGAGGTGGAAGGTTGGATGAATTATAGGTTGAAATTCGTTTGATGGTTTGTACTATTCGAACGAGCATCCTTATGAGGAGTTGAGTCTTCCGTTGCTACGAAGGGAAGAGCTTCGGTTTTAGTGTTTGATGTTTGATTAAGCTCACTTGCACTTTCTACTTTCTATTTTATCGTAAATATCCCTTTCGTTAGCACCAACCCTAGCCTAACGTTATAACCCTTCAAGTCCTGCCTGACCCTACTAGACTTTGATTGACCTCGATTAGTGGAGATGTTTACGACGTATAAGCCTATGGTGTAACCTCGGTAAATTATACGTCTATAATCTCAACCGGTCATTGGTGATAAATGTTGAAGTAGCTTTGCACACACACACATTCTTTTCTCAATACAAGGTAGAACTTAAATCTTATGCATTTATATCAATTACTTGTGTTTTACCATTTCAATTCTTATAGACTAGATGTATGATTGCAATGTTGACTCCATCTTTTATTTTTGAATCGCTCATTTTTGCTCGAGGGCGAGCAAAAGCTAAGTAGGGAGTAGTTGATGAGAGTCAAATTGGCTATCATTTTCTATGTAATTACACCCCGTTTATACCTCTTTTTATATGTTTTGAGACATTTGGTTGTATTTTGATGTATTTACACCTTGGTTATCATTTCGGGACCTAGGACGTAAAGTCCGGGATTCTCGGTCTTTTTCGGTGTAATTTACTATACTCTCGGTCACCCTAGTGTCCTGTAGGGATTATGTGTGGTATTTGTTGTGATTTTGTACAGGACTTAGGTGTTAGAGATGTTCGGCAGGTGAGATACGAGGATTGGAACGTGTGCCCGAAGCTTAAACGTTCAAACGGATCAAAACGCGGTGGTACTACAACCATACTTTCCATTGATCTGCATTTTGATCCACCTTGGAGGAATTTTCTGGGCTGGACATCTTCACAAAAGTTGTAGACAATTTCATTAGCTTTCCAACGGATTTTGAATCACTCAATTTGAAGGTCTACACACAAAGTTATGGCTGATTTACTAGAGGTGTATCAGCCAGGCGCGCGCCTGAGAAATTCTAGGCGCACGCCTACGGGGGAAAAATCTGCCAAAGTTTCAGTCCGTGTTTTCAGCATCCTAGGCGTGCGCCTACACCTTCCTAGGCGCACGCCTAGCGTCCAGAACATATAAAACACTATAAATACCCCCATTTTGGATCTAGATCACAACTTTCTCTTCCCCAACTCGTTTTTCTTCAGTTTTTCTGCGTTTTTCTTAGCTTAGATCAATTTTGTACATAGTTTAGCTTAGATTAGTTGTAGATTGTTGTAATCCGGAGGATCTCGAAGATAGCTTGACGTGTTATTGACGGGTTTTCGTTCGGTGGATCGATTTTCTACGACATAATATATTTGGTAATTCGTTTTCCTTTCTTGTTCTTGCTTCCAATCTTTGTTTTTGTTATATTTATTGTTGATTTCTTGTTGTTTTTGTTGTTAAGATGAGTAGCTAATAGCCCGATAGTTGAGTTATGTGATAGTCTATGAAATCGAATCCTTAGCTCGTTGATTGAAGTGTTTTGATGTTATGATTGTTAGATTCTCGGTGTTGTTATCGTTCTAGAACTTATTCGTAAATGACTTTTATTGAACTCGCGACTCGATAATCGTATTTCACGCGTCTTCTTTACATATGTATTTTGCGAGAGGATACGGGAAAAGGGGTTCTAGGATCACTGTGTAAAACCGACTGAGTTGTTCAGACTCGGTTTCGTTGTGAGGTTTGTATCGACTTGTCGAGCGTCTCATACGGCGTAGACCGTGTTGAGTCGTTAAATCCGGTCAGCGGACTGTTGAATTCGACATAGGAAACAAGGTTGTTGAAATTGGCGCTTAGTTTCGGAAATAGGAGACGACATCCTTTAACAATGTCAAGAACATTAGAGTATATCGAAATCACTTCTGGTTACGAGTTAGGGTTAGATAGTAGTAGATTGGATCATAGCTCGGCTATCTCTTTTATATAGTTTTAAATCTCTCTTTGTTGTGCATATTAGTTTGTAGAACCGGTGATCTGACAAATCACCACGTTCAATATTTGTGTTGACCTGAACTAGGGACGAGACGGACTTTGGTACTCGACCAGATTCCCTGTGGGATACGACCTTGACTCACCAATTCTAGGCTACAGTTGACCCGGTACACTGCCGGTGAGATTGGACACTTAGAAAAGGCCGATCAATCACTACCGCATGATCGCCCCATTGCTAGGGGAAACCTCAGTATTGTCAAAGCATGACAATCCACACCGTGATGCCATGAAGACTCCAGTCTTATGATAATTACACAACCGCCACATTGTGCGACACTTAATAACGTAAGTGGGTCAGTCTAACATATGCATTCTCTAATACACGTCCACGTACAGTTCAAGTGTCTCAACACTTCGATAGACGAGATCTATCCCTACCTTCAATCAGATAGAAGACATATAATACGTGCTAGTCTAATCGTACTATCAATGTCCCGTTTGATAGTACATGCGACTAGAGATATTTAAGTATCAAACCTTTTAAAGTGAGTCGGATCTCATCAACCATAATCACTATCATGGTTTCTCTTTCACAGTTTGACACTGAGGACGTTATCATATAACAATATCGTAATTGGTCCGTTAAACGAATAAATATATAATAACAGAAAAGCCATTTATTATAAGTATAAACATAAAGAAATAGTAGAAATGATCCAGGCCGGTCGATCCGGTCCAACCCGATTGGGTTTAGGACACCATTTCAACAATCTCCCACTTGGCCTAAAACCAATCACTCGTACCCACAAGACCAAGTTGAAACACAAGAATCTCATGCAATACTTGCGACTAACCCTACGCGTGAACGGATCACTATCCGAAGGGACTCATACTATCTTCATATCATACTCCAAATGATCAAGTCAAAGGAACCGCCTCAACACACACATGAATCTCCGACGAGACCCTGGCCCTTGCTTCAAGCAATGAATCCACTTACTATATCAGCTATATAGAAAAGGTGAAAGAACCGTACAAGGTTCATGAATGAACCTTCTAGATCCATGTATTGCTCTCGATGCGCCTCCAAGGCACTACAGTTATTCTTGCTAAGAACATTTCCAGCCCACTGTATCACTCAATCAAAGTGACTGCAAACCTAGACTGTAGCTTCCACTCGCCTTCATAAGACTCAGGATATACGTCTGTATATCTATATTTATCCGATTCCAAGTTGCGATAAACTAGGAAACCATCCTTAACTTGTTTAAGGATATTCTCGACATTCACCAGATTTACTTTCATACTTGCTCATGACTGTTCATGGACTATGAACATCTAGCATTACTTTTATGATGGTTCCTATCGCAGTAGCAAAGGAAACCTTCCATAAGCATCATCTTTCACCTTATCTTTAGGACTAACGTCCTAACATAGATAGATCTTGAGAACACCGGCTAGCAGTATCTCCTATCGCGATCTATGCTAAACTCTTTTAGCATCACATCTATATAGTTAAACTATAAACTAACAGCAGTTAAATCTATCAGTATATATTCTTATTTCAAAAAATAAGAACTGCTAATCCAAGTGCTTTCGTAAAGACCTTGAACTACCAAACATTAATTGACGGTGACAAGGGTGATAATTCCCGAGAGAGATCCAATACCTTACTCAAAAATCATAACACACTCCCACTATCCCTCTTCCACATTGGGCATATCCTTTTTTTGACTAAATCAAACTCATTTGATTATCAAACAAAGAAATTGTCTAGAGAAACTTGTTTGAGTCCATAAATGGCTCGTGGGCTCACATATCACGTTATCGTCTATGAACATCGAGCTGTTTGCCCAACGTCTTCAACACTATCATATAGCCATGATACGAAGTTATAACAAGCATAGTCTGAATAGAACTAGGCTCAGCTGGCAGCATAAAGATAATTACTAGGTTTACATCCCGTACCCTTCAGCCGTCACTATAGCCTTATGGTAATCATATTACTGTCCATGTCAGCCTTTCAGGGACATTCCCTCTAGGTAAGACAGACTATGTTCACAACCTGGTTGTCACTGATGGAAACTAATTCAGATATTATGGCTCCTGGCCATATCTCTCAACCTTGCCTTTCAAACATTCCTTTATAAGTCGTAGGATATTCATTCTTCAAGATGAACATACCAACAGCCTTTTCAGGCTTGAGGTTATCCACTGACTTATAGAACATTTGTGTGCACTGAGCAGTGTTCTACACCTCATCACTATGTGGCGTCTGCTCACGTTCCTGATGACGGTCAAATTATACCCGTAAAAGTCATCAACATTGACCTTAAATCGAGATTAATAATGTATATTTCATATTAAATCACTCGTTTATATTTATTATTTAATGTTAGTGATTATTAATATGATATTTGGTATTCTGTTTTTATTATTAAAAGACCGATTTATTGTGGGATAAATGCTGATTTTGCAGATCGCAACAAATCAGGAGGATTAATGTTAATTAATCAATGGTCTCAAGATAATAGAGAAAGAAAATCGGAGCATTAAACGAAAGGTTAATCAGATCAACACGAAGCGTGCAGTGGGGAACAAGTCAGACAAAGAGACGCGTTTAACACGTGTAAAAATAGGTTCGGTCGACCGAGCCTATAGCTTCGGTCGACCGAGTGTGTCATCTCGGTCACTTATCGGATTTTTTCGTATTTACCTTCTAGATCCTTCATAAGTCGGCAGAAACTCCTATATAAGCAGCAGCTACGAGAAATTGTAAATCTTCCCTTCATTCTTTCTTCAATCTTACAATTCATAATATAACTTTGATACAATGTAGAATAATTTGAGGGTTTCCAGCAATTAAAGGGCTGCAATATGTAAGCCTTTATTTTCTGTTTCTTTCTTTTAAGTAATTAATCCCTCCCAATTATGCTTTATCGTTTGAATTAGTGAATCATAGCTAGATGATGTAGATCTAGGCTATGACGTTAGGGATGTGGCGACTCCTTGTCTATGGGGATCCCATAACCTACGTCATACACTTAGTATTTATTCATGAATCTACTTGATTTAATTAATGCGTATCTATGTTAGTTTATATGAATACTATGCGAATTACTGTTTAATCTGTTCTGTATGATGAAACGCTGAGAGATATATTCTAAGATGTAATCTGGGGATGAAATCGATTCGGGTGACCGAATAAGTTCTTTCGGTCGACCGAGCCTATTCACTCGGTCGACCGAGCCCCTGTCATCTGTTAATTACGCCACGTCTTTATGGTTAGGTTAACCTATTTGAATTTATTATCTCAGTAGGTATGGCTATGGCTACCTTACTCGCTTAGTTTAATTAAAACGTGTAAAAAAGAAATACCAATATAAAACTCTTAGGTAGGCTTATGAATTGCTCTTCACGGACGTTCAGCGTTATCTAGGTAGGTTTATATTTGGGGATTGCTAGCACCTGATTATACATACGTCGTAGATTAGCATGAGACTATAACTTGGTAATTGCTAGTTGGACAAGAGCTTGAGTAATCGCTTAGGAAGTACGCCTAACCATAGGAATGTTGCCTAGACGAGGTGTACGGTTAATATCGGTATCCTTGGAGTCGTAAGCGTGTGAGTTATATGAGATGGAGGCACTTAAAAGGCGAAGTCACGTAATGTAGCACGGTGATCTAGCAACCTAACCGGTGCTAAGTCAAGTTAAAGAGGATGACTCCCGTAGCCAATCTAAGATAGATACAAACGGATTGACGATTAATAAGTTCGTTTATTATATAAATTATCTAGGTCCAAACGATAAAGACTATAATTGGGGAGGTTAATTACGTTGTGTCGAGTCGTGTCTTTACCTTTCTTGTCTTATGTTGGTCGTAGACCGCCTCTATGTCCTTGACATGTTTAATTAATTGTTTGTATATAAGATGATCCACAATTGGTTCGTTGTGGGATCGACCTTGATTCACTATAGCTATACTACGATGGGCCTAGTCCTCTTGCTAGTATTGGTTTATGGTGGTCAAGTATATTATAACCTGATTGACCCCGATCAGTTCCTATGGTTGAATCTCTCCTTGTGGCTCTCAAACTCTTTTGGGATCTCACTTACTCCCACTATCTCTTTTGGAAGAAATACCTCCTTTAGAAGACAGCATGTTTGGAGACAAACATCTTGTTCCGCCGGAAAGTAGACAATATATAGCATACTTGCCAAGACATTCCACAAAGTTGCATATGTCGTACTAGGCTCCATGCCTTTCTGACTTTGCCTATGACAACTTCAAATCATCGGTTAAGATAGATTCGACATTATCCCCTTCCATGTCTAATGTGGAATTCAACCTTATTCTTTGAAACTCGGTTAAGTATGTGTTTTGATTAAGGGCACTATCCCAAAATAGGTAAGGGATTCTTTGCATGGCTTACATCACAACTTTATCGTATAAAGTGTTGCTTACATTTCGGAACCGCAATCCGATCGCGCATCTCAAAATGATATCATTTTAAGGAGAATCTGATTCCTTTTCAAACGACTTTTAAAACACCCTCCAGTTATTAATTACTTCAATCCAATTGAAGATCAATACCTAAGTAGCTCATCAATCTCATGTTCGCATTAGCTCAAACTTTTCGGGCTTTCCGAATCTCGCACTTCACTGAGTACACTTGACTTATTTCTAAAAATAGTCATAAAGATTAATAAACAGTTATTTGTGGCATTAATTGTCATAAGCCAACAAGCATCGGTATGCTTAGGCTTCAGGCAAATTTTTCTAGAATCTATAAGATATGTATTACCCACATGATTCATAATCACATGGTTCATACATCATCTGAATGACATTTGATTATACATTTCTCTTCCAGAGAGTCCACATCTAGAACAACCACAAATATCAAGGATAATATTCATACAAATATTTAGTTGAGATTTTTCACCTATATCAACTATATAGTGACATCAATCTAGTATGTTAGATTCAGTGACCTTTCAACTTTATCGGAATAACATTTATTCCTTACAATTGAATATGTCTACTAAATCCTAGCAAACAACTGAGCTCGTGTTCTTCATAAGAACCGGAACGCAATAACATTTATTTAGCTCCTTTGTCAGTTTACCAGACTCGGAAAACAAAGCCGAAAATGTTGCAACGTTTGCTTCACTTTCGTATCTTTGTGTATTCCGCATTTTATTCTTTCTAATTTAATCATACTCACAAGATATCATATATCTTAGAGTCGACTTTGAACTTAGATAGATTTATCTCCACACTTGCCTAGAATAGAAACTTCAATAAATTCTCTATTTAAGCACATGACCTTTCCTTTTAATCACTTAAGCACTCGTAAATTCTTCTTAGTTTAGTCTTCATAAAACTTAAGAAAAATCACTAGAGCTATGACATCAATTTTCTTTCGTAAAGAAAATCTAATGTGTATTGATGACGGTTAAAATAGTCTATCCTACGGCATCAACATTCTATCCATTATAAGCTAAAAATAGTTGTTTCGACCTGTAAATAGAACCATTTGAGTTGAATAGCATATGTCGGGTTCGTGAGTCGAGAAATCTGCACTTAGCGTTTATTTTCCCCGTTTCGATATTATTTCATGCATTATTTGATGATTTTTCAGGATACGGAATATTGGGCTGAGCATGATGGACGAATCTGGAGTGGACTGAATGAAAAGAATGGGCCTAGGGTATTCCAGAACCTTCCAAGTTAAGTCGGCTGGAAAAAAAAGACAAAAATACCCCCGGTAACCCGGGAGGCGGTGCTGACTTACCGAGCTTCCAGAATCTTCAAAAACGTGTTTTCTTGGACGAGGGGTAGAACTAGGTGTTTCTATGTCGGTTTAGATAGCTATAAATAAGAGGCTTCGCCTCAGAACACAAGTGTACAATTATCAAGACAAATATTATGCAATAAAAGTCCTTTGTTCTTTATTTTATTTATTTTATGAGTTCTGGTCGCGAGAGGCGACGGAGTCGCCGCCTAGGGAGAGATCCGAGGGAGATCTACACTCGTCTTCGAGGGTATGATTTTCTGTCTTTTCCAAGATGTAGATTTATCGTTGTTCCATTCGACTAGTATGTTTTAATTGCTTATTTAGTTTAATTATGTAGTAGCTAGTTTATTTTACCCCATGTGTTATAGATCTGATTCGTTGGTGAAGAAATCATGAAATAGTAGTTGCGTTCTTCAGATCTGCGACGGTCTATATCGCTAGATCTAAATACCTAGTAAATTACTAATTCATGATAATCGGTGCCAGCTACGTTGATCGATAGATTTAATTTACATGTTAGTAGCCTGATCAACTATTTGCATGTCATCGTAAACTAGCATGAAATACGAATAGTGAAGTGCTATGTTTGGACATTATCTTGAATGGATCCTAAGAACGTGCTGATCAATGTCGACAGCTGTCTAGGCAGGTTTGCGGTATGAGTTAGCGCTCAATATCGACAGCTCTAGTTCTTTATACGTATAGGCTATTACAGACCAATTAAGGAGGGTAGCTTGTGCATAGATTGTCTACTACCATTGTCGGAGTAAATAGGGTTAGGAGTTGTACCCGTAGATGAACAATGAATAAATGCACCAATGGGGAGGACTATTGCATGTGTGGGGGGAATAACTAATTACTCATAATTTAACTAATACATTAGAAACTCTAGATTGCTTCGTTGAACTTGCATAATCTTGCTAGTTGATTGTTACCAAATTTACCACTGTCTATATTATAGTTGGTCGTAGACCATTATCGTGACAAGCTCAATCTTGATAATTAGACGTTCTTACGAGTCTCTGCGGGATCGACCTTGACTCACTAGTACTCTACTACGATAGACCTAGTCTTATTGCTAGTAAGTGCTTTGCACGCGATCAAGATTTTCTAGCGCCGTTGCCGGGGACTCGTGTCAAGAATACTTTTTATTTGATTGAGTTTTCTGTATATATTTGAGTCTGTTTAATTGAGTCTATTTTATAGTCTATTTATAATAGAGTCGTACAGAGTCAGTTCTGTTGAAATCTAGAAAAAAAAATAGCTTCCGGTTTACCGAGGGTCTACCGCGGTAAACCGAGGTTCCTGTTTCAACAGGATCGTTTCTGTCAACTCCGAGTCGGGTCGTAGTCGAGTCTCGTATTTTTGAGTACGCTGGCGTGTGTAATAGCCACCGAGGCAAGTCACTAACCTTTTTTTTTTCTTTTTGTGTCTTGTAGTACGCTACATGAAGTTCAGCAGCCAAACTCGAGAGATTCATACCTGAGATTGAAAAGTTTGCTAGACAAAAGATAAAGGAAACTCGAGAGAGATCTGTTAGGCTTGCGGACGACGTTAGTATGCATGAAGGAGATCACAGCGAGAGGGAAGAAGAGATTCCACCTTTGGAGGATATAAATCGACATGGCACTGAACGGACAGAATGGACAAAATGGAGCAGGAGTTGTGGTACAAGCAAATAGGAGAACTCTATAGAGTTATGCAATGCCGACGATCGAGCAATTCATTCCAGCAATTGTTCAGCCTGAGGATGCACCTGAGGTATTCCACCCGAAACCAAATGTGATAAAGATGGTGACTAACTACACTACCTTTCATGGAGTAATGAACGAAGATCCTAGCGTACACGTCACCAACTTTCTGGAGATAGTCAACACGGTCAAGCCAACAGGAGTACCGGGAGACAACATCAAGTTGAAATTGTTTCCATTCACTCTGAAGGACAAAGCGAAGATATGGTTATTGTCTCTAGCACCGGGATCGATCCAAACTTGGACCGATCTATTGCAGAAGTTTATGAATAAGTACTGCCCACCTGGGAAGTCACTAAAGATGAGACAAGACATTATGAATTTCAAGCAGAAACCCACTGAAACCTTTGAAGAAGCTTGGGAAAGATTTAAGGTAGCACAGAGGAGATGCCCTCACCATGATATCACTTTGCCCGTACGAATGCATAGTTTCTATCACGGATTACGGGCCAAGTGAACAAATGAGAGTTGATGTATAAAGCAACGGATGTTTTGCGTTGCTATCACCTGAAGAAGCTGAGGAAAAGTTGGAGCAAATCGCACTGACAAGTCAATGAGAACACATCAAATTGAAACGGCCAAAGTAGCTGAAGGCATATTTGGATAAGATACTTCTCAAAAGATCTTATACCAGCTAATGGCAATAAATGAAAAGATAGATGGCATGCAAGATCGCATAGCCAAGGTTGAGAAAGTACAAGATATTGAAGCAACCAACACTGAGGACGTGAACTATATAGGGAGGCAAGAAAATCCTTATGGGGGCGGATATCGCCCAGGTTCTCATGACCACCCTGGGTTTAGACTGAGTGACCCTACTGGGGTTTTCGACAAAGTGATTCAAACGGTGGAGAGAGACCGAGACAAACTGGCGGATTCATGCCTCAATTCAACAAGTCTGGTGGTTGGGAAGCAGCCATGGATAAAATGAGCTCAACTGTGACCGATACGGTCAATCAACTTACGAAATCCATGACTGAGCTGAATACAAGCTTCACAACATATTGTCAGAAGAATGATACAAGATTAACCAATCAGGAAGCATTAGTGCAGAATCTGTCGCACCAAGTGGGGCAGATTGCAGAACAAGTGTCAGCCCGTCCTCCGGGAGGATTGCCATGTAATACTGAGAAGAATCCGAAGGACGTGAATGCAATTATGACTAGAAGCGGAAAGGAAATACATGGACCAGTTATACCAACTGCCCAGGTAGAATCAGAAAGTAGTCAGCAGCAGAACGCAGCAGAATCTGGAGAAAAAAGAGGGCCGGTAACCCGGGACACTACGCCGGTAAACCGGGAGTCTGAAAATTCAGCAGACAAGCAGGCAGAGCAGCAGCAGCCAGCAGGTAAGTCTTCATGAACTGTAACTATTAATCTTGCTACTTTACCCTATCCCCCTAGGAAACATAAGCCGAATATTGATGATGCGTGTTATAAAAAGTTTATAGAGATGTTTAAGAAGTTGCAAGTGAATATACCTTTGGTAGAAGCTCTGGCCGGAATGCCAGAGTATGCAAAATTCTTGAAAGAAGCAATCTCTACCAAAAGGAAATTGTTAGACCTTGAGACTATATGCCTTAATGAGGAATGCTCTGCAGTTTTGCAAAGAAAACTGCCTCCTAAGTGCAAAGATCGTGGGAGCTTTCTCATACCATGCACAATTGGAGGAGTATGCCTAAACAAAGCATTGTGTGATCTCGGAGCTAGTGTCAATCTAATGCCACTCTCCATCTTTCATAAGTTAGGCATGAAAGAGCTGAATGAAACATCTATAACCCTTCAATTAGCGGATAGGTCTATGAAGCAACCTTGTGGAGTGGTGGAGGATGTTTTGGTGAAAGTTGATAAGTTTGTATTCCCTCTAGACTTTGTCTTTCATTGATCTTAGGAAGACCTTTCCTAGCTATGAGCAAAACATTGATAGATGTTCATAAGGGTGAGATGATTCTGAGAGTGAATGAGGACAAAATAGTGTTCAATGTGATGAATTCGATGAGATATGCTCAAGATGAAGGAGAAGCATGCTACATGCTAGATGCCATAGACAAACTTGTTTTAGAATTATATCAGCAAGTGGCACTAGACCCTGACGTAGCAGAGACTTTGCTCCTGAAGGATGAAGAAAGCTATGAGGAAACCTGGCCTGGGTGTAGCGAAGGTCAAGTGCGAGAAGTAGAACCTATATCTTCTATGGATTTAGGAGGAACCATTCATAGACCTTCGTGACACAAGTTCTTTGACTTACAATTGACTGGTAAGCTGTTAACATCATCATTGAAGGAGCCACCAAGGAACTTAACGTTCAAACCTTTGCCATCTCACCTGAAGTACGTGTACTTACAAGATGATACTCTCCCCCTTATAATTTCATCGTTATTATCACCCTTAGAGGAGTATAAACTTTTAAGAGTACTGAGAGAGCATAAGGGAGTGTTTGGGTTGACCATTGCAAATATTAGAGGAATAAGCCCATCGGTGTGCATGCATAAGATCTCTGTGGACCCTGAAAAGAAAGCAGTAGCTCAACCTCAAAGGAGGTTGACACCACAACTGAAGGATGTTGTTAAGGAAGAGATCATAAAGATATTGGAGATGAGAATCAATTTCCCAATTGCAGACAATGAGTGGGTAAGCCCGATTCATGTGGTGCCCAAGAAAGGAGGATTCACTGTCCAACCAATGATTTTGATGAATTAATCCCTGTGAGACTAATTACCGGACATCGAGTTTGCATAGACTTTAGGAAACTGAATGATGCAACTCGTAAATATCATTTCCCCTACCTTTTATTGATTAGATGTTGGAAAGATTAAGCAGTCATGCGTTTTATTGTTTCTTAGATGGAGGTTATTATCAGATCCATATTGCACCCGAGGGCCGAGAGAAAACAACTTTCACATGTCCCTATGGAACTTTTGCGTTCAATTGCATGCCTTTTGGGTTATGTAATGCACCTGCAACATTCAAAGGTGCATGATGTCATTATTTGCGGACATGGTGGAGGATTTCCTGGAGATTTTCATGGATGATTTCTCCGTATTTGGAGATAACTTTGATAAATGCTTGGACAATTTGAGTAGAGTGCTGAAGAGGTGTGAAGAGACCAACCTTGTACTTAACGGGAAAAATGTCATTTCATGGTTACAGAAGGAATAGTGTTGGGTCATAGAATTTTGAAGAAAGGAATGGAAGTTGATAGGGCAAAGATAGAGGTAATATAGAAGTTACCCTCTCCAACGAACTTAAAGACGTTGTGAGCCTTTCTAGGCCACGCAGGATTCTATAGGATGTTTATTAAAGACTTCTCTAAAGTCTCTAGGCCTTTGATTGAATTACTTGCAAAGGATGTACCTTTCGTATTTGGAGAAGAATGCAAGAAAGCATTCAACACATTAAAGCAAATGCTTATAACCGCCCCAATTCTGGTAGCCCCAGATTGGAACAAACCTTTTGAACTTATGTGTGATGCAAGCGACACGGCAGTTGGAGCAGCCCTGGGACAAAGAGAGGATAAAATCTTTAAGCCTATCTATTACGCCAGTCGTACCCTTAACAGTGCCTAGAGGAATTATGTGACTACAGTGAAGGAACTCTTAGCTGTCATCTTTGCATTTGACAAGTTTCGACCGTATCTGATAGGATCGAAAGTCACGGTGTTCATTGACCACGCAGCTTTGAAATACCTTCTAACCAAGCAAGACTCCAAGCCGAGATTGTTAAGATGGATTGTACTCTTACAAGAGTTTGATGTTGAGATTAAAGATAAAAAGGGATCTGAGAACTAGGTGGATGACCACCTGTCGAGGTTAACTTTGTTGAAAGAAGAGCAACCGACTGAGATCAGGGAGAGCTTTCCTGATGAACAGCTTTTGCCATCTCAGTGGTAACTCGAGTTGAATCTTAGTCCCGACAACATACATCAAGAGTGGGCAAGGTATACCCTTGGTTTGCCAATATTGTGAATTATCTAGCAGGAAGATTCCTACCACCAGAATTCAATAATGCATATAAGAAAAAGTTTTTCACGTATCTGAAGCATTATCATTGGGACGATCCCTACCTATACAAATTGTGCCCTGATGTCATTCTTAGGAGATGCGTCCATGATGATCAAATTCCAAGTATTCTGCACATGTGTCATTCTAGAGAAGCTGGAGGTCATTATAGGCCAGATAAGACAGCAGCAAAGGTACTGCAGTGTGGATTCTATTGGCCAACAATTCATAAATCTGCTTACGAGTTTACACGACCCTGTCATTCTAGTCAAATGACCTGTAATATTTCTAGGAGGAAAGAGATGCCACTGCGGAGTATCTTAGAAGTGGAGTTATTCGATGTATGAGGAATTGATTTTGTTGGGCCTTTCACATCGTCGGATTCAAATCTTTCATCTTGGTAGCAGCTGATTATGTTTCCAAATGGGTGGAAGCAGTGGCTTCACCTACTAATGATGCCATGGTTGTCCTGAGGTTTCTTAAGAAAAACATTTTGACGAGGTTTGGAGTGCCCAGAGCCATAATTAGTGACGGAAGGAGTCATTTCTGTAATAGGTTGTTTGAAAAATTGATGTTGAGATATGGGGTTAGACATAAGATTGCAGCAGCATATCACCCCCAGACGAGTGGACAAGTAGAAGTCACGAATAGAGAGATTAAGAGGATCTTAGAGAAGACTGTGAATCCCACGAGGAAGGATTGGTCTTTGAAATTAGATGACGCTCTTTGTGTTAGGAAATCTACGCGGAAACGCAGCGGAATTCAAAAATTTGATTTCCTTTTACCCAAGATCGACTTCGTTTAAGCAATAAACAATTAAGCTAAAGACGGTGGTTACCTTGGTTGATCTATAAGATCGACGCTTTGACCGTCCGAGGAGAGTAGTTCGCAGAGCCGCCCAAGTGTTCGGCCTCTACCGCTAGTCCACACGAATGACCCGCCGGAATCCCATCATGGATTGCTATTGGAAAACTCCGGTTGCTAGACCGGCCCTTTTCCCTCTCTCCAACTCTCTATAGGATGCTCTCTATTTTACACAAGAACTATTAGCTCTTGGAATTATGATGAACAAAAGAGCTTGACACCCACCTCTTATTTATAGTGTAGGTGGCGCCATCTTCTAGAGTGGAGGAGAAGAAAACATTTTCCCAATAAAATAAGGAAAATATATTTGATTGATTTATCTCATTTATTACAATATCTCATATTAAATAAATCTAGGATATTGTCAATATCTTATATTGAATATTCCCAAAATATTGTCAATATCTAATATTGACTATCTTTATTCTATTACCATAAATCAATTTACACATGTGTATATATATCACATATATAATACACAAATAAATCTATATAATATATATATATATATATATATATATATATATATATATATATATATATATATATATATATATATATATATATATATATATCTTAAAAACAAATGTGCACAAGCACATTCAAGTGCAAGTCACGCATGTGACTATATATATATTTATATATTAATATTAATATATGGTAATACCATTAATTAAATTGCACAATCCAAGTGTATCTTATACACTCCAAAATTGCGCCACCTTTAGCCAATATTTTGGCATCCGGAATATTCTTTAATTAATATAATATTATTAATATCTTGTATTTAATTTATTCATAATAAATAAATACCACTATAACCTTTATAGTCTCGAGATAAACTTTCCTTATTTGGTTATCATCTATAACCACATTTTAATCCGACTAGATGTTCATATGTGTGTGACCCGATAGGCTTCCGAATATGTTGGCCGTAGACACAAAGTGCAAATTACGAAAATGCCCTTCATGCCTAACGATCACGGGATAGCGTCTAGCAACACACCGTGACCCCCAATCATCGGAAGAGTCAAATGCGATGACTACTACCTTTCATGTGAAACGATTACCGTGTAACTTACAATCCTATCGCCGTAATAATATCCATACGGTCGTTAGTCGAGTGTCAAAACATCAACGACCGTATCTTATAATACGGATATCAAGCTCTCTCGAAGTAACTCGTTTACTCCCACTTTGCAAAGATTCACGAGAGTAAGACATTCCTTATAAGAAGGCCATTTCGGATATTCGATCCCAATCATAGGATACGCGATTCCCGGACGACCAATCATGTATACTCCGCATGCTTCAGTATCATACTCAATCACTACCGCATGATCGCCCCGTGGCTAGGGGAAACCTCAATAGTGTCAAAGCATGACAATCCACACCGTCTTTGCCATGAAGACTCCGGTCTTAAGGATAATTACACAACTGTCACATAGTGTGACACTTATCCGTGTAAGTGGGTCGATCCCTAACGTACGCATTCTCTAATACACGTCCACGTACGGTCAAGTGTCTCTACACTTCGATAGACGAGATCTATCCATGCCCTAAAGACGAGAAGACATCTAATACGTGCTAGTCTGTTTATGCTATCAATGCCCCTGTTTAATAGTACATCATCTAGAGACATCATTTTATTTGGGTAGATATGATCCGACCCGGTATAGGACCACGATTGGGATGTCACCATATATGATAGTGTTTGGAAAAGCATGTCATTTACCGGTAGAACTCGAGCACCGAGCACTGTGGAATACGAGGTTTCTAAACATGGATGAGAATTTAGCCGGTGAAAAGAGGATGCTAGAGTTGAATAGATTATAGGAGTTTAGACTTCAAGCGTATGAGAATGCAAGATTTACAAGGAAAGAACGAAACGCATGCACGATAAGAAGATTCTGAACCGCACATTTCATGTTGGAGATAAGGTGCTGGTGTACAATTCGCGTCTTCGTCTTTTTCCTGGAAAGTTGAAGTCTAGATGGTATGGACCACATGTAGTCACGAAAGTCTACAATTCAGGTGCATGTGAAGTTAGACATGAATACTCTGGGCAGATTTTCACAGTTAACGGCCACAGGCTGAAAAATTACCTAGAGCACAAGTATAACCCTGAGTTGGAAGTCTTTACGTTGACAGAGCCAGAATATGAATAAAGGAGCCCTATTAATACAGTCGAGCTGGCGACTACAAATTCAGAACTATTTCTAAAACCCTTATTTATTGCTTTTGTTTATTTCAGTTATTTTGAGTCAATAAAGTAGCATGACAATCGCAAGGTTTTTTCATCACATATATCTTCAGTCACCTGACTAGAGATATATGTGGTTTTCTCCTTCACGATTCTCATGTGATACCCTCGCAAAAGTTTTCGCGTCTGATAAAAGAATAAAGTGGCTTAAACTATTTTTGCGCATTCCTCCGGTATGCACAATTACCGCCGCCTTATTTTCTTATTGCCCTTCGCATGTTACTCACAGTTTTTGGAAGTATTTTGGAAAGCAAGTAACGTCTTGGAAGAGGAATGACCTGGGAGCTAATGATTGCTCCAGGATTCGTTTTGACTCAGCTGATCATTTCCAGAGCTAAGTACATTTTTCTTTCATTATTATTAGTCATTGGGGACAATGTCTATAATAAGTGGGGGTAGGCGTCTTAGCTGGATAATCAAAAAAGGGAATAATTTTGAACAATTAAACACCATTTTTAGCTTGATAATTGCACGTTTTCGAGTAAGGAATCGGTAGAAAAGGAGCCCAAGTTCCATTTGAAGTGAGCTATAGCATATTCAATTTAGTATGGAAGAATGAGCATATGTTATGTTGCGTGAAGTAGTAACTTATTAATTATTATTCTATCATTGCAATCAATATTTGAGCACATAATCTGAGTGAGAAGTGTTTAAGATTAGATGATGAGTTGTTTTAATCGGGAATCATTATTTGTCTGTCTATATACTTTAACAAATTGTTGTAAGACAAGGGAAGAAACTTGGATGACGAAAGGTGACCGGGACAAACGGACTTGTGAGAGAAAGAGAAAAAAAGTGAGGAAATCTGCCAGAAAAAGGAATGAAGAAATTGAAAAAAAAATAAAAAAGAAAATATATGCAATAAAGGCAGTGAGGGAAGCGAACTCGTGTAAAAAGGGCACGACCCTCGCATAAAAAGAAACAAACGAGGACTTAAGAGCGATGCTCAGTCCCCGAGTCCGCCCGACCCGATTAAGGTACCATGTTGTGTAACCAAGTCTGAAGGCAAGATGAGCGAGTGTATGCAGGTAAGTTAAGATTGTGGGGTTAATACAACTTGATTCTCCTCACGAACGCACTATCACGACTGATTCATCACACGACACATTGATGCATGATAAGTAGTGATTAATGGGGAGCTAATGGATTGTGACTTGATGTATATTTCTGCCGGAAATCTTTATTGAATATGTGGTAGTTGATGGATATTGTTCTTGGAGGTACATTTTGCCTTGATACTCTGCTCGCGGACGAGCAGAAGGCTAGTGGGGGTAGTTGATGACGGTTAAAATAGTCTATCCTACGGCATCAACATTCTATCCATTATAAGCTAAAAATAGTTGTTTCGACCTATAAATATGAACCATTTGAGTTGAATAGCATATGTCGGGTTCGTGAGTCGAGAAATCTGCACTTAGCGTTTATTTTCCCTGTTTCGATATTATTTCGTGCATTATTTGATGATTTTTCAGGATACGGAATATTGGGCTGAGCATGATGGACGAATCTGGAGTGGACTAAACGAAAAGAATGGGCCTAGGGTATTCCAGAACCTTCCAAGTTAAGTCGGCTGAAGAAAAAGGACAAAAATACCCCCGGTAACCCGGGAGGCGGTGCCGACTTACCGAGCTTCAAGATCTTCAGAAACGCGTTTTCTTGGACGAGGGGTAGAACTAGGTGTTTCTAAGTCGGTTTAGATAGCTATAAATAAGAGGCTTCGCCTCAGAACACAAGTGTACAATTTTCAAGACAAATATTATGCAATAAAAGTTCTTTGTTTTTTATTTTATTTATTTATGAGTTCTGGTCGGAGAGACGACGGAGTCGCTGCCTAGGGAGAGATCCGAGGGAGATCTACGCTCGTCTTCGAGGGTATGATTTTCTGTCTTTTCCAAGATGTAGATCTATCGTTGTTCCATTCGACTAGTATATTTTAATTGGTTTTTTAGTTTAATTATGTAGTAGTTAGTTTATTTTACCCCATGTGTTATAGATCTGATTCGTTGGTGAAGAAATCATGAAATAGTAGTTGCGTTCTTCAGATATGCGACGGTCTATATCGCTAGATCTGAATATCTAGTAAATTACTAATTCATGATAATCAGCGCCAGCTACGTTGATCGATAGATTTAATTTACATGTTAGTAGCATGATCAACTATTTGCATGTCATCGTAAACTAGCATGAAATACGAATAGTGAAGTGCTATGTTTGGACATTATCTAGAATGGACCCTAGGAACATGCTGATCAATGTCGACAGTTGTCTAGGTGGGTTTGCGGTATGAGTTAGCGCTCAATATCGACAGCTCTAGTTCTTTATGCGTATGGGCCATTACGGACCAATTAAGGAGGGTAGCTTGCGTATAGATTGTCTACTACCATTGTCGGAGTAGATAGGGTTAGGAGTTGTACCCGTAGCTGAACAATGAATAAATTCACCATTGGGGAGGACTGTTGCATATGTGGGGGGAATAGCTAATTACTCATAATTGAACTAATACATTAGAAACTCTAGTTTGCTTCGTTGAACTTGCATAATCTTGCTAGTTGATTGTTACCAAATTTACCACTGTCTATATTATAGTTGGTCGTAGACCATTATCGTGACAAGCTTAATCTTGGTAATTAGACGTTCCTACGAGTCTCTGCGGGATCGACCTTGACTCGCCAGTACTCTACTATGATAGACCTAGTCCTATTGCTAGTAAGTGCTTTGCACGCGATCATGTATTAGATAGTTTATTTGGCTTTTGAATCATATTCAAAACATGAACTATTTAATTAACCTTCAAGCAATGATTAAAGAAATAAGTCGATACTTAAATCTTACAATTTTGAAAACAACCTTTTCAAAATTCGGTTTGGTCATTCTTATTCAACGATTGAATTAATTGTCATCGTATGACAGAATGATCATATTGGATCGTATCCAATGCATAATTAATTCGTTGAAACTTATTTCAAGTGATTAATCATATCATGAGCTTCCGTTCTCATTAATAATTAAAGTCTTGGAGCACTCCATCAAATATGTAGTCTTCTTGTCTCTAACTACTATAACCGGGTTGCTTGTGTCATTGCTTATTTTAAAAGGAATTAAAGTTACTTAACCATACTTGAGAACGTTTCTCAAAAGGTAACAGTCATAAATTAGTTTTAACAATCGAGAATAAAAACATAGAAATAAAGTTTGCTAAAACTACAACATAAAAATAAAGTTAAAAGAGTGTTGTTGTTTATACACGCAAAATTAAAATGGTCTTTTGGTTTATGATTTTGCTTCCACTAGTCAACTACTCCCAATTAACTTTCAAGAATTTTAATTAATTCTTTAGTGGATGGAATCCAATCTAGTTAACTCGATCCCCGACGAGGGCCGATCGACCGGGTCAATTTCGAAATGTGGGTACACCAATCCATTCGCATCTCATGCGGCTTCCATTGGTTGACTAGTTAAATCTTTGATAATTCACATCTTATGTGATAGTCAACCCCTTGTCTCTAAAATGAAACGGTCCTGACGAGGGCCAATCATCGCGATTCTTAGTCGAGACGTGACTCAAATATTCATGAGATCTCATACGATCATATCTCGATAACGATAATATATCCGAGGTAGGTCAACTCCCGACGAGGGCCCGATCAATTGGATCCGAACAAGGGCTCTTCACCGTCATTATAATGTTGTCGGAGTAATTCACTTAATTAATTTTGAATTAATTCTCTTAATTAATTTAATTATGGTCTCATCATGTATTTCTATCTCTATGAACATACATCCTACATTCATCTAAATTGTGCCTAGTTATGCATCTATCGTATCATATAAAATAAATACAAGCACAAAATAAATAAATCCGTAAATTAACCGGTATGATCATGGACTTTTCCTAGGTGCGGTTTCGAATACAAACTGACGAAACCGCGGGTCACAATCTAAAAGTAGCTGCAACCGTCAATGGGATCTTTAATGTGCCATCTCCAATGAGATCTTTATTCTTTTTTCTTTGGTCTCCGTCTTCTGCTCCATTCTTGTTACATAAAATTCTATCTAATAAAATAAATACACCCTCCGCACACGGGGGAGCTTACGGGAATGGGATAAATATAGAAAATAAACTAGGTCGCGTTCTTCATAATGGCCTAGGACAATTTTTAAACCAACAGAAAAAGTAAATCATACACATCTATCTTATCGGTTGAGTCCATTATCAACCGGGGTTCATATAATAATATTATATCTACACATCTATTTCATACAATAATATCTTATGAAAAAGACAAATTAAAATTTAACTACTTGCGTCTTAATTAATTGATTAACGTTTAATCAATCAAATAATTTTATCCAATCAACTAACTAATTAACATTTAATTAATTAAATGATTTTAATCGAAATAATTTTAACGGTTAATTTTAAACGATTTCAATTTTAATTTTAATTAATTAGAACTATTCTAAAAATAAATCAAAATTAAAATTAGGTCTCTTTATTTCTTTACTTTTGAATCCTAATCAAAAGGGATGCATTTGGTTTCCAAAACCAAAAAGCATCTACCTTGGACCTTTCGAAATCAAATTTTGAAAATGCCCTAGGCCTAGGCCTTTTCCAAAATCAAATATTTTGAAAATGACCTAGTGTTGTAGAAAACGGATTATAATAAATAAAACGATCAAAACAATGAACGATGCGATGAACGATAAAAACGCGAGAAAAATAATAATTAACAACTAGGGTGAAGGCTTGAACAATTATCCAAATGCAGTGATATAAAAGCAAGCAAACACGGTTCCACGAATCAAACAAATACCGGTTTCAAACTATTAATCAAATGATTCTATCCCAAGGTTACGATTATTACACCTAACCGAATGCCCAAATCTCTAATGGCTTAGATGATTTTATTCACAATCTTTTATCAAAGATTGATCCTTTAACGTTCTTAGGTGGGGATATTTATCAATATCCAAAAATCTAAACCGTTTAAACCACAACTTTCGTTATAATTTGGTTTAAAAGATTCAAACTTTTGTATAGTGACCTAGGGTTCCATTGATCGTCATCAACGGATTGTCGAATCATACAAATAATCTATCGATCGAAATGTAAAAACGATACAAAAGTTCTAACCTTTTTTTTGATAGAAATCAATCAATACAATAATCTGAAACCAAAATCCGTTTGAAACGCTTCCCCTAGTTTGCTTGATGAAGAAATTAGCTCCTCATTGTTGAGAAATTTACACCCTAATTGTGTTTTTTGGAATGAAAATATAAAGGGAAAAAAAAAAAGAAAAAAAAGTCGGCCCTTCTCTGTTGTGAATTGTGGCTGTGTATGAATATCTCTGATTAGGGTTAAAAGTTGTGGTATTTATAGATAAGCTGAAGTCGGTTGCTGCACAAAAGCTCCGGACGCCCGTTTGCTTCTTTCTTGAACTCAAACTTCTAAAATTCATATCTTGAGTTGTAGACCTCCAAAAATTATGATCCAAACGTCATAATTAAGCTCTCGGAAAACTCTACAACTTTCATTAAGGACTCTTCTTCAGAAAACGCCTTTTTGACTAGCCCGTCGTGTTACGAGTCGTTTTCGGGATTTTCCCAAGCTTTATTTCATCTCTTGATCATTGTTTAAGCTCATTCCATCACTTCACATGACGTATTTGGGTACCTACAATCACAATAAAGACGTGCAAAATGTAATATCGCAAATACAACGATATTTATCGATAAAGTCACATAATTAGCTCGGTTTTGCATTTAAACGCTTTCCAAACACATATGCTCAATATTTCCGTTTAAACCTTTATTTTACTATAAATAGTAATGAAATACATGAGAAGTTGTTATAAAATAAAGCGTTAAAAACCACAAAATTCACCTTTAACAACTCCCCCACACTTAAACCTTGCTCGTCCCGAGCAAAACAAAACAAAAACCTAGCTCAGAGTCGAAGAATAGGTGGATACCAAATATAGTGCATAGTAACTAAGTAGAAATTCACCCAAGTGTTTGTGTACAAGGGCCATATCAAACTTCCACTAGATCCCAACTTGAATTGAATTCAAGCAAAACTAGCTAGTATCACACTTAAGTTAAGCATAGACGACGCTCAGATGTGCATGCGAAAAGATAATAGAAAGTAATCAAACCATTTCTGACATACTTAGAGGATGATTCCTACAACATATCATAAGAGTTTATACTGGGTATAAAATCATAATTGGCCAAGTCTTGAATTTTTTTTCCGAGTTATTATACATTTTTTTCAAATTCACTTTTTAACACACATCAAAAATGAGCTCTTGCCCGTCATAGTAGAATAGGACATTTTGAGATATGCCCTAACTACCCAAATCATAAGGCAGCTTTTCTGACTGTCGTGAGCTATTGGTCGTCATAGTGGTATAGGACGCTCGTGATACGCCCTACCTCACTCAAATCATAAACCGACTTCCGACACGCACGTTTATTATTAATTAGCATTACTTATACGAGATTTACGTGGCCGGCGATTGGTTCTAAGCCATAGGCTATACAAACCTGCGAGCATAATGCCTCAAGTAATGAATTATTTATTATTATTACTTCAAGACTTTGGCAATGACTTACTTATCACATTCAAACTCTATGATATTCACAATATGTCATACTTTGAATTTAAATCCAAACTACTACGAAATATAGCACTGAGCACATAGTATAAGCTAATCAAGGAATGCTTAACCTATATGGATCTAACAATTTTTTTTTTTATTTTAAAAATTAGCTCGTCATCTGATAAGGCACGTGAAATAAGGGTCAGGTGAACCTCTAACTCATCTAGCATACACAATATAAGGCATCCATTAAGTTTAGACATTGAACATAGGCATGTAGTTGTTCACTCGGGACAAACAATCAAATTTTTGTGCATTTTGCATTGAACTTATCATGATATGAGCGAAGGTATATAGGTACACAATTTATCTCCTCCCCCACACTTAAAACACAACATGTCCTCAAGTTGTGCGAGAGATAAAGTAAAGTAAAGTACTTAGGCGATTTATAAAGGTCGGATCGTTGAGCGAGGTGCAAAGCATGAAAAAGGCAACGATCCCCGTATGTAGAAGGCTTGTATCGGCTAAATAGCTTAAAGTAACCGCATTACTTGATAGACACACCAAAATATTTGGGGGAAATCGGGGAAGCATGCACGAGATAGTTGTAGAGAAAGGAGAACACGGTGCATAGTATAAACATGTAAGTAACAAGGATGCATAGATGAAAGGATGAAACGAGGAAGTACAGAACATCTATGTAATAAGATAGTGCTATATAAGCGCAAATGAAAATATCCACATCAACTAATGTTTAATCAAAGAACAACGGCTTTATTCAAAGAAAACGGGCGTTCGACTTAAACGACATGCAAACCAAACACTAACTAGAAGCAAACACTAACTAACTACTAACTAGTAGAGCGAGGACCAATCTATCAAACGTATGAGACGGCGAAGCACGTCGATGGCGAGCCGAGAGGTCGTAGTCATACCGTAAGTTCCAATCTTCTCCGGCTAGCTCTATCCCCCGAACATGCTCATCCTTGAGTACCAAGATGAGATCGGCTAGAAACGGGTCATTGAGGATCGTGAATGGCCTCTCTAAGTCATCTTCGATTTCCTCAATGGTCCACTCTCCATCTCCACCAGAGAGAGATGGTGGCACGACGATAACAAAGGTGAAAGTCCGGACTCGGGTGAGAATATCGATATCCGCATCCAAGACTCGCAAGCCACCCGGACCATCATCCAAGGAAATGGCGTGGATCCGACTGACAAACTCGAACTCGGGCTCGGTCATCCTAAAGAACTCGTGTGTAGGGACTCCATAAGGATAACGATCGTCATCATCAGCCATCTCAGTAGTCAACTGAAGCACAGAAATGGACCACGCTCATCAGAAGCTAGAAAGAAAAACGGAAAACAACCAAACAAAACAAACGAGAAGAAAAGAAAAAGGAAAAGGATATCTAGGGTGCCTCACAGTAGCGCTTCCGATTATTGTCGGCGGCTCGACAACCATTGTAAGTTCAACCCGGATCGGGCCACTTGACGTTTCGGCCGGTCATTCTATCAAAAGAGCTCTTGTCGGCAATGTGACCACGAAAACAACCATGCATGCAGGGCATCCTGCTCTTCAAACTCTCCCAGGCTCCTTTAATCTTTCTAGCCGTTGATTTCCTCCTCCTTCCCTTCCTCTTCAGATGCATTTCCTTCCAATACTGCTCCATATCCCAACTTCCAGCGAAGACTTCAGCTGGTGATTCGATAACGGCCTCGGTGAATAAATCTGGTGCAAACTCTGTAAAGTCATCGACTTCATGATTCACACACTCAAATATGTCGAGGAACCGAACAATCAAAGGTGCCTCCTTTGGTAGACCAATGTAATGTTTGCACCTTTGACCATTTACCTTAAACGGTCGATCACCAATTCCTTTTAGCTCCAACACTCCGCTTGGAAAGACTTGCAAAATCTCGAACGGGCCGGACCACCGTGTCCGTAGCTTTCTAGGAAACAGATGTAACCTGGAATTGTATAGCAAGACTTGCTCTCCCGAATGGAACTCTCTTTGCTTAATTTTCTTATCATGGAGCAGCTTCATTCTGTCCTTACTCACTCGGGCGCTCTCGTAGGCACGGAGCACGAACTCATCTAGCTCGTGCATCTGTGAAGTACGTGCTCACCACAAGCTTTGGAATCAAAGTTCAAAAACTTCGTCGCCCAATAAGCTTTATGCTCAAGTTCGACCGGCAAATGACATGGCTTTCCATAAACCATTTGATACGGAGATGTACCCATAGGTGTCTTGTAAGCTGTCCTGTAAGCCCATAGTACATCATCCAATTTCAGACTCCAATCCTTCCGATGACTGTTAACCGTTTTTTCTAAGATCTTCTTGAGGCTGCGGTTCTACGCTCCACGACCACTTGTCATAGGATGGTACGGTGTACCGGTTTTATGCCGAACACCATATTTCTCTAATACTTTGTCCGGTGGTCGATTACAAAAGTGCGTCCCCTCGTCGATTAAGGCTCTCGGGCAACCAAACCTCACAAAAATGTTTTTCTTTAAGAATTTCATGACCGTTTTATGGTCATTGTGAGGGTGGCGATAGCCTCCACCCATTTAGACACATAGTCTACACGGACTAGGATGTATCTATTCCCGCATGAGGATGGGAAGGGACCCATAAAGTCAATCCCCCGGACATCGAACACCTCACACTCTAAAATGGGTTTTAACGGCATATCATATCTCCTTGTCAAAGCACCGGTTCTTTGGCACCTATCACGACCTTTACAAAAGGCTTCGGTATCCTTAAAAATCGAGGGCCGGTAAAAACCAGATTGGAATATCTTCGCAACGGTCTTCCGGGGACCAAAGTGGCCGCCGGTGGGACCACTATGACATTGTTCAATTATGTCCCGTTGCTCGGATTCGGGGACACACCGGTGAAGCAACCCATCTTTACGAGTTTAAAAAGATACGGTTCTTCCCGGACATAATACTTGAGATCGAGAGAAGAATTTCTTCTTCTCCTGATACGAAAACTTGGGATTCGAGATATTGGGAATGGAGGTAATTAACGATTGAAGAATACCACGGAGGATCAGACGTGCAACTATTCACGGACATAACACTCTCAAAGGGGCAATATAAATCGATGTCTTGTGGATTTTCCTCTACTACGGGCAACACTCTTCATATGTGGTGCCTCTTGTGTTTTCACTACCCTTGATATCTTTAATATGAACATCAAACTCCTGAGGGTAAGAATCCAACGCAGCAGTCTCGGTTTTGCATCCTTTTTATTCATCAAATAGCGCAGAGCTGCGTGATCGGTCCAGACAATCACCTTGGCACCCAGTAAATAACTTCGGAACTTGTCCATAGAAAAGACAACAGCTAAAAGTTCCTTTTCCGTGGTAGTGTAGTTTGCTTGTGCCGGATTCAGGGTATGGCTTGCATAGTAGATAGGTTGGAATTTACCATTAAGTCTTTGCCCCAAAACCGCACCAACGGCGTAGTTGGAAGCATCACACATTAATTCGAATGGTAAGTTCCAATCCGGAGAGATCAGAATCGGAGCGGAGATCAGGCGATGTTTAAGCTCTTTGAAGGCACACTTGCAATCATTGTCGAAGTTGAAAACGACGTCCTCTTTAAGTAGAGTTGATAGAGGTTTTGAGATCTTGGAGAAATCTTGAATGAATCTCCTATAGAAGCCGACGTGACCAAGAAAACTCCCCACTTCTTTCACGTTCTTAGGGTAGTTCATCTTTTCTATGGCCTCTATTTTGGCCCTATCAACTTCTATGCCCTTAGCTGAAATTTTATGGCCAAGAACAATCCCTTCATCCACCAAAAGGTGGCATTTTTCCCAATTGAGGATTAGGTTCTTCTCCACACATACGTTAAGCACCTTGTCCAGATTAGCAAGACAATCATCGAACGAGTTACCAAACACCGAGAAGTCGTCCATAAAGACCTCCATGCATTTCTCAATTAGCCCGTCAAAAATTGCTAACATGCATCTTTGAAAAGTGGCCGGAGCATTACGAGAGGCCGAACGGCATTCGCCTATAAGCGAAAGTACCATACGGGCGAGGTGAAGGTCGTCTTTTCTGCGATCAACGGGGTTTATAGGGATGCGGAAGTACCCGGAGTATCCGTCCGGGAAACGATAAAAGGGGTGTCCGCCAAACGCTCGAGCATTTGGTCAATGAAGGGGAGAGGGAAGTGGTCCTTCATGGTTACTTCGTTCAGTTTCCTATAGTCGATACACACACGGTAACCGGTGACTAATCTCAACGCGACTTCTTCTCCCTTGTCATTTTTTTCAATAGTGATACCACCTTTCTTAGGGACCACCTGCGTGGGGGACACCCAATCACTGTCAGCTATTGCATATATGATCCCCATATCAAGCAACTTGATGATTTCTTTCTTCACCACCTCTGCATGTGGGGGTTTAACCGTCTTTGAAGTTGTCTAATATGCTTGGCTCCTTCTTCGATTTTTATCTTGTGCATACGGACGTCGGGAGATATACCTCGATATCTCCTACACGCCGACCAAAAGCTTTCTCATTTCTTTTCAAGACGGCCAACAACTTCGCTTCTTCTTCCTCGTCGGCTTAGCGGAAACAATTAACGGAAGCCGATCACCCTCTCTCGGGAAAACATACTTTAAATGTTTCGGTAACGGTTTTAACTCGAGGTCAATCGGAGGGTCTTCCAAACTAGACTTTAAAACTTTACTTTGCAAATTATTAGAGGAGAGCAACATAGCTTCTAATAAATCTACTTCCTACGAAGGCGAAAGGTTCTTACTCACTACAACTTCATCTTCGATCTCGGCTCCAAGCTCATTCAAATCTATCCTACCATATTGGTTCGGATTATCAATCAAGCGTTCGTATTCGGATCTCTTGCAAGGACTTGCTCTTCTAGAAAATCACGAAATCATCAAATGATTCCTCGATAGAGTAGCCGGTTGGACATTCGAAGGTCTTTTAATAGCTTTAGATACACTATAGCTCACTTCTTCATTTCCAACACGCAAAGTTACTTTAGCACCATCATCACAATCAATGAGGGCTCTAGCGATGAGACGAAAAGGTCGTCCAAGAATCAGGGGTGTATTGGGTTGTTGGATGTCTAAGACATACCAATCCACAGGAAAGGTAAATCGATCGACCTGAACCAACAAATCCTTTAAAATCCCTGTCGCTTTCTTGGATGATGCGTACGCGAACCGAATACTCATAGTGGTAGGTTCCAAAAGATGGTCTAATTGGAGTTTGTTGACACACATATAAAGGCATAAGACTAATTGAAGCTCCTAAATCACATAAGGAATTAGGGAAAATGAGACCTCCAATTTGCAAAGTAAGGACGAATCGCCCGGGATCATCTTTCTTAATCGGTAACTCTTCATAACTCATCATTGAACAATCTTCACTTGGTTACCTTTTCCATACTCTCCAACTTCTTTTTAGATGAGACTACATCCTTTATGAATTTGGTGTATTTGGGCATCTCAACCAACACATCGGATAAAGGTAGATTAACTTGAGTGTTTTTCGAAGGTTGAGTACCTTCTCGTACTTCTTGTCCTCGCATAAAGGGATGTTTTTCTTCCTTGGTGGAAATGGAAGTTTCTTCAATTCTTCTGAGAAAAAACTTTCTTAGAAGAGGCACTAATAGCTTTATCTTCTAAATCCTTCCATCTCACCGTCTTCTTACTTGTCAAGGGATCCTCCTACGACTCACTTCTTGATTTCTCGGTCGTACGGTCGGCCACCCGAATTCTTTCTTCGATTTCTATCTCGATCTTCCTCTTTTTCTTCACCCAGATTGGGGAATTGGGTCTTCTCAACTTCCCCTCCCACCGAATCGGTGGTAGGAGGGTCTACTCGTTTCCCCGGTTCGGTTGAATGCGGGGTTTCCTTGAAGTTGAGTGCCGGATCTTAAATTCATGGCACTAGTTTCCTCCCTACCATAAGGGGTGGTTGGTGTCAGATCAGTACACCGGTTTGGGTTCAAATCAGCTTGGGCCACTTGGCTGCCCTTTGGATTTCTTTACGTGAAAGCGGGGCGGATGACCACGAGGTCGTGAAGCTAGGCCGCTCGATCTAAGCTTGTCCCAAGCTTGCCTCTCCGGATTTTTAATAGTTTTTTGTTGTTCCTCAAAATCGGATGCGGTAGGAGCATCATTGGACCCGGATGGCCCTTGATGATTTTGAAATCCGGGAGGATGTTGATTAGACCGGTTTTGATAAGGAGAATTGGTGTTGGCGAGGCCATGCACGATTGAACCTCGTTGAGAATTCGAACTCGATTCGGGTTTTGAGAGTAATTTCGATTGGAATTTTGATAGTTCGAGTTGGAATTTTGATTCGATTATAACCGAGTTTTGATTAAAATTTCGGTTTTGGTTATAACCACGATTACGAAAGTTATTCGGCGAGAAAATTGATTTGGGAATCGTTGGTTTTGCGACCGGAAAAAGCATTGACTTCATCATTTTCCCTTTGTTTAGGGGACAAGCTAGAGAAGTGTGGCCCTTTAGACCACAAGTACGGCAAATAATCGGAGTGTCTTGTCTCATACTTTGGACGGCATTGACTTGGTAATTCGCATGGGGATTGAATTGACATTGGTCAATCACGTGACCAATACGGCAACATTGTCGCGATACGAGAACTTGAGCGTTACGGTGATAAGGAGGAGTAGGTGTGATTTGTTTTTGGGACGAGTAAGAGCGGCCACTGCCGCTGCAAAGCATGGCGATCACACGATTCGAGAATTGACTTCCTCGATCTTTGGAACAGAGACGGGGTGTAATTGCACGATATGAAGGAGCATAGTTATATCTAGCTATATCTTCAAATAAAGCCCAACCTTCGTCGGGTGTCTTCTTCGGAAAAGCTCCTCCGGATGAACTATTCACCATCCCTTTGGTTAGTTCGGTCAAACCACTAAAGAAAGTGTTGACTTGACGTTGTAGATCTAGGCCATGATGGGGGCGGCGACGCAAAAGAGATTTGAAACGCTTCCAAGCATCGAAGAATGACTCATCCATTTTTCGTTGGAAGGTAAAAATGTCGGTCGGGCATTGGGCGGTCTTTGAGGGTGGAAAATGCGACTTAGGAACTCCTTCTCGAGTCTGCCCAAGTGGTAATAGATCGAGAGGTTAAAGAGTTATACCACTCTTTTGCTTCTCCTCGCGAGAGAGAAAGGGAAAAGCTTTAATTTTATAGCATCCTCGAAACTCCTTGAATGCGGGTCGTGTCACGGATCTCCGGGAAGGCGTGGACATGATTATGCGGATTTTCGAGAAGGTAGACCATAAAAGATAGATGCATGCTTTGAAGCATCGAATAAGACCGGGTCTCGGCTCGAAGTGGTCCGCTGCGATTTCGGGCAAGGCTACAGCAGGATTTACCGTGATGGCTCCCGGCATAGCATAATCTGCTAACGACCGTCTATTGTCAGCCATTGCGATAACGGTTTCTTCAAGTTCTTCCTTGCAAGCTTCTTCAAGGTTTTCTATCGAGTGACCACCTAAAGAGATTTGCCTCCTTTTTCGGTTTGGACGAACAATAGTACGTTCGATCTCCGGATTGAAAATTAAAGGTCCTGATTTACTTCGTGTAAGCATACACTGAAGTGAAAATCGAGGAGCGGCAAAGAGGGCAGCGGTTTTTTTTTTTTTTTTTTTTTTGTTACTAAGTCGTATAAGGCACCCTTGTCAAATGAACCAGAAAGGCGAGCAAAAGTAAATAGCACTCAAAACCGACTCTCTAGAAGGGACACTTAGGTGTTCAGACCGAGAATAGGTTGCAAGGAATGGAAAAAGAGTGGAACAAGGTGTGAAAGGTTGCTAAAGGTGATTAGGAAAGACAGGAAAAGGAAAGGACTTAAACAAGGAATGAAATTGGATGATTGTAGAATTTCACGGGTGTGAAAAATTTCACACCTGGGTGTGATATTTTCGGCTAAAAAGTTTTTTTTTTTTTTTTTTTTTTTTTTTTGACTACAAAAATTTCACAGGTGTGAAAATTGGCACACCAGGGTGTGAAGCTCACGTCCAATGTGCGTCCCCCTTTTATTTTTATTTTTTTTCGATACACTCACAAACAGAAGAAAAGAAAGAAAAAAAAAAATAATAATAATAATAATAAATTAAGGGGCTAAAAATAGGGATGTTTATTCGGGAATGTGCAAATCAAACAAAAACAAAAATGAATGCCACTTAAGACATTTTGTATGCTGTTTAAACGTTTTGTGGCATAAGTGTTGCCAACTCCCAGTTGAAACAAAAAATCCTAACAACTAAAACAAAAAGAGAAACACACAACCGTTGCCAATTCCCCGGCAACGGCGCCAAAAACTTGTTGTAGAAAACGGATTATAATAAATAAAACGATCAAAACAAGTTATAAAAATTTATAATCCGGTCGTGGCCTCAAGTGCAAGGTCGTAGCAAAATGGTGTAACCGGAGTCGATCACGGGGAATTGGGGTTGTATCGTTTCAAGTTTTAGTTGCAAATGTCACGAGTTTATACTAATTGCGAAACAATGAACAGTAAAAACGAAAGTGAACGGTGCGATGAACGAGTGAAAAAACGCGAGAAAAATAATAATTAACAACTAGGGTGAAGGCTTGAACAATTATCCAAATGCAGTGATATAAAAGCAAGCAAACACGGTTCCACGAATCAAACAAATACCGGTTTCAAACTATTAATCAAATGATTCTATCCCAAGGTTACGATTATTACACCTAACCGAATGCCCAAATCTCTAATGGCTTAGATGATTTTATTCACAATCTTTTATCAAAGATTGATCCTTTAACGTTCTTAGGTGGGGATATTTATCAATATCCAAAAATCTAAACCGTTTAAACCACAACTTTCGTTATAATTTGGTTTAAAAGATTCAAACTTTTGTATAGTGACCTAGGGTTCCATTGATCGTCATCAACGGATTGTCGAATCATACAAATAATCTATCGATCGAAATGTAAAAACGATATGAAAACGATACAAAAGTTCTAACCTTTTTTTGATAGAAATCAATCAATACAATAATCTGAAACCAAAATCCGTTTGAAACGCTTCCCCTAGTTTGCTTGATGAAGAAATTAGCTCCTCATTGTTGAGAAATTTACACCCTAATTGTGTTTTTTGGAATGAAAATATAAAGGGCAAAAAAAAAAGAAAAAAAAGTCGGCCCTTCTCTGTTGTGAATTACGGCTGTGTATGAATATCTCTGATTAGGGTTAAAAGCTGTGGTATTTATAGATATGCTGAAGTCGGTTGCTGCACAAAAGCTCCGGACGCCCGTTTGCTTCTTTCTTGAACTCAAACTTCTAAAATTCATATCTTGAGTTGTAGACCTCCAAAAATTATGATCCGAACGTCATAATTAAGCTCTCGGAAAACTCTACAACTTTCATTAAGGACTCTTCTTCAGAAAACGCCTTTTTGACTAGCCCGTCGTGTTACGAGTCGTTTTCGGGATTTTCCCAAGCTTTATTTCATCTCTTGATCATTGTTTAAGCTCATTCCATCACTTCACATGACGTATTTGGGTACCTACAATCACAATAAAGACGTGCAAAATGTAATATCGCAAATACAACGATATTTATCGCTTATTCCAAACAAAATATGGAAATGCCTAGATTATTTAAAGGGAAATCATATTACCAAATAATGTCATGTGGCATCCCAATTGTCCAAACTATTTGAACCATTAGTTAGCCACATGACACCAACTAAACGAAGAGATATCAATCACAAATATAAACCATATTGAATTCAAAATACACAAAACAAAAACGGGGACCACCGCATCATGCCCGCCGCCGCCGGCGATCACACGGTGGTGGTGACACCGCCAAACGGCCGAGCACCACCATGGCTGACCCCCCATTTTTTTCACGTATCTCTTGCGAATAAAAAATCTTTCATCTTTTAATTACGTGATTTAAACAATAAAATTAACTACGCAAATTAACATGCTTATTGCTTAAGCTCGAAACTCGCTCTGATACCACTGTTAGGAAATCTGCGCGGGAACGCATCGGAATTTAAAATTTTATTTCCTTTAACCAGGATCGACTTCGTTTAAAAAATAAACAAATAAGTAAGTAGACGGTGGTTACCTTGCTTTATCTAAAGATCGACGTTTTGACCATCTAAGGAGAATAGTGGTGCACGGAGTCGTCCAAGCGTTGGCCTCTACCGCAAGTCCACACGAACAACCCACCGGAATCTATCATTGGATTACTACTAGAAAAATCCGGTTGCTAGACCGTCATTTTCTCTCTCTCTAAAACTCTCTAGAAAAGCTCTCTATTTTTCGCAAAAAACTATTAGTCTCCTGTAATTTTGATGTACAAAGGAGATAGCCAACCCCTTTCTTATATAGGGAGAGAGGCGCCCCTTTGTATTCCCAATCTGATTGGGAAAATCTTCCTAGTAGATTGATGAGATAGAAAACTTTTTTCTAATAAAATATGAAAAGCATCTTTGATTGAATTATCTCATTTAATTTAATATCTCATATTAAATATTTCAAGATATTTGTCAATATCTAATATTGACTATCTTTATCTTATTACCATAAGTCTATTTTTCATAAATCAATTAATATACAATATTAATATATGGTAATTTTATTAATTAAATTGCACAATTCAAGTGTATCTTATACACATTAAATTTGCGCCCCATGTAGCATTTAATTGTTTCCGGAATATTCTTTAATTAATATAGGTGGGTTCTATTGGCAACACAAAAATACCCACGGCACCACGATCACTTTTGGCACCCTATAAATCACTCTGGACACCACATTGAATATTTTTATTATTTGCACAACACAAACGTCTGTGGAACTGACGTCCGTTCTCGGTACGAGCGTCACTGGAACAGACGTTTGTGTTCCATTCCAACGTCACTGACACTGATTTTACGGTTACAAATGTGTCACAGGTGAAAACGTCAGACCCACTGACGTTTTGAGCGAACAGAAACGTCAGTGACTCTGAGGCCCGTAACGTTTGCCAAAAAGTGATTTGGTTGTGCCAAAAAGTAAATGAAAAATAATAAAGGGTGCCAAGAGTAATTTGGTGGTGCCAATAAAATCCACCTTAATATAATGCTATGATTAATTAATTTATAAAATACATGTATATCACATATATATATATATATATATATATATATATATATATATATATATATATATATATATAATCGACATATACATATACATTATATGTATATTTAATTAATCAACATAATTAATATCTTGTATTATATTTATTCATAATAAATAATTACCACAATATTAATTTGTCACTATAACACTTTATAGTCGAGATAAGACTTTCCTTATTTGGTTATCGATATAACCGCATTTTAATCCGGCTAGATGTTCTTATGTGTGTGACCCGATAGGCTTCTAAATATGTTAGTTGTAGGCAGAAAGTGCAAATTACAAAAATGTCCTTCATACCTAACGATCACGGGATAGCGTCTAGCAACACACCGTGACCACCAATCATCGGAAGAGTCAAATGCAATGACTACTATCTTTCATATGAAAAGTTACCGTGTAAATAGAATAATATCGCTGTAATAATATTTATACGGTCGTACGTCGAGTGTCAAACATCACCGACCGTATCTTATAATCTGGATATTCTATTCTCTCGAAGTAACTCATTTACTTCCACTTTACAAAGATTCACGAGAGTAAGACATTCCTTATAAAAAGGCCCTTTCGGATATTCACTTCTACTAATCGGGTATGCGATTCCCGGACGACCAAACATGTATATTCCGCATGTTTCAGTATCACACTCAATCACTACCGAATGATCGTCCCATGGCTAAGGAAAACCTCAATAGTGTCAAAATATGACAATAGTGGGTCAGTTTAACGTACACATTCTCTAATACACATCATACACATCCACATACAGTCCAAGTGTCTCAATACTTCGATATACGAGATCTATCCCACCTTCAATAAGATAGAAGACATCTAATACGTGCTAGTCTAATCGTACTATCAATGTCCCGTTTGATAGCAATGCGATTAGAGACATTTAAGTATCAAATATTTTAAAGTGAGTCGAGATCTCATCAACCATAATCACTATTATGGTTTCTCTTTCACAGTTTGACACTAAGGACGTTATCATATAATAATATCGTAATTGGTCCGTTAAACGAAGAAATATATAATAACAGAAAAATCATTTATTATATGTATAAAAATAAAGAAATAGTAGAAATTATCAAACCCGGTCGAATCCGGTCCAACCCGATTGGGTTTAGAACATTATTTCAACAGTCGAGCCACTTAAATAATTAACCGAGCCGAGCTCGAGTTTTAAAATATATTAATCGAGTAGCCTCGCGAGCTTAACCGAGCTTGATTAAATAATTATTTAATTAATAAATTTATTATAAAATATTATTTTTCATAATAAAAAAATATTATTCGAGTTGAAAATTAGACGAGTCGAGCTCGATCTTGTCATATTTCATTAAAAATTAAATGAATTTTAAGAAAATAATCGAGTTTACGAGTCTAATCGAACTATATCGAATACTTAGGGAGTCGAGTTTGATCTTGTTTTTTATGGCTCGATCAAACTCGAACCGAGTTTCAAGCCCAATTTTTTTTAATCAAGTCGAGCCCGAGAGCTTAAAGAGTATCAACTCGACTCGACTCGATTACTCCCTTAGATCTGCCTCTAATATTACCGATTTCAAGATACTTTGTGAGAAGAAAAAACGGGGAAGAAGAATGGAAAATGTGACATTGCCATTAAGGAATTTTGTTGATAGTACAACTGTACAAGGAGAAAGAATCAATAATTACAATTTTTTTTTCTCTCATTGACCTCAAAAACTACCCTTAATACCTTCTTCTTTTTTTTTTTTTTTTTTGAGAGGCTTACTCCTTTTATTAATCAATGCTAATCCTACATTAATCCAGCTCATTACACCACCTACCACGTAACCACACCTGCACCACCACACGTTACAACCGGACTCACCGGATTCCGCCGCCTACATCCATCCCACAACCGCACAACGCTTCCATCCAACACCCTCATGTCCTGGCATTGATACAATCCGATGCCCTCCATTTTCATCTTCAATGTAGCCCCTACCCAATGCAATACCTCCCCATCATCACCCTCACTGTCACAATCACAGCCGTTGATTTTCACGTCATCTTCGTCTCCGTAGTCATCATCCTCTTTCTGATTGTAATACAAACTGAATTTCCCGTTAGTTCTTCCGACCGTATCTAACGACAACATCGAGGCAGCAGCAGACGGTGAGGATGATTCAATTGAGCTATGTACCGGGTCGGTCTCGGTTGACGGGTTCGGCCATTTCTCTAAAATCGCTTCTGGTGCTGCTGGTGATTGATACCGTTCAGACGACGGTTCATCTGGGCTATTGCCACGTGGCGGAGACGATGAAGCTCGGATAGCCGCCAAGACGCTAACGGCGGCTGTGGTTGTGAGGACAGCTACCCAGGTCCAGACGCAGTTTACCGACGACGTCAAGAACCCGAAGTTCAAGTAGTTTAATGCAAGAGGTTCTAACGGATAATCGAAAGCGCTCATGATTTTCGCCGGAGTGTTTGTGATCTTCAAGCCAAGCTGGGTGGAATGGATAGATAGAGAATAAAAGAAAGAAAGAAAAGTGAAATGGTTTTGTTTGGAGTTTTTGGATGTGAGAAAGGGTATAATAAGTAGTTGATATAAAGGGGAAAGAGAGAAAAGATGTGAGCCGAGAGATGCGAGAGAAGTTGTGGAGGCGAAAGCATCTTAGAAGTAATATACCCAGAATCGATAATGAAAGATGCTTGATTCCTTTGTTTTTACCTTGGTGACGAGGGGTGTTTATAGTCCGAGTGTTCGTGTTTTGTTTTGTTTTGTTTTGTTTTTTCGGTAGTTTTATGGTGGTCCTGGACAAAATAATTGAACCACCATATCATCAATTTGGAGAAACATGATTGGTTGTTGATTTTTAAACATTAGGAACCACTATAAAACATTAAAATCCTATTGGTTTGACACACTAAGTAGGATTTGATCCAGAATCATTGTAAAATTTGTTGTTTTTCAAAACCAAACTAATTCGACGGTTTTTTAATTTTCAATACCAACTAGACTTAAATAACCACCCAAACTTTCCTTCAAAAATAAATAAAAATAAATAACCACCGAAAACGACACGATTGTTCATCTCAATTTGGTTCGATTTTGGTTTTCAAATTGTGTTTTTTTATCTAAATATTTTTCCTTTATTTCTCTGAAATGATAAAATAGTCTAGCCCATCATTAAACTTCTAATTAATCTAAATGTTTTATAAAAACATAATAAAACAAAGAAATTGTGTCATATTTTTGTGGTGTTTCAGGACAAAAAATTAGCACTTCACAGTCGAAATTTACCACTTCCCCTAATACAAGTTTGCAGAATATTGAAGCAATTGCAAGGGAACTCAGCATGGCACATACTACAAATCTTGAAAAATATCTCGGGGTCCCCCTGCACCACGGCCGTGTCAAAAAAGGAAGACTTTCAAAGTGTTATAGATAGAGTCAGATCGAAACTCCAACCATGGAAAGCCACCACCCTCTCTAGAGCAGGCCGTTCTATTCTAACGCAATCGGTGCTTACCACCGACACCTTACTACCATATGCAAACTGTCCGTCTACCGGTCTCCGTTACAAACTAGCTCGACAGATTGGCTCGTTCTTTTTTCTGGGGACACGATGAGGAAAAAATGGGGCTCCATCTAGTTGCTTGGAAAGACATTTGCCGACCAAAACTGCTTGGTGGACTCGGTATTCGGTCGGCTCAAGGGATGAACAATGCACTCATCGCGAAGCTTGAGTGGCAGCTCTTAACTGATCAAGGAAAGCTTTGGGTGCAGATTCAAAATCACAAATACGGCTCGCCTTTCGTCGCACCTAAACCAAACTCTCCTTCATTTGGCGTAACATTTGCTCCATTGCAGACTCTATCCGTGACATAATTAATGTTGATGATGAAGGCCGCATCATTTGGACCCCAGCATCTTCAGGTAAATTTTCCGTAAAATCGGCCTATTTCACTCTCCAACAGCCCCCAGGTGACGCTGCAAATCTGAACCATGTTTGCAAACATATTTGGTCGATTAGGGGCCCGCTTCGCGGCAATCTCCTACTCTGGCAAGCTCAATGAAACGCCCTCCCTACGGCAGCCCTTCTCTCTGCACGCCACATCATCGATGATGGGACATGCAGTATTTGTGGTACATCCCTCGAGACCTCGATCCATGCGCTACGAGATTGTTCTTGGGTCAAGAATTTGTGGAAACAAGTGATCCACCAACGTTGTTGGTCTCAGTTCAACTCGGCCCAAGATATAGCTACTTGGCTCAGTCGATGCCTAAGCGAGAACATGTACAAACACGACAATATCATTTTTTGGAGATTTCTATACCGTGAGCTCGTCCATGGAATTTGGTATTGGAGAAACCAAGAGATACACAGAAGTGAAGCACGTCGACCACCAAAGACGGTATTCATTTCTGAAGCAGTCCGCAAAGCCCGTGAAATTAGACTAGCATGGTCATAGTGCTGTTTTTGTTCGTAAATATTGTGTAATTTCTTTTGCGATGTATAGCTTGTACTCTTTAAGTTTTTAATAAAATATCTGGTTTCCAACCAAAGAAATTGTAACACACCAAAATTTCAATAAGGGTAAAAGGGTAATTGGATTTATTAATTTTAACCTAATTACTATTTACCCTAGTTAATAAATTAAAAAAGGATTTAATTCATTGTTAATGGAAATTAATTAAATTGAATTAATTATTTTCTATAAATGTTTCTCAAAAAAATAATTTATTTTCTATAAATACAATCCTTCACTCCATAAAACACACACACGACGCTATTATCAGAAAAAGTGGGGAAACAGAAAGTATTCTGAGTTCTGGTAGAAAACGGAAACGGAGAAATGAAATCTTCATCGTGAAGGCTAATCCGTCAGGAATTTGAACAGACCATAGTAGACGGAAGATTTCATCTCGTCGCAACAAACGTTGCCACACAAACTATTCCTATCTCCGTAAGTTTTCAGTTTTAACTTTTTCAGGAATCTTAAACGTTCTTGGTAAAAATCTAAGGTTAGGCGTTTTAGATTATTTCCAATGTTTTAGTAATCGTAGAATTGTGTTTTTGGTTCGAAGAAATTGCGTAGAAGTTGAGGAATCGCAGGAATCATCGTTGTTTTGCTTTTGGCCGAATTAAGTTAAGAGGGTGTTCTAAAATCAGGTTTTCTAGTTGTGTTTTGTATTATTATTGTTGTTGGATTGTATAGGCATCTTTACAGCAGGTTTGGAGATGTTTTAGTACCTAAAAGGTACTGAAATTGGGTTGAAGAATCTGAAATTCGAGCTGGAAATTATACAGGATGAAAAACTGCAGAAACGGGTTACAGGCACGGCGTGCGCCAACCATATTGTTAGACGTGCGCCTATGGACCAGTTTTGGAATGAAGTCTCTCTTCTTGTAGGCGAGCTCTTTGCCTTTTGTTAGGCGTGCGCCTACCTATTCAGAGAGATTTATGAGTTACCAGGTGTGATGGGCGCGCGCCTAAGGACCCGTAGGTGTGGGCCTAACTCCCAGAAGCACTTTTTGGGCTAATTCTGAATGCTAATAGATATGTAAAGGCTCTATGAACATAGGCCGCTTCGATGTTTAAGCATGTTTTGATGTGTTAATCTTTGTGACTTGGTATGCATGCCTTTGAGGGCATTCTATGTTAATTTGCAATGTCTAAATTCGACTTCTGGTAGCCTCGACTCAACACCACAACCGAGACCCTCTACGGGGAGAAGGTGGGAGCACCAGAAGGCGATTGTTTAGGCCATGCAGGACGTTGACTAAGTAGTCAATGATCTCTTTACAACGTGCTAGGTAGTGTAATTAGAATGTCTAGGACTAGATGTCCATAAGAAGCCTTTTATGTGAATGAATCAGGTGGTTAGACTTAAACTCACAAGTTACAGATGTGTGTCTAAAAGCTAAAACATATTTTCATCTGTGATGCACATTTACTTTTCGAAGTATGAGGACTATTACACCTCCACTTGGCTTGGTGTCAAGGGACTCGTGTAACTCCCACACGGAGACCTAAGCCCGTGCCTTTAAGAGGTGCTTACCGTGTCGTGGTGCAGTCTTCACCTTTTGGAAGTCGATAAATTCCTCTATTGGGACTTACCTTCAAAAATACATTGTCTCCCAATTCAAAATCAAGTTCTACGCGAAGATTATCTACATAACTCTTTTGCCTATCTTATGCCATCTTAAGATAGTTACGAATGTGTTGAACCTTCTTAAAGTATCCTCAACCTCAACCAAAATCTCGTCTGGCATTATTTGTCGGTCTCCCACCTCATCCCAATGAATTGGAGATCGACACCTCCTTCCATACAAACCCTCAAAAGGTGCCATGCATACGGACCGATGCATGATAACTATTATTATAGGAAAATTCAGCAAGAGGTATGCATTCGATCCATTTTTCACCGAAGTCTAAAACACAGGCTCTCAGCATATCCTGCAGAGTTTGTAAAGTTCGTTCTGACTGTCATACTATTTGAGGATGATGAGATATGCTGAAACTTAGCCTAGTTCCCAATGCATTTTGAATCTTAGGCCAAAACTTTGAAGTAAACCGAGGGTCCCTATCGGACACAATAGTAATTGGGGCTCCGTGCAATCTTACAATCTCATTGACATAAAGATTTGCCAACTTCTCCAGTGAGTTATTTACACTGACCGACAGAAAGTGAGCAACTTTGGTAAGACGATCCACTATTACCTAGATTGCATCCTTTCCATTTCATGTCTTAGGAAATCTTGTGACAAAGTCCATTGTAATGTGCTCCTATTTCCACTATAGTATAGGCAACAAAACTGCAGTTTCCCACAAGCCTTTGGTGTTCTGCTTGTACTTGTTGGCAAATGAGGCACGATGCAACATAATCTGCAATGTCCTTCTTGATTCCGCTCCACCAAAATTTTTGCTTAAGATTGTTGGGGAGGATTTTGCATCATAAAAACAAAAGAAAATTTATAAAACCTAACTACCATGCAAACTAACTCCTAACCGACCAAAACATCGGGTTGTTGCTAGTAAAGTAGGGTAAGTTCAGGTATCGATCCACAGGGAAAAGGTATGTAGAATCTAATCCTAGTAATCCTCTCAATTGCTACTCAACGAAAACAAATAAACGAACGACAAAACATAAAAAAGAAAAACCATAAAAGAACAATCAAAATAAATCTAACCTAAGAACAAAATTAACAAACTAATCTAAGGAAACATGGGATCAAACCAAGTACAAACCTATGTGATCTCAATCCTAGTTCATCTCATGATTCTAATTCAAGTTGTGGTTTCACCTTTTCACGAGACATAAACCCCTAATTCCTTAGTGAATTTATTCTCAAGCTACGGATTCCTAATTCCTTAGTAAATCCAATTTATCAATCTCTCATCTTCCGAATGTTGAGACCGATTTTCAATACAAAACTCGGTGTAGATTCAAGTTACTCTCGTATAATCGAATCTAACAACCTAGAAATCTAACCAATTAATTTGTCATCATTAATGATTAAAGATCCTATCTTTCTATGGTGATCTAGTGTTTATGCAACTTCCGTATTATAAACATCAATCGAAAACGAATCTTTCAATTCTATTCTCATGGCATTCAAATCGCATAGAAAAGATACAAAAAGAACTAAAGATCATGAAATAAAACTCGAATTAAATTAATCAAAAAAGAACTCACATAGTCTTGAACAATGGTTGAATCACCATGAAAACGGAAAAGAAAATCTACATGATCTACTCCTAATCTAACCTCGGTTCACCCGAGCACAAGGCTCGGGTGACCGGCCTTCAACTCTCCAAGATGCGGCTGAGCTCTCTTTTTGATGTGAAGAAAAATATGGATGAATTAGGGTTGGGGCGACGGCTTTAAATAGAAAAGTAAGGCGGTTTAGGCAATGGCGGTCGTGGACGCCCGTTCACCCTTTATGGACGCTCGTTCAGGATGCTTTGAACTTTCGAATCGGGTCGAGTCTTCGGACGCCCGTCCATTCTCGCGTCCAAGCTCCGTCCAAACTCTCTCGAATGAACTTTTCTCTTCGGACGCTAGTCCACGTCTTCAAACGCTCGTCCACTATGGACGCTCGTTCACTTATTCTGGACGCCAGTCCAGTGTCGAAATCTTGATATTTCCATCTTTATCTTCATTGATTTCTTTCCTTATCTCTTCCAATCTTCCATAACTTTTATTGATCCTTTCTCAACTCGAATTTTAGCTCTTTAAGATCATCTTTTCCATCATTAATTGGGTATCTACAAATATCAAAAACATACCAAAACGTAATAATTTCCAAAATAATATAAAAACATCAAATAAGCATATAAATCAATACGTTTTCATATTTAACCCTTAAAAACAACATTTACTCAATTAAACAATTATAAGCACGATTTCTATGAAAATAATCCAAATATGAGGGAAATTGATATATAAAACATATGTGAAAATCACTATAATTTGACCCTAAACAACACCCCCACACTTAAACTTTTGCTCGTCCTCGAGTAAAACAAAACAAAAACAACTCGAGATAAATAAACATCTATGCAAATATGAAGCATATTTATTAACTTAGAAGTTCACCCAAGTGAGTGTGTGCATAGCCATAATAAACTTCCACTAAGTTCCACAATTTGAAAGTTATTCAAACCAAAACTAGCCCGGTTTCCCATCTAAGTTCGAAATATTCAAAAACTATAACGAGCACTTTACAAAACATACATATCCCAAAAAGAAATAGTAGAGAATATCTAAAACATTTCGACGGACTCGAGAGGATAATCCCTACAACATATCATTCGGTTTATACTCGGGGATAAGGTCGACGATAACTAAGTCGTTACTAATTCATAATAATATATTTCAATATTTTCACTTTTTCACACTTTTCTAACACACATCGAATAAGCTTTTGCCCTCATAGCGAGAATAGGACATTTCAAGATAATCCCCTACCTTACTCCAATCATAAGGCAACTATAAACCGACCGTCGTGAGCTTTTGGTCATCATAGTGGAATAGGACATACGTGGTACACCCTACCTCACCCAAATCATAAACCGCCTTCCGACACACACAAGTACAATTATGTTTACTTAGAGATTTCGGTGGCAAGTGGAAAAGATTATTTTCTAGTAGCACGGACCACCGAGCATAACACCTCAAGTAAACAATTTATTACTATTGCAAAGACTTAATCACGTTTCACTTATCACATTCAAACTTACAGATATTCACAGTATGTCATACTTTAATCCTAGAATACAAACTACTAAACTTCTCAAGAATTGTACTTAAGCAAAGAAACATGCTATAATCATCAAAAATCTCCAACTAAAATGGGGTAGGCTTTCAACATTTAGCTCATCATTTACTATGGCATGTGAAAAAGAGTGTCGGGTGAAACAACTAAAATTACTAAATATACAGAATATAGCATAAATGATATAAACTCAAGCAAAGATATGCCTTTGTCTACTCGGGATATAACAAAAAAAATTGAAAATTAAGCACTTTTCATAGAAATACTATAGATTAAGCAAATGAACGTAGATACATAAACCATCTATCCCTTCCCCCACACTTAGATTGCAACTTGTCCTCAAGTTATACAGAAATAATAAATTAGAGAACTTAGCTGATTGGATGCTGGCAATTCTAGAGGAACCAACAAGAACCAGGATTGCTTGCATAGCTCAGTAGACTGTGGAGCATCACAGGACAACTGAATACATCTTTAAAGTGCACAATAGCTATCAAAAATATCCTGCAGACTTGACCAGTGCAAAAAGAGTCTACGGGGAAAAGATTAGACTTATACAAATAAAGCACATAAGGAAAAGAATTTATAGAGATATTCAAATTATGCTCACATAAAGATGGAAACATACACATGAAATTATCACAAACTCGTAGGCTAGGTGCAACTACATGAAAATGTACTACAATGCAGCCTACATGATATGCAATAATAATAATGATGGCATATGGAAAACCAACAGTAACCATCATGAAAAAAAACGAGGTAGTATTACGGAAACCGACAGTTAACTACACTCAAGAAAAATAAAAGAAAGAAACAATGCAACTAGATGACATGCAACTAAATGATATGCATCTAAATGATATGCAAAAATAAAAGAAAATAAAAGAAAGAAAACTAGCCCACTATATGCAACACGACATATATATATAAACGTCTACCACATAATGACAGGTTACGATAAACGACAGTGCTGTCACTAGTGCCGACGCGCCTTAAGACTTATCGAAAGTGATAGACTTATGGAAACCAACGATCATCTATCTAAACGGGTATAACTCATATGGAGAAAGGACGTAGCATACGGAAAACCGACGTAGCTACCCATATGAACTATAAAAACAAAGGAAGCACATACGTCTCAAAGCTTAAAAGATTCATCGGAGCGGTATGTTGCATACGGGAACCGACATTAGCTACTAATTAACCATAAGAACAGTTATAGCTTACGAGAACCGACAGTCACTATAACATGCTTAGATGAATCATATATAAGGAATTGATCAATTATCTAACATGGATTCATAGATGGAAAGGTAAAAACATATAAGTTCAGGACATCTATGTAAAAATCAATTAGCCACAGAAGCTCGAATGAAAAATCCATATCAAATAAAGCATTAAGAATTAAAATCAAGAAATTTAGAACTGGATCGAACCCCGGACGAACGTTCACTTAGCGTTCAGAACTGGACGGGCGTTCCACCTTGCAGACGCTCGTCTGCCTTGAAAACCGACCGGACGGGCGTTCAGAAAGTATAGACGCTCGTCTGGTCCTTTAAACCAGAACAGAGTCGAAAATATTTGAACGGACGAACGTCCAATACTTTCAAACGCTCGTTTACTGCAAGCCTAAAGAACTGGACGGGCGTTCACTAACTTGAACGCTCGTCCATACAACGAGAATGCACAGACAGCAGGAAAAACACAGCAAAACCTTAAATACTTATGAACACAACACAGCAACACAGATCACAGCACAGCAGCCTTATCAAATTAAGCACAGGGGTTAGACTAGGTAACACATAAACATATAAACTTCACGTAAAACAAGTTGAGTAAAAAACTTTTGCACATTCTTAACCTAACGGTCATCGAAACACGGCAAAATAAAAACTCTCAACTTGGTATACGCTACTTTTATTAAAAACAAAAATAAAACGTAACAAAATCGAGAACTAACAAAACTAGATTCAACATGACACCTATTCCCCGGCAACGGCGCCACTTTTGTTGGGGAGGATTTTGCATCATAAAAACAAAAGAAAATTTATAAAACCTAACTACCATGCAAACTAACTCCTAACCGACCAAAACATCGGGTTGTTGCTAGTAAAGTAGGGTAAGTTCAGGTATCGATCCACAGGGAAAAGGTATGTAGAATCTAATCCTAGTAATCCTCTCAATTGCTACTCAACGAAAACAAATAAACGAACGACAAAACATAAAAACAGAAAAACCATAAAAGAACAATCAAAATAAATCTAACCTAAGAACAAAATTAACAAACTAATCTAAGGAAACATGGGATCAAACCAAGTACAAACCTATGTGATCTCAATCCTAGTTCATCTCATGATTCTAATTCAAGTTGTGGTTTCACCTTTTCACGAGACATAAACCCCTAATTCCTTAGTGAATTTATTCTCAAGCTACGGATTCCTAATTCCTTAGTAAATCCAATTTATCAATCTCTCATCTTCCGAATGTTGAGACTGATTTTCAATACAAAACTCGGTGTAGATTCAAGTTACTCTCGTATAATCGAATCTAACAACCTAGAAATCTAACCAATTAATTTGTCATCATTAATGATTAAAGATCCTATCTTTCTATGGTGATCTAGTGTTTATGCAACTTCCGTATTATAAACATCAATCGAAAACGAATCTTTCAATTCTATTCTCATGGCATTCAAATCGCATAGAAAAGATACAAAAAGAACTAAAGATCATGAAATAAAACTCGAATTAAATTAATCAAAAAAGAACTCACATAGTCTTGAACAATGGTTGAATCACCATGAAAACGGAAAAGAAAATCTACATGATCTACTCTAATCTAACCTCGGTTCACCCGAGCACAAGGCTCGGGTGACCGGCCTTCAACTCTCCAAGATGCGGCTGAGCTCTCTTTTTGATGTGAAGAAAAATATGGATGAATTAGGGTTGGGGCGACGGCTTTAAATAGAAAAGTAAGGCGGTTTAGGCAATGGCGGTCGTGGACGCCCGTTCACCCTTTATGGACGCTCGTTCAGGATGCTTTGAACTTTCGAATCGGGTCGAGTCTTCAGACGCCCGTCCATTCTGCGTCCAAGCTCCGTCCAAACTCTCTGAATGAACTTTTCTCTTCTGGACGCTAGTCCACGTCTTCAAACGCTCGTCCACTATGGACGCTCGTTCACTTATTCTGGACGCCAGTCCGTGTCGAAATCTTGATATTTCCATCTTTATCTTCATTGATTTCTTTCCTTATCTCTTCCAATCTTCCATAACTTTTATTGATCCTTTCTCAACTCGAATTTTAGCTCTTTAAGATCATCTTTTCCATCATTAATTGGGTATCTACAAATATCAAAAACATACCAAAACGTAATAATTTCCAAAATAATATAAAAACATCAAATAAGCATATAAATCAATACGTTTTCATATTTAACCCTTAAAAACAACATTTACTCAATTAAACAATTATAAGCACGATTTCTATGAAAATAATCCAAATATGAGGGAAATTGATATATAAAACATATGTGAAAATCACTATAATTTGACCCTAAACAAAGATCTTGATAAATCTTGCTTCCTCCAGGGTGGATTGTATATTTTAACGATGCGGCTAATCAAGAATTTTCTTCGTAGATGTTTGTTCTCATGTGATATGGTTGTGAATATCAAAATTATGAGGTAATTAAGTGCTAGTCAATGAGAGTAAGTAAGAATTTAACTGAGTCGACAAATTGGTAGAGTATTATTGCGATTGTCAAAAAACTTGTCCTTTACAAGGTAAAAAGTGCCGCTATTTGAAGGCATAAGTACAACAGTAAGAGAAAGTACATGATGTGGCAGTCTTTGATTAGTCGAGTATTCTTGGGCTTTAAGGAAACCGGTGAGCTCTATTGTTGATGCCTTTTAGTACGCTTGGTCAGTGCTAGGTGTCGGACATGTGTGTTGGCGGACAAGCAGGTCGCCCACAAGTGCTCCTCGCCAGCCAGTCTAGGGCGGGTTGGAGGATTTGCAGATTGATGCTCTTTTTCCCTGCCATGTTGAATATTGTTAAAACATTGAACGAGCTGGATGTGAACTCGGCCCAGCCTGGCTTATAAGGATACGGACCATGTGGGCCAAGGACCCTGTGTTTCTTGGACTTAAATAAGGATGTTGGTCCCGTGAAAAGGCTACACACAATTTTAGAGGGGGGTGAATAAACTTGTCACCAAAAACTTGATACTTGAACTAAATCTAGATTCAGTTTTAAACATGTGTAGAGTTAAGCTAACAGAGCTGAGTAAAAGTCAACTGACTTTTACTCAAACTGATTTAACCGACAACGGATTAAGTTTTAGTCTTATTAAATGATCTTATTGTATCTTTGAAAAAGTTTGAATGCAATACTGAATTTTGGTGAATGTCAATTTGTGTTCTGTGTGCGTTTCATTTAGTTGATATGCTTATTAGATTAATGCTTAAACAATCACAAAACTGGAAAATAAATAACTGTAAATAAAATGCGTAAAGTAAAGTAAGTAAGGCAAGAGATTTATAGAGGTTCCAGGTGGTGTAATCCTGTTAGTCCTCTCTTCCCCTGTGATGTAGGAGGAAAAATTCCACTAGAACTCTTGAGGTAGATCGGTTACAAAGTCCTAATCTGATAGTCATTGGCTAATCCCTAGCTTCACTATCTAAGCAACTAAGAACATGTAGTATGGCTGCTCTGCAACTGCTTCATTGGTCCTTTGAGGGTTGTATTGCCTCTTCTCTAGCTCCACCACAAACACAGTCTACCTAGACTGCAAAAACAACTGTCTTTGGCAAATCCTAGACCGGATTGATTCACAGTCTCAACCTTTGATTAAAAATCAAAGTTGGGCTTTGAATCAAGTAAGTGATTCTTGCTTGTGGGTCATCAAAGTTGATAATGTCAAAATTATCTCAGGTGTTCAGCGGTGGTTTTGTGATGGATATCTAGCTACAAATATGATGTAATGGTGGTGGCTCACGGTGGAGTTGTGAGAGAATGTGGTGGTGAGTGTGGTGGTATAAGATAAGTAAAGAGAGAGCAATATATATTATATATATATAGTTTTGCCTTGTTATATATATATATATATTCAGCTTAGTTTTTGATTTGTACATGGAGCCCTATTTATAGGGTGAGAACCGACTAAGTTCAACATAATTACAACTAAGGACATTGTACAACTAGATCTGCGGTGGTTGGTCAGGCCACGACAGGGTGATGGCGGCGCGGATCCGGGGGCTTGCACGGTATGTCCGCAATCGGCTGGTTGCGTCGTCGGTCTCTACTCTCCAAATGTGGGGGATGGCGGATATCTGGCGGATCCGACACTCTTAAGGGCAAGTTGGACATCTTTCTGTCTTGCTCACCGTGGGCTCACTTTCGAGGCCCATCGTGAGAATAGAAGTATGCCTTGCGCGGGGCTTCGCCGCGTGTTGACCTTCTGGCCCCCGTTCGTACGTCCCCTGAGGATCCCATCGGGTCAGTATGCGGGTTTACGGGCCAAATGGTGGAGCCGGCCTATCAATGCCCCCCTACTCCGTACCCGTGACATCTCGAGGTGTCGGGTAGGGAGTAAGTCCTTTTTATACGGCATATTCTAAGCTCGTCATTAATCTCGTGAGGTGATCATCCTAAGTTCTGAGAGATCACATATTCGGGCGGAGTGCCTTATCTCCAAGAGGTGGTTTTAATGGGCGAATAGCCTTAGCCGCTTGAAGTCATTTTGGGCGGATAGCCTTGACTTCATGTGATTTGGCGTTTCGGAATCTTTGGTTCCTGGCCGATTTAAAGCTATACTTGGGCGGATAGCCTTAGCTTCATGAGGTGGCTTTAATGGGTGAAAAGCCTTAGCCGCTTGAAGTCATTTTGGGCGGATAGCCTTGACTTCATGTGATTTGGCGTTTCGGAATCTTTGGTTCCTGGCCGATTTGAAGCTATAGTTAGGCGGACCGCCTTAGCTTCATGAGGTGGCTTTAATGGGCAAATAGCCTTAGCCGCTTGAAGTCGTTTTGGGCGGATAGCCTTGACTTCATGTGATTTGTCGTTTCGGAATCTTTGGTTCCTAGCCAATTTGAAGCTACAGTTGGGCGGACAGTCTTAGCTTCATGAGGTGGCTTTAATGGGCAAATAGCCTTAGCCGCTTGAAGTCGTTTTAGGCGGATAGCCTTGACTTCATGTGATTTGGCGTTTCAGAATCTTTGGTTTCTGGCCAATTTGAAGCTATAGTTGGGCGGACAGCCTTAGCTTCATGAGGTGGCTTTAATGGGTGAATAGCCTTAGCCGCTTGAAGTCGTTTTGGGCGGATAGCCTTGACTTCATGTGATTTGGCGTTTCAGAATCTATGGTTCCTAGATGATTTGAAGCTATAGTTGGATGGACAGCCTTAGCTTCATGAGGTAGCTTTAATGGGCGAATAGCCTTAGCCGTTTGAAGTCGTTTTGGGCGGATATCCTTGACTTCATGTGATTTGGCGTTTTGGAATCTTTGGTTCCTGGCCAATTTGAAGCTATAGTTGGGCGGACAGCCTTAGCTTTATGAGGTTTGGCTTATTTTGGCGGGTAGCCTTGGCCGATTGAAGTTACGGCTTCGATTCGGCCCCATTGTCTACGTGGTGGCTACGTGTCCGCTTCAGACGGTTTTCGCCACCCTATAATTGATGTGACGGTTGACATGATCCACCATATGCTATGATTGGATATGGACCTTTCATTAACCGAGCCGTAATGATGTTAGTTTTGAAATTCAAAACTTGGAGTTTCTTGATTTTATCCATTAGATTATTGTCATCGCGGCCGTTGGATCTGCGCCTCCATGCCTATATAAAGGGGACGGATTCCTGACCTAAACACTTTTTGAGTCTTCTTCTTGTTTGGCACTCGGCTATTGACGGTTTTCTAGTAGGATTTCTCCGACACGGCGGTTCCGGTGGGGCTTTAAGGGCTTGATCCACTTTTCTTGATTTTCTTTGCACCTTCTGCTTTGTACCAGGTAAAGTTGCTCTCTTTTTCTAATTCTATAGTTTGCTTTGTGTATTTCTCTCTTTGGTTTGGGAACCTTCTAGCGGTGTTTCCCATTTCTACAAAAGTCGAGTTTTATGCTTTGTCCTCCCGAAACCTATGCTTTCGTTTTCTATACCGGGTCTTTCTGCCATTCTCAGGCAGGTTTTGGTTGATGTCGAGAAAATAGGGACGAGGCGTCGAGATGATTAGACTCTCATCTTGGCCTAACCTTAATCATCCTGGGTGATTAAATTTCCGCCTCGTCTTTGTGTTTTTGCAGGATGCCCGGCAGTGACCGATTTAGGAGTGAAGATAATGACGATGTCCGTGGTTATGCCTCTAAGGAGGCTGAAGAGGCAAGTACTAGCTCCGGCGAGGGCGATGAGGGTGAAAACGCCTGGGATGACATGTTATGGCTTATTTAGTTCCGAGTCAACCTGGACGGCCAAAAGTTGTTGTCTTTAAGGTGCCTCGGGGCCAATCCGCATCCTCTGTGACGACCTCCATAAAATCTAAGAAGACATTTGGAAAATAAGCCGCCAGGGCTAATGGCTCTTTCTCTGATACTGCGGCGCTTGAGCCCAAAGAATCAAAAAAGAAAAAGAAGTCTGGCGAGGATGGTGATGAGCCCAAAGATAGTAACAAAACTCCTTAGCCGAAAAATCCAGAGGCGGATAAAGAGGACAAGGTGATTGATGCTCTCGACAAGAATGTTGAGGCGCATTGGATGGAGGTGTGATCTCACCTCAGTGACCCTAAGATTTTTTCTGAGTTCAACATATCATCCACCTATCTTTTCTCTGGTTTCAAGGAGGTCACCAACCGGGCCGGTCAAAGGTTGAAGAAGGATAGGTTGGTTCTCTTTTATGATCATTTTATTGCTGGTCTCAGACCGCCCTTCGAACCTTTCTTTATCGACTTAATGTGGAGGCTGGCCGCTCTACCATGCGATTTCACTCCGGGGGCAGTCAGGGTAGTCATGGCCTACGTCGTGCTTTGTCGGATCCTGAGTTATGAACCTTCACTTCGTGTTTTCTTGAAGTTTTATACTTTTAGCAGAGCTGCTACCAACAAGGCTGATTCGAGCAATTTTTTATCAACCAGAGGGAAGAAGTGTCGGCTCTTTTACTGGACTTCAAATAAAGTTCGCGATTGAGGGGAGAGGGCCATGATTGTTGAATTTGTATCGGGGTGGCCCTTTCCCAAATTCGACACACGTCCTAGGGGTAGATTAAATTCGATCGTTGTTTCTAAAAATCTCAAGAAAGTCGAACTTGAGCTTCTTGACACTCTTCATGGGAATTTAGGATGGGATAAGAAGAGCGGGACCCAAAAGCGGACTTTTATTTGGAGGAGTCTGCTTGATCTTAAAGCTGCATTTTGTTGTGTGGTCAGAATTCCTGGGCCGATTAATGCTCAGCCGATAGTAAAAACCTCTAGGCTGGGGACTTATGAGTATTGGCATGCTGAGTGCCACCATAAAAAGTGCTATCCCTTCAAGTGTCCTGTATGTAAGGGGATGGAGACATCGTGGCCTGCCCGTAATTTCCCTTTTCCATTCTGCTTTACTTTCTTGGTCTTTATGTCTGTTACTTATTTTGTCTTTTGGTATGCGGCTCTAATTGTTTTTCTTGTAGGTACAATGGTGCTCGCTAACGAAGACATGAATGTCATCATGGCTCAGCTGAAGGAGAAGAGGAAAGCTCGCAAGGTGCTATTAGCGGCCAGCCCATGGATCCTCCCCCTCCAATCAGCATGGAAAATACTTTGTCCACGGATTCCGCATCTACTGAGGAGCCTTTGAATACTATTACAGCCAGAGCCGAAGTTTTTACTGCTAGGGCTAAAAAGTCAAAGAAGAAAAAGGCTGTGGAGAGTAAGAGCACTGGTCCGGTCGATGAGGCCGAGGACCCGATTGAGGCAAGTGACGCGGCCGTGCCTAAGAGGCATAAGGCCGACAGCGGTCAGAACTTGAGTGTTGCCGCTCCTGACTCATCTAAAACGGTTGGAGACACTCAAACTCACTAGGGCGTCAATCATCTTGCTGCTGCCATAGATTTGACTGAGAGTCCGGTTAAAGAGGCTGCTAGCAAAGGTGAGGAAACGGTTGCCGAGTCGGCGCCAAAAGGGACTAGCAATAAGAAAGTTCCCGTCGGGCCTAGAGGAAAGCCGGCTTTGTGGCTAGATAACGACTTCTTGAGGCAACCCCTCACTCTGAAGATGGCTGGGGAGTTATCCGCCTCAATTGCTGATGTGGTTCCTCTGCAGAATCTCAAACTAAAATTTCCTGATGCCCCGCAGCCATTGGTTGGTCAGGTCATCGTCAATCGGATAGATCAAGCTGATGTGGTGGCTTCAACAACCTCTTGGGACCTTTAAACAACCTACAACTCTTATCCGAAATGCTTGGTTTATACGGGACCATATCCAAGGCGGTAATATAAGCTTCTCATCTTTGTATTCTTCTTTTGGTGAGTGTTCGATTCTAAATTATTCTCTTTTTAGGTTGCCACTAAGATGAAGCAGGTTGAGTGGGCTTGCAACGACGAGGCAATACAGATGGTGAGTCAGCTTGCTGAGTTGCGGGAGAAGCTGACTGCTGAAGCTGGCCGGGCTAATGCGCTGAGAAGAGAGAGAGCTCTTCTAGCTGAAGTCAGTCGGCTAGTGGAAGCTGAGAAAACAGAGAAGACTCTCCAGGGTGAAATTAGTCGGCTTCGCTCTGAGAATTCAGACCTCTCCAAGAGGGTTCAAGAGGGCAAGGCCAGCATCAAGAAGGCTCAGCTGGCCATGGATTTGCAAAAATCTACTGAGTCGGAGAGAGATATAGCCCTTGTTAGGGTGACAGAGATTCAATAGTCCGCTGACAGGCTTAAGAGCGAGCTGGATGATGCTGAGGCCACTGGTGCCGACGTTGCTGGCAAAGTAAAAGATGCTTTGTTGGATGGGTTCGACCAGGGGTTTTACCACCTGGCGAGGTGCCTTAAAGCATTTTTCCTAGATGCTCCGGATCTCGAAACCTTGCAGGACTGGCTAACGACCGAACAGGACGATCCTGAGCTTAGAGCGTTTCATTCCGATCTCCCTTATACTACCATTCAGTTGGAAGATTTCTGAACTGGGTACATAAAGAAAGGTAAACCAATTTGGACTACTCCCCAGTCAATACGGGCAATCTTCATGCTATGATGCATGATTGGGCGATTCAGGCTGCTGAACTTGCTAAGAAAAGAGCTGAAGCCACATTGGGGGTTGCCACGACTAGTGATGCTGGCGGGGAGAAGAGTCCTGAGCAAGAGGGCGATCAATATCTGAACCTATCTGGTGCCCATATGAATTTGATTTGTTTGGTTGTCTTATCATTGTTGCGACTTTGTTAACTTTGCTGGCCTCAGCCTTTGAACTATTTTCTTCTGTATCTATCCAAGTCTTGTAATAATTTTTGCCAAAATGTTGGCCGTTGTTTTGGATTTTTAATATATCTTGCGTTACTTGAAATGTTCCATTTTTCAAACTTTTCTATCATATGCGTGCGGCCCCCTTATTTTGGTGAGATTGAGAGCCCTTTGTGTCGAGATCACCAAAATGAATTGTTCAATTGAATCCACGGCTGTTGAATTAAAATTTTGACTTGCGGCCCCTTGTTTCAAGCGAGATTGAGGGCGAACTCGGTTGAAATAATTATCGAGTCCGTATAATCATATGCTTGTTTAGAATTTTTCACTGTCGGTCCCCTTGTTCTTGGCGTGACTTAGGGTGTAATAGGCCTATCCCCGACCCCTAGGGTCCACTGGGGTCTAGAGAGGAACAAGCCAGCGATCCACCGCCCAAGTACTAAATTCCAAAAGAATGATTAAGGGAACTAGTTCTTTATTCAAACATTACTAAATCCAGATAAAAAAAACATCACAACTCCAAAATGGAAGAACATCGTCAAACTCTTATTACAACATGAAAACGAAACTCAAAGGAAATTGGAAATCAAAGCTTGACACTAAGCGGTCAAGTCAACATTGAACTCCTCGTCCACTCCCTATCCCAGAACAGCCTCCAAGGTTACTCCGCTTACCTCACCGCCACTACAAAAAAAAGAATGTTTTGTGACAAACTTTAGGTGACAAAGAGTAGATTCATCACAAATGGTTGCTTCTAGTGATAATAATTTTGTTTGTCACCAAAAGTTGTATTCTTAGTGAGGAAAAAAGCATGTTGTCACCTGGATGTCCCAGTCTCGCATGCATTGTATGTGATAAATTTTGGGATATAGCTTTGGTGACAAACTATTTGTATAAAAAAATCCGTAATATTTTTTTTTTGCTTCCAAAATCCTTAATAATGGCGTGACAAAAAAGATTTTGTCACGATCTATATACCGATTTATGTATAAATTAAAATCTTTCATTGCAACCCATCAATTAATAACCGTTTTTGAAAACAAACGTGATCAAACTCGACTCATTAAGAACTTGATATGACTCGACTCGGCTCATAAATTCGATTAACTTGTAAAATTCATTGATTTCTTTTTGCTTAAAAAAACCGAGTTCGACTCATTTAATATTCGACTCGATTATGGTGGGAAACGATTCACAGAAGCAGGTTTTTCATGACTTCTGTTACAAATGTAATAAATAGTTTACAGTAATTAGTAATTGATATAACTTTCTTATTATTTCCTTTCTAGCTCCTGTAATTAGTAAATACTGTAGTTTGCCCCTACTATAAATAGGGTTATCTTGTAATAGAAATAAATGATGCAATAATGGAAAACATATCCGAGCTCTTGATCTTTCTTTTCCCGTTTCTAGGGTTTCTGATTTCCTAGTCGCCTTCTTCAATTGATCGTCTTTCATTCTTCGATTCAATAAAATTGATAACTTCGCAGCCGAAAAATCTTCAGGAGGTAATCTTCTGTTTATCTGAAACTACAGTTCATGAAGATCAATGCTTCGAAATCGTAGTTTCATTTGGAAAACACCTTTGCTAATCGATTTCGGTATTTTAAAACAATAAATTCGGCATAATTTTGACGATCGTAATTGATTCCTCACATTTAGAGTTAACCGAAATGCGGATTTGAAGAGGAGGATAGATGAGCTGAGATCGGAGTTCAATGAGGCTAATTTGAAGCTCGAAGATGCTAAACGGGGTAAGGAAATGGTCGAGCAAGAGTTGAAGGGTGCGAAGTTGAGCTGTCTATGAACGATGCTTCTATTCAATCCCTTAGAGGTTAGATTCTCGTTTATTTTGTCACGTTTTCTGAAATTTCTTCCTGCCAATTGTGTATATTTCCTTTTTGATTATTATACATATTTTCTTATCTCTGATTGGTCAATATGTTTGCGGTTTATGAGAAACTACAGTTTCAGGCAGTGTAAATTTAAAGTTTCTCTTGAAATTTTGCTTGTAGTTGAGGATTGATTCCATCCAGTGCGAAATATCTACCGGAGGACTTCACTTGGAGTCCCTAAAAGTATGCTTCTGTAATTTTTCTGGTACATGAGTGTTTTTATTTTGTTTTGTCTTTCATTATCATAAACTACCGATCATTTTGTTCTATGCATCCAAAGAAAGAAGAAAGTGATTCCAGTAGCTTTGCCTTTTTTTTTTTGTATAACGTAGAAGAAGAAAGTTAACATTCTTTCATTGTTCAGAAGATTACCAACCTTATTGAGGCATTGAGCTCAAACAACATGGATCCACCTTCATGAAGTACTTAAAGACAGGGGCACTCTGTATCTTGCCTCCAATTCACATTCTAAATACCCTGGAAATCTGCTAGAGTTCTCTAAATTCTCAAATAGCACAATTACCATCCTTGTTATACACCCCCCCCCCCGCGCGCGTTTTTCAATGCTTATTAGGTGCATTATTCTATGTTTTCCATCTTTTGGGTTCCTTCATTGTTTATATGTTCCACATTTGTATGAACTTGTTACATTTTCTCGCAAGAACTCAACCTTATGTATCCTCTTTCTAGTGTGTATTACGCTCGCTACCGATTGCCTGTTGGTTATTGTGTGGGGTTCTGTTTTTTTAAAGCACCGAGGGAAGGAGTACATATCAGGATCTTGTTCAAGCACGTCCCCCTTATTTGAATATAATTTACTTGGCTGAAATGGAAGTATCTCTAATGTCCAAGTCAATGTTATTATATTCTTGATGCTCATTGGTGGTGAGGTCCTCGTTTCCATGGTGTGTTCATAGGACGATGCATTTTCTTATAGCGTTATTCCCTTTTTCATTTGTACTAGTACTTATTAATTTTAGAAACATAACATTTGAGATTGATAGGCACGGGTTGTCTTGTTCTTGTTCTTGTCTTGTTCTTACCTCAAGTCTTTTGCGGTATGATTGTGTACGGAGTTTTATTTCTCTTATGGTGTGTTACATTGAGGATTAGCATTGGAAGTTAGTGATTACGTTGACAAAATACTTCGAAATGGGAGCGGGGAAGAGCGCGGTCCAAAGCAAAGCCTTCTAAAAGTCCCTCTTCAACTCAGGTATATTAGCTCTTAACAAAAGAATCAAAACAGAAAAAGAAAAAAACGAAAAAAAAAGAAACTCATGTATTAGCTTCTTGCTATCCTTAGTGTGTAAATAACTTGCAGGAAACTGCTCCTGTTACCCCATCATATGCTGACTGGTCAAATTCCATGCAGGTTTATTTTCTATGATCTTAAGTTCTCTTGATGTGGTTTTAGGAGCTTAACCGTTAGTCCGTTACGGTTCTCGTATTACTATTCCGCTTTATTCGTTGCCGATGACGTCTCTTTTGGTTGAAGGCATACTATGGTCTTTGGAGCCGCCCCACCTTTTTTTCCTATTGCTTCACTCCGGTTCCATATCCCGCTTTATACCCTCTCGCCGGAGTATATGCGCATCCTAATATGGCTACGGTAATCGGTAATATCACAATTATAATCTCTTTATTTTCTTTTTTCAATTGATTTTAGTCGTCTTTACCTTTTATTCATCTTTTCACGGACTCTGGCCGGCACCGTACAAGCAAATACGATTCGAAGTGAAGGCCACGGAGGGAAAGGAACGTTCCTCTGCCAGAAAGTCCAGGGCAATTATTGAAAGAAATGTTAGGGAGAATGGGGTAACAACGTATCTATCTGAATTATTAGAAAGAAGGTGTTTGGAGCAGAGCACACACATAATTAAAATGCCCTTCGGGCGAGAAGGGTCTTTGTTCGCAAATGGATCTCGCGATTTGAAGTGCGGCCATACATGGAAACATTCACCGAGGTGAGAAATTTGAGTTCAAAAGTTTTTTGATTCTTTATAACATTATTTATCATCAAAAGTCATTTGCTTAGATTATGTTCTGTGTTTTTTTCATCAAAAGGCAAGTCTATCTAAATTGCAAAATCAGAACTTTTTCGTTTATATTTTTCGATTTTGTTTTAGATTATTTGACGCACCGTGTTTTTTGTTCTGCAGCGAAGACATTGTCGGAAAGTACAAGAGCCATACAGCTTCACATTCAAAGAAAGTTGAAAATAAAGAGAGAATAGAAAAGGGTTGACTACATTCTCTTTTGTACTGCTCTTGCATTTATTCCAAGGTGATTCTTTTACACTTTCTTCTAACATTTTCTTCTGGGTTTTCGGGTTCAGAAGAATGGCGGAATTGGATAAGATCACTCTAGTTGAGCATTCTCGCTATCGTTTCAATCAATATGTTGCAGAATATAGGCCTGTACTCTATATATTTAAGCATTATTATGCTGTTTATCAGTTGTAATGTGTTTGTTTGAATTCAGGTGATATATATATATATTCCCCTGGGTTTCATATATGACTTTCAATTCCGGCCTTATGTGTACATGCATGATCACCTTATTTTGTTGTGTGCCAATTTTCAATTTTGAAAAGGTACATAAGGTTCCTACTATGTTACATGCCAAGCATAAATGGTAGAATCACTTGACCGATTCTACTATTTGTGCCTCATATTACTCTCTTCTTTTTTTTTAATTTGGATCCCTTTCGGTTTAGTGAGGGGTTTCGGTGATCCGTGCAGTGATGGTGTGTTTTGACAAATTGGGATTAAAATTAATGAGCCTTACAATGACTGCTGCTATTGAAAGTTCTAACTATGAAAAAGTCTTTGATACTTTTTGTTTGGTTTGCGGCGTTTCTTTTGGTTTAAGTCCATGACAGTTGTGTACTAAGTTGCTTGTACGGTGGTAGTTGTCCAGTAAGTTGCATCTTTTTAATGATTCTTTAAGATGGTGTTTTGGCTTGGTCTGTTTATGTTGAGTCTGCATTTTAGGTCTTTTAAGTCTTGTTCCGACTTCAGCTTTTTGTTCGTCAATCAGGAATATTAGTACTACCATGTTTGATCCGGAAAATGAAACCGGTGTAATGATTTGGAGAAGAAATTCTTGAATGCAAACTGCATAATAAAGGTTATTTCTTTACATTTTTTCTTTGATTTATTGATATTTTGGTTCTTATTTTTTGAAGTCATGTTTTTTTTGTGTCATGCTTGAATCGGTATTCCGAAGACCGATCCACTAAGCCTATGGGCACGGATGCCAAACAACCGGTATTCCAAATTTCGAATCCTACTGTGTTTTCCGATTTTATCAGGCTTCATTCAGTTTATTAGACTTCTTTTTCCCTGACTAGCATAACATACATTTGTTATGTAGAATGAAATATATGAAGAGATATTCATATATTTCATGTGTTTGATAAAATATATGATTTATCATAATTTATTTAATTTTTTAAGTATTCTTTGAAATTTTTAGAGTTGATGTTAAGATTTTGTATACTTGCAAAATGATTGTTAATAATTATTTAATATTTTATTGTGTGTTGTATTATTTTTTTATAGGTTTTTGGCAGGAAGAACATATTTAGTAATTAATCAGGCTTGAAGGACACTGGAAATTAATCAGGATAAAAACAATATAAACTTACCACACTACCCTTTTTATTTATTTTTATAAATAAATCTGAATTTCCTCTTTTTTTTTCCCCTTTCTTCCTCCGTCCATCAAAGCAACGAGAAGCAACACCGGCCTTTCAAATTCATCTCCGCCCATCAACAAGAACGGCGGGAACTCCGTCCATCAACAAGCAACAAGCAACGGAAACTTCCTCCTTTTTTTTTTCCTTTCTTCCTCCGTCCATCAACAAGAACAAGGCAACTCCGCCCAAATTCATCTCTCGGTGCCTTTTAAATCTTGATTGCAAAATCAAGTTCGACTCTACCACATAAGTAAAATTTGTGTAATCGAATCAATTTTGATCTTTCCATATTCAGCCTGATTCGTTTGTAATTCAATTTCATTCGAAATTTCCCTGCAACGGATCCTCCGACATTCTGGAAGGGATTAATTCGAAATCACTGCTTTTATCGCAACCAAATCGTTTACGATTTCGAAAGGCCGGTGTCTTTCGATTCTATGCGATTTGAACAACCATGTTTCTTTAAAACGGATATGGAAGGCTTGATGAAAGAAAGTTTGCCATTTTTGTGCTAATTGAATCGAAGATCTGAATGTTTGAACAATTTGGGGAGGAGAAGTAGGGGGTTGGGGAGGAGAAAGAGGGGTGACGGCTGTGCCGCCAGAGCTTAACGGTCGGATTTGAACGCCGGGGAAGCAGAGTGCAATTTTTTTTATTTTTTGTTTTTTGAAAAAGTTTAGGGTTGTTATTACATTTTACGGGCTGTTACTACTTGTTTTAAGGTTGTTACTACTTTTTTCATTGGATGTTACGACATTTTTACGGGGCTGTTACTAAATTTTTTTTAGGCTTTTAGTACTTTTCATTTGATGTTACGATATTTTTATGGGATGTTACTACTTGTTTATGAGATGTTACAACATTTTGACGGACTGTTACGACTTGTTTACTGGCCGTTACTATATTTTAAGGACTGTTACTATTTGTTTATTGACCGTTACGACATTTTACGGGTTGTTACTACCTTTTTTTAATTTGTTACTACTTGTTTATGGATGTTACGGCATTTTAATGTTACGGTTGTTACTCCGTTACGACATTTTACGGTACGTTACTATTTATTTTTTAACAAATAATGGTACATTACTAATTGTTTTTAGACCGTTACTACTTTTTCATTGGATGTTACGACATTTTATAACATGTTACTACTTGTTTCTTGATCGTTACTATTTGTAGAAGGGTAAAAAGTAACAAGGGGTATTTTTGTCCAAATATTTTGTTTTTGTCCTTTATAACAGCTGAAAAATAAGAATGTCCTTGCAGACCCATTTATATGTTTTTTTTGTCCTTGTAGCCCCTTCCCCCTATTTTTTTATTCTTCTGTAGGGTATGTGTATATTTTTTATAGGTTGTAGATTATTAATATTATTATTATTATTATTATTATTATTATTATTATTAGTTTTCTATTTTTTGAATATTTAATTATTTTTTTATTATTATTAATATTATTATTATTATTATTAAAATATTACTTCTAGTGACAAAGCCTTTGTCAATATTAACCATTAATATAAAAATGTGTTTATACCTTTTGGTGACAAAAACACTGAATTAGTGATAAAATGTTCATTATTTTGTGAGAAAAGTTTTGTCTCAAGAAAAACCTTCTGGTGAGAAAGATGAGGTTTGTCATGAAAAGCTTTGGTGACAAAAACATGAGATTTGTCGCCATTGAAATCTTTTAATGACTAATTCACTGATCGTCACAAGAGACACCTTTAGCGTCGCTGCTTACGCAACAAACGCCGCGACAAAAAATATTTGTCACGAAAACTTTTACTGACGAAAATCAGCACTTTTCGCGACGAATTTGTTTGTCACGAAAAGGTCTGTTTTTTGTAGTGCGCCCTGGTATCCTTCCTCCATACCTAAAAAAACATTTCACAAACGTGTGAGCGAAGAAAATTAGCCCAGTGAGTTCCGGTGCGAGTGTCGTGACCTTTATATGTACGAAAATAATAACTACTCAAAACCGTTTAAATTGTTATAATAGAAGGCATTTTCCTTACCATGCATATGACACTGCAAAACATGATAATTTGCAAAGAATATAAATGTCAAGTAATTTATTGAGTTTAAGTCTATAATTTCGCATGGCACTGACTTGCTTTAGTCGATGAGTCATCACCAACCACTCCAGCATGTTTCTCTTCCGCACTCCACAAGCAAGCAAGCTGTTACTTGACAACTCCGGCCGATTGTCAGGGAAAAGGGTTCAGACCTTCGCCCAATGAACCTCCCAAAAGGCTCAGCCAACCCCACTGCCCTCCGAACCATGACATAGCCGTCGGCCCTTGCTTTTCCGACCATGCACATAGAACATTGGGGAACAAAATTTTGGCACCAACACTCTAGGACTGTCGATGGGCCAAGATTAAGAGGCCCCGAGACCGGTGACTAGCCGTTCTGCGGTGGAGTAACCCGGACCTAACTAGTCGCTTAGAGTTCTCATTTCCCACGCACGCAAAAGAAGAATACAATACTCGATCATCAACAATTTTTTTCTTTTATTACCCATGCTTAAGTGGCTTACCGAAATATGTTATAGAATAATATCGATGAAATTGGTGTCACAGACCTATGTTATCAATTCTCGTTGTTTACACGGTTTAAAAGTGGATAAAATAATTATGGTGTAAATGAATAAGATATATTCTTAAGGTAACGGATATATCATGGGAACATTATCTTTTAAGTGTTTACCTCCCAGTACGTATGCATATATTAGGCTAGACTATTTTGCCCGCTAGACAGAGCCATGCATGTTGAGGCTAACTCCGGTAGAATGATGCGACAAGGCCAAGCATTTAAGGTGTATTATTAAAACTCCTTCATGGATATATAGGACAACAAAATCAAATAGGCCAATATAAGACAAGGGGTAAGAAGCATGTGTATTTTCCTTTACTTTGGAAATTGTGATATCAAATAGTTCAGTAGACGCTTTACCATCTACTATATTTCTTGGAGAAATTTACGACACCAACAAAATAATATATATACATTTATAAAGATTGCTTTCGTAGCATGGGCCAAGTCGCAAACGGGGTTCGGCAGAAATTAGCAATATTGATATTGGTTTGCATCTAAGTAGGACAATTGACCAAAATAGATGAAAAAAATATATTTAGTTTTGATGTTTGGTAAAAAAAATATAACATCACCGTATATAGATTTGTGATTCAGCAGCAAAATATGTACTTTTAATTTTAACAGTACTCACAATTTATATAGCTTAGTATAAAATGATCATAGTTAACTTATAAACATTTATTATAAAAAACATAGATCTATGGAAAGAAAAAAAAACATGTAATAGTACCATACCACTTCCTAGACAACTTGGAACGTCAAGGACAGAGGAAAAAAAAATAGACTAGGGCCCCCCACTAAGACTAATATATTTTCATTCAAGGGTTACAAATAATACTATTTAATATGGAGAATATGACTGCACAGAGAAAAAAAAATGAATTGGCGCCGCCTTTTAGGGAAGGAAAAGAAACAAGTGAAACAACAAATGAAAACAATGCATTTGACACCTTTTCTTTCGAAGAAAAATACAAAATAATAAGAATGAAACTCACGGTCAAGATTTACTCTGCTACTGCTAGCTGACGATGTCAAAAACTGAACGTACCTACACGGCACCTCTTTAGTGGGCCGACATTAAGTATAGAGAGAGAAAGGCTGTTTAAAGGGTCGGATCTCAGCATCCGAGCTAGCATAGCTGATCTCCTTAGTCTCTCGAGGTCGGCCAATGTCTAGGATCGACCTCCGAGCGAATTAGGCACAAACATTATCCCGACCTCTGCAGGTCGGTCAATACTTGTGTTCAAGCTTACCCACATACGACCTATAAGGTCGGCTTAGGTCCCTCTCAGGTCAAACCCCTTGCATACGTTCTAAATTAGATAATTATGGAAGGAATCCCGAGCTATAAATACTCCAATATTTATCATTTAATACAAACATTTGAACAACACAATTATCTCCTAATATCAAGGAGATCAACTAATCATAATCCTTTTCCTTAGGGAACACGTCAATCAATGTCCATCATGGACACCCCACACGCTATCTATAGGGCTCAAGCCCCTCTATATATACAATCCCTAAGGAACTACGGAGATTTGATTCCAATCCCCGCATTGGATACGTAGGAAGTTTGATCATCATCAAGTGCAGTCTAAACATCTCAAACCACCCCCTCTTTTCATTGTTTTTTGTATTCTATGAGCCCTTTTAGGATCACCAAGAGAAAGAACCCTAGATTTCATATAAACGATTTTTGGAATCGTCAATTTGCGCTAGAAGGAGGGTCTCTTTGTTTGATAATCTCAGGAAAAGCTTCAGAATCGACATGGTGACCACACGGAAACAAGCCGCCAACGGCAGCAACGCCAACAATGACAGAATCCGATGCTAACTACCTGAACCAGCAACACGAAGAAGTCTCGTTGGACACAACCGACCAGGCGTTGGTAGATCAACTAACGACTCTAGATGATGCAGCAAAAGAGGATGTTCTCAATTCCGTCTTGGCAGAAGAGGACGAAGAAGATGAAGATCTGGAAGGTCTAGAAGAAGAGGATCCTCTTGAGGAAAGTTCATAGGATCCGGATCTGCAGGAGGGAGATCCATCAGGAGAGAACTCATAGGAACAAGATTTGGAGAAGGATGACCCCAATGATGGGACCTGGTAGCAAACTCCTTCTCCACCTAGGCATAAAAGAGCCAATAGGGATGATCCGTCGACCTCATCGAATCTGAGAAAGCAGTTGGCCGTGCCCCAAGCGATAGAGGCAGCTCGTGCCGAGCTAGAGGCCATAGCCGGAAGGAGATCTTCACTTCTGGCTCTGAATCTCCTTTCTCCGAACAAATTGAGAACTATCCCCGACCAACGAGGTTCAAGATCCCAAAGTTGGAGCCCTACGATGGAACCAAAGACCCTCAAGATCACTTGTTCTAGTATCTCACGCACATAAATCTCGATTGTGCCCCATAAGAGATGAAGTGCAAGGCTTTTCCAGCACTGCTCACCGGTCGAGCTCGAGAATGGTTCAAGAAGATACCGGCCAGGACGATCTACAATTTCAGTACTCTAGGAAATATGTTCCTCAACGCTTTTATCACGGCGAAACCCTTTCACAAGAATGCTACCCACTTGTTTTCTCTCAAACAGAAGTGAGACGAAACCGCGCTACATTACCTTAAGCGGTTCAGCGAAGAGTCACTCCAAGTGCGAGACACCGATGATCATGTTCAGATCACGTCCTTTGTGGAGGGACTACGTGAAGGGAGGCTATATGCCAAACTGAGCAGCAAGCTCCCTACGTCTATGGAAGAGTGCATGAAAATAGCGTTCAAGCACTGTCAATGAGAAGAAGCCAACCGACTAAAGCGAGAGTTAGAAAAGTCGGAGTCCAAGAAAGAGAAGGCCGAGGATACTTCCGAGAAGAGAAGAAAGTCGTCTGGAGATCGCACGATAGGGTCAGCTATGGGCCGATCCGAAAAGAAAAGTGCCTTGCAAACGCGAGACTTCCCGATGTTGAACAGGACTCACGAATTGGTACTTGTGATTATAGAAGGAAGGGTTTAGCACGAAATCCTACGCCGCTGTGAAGCCCCCTGGACAGAAGGGACCAGAGCAAGTTTTACACCTATCACCAAGACACTGGTCATGATCTGGACAGTTGTAGAGATTTCCAAAGAGACGTGGATGCAGCAATTGCTGAAGGGAAGTTGGATGAGGTCGTGGAACGGCCTCAATATGGTGAACGTCGAGGTCGACGTGACTACCCGCAAAGGAACTACAACCGAGAGCGTAATCGGCAGGGAGAGCCCCGTGAAAAAGAGATCAGTCTCTAGATATGGATCAACAGATGGACAATTGGCCAAATAACACCATCAACACTATTGTGGGAGGCCCTGGCAGTGCATTCGAGGTCGGCAGCCTAAATGCCCAATCAGAGGGCATACAGGCGATCATAGGAAGTCAGATCCCCTTTCAGGAAGTAAGGTATGGGCCTAGGGATCCACTGGTCCCGAACAACGAAGGCCTGGTTATTGAAGTCATGGTGAATAAGAATATGGTGAAGAGGGTTTGCATCGACACGGCAGCGCCGTCAACGTTCTATACTTTGTAGCTTTCCAAGCAATGAACCTTAAGGAGTCCGAGATGACTCCTGTTTCAGCACCCTTGTTCGGATTCGCTGGTCCTCCGGTTCATCCTATGGGGATGGTTCGGCTCGCAACAACGTTCGGGAAGGAATCAGTGGGGAGGACTCTCATGGTCAACTATGTTGTAGTCAAGTCGTCGTCAGCGTACAATATCATCCTTGGAAGGCCGGCCCTGATTGATCTTCGGGCCGTAATCTCCCCGGCTCACATCAGTTTAAAGTTTCGACCGCCCGCGGCTCGGTTGAAATCAAAGGGGATCTAGAGGTCGCTCGAAGTTGCTACGCAGCCACCATAAGGACAAAGGATTTGTTTTGGCTTGATCAGTTTGGCAAGTCCTTATCATTTACTGCTTTCTCTTGTCTACTTTTCATTACTGCACTTTCGTTACGTTTCGTCCATTTCATTATCAGTTTCGACATTTCTGCTTCATTGAATAAATTTTACTTTTTGTCGTTTGCTTACTTATTTGCCTTGTTTTATAAGTCCATAAGGGCAAGCTAACCAACATAACCTACGTAAAAACTTCACGCGAGAAGTTAGTCCGACTTGGCCCTACCCACCGTGCTTTTAAAACGAGAAGTCAGCACTAGCCGGCCCCGCTCGTCCTTAAACTTCACTCGAGAAGTCAGTCCGACCTGGCCCTGCTCGCCGTGCTTTTAAACGAGAAGTCAGCACTAGCCTGGCCCCGCTCATCCTTAAACTTCATGCGAGAAGTCGGTCCGACCTGGCCCTGCTCGCCGTGCTTTAAACGAGAAGTCGCCACTAGCTTGCCGTGCTTTAAACGAGGCCCCGCTTCATCCTTAAACTTCACACGAGAAGTCAGTCTGATCTAACCTTGCTCGCCGTACCGTTAAGGGAAATCTGTCTAACCTTATTGGTCCTATAGTCAGTCTGACTTAGTCTAACTCATACCATCCGAGCTCGCGAGTTAAGCTCGGCCTTATATACAATATAAGTGTGCAGTCTGAAAACTCAGAGTTGCATCCCGGGCAGCACGCCCCTTAAAAAATGTTGGCGTAATCTAATCAAGTATGCCATCCAAAAACTTAGAATAATGAATGGAATACTTGGGGGCACTCCCCATCAACAATGAAAACATCAAAAACATCAACAATAAATTAACAAACAAAAGACAACTCAAAAAACAGAAACAAAACAACTTTTTACTAAACAAATACCAAACAAAATCGAAGTTTATAGTACAAATCCTTAAAAAATAAACCCCTAAACTTTAAGAGTTTGGGGTCGGACTCTTCTGAGGCTCGGACGAAGGAGCCGACCTAGACACAGCAGTAGGCTGGGCAGCGTACTTGGAAAAATGTCCACCCCAGCCTTAAAGTCCCTCACCCGCTCATCATAAACCTGGCTCATCCCGGGTTTGTAATAAATCTTCTTAGGAAGATCATCTACAACAAGGGAAGGATATACTGAATCCTTGCCTCGTCTATCCCCTGAGTATACCCATGGTTCAGGACGGGGATTAGCAACATCCTTAGGGCCGCGGCAAAATCCCCGAAGCCTTATACTACTGGATAGCCTCGGCACACCGAACCGGAATCATGGCTTCCAGATCGGCCACTCGTGCTTGGAGGTTGGCAACCTCCTTCTCCTTCATCACCTTCTCCTCAGCAAGCTCACTCGCCAAGGAATTCAGCTCACCCTCTTGAGCTAAGAGTTGAGCTGCAGGGCTTTCATCTCTGCATCCTTGAGCTGAGCAGCCGTCTTGAGCTCCTCTCGTGTCTGCCTCAGCTCGGCAATTTTAACCTTCTGGGCAGCTGAATCTGTAGAGGCCTTCCTCAGCCTCTTGAAAACCTCTTTGCCAATCGTGCCTCCCCGAACAATTAGGTAGAGAGAGTTAGGACCCTCAATAACTCGGCTTTAAAACAAAGGGAAACAAAAACCGCTTACCAATTCCACAGTCTTACAACCTATAATCGCCCTCTTCGTCAGACATACTGGCGACCCGCTGCTGCTCGGAAGCAACTTCCTCCTGAGCTCCTTCATGAGCTTTGGACTTGCCTTTCTTTGAGGGACGAGCCTTATGTTAATTCGGCCTCGGCCGCCCCTTCTTCCCAATCGCCAGATCCTTCTCCAACGTCTTCTCAAGGATGCCCAGATCGGCCTGCCCCTGAGAAGGAGCAGACGAGGAAGCACCCGCCGTAGCAGCATCCACGGTAGGATCATCCACAAGCACGTCTTGGACAGACGGGGTCGGCTCAGGGCTGGCGAACCGCAACTTCCCCTTCTGCTCCAGCTAGCAAATCCATGAAATCGGCCACTGCACATAAGGGCAGAATATTAGTCGGACAAAAAAGCAAATTACAATAACATAAAGCATAAAGAAAAATCCTATAGGATTTCCACTCAGTCTTGGAAAACTCTGTGTAGGGCTCGAGCGCTGCATCCTCTAACCGAGCGCCCTTATCAGCTCATCATATAGGTTCGCCACTCAATGGAGTACCCATACTTATGGATCTTTTCCACCAGCTTATCGTGTAGCTCGGGACGCTCATCCTTGTCAAATTCGGCCGTATTGCAACAGCTCAACTCGGGGTGATCACCTTGACGGATGAAAAGGAACCGCTCCTTCCATCTCTTGAAGGGGTCCTTACCTTTAGACATAATAGGGACATCGCCAGAGCGCCCCGTCCTCCGAGAAAAGTAATACATAGAGGGATGGTCCTTCAAACCGACTCGATGGTAGAAGTACCAGAACTTCTTCATGGTAAACCGCAGGTTGAGTAACCGGCACCAGATGGCGAACCCGACGATGGCCCGAATGCCATTGGGGGTTATCTGGAAGAGGCCCAGCTCGCAGTGTTGAAGCACCGTGAGAAGAGCTAGATATAAAGGTAGTCTGAGACCTACCTCAAATTATTCCCGGTGAACCGTGCAGAAACCCTCCGGTGGGTTTGGCGCAAAGAGGTGCGGATCCGAGGGTAACATAGGGGCATACCCCTATTTATCAATCCCATACCGCCCATATATTCCTGTAGGTCTTCTTGACCTAGGATAGACCCAACATCTCTACTATCCTCAATAGCCATCTCTGTGAAATCAGACTTAGGGTTCCGGTGAAATAAGGCTTATATCTAAGGATAAGGGAAAACGGGCTTCAAAAGCTAAAATGCGAAAGGAGAAGAACTTACTTGCAAAAATAGGGTTGAAAGGAGAATAGCAAGCAACAACGGGAGATAGATCTTCTGATTTAATTAACCGGTGAGATAAAACGTTTGTCATGGCAGGGTTATAACCCCCCCACTCGTCTCGAAAATTGGCCATAGTTAGAGCTAGTGGGTGACGGCGCCTCGACCCTCGGGACAGTTACCGAGGTGTCATAACTAGATTTGCCACCTAGCAATTTGAATTCAAAATCTATAAGCTAGATGACCGAACCAAGATACCACATAGGCAGATCCGAGCCGACCAACCGAGGCTGGCTGGATCTGGGGGGCTTATGACGATGCCAAAAACTGAATGTACCTACGTGGCACCTCTTTAGTGGCCCGACATTAAGTATAGAGAGAGAAAGGTTGTTTAAAGGGTCGGATCTCAGCAGCCGAGCTAGCATAGCTGATCTCCTTTGCCTCTCGGGGCGGCCAATGTCTAGGACCGACCTCCGAACGATATAGGCACAAATGTTATCCCGACCTCTACGGGTCGGTCAATACTTGTGTTCAAGCTTACCCACATCCGACCTATAAGGTCGGCCTAGGTCCCTCTCGGGCCAAACCCCTTGCACACGTTTTGAATTAGATAATTATGGAAGGAATCCCGAGCCATAAAGGCTCCAATCTTTATCATTTAATACAAATATTTGAACATCACAATTATCTCCTAATATCAAGGAGATCAACTAATCATAATCATTTTTCTTAGGGAACACGTCAATCAGTGTCCACCATGGACACGCCACACGCTATCTCTAGGGCTCAAGCCCCTCTATATATACAATCCTTAAGGAACTACGGAGACTTGATTCCAATCCCCACATTGGATACGTAGGTAGCTTGATCATCATCAAGTGCACTCTAAACATCTCACAACCATCTCCCTATTTTCATTGTTTTTTTTCTTCTAGGAGCCCCTTTAGGTTATCACCAAGAGAAAGAACCCTAGATTTCATATAGACGATTTTTGGAATCGTCGTTAAAAACATAATTTGTTACAAATTATCTCCTAAAATCCCAGCTACCAACATACGGCATTTTCCAAGCATTATCCATTTCTCAACCATGTGCTTTCAACCTTATCACTATTGCCATTGTTTCAAAAAATGTATATATGTTTATTCAAAGAATTATATTAGCATTATTTATTCGGCCACTTTAAAATACAATAATAATAATAAAATAAGTAAGATTTTAATAAGTTCCCATCTATTTATTTTATAATTTTCACCGCTAATTCTTATAATAGAATAACCAATACTAGTATCAGGTATGTCCCGCTAATAACCCGATAATTTGGTGATCGAAAAATCCGACCTGTGGCCCCTTTTGTTTCGAGTGAGGTCGAGGTTGTGTCATGCTGACCTGAATCGAAACAAAACCTTACTCAGTTTGCTGACTTGAAACTCTTCACGGGGGTTTGTTCTCCTGCTTTAAAATTTCCGATGCGGCCCCCTGCTTTGTGTGGGTCCGACTATATCCGTGGGCGGGCTCACTCAAAAAGGCTTTTGTGATTTTTCAGTTGTAATGTTTGGTGGTTTCCGATTTTTCCGACACGTTCTGAGATAAAGCTGCCACCTCTGGTCAGTTATTATTCCCTGATGGTTTCAGACGTTTCGAGGATCGTGCTCATAATGGTGGCGGTTCCGGTAACCGCTTTGCCTTAAATGATCATTCGAATTGAAATTCAAACAGGCCTTTCATCCTGGCCGTTCGATTTGTTCCATTCCCTCCGTTGGATCATTTGTTTTTTTGTTATAAGAGGAGGGAGCTTTGCTCTCTTCTCAAACACATCTTTTCTCAGTCCTTGCTCTATCATAATTATGGCTGATTTCGGTGATTCTCCTTTCTTTCAAACAACATCCGCATTAGCTGTAGCCCAATTCTTTTCACATTTTAACCATCTCCCTATGTTGGCAGACTGGGGTTTGAACTTGTTGGAAATAATATTTATGTTTTGATGATGATTCGTCACGTAATTAATAAGATCACTGATAACCCATGATGATGAAGTCATAACTAGCTGTTATAGTGCATAATAAAAGAAGAAGCAAGAAACAATCTAGAAACAAATGTATAAGTTCTATCTAGAGTCTGAATCTTGTATAGGTTAATTCAGACAAGCATTGTAATAGTTAGGAACTTGGCAAACAGCTGAGTCAGCAAGAAAACTGAGTATACTTATGAGGAACTGAGGGTTCATACTCAGTTATGCAAAAACTGAAGAAGATAAGTTCGCTGAGGGACACAGACTCAGTTGGCTTATCTAGGAGACTGAAAAACTGAGGGACACAGACTCAGTTGTTGAAGACTGAAGAACTGAGGTAGCAAACTCAGTTAGAAGCTGATCAAGTCGTGACTATAAGTCAAGATTCAGGCAAGTCTGTGGTGACCTGAAAACTGAACTATAGATCATGTAAAGCTGAATAATCTTAAGGACAAATATTATCAGTTATCAAAAGAAAAAGGAAGCTGAATGGTGTACTCGGACTTATCCATGTAATCTTCCAATAATCTTGAATTAATCGAGGTATTATATCAGCAGGTTCATCGATCGTCGAGATACCTATCGATCCGCTTGAAACGTGTATAAAATCCAATTTTAATTCAAGTGTATAAAATACAATTGCCTTCCTTTTTCTTTTTAGGGTTTAGGGTTTAGGGTTCGGGGTTCGGTGAGATACCTATCGGTCCGCCGAACTCCAATTTTACGTTTATCTAACTTTTATCTAACTTTTAATTGTGAAGTTAGATTACACCTTTTTGAATATAACCAAGTTCCAAACATCATCCAACTTATGGAACTTAGACCTTCTACACAAGGTATATGTAATCAGTTTAGGTCATCACAGACTTGCCTAAATTCTGATTCCATATCCTTGACTTTAATCACTAAGTTTGATCCCTTAGCCTTCATTTACTGAGTTTGAGCCCTCAGCCTTCAGTCTTTAGTCTTCAAACAGTTCCCGACCGCCCTGCGACCTATCTACCCTACTGACCTAGACTAGTCTGCTGACAGAAGTCAGCTGACCATTACAATGCTTGTTTGATCAAACCTATTTATGAATCAAACTCTAATAAACCTATACATTTGATCTCGACATCTTTTTGCCTTTGCACTATAAAAGCTAGTCTGGCACTCATCATCAAAACATAGAAATAAGTCCAACACCTTGATTAATTCTAAACCTAACCTTTGTGAAAAAGGGTTGGCTGTGCATAGTTTGAAGAGAGCAATTCCACCTTTCTTCATACGGTTGCAACTTAGTTGCCACAGCTGTTGGTGCAGTCTGCGGACTGTGTATGTGGATACAAACTTCAATGTTTATATAGACAAATCCAAAGGAGTTCCATCACTAAGAGAAGAAGAAGAAAAGAAGTTGTTGCAAGTTACTATTGATATAGAAGATTCTTTAGAGCAACAAAAGAATGTGCACTCAAATCTTAAAACTGTATCAAACCATCAAGAAAAGGTACGTTCTTCAACTCAGTCATCATTCGCTGAACTCAGTCAGAGGAACTCTGAACTTGTCAAGATAACCGAAAAACTCACTTTGGAGTTAAGACAAAGAGATAAAGAACTTGACAAAGCAAAAGATTGGAATGAATTTCTCGAAACTGGGTTGTCAAATCTTGCTGAAAGATTAACACTCAGTAAATTTGACAAAAGCAATGATGATCCCCCACCCCAACAAGTCTTGAGATTTCAAAGAGTGTAAACTCTAGGCATCAAGCTACTGGAAGACCTAGTGTATTGCACAAAGAAATTAACGATGTAAAATCCAAAAGAATCCTTGTGAAATCAACTAAGGTTGAACGTAATGGTTTATCTAGAAAAGAGTTGAGAAGGCTTAATTCTCTCAACCAAGAAACTAAAAGTAACTCTTCAGTAACTAACCCATCCGGACCCAAGAAGATATGGGTACCGAAGAAAACTTAAACTGTTTTGCAGGTAAAGTCAGTTTACATTGCAAAATCCTCAGAAAACTGACTTCTACACAAAACTGAGAAGGCAAAAGCTGATGAAGGACATTTTGGTCAAAAGCAGAAAACTTTCCAGCTACCATCTGACGCTTGAGCTGACATGACAAATCATTCGAAGCCACGTGTCAATCTAGGAGAAAAAGTAGATGTATATCCCTACAAATCTCATTGATTGTGACACGACTCTCGTTTTGAAAACGATTGAGAAACACAATCTTGACGAAATCCTATTCAATCAATTTTCAAAGCGCTCAAGATTCTCCCAAGAATTCTGAATTTAGAAATCCATGGAAAAATACAACATTGATGATGGAATCACCACTAGTCTGGATGAATTCTGTAAAAGAATTTCAAACTCCAACTTATCAACTCGGATTGTTAGCAAAATCAAAAAGATTTGGGGACTCAAAAATCTGTTTGATACAAAGGTCGATGCTTTATGCCCAAAAACCATCAGAGACTTCTACAAGAATGCAGTAATCACCAATGATGGAAAAAGCTTCAGAACAGAGGTTCAAGATAAAAGCTTCACCGTGGATGAACAATTGCTTTCCCTGGTGTTTGGTCTAGACATAACTGGAGGCTCCTCATCCCTCACCTTTGGAAATAAAGAAAAGAGCAAGCTTTGGAACGTCACTGCAATCAACAAGAATGAGAAGAATTTCATTGGATCAATCTACCAACAGAAACCTGAATTCGCATTCTTGACGATTCTTTTGACCAAAAATATCATTGGTCATGCTCGGAATTTCTACACTCTTTCAACAGATAAACTAAAGCTGATCTATGCTATTTGGTTTGAGGAGAGATTGGATTGGAACAAGTTTGTTCTCAATCAATTGATAAAGCAACTTTCAGACGAGAAAGAGAGTGTCAAAGAAAGAAAAACTACTGGAGAAAAGCTTTTATTGAAAAATGGATTTACTTATCCAGTTCAAAGGATACTGGATCACTTCTCCATCTCTAAATCCACACGAACAGAAGTGAAACACAAATCTGTGGCCACTGGAGTAAAGAAGAGGAAGTTTGTTGAAAAAGAATTAAGTGAGATTTTAGATTCAAGTTCAAGTGGAACTGTGAATTTAGATGAAAGGACTCTCAGAAGACAAAGGAGATTGTGGAACAAATTTCAAGAAAAGAAAACTGAAACTGAAGATGTAATTCAGATTGATGATGAAACCGAAGAGAGTCAAACTGAAGAGAGTGAGCAGAATGAAACTGAAGGAAGTGATAAAGAAACTGAAGAAAGTGAACTTCCAACTGAGATGTTTGGGGAGTACACTGAAGAGCAAAGAGAAGCTCTAGAAGACGCTGAATTTTGCGAAGCCGAGTATGAAAAGGAACTGACAGTTCATGATACTCATTTTTATTATCCTGAAATCAGTTCCTTATAACAAGTTCATTAGGCATCTACAAGCAAAGCGGCAACTGAAAGATCTCAGCATCAAGAAACTGAAGCTGAAAAACGGAAAAATGTGGAAGCGATCATTAATAGCATAATGAAGACTCTACAACAGAGGCTTTATGACCTGCATGACTTCATTGGATGATCTCATTACTCAGGTCTGAACGAATACTCCAACCTCATCACCTTGCGTAAGTTATTTGAAGAAAGCTATCGCCTGTCTTCAAACAAGGGGGAAGATGAAACTGGTGATGAAGTTAAAGATGATGCTAAAGCTGAATCAGCTGAAGAAATCTATGCCATACAGTTGTTGGAAGAACAAGACAAACAAATAGATGCCGATCTGTTAACTGCTCAACTCAATGAAGAAGAAGCTGATAGTCTGATTGAGAAATTAACTGCAGAAGAAACCTTCACAGAAACAAGGACTGAGGAAGATGAAGAAGCCGCAGTCAAAGTTGTGCTGAATATAAGGAAGAAACTTGTAATCTGTATCAGACTGAAAGAACGTCTAAAGACAGGAGAGACAACAGCTAAGGGGGAAGCTGAAATGAAATCAGAAGCTGAAACTGAAAATGAATCAAAAAGAAAAGGTGCAAAAGAAAAGTTAATCTCATATCAGAAGAAGAAGAGAAGCTGATGAACGAGGAGATTAAAGAAATAATGATCAAGCTCAGGAACAATAACAATGAAGAAGCAAATCAATTGATCACACTACAAGAAAAGGGGATTTCGATGACGGGAATTTAGTGACGGATCGAAATTACATCATTAAATGGTAAGTTATAATGACGGTACCTAAAGTTTTTTTTTTTGTTTGATGACCAAATATCAATTCCCGTCATTAGTGATATTGTTTCCCGTCATTATGTGTCCAGTAAAAAATTTCCCATCATTATTTATATAATTTTTAAATAAAATCAAAACTTTCTTTAAAAAAGAATTTAAAAAATTCAATCGACCCCATTATCATCTTTATCATATCCATTCATTCCTAATAAAACCTATGTACATTTTCATTCCCTTATTCACGCCGATAATCATAACCCGATTCTCCGCCCTCCACCGCCGCTTTGTTCTTCACTACCCGCCGCTGCCGCTGCTGCTGCTGCTGTTGTTTTCTTCGAAGTTTGAATATTCGATGCACGCTGACAACCATAACCCTTCGTTCTCTACTCTTCATCGCCGCTCTGTTTTTCATTTTCCACCGATGCCTTTTTCTTCACTGTCCGTCGCCGCGCCGTTTTATTCTTTACGCATTATCAAATGGGCGTTGGGTAATGGCTGATTATTCATCTGGGTGTCTTGATTTCAATACTTCAACAACTTTCAGGGAGTTTAGTTAGGGCTCTAGATTTGAGACGATTTGGGGTTAGTGCAGGTTTGGATGTACTTGACGAGTTAATTATTAAACTTTAACCTCTTGTAGGTTTGTCATACTGTAGTTCATTATTTCGTTTTAATTCTTCTGGTTTTTTTGTATCAAGCATCCTGCTTTTATGGTGAAGAACTTAGATGGTAATGGTCTATCTTATATTTAGGTTTTTTTAGTATTCTTGATGACAATTGGTTCCTTGACTATTCCTTAGTCTTGGTGCTTTAGGTTCCAGTTAGAATTTAAGTAGAATAAATATGTGTTTTTATTGTAGCAGGTCATCTTGTGTGTAGGCACACTATATCCCGAGAGGTGCTATTCTTTTTGTCTTTTCTTACTTTTATGTTATTTTGGTTGCATATAGTAAATGTTTAACCTGAAAACTTCTAATATCATAATGGCTGGCAATGTTATTTCACTAATTGTTGTATTGTGATAGAAGTGTTATTTTCCCCCCAAAATGGATTGCACTCTCTTGTGTTCCAGTATCGATTACGTTTATTTGCCTGATCTTTATGAAAATGAATTCATTTGATTTGTTCTCTTTGTTTCAAATCTCTTCTTTTTGTTTTCAGAATGATTTGACAAAGACATTATAACCACCTGAAGTTGGTGTGTATAAGTGCTTCTTGCATGTTGTATGTTTGTCATTCTCTGTTTATTTCATATTGTGTATTTTCTTTAATTCAAATATCTTTTTGGAAGTTCTACTTGCATCTTTATACTTAATTGTTGTTATCAGGATCTGGGACTCATGTTTCCATTAATATGTGGAAGACAATGATTACAAATTGTCTGACTAGCATGCGATGCGTGGAGGTAGTTCACCGAACTACTCTAAAATTGTGTGGTTGCTATATTTTTGCATCCCTCGTTTTAGTTTGTGTAAGCTTATTTTCTGAGTTCTTTGTGTCAGATTATTTGTGATTATTATCTTGTTTCATCATGTGAAATTATGCTGAGGACTTAATTGAACACAAACTTTGAGCCTATTTCTTTCTTAAAGGAGAGTTTGCCTGCTTGTGCATATTTGATAAGTTGAGTTGGACTTATAATTATTTTGTCTTTAGCTTGATTAGTAAGATGCATGTTTTGATTGGCCTAGCTCTCTCACTTTCTGACTTTATTTGTCTAAGATATCCTAATTGCTTTGTCACAGAGATTTTCAAATCCGCCCGTGTACTATTTGTGCTGAACTTTGTAGTTATATAATATTAAACTTTGCAATTTAGATATACAGATCATTCGATTTGATAGTGATAGTTGCATTATCTGAATCATTATATAAACTTGGATCTGGGAATTAGTGATATTGATATTGATATTTATTAGTCATTTCAAATTATATTCATTCTAGCACCGAGATAAGCTTACACAAATGATATTGGTTTTGCATATTCTAAGGGTTGTAGTTCGAATATTATCTTGCTAGTTAATATCGTGAATTAAGACTACTCTATTTGTGTGTTGACTAAAACATTTGTGCACTATATTTCACTGAATTTGATATCCTGTGCTAAGTAATAATATAGACTTTAATATGAACTTGATTTTTTGCAATATGTTCTTAAGTCCATTTGCTTATGTAAACTTGTAATTTTGATTGAGAGCTTAGTTCTTTAGACTTGCACATCTTTTTTTTTTTGACAACTAATCGGATTGGCTACATAAAAGAAAGAGGCATAAACATATGGTATCTGAGTCAGTGGTGATAGTGGGCCCATTAGGGATCGGTATTCCTAATATCAAATAAACCAACTAATGTAAAAACATTTCTCTGAAGAAATTAATGGATAGTATTCCCAATATCCCCGTAAAGAACTAGTTTTGTTTAAATGACAGGCCAAATAACAAAGTAGGATTCATCTTTTTTTTAGGGGTAAGTATGACTCATCTTAAATGATAAAAAGCTCAAAGGTTTGAGCTCATGGCAGTCTCATCTTCTAACTGTTATAGCTCTTCCTCGTGTTGTTGCCTTTTTTCTCCTCATCTTCATTTTTTTTTTACTTTGGAGCAATCTTGAGCTCAAAGGTTCCTAGGCGCCTGGGCTGGGACTACGTGAAAGAGTAGAGATCAAGAATTTTCTTTCAATTCCCATAAAATAAAGTTATGGGAATCAAGTTTGGAATGGGGAATCTAACAACCATGTTCAATGGATTGGCAAGGTCATTTTCTGTCAAGAAAAAGAAAAGGTATATTGGCAATAATGGTGGTGGAAGGGAGGCAGCAGAAGCCATGGCGAATGATGCCGAGAAGAATGAATTGTTGTTAAGGACATCAGGAATTGTAATTCTTGATAGGTCCAAGAATTTTGCTTCTGTATTCTCCAAGAAAGGAGAGAAGGGTGCAAACCAAGATTCATGTGTTGTTTGGGAGGTAATTTTTAGTAACATTTCTATTTTTATTTTTTTTCTTCCTTAAATATGGTGAGAAGAATGGTTTTTGTTTTGCTTTCCTTAAGGAACTAGCACATTTGAGAAAGGGTTTATAGGAGTTTGGATGCCAAGAAGACATGATGTTTTGTGGGATTTTTGATGGACATGGTCAATGGGGGCATTTTGTGTCTAAGAGGGTAAGGAAATCGCTGCCACATTCTCTGCTTTGTAACTGGCAGGAAATCCTTTCTGAAGCATCCCACGACTCAGATTGCAAGACGCCAGAATCAGATAAAGTTCTTACCACATTTCCAGTATGGAAGCAATCGTACACAAGGGCTAGTGCTGCTGTTGATCATGAGCTGGAGCATCAGTGAAAATTCGATTCGTTTAACAACGGAACCACAACTTTGACAATTGTAAGACAGGTGAGCACTTTTTCACCCACATTCTGCAAAAACATTTAAAGAATCATGGTGACAAAGATGAGCTACCACTCTTACGCCTCATATGGCGCCTAGGCTGGGACTACCGCTCTTGCAATGTCTCGACGTCGGTGATTGACTTCTACGCCATCATAGTGAGCTCGATCGACTACTGCGCCGGTTGTGAGGTGAACGTATGTGGTTCCTACGGCTATTATGACTACTGTATCGCTGAACAACAGATGAGCGAAAACAAGAATATCTCTTCCAAGAGTGTGACAGTGGCGACGCCAGTAAGCTTTGGCTTCAGCTCTTACCCATTCCGCGATTTCCATAAAGCGTTGGATGATTTTGATGGTAAGTCTAACTTCAGCCCCTTTTTAGACTATCATATTTTGAAAAGATCAATGCATCTCTAGGACATCTATTGCTTTGTTTGGTCAAACTGTGACTACACTTGGAATCTTTTCCATGTTGCATCTGTGATCTTATTTGACATACTATTCACAATGTAGACGTTTTCTAAGTAGTCACTTAGTCATTTAGGTTGAAACAATGCAATACATGTTTGACAAGGTAACATATCCTGGGAATTGATAAGTTGTATACGTTCTACATTTGTGCATGTGCAATCTGAGTTTTGAGTAGTCACTTACACCTGATTTTCTTGTAGTGTTAACTTGGGCTTATTGCAGGGTTTTGAAAGGTTTTGATGCTTTTGGAAGATATATGTGTATGGATTGCTACTTCTCATATCCTAAGATGGTGTAATTTTACTGTGTAGAAATCAATCATTGGATGTGCTTGATGTTTTGGTGACTGACATTTATGTTTGTTAGATATTTGTATTTTGGGGATGTGATATTAGAAAATCCTATCATTATGCATCTATATGTAAGTAACTTCTCTTTTTGAATCTCTTGAAACAACTCTACCATTATGTATATTTTGGATATATGAATGCATATTGTTGCAACTATGTATATTTTGCATAGACTAATCCAAATGGTTTCAACTTATGGCAGAGTCATATATTTAAATATGTTAATTAATATTTTTATATTTGTACAGCGTAGTGGTATATATAGAAAGCAGGATTTAAAGAGGGCGAGATTGTAATATAACAACAAATTTTATTGTCATTAAAGCAGTTTTTGTAACGGTATACTTGGTCATTACATGTTTTTTGTTGATAATGGTCATACCTAATTAATGAGTGGTTTCCACTTATTAATGACGGTAATATCCGTCATTAATGGGCAGAAACCAGTATTCAACTTTAGTTCTAATGAGCGGCAAATAGTATAATAATGAGAAAATTACTCGTCACTAGAAATATTTTAATGAGAGTCAAATTTCGTCATTAAAGCCTTGATACTTTTAATGACGAGGCGGGATTCTCGTCATTGAATGCTTTAACTAGAAGGGCAATTGTGAGGGGGGCATGAGGGGGATTTCTCGTCATTAAAAGTCTTTAATGACGATAAAATGGAATATAATTACGGGAATTCCCGTCATTAAAATCTGTTTTTCTTGTAGTGTCAGTGAATATCTGGAAATCAAGCCTAGAGATGGCGAATCATTTGCAGAAGGTAAGGAAAGAAGACTTCTGGAAACTAAGAGGAGCATTTTTCTTGGAGAAAATGTGTTGGCTCTTGAGAAAGAAAAGTTGTAATTCTATTCAGTTTTCACCTAGTTTGTTTCAACTTTAATCTTGTATTGAACTCAGCTGTTCTAGTTTGTTATGTGTTTTGTTATGATCTTTTGCACTATTCTTTTATTATTGCTTTTAGGGAGGGTTATGATACATCATCAAAAAGGGGGAAATTGTTGGAAATAATATTTATGTTTTGATGATGATTCGTCACGTAATTAATAAGATCACTGATAACCCAAGATGATGAAGTCATAACTAGTTGTTATAGTGCATAATAAAAGAAGAAGCAAGCAACAATCTAGAAACAAATGTATAAGTTCTATCTAGAGCCTGAATCTTGTATAGGTTAATTCAGACAAGCATTGTAATAGTTAGGAACTAGGCAAACAACTAAGTCAACAAGAAAACTGAGTATACTTATGAGGAACTGAGGGTTCAGACTCAGTTATGCAAAAACTGAAGAAGATAAGTTCGCTGAGGGACACAGACTCAGTTGGCTTATCTAGAGACCGAAGGCGAGGGACACGGACTCGGTTGTTGAAGGCGAAGAGCGAGGTAGCAAACTCAGTTAGAAGCTGATCAAGTCGTGACTATAAGTCAAGATTCAGGCAAGTCTGTGGTGACCTGAAAACTGAACTATAGATCATGTAAAGCTGAATAATCTTAAGGACAAAGATTATCAGTTATCAGAAGAAAAAGGAAGCTGAATGGTGTACTCGGACTTAGTCAATTAAAGTTGGATGTCAAGAATACAAGGTACTCAGTTTTGAAGAAGAGTAGAAAACTGAGTTAAGGCCTTGTTTAATTTAAACTGACAAAACGACAAAAGGTCGTACAGATGAACGTTGACTAAACGACAAATGTAACGGCTACAAGAGCTGGTTGACCGTTACATCACCCCTATAAATACACAGAGAAAAAGGATTGAAAATGGGGGATCTGAAAAGTTTTGAAAAGTATATATCTAAAGATCCAGATCCAAGAAATCAGATTTCATATCTAGAAAAAGGGGAAGCCAACAGAATTGCCTTGAAGATTTACAAGAAAGATCCAGTAACCCATTAAGGGGGAAGAAGGCATCTTGGAACTACATTGCTACATCCAGAAGAATCAGACAGCTCACTGAATTAATCCTTGATTAATTCTAAACCTAACCTTTGTGAAAAAGGGTTGGCTGTGCATAGTTTGAAGAGATCAATTCCACCTTTCTTCATACGGTTGCAACTTAGTTGCCACAGCTGTTGGTGCAGTCTGCGGACTGTGTATGTGTTAGTGGTGAGCTGGTGAATGAGTCATTCCACCTCCGAAGGATCAGTGTGCAGAATGAAGGGAGCATTCCTACCTTTCTTCATTATGTGTAGACAGTGAAACTAGGGTGCCGTGAATGACTGTCAATGTGCTAGGATTTTGTAACGGTTATCTCAATATTCTAGTGATACCTCCTACACCATAGGAGAAGGGAAGACGTACGGGATTACACCACCCGGAACTTCCATAAACAAATCTTGTGTTAATTTACTTTATGCATTTACATTTGTGTTGTGATTGATTTAATTATTACTTTATCTTGTTATCTTCACACTCAGCAAACGTCAGACACCGAGTCAGCACAAAACTGATACATAGGAGATTCGGATCTTTATTGACACATCTATTGCACTAAAGGCTAGTTTTATCCGCTGCCAGTTAACTGGACTAAGAACAAGTCAGCATTAACTTTTACTCAGTTGAGTTAACTTAACTCCGCATAAGTTAAGGGACTGCTTTGAGTTTCGGAGAAACTCAGTTCCTGGGGTTCTTCCTGGTTAAGGAAAGTTTTTGGTGACAAGTTTATTCACCCCCCCCTCTAAACTTGTGTTAGCCTTTCCAAGGGACCAACAGAACTGCCGTAAGATTAGCTTTGCCGAGTGTTCCCGTATCATCAAGTTGGGGTGGTATGATCTCACTAAGGCACCTTGGGGAGTATACAATGCCACCATGGTGCGGGAGTTTTATTCCGTGTTGTCGACGCTTGTCTTGGTTGACGAAGTTGTTGCTGTCGTTCCCCTCCGGGGGGTTAATGTCACCTTTACTCCAGCCGGCATCAATGAGTTCTTTAAACTGCATGTTCATCTTCCATATGTACATTACGAAACGACTTGGAATCTTAAAAGTGAGTTGAAGAGGCGTGTTTATGGAGCTGTCGCCCTCAAACATTTGATTCAGGGATATTGGGACCCTATGCCAGAAGGTTTTGCTTCGGAGATGTCTCAGGTCAACCGAGAGTGGAGAAGGCTGATTAACTCTCCCGTGTTTCCTTCATATGATTCTGAGGAGATCTCGGAGGCCGAATCGCTGCTTCTTTATGTGATCATTATGGCTGATGAGGATGTCAACGTTGACTGGGGTTTGTTGATCTATCGGGAGACGTTGAGGTTCACTGCCTCGACAGACCTTCATCGCCCTATCCTTTTTCCTCGATTGATTTCCAGCTTGTGTACCGGTGTTTTCAGGATGCCCATGTCTCATGGCGACGTGTTGGTGCCACCGTGAATGAACGTCGAGCTCGAGCGTATTGCTTCGGACTTGTCAACAGACTGTGACTCCGATTAGCCTTAGATTTCGCTTTTCCGTTTGTTCTTTGTAATGATTTGGCTTTGACGGCCTCGTTTGCATAATGAAATCATTTCTTTTCTGTCTTGTACTTGCATCAATTTTTTTCCAAGTTTAAGATTTTGGCCTATGGCCCCCTTGTGTTTGAGGGGGGATGAAAGCGCTTCTATGTAGGATCGTGAGTGAGAGTGCTAGAATCGGGATTAAAAATCGTTGAAAACGCATATGGTCGAACTTTATTGTGTCCGATTACGGCCCCTTTTTTCAGTGAGGTCGCCGACTTAGGTCGAACTCGACTATGACGGTTTGGGCTCTTAGAGATAACGAAGTCCGGTAACTCTTCACCTAATCGGCACATCCGTGACTCTTTACTCAACCAACACATTTATGACTGCACCTTCGAGGCGTCAGCTCGGTTAATGTGGAGACTTAAATTTGGATTTGAATGTGTGTGACCTTTGGCCTTCCCGCCCTTTCATTTTTTCAGTCTATAAAAGGGTAATGTCTTCTTTTTCTTCCTCACTTGAGATTTTTCTGGAAAAAAAATCCTTCAATCCTCTCTTTTCTCATCTCCTAAATTTCCATCATGTCTTCATCTGATTCAGCAAGCCAGGGTTCCAATGCCTTTGAACTTTACACGGCAGAGGAGCCCTTTGTCCCTTTCCGGCTTACCGCTTCTCCGGTGGCCATGAACAATTTTTCGACCTATTTTCGCCATCAAGGGCATATACTAGAGAGGAGGATGAAACTAAACCGTGTTGGGGCGGGTCACCGGTATACCATCAATGCTTCCGGATAGCGTAACTTTGTTACCACCCCGGCAGGAGAGTACAACCTCACGCTGGTGCGTGAATTCTATTCTTCGCGTCGGAGAATGGCCATGCAGAGCGTACCACCTCTGTCATTGTTCATGGCGTGATGGTGAAGTTTACTCCGGCAGCCATAAACAGGTTTTATGGTCTTCCAAACCCGGCTGCCAACTATGTTTCCGTTTGGAATCTTGACGATCCGATCGACTATTATGCTCATCTGCACGACGCCTTCTAATACTTACTCTATAATGAGTGGGAGGATGGTATGAGTGTGACGTCGGCCATGCTGGACCGGAGGGATAAGGAGTGGAAACGCTTCTTCGATCCCTGAGGTGACGGTCAATTTGGGTCTCTTGATTCACTTCGAGGCGATCAAGTTCGCAACTATAATGACCGATGGGCTGCCACTGCCTTTTGCGTGGATGATCTCCAACATGTGCATTTGGACTCGGGGGATGCCCATTTGTCCGACCTCGGACTGGTATTACGCCCATTCCGAGGCGGATGAATGGGGAGTGAAATGACGATCCCTTTTTTTTTTTGGCTTGCCCTTCGCGGTGGACTTTGCAAAAAATCTCCTCTTATGTAATGAATCTCTTTTCTCTATTTTGGTTGGCTTGATTCTTGTTCATGCACTTTACTTCTTTGCAAACTTGTGCATCTTTTCACTTCTTGGCTTGCCCTTCACGGACGCATATTTTCAGCTGGTCCGTCTCCCCCTTTTTTTGTTTCAGACAAGCTTTGCTTGTCGGAGACAGAATTTATTTTGCCCGATAGATCTTTATATTTTGAAAAATATTTCATTGATTGTAATCAAATGGGCTCAACGCCTTTACAAAAGATGCTTTGAAACCAAGTGAGATTGTCATCCTTACGTGTAATATCGCTTCAAGTTGTCGGCGTGCCAGGGCCGATTGAATTCGCGACCATTTTGTCTTTAAGGATATAAGTCCCCTTTTTGACTATCCTTGACACTTGCCAAGGGCCTTCCCAATTTTCTGCCAATTTTCCCTAGTCAGTTATTTGGCCGGTCGCTTGCCTTTTGCATAGGACAAAATCTCCTACTACGAAAGAATGGTCACATATTTGCTTGTCATGATGCCTCTTTGCGGCTTGCTTATAGTTGACCAACTGAGCACGGGGTTTAAGACACTTTTCCTCCATGAGGTCTAGTTCGATCTGTCGATTGACAATATTGTCGGCCTCACCCATACGTTAAGGCGAATGGCGTCTCCCCGGTCGTTACTTTTCGGGTCGTTCGAAGTGACCATAAGGCCTCGGGCTGATATTCTACCCATTTCTTGGCCTTTTCATCCAGGCTTTTCTTCAACACCTTTAACACTTGCTTGTTGGTGTTTTCTGCTTGACCGTTTTCTTATGGGTAGCATACTGAGGATTGCCAGTGCTTGACATTGTGTTCCTTACAGAATTCGTCGAACTCATCTCTGAACTGTGGCTAGTGATCGGATACAATTTCTCGAGGTACCCCAAACCGGGTCCAAACTTGATCAAGCAAAAAATATATTTTATCCCTGCCGCAGGTCTTTACCAATGCCTTCGCCTCAATCCATTTCGTGAAATAATCCACTGCGACGACCACATACTCGCAGCCTAATTGGCCTTTTTTGAGCAGACCGATTAGGTCGATTTCCCACATATCAAAAGGTCAGGCAACGCCGATGATGCTTTTCTCTACTGAAGGTAGCCTGGGTATGTCGGCGAAACGCTGACACTTGTCACAGCTCTTGGCGTATTTTTCTGAGTCTTCGGCTAGCCTTGGCCAATAGTATCCTTCTAATAAATCCTTTTCGGCCAAAGTGCGGCTGGAGGGGTGGCCTCCGCACACCCCCTCATGCAGCTCCGTCAGTATTCCTTGGACCTCTTCAGGCCGGACGCAGCGCTACAGCGGTTCCGAGAAAGACCTTCGATATAGAATTCCAATCAAGATGGTGTAGCGCGCTGCTCGTTTCTTTAAAGCTTGAGCTTCTTTGGCGTCCTCTGGCAATGTCCCATTCTCAATATATGCCTTAATTTCGTCTATCCAACATGGGACTGAAGGTTGAATATCCATGATCTCGGCCCGATATACGGCAGGTTCTTCCAGGTATTCAAACATGACCACGGGGTCGCTGAATTCATCTTTGGAGATCAACTTGGACAGGTAGTCCGCTCGTTCATTCCGCTCACGCGGTATGTTCTGTAACTCGCAATACTTCAAACTGCTCATTAATTTTTTCACAAGATTGAGGTATCATTTCAACACTTCATCTCTTGCCTCGAACGTGTCATTGATTTGGCATACTACTACCTTTGAATCACAAAAAATTTCTAAATTTTCCACGTTCATGGCTTTGGCCAACTCCAGTCCGGCTATGACTACTTCCTATTCGGCCTGATTGTTTGAGGCGATAAAGTTGAACCTCAAGGCTTTCTCAATCTCTTCAAACAAGCCCGGCTCCAAGAGTATTATCCCAGCTCCACAGCCCTTTTGGCTGGCGGCCCCATCAATATAAATCTGCCAACAGTGACTCGGCCTTTGCAGCGTGACTATTATTGAGGTGTTTAACTCGTCGACGTTCGGCGAACTAGGCTGTCCGGCGGATTCTTCCTCGTTGAAGCTTGTTTCGATTATGAAATCTGCCAAAGACTGTGCCTTAAATTCTTTCATGGGCTCGTATCGAATGTCAAACTTGGTCAATTCAATAGCTCATTGTAACAAATGGACTGAAAGGTCCGCCTTGTGTAGATTGTCGTAGTGGATTGTTTGTCAATACGACGATTGTGTGCAAAGAAAAGTAAGCCCTTAGTTTTTGGCTGCAATAACAAGCGAGTAGGCTAATTTTTATGCATTAAGATAGCGGCTCTCAACGGGAAGTCGACGGGTTTTTGGAGGTTCCGTCCTCCTTGACAAGAACAGCAGCAACGGCCCTGCCCAAAGCTGCCAAGTACAAAAAGAGTTCGTCCCCTAAGATCAGGCTAACCAATAGAGGTGGGCTCGCCAAGTATGTCTTGATTGCTTTGAAAGCTTGAAAGCATTCTTCTGTCTACTCGAAAGTTTTGTTTCCTTTGTGGATCTTGGAAAAGGACAAGCATTTATCAGCAGATTTGGAGACGAATCTTCCCAAAGCAATAATTCTTCCATTCAGCCTCTGGACTTCCTTAACACATGTAGGCTCTTTCATGTTTGCCAGGGCCTGTATCTTCTCAGGGTTTGCCTCTATTTCCCTTTGAGTTACCATAAAACCCAGAAACTTTCCAGCCTGAACTCCAAAAGTGCACTTCGCAGGATTCAATTCCATAGAGTGCATTTTGACATTGTTGAATGTTTCTTGCAGGTCCGCTAGGTGATCGGTCCGGGCAGATTTGACAACTATGTCATCGATGTAAGCCTCTATATTTTTCCTTATCTGGGAACCAAAAACCTTGTTGACCATTCGCTGGTATATGGACCCGGTGTCTCGGATTTTATCTAACAAAACAAACAAGTAATAAAATTTATAAATCCGGTATTCCCCAAGTGTAGGGATCGTAGTATAGCGATTAATACCGGAGTCGATCACAGGGAATCGGGGTATCTAGTTCATTAATTTTCCTAAGATTGATACCAATTATTTCTAAACCTAAAACTAAAACGGAAAATAAACTGGACAGAGGATTGTCAGTCCAAAGCCAGGAAGGATAAAAGCGATAATAAATAAATAAAACTATAAACGAGAAAAACAATAAAAACGATGATCATGGTGATTAAACAATTGAACAAGTAATTATCCACCGATCCCGCAACCCTTAATTTCCTCTCTAAAGTTATCTTGTGATGATTCAATTAAAGATGTGGTTCACCTCTCATAAGTATGAATTTCTACTCTCGTAGATAACTCGCCTATCAATCTCTCATCTCTCGATCTATAAGATTGACGCTATCAAAACAAGGTGTAAGATTTCTCAATCTAGCAACCTAGAAATCTAACCTAACAACTCTCGTTATGTCAAGGTTAAAAATCTCATCTTTCCTATGGTGATCTAGGGTTTACACCGACTCTCGTCATACGGTAAACATCAATAACAATTCATCTTTCGATATTGATTGCATAGCACATAAGCATATAGAAAAAATAACAACTTTAATCAAAAATCACAAAACAAATCTAGATTGAAAAGAAAGAACCTGATGAAACGGATTTAAATAACTTGAACAAATTGTCTAGCCTCCAAGCATTCAGCATAAAGAAAAGCAAAACGGAAATAAAAAGCAAAAAAATCGCAACCCCAGCCTCCCCTAAGGGGGCTGGGGCCGCCTAGGGTTTTCTTCCTATGAGTATGTATCAATAAGAGTCGATAATGTATGATTAGGGTTGAAATACGCGCTGCTATTTATAGAAAACTGAGGCGGCTGCTGCTAAGTCGGCTTAAGGACGCCCGTCCACTTAGTTGGACGCCCGTCCAGACCTTCTGGACGCTCTTCAGACGCCCGTCCATATCAGCGTCCAAACTCTCTGTATCAACTTTTTCTCCTGGACGCTCGTTCACTATTCCGGACGCCCGTCCACTCTGGACGCCAGTTCAAGCTTCTGGACGCCAGTCCAGGATCGACTTAATCTTGATTCTTTCATCTTTATCCTTTTTCATCAATCCAAATCATCATTATCTCTTCTCTCATCAATAAAATTCGACTCTTATCTCTTTTTTATCATCATTTGAGCATCAAACATGTACCTATAACACATTAAAACATCGCAAAACGTAATATCATCCAAATAATCATAAAATCACAATTAAAACACCAAAATTAACCAATTTTGCGAATAATTCATTTAAAATACCATTTACTCAATAAATCCATTAAACACTCATTTCTTATGCAAATTATACAAATATGAGGGAAATTATCATAAAATAGAACGGAATAAATCGTATAAAATCACCCTTAACACCCGGCATTTTTCAAGCCGAATGGCATCATTTCATAGTAAAACATTCCACCGGTGGCCCTGAGGGCGGCCATCTCTTTTTCTTAGCTTGCCATCCCACTTGATGATATCAAGAATAAGCATCTAGAAAGCTTAGCATCTCAAATCCGGCGATTCGGTCGACCATCCTATCGATCCTTGGCAGCTCGTAAGGGTCCTTTGAACATGCCTTATTCAGATCGGTGAAGTCGACGCACATGCGCCATTTCCTATTGTGTTTTTTCACCATCACAACGTTGGCCAGTCAGGTGGGATACTAGAGCTCTCTGATAATCCCCGCTTTTACCAACTTGTCAACCTCGGTCTTTATAACTTCCTCTTTCTCTTTTGAGAATTGGCGGGCTTTTTGCTGTACAGGTTTGAAGCATGGATCGACGTTGAGATGATGCAGCACGATCTCATGCTCCACCCCTCTCATGTCTGTGACAATGCAGTCGAATGCATCCAAATTCTCTTTGAGTAACGATATCAGCTTTTCCTTCTCTTGTTCTTCCATCTAAGCTCTGATTTTCACCCTTTGATAAGGATATCCTTCATTTATGGCGACTTTGATCAGTTCGTCCTGAGCGGTGAAGTCGGACTCATCTATGGTCTAAAGGGTGTCACAAACGACTCATTTCGGCCCGACGTCTCTACCCTGGGTGACTTCCATCCTTTCTTCTGACAAGTTTGGCTTTTTTAGGGTTTTGGTTTCTCCGATCGCGTCCACACGGGCTCGCCTAGAAGATGGCTCAGGCACTTCAATCTGAGGCCTCTTGTATGTTCCTCTTGCAGAATAGTCACCCAGGTTTTCAGTCACATGGTCCAATAGCATCTTGGGATAGTTGACGTCCATTCCGATTCCCTCATCGGTATAGAACTTTTCCCTCTGATGGGGTGTTGAGACAACCATCTGAAACTTTCTTTAGGACGGGATCTCTAGGGTCGCCGTGTAGTGAGAATGTAGGTCGACAACCAAGAAGTCAACTTTCTCCTTTCGGTAAGGTGGGTGCTTGCCAATCTCAACATCCTGATCGATGACACCCAGAACTGCCACTTTGTCATTAGAGAATCCTTCCAACATTCCCAGATAAGGATTTAGCCTAGAAGTTCCAATCTTTAACTGCTTAAGAGTCTTCAAGTAGATGATGTCCCTGGCAGCCCCCGTGTCCAGAAGGACATGGTTGACGTTGAAATCATTGATTCCAACCTGGATCACGATTGGCAGCTCCATTGCCCCAGGCGGTCCTGCCAAATCACTTCGGGTAAATGCTATAGCCTGCTCTTTCAGAGCCAAAACAACTGGCTTCTCTCTTCCTCTGATATTGATTGCGTTTATCTGAATCTTCAATTGATTGTTGCTAGGGAAATCCTCTATGATTATTTTGATTTCATTCATGTATTTACGAGGCCCCTTGTCATTCTTGTTTCCTCCGCCATGCTTCTTGTATTTATCCAACTCTCCATCTTTGATCATCCTATCAATGATTCTTCTCAGGGTGATGCATTCATCGGTGACATGGCCATGATCATCATGCAAGACACAATACTTTGTCTCGTCCTTCGTTTTGGGATCGGACCTCAAGGGTCTCGGCTTTTCAATCCGATCACGGATTTCATGGAGTATTTCAGATAAGCTCGCATTGATTGGAATGAATTCAGACTCATCAAACTTGATTGGTTTTCTGACCTCTCTGTCTCGGTCTTTCCCCCATCCTCCGGTCATCTTTCCGCTATTCTCTATGCTCCTACTTCTTTTCCTCTTTAGAGGATCTAGATTTGCTTCAATTTTTTGCCTTCCCAAAAGGTGAGGGAGCCGCCTCAGTCAGATCGGATATGCGAGCCTGATTAAAAAGGTCACGTAGATTCATTGAAGGGTGCATCGCAAAGTGCGTTTTCATCGCTCTCTTGGCGATTCCATTCAGGAAACCTCTCTGAACCTCGTTCTCAGGTAAATTCTTGGTTTGCTCATATATCCTCATAAACCGATCGTAATAATTCTTACATGATTCACCCTCTCCTTGGCGGACTTCATACAAATCTTCAATAGATTTCTTGGGCCGTTCAGCTGTTTCAAATTCTTTCAAAAACTTTGCCCTTAGCTCTTCCCAACTTTTGATAGATCCGCGAGGCAGATTTCGGAGCCAAGCTGCGGCCCGCTCTTGCATGCTTACCACAAACGCGACAAACCAGGCATATTTGTTCTTGTGGCCAAGAGCGTGCAACTCTAAAATGCAGCTATCCATTCTAGGGGGCAAGTGGTCCCTTTGTAATAAACATATTACGAGTATTGGATGCCTCTAGAAGGTAGCGAACCCAGTATTTCGTCTGAGAGAACATCAATTCCCTGAGTCGCCTCGCGTTTTCCATCTTGTTTCGCCTTTTTCAATTCTGAAATTTCTCTTTCCATTTTTTCCAACCTGTCATCTTTTATAGGTTCGGTATTCTTAATGGGAACCAACTTTCTTTAGATGACATCCTCTGAATCCGTATAGTAAACTGATTCAACATCTTGTTTTGCCTTCTTCTCATTTAAAATCTGTCGCGCATCACGGTGGTCTTTGACCTCACGGCATGGAATGACATTCCTCTCAAGATGGACGGGACCCATGCGCTGCTGTAGAGTTCTTTTTTTAGGGTGGCCCAACCGTTCCGGAGCTAATCTTCTTTCTACACTTCCTTCAGGCATGTGCTTCTTCTTCTGGCCTGCTGATGAGTACTCACTCCCTGCTATCTCAAATCTTGTATATTCATGCTTAGGGACTGGTGGACCCTTAGGTGGAGCCGTAGCCTCATGCTCAGGCGGAGTGGGGAGCTACTCATTAATTGGCACAATGGGAAGATTACATGCGGCTAGATGCAAGTTTGCCACATACTGTATATTTGTTTCACATATTGCGCGTAGGCCAACACTGCTTTTGCCTCAGGGGATTTGGCCTCTGGAGTCTCTTCTACCCTTGGGATCTTTTTCGGAACTACCTTTCTGTTTTCATATTGCTCGAAGGTCCCTTCTATGTTTTTCTCACGTGCAAGACCAGAGCAGACCGACGCCGAGTTTGCGGTGCCATCCCTGGACCTAGATCTCATTTGGTTCAGTATAGTCCTCGCGTCGAAGTTCAACCTTGATCTGTCCTTCAGTTGAGAGTTATCCCATCCTGCGGTGGGATTTTCATGCGTGATGTCCAAGTGGAGAGGATCCCGTGTGGGCCCCTTTCCTGGGGTGTGTAGCACATGGACATTGTCCTTTGTCCCAGCCATATGTCAAACCCTGATAGGTTGTCTGAACAAGATGCCAAAAAGTACTATGATTCTCAACCGTTCTGACAATCACCAACCTTGTACTGTCTGAGTGTACAGACGGCGTGTTGGGGATATTGTCAAAAGTGACTTATCCGGCGGATCTAATGGCGGTGCTTGTGTACGGATATCAGAATTTAGGTAGAAACTGCGATTTTTCAAGCGTGAAGCCCTAAAAATCCCGGTATCTTATTGATTCCGGCATGTTTTCTAGATTCAAAGAGACAACATAGCATATTCTAAACACGAGCTCTACTTTGATGCAACACCCAAAAATCTTGAGTACACACAACGATAATGACCGAAATAATGGTATAACAACTACCAAAATAACGAGCGTGGCTTAGGCTCTTTTCTTAACGTAAAGATGCCGAGGATGTCGATTTCTCACGAGCAAACTCAACAAATTCATGTGACCTTAGTCCTTTTCGTGAATGAACAGTTACAATCAACAAATCAAAAGCTCTGAAATGAAGTTTCCGGCCAGGAAACATACAATGCCAACTCCGACAGGTTTCTTGGTGCGAAAATCACGAGAGAGGTGATGAGTCAAATGCAAACTCGTGATTCTGAACAAGAAACCTGGGAGGTTACCTTATTTCGAGATGATTTCGGCACTGAGTCAGAGATTTGAATGTGAGCAAACGAGGGCTGAGAGCTTTTTGATGAAGATACCGCGAGGATGTCTTGGAGAAGATAGAGCTCTTCATGGGGCCGCCGTAAATCCTTGCAGCTGTGGGTGGGCCGTTGATCGCGTGTAAGTCACTAACGTCAATATTACTAGCAAGAATACTAGGTACATTGCAGTATAGTAAATGCGAGTCAAGGTCGATCCCATAGAGAAAATGAAACTTATAAGTATAAACGATTCTAACCTAATTAAAAAGCAACATAAAGGCGGTCATTGACCAACAACAACATAAAAGAAAACAAACATGGTATACCTCTCCCTCTCCTCACCGATCTACTAACTTGGATTAGTTAATTGTTATGTTTACTTCCCCACATAATTTCCTTAGATTAATCATGAGTTTTTAATGATTATTATCATATTTATCAGCTATGGGTGCAATTCCTACTCCTATCTACTCCGACAATGGTAGTAGACAATCTATACGCAAGCTACCCTCCTTAATTGGTCCGTAATAGCCCATACGCATAAAGAACTAGAACTGTCGATATTCAGCTTTACCTCATACTGCTAACCCGCCTAGACAACTGTCGACATTGACCATCACGTTCCTAGGGTCTATCAAGACTATGTCCTAATTAACACTTCACTTGTGGTCCTTCATGTTAATTTACGAATTACGAATACTAGATTGGCCAGACCTATTAATCGTTTTAATTATTCCTGCCGATCAACATAGCTGTAGTGAATCCTAGTTTAGGTTTTCTAAAATATGCCTCGGTAAACCGGTATAGACCGCCGTTTTACCGGGCACGGCTTTTTCTAATTTCGCGATCTACATTGCTTAGTACGATTAAAATAAGTAAATTATGGGGTTGTTAAACATGCATATTAACTAAAACACATAAATACGAACAGATCTACCATATTGAAGACAATAAAGGAACGTTCAAAGCTTCATACCTTCAACAATGGAGATCTCGCTCGATCTACTCAAAGCTAAAGATGATGGAAGAATGGAGGAAACCAAAAACAACTCTCCAAAGCTCAAGAAAACTTTATTGCATAATAAAGATTGTAATGTAATTAAAGAATTGATAATGAACTATGAAACATATACAATAATCTGTAATTGCGGCCTTATATAGATACAATGACCGACTTAAGACTCTCTAAAACCCTAACCAACATAGACAATGCGGCAGAATCAATTTCGTGTTCCACAAGATGCCGGTTTACCGGGCCTAACCCTCGGGTTACCGGGCCTTCTATTCTTCTTTTTCTTCAGCAGGCTTCTTCTTGGACTTCAATCACTTGGCCCAATGTACTTCTTTTGGTCCATATCCGTTCTCCAATGCTCCAAATTCGGTACATCCTATAAAACACGCAAAACGAGACAAAACAGTATCAAAACATCGGGAAAATAGCATAGATACAGAATTACGATCTTGGAAACACTCACATAGCATTTGACATATATTCTAAGCAATAACGAGCCTATATATCCTCTCTTGAGCAGAATTCAGGGTGAATATAAGTATAATTATTGGTACCATTTAGAGTGCCATCAACTACCCCCCACTTAGCTTTTGATCGTCCCGAGCAAAAAGGCGAAAAGAAAACAACACTCTGATCAATATGCAAGTTAATTAAAAGCAACTATGCCTCACTAAGCCAAGATTAAGATCGTGCCACTCGTATCCATCAGTAACACATTAAACACTATTCAAGTTATGAGCCAATGTGTGTGTGCAATAACTTTCACAACCGCTTAGAAATGCAGACAATCTCACATTACATCAACCCGTAGTCGAACTAACCAGTCTCGAACATGTATTTGTTAATTAATTGAACTGGCAAGGTGGATCGAGAAGTGAGCATATATTACTCTTAGGCTCACGTTTATCGGTCTATGTAAAAGTCATGCGTCTTACGCTCCATCGACTAAGATATTGCCAAAGAGATTATAAATGTATATATTTCAATGCACTTCTCTTTCTTGGCGGGTGAACTCTCATTGATTTAACTATCCTCACAGCCCCACTCATGATAAACTACCGAATCCGAAATTCATTTGCCTTTATAAGCGTAAGTGAAACATGATTCATGATAAAGCCAGGGTCAACTCTAGTTAAAGCAATATGCTATCGACTACACACTAAGGAAAGTGATTTATACGTGCTTAAATTGGTGGCTCATAACAGAATATGCGCTTAATACACCACTACTTCAGAAGTGGACACTTTCTCTTACTCGTGCAAAGTAAAACAAAGATGAAGTCAATTACCTCGAAAAGATCAAAGATATCATAATTTGTTTGAAATTATGTCGAAAGGAATCAAAGTCTAAGTGGTGAATCGTGCTTCAAAGAGAATCAAGACAATCACGCAATTCATGGAATATAATGCTACAAAGCTAAGTGACGTTCCTCTACCCCCCACTTAATCGAAACATTGTCCCCAATGTGTAAGATGAGAAATGAAAAACAAAAAGGAACTTAGCTTCGGTTAAGGGCGGAACCAAAGAAGAATCAGATCATCGGATAAATCATCGGGCTCATGTAAGTAGTCCATGAAGAATCTGTGCTAAGTAACTCAAGAAAACCAAGAAGAATAGCGGTGACAAGAAACTGTATAACAAAAATGCGGCAGTAAAAGAGAAAAGAAATAACTCCAAAACAATTTAAGCCGACAAAATCATTATATTATTAATATTCTGCTACATCAACTAAGTAGGAAAGAAAGAGAAAAAAAAGAAAAACAAGAAAATGGAAAACAACAATAAAAAGAAATAAAAGCTAGTCCTCATCAGAATCACCCTCTTAGTCGTCTCTAGGCTCAAAACCGGGAGGTGGTGCAGAACTTGAGGCGGCGGCGGCTGAAGAGGATGCTCTACGATGTGGGGCAGTCCTAGGTGGCAGGGTAGCAGGAGGAACTCTGAAAAATTCAATAATCCGATCCATCTTGCTATGTAGACTCGCAATCTCTCGCGAGTGCTCCTCAAGAAAGGCTCTCTGAGTCCTCGGTGCACCATGCACCGGAGTACGCTCCCTCTCTGCTCTAACCCGTCTCTGAACTCTCGAAACTAACTGCGAACTGAGCTGTGGCTCAGGATCTTCCAAATCATCACTGACAAACATCTTCACCTCGGCCTCTAGAGCAAACATATCAATCATCGGCCCTTATGGTAGCAGCTCTCGCTCAGAAGTGGCGGCAAGCTCATGAATACGGCTATGCATTAGTAGACCGATGTTAATTGGGGCACCCGTCTCTAAATAGAACATCAACTCTGCCCTTGAAGTGGTGACAGAGGCCGTGTACTTCGTCGGAAGAAGGCGAGCACAAACAAATCGGTTGACCATCTTCCGGTCCCAAGATAGCTCATTCTCTAGGAAGATGGTGGGGGCTCTAGCAGGATTGCGCTTCCATTGCACCCCTAAGAAATTAGCAACCATATCCATCCTCTCGAGATCGGCAATGTTGCTCGAGGATGTGTACTCATCCGGGCCTACCGGTGGATTTCTAACCCCAAAATGAGCGTTGATCCGCTCGATAGAGAAATCAACCTTAACACCGCGAACCATAGAAAATGTGGCTTCGGGGTTATGCGAAACGTATGCATAGAATTCCCTTACCACCATGGCATTGAACCTTACCGGTGCCTCAGCCATGTCCAGTAAATCTTGTGCTTGTAGGGCCTCTGGCAATATTGACCCACAGTCGTCCAAATCTACCCCTCGAGCCACTGGCCTTGCGTTCCAATGGCCTCCGAACGACTCGTAAATAGCTAATGAATGGAATTGGGCAACCCCGTCTATCAATGGATTGGCATCTCCATACACTGTCTGATATCCACTGGGATGAACAGCTGACCGTTGACGCTTAGGACCTATCCTGAATGAGTATGGAAACAGACTCTGAAGCTGTTTCTAGAAAAGAGACCTCGGTAAACCGGAGGTAGGGTACGGTTTACCGGCCTGAATTTTTCTGGATTCCTTCTGGGGATGTGTTCCTAATGATGAAAGATGAAGAATCTCAGCACTTCACCGTTGCAGCAGCACTACAGAACAACAACAGGGTTGGAAAATGAGTGTTTAGGGTTTGGAAAATGGAAGGAAATGGTTTAGTTATGGTGGTGATTGGGTGGTGATAGTGGTGGTGATGGTAGCCGAAATATATGAAGAAGGAATGGAAGAAGTTTGGTGAATGAAAGAGATGAAAATGATAAGAATGAAAATAATGGTGATGAAGGGGTGGTTTAAATAGGAAGAATGGAGTGAATGTGGATGGTTTTAGTGGGATTGTGGGTAGAGAAGTTATTAGGGTGAGGGATTTGAGGAGGTGATTGATGGGATTGAGGTGGAGTTATGGTGGAGTGTGGGAAAGGATGAAAATTTTGAAAAGAGGGGAAAATGGTTCGGTTTCTGCTGACTAACCGTATCTGGTGCAACGTGTGTCCTCCACGTGTCTCTAAAAATTTAGCTTTATGGACTGACGTTCAGAAATCTGAAAAACCAACCTCGGTAACCCGGAGGTTACCCTCGAGATACCGGGGGTATCTTTTCCCCAAATTCTTGATCTGCCTTTGCTGCACTTCCTACTCAATTCTGACCTCAAATTGACTACCCCTTAATTCTTCAATTGTTATTTCTGACTCAAAACCTAACCTACTTCACTAGAATCCGCAACGAGGTAAAAAAAACATTTCCACAACCATTCGGTTTCAAGGCTAAGTTTGTGGTAGGATGAAAAAAAGCTCATCCATTCATCTGGCTACTTTTATTCAATCCTAAACTACCTAAGGGTTTGAAGAGATAGTTCTGAGTTTATAGTCGCCAGCTCGACATTCTTCAGATCTTCGATCAATCAAGGGTTGGAGCTTTAACTCGCCAAACTTTCGCTCTAGAGGTTTGCACCTTCCTACAACCGTTTTGAGCTCTCTTCCTAGCACGCCTATGTCTTTTAGCTTGTGTGCTAGATTTGCCTCTGCGTCGAGATTTAGACTTTAAACTCAAGGACTCCACATTTTCCATTTTAAGCTCAACTTGTTCACTACGCAACACGGAAGGACTAGCTTCCGTGAGCATCTTGTCGTGGTCCTTATCTTCTTTCTCTCTCAGCATTAATCTCATAAACTCCTGCTCAACGGTTTCTATGACAACCTCTTTATGATCATGCCCTTCGATTTCCAAAATCTCCACTTTCCTGAAGCATACATCATCTTACAACTCTCCGGTCGGTTTTCTAGGGGTTCTAATATCCTAAAAGATACAGCATCATTATTCATCCTTAGAGTTATCTCCCCCTTATCAAAATCCATAACCGCCCTGCTCGTTGCTAAGAAAGGTCACCCTAAGAGAACTGGGGCACTAGGGTCCTCGGGTACATCTATGACCGTGAAGTCAATAGGATACGTGAACCCTCATGCCTTAATTGTACATTTCTTAAGCAAACCAGCAGGCATGTCTCTGGTTCTATCTACGAAGCTCATGGTCCTGGTTTGAGTCATTACGACCGGAAGTTTGATCTTTTGACAGACAGAAAAATGTAGAATATTGCAACTCGAGCCAGAGTTGCAGAGACATAATCCTACGGATATTCCATGAACAGAAATTGGGAGTCTGAACGTGCCAGGGTCTCCTAACTTCACCACGGTGTCTGAGTCAGGGTAATCCTCAGGCTCAAAAAACATCGTGTCAGGATCCTCTTCAGGATCATCAGAATCATAGTCCGAAGATGATATGTCAATTAATTCACAAGGAAACTCACCTGGGCGATATGTGCTATACTCCTTCAGGTCATCTTCAGGCTCTTGCTTGATTGCTTTTTCCTCTTTTTCCAACCGTTTCTTTATAGTCTCATAATGCTCTCGTGCTTCAGTTCCAGGATACATGGAAATCGGTGTGATGTTCAAGATGGTTCTAGGCATATTGTTTGACTTGTGTATGCTTTTTCAACTCTGAATCGATCAAATTTCTGAAGTGTTCTGATCAATCTGCAAAAAGACAAAATAAAACAAAGAAAAGGTTAGCAACTTCCGCTTCAGCTGGGTGTGATCCCAACTGTTGCGGACCTACTAACTAAAATCAATAGGGAATAACACAGAATAATAGGAACTGCTCAGAAATCGATTTTCCAGGCCTAGGTAACTCGAAGGTGACCTTCAGGAAACCGGCCCTAAATTTTCTCGTTCTGGCAGTTTAACATGTGCAGGTTTGCTACAGAACGACTCAAGACTCAAAATAAAATAAAATAAAATAAGAATGACTTCTTAATTAGAATTAAAACGTTTATATTTAAAAATTGGCCATTGTCCCCGGCAACGGCGCCAAAAATCTTGATCACGTGTAAGTCACTAACGTCGATATTACTAGCAAGAATACTAGGTACATCACAATATAGTAAATGCGAGTCAAGGTCGATCCCACAGAGACAATGCAACTTATAAGTATAAACGATTCTAACCTAATTAAAAAGCAACATAAAGGCGGTCATTGACCAATAATAACATAAAAGAAAATAAACATGGTATACCTCTCCCTCTCCTCACCGATCTACTAACTTGGATTAGTTAATCGTTATGTTTACTTCCCCACATAATTTCCCTAGATTAATCATGAGCTTTTAATGATTATTATCATATTTATCCGCTACGGGTGCAATTCCTACTCCTATCTACTCCGACAATGGCAGTAGACAATCTATACGCAAGCTACCCTCCTTAATTGGTCCGTAATAGCCCATATGCATAAAGAACTATAACTGCCGATATTGAGCATTACCTCATACCGCTAACCCGCCTAGACAACTGTCGACATTGACCAGCACGTTCCTAGGGTCCATCAAGACTATGTCCTAATTAACACTTCACTTGTGATCCTTCATGTTAATTTACGAATTACGAATACTAGATTGGCCAGACCTATTACTCGTTTTAATTATTCCTGCCGATCAATGTAGCTGTAGTGAATCCCAGTTTAGGTTTTCTAAAATATGCCTCGGTAAACCGGTATAGACCGCCGGTTTACCGGGGGCGGCTTTTCCTAATTTCTGGATCTACATTGCTCAGTATGATTAAAATAAGTAAATTATGGGGTTGTTATACATGCAGATTAACTAAAACACATAAATACAAACAGATCTACCATATTAAAGACAATAAAGGAACGTTCAAAGCTTCATACCTTCAACAATGGAGATCTAGCTTTATGTACTCAAGCTAGAGATGATGGAAGAAGGGAGGAAACCAAAAACAACTCTCCAAAGCTCAAGAAAACTTTATTGCATAATAAAGATCGTAATGTAATTAAAGAATTGATAATGAACTATGAAACATATACAATAATCTGTAATTGCGGCCTGATATAGATACAACGACCGACTTAAGACTCTCTAAAACCCTAACCGACTTAGACAATGCGGCAGAATCAATTTTGTGTTCCACAAGACGCCGGTTTACCGGGCCTAACCCTCGGGTTACCGGGCCTTCTATTCTTCTTTTTCTTCAGCAGGTTTCTTCTTGGACTTCAATCACTTGGCCCAATGTACTTATTTTGGTCCATATCCATTCTCCATTGCTCCAGATTCGGTACATCCTATAAAACACGCAAAACGAGACAAAACAGTACAAAAACATAGGGAAAATAGCATAGATGCAGAATTATGATCCTGGAAACACTCACATAGCATTTGACATATATTCTAAGCAATAATGAGCCTATCTATCCTCTCTTGAGAAGAATTCAGGGTGAATATAGGTATAATTATTTGTACCATTTAGAGTGTCATCTACCGTACGCCGGAAACAGGCTGAAACCTTTGATTTTTCCCGGTAACGGAGCCAACTGATAATGTCGAAATTATATCGGGTTTTCGGTGGTGGATTTGTGATGGATTTCTAGCTACAAAGATGATGTAATGTTGGTGGCTCACGGTGGAGCTGTGAGAGAATGTGGTGGTGAGTGTGGTGGTATAAGATAAGTAAAGAGAGAGCAATCAGTTGGGCAGAGTTTTGGCTAGTTTTATATATATTCAGCTTAGTTTATGATTTGTACATAGTGCCCTATTTATAGGGTGAGAACCGACTAAGTTCAACATAATTACAACTAAGGACATAGTACAACTAGATCTGCGGCGGTTGGTCGGTCCGCGAAAGGGTGATGGCGGCGCAGATCCGGGGGCTTTCGCGGTATCTCCTTAATCGGATGGTTGCGTCGTCGGTCTCTACTCTCCAAATGTAAGGGATGGCGGATCCGACACTCTTGTGGGCAAGTTGGACATCTTTCTATCTTACTCACCGTGGGCTCACATTCGAGGCCCATCGTGAGAATAGGAGTATGCCTTGCACGGGGGCTTCGCCGTGTGCTGACCTTCCGGCCCCCGTTCGTACGTCCCCTGAGGATCCTTTCGGGTCAGTACACGGGTTTACGGACCAGATGGTGGAGCCGGCCTATCAAAAGTGTTGATATCTTGATTAATTCTTTGTAGCTTGAACACTTAGAAGATTTCTGGATCAATAACTTTTAGCTCGAAATGATAGCTTGAATATTCAGACTTGCAGTAATTTGATTCCTTGTATTGTTGTCTTGCGTGTATGATTCTTGTTGCAAAGTCCAGTATTTATAGTGTGAAATCCAACTGTCATCTTGTTTGAATTTTTGAACGTAACATCGGATTCTCAGGAATATGGTATCAATTGTCAGATATGTCAGTGTCCTTCTGACATGTCAGACTTTCATCCAATAAAAATGATTTCTATCCAACGTTTCGTTTTTCCTTCAGTCCTTTGGATGACTTCAACGCGAAACTGAGCTTTTTGGGATATGTCAGTTTTCAGGTATAACTGAGTTTTTCAGTTCTTAGAGCGTTAACTGAGTTTTTACTCTTCTTCAAAACTTAGTACTCTGTGATTCATTTGATCATAATTTACTTGATCAGAGTACACCATATTAAATTATATCTTCTACGCTATCATTGTCATTATTTATCTTAGGTATTCATACAAGATCTATAAAGTCTGTTCAGGCCATCAAACCTACCTGAATTCTAACTTTACATTCTCGGCTTATGATCTTCATAAACCGAGTTTGAACCCTCAGTTCTTCAAACTTCTTAACTGAGTCTATGTCCCTCAGCCTTAATTACTGAGTTTGTTCCCTCAGCCTTCAGCTTTTATAGATAAGCCAACTGAGTCTGTTCCCTCAGCGAACTTACCTTATTCAGTTTCACTTATAATAAAATCTGTTGAGTTTGATCCCGTTGTAAAACTGACTTCATTAACTCTTCAGTTATTGATTGATTTCTGACTTTAGTTTTGATAAGGGTCAGTTTCAGCTTTGATTTATGATCAGTTTTTAGTTTTGAATCCTAACTATTACAGTGCTTGTCTGATTTAACCTATACAATAATCAGACTTTAGCCTATACATTCATTTCTAGGCGTCTTCTAGTTTTTCACTATAACAGCTAGTCTCAGCACTCAATCAACATGGTCAGAACAAATAAGCAAACGAATAGATGAATTATCATCAAAACATAAAATTTTATTTCTGAAAATTTCCCCCTTTTTGATGATGCCAAAACCCTCCTTAAAAGAAAAGCTGAATGACAAAACAAAACATGAAACTAGATATATCATTAAAACTTTCAAAACATGAAACTGATCATAAAACTGATCCATTAGTCTGTTACGATGGTAAAAGCTAGTTAAAGCTTTCTTAGTATTCTTCTGAGCTTTCTTCTGAGTTTCTTGTTGAAGTGATTGAATTGCTTCCTTCGGCAAATGCTTTTATCAAATAAACAATACTCTTTACATTTTTCTTCATCTTCTTTGAAGAAAATATTGTTGTAGTCGACTTGGCTTGTGTCCTTCCATTCTTTCCATAAGTATAGCTTTGGTAGATGAGTGTTATCCAAATAATATTTTTCAAACTCATCAATATCAGCTTCCATTTGCTTCTTTTTGTCCTTGATGGCAAGCTGTCTTTGATTTATTTCACTATCTTTCTTGTATTCCTTCACTTTCTGTTTGTAAAACTTGTTTGATAGAAAGTGATTCAAAGCTTCTTCATAGGTCTTGTCCCTGTATTTTGCTTTGATGTGATTGTAGTCACTTCTGAACTCTTCCCAAAACTCTTTTGTTAGAGTTAATCTTTATTGAGTAGGTTTAACGAACTTTTCAAACAACTGAGCTGTTGCCAGTTCTTTTCTTACAGGGTATAAGAGTTCGCTTGGCTTAAGACTAGCAATTGGATTTTTCAGCTTTTCAATCTCTAGATCATATTCCAGTCTCTTCTTCTCTTCTTCTGAATCTCCTCCTTTTTGGCATCATCTAGTTTTACTAGCAACTCGTGAGTCAGTTTTTGTTGATGTTGGATGTCAGTTTGAGAACATTGAATGCCTTTGAGTTGATTCTCCAAATGGAATACTTTCTGATCTATATGCCATTATAGATTTGTATAGATCTCTCTGTCTGTGGTTGTAAAATCCTTCAGATCAACTTTCAACTAACTAATTTCCTTTGATGCGTCAATTTCAGTTTGAGTGATTCTTTCTAAGTGTTGAGTGGCGGTATTATCTATTTTGGATCTTGTATCCAAATATATATCCATCTTGGTAAATATTTCTTCATATTCATACCTTTGACTGAGTAAGATGTCAAGTGATTTTTGGAATTTTTACAAGTCATATGTTGTCATAAACTCAATAGGATCAGCAGTTACTCTGATACTAGACTGAGTTGCATCATCCAAAATGATGAGGGCTTTGCTCTTATCTTTTTTCTTCAGATTGAATGTCGGCTATTTGTATCCCAGCTGCCATTTCATCTTCAATAACTGATTTACATTGCTTGTCAGCTTCTTCAGGTTGTTGAACTTAGTCTTTATTGGGTTCAGTTTCAGTCAACTTTTCTTCAATGTTGGCTTCTTGCAAAGTTTCATATTCTTGAGTTTTCTTCCTTTTTGAATTATCATCTTGATCATCATCATCTTTCTTCTTTTTATGTGTCTTCTTCTCCTTATTTTGGAGAACTTTATCATATTCGGTCAAAAATTCATCCATCGGAAATAACTCATACAAAGTAGTTACTCCAAACTTCTTTATAAAGTAGTGCTCTTCTTCTTCCATATCTATCTTGAGCAGCTCTTGATTTCTTGTAACATCTAGTTTCCATTTCATGAGCTTGATAAGTGTTTCAGGTTCTATGGAAACTTCTCTCTGTGTCTCTTTTGTCATATCTATAGTAGAAACTTGTTTCTCTGCTATCTTCTGCTTCTTGTGAGTCTCATCTTCTGCTAACTTTGAAGAAGTATCAGTTTTGGTTCCCTTCGGTTTGGTTCCCCCTGAGTTGTTGCTTCTTTGCTTGTGTCAGTTCCCTTAACTGGTGATTCAGGGAACATGCTTCTTTCCACAACTCTTCTAGCTTTTGTGTCAATTTTATGCTTGACTCCTTTTTGTTCAGCTATTTGCTCCGAAACTATTTTCCTTGAACTTACAACTGTTACAACTGAGTCAGTGTGGTTGGTAATCTTTCAAGTTATTTGGTCTTTTTCTCATGGCTGAGTACTTCTAATTAATGTTGTATCAGAAGACCAAATGACTTCTTCAAATGAAATCTTTCTCTGTTTTTAACTCCATCAGATTTGGCTTTCTTTACTCTCTTCACTTCTTCGAGATGTTGTTTTACCGGCTGATTAAAAATAAAACTAGTCCAGTTGAAATCTACTTGATTCCAAATGATGCTAATCAAATCAATCATGTCTTCTGAAAAAACATCAAAACCTTGATGCTTTCCAAGAATACTTTTTGCTATCCATTGACTCGGAATGGCAAACTCCGGCTTTATCTCCGTCAGATTTGAGTTGGCAAGAACTTGCTTTTCTATAGAAGAAATCATTGAAAGAAATTCTTCTTGATTGAGCTTCAGGTTGATCAGGTTGATTTTTTTATCCTTGAGGGTTGTGATGTTAAAAAGGTTCCTAAGGATTGTTGTGTTAATGTTGATTTCTTCTCCATACACGATTGTAAAAAGATGATACTTGTCCATCTTCATATTCTCCCAAAATTGAAATAGGGCTTCATAATCCAAGTCCTTCTCCAATATGATGTTGAGAACGCTTTCCAATCCTTGAATTTGTTGAATTTTCTGACAAATAACGCTTGATAACAAGCTTCCATCGCATTCTTGTTCAAAATCCATCAAATATTTTTCCATGCCTTCATCAATCCATCTAGTTATTCTTAATGAAAATCCTTTTGACATATTGAGAGTGATAAAATTTTTGATAGGATTTTTTCTTGGGAAAACTGAGTTTGGTAGAGTATAAATCGGTTTTCCTTCACTATCTCCACGATCTTTATAAAGATTTGATTGCGCGTTTGAACTTCCACTCCTGAGCGGTTGTGTATCCAATGCATGTACTATTTGTCTTGTAGCGAGTACACAACCTTTCTGATGATTACGGCGGTAATTAATGTGATGTAACTCATGTCGTCCACATCCATTTTACCCTTTTGATTTCTGTTGACTTGGTTGAGAGTCAGTTTAACAAATTCTGGTTGACGATTCATTGTCATTTTGAAAGCTTCAGCTGTCAGCTTGGATTCACATACTTTTAACTGAATAAAATCAGTTTTTAGATCATATTTGTTTTCCTTTTGTCAGTTTTGAGATCGTTGATGTCAATGATTGATCTGTCAAGTGAGCTCACCCAACATGACAAAGATCAATCCCCGTGACGGATCTCAGGTTGTTCAACTGACTTTGATTATGCCTAATTCTGTCCTTAATTTGGAAAATCTTTCTCCATCCAGTGGTTTTGTGAAAATATATGCTAACTGATCTTCAGTTGAGATATAGAGAATCGTGACATCTTTCATTTTCTACATGATCTCTTATGAAGTGATGTCTTACATAGATATGCTCTATTCTTAAGTGAAAAACTGGGTTGTCTGTTATTGCAATTGCATTTGTATTGTCGCACATGATAGGTGTCAAACCTTCTTCAATCCCATGATCTCTAAGTTTTTTGTCTGAGCCATAAAACTTGAGCACAACAGCTTCCAGCTACAATATATTCAGCTTCAGCTGTAGAAGTTGAGATTGAGTTCTGCTTCTTACTAAACCACGACACAAGTTTATTTCCAAGTAACTGAAAAGTGCCTGATGTACTTTTTCTATCGGTTTTGCATCCTGCATAATCAGAGTCTGAGTAAGATATTAACTTGAATTCTCTATCTCTTGTGTAGCAAATTCCGACTCCAGTGTATCTTTGAGATATTTCAAAGTCCTTTTGACAACTGTCATACGGCTCTCCTTTGGCTTAGTTTGAAATCTTGCACAAACTCCTACTAAAAAGGATATGTCAGGTCTGCTTGCTGTGAGGTAGAGTAGGTTTCCTTTCATTCTTCTGTAGAGAGTCTGACCCACATCTTTGCCATCTCAATCTTCATCCAGTCTAACACTTGTTCCTATTGGTGTAGCTATTCCTGCGTTGTTCTCCATTCTAAACTTCTTGATCAGTTCTCTTGTGTACTTTGTCTGATGAATGAAAATTCCATTGTCCTTCTGCTTGACTTGTAGTCCTAGGAAGTAGTTCAGTTCACCCATCATAATAATCTGAAATTTTCTTTCATTAGACTTGCAAATTTCTCGGATAGTTGTTGATTCTCCAATCCAAAGATGATATCATTCACATAGATTTGGACTAGGAGAGTGCTTTCACCAATCTTCATTCTGAACAAAGTTTTGTCTATGGTTCCTTTGATAAAACCATTATCCACTAAAAACTGAGACAATGTCTCATACCAGGCTCTTGGTGCTTGTTTGAGTCCATACAAAGCTTTTCTTAGTCTGAAAATTTGTCTTCCTGATTTTTGATTTCAAATCCTAGAGGTTGCTGGACATAGACTTCCTTTTCATGTATTCCATTCGGGAATGCACTTTTAAAGTCCATTTGATATACTTTGAACTTCTTGTAAGCTGCATACACAAGAAATAATCTGATTGCCTCCAATCTTGCAATTGGTGCATACGTTTCATCAAAATCTATCCCTTCGGCTTGAGAATATCCTTTGGCTACCAATCTGGCTTTATTTCTATCAATGTTTCCATCTTCATCTAGCTTTTTTCTGAAAACCCATTTGGTGGCAATTATATTTGCGTGATCTGGTCTGTCCACCAATTCCCAAACTTGATTTCTTTCAAATTCATTAAGTTCTTCTTGCATAGCAATTATCCAATCTGGATCCTTCAAATCTTCCTCTATCTCTTTTGGTTCAGTTTGAGATTAAAAAAACATGCAATCATTGCATCTAACTGATTTCTTGTCCGAACTCCTTGTTGAAAATCTCCAATTACTTGTTCTTCAGGATGGTCTCTCATCCATTGATGTATAGGAGGTTGCATATAAGGAGCTACATTTTCTTGAACTGGTTCATCAAAAATTTCAGTTTGATTCTCCTAGTTTTGAACTTGTTCAGCTTCAGCTTGTACTGGTTGTTCAACTATAGGTTCAAAGCTGTTGGTAACTGAGACTGATGATTCAGCTGTACTTGTAGGTTCAGCTGTAGCTTGAAAATCAACTAGACAGTTTTTGCTCCTTGTCATGTGCCTAGAGCAACCACTGTCAAAGTACCATATATTCTACGAAACAAATTAATGAGTTTTAGGTACCCAAGTCCATTTGGGTCCATAAGGGTCATTTGTAAGTACAACATTTGGAATGATTCCATGGGGTCTCATTTCGAAATTGTTTCACTTATTGTCATATATATAAGCTACATTTCCATAAATCTGTCTCTGGATTGTATCTTACTTATATGCTCTCTCAGGTCTTTTGGTTTAAACTGATATACATAGTGTCTTTAATTGTTAAAAACTGAGTAGTAACCATGATTCTGTTGTCTAATGTAACCAGCTTTGTACTGAGGTCTAGATTGACTTATGTACTGAGGATTCAACTGAGATCTCGGTTGAGTTCTTTGTTGAGTCCTTGACTGAGACTTATGGTAAGTTCTATGTTGAGAATGATTGTTCCTTACAATTTTAGCAATAGATTCTGAGAAGTTCCAATCATCACCAGAAGGAAATAATTTGCCTTTTCCCCTTAGTTTGATATTTCTTGAATGATTTACATTCTTGGATTTAAACTAATTGAACTTTCTCTGGTTCTTAGCTTGGTTAGCATCTGTAGATCTGGCATTTGATCTACCATTATTGTTTGTATGAAGTGCAGCTGATCTACCTTTAGATCTTCCTTTGTTATTGAATGCAGCCGACTTCTTAGAAAACTGATGTTGACACTGGGTTGATTCATTCTGAGCTGACTTAACTGGTTCAACATGCTTCATAGTTTGAGGAGCTTGTTCAGCTACGAGCTTGATGCCAGTTCTGACAATTGATTCAGCATCTTTACTAGTTTCTTCCTTTGAAGTTTGTTGTGTATCAAATCTAGGCTAGTCTTATCACCATAGGGATTTCTAGATTTGAATCCAGTTGCAGAACTTGATTGGGCTAAAGATTCAGCTGCTATTGAAGTAGTAGGCTGATGCTGGTTTCTTGCAGGGTCAGTTCTTAATAACTTCAGAATGTTCAATTCAACTTTTAATCTTTAAATCTCCAAAAGTAGAGATTATTTCTCTTCTTTGAGTGATTCATAACCAGCTTGTATTATTACCATTTGATTTTGATTCATCAAAGCATCGAGAGTTTCTTCTAATTCAGGATTTTTAGGATTAGAACTAGTTGTTGAAGAACAAGCACTTTATGTGGAATTGTGTGCTGAGGTGTACTTAGAGTTAGATTGAAATAGCTAAGTTTGGTCTTCCATATGGGCCATCAAAGTATTTCACTTTCAGCTTCATAATTTGACTCATCACCAGCTAACAGTGCTCTTCTACCGGTTCTTCTTTGCTGAGTTCTTTTGTTGATCAGTTCTGGACAATCTACTTTGTAATGTCCAGGTTTCTTGCAGTTGAAACAAAGGTATTCAGGTTCTTTCTTTGTTTCTTCCATCTCATCTAGAGTTTTCTTGATATACTTCTGAGTATATGCCTGGCCACTCTTCATCCTTCTGATTCTTTTCATCATAAGTGCCATTTGTTCCTCCATGTCATCTAGTTGTTGAAGATTGCTAGCTGATGTTTCCATGTTGTCATCAGCTGCTGCAAGAGCTTTACTTTTTGGAGCTTTAAGTGCTTTAATTACTGCAAAGTCTTCACTATATTCATATGCCTTTAGATTTGAGAAGATCTTAAAAGTATCCTCTTCTCCAAGCTTTCTTGATTCTTCCATGGCTGTGACCTTCATTTTCCAACATGAGGGTAAGGCCTTCAGAATTCAAACATTGATTTCTTTTTTGGTGTAGACAATCTTGAGAAGTGCTAGTTCATTCAAAATTGCACTGAATCTTGTCTTCATTTGCTCAATGGTTTCACTGGGTTTCATCTTAAAATCTTGAAATTTCTGTATAGCAACAGATATCTTGTTTTCTTTGATCGAGTCGGTTCCTTCACATACTAACTGCAGTTTTTCCTACATTTCTTTGGCAGTTGTGCAGTTTTTGACTTTCAGGTACATGTTACTGTCCAAGGTTTTAAGAATAATGTCCATGGCCACATTGTTGAGGTTGTTCCTCTTTCTTTCATCGTTGTTCCATTTACACTTTGGTTTAGGAACTCTAACTTGAGAACCACCATCAATAGTCTACATATGAGTGATCTATATTGGTCCATCAGTAAGAACGTCCATCATCTCATCATGTGTGGCAGCAAGGAAAGCCTGAAAACATCGTCTATACTCATCAAATGATCCGAGTTGCACATAAGCATATGTCTAGCATACTGATTGTTGTCCATGATGCAAGTTTAGAAAACTGGAAAACTGAGGTTTTTCAGAAGATCAACTAGAGGATATTATCAGAACAAGTCTTTGAAAAAGCACTGCTCCGATACCAAATTGAATCCAACGGTCATCTTGTTTGAATTTTTGAACGTTAAATTGGATTCTCAGGAATATGGTATCATTTCTCAGATATGTCAGTGTCCTTCTGACATGTCAGACTTTCATCCAATAAAAATGCTTTCTATCCAACGTTCTGTTTTCCTTCAGTCCTTTGGATGACTTCAGCGTGAAACTGAGCTTTTTAGGATATATCAGTTTTCAGCTGGTATAACTGAGTTATTCAGTTCTTAGAGCGTTAACTGAGTTTTTATTCTTCTTCAAAACTTAGTACTCTGTTATTCATCTGATCATAATTTACTTGATCAGAGTACACCGTATAAAATTATATCTTCTAAGATATCATTGTCCTTATGTATCTTAAGTCTTCATACAAGATCTATAAAGTCAGTTCAGGCAATCACAAACTTACCTGAATTCTAACTTTACTGTATCGGCTTATAATCTTCATAGACTGAGTTTGAACCCTCAGTTCTTCAAACTTCTTAACTGAGTCTGTGTTTTTCAGCCTTCATTACTGAGTTTGTTCCCTCAGCCTTCAGCTTTTATAGATAAGCCAACTGAGTATGTTCCCTCAGCGAACTTTCCTTCTTCAATTTCACTTATAATAAAGTCAGCTGAGTTTGACCCCTTAGTTGTAAATCTGACTTCATTAACTCTTCAGTTATTGATTGATTTCTGACTTCAGTTTTGATAGGGTCAGTTTCAGCTTTAATTGGTGATCACTTTTTAGTTTTGAATCCTAAATATTACAATGTTTGTCTGATTTAACCTACACAATAATCAGGCTCTAGTAAACCTATACATTCATTTCTAGGCGTCTTTTAACTTTTCACTATAACAGCTAGTCCCAGCACTCAATCAATGGGGTCAGAACAAATAAGCAAATGAATAGATGAATTATCATCAAAACATAAATTTTTATTTCTAATAAAGCAGCTCAATCAATCACTCGCGGGCTCATTTTGGGCTTAGTGTGTCACAAGTATCCATAATCTCCCTTGAAACTCTATAATGCGTCACTTGAAAAAGAAAAACCTTTATTTTCCTTGGTTCCTATTTTATCTTTAATCATGTGGAATTGCGTGTAACGCCCCGAATTTTACGACATCAAACGAGAGGGTATAGTTGTCAATATTAACAATCATAGTAGTTAATACACGGTTTATCATTAATATTAGTTTGTGAGATATGTTGATATTAAAAACTTGCAATTTATTTTATTTCTTTACAAAAGAGTATGTTAGGTGTATATATATATATATATATATATATATATATATATATATATATATATATATATATATATATATATATATATATATATTGGAACTTGCAATTTGTTTGAAATTGAGAGATTTAATTGTGCAACGGTTGTAGGAAGGTTGTACCAAGTGGATATATTAGAGCCTCTAGTTTTTACTTTTTTTTTTCACATAATATAATTTTATCGTGTGTGAATGATTAGAAATAAGTGATTGTAATGTATGCCAGTTGATACAACATTTATACAACGGTTGTATTCTACAACTTTCCAGAGTAAACAGTAATTATGAAGTGCCCCATTTAAGCTTTTGCGGAAAACAAAACCAACCAGATAAAAACATAAGTAAACGGACAGGTATGGTAATTGTTTTTCCGTTCATCAGCTTCAATTAAGTACTCCCTCGAATCCCAAAAAAAAATGAAGTACTCATTCATTTCTATTTAACTGTCGCACTTGTAAAAAACACGCATATTAAGGAGAGCGGTTAATGCTTTGACTTAACATCAAAATGACACTCCTTAAATATAATTAATACAATGGTATTTTTTCAATCTCTCACCCCTTAATAAATAAGGGTAGATATAGAAACAATACAATAAATAATATTTTAGAAATGTAACTACAGGCCCTAAAAAAAAAAAAAATGTAACTACGAATAAAAAGGAAATTTTGATTCTAGCAACTGCGACAGTTAAATAGGTACGTAGCGAATATCATCTTTACTGATTCTCATTGTGGCTTACCCGTTTGTAAAGATAAACTAACCACATTGTATGAAGACAACGCATCGTGTATAGCTCAATTGAAAGGAGGCTACATAAAACGCGACCGGACAAAGCACATTTCACCAACATTCTTCTTCACGCATGATCTTCAGAAGAAAGGTGATATCGATGTTCAACAAATCAGATCTTGTACTAACGCACTGCATACCGCCACATTTGAGAAATTACTAAAGATGATCATAATGCGCCGACTTAAAGATCTGAAGAGATGTTCAAATCAGGGGGAGTAAAACACAAATGAAGGTTGTACTCTTTTTCCTTCATTTTTGCCCACAGGGTTTTTTCATAATGAAGGTTTTAACGAGACAGATTTATTGTATAATGGATATCCAAGGGGAGTGTTATAACTTATAAATATTACGTGTTATACCTAGTGTTATAAATATAACACGTAATATGTAAATATCCATTAAACATAATACCCCTTGAATACACGATATGATCGACAAATGTTTTTACATGGCATATGTCGTGTGATGGAGGTCGGACCAGCACCTCACCACGTGTCATCCCCACATCAATATAGCAATAAATACAGACATAGGAGGTACAAACATTGAGGGCCAGGAGCCCCAATCGAAGATCTGAAACATTCCCTAACACCGGATGGAAGTTCAGTTCGGATCGCTCCCCAGCCCACCGCAGGTTGGTCCGGGAACAATGGAGCTCAGCTAGTGCAGCTCGGGCCTAGGGGTGTAATCGAGCAGAGTCGAGTCGATACTCCCTAGGGCACGATCTCGACTAGACAAAAAAGTTCGGGCTCGAAACTCGGCTCGAGCTCGATCGAGGCATAAAAAAACAAGATCGAACTCGACTTGCGAAGTACTCGTTATAGCTCGACTCGGCTCGTAAGCTCGATTATTTTCTTAGAATTCATTTAATTTTTAATGAAATATGGAAAGATTGAGCTCGACTCGTCTAATACTCGACTCGAATAATATTTTTTAAATTATAAAAAATTATATTTTATAATAAATTAATTAATTAAAAAATTATTTAATCAAACTCGATATGCTCGCGAGCTACTCGATTATTATATTTTAAAACTCGACATCGGCTCGGTTAATTATTCGAGTAGCTCGACCCGAGCTCGAACTCAAAAAACCGAATCGAGTCGAACTCTCTTGCGAGTCGAGTACGAGTAGCCCAACTCATTTACAGCCCTACTCGGGCCTCACACCTAAGGGACTCGACGCAGGTCGGCCTGAGTATCCCTTAGACGGAGTAGCCCACATGCACAACTGATAAACATGGAAAGAATCATCAGCCATAAAGGCTCTGATATCATACATTCAAAACTACTGTGATTATATCCTATAAACAAGGAGATCAAATCATAATTATTTATTTCCTTAGGGAAAACGAAAATAGAGTCCATATCGTGTCCATTATGGACTCTATTTTTGTGTTCCTTAAGGAACTACGAGAGACTTGATTCCTGAACAATTACAGGATACGTAGACAACTTGAGATTCAATCATCTTAGGCTCAGTCTAAATCACCATAAACCACCCCCCGTTTTTACATCTTTTCTAGGATTCAACCTTGAACAAGTTGTCACTAGGATAAACAGGCCCCATATTTGATACCCGATGATTTCCAGCATCATCAATTGCCGTTAGAAGGAGGGCCTCCTACTGACAATCTGTTCAAAATCCTTCGGCATAGTGATGAGGAAGAAGGATCCGGTTACGCCCGCAATCGTTCTAGTCATTAACTGGGTTAAGGGCGTTAATACCATCGCCGGAGGACCCACATGCAAGACCACCGAAGTACATAGGGACATTAGCAGGTCTAGTGATCCTCCAATGTCCCACAAAAGGCAACGATTCTCGGGAGAAGTCACTTATGGCCTAACGGACCCACTTCCTTTAGTGATCAACAATGAAGGACTCATGATTGAAGCACTAGTGGGCAGAAGTCTAGTAAAACGAATTTGCATCGATACAGGGAGTGCAGTAAACGTACTCTACTACTCGGCATACCATGCCATGCAGTTGATGGATTCCGAGCTGGCACATATTTCAGCTCCGCTATTCGGCTTCGCCTGACCCCCAGTCAGCCCGCTAGGGATGATCAACCTAACTACCAAGTTCGGTATACCACCTAAGGGCAGGACCCTTATGGTGAGTTACGTTGTGGTCAAGACACCGTCTGCCTATAATATAATAATGGGTAGACCAACCTTAATCGACCTCCGAGCAGTGATTTCACTAGCCCAAGTCAGTATGAAGTTTCCAACAATGGAAGCTCTGTAGAAATCAAAGGTGACGTAGATGCAGCTAGGAGTTGCTATACGGCCACCGTAAATAGAGAAATAAACATACCGCAAGTTTTTATTGAAGAATTGCTTCTAGAAGACGAGGAAACTTGGTCCTCGGAAGACCAAGTAGAGGAGGTCAGCCTTTGGGAAAGATAGACAGACCTGATTGTGACTATTGGTTCCTGGATTCCTGCTCAGCACAAACAAAAACTCATCAATCTACTGAAAGAATATAGGGACGTGTTCTCCTGGAAAACCAAAGATATGCCAGGCCTATCCTCATCCTTGGCCCTGCATAAACTAAATGTTGACCCGAACAGGAAGCCAGTGCGGCAAAAGAAAAGGCACTTCGTCCAAGAGCAAATAGCAGCAATTGAGAAGGAAGTGACCAAGTTGCTTCAAGCTAAAATCATCCGAGAAGTAAAATACCTTGAGTGGCTGGCCAATCCAGTCCTGGTCAAGAAACCAGACAACATCTGGAGGATATGCGTAGACTTCACATACCTCAACAAGGCATGCCCTAAAGATTGTTATCCATTGCCTAAGATAGACCGCGTTGTAGACTCAACGGTCGGCTTTGAGGTATTTGTATTCTTAGATGCCTACAAGGGGTACCACCAGATCGCTATGGACCCCCAAGATACAGAGAAAACTTCCTTTACTACATAGTTCGGCATGTTTTGCTATATAACCATGCCCTTTGGTCTTAACAATGCCGGTGCCACCTACCAGAGGGCAGTCAGCAAGATATTTAAAGTTCAGATCGGTAAATGCATGAAAGTTTACGTAGATGATCTGCTGATTAAGAGCAAGTCCCTCTATCAATATTTCATCGATGTAAGAGAAGTCTTCGAGGTACTCAGAAAGACTCAAATGAAGCTCAATCCTAAGAAGTGCACATTTGGGGTCAGGTTGGGAAAGTTCCTGGGGTATATGATATCCCATGAGGGAATTAAGGCCAACCCGGACAAAATCGACGCAATGCAAACCATGTCTCCGCCCAAAAACATCAAAGAGTTACAGAGGCTAATAGGACGGGTGGCTGCTTTGAATCGGTTTTTTATCCAGGTCGGCACAACGTGCCCTTCCATTCTTCAAAATACTAAGGAAAGAAAGTCAGTTTAAATGGGATGAAGAATGCCAGAAAGCTTTTGAAGACCTCAAGTCCTATTTGGTCGAGCTGCCAACCCTGACATCCCCTCAGGAAGGGGACACACTACTGGTTTACTTATCAGTGTGTAATGAGGCCGTTAGCGCCGTTCTAGTTCGTGAGCAAGACAACACGCAGAGGCCAGTGTTCTACGTAAGCAAAGCACTTCACGGACCAGAAATCCGATACTCCGATGCAGAAAAATAGGTGTTCGCCCTGGTCCACGCCACCAGGAAGCTAAGGCCTTACTTTCAAGCCCATCCAATCGCGGTGGTAACTGACCATCCACTTCGACAGGTATTGGCCCGACCTGAAACATCAGCCCGGCTGGCAAAGTGGGCGGCCGAGCTAGCAGAGTATGACCTGGATTACCGTCCTCGAACCGAGATTAAAGCTCAAGCCCTAGCTGATTTTTTGGCTGAAGGAGTGGCCATTAACATTGACCAAGAACAGCTGAACTGCAAGTCTGAACAGTGGATGTTGTACGTTGACGGGGCGTCATACAAATAGGGCAGGGGCAGGTCTCCTGCTCATCAGCCCCAAAAGGGAAGAATTCCCCTATCCTCTGCATTTCAACTTTCAAGCCACTAATAACGAGGCAGAGTACGAGGCATTAATTACCGGACCCAATCTAGCAGTAAAACTATAGGCTGAGAATTTACAGGTGTATAGTGATTCTCAGCTAGTCGTTAACCATGTAAAAAGGGAACATGAAGCGAAAGAAGAGCCCATGAAAAACTAGTTGGCCGCCGTTCGGTCCCGCCTTAAGGACTTCCGGGATGTGTAGATCGAGCAGGTATCACGATCTCAAAATAGGCGAGCAGACGCTCTCTCTACACTAGCCTCCAACTTCGTCTACAACAAAAAAGTACTAGTCAAGCAGTTAGCAGATCGGAGCTACAACACTCGAGAAACTCAGCCTATCACGCAAAAAGATATTGTGGCCTACCTCAAAAATGGAACTCTCCCCACAGATAGAAATCAGTTTATAAAAATGAAGTTTTTGGCAGCCAGATCTCCTTTTTCCGTGATGTACTTTACAAAAAATCATTTATAGCCCCATTGCTCATGAGTGCCTCAGAAGATGAAGGTAACTATTTACTTCACGAAATTCATTTGGGGATATGCGGAAATCAGGTGGGAACTCAGACGCTAGCTAGAAAATGCCGTTTGTTCGGCTATTGCTGGGCTACTATGCAAAGAGACGCTCAAGAACTCGTCCAGATGTGCAAATCATGCCCGGTGCATGATAACATAAAACATCAAGCCTCTCAAATCATGGTCTCAATAATTTCACCATTGGCCTTTTGACCAGTGGGGTGTTGACCTAATTGGGCCACTCCCCCGAGCTCCGGGAAACCTCAGGTTTTTATTCCTTGGCATACACTACTTCACCAAATGGGTAGAAGCAGAGGCACTTACTAGTATTACAGCCAAGGCGATCCAGAAATTTCTCTGGAAAAACATTGTGTGCAGATACTGCTGGATATACAGAAACCCGAATCCGGATCCGATCCATAATTGGATTGTTAGATCTGATTCTCAGCACCGATCGAGACACTCGATCTAGCACAACAGAAGCTACGAATAAAATCGTATGCGATTTTACCACGATTCGATTCGCATAAATAATTAATAACTACAAGAAGGTTAGTAGATTTACCCAAACCGGAGAGAGACGATAAATCGACATAAGGGAGAAGCCGTAGTCTTCTAGATTGTATCTCCTAGCGACGACTGGTGGACGTCGATCCTCGCCGAAGAACCTCCTCGAATATGCACAAGAAAAACTCTAGGTTTTTCTTCTCTAAATGACTAAGGCAAGAAACTAATTTTTCTTCCTTTTATTATGATGTTGGCACAATTTGTGATGAAAAATTGTGTTAAGAGGAACTCTCTTTATATAGGAAAATAACTAGTCAAGAGAGTTATACTTTTCACACCACAAAAACCTATTCCCATAAGGAAAAGATATTTTTCCCACAAAATAAGAGATAATTCTCAAAAAACCCAATCTCTTAATTTTCCATTAATTATCCAACAATTAGATAATTAATTAATTACACATATGAGATAATCTAGGAAAATTTCTTCTCTAATTATCCATATTTGGGGCGCCATTAATTTTGTCATTTTCAATAGAAAGCGTCTTTTCTATTTTACATATTATTTACCAAATAAATAATATTGTATATTTATTAAATAGACCAACTATTTAATTTATTCTCGAGGTTCCATAAAACGAGGAAACACTCGCGTGTTAGTAGCCAACCCGGGGACCATGGACCTATAACCAGTAGCTACAATAAATTAAATAAAATATTCATCGAGCAGAATATTTCTACTTAATTCATTAAATCCGGAATTACGCCACCATATATCCGAAACTGAACTCTATCAATTATAGATATAACTTATTCTCAAAACGTCGAGTCGAGTCGATAAGTGTCCATTGATATAACCATTACATATAAACTAACCCTCCATAGACTATCCGTAATGAAGTAGGATTATTTCCGTAAACCTTCTTCAATACGCTTTGTCCTTATTTACCATTAACCCACTAGTGATCAATTAGTTCATAACCAATACGAACTCCATGGATCGATCAGTTTCTAGGATTAACAAATAAGGGGATTGTCTTTCTACTTCCCGCAGGAAAGAATGGATTCCATATCTGTGAAACACACACTTCTCACTCATTCCAGAATAGTGCCAACGTGAAAGTGATTCGGACCGTGCCTCTTAGAGATCCTTAACGAACACATCAAACCCTATCCTGGAACAAGTAGGAGTCTGTAATCACTTCAGGATTAAGGTTAATCCATATATGATCATCTTGTGATTTAATAATATTCTCAATCACGGAATTATATGAGAAACGCAGATTAAATCGGTCCAGTCCTATATGACTCTCATCATATATAAATGCCCCACTTAGACAACCAATGTCGACGGTCCAGATGGACGGTCACACCATAAAGTGTTCTGGGCGCATTAATAGTGGTTTAATCAATAGACCACATACTTTGATTAAGTTCACCAAGGACTAACAGTTCAAGTGTATCACCATAAACTTAATCCTCACGTGTGACACACACTAAGTTATATGGCTACATTTGATACGACTTGGGGTTTTCAGTAGTGTATTACTTACAAGCACGAAGCAAGTAATAAGATGAGAATAAATCTGTCATTTATTAATTCTAAAAACAATTACATAAATTGTCTTTCGGACGCTACTTCCAACAATCTCCCACTTGCCCGTAAGGACAAGCAACACTTGTCTTTCGGGCACACTATATCTAACAATCTCCCACTTGCCCGTAATGGCAAGCAATGATTGTTTTTAGAGCACAACACACTTGTTCTTTCTATCCACAACATTCTCCCACTTGCTCAAAAGCAGATGAGACATATCTCCCAATTTCATACCTGCCAAGCGCTTATCAATGACATTAGATGCCACGCGACTTGGTAAACTGATCAGCTAGGTTGTCGGCTCGAGGCGATCTGAAGGACCGATACGTCACCTGTTTGCACGATCTGTATGATCAGGTGGTACTTTCTCTCAATACGCTTTTGACCTCTTGTGTTTGCGAAGTTCATTTGCATGAGCTACCACTCAACTGTTTCACAGTAAAATGGTATCGGCTCATCGAGACCTGGAATCACTTCCCGATCCAACAAAGAACTTCTCAAGCTACACTGCCTCTTTAGCTGCTCCGAAAGCTGCTATGTATGTGACTAACAGAGTCAAATTGGCAGTGATGGATTGCTCCAGACTGTAGCTCCATCACAATGAGTAAACACTAAGTCTGAGATCGATTCACGATCATCCTCAATCCGACAAAAAATCAGAATCAGTACAGTCAACGACACTCAGGTTCGTACCCGAACACACAAGCATATGATTCCTCATTCTCTAAATAAACTTGAGGATGCACTATACTGCTTTCAACGTCCGAATCCAAGACTCGGCTTTTATTGAATTTTAATAACCTGAGTTTCTCTATCCAAAAGAGAATCTATCCCATTTTCTCTATATCCGAAGACTAAGAGAATTATTCCGTGAGGGGTTAGGTAGGAAACATCTCGTTGAATTCTGCATTCAAAAATGCATTATCACCAATAAGATGGATGGGATATTGCCAACAAATTGTTCTCGTGAATTCGACCGAATCAAATTCTAAGAATATAGTCCACTTCTCTGATTCAGAGAAGCTTTGGCTCGTCAGTTTTTGACTTCAGATAACACACCCTGTTGTTTCCAACTGTTGCAATTATCTTTTATTAACAGTAATGTAACTATTTTACCAATATTTATTCTCCAGTCTACAAAAGACTCATCAATATTCTGGTCAAGCCCACACATTCCAAAACAAGTGACTTTTAATGATCTAGAGGTTTTCTTTAATCCACCAATGGATATAAGCATAGGCAGTCAATCTGCCATTGGATTTAAGCTAAAAACCCTTCCGTTCTGAATTAATTCAAGCTCCTTTGTACAGAAAAAAAGTTTCAGTGCATCACCCCTGTTAGTCTTTCTGCTTTCCATGGAGTCAAGCAAGGCTGAGTGGTGAGAAAGTTTCAGGGCATCACCCCTATTGAACTATCTACTTCTCAGGGAATTTCTCTAGACCACTTGGCTTTGCCTTGAAAGATAAACTTTCCATTCATTCCCATTATGTAGATCCAATTACTCCCATTGGGCCTGAGACACTCAGGTGGTTCTATAAGATCGTTAACAGAACTGGAGTACCAAAACTCCATTTACGGGTTTATGGCTTTAAACCAACCTCTTATTATCAGAATCCTATACAGCCCTTCAAAGGGCCATAGGTTATCAATCACCCCAGCAGGCTGTAAAGTCTTCATAATCACAGTAGGTCAATGGTTAAACCATACTCCCACTGCTTTTGGGTGGATTGACATTCTGATCTGGTTCAGTAGTACTTATCAGTGTTATCCCCCAACAACCAATGTTGGATGTGGTCTGATTAAATCAGATAGTAACTCCTTGAGTAAATGTACTTCAAGGTCTAAGGTTGTTATATACATTCTCCTAGAAAGGCTGTGACGGTTCAACCGTCAGTATCCTATCTTAAGAATCTTATAACCAACCTTTACTCATTGCACTAAGATATTTCACGAACAGTCACCGTCTGAACGTGTATGCAAAATATCTAGTCCTACCTTCAAACACTAGTGCTAAATGCCTCTATTTGCGGAAGTGGAGTAAATTTTATTCACTCTTTTTCTACAAATTCATAAGCATCTTCTTGGTAGACTTCTCGGTATTACATAATAATGTAAACCATTATTTTGCAACTAATATCTTAATTGAGTTAAGCAGTGTAATGTAGCATATCAATAACTATACAAGACAATACATGGTTTATCCTTCCAGTGAAATCGTTTCACTCGGAGGTAGGCCGAGCATCAGTTCCAAATACTATGCTATAGCCTATATCTGAGCATGGAATACTCGTTTCTTTGGTAATATCAAAGATTCCTCCAAATATTTAGATAAACTAATCGGCATTTCGAGCAGTTATCAGACAAAAAAGTCAACTACTCAAAAGCTCCTACTAGCTCAAATCTTCATAAGACCCCGAAGGTCAATACGAACAAGCTTTGATACTTCTTTAGCTCTATTACCCTTTCCTAATTGAAAGGTTACTTAGCCATTTTTCCTTTGAGATAGTGTTCTTAGACTGGGAGATAGGAATCACCCTTAGCCAGTCTTCAGATCTTGTCTTTAGGATATATGCACTAATTAATAGATGCTGAAGAATCGTTCATCTAAATACGGAAATCATTTGTCTTAATAGCTTATGATGTGTTACATATACCTTTTCAGCATTACTTAGTGGTTTTGAGTTTATCAGACAAAAGTCCGGGTCTCAGAATCGTATACAAATGTCATATTCACTTTCTTTGAGGCAACTATATTATCGATGTGAAAGTGAATCCATTCGTTCCAACAAATCTGAAACAGAAATTATATTTCTTTGATATTCAAGGATTAAAATCCGAAATTTATTTCCTTTTATCACTCCCACTATCTTAGCTGAAAAAATAACTGCCCGTTGTCTACTCTTTATCATGAATGCCCAGCTACCTTGTTCTAACGAAAGAACTTTAGCTTCTGAGTCAAATTACTCGGTTAAGAAAGTCTATAAGGATTCATAGGTTAGTGATCCGAAATCACTTTCCTTCCTTTACTTTCTTTGATTAGTATTTCGGTTTAGCCTTTAACTTATTTAGTTTAGACGACTTATACTTGTAGACATTTACCTTCCCATTCTTGGCTTTCTTTAAAGGAAATGGCCGTGAACTAGCAGTTCATTTGAGTAGACACTACTCATGAACTGTGGGATGTCTAGTGAGATTGATACAAAATCATTCTCGTCATCTTTGAACTGATTATGTTTTGTCTCTCGCTTATCACGAGTGACAGCAGTGACATCAATGTCACTTAAGTTTGTAGGTTAAAGAGGGACATCATCTTCCGAAGAATTAATTTGCATTCTCGATTGTTGATTTCAACGTTCTTGTTATTTTTCCATTTTTACGAAGTCATTACGAGTCAATATATCATGTTTAGCAGTTTAGATACCATGAGATAATATACAGTTGTAGAAAATAAATCATGACAGTAATATAAATTGAATCATACACCACAACATATAATAATTTTAGGAATAATAAACGTGATGTCATGCATGCAGTTTATCCTACCATTCCAAGGATTTAATCTCACACCTACAGTGCCGCCGACGGGTAGGTCAAAGAGGTGACGATTAAATTGAGACAATCTCTCTCAACAATTAACTGAGAATCAGACATCCCGATTTAATTTTTGATTACCTTCCTTTTTCAGCCAAGATATTTCCAAAAATATCCTTTAGGGTGTGACCTATTGTTTCAGATTTTTAAGTAGACCCCGAGCATGCCGCCGAAGGTTAGGTCAGTGACCCGACGAGTACTCAAAATCTTATCCTTTCGGAAACCAAGCCTTGAATTTTGATAGTGGTGAAGACCATCCGAAGGGGGCCGAAATCAAAGCGGCACGAGGCGTCATCATTCTCTCACGGTGCTTGTGTCAACAATAGAGGCCGTGGGGTCGGTTGTCACCTTCTCCGCTCCCACTCGTTATTTTAAAATTAGTTAGTCTTATTAGGATTTTCAGAATTTATTTACAATCCAAAAAACAATAAATCATGGATATTTAAATTAATCCTCCCACTAGTTCATCGGTTCCAAATACCGTCTAACTAGTGTCACTTATTCACGACTTTCCAATTTCTCAGATTTATAAAATCTTTCTGCAGACACCACACAATTAAAATTCACCATGAATTTTATAATCCCAGACTTTATGAATTTTCTAATAATTCAAAAAAACAATAAATCATAAAATTTAAAGCTCCCACTAGTTTATCGGTTCCAAATACCGTCTAACTAGTGACAATATATTCAAGATTTTCCAATTTTTTGAATATTTAGAAATTTCTTGTGTAGACACTACACAATTAAAATTCCCGAAGAATTTTATAGTCCTAATTTTGTCATGATAAAAATTTTAGGATCGTAGAATTCTATCTCAATAATTTGAAAACAATAAATCTTGAAAAGCAATCACCAACTTATCGGTATTAAACTCTGGCTGAGCTTTGACCGAGTTCACCGAACGGTGTCGGGATTGGCTAAGCCGATCCGTCCTCTTCGTTGGTTCATATACGACTGCTTGATGAATCGGGCAAAGGCTGCCCCATTGAGCCGAAACTCGCCGGATAGCTTGACCATTCCGGACCCTCGACGCTAACGTCGCACGTGTGCGGGTGCTGGGTTGAAAATCGGGCTAAGGTTGCCCCATTGAGCCTCAGCTCGCCGGATAGCTTGACCTTGCCGGACCCCCGTGGCTAACCCCGAACTTGGACGGACAAGTCGAGTCGAGTCGAGCCGAAGCCCTGTTGACCGCCCGAACCAATTTTCGAACCTTTTGCTCAGTTGGTGTCCAACTTTTCCGAATTTTCCAATTTTTCAATTATTAAAATTCTTTTATGTAGTCAGTATATAATTAAAATCCACGAATGATTTTTAGATCCCAAAATTAAATTTACCGAGTAAATTTTATTTTATCATGTGAATTTTATATCCCGATAAAATTCCGTTCATTTTAATTAATTTAATTTATTACCTTAATTAATCTAAATTAATTTCGTCTCATACATGCCTAATTAATATCACGATTAATTATCTACATGTATGCATATGCTAGGAGTGAAATTCATGAATATGATCCATGTCATGACATTGTTATATTATCTAATCTATTATATAGTAAAGCTAATGGTTAAGTAATTATCTACAGAAGCCACTTCTATGTATATTAGTCGATCCAAATCTTCCTCAGATTGCTTCACAGCCGAGTAGTTCAGAGGGCCTTCAGTTCCGAATGTCGCCGGTTTTTATTCCTTCTTGCTGCGAAAAAAAAACTTTTTTTTAGTGATGCTGATGTCAGCATGACATCAGCACTTGAATTTTCCATTCATCAACGACCCAAATTTCATGTAGATCATCCAGAATTTCCGCTGGTTCCAGCAGGCACGATTATAAAATAAATGTATATTCTAATCTAATTAATTTGCATCTAAAAATTTTCATAAATATTAAATACAACAAATTCCTATACCCGAAAAAAAAACGGGTTTACAACAGATCTAAGCGATCCTTAACGAACACATCAAACCCTATCCATGAACAAGTAGGAGTCTGTAATCACTTCAGGATTAAGGTTAATCCATATATGATCATCTTGTGATTTAATAAGATTCCTCAATCACGGAATTATATGAGAAACGCAGATTAAATCGGTCCAGTCCTATATGACTCTCATCATATATAAATGCCCCACTTAGACAACCAATATCGACGGTCCGGATAGGACGGTCACACCATAAAGTGTTATCGGCGCATTAATGGTGGTTTAATCAATAGACCTCATACTTTGATTAAGTTCACCACGGACTAATAGTTCAAGTGTATCACCATAAACTTAATCCTCGCGTGTGACACACACTAAGTTATATGGCTACATTTGATACTACTTGGGGTTTTCAGTAGTGTATTACTTACAAGCACGAAGGAAGTAATAAGATGAGAATAAATCTGTCATTATTAATTCTAAAAACAATTACATAAATTGTCTTTCGGGCGCTACTTCCAACAGATACGGCATCCCTAAGACATTAATCTCTGATAATGGGACCTAGTTTGAAGATAAAACAGTTCGAGCGTGGTGTTCCGAACTGGGAATCACTCAGCATTTCACCTCGGTCGGGCATCCTAAGGCCAACGGCCAAGTGGAGCAAGTCAACAGGCAAATAAAGACCGGTCTTGGAAAAAGGCTAGAAGAAGAAAAAGAGAATCGGGTTGAACATTTTCCTAACATATTATGGGCATACCAAACAACTCCTAATTCAGAAACCCGGGAAACTCCATTTTTATTGGCTTACGGAAGTGAATCTGTAATCCCTGCAGAGGTCGGCCTACCCTCACCGCGATTGGAGCTATACTCAGAAAAGGAGTCTGAAGCCGAACTCCGACATTCAAAATATGAACTAGAAGAAGCGCGGGAAGTTGTCTTTATACGAATGGCCATGTATAAACAAAGGATCTCCAGTACTACACTCCAGAGTTAAGCACTCATACTTCAAGGAATGGGACCTAGTACTAAGGAAAAACGAAGTCAGCAGACAGGGTCTCCAAGGAAAACTCGACCCAAACTGGGAAGGCCCATACAAAGTTGTCAAAGTGCACAGCAAAGGTGCATACCAGTTGGCAGATTCTAATGGCCGAATCATCGCAAGAAGTTGGCACGCCAATAATCTCCGGAAATTCTATGTCTAGGCCAGGTTCTGGACCTTGTTACCCTTCATAGAGTTATTGTGCTTTACTGCTGAATAAATGCATTGATTCATACCTATGAATTCATCTTATTCTTAATATACAAACTATTTCTTCATACTATTCCTATTTTAGATAGTTTACATACGTCTGCGATAGACAAATATGTTAGGTCCTCAAATCGGACCCCGTTAAATTACTAATAGCTAAAAACTGACATCTGAGCTCCGGAGGTTGGACTCAGCAAACATATGTCAGTTACAAACACTAAGTCGGCTAACTTCTGACTCAACACCATTAAACCTGACATCAGAGTTCCGCAGCTCAGCAAACACATATCAACAAAAAACGCCAAGTGTTGGAAATAAAATTTATGTTTTGATGATGATTCATCAGTTATTCAGTTGTTGTTCTTAACCCCATTGATGAAGTGTCATAACTAGTTGTTATAGTGCAAAGCAAAAAGATGTCTAGATATTAATGTATAGGATTTAATAGAGTCTGATATTTGTATAAGTAAATCAGACAAGCACTGTAATAGTTCTAGGATCAGAATTTAGAAAACGAGTAAATAACTTTCGTGACTATGAAAATTGAGTTCACAACTGAAGATTGAGAAACAGACTAAAAGCACACCTATAGAAACTTTAGAAGGTAAGTTCGCTGAGGGACACAGACTCAATTGGTTTATCTAGAAGTTGAAGGTTGAGGGACCCAGACTCAGTTATTGAAGATTGAAGAACAGAAGGTTCAAACTCATTTTATGAAGACCAAAGCCGAGACTGTAAAGTTAGAATTCAGGCAAGATTGTGATGACCTGAACCAACTCTATAGATCTTGTATGAAGACCTAAGATACATAAGGTCAATGTTATCTTGGATGATTTATATGATATGGTGTACTCTGATTAAGTCAATTATAATCAGATGAAGAATAGAGTACTGAGTTTTTGAAGAAGAGTAAAAACTTAGTTAATGCTCTTAAAGCTAAAAACTGACTAGATCACAGAAGACCAGTCTCAAGCTGAAGTTATGAAAACTGAAGAAGAATCTGACCGTTATAAAGCGAACAATTTTATTGGATACACAAAAATGTCAGAAATGACATTGACATTCAACAGAATAATCAGGACCACCAACGGATACAAGGATTCAAATTCAAATGAATTGAACGTTGGAAATACCAATATAAATAGGTCACTTCTACCTCAAGAAGAAGCGCGGAATTCTAAGAATAAATTTATCAAGAAAGATTCTACTAAGGGGGAAAGTGAATCAAAAGAACTCCTGCTGTATGCTTTATTGCAAAATCAATAAATCGTCAGAGTGTTCTCTAACATTCAAAGAAACATCAAGATCAAACACTTGAAGAAAAACAGAGCTTGAGCAAATCATATACATCAAGAAGAAGAAAATCAAATCACAAGGTGAATCATAGTTATTGATTCAAGTCTCAACTTTGATTTTATCAACAGTTTTAGGCTGTGAAACACCAAGAAGGTGTGAGGACAGTTGAGCTGCAGTCAGGAAGACTGTGTTTGTGATGAGTTGGTGAAGAGGCAATTCAACCCTTCAAGGACCAATGGTGCAAGCAGTTGTAGAGCAGCAATTCTACATGTTCTATAGTTGCTTAGATAGTGAAGCTAGGGATTAGCTAAGGACTCAGTTTAGGACTTTTTGTAACCGATCTACCTCAAAGAGTTCTAGTGGAATTTTCCTCCGCATCACAGGGGAAGAGATGAGTGACAGGATTACACCACCTGGAACCTCTATAAATTCTGTCTTACTTACTTTACGCATTTACTTATTGTTGTAGATCACACTCAGCAAACATAAGAAACTGAGTCAGGACAGCACTGCATCTTACTTTTACAAACTGATAACTCAAGTTTTACAAAGGCTTTAATAATCCGCTGCCAGTTAACTCGGTTTAGCATAAGTCAGTCTTGACTTATACTTAGCTAAGTTAGCTTAACTCCGCACAAGTTTAAAGCTGAACTTAATAAGGTTAAAGATTCGGTTTTTGGGGACAAGTTTATTCCCCCCCCCTCTAAACTTGTGTCAGCCTTTCCACGGGACCAACACCAAGTCAGCAAACTTCTGACTAAAAATGACAAACTTGACATATGAGCTCCGCATGTCGGACTCATCAAACATATGTGAGCAAAAAGGCTAAGATGGCCGTTTTACAGGATAGCCAACTCTGACCCGCAGGGTACCGAGTCGGTTGTACTATAAATGGCGAGCAAGGTCATATCCCACAGGGAATCTGGTTAAGTATCAAAGTCGGTATCGTTCCTAGTTCAGGCCAGCACAAACTAAATATACACAAAACAAAAGAGTTTAAACTATGAAAATAGAGATAGCCCAGCTATGACCCAATCACTCACAAACCCCAACTAAATCCGGAAGCGTTCTTGACCTACCTAAACGTTCTCGACGTCACTCAAAGGGTGTCGTTTCCTAATTCTGAGAATAGACATTATTTCAAAAATCTACCCTTCTATGTCAGTTCAACAGTCCGCTGACCAGATTTAACTGACCTAACACGGTCTACGATCAAAGAAACGCTCAACAAGTTGATACAAACCTCACACACGAAACCGAATCTTGAACAAATCAGTCGGTTTTACAGGGTGATCCTAGAACCCCGATTCCCGTACCCTCTCGCAAAATACATATGTAAAGAAGATACGTATAATACGATTATCGAGTGATCAATTCAACAAACATGATCAAGCACAAGTTCTAGAACTACAAACACATCAAGAATCAAGAAATCAAACATCAAGAACAACACATGAACAAGCTAGGGTTCGGTTTCGAAGATTATCGCATAACTCGGCTATAAAATGATTAGATATTCATTCTAGTTACCAAATCACAAGAACTCAACATTAAAGCTAGCATAAATCAAGATTGAAAGCAAGAAATTGAAATTACCGGAAACTAGAGTCAAAGAACACCGGAAATGAAAACGAAATTCAAATTGGAATTGCAATGAGCTAGTAGCACGAGCCTTCGGATTACAACGATTTCATCATAAAACTAACTAACACTATTTACAAGCTAACCTAATCTAATAGAACGGAGAAATGCAGAAAAAAGAACATGGCTCCTGTAGATGATAGGTGATAGTAATATATATATATATATATATATATATATATATATATATATATATATATATATGGAAAGTTAATGGTCTTTTCTTTCCTTAGTTGCTAAGATAACTATATATGTATATTATGGAAAGTTGGTCTTTTTTTTCGTTGCTAAGATAACATATATATTATATTTAGACTATTGCCGACTTAAGAACTTGTGATCTTATCCATGGCCATGTGGTGGCATAGGCTACCGTAAGTATCCGGATAGATATCTATCGTGGTACAGTTTAATAAATACACAACATATTTCACGTGTCTTTATAGAAACATCCGTTGATCTTGTCATGTATTTACGTCGATACTTATCCATTTAGTAAACTAGTTGTAGGCTAAGCTTCGGGCACATGCTCCAACCCCCGTATCTCGCATTCCGGTAATCTCGAACACCAAAGTCCTGCAAAATATCACAAAAAATACTACACATAACCCCTATAGGACACTAGGGTGACCGAGAATGCATCAAAACTCCTAAAACATCGAGATTTTCGGACATTACGTCCTAGGTCTAGTAAATACAAACCATGGTGTAAAATACATCAAAACACACCCAAATGTCTCCAGAAAAATATAAAACGAGTTATAAACGAGGCATAATCACATAGTAAATTGATGATGCCCAGAATTGAACCTACCCACGTGTCACCTCCACATCAGCACAATAATAAATAAAGATAGAGAAAAGCCTCCATCAAGGGCAGGACTCCCAGTATCCGAGCCGCATGAGCTCGGTTACCATCCTCCGACCCCTCCAAGTCGGCCGGTACTTGTGATCAAACATGCCCCTGCCCGACCCTATAGGTCGGCCAAAGTCCCTCTCGGACCAAACCTCTTACGCACGCAAGGATCTGAGCTGATCCAAGCTCGGCTATCTTTTCCGACCTCCGTAGGTCGGCCCAAACACAGAAGGGTTCAGCCAGTTCAGCTCGGGCCATCTAAGTCGGCCAGAGTTCATCCTCAATCTTATTTCCCACGTGTGGGATAATCAGATAAATATGGGAAGAATCCCTCGTATTTACTACTCTAATCTTGACATTCATATATACACACAATTATCTCCAGCAATAAGGAGATTAAATCGTAGCTATCTTTTCCTTAGAGAACACGGCAATACAGGCCCAACAAGGACAAGGCCCACGCCACCTTAGGGAATAACTCTCCTCTATATAAACCATCCCTAAGGAACTACGGAGACTTGATTCTAATACACCATTGGATATGTAGGCAGCTTGAGAAATAACATCTCAAGTCCAGTCTAAACCACCACCAAAACACCCCCCTCTTTTTATCGTGTTCTTAAGGCTTTTTCCAGGTTGTCTTTAGGAGAACGACCCTGGATTTATCATCGACGATTTTGGAATCGTCAAATGGCGCTAGAAGGAGGGTCTCCTACCAGCAAATTTGTTAAAAGTCCACTAGCAAAAATGCAGTCAGATCTACGGAAAATTTCCAGAGATTGAGCCGTCAAAACCATAATTTCACCGTTCAGATTGAAGAAGAAGGTGGCAAGAACAAGCCTTACAAATTTCATGCTGATCGGAGTCCGTTTCGATGCCCGATCGTCGCCGTATTGTTGCTGATGCTGCCGTATCACAAAAATACGCAGCAGTCGCATCGGCGGCTAATTTCCATAGATTGAGCCGTTGAAACACAAATTCCACCGTTCAGATCGAAGTAAAGAAGGAAGAACAAGACCTCCAAATTTTGTGCCGATCGGAGTGCGTTTCAATGCCCGATCGTTGCCGGAGATTTGCTGCTGCTGCTGTATCACCAAAAAACACAGCAGTCACATCGGCAGCTAATTACCATAGATTGAGCCATTGGAAAAAGATTTACACCGTTCAGATTTATAGGAAGAAGGGGAGAACAATACCTCCAAATTTCATGTCGATCAGAGTCCGTTTCGATTCCCGATCGTTGCCCAATAGTCGCTGCAGTAACACCAAAATAAGCTGCAAGTTTTATTCCTTATCCTCCATGATCCGAGCCAAGCTCCCCTAGCTCTCCATGATCCGAGCCGAGCTCCCCAGCTCTCCATGATCCGAGCCAAGCTCCCCCAACTCTCCATGATCCGAGCCGAGCTCCCCAGCTCTCCATGATCCGAGCTGAGCTCCCCCAGCTCTCCATGATCCGACCTCTCAAGATACAAGCTCTCGTCGGGTTTTATTCCTACAACTCAAACGATTACACATTATTTATTTTAGGAACTCCCCCGACCTAAAGAGTCGGGACGAGCATTCTCATATTTGGAACTCACCTTCGGGCGAGCCTTTATAAGTCCGATTTTGTTCGGCATCATATTTGGAACTCACCTCTATTCGAGACTTCTGTAAGTCCGATTTAGTTCAGCATCATATTTGGAACTCGCCTTCGGGGAAGCCTTCTATAACTCCGAATTTAATTCGGCATCATATTTGGAACTCGCCTTCGGGCGAGCCTTCTATAAGTCCGATTTAGTTCGGCATCATATTTGGAACTCGCCTTCGGGCGAGCCTTCTATAAGTCCAAATTTAATTCAGCATCATATTTGGAACTCGTCTTCGGGCGAGCCTTCTATAAGTCCGATTTAGTTCGGCCTCATATTTGGAACTCGCCTGCAACCGAGCCTTCTATAAGACCAACTTCAGTTCGGCACAGACAGATTACACCAATAAGCAAACGGTACGTTAATTTACTATTATTTTGTTCTCCATTATACATGGTCTTTATTAATTTTACAGGACAAACACATGTTCAACTCTTTCACGCGAGAAGTCGGCATTAGCCTGGCCCTGCTCATCCAATACTTTTATGCAAGAAGTCAGCACTAGCCTGGCCCTACTCACCGCGTTTAAAAGCGAGAAGTCAGCACTAGCCTGGCCCTGCTCGTCCAATAATTTCACACGAGAAGTCAGCACTAGCCTGGCCCTGTTCGCCGTGTTTTAAAATGAGAAGTCAGCACTAGCATGGCCCTGCTCGTCCAATACTTTCATGTGAGAAGTAAGCGCTAGCCTGGCCCTGCTCGCCGTGTTTTAAAACGAGAAGTCAGCACTAGCCTGGCCCTGCTCGTCCAATACTATCATGCGAGAAGTCACCACTAGCCTGGCCCTGCTCACCGTGCTTTTAAACGAAAACTCAGCACAGGCTGGCCCTGCTCATCCAATGATTTCATGCGAGAAGTCAGTCCGAACTGGCCCAGCTCGCCCAACAATATACGGGGCAGTCGGTCGCCCTGAATGCCATAACTCAAAGCACCAAGCGGTCAAGCCCGCGATAAGGACATCATCCCATCAGGTTCTCCGTAACGCTATTTTAATGTCATATTGACTCATTCTATTGAGCATTTTATCATTAAGTTCTACAAAATAGACGCGCATATATCAAGTTTTCAAAATTTCAAACTCGCTGATATAGTCAAAAATACTTCTGACTCCCTTAAAATATGATACATGAGCCCCACCCAGTCTGGCTCAGTAAAACACACCCGAGGTCTGAAAAATCCGACCCAACTCGCAAAAATTTAATATGCGAGGTCAGCAAAACTTTTGACTCAGTTCACGAAAAATGACATTCGCGCCTCCCACGTCGGATCAAACGAACATTCTCACTAAACTGTCTGCAGGCCAGGCAAGCCGAGCTCCACAAGGCGGACTCCACTCCAAACGCTATAACTGGCACTTGAGCTCTGAAAGTCGGACTCAACCTGATCAGCAAAGACCAAACCAATAAAGTCTGCGTGACAGACTCAAATAGTTAAGAGATAGACAAACAAACAATCAAGTATGACATCCAAAAATTGAGTTAATGCATGGCATACTGAGGGGCAATGCATCCCATGTTATAAAGCATTCAAGAGACAAAGTTTGGATTAAGAAAACTCATCATGATTACATCCGAGCGCCGCAGTATGGAACCAGCTTAAAATCAATCTACAAGACAGATTCGACCTAAGCCTTACTCGCCATAGGCTAAAAGTAAAAAATCAAATTAAGTGCCTAAGTATATCTCCAAAAACAAAATCTAGAAATTCTCATTGCTAAAATATTACAATGAGTTCAAACAAAAACAAACCTGAAAAGCCCTTGAGATAAGCCGTGAGGGTTGGGTTATGTGGCTCTGAAGAAGGAGCCGAGGAAGTACCAACAAACACTATGTCCACTCTCGCCTTAGTCTTTCACCCGCTAGTCGGAGACCTGGCTCGTCAGGATAAAGAAGATACCTCACCAGCTCAGACAACTTTGTTTGGAGCTCAGACACGGCTTGCTCCCTACCCTTTGTCTCCGTATCCAACTGGCTCGACACGAACTTCAGCTTCACCTCTTTGACCAAAAGCTGATCCTGGAAAGCCTTTATCTTCTTGTCTTTGAGCTCGACGGTGCCCCCGAGCTCCCCTCGGGTTTGCCTCAACTCGGCAATCTTCTTCTTGTTGACATTAAGACTCCTTGAAGGCTTCCCCCAACCTCCGGGAAACCTCCTGACCAACTAAGGTCCCCTACATAAGCAAAATTATCAAGGTTAGTGAGACTACCAAAAGCATAGCATCAAAATAAAAAGGATAAATTCTAAGTCTGCAAGACAGACTCGAATTGAGCTTCATAGGACAAACTCAGTGAAGTTTGTCGGACAAGCTCATTAGGTCCCCAAGTCGGACTCGAACCAAAGTCCACGGGTCGGACTCAATTGAGCTCCGCTGATCGGACTCAATGAGTTTGTAAACCGATCTCTTTAAGTCTGCAAGTCGGACTTAACTGCATTCGTTGTCTGTAGGACACACTCGAGCAATAACATGACCAAAACTTTAGTATGCCATCCAAAACTATAAGTTAATGCATGGCACACTGGGGGGCAAGATACCTCTACCATTATCAAGTACTTAAAGAAGTGCTCGGTGACGATGCTGGAAATCGTCGAGTAATAAATCCGGGGCCGTTATCCTAAAGACAACCTGCAAAACCTTCAAGAACATGATAAAAAGAGGGGGGGTGTTTTGGAGGTGGTTTAGACTGGACTTGAGATGTAATTTCTCAAGCAGCCTACGTATCCAATGCGTGTATTGGAATCAAGTTTTCGTAGTTCCTTAGGGATGGTTTATATAGAGGAGAGTTATACCCTAAGGCGGCGTGGGCCTTGTCCTTGTTGGGCCTGGATTTCGTGTTCCCTAAGGTAAAGATAACTACGATTTAATCTCCTTAATTGTTGGAGATAATTATGGATATAATTGACAGTCAGAATCAAAGTATTAAATATGAGGGATTCTTCCCCTATTTATCTTTTTATCACACCCGTGGGAAATATGATTGAGGATGGACTCTGGCCGACGTAAATGGCCCGAGCTGAACTGGCTGAACCGTTGCGTGTTTTGGCCGACCTGAAGGGGTCAGAGGATGGCGACCGAGATCATGCAGCTCGGGTACTGGGGGTTCTGGCCCTTGATGAAGGCTTTTCTCTATCTTTATTTATTATTGTGCTGATGTAAAGGCGACACGTGGGTAGGTTCAATTCTTGGCATCGTCATAAGCCCCCTAGATCCAGCTGGGCTCCTGAGGCCAGCTCGGATTTGTCCTTCTGGGTGACTCAGTGTGGTCATCTTAGACCTGTAAACTTTTGAGTTGTGCTTGATCGTTGTCATTTCGGGATTCGAGGCATTTTAGCCCATGAGTGAGCGATTTTACTGGTGGTTGCACGGCTACGCTTAAGAACAAGAAGAAAGGTTGTGTTTGCGATCATGAGCTGAGCCGTATAAGGCTGCCTACGTACCCTTAACTTGAAAGGGATCAAGCCCAAATTTCGGAGTTCTTCAAAATGAGAGCCCTCTTTTGTCAAGGGTGCGATGCTGCTATTTATAGGGCCTTGAGTTAGCTGTCGACAGGCTATTGGACGAGCTGGCAAACTGGGTCACTGTGGAACTGAGATCGGTCTTAGAATGCCGAGCTGAAGAGCTGGCGAAACGAGAGCCTTTGGCGAGCCGAGAGCTTTGAGGCATGAGAGCTTCATTTACAAACTTTGTTGCGTGGTTGTGTTGGCTTTGTTTGTGTTGAAAGATGGCGGACTGGAAGGGCGAGCGGGTCGATCCCCCAGTGCTTTGTATCAAGCTAGCTGCTTGTTACTTCATTTCCGTTGCCTTGGATGATGGTACGAGGCGGGTTTGATTGTGCTTGGCTTGGTCCGGCCTATTAAGGGGCGGACTGGCTGGGCCGAAGGGCCTATCCATTTCTAGGCTTACGTATGGGCCAAGTCTGATCCATGGGTTCTTTCCAGAACTAAAGGACTTGGACTGACTCGACACATCAATTCCCCCGTACTCTTTAAGCTTTCAGATGTGTAAACGAGAGGTCATGGTGTAAAGTTGTAACAACTTGATATACTGTTGGCCGAGATGACTGTTGCAGAGTGATCTACTGAGATAACGTAAGGCTCAATTAGCGTAATATGTCGATGCCGTGCTTAGATAGCGACCGGTTTTAAGCGCGTTAGGCTTGAGAGCGTAAGGACACAATTTTGAGAAGATTCGCTCGGGGGCGAGCTTTAAATACGGTGTCGAGGTGGAGTCGGGTGTATAAAAGATTTGCTCGAAGGCTTATCAGACTGACTTCTAGTGTTATGCTTCTCGGCGAGGAGGGGTTAGGTCAGACTGACTTCTCGCGTGAAAGTTTAAGACGAGCAGGGCCAGGCTAGCGCTGACTTCTCGTTTAAAAGCAAGGCGAACTGGGCCAGGTCGGACTGACTCCTCGAGTTACTAAGCGGACGGGCTATGATGCCATTCTATTAAGCGGACTCAATGTACTTTTTAGTTGACATATGCTTGCTGGGCCGGACATGCAAGGCTTGCATTGCCTGTCCTGCAGACTTTATTGAGTTTGAACTATGGAACAGGAGCCGGTCTTTAGGAGGCTGATGTGGAGCTAGATGATGTTGGCTTTGAGGCAATAGAATATGCAAGCTTGCTTTTCTTACTCGAGTGTTGTACTTTGATAGTGTTTCTTACTTTGTAGGGAACCTGGAGTGGCCAAGACATTTTTCCCCAAGCTGGGCGAGTTTACAAGAGATTTGAAGAGGATTGCCGACCTGAGGCAAGGTCAGCCTAACCATGTCTACACTTTGGGGGTTGATAAGGCAAAGGGTCAGATTGCTGACTTTGTCAGGACAATCTCCCCAACGAGGCTTTTATAAGATGGGCATGGATGTGGTCTATGACAACCGTTTGAAGGACTTCTCGGAGGGAGTGGACATTGTGTCCTAGTACTCCTGCCATGCTGCGGCTGCTCTTACCTCAGCTCTTGCTTCTTCCGAGCCACCGTAGAGTCTAGTCCTCGGTTCTTAGGTCAGAAGGCTTATGGACTTGTAGTTTTTTGTTTTGCAATTTTATTTGAAATGAAATTGTCATCTGTACAATAGAAAGAGTATTTCGTTAAGTTCACAGCCTTAACTTTATTCCGAGCACTTCTTTAAGTACTTGATAATGGTAGAGGTATCTTGCCCCCCAGTATGCCATGCATTAACTTGTAGTTTTGGATGGCATACTAAGGGTTTGGTCAAGTTTTTGCTCGAGTTTGTCCTATAGACAACGAATGCAGTTAAGTCCGACTTGCAGACTTAAAGAGATTGGTTTGCAAACTCATTGAGTCCGATCAGCGGAGCTCAATTGAGTCCGACCCGTGGACTTTGGTTCGAGTCAGACTTGGGGACCAAATGAGCTTGTCCGACAAACTTTGCTGAGTTTGTCCTATGAAGCTCAGTTCGAGTCTGTCCTGCAGACTTAGGATTTATCCTTTTTATTTTGATGCTATGCTTTTGGTAGTCTCACTAACCTTTTTAATTCTGCTTATGTAGGGGACCTTAGTTGTTCATGAGGTTTCCCGGAAGTTGAGGGAGGCCTCTAGGGAGTCTAATGTCAACAAGAAGAAGATAGCCGAGTTGAGGCAAATCCGAGGGGAGCTCAGGGGCACCATTGAGCTCAGAGATAAAGGCTTTCTAGGATCAGCTTTTGGTCAAAGAGGCGGAGCTGAAGTCCGTGTCGGGCCAGTTGGATGCGGAGACAAAGGGTAGGGAGCAGGCCGTGTTCGAGCTCCAAACAAAGTTGTCTGAGCTGGTGAGGTATCTTCTTTACCCTGAGGAGCCGGGTCTACGACGAGCGTGTTAGTTATATCATCCGCAACGGAAGCGATTTAAGGATCTAGATCTATAATTTACATGTAATAAAATAACTAGATCTACTCTACAAGGGGGTTGTAGAACATACCTCTTGGATCTCAAAATCAAGTAGAAGAACCTCAATTAGAAGGAACAAAGGATGGTGTGAAGAGCACCACGATCTTCCGCACGTGTGATCCGAGTAACTCCCGGTGGAAGGAAATCCTCGTCTCGAATCCTCCCGATATGCTACCCGGAAAACCTCCAAGATTTTCCTCCCTCACCCCTTGGCCGAAATTTTCTTTCCTCTCTCTAAGAGATGAAAGTCGAAATTGTTGTGTGTGTATGAATTGGGAAAAGCTCTTTATATAAGAGAGTTTTCCTTGTCCTCCAAGGATTTTATTTTACAAATAAATAAATCCAATAAATAAAAGATAATCCTAGAATATTCTAAAACAAATCTAGAATAATCTTTATCTTTATTTTTACCATAAAATATTTATCCAATAAATATTTTGTGCACATGTCTTATTTATCCACAAGAAAACTAATTTCTTGCTCACTAAGACACTGTGGAGGCCGAAAATTCTCCTTCCCTCCTAGGGTTTGAGATTTCGGCCATGACACACAAATTGGGCCAAGATTATGAAAAATGTTTTTTTCACATATTTAATTATTTAGCCCAACTAATTTAATAGTCCGCTAAACAATTAATTCACATATCGTTTTAATTAAATTCTAATAAGAACTAAATTAATATTATTAGGATTCGACGTCCGAGAATAGCTATGCTATATTGGAGGCACGTCGGGGACCATGGACTAATAATCAGCGGCTCCGATAAATCAAATAAATAATTATCTTACGAACGAATAATTATATTCGATAAATCAATCACAGGAATATGCCACCATAATCCCGTGACTGCACTCCTCCGATTATGAGATTATATTTATCTCCTCACGAGAATGATAATAAGCATCCATTGATATAATCATTATATATGGATTAATCCTCCATAGACTGTTCATTCTAAATCGGGAAGTTACCGTTAACCCTTTTTAAAACCTCTTATCCTTATCTACCATTAACCCCTAGTGATCAATTAATTCATACAACTCACTCGGTAGCTAATCGGTGTAATATGAACTCGTACGATCGATCGGTTTCTAGGATTAACAAATAAGGAAGCTGTCTATCTACTTCCATAAATGGAAGGAATGGATTCCGTATCCGTGATAACACGGACTACTCACTCAATCCAAGTACAATGCCAAGATAGGGTAATTCGGATCACGGACTCGGTGTAATCCTTAACCGTCAAGTCAAACCTCATACCGATTCAAGCGGTTGATTGCGATCACCTCGGGATTAAGATATATCCATAAATATGATCATCGATTGATTCGATAAGACTTCTCGATTACGGAATTATATCGTGAACTCTAATCAAATCGGTCCACCCCTTATATGATACATCTATCATATATAAATGCCCCACTAGGTTCTCTTAACCGAAAGTCCGGATAAGACAATCACACCTATTGTGTTCGGGGCGCATTAACAAGCACGTTAAAGGAGAGACCCGATACTCTCGATTAACTTCACTACGGGCTAATTGTATTTTAAGTACATCTTCACTAACTCAATCCTCCCGTGTATATCCCATACACCGAGTTAAGTGATTACATAAACGATATACTTTAGGGTTTTCTGTAGTGTAAATACTATTATCACATCGGTGAATATGAGAATAATAAATATGAATAATAATATCATTTCATGTATTAAATAAAACAATTACAAAATTGTCTTTCGGGCATTACACCTAACAGAGCGGGGCTTAGGTCGAATATATCTTGCAGATTTGATTTTAAGCTAGTTCCGTATTGCGGAGCTTGATAACGCTCTAAATGGTACCAATAATTATACCTATATTCACCCCGAATTCTGCTCAAGAGAGGATAGATAAGCTCTTTATTGTGTGAAATATATGTCAAATGCTATGTGAGTGTTTCCAGGATCGTAATTCTGCATCTATGTTATTTTCCCGATGTTTTGGTACTGTTTTGTCTCGTTTTGCATGTTTTATAGGATGTACCGAAACTGGAGCATTGGAGAACGGATCTGGACCAAAAGAAGTACATTGGGCCAAGTGATTGAAGTCCTAGAAGAAGTCTGCTGGAGAAAAAGAAGAAAAGAAGGCCCGGTAAACCGGCGTCTTGTGGAACACGAAATTGATTCTGCCGCATTATCTAGGTCGGTTAGAGTTTTAGAGAGTCTAAAGTCGGTCATTGTACCTATATAAGGCCGCAATTACAGATTATTGAATAAGTTTTCAAAAGCACTCAATTATATTCAAATTTATTATTATGAAATAAAGTCTACTTGAGCTTTGGAGAGTTGTTTTTGGTTTCCTCCCTTCTTCCATCATCTCTAGCTTGAGTAGATCGAGCTAGATCTCCATTGTTGAAGGTATGAATCTTTGAACGTTCATTTTTGTCTTCAATATGGTAGATATGTTCGTATTTATGTTTTTTAATTAATCTGCATGTTTAACAACCCCATAATTTACTTATTTTAATCGTACTGAGCAATGTAGATCCAGAAATTAGGAAAAGCCGCCCTCGGTAACCCGACGGTCTATACCAGTTTACCGAGGCATATTTTAGAAAACCTAATCTGGGATTCACTACAGCTATGTTGATCGGCAGGAATAATTAAAACGAGTAATAGGTCTGGCCAATCTAATATTCGTAATTCATAAATTAACATGAAGGACCGCAAGTGAAGTGTTAATTAGGACATTGTCTTGAATGGACCCTAGGAACGTGCTGGTCAATGTCGACAGCTGTCTAGGCGGGTCAGCAGTATGAGTTAGCGCTCAATATCGGCAATTCTAGTTTTTTATGCGTATGGGCTATTACGGACCAATTAAGGAGGGTAGCTTGCGTATAGATTGTCTGCTGCTGTTAAGGGTGATTTTATATGATTTATATCGTTATATTTTGTAATAATTTCCTCCATATTCGTATAATTTGCATAGAAATTAAGGGTTTAATCGAATTATTGAGCAGATGAGTTTTAAAAGTCTTTAAGTGTAAAGTTGAGCTAATTTCATGATTTTATTGGTAATTATCTATGGTTTTACACTTTGCGTGTTCTTATGGTTTTGAAGGTACATTTACATGTCATGGAGAGGGAGTGAAGGAGCTGAAAAGATACTTGATTGAAGGTTTAATAGAAGGAGAAAGATGCAAGTTGAGGATTGGAATGAAGATTTGAAGAATCGAACGAGCGTTTGCCATCCGTCCAGCCTGGACTGGCGTCTAGAATCTTGAACTAGCGTCCAGTGGACGAGCGTCTGAAGTGATGGACGTGCGTCCAGGAAGAGCCACTTGATTCAGAGTTTTGAAGATTTTAGTGGACGAGCGTCCCATTTTACATAGAACGGGCGTCTGATCAAGCTCGGCCCGACTCGAAGAATTCATTCAAGTTGGACGGGCATCCAACATGTCAAACGAGCGTCCAGCCACCGCCTCAGCCTAAACCGACTTCAAAACTTATAAATAGTCGCGTTTTTCTGAACCCTAAGACAACAATTCGACCCTAGGCGACCACAAGCCCCTTGGGGGGCGACTTTTCTGAGTTTTTCCCCTACTTTAAACATCTTTTTATCTTCTTTTTATTTATAAGATTTGTATTCCAACGATGAATAAAGGCTAAGCGATTTGAACAAGCGTGTGAAGCCAATCTCTGCAACAACTTGATTTCGATTCTTGGATGCTTTGTGAGTTTTAATTAAAGTTTGTTTCTTTATTATGTGTTTATTTGTTATGCAATTTATATCGAGAGATGGTTTCTTTGTGATGTTTAACGTTTGATGAAAATCGTTGTTAGACCCAGATCACCGTAGTAAAGATTAGATTTTTAACCTAAAAATAACGAGAGTTTCTAGGTTAAATTTCTAGGTTGCTAGATTGAGAAATCTTACACCTTGGTTATGGAAGCGTTAATCTTTAAGATCGAGAGATGAAAGATTAATAGGCGAATTATCTACGAGAGTAGGAATTCATACCTTTGATAGGTGAACCACATCTTTATTAAATCTTCACTAAACGATCTAGGGTAGAAATTGAGGGTTGCGGGATAGGTGGATCAATGCTTGTTCTTCGTTAAAATTAATTGAAATTATCTTTGTGCCTTGTTCTTCGTTGCTAGCTTAGAATTTTATTTTCGTTTTAGTTTATAGAATAGAATTAGTTATTTTAGGCTCGTAATCATATTTCCTGGCTTTGGATTGACAACCCTCTGTCCAGTTTATTGTATTCGTTTTAGTGTCCCCAGGACATAACCCAGTTGGCAAGGGGCGTGGGTGCGTAATTGCAGCCTAGCGGGAGGTTAGAGGTTCGATTCCCACAAGGGGCGAATTATTCCCTCCGTAAGCCCATTGACTCGAGCTGCGGGGGATCTTGATTTACATCTCCACTCATCCCGTGGGACAGGGGGAGTGGGGACCCTCGGGGGTAGGGTTTACCCTTTTTTATTGTATTCGTTTTAGTTTTGTTTTGTGTTTTTCGTGACAACCTTTAGAAAAATTAAGAACTAGACCAACCTCGATTCCCTGTGATTCGACTCCGGTTGTAATCGCTATACTACGATCCCTGCACTTGGGGTAAACCGGATTATTTTTATTACTTGTTTGTTTTCATTGCATAAAATCCGAGACAAGTTTTTGGCGCCGTTGCCGGGGAATCGGTACGGTTGTCTAGTTTATTAATTTTTCTGATTTTCTGTTATAAGTTGGGATAAAAGGGATCGTTAAGGCACATGGTAGTATTTTGGCCGTAACTTTCGGCTCGAGTGGCCGTTCGACACCGTTTTCGAGGTCAAAATCTGCTGTTTTCCCTTCCATTTTGGCCCCAGAAGTTTTCAACACGTTTTTTTTCACCGTCTTAGTGTTTTTTCTGTTTTAAATTTTTCGTAGGTAGGTTTCTGTTTAAGTTTTCCGTATCTTTTTATGTTTATTTATCTTATTATTAAAATAAAAAAATAATAATAATTTAAAATTTTAAACGAAAAAACAAAAGAGGTCATACAATCTTCTATCCAGGATTAAGGACATGGATGAGCAAAGTCAGATCGCCATGCTGCAGCAGCAGATGGCAGCTCTTCAAATGTCACTTAATCCTATGAATCAGACCCCGTCTTTTCCACAGAACTCACAAGTTCTGTTCTGTGGAAGATGTTGTCGACATGGCCATGCTGTTGGCCAGTGTCAGGTTCTTTCCCCTCCTGCGTATCAAGTTAATACTGTCCATAATCAGGGAAATTTCAGTCTAGTCACATGTCAAAATTGTGACAATGTGGGACACACTGCTCGTTTCTGTCCCATGAGTGGACAGAACGCCTTCTTTGGCCAGAATAATCAGAAATTTAATAATCAGTTCTCTGGCCAAAGAAGTTTTCAGAATCAGGGTTTCAATCAGAATTGGAATTTCAATCAAAACCCGAACTTCAGTCAGGACCAACATATCAATTTTTCCAATCAAAATCAATGGTTCAATCAGAACAGTCCCGATCCTATGTTTCAAAGTCAGTCTAGCCAATCTTTCCCACAGAACTTTCAGAACTATCAAGGCCCCTCTCAATCGGACGATCTTGAAGCTAAATTGGAGGAGCAAAACAGGACACTCAAGAATCTTGAGAGACGGCTCAGGCAAATGGTTCAAGACCAATGCACTGATCTAGCTCCCACACTCCCTTATGGTGGAGAAGAGGCTAGTGCTACGAGTGTAAGGTCCGACACTCAACTTAGTGGTTTCCCTGTTCTGGATGAGAGTACTCACGTGGCTGATCCCCTGAGAAATAAAGAATTTAGTGGAAGTCGGGAGGCTGATCTCCTGACTGGTAAGGAAGGTGGAAACGAAGTAGATGATCATATGTCTAGAATGAAGGATGAAGAAGAGGAAGAACTCCAGAATGTTTAGAATGTTATGCCTTTAGACAAGTGCACTCCTGATATTCCTTGGTATGCTTCTATCGTCAACTTCTTACATTCCCAGTACTTAAATCCGAAATTTTCATATCAGGAGAAGAAGAAATTTTTCTCTGATGCGAAAACCTTTGTATGGGATGAACCTTACCTCTTCAAGATTTGTAAAGATGGTTTGCTGAGAAGATGTGTTCCTGAATCTGAGCAACGTGATATTATTGAGAAATGCCACAGTGGACCCACTGGCGGTCACTTTGGTCCTTGGAAAACCGTTGCTAAGATCTTTCAATCCGGCTTCTATTGGCCCACGATCTTCAAAGATACAGAAGCTTTCTGTAAAGCTTGTGATAGGTGTCAAAGAACCGGAACTTTAACAAGGCGTTTCGACATGCCATTGAAACCCATCCTAGAATGCGATGTCTTTGATGTATGGGGTATCGATTTTATGGGACCATTCCCATCATCTTGTGGAAATAAATACATCTTAGTCTGCGTGGATTACGTATCGAAATGGGTGGAGGCTCAAGCCACATCTCACAATGATCATAAGACGGTCATGAAGTTTCTAAAGAAAAACATCTTCGTGAGATTTGGGTGTCCACGTGCCTTGATAAGTGATGAAGGGACACACTTCTGCAACCGACCGCTAGAAAAAGTTCTTGAGAAGTATGGTGTCCGGCACAAAATTGGCACATCAAATCATCCTATGACTAGTGGTCAGGTTGAAAGAAGCAACCAAAGTTTAAAGAAGATCTTGGAGAAAACTGTTAACAGTCATAGAAAGGACTGGAGTCTTAAGTTGGATGATGTACTGTGGGCATATCGAACTGCCTATAAGACCCCCATGGGCACATCACCCTATCAGATTGTGTATGGAAAATCATGCCACCTGCCAATCGAATTAGAGCATAGAGCATATTGGGCCATTAAGTTTTTAAACTTCGATACCCAATCTTGTGGAAAACATCGATTGCAACAGTTGCATGAGTTAGACGAATTTAGACTTCAGGCCAACGAAAGCGCCAGGATAAGTAAGGAAAAGACAAAACTCCTTCACGATGCCAAAATCAAGAAGCGAGAATTTCAAGTTGGGGAACAAGTTTTATTGTACAATTCCAGGTTACATCTATTTCCTGGAAAGTTGAGGACACGTTGGTCCGGTCCCTTTGAAATTCTGCAAATCATTCCTGGAGGTGTTTTAGAACTAAGAGGTCATGGTGACCAGCCGTTTAGAGTGAATGGTCAAAGGTGTAAGCATTATATTGGTCAACCCAAAGAGAAACCTTTGATTGTTCATTTCCTCGATATCCTCGGGTGTGGCACCCCTGAAGTCAATGAGTTTGACGAGTTTTAGCCCGATTTGTTCTCTGAGGATGGCGGCAGTGGTCCAGTAGAGGAAGTTCTGACTGGTAGTTGGGATATGGAAGATTTTAAATGGGAGGCACAGTTAAAGAGAAGACTGAAGAAGAAGAAGTCTACAATGGGAAAATTAAGAATGTTTGGACAGCGGTAAAGAACCTGACCCCATGTGTGAGATGATGTTTCTGTAGCCACACTAATGACCAGAGTTTTCACGAAGTAGTGGCTGGAAGGAAGATTAAGTGGCCTGATCCAGGCTGAATAGTACGTGTGTCTAGCCGAAGACACTAAAGAAAGGCGCTTGTTGGGAGGCAACCCAATAATAAGAATAGTTTTTTTTTTTATTATTTTGGATTTTTTTGTTTTTTTTGTTGAATAAGGGGGGCTAGTTTTGTCTTGTGTCGTCTAGGTTTTTGGTGTCGGTTTTTGGGGCCAGGTAACTTGCATGAGCTGAATTTGAAAAATCAATGTGATTCCTTCCTTCCTGCCGATGTTACATTTGTGCACTACTTTTCACATAGATTCGGTTTTTGTCAATTTTTGCATTGCTTATGCTTTGTTCCATGATAATGCCTTGTCTATCATCTTTTGTGCCCCTACCCCCGAGGTCCGTTTTGTGTTGTTTTTCAAGTGTGCAGGATATTCGCGATAGCACTTGTGAGCTTTCAGATGAAACCAGTTTTCCGGTGGATGGTCCACAGTCTACTGATTTCTTCAAGCGTTTCTGGATATGACTTGCTACCACTTCCAGAATTGCCACCTTCGAACGACAAATCAGCTAAGTTTTTCTTATTCTGCACAACATGAGGACATGTTGTTATTTAAGTGTGGGGGAGGGATTAGTGGTATCTACACATGTGCTTAATTATTATACTTATCTTTTGTATCTTTCGTGAAAAGTTGAAATTTTTTTAAATTTTTTTAAATCCGTCCCGAGCATGATTTTATTTTGGCTTACTTACTTGTTAAATTCCCATACTTGTGCTGAGTTGACTAGTATTTTTGCATAGATCTTTGTTAGATAAGCCTTTACTCGAATTCTTTTCACGTAAGCCTCTCCGATGACGAGCTGAACTTAGGAAACTGTACCCATTTAAACCGATGATGTTTGATTCTGGTTATCAGACCGTTCGCTTAGTGCTACTGTCATGGAAATTGTAATATGTGCGTAGTTGGAATTGAAGTAGGAAGTATCGTGAATATACCGAAGCCTGAATGTGATAAGTGAAGCGTGACTATTGTGCTTTAAAAAGTTGTTATTAAAAAAAAGTTGAAATTGGGTGTGTCGGAAGCTGGTCGATGATTTGAGTGAGGTAGGGCGTACCACGAATGTCCTATACCACTATGATGACCAAAAGCTCACGACAGTCAGAAGAAGCTGCCTTATGATTTGAGTAAGGTAGGGTATATCTCGAATGTCCTATTCTGCTATGACAGGGCAAGAGCTCATTCTGATGTGCGTTTAAATATGTGGAAGATAAATTAAATCAACTTACATAAGGAATTTGGTATGAATAAGTGAAAGACTTAGTTATCGCCTACCTTATCCCCAGTATAGACCAAGATATATGTTGTAGGGAATATCCTCTGGGTACGACTGAAAAGATTTCGAAATCACATGTATTACTCTAGTCATGACGTGAGTAGTTTTGTGGGGAGTATGTATAGTCAGGGTGATTCATTATCTGTCTTAAATGGGTATTTGTTGGTTAGCTTGAATTTAATTGTCAAGTGTGGAATCGGTGGAAGTTGAAGAAGGCTTTGCACACACTACACATTCGAGTAATCGTTTATTGCATGGGATGTATGTTTTTGGTGCTAGTCGACCGGGTGTGATTTGATATATGGGATTTTATGTGGTTCAATGTTCAAGTAAGTCCATGGTTTTCTTGTTTTGTTTTGCTCGGGACGAGCAAAAGCTAAGTGTGGGGGAGTTGTTAAGGGTGATTTTATATGATTTATATCGTTATATTTTGTAATAATTTCCTCCATATTCGTATAATTTGCATAGAAATTAAGGGTTTAATCGAATTATTGAGCAGATGAGTTTTAAAAGTCTTTAAGTGTAAAGTTGAGCTAATTTCATGATTTTATTGGTAATTATCTATGGTTTTACACTTTGCGTGTTCTTATGGTTTTGAAGGTACATTTACATGTCATGGAGAGGGAGTGAAGGAGCTGAAAAGATACTTGATTGAAGGTTTAATAGAAGGAGAAAGATGCAAGTTGAGGATTGGAATGAAGATTTGAAGAATCGAACGAGCGTTTGCCATCCGTCCAGCCTGGACTGGCGTCCAGAATCTTGAACTAGCGTCCAATGGACGAGCGTCTGAAGTGATGGACGTGCGTCCAGGAAGAGCCACTTGATTCAGAGTTTTGAAGATTTTAGTGGACGAGCGTCCCATTTTACATAGAACGGGCGTCTGATCAAGCTCGGCCCGACTCGAAGAATTCATTCAAGTTGGACGGGCGTCCAACATGTCAAACGAGTGTCCAGCCACCGCCTCAGCCTAAACCGACTTCAAAACTTATAAATAGTCGCGTTTTTCTGAACCCTAAGACAACAATTCGACCCTAGGCGGCCACAAGCCCCTTGGGGGGCGACTTTTCTGAGTTTTTCCCCTACTTTAAACATCTTTTTATCTTCTTTTTATTTATAAGATTTGTATTCCAACGATGAATAAAGGCTAAGCGATTTGAACAAGCGTGTGAAGCCAATCTCTGCAACAACTTGATTTCGATTCTTGGATGCTTTGTGAGTTTTAATTAAAGTTTGTTTCTTTATTATGTGTTTATTTGTTATGCAATTTATATCGAGAGATGGTTGCTTTGTGATGTTTAACGTTTGATGAAAATCGTTGTTAGACCCAGATCACCGTAGTAAAGATTAGATTTTTAACCTAAAAATAACGAGAGTTGCTAGGTTAAATTTCTAGGTTGCTAGATTGAGAAATCTTACACCTTGGTTATGGAAGCGTTAATATTTAAGATCGAGAGATGAAAGATTAATAGGCGAATTATCTACGAGAGTAGGAATTCATACCTTTGATAGGTGAACCACATCTTTATTAAATCTTCACTAAACGATCTAGGGTAGAAATTGAGGGTTGTGGGATAGGTGGATCAATGCTTGTTCTTCGTTAAAATTAATTGAAATTATCTTTGTGCCTTGTTCTTCGTTGCTAGCTTAGAATTTTATTTTCATTTTAGTTTATAGAATAGAATTAGTTATTTTAGGCTCGTAATCATATTTCCTGGCTTTGGATTGACAACCCTCTGTCCAGTTTATTGTATTCGTTTTAGTTTTGTTTTGTGTTTTTCGTGACAACCTTTAGAAAAATTAAGAACTAGACCAACCTCGATTCCCTGTGATTCGACTCCGGTTGTAATCGCTATACTACGATCCCTGCACTTGGGGTAAACCGGATTATTTTTATTACTTGTTTGTTTTCATTGCATAAAATCCGAGACAGCTGCCATTGTCGGAGTAGATAGGGTTAGGAATTGCACCCGTAGCTGATAAATATGATAATAATCATTAAAAGCTCACGATTAATCTAAGGAAATTATGTGGGTAAGTAAACATAACGATTAACTAATCCAAGTTAGTAGATCGGTGAGGAGAGGGAGAGGTATACCATGTTTGTTTTCTTTTATGTTATTGTTGGTCAATGACCGCCTCTATGTTGCTTCTTAATTAGGTTAGAATCGTTTATACTTATAAGTTGCATTGTCTCTGTGGGATCGACCTTGACTCGCATTTATTATACTGCGATGTACCTAGTATTCTTGCTAGTAATATCGACGTTAGTGACTTACACGCGATCAGAGCTCGGATGTAATCTTGATGAGTTTTCTTAATCTGAACTTTTAGTCTCTTGAATGCTTTATAGCATGGGACGTCTTTCCCCTCAGTATGCCATGCACTAACTCAGTTTTTGGATGGCATACTTGATTGTTTGTTTGTCTAATCTCGAGTCTAGCGTATACACTTAATTATTTGAGTCTGTCACGCAGACTTTATTAGTTGGTCTTTGATGATCAGGTTGAGTCCGACCTTCGGAGCTCAAGTGTCCATCATAGCGTTTGGAGTGGAGTCCGCCCTGTGGAGCTCGGCTTGTCTGGCCTGCAGACAGTTTATCGGGCATGTTCGTTTAATCCGACACGGGAGGCGCGGATGTCATTTTGGCGAACTGAGTCAGGAGTTTTGCTAACCTCGCATGTTAAATTTTTGCGAGTTGGGTCAGATTTGTCAGACCTCGCTTGTTTTGGCTGAGCCCGACTTGGCGGAGCTCATGTATCATATTTTAAGGGACTCAGAAGTATTTCTGACTATTTCATTGAGTTTGAGCTTTTGATAAAAAAAAATAAAATAGAACGAGTCAATAGTACATTAAAATGGAGTTAAGGAGAACCTGATGGGGCGATGTCCTTATCGCGGGCTTGACCGCTTGGTGCATTAGAGGTGTTGTTGACCGTACCGGTGTGGAGTTGTGGCATTCAGGGCAGACGATTGCTCCGCATATTATTGGGTGAGCTGGGCCAGTTCGGACTGGCTTCTCACGTAAAAGTATTGGATAAGCAGGGCCAGACTGTGCTGACTTTTCGTTTTAAAACATGGCGAGCAAGGCTAGGCTAGTGCTGACTTCTCATGTGAAAGTATTGGAGGAGCAGGGCCAGGCTAGTGCTAACTTCTCATCTTAAAACACGGCGAGCAGGGCCAGGCTAGTGTTGACCTCTCGCGTGAAAGAGTTGGACGAGCAGGGCCAGGCTAGTGTTGACTTCTCGACTTAAAACACGGTGAGAAGGGCCAGGCTAGTATTGACTTATCACGAAAAAGTGTTGGACGAGCAGGGCCAGGGTCGTGCTGACTTCTCGTCTTAAAACACGGCGAGCAGGGCCAGGCTAGTACTGACTTCTCGCGTAAAAGTATTGGACGAGCAGGGCCAGACTGTGCTGACTTCTCGTTTTAAAACACGGCGAGTAGGGCCAGGCTAGTGCTGACTTCTCGCGTGAAAGAGTTGCACATGTGTTTGTCCTGTAAAATTAATAAAGACCATGCATAATGGAGAACAAAATAATTGTAAATTAACGTACCATTTTCTTATTGGTGTAATCTTTCGGTGCCGAACTGAAGTCGGTCTTATAGAAGGCTCGCTCGCAGGCGAGTTCCAAATATGATACCGAACTAAATCGGACTTCTAGAAGGCTCGCCCGAAGGCGAGTTCCAAATATGATGCCGAACTAAATCGGACTTATAGAAGGCTCGCCCGAAGGCGAGTTCCAAATATGATGCCGACCTGAAGTCGGACTTATAGAAGGATCGCCCAAAGGCGAGTTCCAAATATGATGCTGAACTAAATCGGACTTATAGAAGTCTCCCGAAGGCGAGTTCCAAATATGATGCCGAACTAAATCAGACTTATAGAAGGCTCGCCCGAAGGCGAGTTCCAATTATGATACCGACATGAAGTCGGACTTATAGAAGGCTCGCCCGAAGGCGAGTTCCAAATATGATGCCGAACTAAATCGGACTTATAGAAGGCTCGCCCGAAGGCGAGTTCCAAATATGATGCCGAACTAAATTGGACTTATAGAAGGCTCGCCCGAAGGCGAGTTCCAAATATGATCCCGACCTCAAGTCGGACTTATCGAAGGCGAGTTCCAAATATGATGCCAAACTAAATCGGACTTATAGAAGGCTCACCCGAAGGCAAGTTCCAAATATGAGAAAGCTCGTCCCGACTCTTTAGGTCAGGAGAGTTCCAAAAATAAGAAGTGTGACCATTGTAGAAATAAAACCTGATGAGAGCTTGTACCTTGAGAGCTCGGATCTGGAGAGCTGGGGAGATCGGTTCGGATCATAAAGTGCTGGAGAGCTCGGCTCGGATCTTGAAAAATAATGGAGAACGTTGGTTTTGGTGGATTCCAAACCGTTGTTTGGTGGATTCCAAACGGAACTTATCAAGGTTCCGAGCGAGACCTTGTGGCGTTCGTATACCAAGGTTCTTAGATACGGGTTATCTAAGGGTTGAGGTCATACCAAGGTTCTTAGTTACGAGTTAGCTAAGGGTCGCGGTGCTCGTCGTATTGGTGCCATCAGTCAAGTCCTTGGGCAATTTCGGATCTGATTCGATCACGGATCACATCAATTGGTATCAGAGCCAGTCACTGACGGAATTTGAATGATTTGATGAATCGGAATTTGGAAATTGAGCGATGTTTTGATGATATGATGGAGGATATGAAGGCTCAACTTCATAACATGTTAAAAGAAAGACGTAGTAGTCAAGGTAACAACTTATTTTACACATCATGTTTTATTGGAGATTATGAATATGAACTGTGCATTGATCACGATGAAGAGGAAAATTTAATTAGTAAAGATGTGGTTAAGGATTTAAACTTGCGGACGGAAAGACTTTATCAGCCCTACTACATTGTTGTGGAAAACCATCGGGTTAAAGTTACACGGTATGCACGGGTTCCAATGTCCATTGGAAGTTATAAAGTTGTTGTCTCATGTGATGTGGTGCCACTGAGTGATGTACATTTGATATTTGGGAGATCATGGTTATCTTTGCATAATGTACGTCATAATGCATCCCGGACTCGCTATTCTTTTTCCTTTTGTGGCAAGAAACATGTTTTTGAATCTCTACCCTCTAGGCAACAAAGTAATATTCAGATTGAGGAGTCTCAGGCACCAGAAAATGTAAACGAGGTTGTAGTGGAAGACAGATTGGATGAGGTTGTTGGAGCAAAATTGGTGGATGTAGTCCAAGAGTCGATTGTGGCAGAGGCAATCACCGAGGAGAATAAAGAAGTGGTGGAGATACATGTTGCAAAAGTAGATGAGGATATCACATTAGTGGTGGAGAAAATCGAGGCAGATGAGACAGATGGTCCTACTTCACCGACCACTTGTTCGAGTTCTATTTCGTCTTCGTTGCAGGTACATGAAGATCATCCGCTTGAGGAGCCAAGCTGGGCCATCTGATATACCCAATCCAACCAATATATTGCCTATGGATGTTTTTGTCCCAGTTGACATTGATGGAAAACCGAAGCACACTTTCATTGATCCTTTTGAGGTGTATTGTGCTATTATTCCGGCTTCTAATCCCTATGATTATGTTTGTCGCTCCGGAGAAAATAATTTGCATTGAGCACTCACGACATTCCTATGCATTGGTTTCCTTGGTGAGGTATTCGTCATCAGCTCGAGGTTCTAGTTCTTTGAAGCCGTATTTACTCCTTGCATTTGATCCGGGCATATCATTGATGTTCGTTGTTGGTTCGACTCGTTTTGTCCTTGATGGTGCATTTTACGACATCCTTTTGATTCGAGGACGAATCCTTTTGGAGCCGGGAGGGAATGATGTGATTCCCATCGAGAAGAAACTTGTCAAATTTATTTGGAGTCTTTTACTTATTTTTAGTTAACTTTTATTATCCCACATTGGTTAGATAGTATTTTATTTTTGTTATTGTTTTTATTTATAGTTATTTTGTCCCACATTGTTAGATTAGCAATTAGTCTTGGAGTCTGTAGCCTATATAAAGGCATTAAGAGTCATTGTAATCATCAGACAAATTTTGAGATATATATTATATTTGAAGCTTTTAAGCTTTGGTGAGTTTTCTCACGTTGGTTTTGGTGGATTCCAAACCGTTGTTTGGTGGATTCCAAACGGAACTTATCAAGGTTACGAGCGGACCTTGTGGCGTTCGTATACCAAGGTTCTTAGATACGGGTTATCTAAGGGTTGAGGTCATACCAAGGTTCTTAGTTACGAGTTAGCTAAGGGTCGCGGTGCTCGTCGTATTGGTGCCATCAGTCAAGTCCTTGGGCAATTTCGGATCTGATTCGATCACGGATCACATCAGGAGAAAGCTCGCAGCTTCTGTTGGTGTTGTAGCAGCATGTTTCCGGCGACGACCAGGTATCGAAAAGGACTCCAATCGGAACGAAATTTGGTGGGCTCGTTCCTCTCACCTTCTTCTTCAATCTGAACGGTGGAAATTTTGTTTTGATGACTCAATCTTCGGGAAGTATCCACCGATGTGACTGCTGTGTTTTTTGGTGATACGGCAGCAGCAGCAACTTTACAACGATGATCGGCATTGAAACGGATTCCGATCGGCACAAAATTTGGAGAGCTTGTTCGTCCATCCTTTATCTACGATCTGAATGGTGGAATTTGCGTTTCAACGGTTTAATCTCCGGAAATAAACCACCGATCTGGCTGCTGTGTTTTTTGGTGATACAGCAGTAACAACAGCTTTCCGGCGACGATCGGACATCTAAACGGACTCCGATCGGCACGAAATTTGGAGGGCTTGTTCCTTCCACCTTATTCTTCAATCTGAACGGTGGAAATTATGTTTTGACTGCTCCATCTCTGGGAATTGGCCGTAGATCTGACTGCGTTTTTTCTATTAGATTTTGAACAAAATTGTCAGTAGGAGGCCCTCCTTCTAGCGCCATTTGACGATGCTGGAAATCGTCGGGTAATAAATCCGGGGCCGTTCTCATAAAGACAACCTGCAAAAGCTTCAAGAACACGATAAAAAGAGGGGGGTGTTTTGGAGGTGGTTTAGACTGGACTTGAGATGTTATTTCTCAAGCTGCCTACGTATCCAATGCGTGTATTGGAATCAAGTCTTCGTAGTTCCTTAGGGATGGTTTATATAAAGGAGAGTTATGCCCTAAGGCGGCGTGGGCCTTGTTCTTGTTGGGCCTGGATTTTGTGTTCCCTAAGGTAAAGATAACTACGATTTAATCTCCTTAATTGTTGGAGCTAATTATGGATATAATTGACAGTCAGAATCAGAGTATTAAATATGAGGGATTCATCCCCTATTTATCTGTTTATCACACTCGTGGGATAAACGATTGAGGATGGACTCTGGCCGACTTAGATGGCCTGAGCTGAACTGGTTGAACCCTTGCGTGTTTTGCCGACCTGAAGGGGTCGGAGGATGGCGACACGTACTGAAGGATTTTCTCTATCTTTATTTATTATTGTGCTGATGTGGAGGCGACACGTGGGTAGGTTCAATTCTTGGCATCGTCACTCGGAATAAAGTTAAGGTTGAGAACTTAACGAATATTCCTTCTATTGTACAGATGACAATTTCATTTGAAATAAAATTTCAAAACAAAAAACTACAAGTCCACAAGCCTTCTGACCTAAGAACCGGGGGTAGACTCTACGGTGGCTCGGTAAAAGCAAGAGCTGGAGTAAGAGCAGCCGCAGCATGGCAGGAGTACTCGGACACAATGTCAACTCCCTCCGAGAAGTCCTTCAAATGGTTGTCATAGACCGCATCCATGCCCATCTTATAAAAACCTCACTAGGGAGATTGTCCTGACAAAGTCAGCAATCTGACCATCTGCCTTATCCACCCCCAAAGTGTAGACATGGTTAGGCCAACCTTGCCTCAGGTCGGCAATCTTTTTCAAATCTCCAGTAAACTTTCCCAGCCCGGGGAAAACGTCCTGGCCAATCCAGGTTCCCTGCAAGTAAGAAACAATATCAAAGTACAACACTTGAGTAAGAAAAGCAAGCTTGCGTATTCCATGGCCTTGAAGCCAGCATCATCTAGCTCCACATCAGCCATCCCAGAGATCGGCTCCTGTTCCACAGGCCGGGCCCAATAAAGTCTGTAGGACAGGCAATCTGAGCCTTGCATGTCCGGCTCAGCAAGCGTATGTCAACCAAAAAGTACATTGAGTCCGCTTAATAGAATGGCATCATAGCTCGTCCGCTTAATAACGCGAGAAGTCAGTCCGACCTGGCCCAGCTCGTCGTGCTTTTAAATGAGAAGTCAGAACTAGCCTGGCCCTGCTCGTCTTAAACTTTCACGCGAGAAGTAAGTCCGACCTGGCCCTGCTCGTCGAGAAGCTTAACGCTAGAAGTCAGTCTGATGAGCCCTCGAGCGAATCTCTTATACGCCTAACTCCACCTCGACATCGTATTTAGAGCTCGCCCCTGAGTGAATCTTCTCAAAATTGTGTCCTTACGCTCTCAAGCCTGACGAGCTTAAAACCGGTCGCTATCTAAGCACGGCATCGACAGATTACGCTAATTGAGCCTTACGTTATCTCAGTAGATTGCTCTGCAACAGTCACCTCGGCAAACGGTGTATCAAGTTGTTACAACTTTACACCATGACCTCTCATTTACACATCTGAAAGCTTAAAGAGTACGGGGGCATTGAGGTGTCGAATCAGTCCAAGTCCCCTTGTTCTGGATAGAGCCCATGGATCCGAACCTGGCCTATACGTAAACCTAGAAACGGATAGGTCCCTCGGCCCGTCTAGTCCGCCCCTTAATTGGCCGGACCGAGCCCAGCACGATCAAGCCCGCCTCGCACCATCACGATTCCTGTTGTGAGCCAAGGCAACGGGAATGAAACAACAAGCAGCTAGCTCGATACAAAGTACTGGGGGCTAGACCCGCTCGCCCCTCCAGTCTGCCATCCTTTAACGAGAACAAAGCCAACACAACTAGGCCGCAAAGTTCATAAACAATGCCCTCATGCCTTAAAGCTCCCAGCTCACCAAAGGCTCTCGTTTCGCCAGCTCTTCAGCTCGACGCTCTAAGACCGATCTCGGTTCGGCAGCTTCCCAGTTTTCCAGCTCGTCCAACAGCCTGGTGACAGCCAACACATGGCCATATAAATAACCGTGCACCCTTGACAAAAAGGGGCTCTCATTTTCGAAGAACTACGAAATTGGGCTTGATCCCTTACAAGCTGAGGGTACGTAGGAAGCCTTATACGGCTCAGCTCATAATCATAATCATAATCACAAACACAACCTTTCTCCTTGCTCTTGAGCACCATCATAGGCTAAAACGCCTCGAAGTCATTGCAGAGTTACAACGAAACTCTGGCAGATTGGTAGAATAGGCTGCGTATCAACTATTTAGGTCTAGAGAACCACAGCAAAGCAACAACCTTAGGCAGATCCGAGCCGGCCTTCACAGGCTTGGCTGAATCTGGAGGTCTTATGACGATGCCCAGAATTGAACCTACCCACGTGTCGCCTCCACATCAGCACAATAATAAATAAAGATAGAGAAAAGCCTCCATCAAGGGCAGGACCCCCAGTATCCGAGCCGCATGACCTCGGTTACCATCCTCTGACCCCTCAGGTCGGCCGGTACTTATGATCAAACCTGCCCCTGCCCGACCCTATAGGTCGGCCAAAGTCCCTCTCGGACCAAACCTCTTACACACGTAAGGATCCGAGCTGATATCAGGTCGGCTATCTTTCCCGACCTCCGTAGGTCGGCCCAAACACAGAAGGGTTCAGCCAGTTCAGCTCGGGCCATCTAAGTCAGCCAAAGTCCATCCTCAATCGTATTTCCCACGTGTGTGATAATCAGATAAATATGGGAAGAATCCCTCGTATTTACTACTCTAATCCTGAATTCAAATATACACGCAATTATCTCCAACAAATAAGGAGATTAAATCATAGCTATCTTTTCCTTAGGGAACACGGCAATCCAGGCCCAACAAGAACAAGGCCCACGCCGCCTTAGGGCATAACTCTCCTCTATATAAAACATCCCTAAGGAACTACAGAGACTTGATTCCAATACACCATTAGATAAGTAGGCAGCTTGAGAAATAACATCTCAAGTCCAGTCTAAACCACCACCAAAACACCCCCCTTCTTTTTATCGTGTTCTTAAGGCATTTTGTAGGTTGTCTTTAGGAGAACGGCCCTGGATTTATCATCGATGATTTTGGAATCGTCATAAATGATAGCCAAGTTGACTCTCATCACTAAGTCAGCAAACTTCTGACCTAAAATGCTAAAGCCGATATCTGAGCTCTGTAGGTCGGACTCAACAAACTCGTAAGTCAGCAAAACTAAGGCTCAACGTGCCAAATCCAACATCTGGGACCCGCAAGTTAGACTCAGTAAGCATGTGTAAACTAGAAAAGTTCAGTCAGCAACTTCTGACAAGAAGGAATTTCCATCTAAGTTACGCAGGTCGGACTCGGCCAACATGTGGGCTAAGAACATTTAAGTCGGTGGGCCTCCGAATTGCATTGTTAAAACATGCATATGAATCCCATAGCGTGGAATCAGCAAAAATATGCCAGGTAATAGAAAGACAAACCAAGTATACCGTCCAAAACTTATGAGTTTTGCACGGCCTACCTGGGGACAAGACCTCACCACTAAAGACAAGAAAAGTGCTTAAAGAAAGTACTTAGCAAAAATTCCATTATCAGAACCATGAAAATTACAATGAACATTGCAAAATGTTACAAAATAAGTTTGAAATATAAAAATTTAAAAAAAAAACAAATTACAAAGTCTACAAAACCTACTGAACTAAGAATCGGTAGTGGGGCCTTGTTGTGCATTGGGAGAACGGACAGAACCAGAGGGCTCAGAAGATGTTGGCCGAAGGTCAGGACGGTACTTGGGCACAAGGTCTACTCTTTCCTGAAATTCTATCACCCGAGCGGAGTAGGCCACATCTGCCCCCGGCTTGTAAAGTCTCGCATGGGCCAGGCTACCAACTGATAGATCGGGGAATCGGGCCGTGCAGTCATCATCACCCAGATCATAGCTGCCATTTATCGCAGGGGCGAGCAACATGGGCAGATACAATGAACTCACGGGAAGCTTTGTAGTCCCGGATGGCTTGGGCAGAAGCATCTTTAAGACGAGCAGGAAAGGCCTGGACAACCACTTCCAGCGTGGACAGCTCAGATCGGGTTTTCTTGATGGCCCGACCCAGCTCAGCCTCCCTTTCTAGGTGCTCGTCCATGAATGTTTGGAGGCACATGGCATAGTCTGTTTTTAAGGCCTCCAGCTCATCAGCCTGAGCTTGTAATCGCTTCTCGAGATCCTCAATCTTCTCATCTTTGGATTTCAGATCTGAAGTCCTCTTCTCACGCTCAGTCGAAGAACGAGCGAGCCTAGAAAATATCTCCTGCCCCACAATGGACCCCTGCATTCATACAATACGAGGTAAGAAAACCTTGTTAAGAAAAGATACAAAAGGTAAGGGGATGAGACTTACATATCTCATGGCTTCAAAGCCTGCCTCGAGCAGCTCCAGGTCGGACATATTTGAGATCTCCTCTTGTGCTTGAGCTTCTGAGTTATCATGAGCAAGAGGGTGGACAACGGGCTAGGGCTGGCCTCAGGCCACTCTCTCTCCCTCAGTCCCTCCTCTACTATCTGTTCAGGATTCTCCGGAGTTGTAGCTTAGACGGGCACATTATCCTCATCTCTCGGATCGACAGAGCTAGATGCCAGGCCCGAGCAGCCTCGGCCTGCCTTTTTCCTAGGCCCCTCTCCAACATCGGCTTGGTCAGATTGGTATCGAGAAGTTCTAATAAGAGGCACTTCCGGCTCCTTTTCCTCTTCCTCATCTTGTACCATGGGACCTTCAGAAGAAGAAACTTCTATGACTAGGGGATTCATACCCCCCAAGAACAAGAAGGCCCCAACAGGGCATCGTCCTCCTGCTCGGACAACAACCGAGCCGCTGCAGCATTTACAGAGGACCCCAAGGTCTGGACAGTGATGCCTTCATCATGATATCCGTCCGTGAGAGACCCCTGTTCAGCTCACCGTTCTACCTCCAACCTACGGGTTATGTTACGAAGACCGGCCAAAACCTTTACTGCAAGTAACGGATCCCAAAAATTGTTAGCCACAACTTAGAATAATAAAACAAAGAAAGCAAATACAAGGATACTTACATGCATCTCGACCCTTGGTGCTCAACGGTACGTCGGGATCGGGTCCGGCCTCAGCTAGCCGAGCCGCAGCAATCAGCTCGGAGGAAAAATCCTTGACCTTGAGTACGACCCCCTCATTTCATACAACGTCTATCACGGTGGAGTCCATTATTTTCTGACACTCGTCTTTCTGCATGGGGCTCTTCTTCCAGCGCCCCAACCAGGCCCTTCCTCCGTCCCTAACATAGAAACACCGACCGTGCAAGTCTTTGTACGACGGACCGTCAACAAGCATCTCATTTCCCCCCGACATACGGGGAAAATGATACCATCCTTTAAGCCCTTGGTTTTGAGCGATATGGTAGAACACTCTAAAAAGACCCACCGAGAACCGAACTCCAATCGCCCGGCAGAAAATAGCAAAACTTATAATACTCCTGACCCTAGGAGGAGCGACTTGAGCCGCGCCTATGCCATATTATCGCAGCACGGCCATGAACGCCCGACACAAAGTCAACCTCAATCCAGCCTTAAGTTGAGCTTCTTAAACGGCAAAGTAGCCGTCCGGGGACTGGGATGCTTACGGACATGGATCGGCGGGAAGCTGAGGGGCGAACTCATTCGAATTTATCTTATATTCCCGGCAAATGTTGTCCACGCTACTCTGGGCAAGGATAGAAACCACTCCATGTCTACCCATTATGTCTTGAGTAGCATTCTGGATCTTGTACCTAAAGACCGCGTCAAACTTCTCGGAAGAAGGAAGGGGGAAGATGTGAGAGAGGTAGGTTGTAGTTGAACACCGGACAAGTCTGGTCCTTCTACCTCAGATTCTGGTTCTGATATAAACAACTCCGCTACTGACGAACTAGAAGGGGTTGACGCCCTCATCAACGGGTTAAAATAAGTAAAAAAGTAGAAAAAAAATGCAGGCATCGGGAATGGAACAAAGAAGAGAGAAGTGGATTGATATTCACAGTAAGAGTTAAAGCCATGGGTACACTCTTGACATGAGTATACGGTTGGTTAACGGGGTACCAACCCCTAAGCCTTCCTCGAAAACTGCCCCAATTCAAAACGAGTGGGCAACGACGCCTCGAATCCCGGGACAATTATGACAGTGTCATAATGGCATTCATGCCACCTGGCAAGTTAAGGTTAAAAATCTACAAGTCTAGATGACCGAGCCGAGCTACAACCTTGACAGATCTGAGCTGACCTCTAGAGCTCAGTTAGATCTGGGGGACTTATGACGGAGGTCGGACCAGCACCTCGCCACGTGTCATCACCACATCAATATAGCAATAAATACAAATAGAGGAGGTACAAACATTGAGGTCAAAGAGCCCCAATCGAAGATCTGAACCATTCTCTAACACCGGATGGAAGTTCAGTTCGGATCGCTCTCCAGCCCACCGCAGGTCGGTCCGGGCACAATGGAGCTCAACCAGTGCAGCTCGGGCTTCACACCTAAGGGACTCGATGCAGGTCGGCCTGAGTATCCCTTAGACGGAGTAGCACACGTGCACAATATTACTGATAAACATCAAAGAATCCTCAGCCATAAAGGCTCTGATCTCATATATTCAAAACTATCGTGGTTATCTCCTACAAACAAGGAGATCAGATCATAATTATCTATTTCCTTAGGGAACATGAAAACCGAGTCCATAATGGACACGATACACGTGAAGATTAGGGCATAACATCTCTCCTATATAAACAATCCCTAAGGAACTACAAGATACTTGATCATGAACAATTATATGATACGTAGGCAACTTGAGATTCAATAATCTCAGGCTCAGTCTAAATCACCATAAACCACCCCCTTTTTTTACATCTTCTCTAGGGTTCGCCTTGAACAAGTTGTCACTATGATAAACTGGCCCAAGATTTGATACCCGACGATTAATAACATCATCATCGTGATTTTATTAAACGGTACCGCGTTGAATAATTATCTGAGTCATCCTTAACCGCCTATACCACGTGATAACATTTGGTTAAATGTTAAAGGATCACATGGATGATGATAACCTTAAGTAATATATTATCTTGAAGTTGGGTAATATAATTCCATACACATATTACCTTTTTCCACTATGCTTATGTTTGATTGCAACTTCACTTGAACATAAATATTTCCTTCAAAATTTCGTTCATTTATTTTAGTTATTTTATAACAATGGAGTGTTTATATTTGATTTTAAAAAATAAAAAAAAAATGTTAGTTTTTTTTTTTTTTTTGAAATTTAAATTTCATTAATTAATTGGAATCTGCTAAAATTGCAGAGATTACAGAATTTGGGGGGTTGGTGCCCCAGTTACAATAATCAGAAAGATTACTAGGGATAGAAAACCCTAGATTAGCTAAAAGATCCGCCGGAATGTTGCTAGATCTTCCAATAAAAGCAAAAGTACAACAATTTGCTAGTCTACAAGCCCTCCTAATTCGAACAATGATAGATCCAACCGGTGATATATCCTCATCCTCAGAGTTGATTCTTGCAATACTTATCGAGGAATCCGATTCAACGATTATCTTGCCGTTCCAAAGTCTCGTCGCTTCTAATGTTCCACGAGTATGGCATAGCATTCGCAAATTCAACCGAAGGGACAATTCCCGCATTAATTGAAAGAGCACAAATGAGAGACCCATTATGATCTCTAATAGCCACTCCAAAACCGTACCTTGTCCATTCCGTACGCACGCGTCTACATTCGCTTTAATTGTTCCATCACGGTGGCTTGATCCAAAGAAGGGGGAGCGGTGGAGTGAAGGTCATGGTAGATTCAATCGAGTTGGCCTTTTGGTATTCCGTTAGTAAAGATACAGAGAGATTGTAGATCTTGGAACTTGAAGTGGCGAACCGCTCAAGATCGCTTTGTTTCGTTCAAGCCGATGAACCGTAAAATTGTGAAGAGAAGATCGCAGAGTGATGACGGTGATTTGCAAGATAAGAACAAAGATCCAAGAAGGAATTGTGGTGCATTGTCGCAAGGAAATTGAAGTCAATGGATTCTTCCTGAATTTCCGGATCCAAGAGCAATCGAAGAAGCAATGAACCCGCTTTTCGTGTAGCTTCGCAAATTGAACATATACCATCGAAAGTCGACGCTTTTGAAGATTGAAAGCACAAGGAAGAGAGTTAGAAGCAATTCGCCACAGAAAAGCTCTGATTTTTGGAGGGATGCAAGAAGACCACAGGTAATTCCAAGTTTTCCCCATTGATTTCGAATCTGAAGATTCATTAGGTGTTTTCTCTATGGTTTTATGCTTCAAGGCAATGTTGTAGCCCGATTTCACTGTATACACACCTTTGTTATTGAAATGCCACCCCAAATAATCATGAGTATAATTCTGACAGATAGGAATGGCCTGAATGCTGTCTATTTCGTGTGGTAAAAAGAGTGCTGTTAGGGCAGATATATCCCATCTTCCATGCTTAATTAATTGATCAACAGTCTGGTATGTTCCTTCGTAAAGTCTAGGATGGACTTTAAACATTGGTTCAATGGGGACCCAAGGTTGCTGCCATATGTTTATGGACTTTCCATCCCCAACAACCCATCTTAGGCCTTTACTAAGAACCTCTCTTCCCGCCAGATACTCCTCCAGATAAACGAGGGCCTTGAACCCAAACCCGCATCAAGAAAGGAAGAGCTCTTGAAGTACTTGTATTTTAGGACAAGCACCCACCGAGAGTGGGGATTTCGATTAGTCTCCATCCCTCGCTTTGCTAGTAAGGCCTTGTTAAAGAGTGACAAATCTCTCGAACCCCATACCACCTTTGTCTTTTGGTCTACGATTTTGTCCCAAGAGATCCAAGCAAGGGAGCTCCTATCTTGGTTCTTATCCCACCAAAACCTCCTTATCATTCCCGAATATCATTAATAAGCTTCTTAGGCAAATTTGAAAACATTGCATGACATAGGTAGGAATAGCTTGAATCATCGCTTTGATAAGAGTCTCTTTTCCAAACAGAGTAAGGTAATGACCCTTCCATCCATCGAGCTTTTTCCATATTCTCGTCTTTAATGTATTTGAAGACATCATACCTTGATTTACCTATAAGGAAAGCGGAGTCCAAGATATTTGCCTTTAATGGCCAAGTAGAATGACAGACTTGAGTGATGTGATTTACAAGGTTCCTTTCCAAGTTTTTATTGAAGTAGATGTGGGACTTTGCAAGATTAACTTTTCGACCGATAGAGACTCATAGCATCCAAGTATCCTTTTAATTTCATAGGCATTGGTAGTGTCGCCTTTAGCAAAATGCATAATACCGTCATCCGCAAAGGAGACGAGACAAACTAGGACCATTACTACCAAATCTAAAGCGGGATAAGTGGAGCCGTTGAGAATTGATCGCTTGATAAGGGCGAAGGCCTTCGTAACGTATAATGAAGAGGAAAGGGATAATGGATCCCCTTGCCTAATACCTCTAGTAGGAAAGAACTTGCCTGAGGGTTGTCCATTGACCAGGACCTGGAAGCTGGCTGTAGTGACACATCTAAGGATCGGCCCGATGAAACCGGGAGGATAGCTCATTCTAGTCGAACTCCGTTCTAAACCCCCATTCCACTCTATCAAAAGCTTTCACCATATCGAGCTTCAAAGCCATCTCGATGTGTACCATTGTTTCCACCCCCATTAAGAGTGTGAAAAGCTTCAAAAGCCGTGATAGCATTATCGCAATCAATCCGCCCTTTAAAAAGGCACTTTGAGTGGGGTCTACAACATCATTTAAGGACTTTTTGAGCCCGTTAGCAATGGACTTAGAAATGATCTTATAAATGGTATTGCTTAAGCTAACGGGCCCGAAATCTTTCGATGGACAAGATTGGGGATCTTGGGAACCAGGGCAATATGAGTACCATTAATGGCGTAAAAATCCTCTTCATTGTTGAGCACATTAAGAACAAAAGGAAGGATGTCCCCTTTATAAATGTGCCGTTGTTTTTGGAGAAATATTGCTCGCATCCCATCGTGCCCAGTGGCTCTTTCTTCCCGGGTAGGGATTTAAGGGCCTTAATGATCTCATCCTCGCAAAAGGGCTCATGGAGAGCCGCACAAAGGAGTAGCACTAATTTGGTTAAAGCGGAAGGTCATTCGAGAGGTAGGAGAATTAGTACCGCATGAAGTGAACAAGTTTGCATAAAAGACTTTAGCATGTTCCTTTAGTTCTTCGCCTCGAAGGATGGTGCCTCCTCGCAGTAAGAGTATCAATTTCGTTTTTGGTTTGCCCGATGAAGCTTTTTGTGGAAGAAAGAAGTGTTCCTATCTCCGTAAATAAGCCGCTTGGCTCGCCCTCTCGCTTCCAATAATCTTCATTCATATTCGCAGAAGATCCAAACGGCCCATAAGGTCTTTTTCCACTTGCACATCATAGTCATCTTGTTGTTGGAGAGAGGTTAGCTTGTCCTGCAAAAGATCAATTTTTTTTCCTAGTTTTCCATACTTCTGAGAGCTCCAATTACACAGTGAGTCCCTAACATCCTTAATACCACTAGCAAGATCAGTGGCTTTGAGATGAGGGTGAAGATTCCAAGTTCTATTAGTGATTTCCGGCTCTCGCATCTTGGAGCCGAAGGGGTCAAATCGGGAATTGACTTCTTGATATTCTTTTTCTTTCGGTGTGTGGTTCGTAAGAGACGAGGATGGGGATATGATCACTTCTGTAGAAGAAGTAAGGTGAGTAACAGAGTAGCCATCAAAGAGTGAAATCCAAGCCCGGTTAGCCACAAACTCGTCTAACGGCTTTAACATTACCATTTGGTCTTCCATTATTCCAAGTAAATTTAGCTCCGAGTAACCTAGATCAAGAAGATCACAATCCATAAGAACTTGCCCGAAATTTTCCACCAAGTATCTAGACCTCCGGACCTCCCCGCTTTTTCGTACATATGCGTAATCTCATTGAAATCCCCCGCACAGAGCAAGGAAGGTCGAGATGTAGTGGAGTCTCCTAAGAAGAGTCCAAGAGTTCATCCCGAGTTTGTGGTCGGGATTTCCATAAACCGTTGAATCTAAAGATTTTGCTTTTATAGGTGACCACAGAGTCAATGTGTCCAAGAGATTTGCTCAAAATTTGTACAGAAGTAGAGTCATTCCAAAGTAAAGAGAGTCCTCCTCTAGTTTCCTCACTGCTAACATGGAAACCAGAGGCAAACCCGATGCTTAATCTGATGTTGTTCATAGCTGCTGATGAAAGTTTAGTTTCAGAGAGAAAAAGGAGAAAGGGAGAAGAGTTTTTGACCAGGCGTCTAAGGCTGTGAACCGCGCGGGTTGCCCAAGCCCCTGCAGTTCCAACAAATGACATTCATTGGGCTTGGTGGAGCTGCAATGCAGTCTCCACCGTCTCAAGGTTGGGTACCATCTTGTTTTTTTTTCCTTGTACTGAAATATCATCACTTTCTTTTCTCTTTCCCAGTTTAGATTCAAGATTTGTAACATCACAGAGAGGCCTAGAGTTTTCTTGTTTAATTCTTTTGTATGTTGCAGTGCTTGGAGGTTTCTTTGGGCGTAGTATTAGCAGTTGGTTCAAGATGGATAGAGTTAGAGGGGTGTAATACGATCTCCGGGTTAATGCTTGGAGGGTTAATAATGGGATGGGGTAAGGTGATTGTGGAGATACGGGTTGGATTTTTGCATATTAGAGATGTTGTCAAGGCGTTGGTATGGGGTTGAGGGAGACCGGATTTATTTGTGGGTTGTGAGGTTCAGTTCATGGTTAGGACTTAATTTTTGGTTGAGCAGAGGTTGGGTTGTGGGTAGGCTAGTGGATTACCGGGTTGGTGTAGTTATCAAGTAGAGTCCAAAATTTTCGATAAGTATCAAAAGTTGGGCCCTCGGGTGGAGTGTAGGTAGTTGAGAAAGGGACATTTGCTTTTTCTCGTCGCACTTTTGTTTTTTGTGGCTTCTAGGACAAGTTGTGTGTCGTTAAGGTTGCTTGTGCTATTGCTTTCGATTGGGATGTGATAGACTTTTTCAATACCGTCCGAGGTTGACTTTTGTTGAATTTTTGCTTGACCAGGGATTTCGTGGATTTTTTGGCGGGGGATTTAAAATAATTTGGTTTGAAGATTGGCCAGAGAGGAGAGGGATCCGGGTTTGCGATTGGCTAGGTGGGGAGGAAGGAACATGGGATGCAGTGTAAGATTGTAATTCCATATCACGGAGTCTATATTCCCGTACCACCTTGGTGTGTTTAATTGCGTGAAGCCAAACACCAAATCCGAATTTTTTCTCATCCTCCGCATTGAATTCTTCTGTAGTGTGTGGACAAGATCGTGCAGTGTGCCCAAGAATTCCACAGAAGAAGCAGAAAAAAGGCAATCTTTCGTATTGGTATAGAGCTGTGTGGGTTTCACAAGAAGGACTATCTTCATCAATGGCAACAGTTAAAAGTTGTGGTAAGGGCTTGTGAAGGTCTAGTTTAGCTCTTAATCTGAAGGATAGCTGGTTGGAGCCAATTTCCTCCCTAATTTGTACGAAAGAGCAATCAGTAAGGTTAAGAGCAATTTTTTTACCTACATTTCCAGTATGCAAATGGATTGGCAAACCCTGTACCTGAATCCAGAAAAGAGATTCAGAGAACTCAGCACTTTCTGGAGTTAACAAGGGCTTCCACTGATGCAGGACCAGAAGATAATTATCAAAGCACCAAGGTCCATCTGACAGCACTCTCTTGTGGTCTTCAGTGCGTTCAAAAGGAAATTGATAGAAGTTTCTGCTAAGCTTGACCACTTTGAATTTAGTGGTTCCCCAGGATTTCTCCATGGCAATCCGAAGATTTTTGACTGTCACATCCTTTGTAGTGATAAACTTACCAAGAAGACTTAGTTTGTTTTTTTCCAGTCCTTCAGTGATATCAAGGACATTGATTTTTGTGGTGTTTGTGGGGGATTCATGGATTTTTAGGTTAGAAATGAGCTGGTGTATATCTTGATTATCCATGACTAATCAAGAGCCAAGAAGGCTAGAAGGAACTCAAGAGAGTGGGAAAGGTTCTAGAGAGAAGGGAGAGCTCAAAAGAGAGAGTAAAAGAAGATGTCCACTTCCCAATTACTTTAAAAAAAAATGTTAGTTTTGACCATATGGAAAGGTGGGAAAGGTAGCTAAGACGGACGGAGGCGGGAAAACTCCAGTCGTTCCATGGAAGAGTCACCAAAGCACACATGTTTGAAGCTGGAAATTCCAACCCGTAAAGATTCGGAGCCCCGAGATTCTGAATCCATATTCGTAAAGGGGACCTGGTATACTTCTCGCTTCGAGCTTTTTATCACCAACGGTCTCGACGCTTGGACTTGCAACGGTACTTCAAATATAGAAATGCGATTTCTTTTTTGCTCTTTGTTAAAATTCCACACTTTTTAACATGTTTTGTTAGTAATTAATGTCTTCTAGCGTCGGAGGATGAGGTGAAAGACCGAGCTTCTCAATGGGATCAACCGGTATCGGAATATATCGACTTAGCTGGGAAATACTTGGGGTTCCAGCAACCCGGGTCGGTTTACGGGTTTTCGGATGCTGGAAACGGGCACAAAAGGGTTCGTCTTAGTTTCTTCCTGTTATACCTACTTGAACTTTTATGTTGATTTGGTAGAGTAATTAGTCCAAATGTTGTCAGTTGTCCAGATTTATCTTGGATCAAAAATCAATTTTTTATCTATGAGCTGTGAAACTGAAAATAGGATTGTACTTTCTGTAAATGCAGCAAACACATTCAAAATTATCCAGGTGTTTTTTTTTTTTTTTTTTTTTTCCTATGACGTTGATTTGAAAAACCCCGATATTTCTAGCGATTCTCTACATTTTTTGTGTGGAATGAGGCAGTGTTAATAATCAATGAAGTTGTAGTAGTACTTGTTTATTGCGTATTTTATGACATTTGCAGTTAACATGGACATTTGAAAAGGAAGGGACCAAGCTAGAATGGAGATGGAAATGTCAACCATCAGCAATCGCCAAAAAGATAACCGCAAGTGTTTTGGATTTTCTCATGGATTCAAATATACAACTCAGTGTAAAATTCGATATACCCAGTACAGTTTTGTTATTCTTTTAGATTGATTTTCTTGTGTCAAAAGTGTGTTTTGTGCTTTGCTTGATTAATGATGTCTTCTAGGGGATCACAAAGTATGGTTTGGTTTATGCTTGTCTGGTTCTGTTCAACCAAAATGAGCATTGAAGGACAATTGTTGTACTCAGTAGTCTAAAATGGTAATACATCTAAAGCATACAGTTTTGGGATTGTATATTATGGCCAAATATAACGTCCACTTAACGGAATTTGCAATTCACGCCTTGTCTTCAATTATCAACTCCTTGTCGTTGCATTCTTCTTGAGAACTAACTACGGTTTTTTTTTTCTTTTTTTAACCTGAGTTATTTATAAAGCCTTTTTAGCTTGAAGTACTGTGCCTCTAGTTCTCACATTTCAGTTGAATTTGCATAGTCATGTAACATAGATGAAGTTCCCATTTATGTGGATCAGCAAAAGAGTGAAATATAGTTTTGCTTGCTATTTCAGTAGCGTAAAAGTTTGTTTAGTAATAAGATACAGTCTTCATAACGAGAAATTTTTGTGTTGATGTCTCTGAGTTGTCATTTGTTGTTGGAAAAGGATACTGACACTACATTGTGCTATACTATGCACGTGTAGAAAATCGATAAATGAGTGGGGCCCATCAAGCAGTAGGTCTCCTACCATATGATCAATGTTGTGAAAGAAATCATCTTGTTGTCAGCTGATTCTTTTAGTTTCAGACATGCTGATTTGGTTGTTATTTGTTGTGAAAGTGCATTATCTGAACACGTTTTAAAAAATTATCATTAGGAAGAAGTGATCAGAAAAACGGATGCATTTGAGAAACTGAAAGCAGAAGCGGAAAAATGTTTAGCTCAGAGTGAGAGACTCACCTCTGAGAAGGCAGATTTTGAATCAGAAGTCTTTCCCAAGGTTTGTTCTTCTTACAAAAACCTCTTTAGATTCTCATTGTTTTCTGATCTTTCTACCGCCAGATATTAAGCTGTCATTTACCTGTTGATTTCTACTGCCTATGATGCACGGATACTTCATCTTGTAAACGTATCCCGTATCCGATACGTATCGGATACCGATACTCGACGGATACTCCAGATACTCCGTTGGATACGTATTTGGGGCGAATTGTAATTTTCAAAAGTTGGATACTTTACCGGATACATGTATCTTCACTACTGATACAGGTATCCGAAGAACATGATACTTAAAAAATGAGTTTGAACCTTAATATGTGTACATACGTACACATATATACACACACACGTGTATGTCTATATATATATGTATATAAACATTTTATTTTAATTATTTACAGTTTAGTCCTTATATTTTCATTATTTACAATACACCCCCGTATCCGTATGCTATATTTTTGTAAAATCACGTATCTGCGTATCCACGTATCCCGTATCCATGTATCCGTACCCGTGCATCCTAGTCTACTGTCAGTTATATTCCTGTTAAGATTTTTGAACTGCATTTTGGATGTGAATCCCTGTCCTTTTGCAGTTTGTTGGACTCCTGAGTTCAAAGAAAGCAAAACTCAGAGATCTTCATGAGAGGTTGTCCAAACAAAAAGGAGCAGCGCGTCCAGAAGAAGATGAAGACGATGAATCTACTGATAAAACAGAGAGTTTTGATGAAGAATCTGATGAGGAAGAAGAGTCTGGTGATAAGGCTCAAACCGGAACCGGCAAGGCGGTTTCCAGCAGGGCTCGTGGTCGAAAAAGGAAGTAATAGATATGATAATTTTTGGATCTTCTTTGTGTTATAGGGTTTTCTACACCTTTGTCTAACTCAAGTGTATGGGAATTTATGTTTAGTCTTAAAACGAGTTTACAAAAAAAAAAATTGTGTATTTATCTTTATGCAGAGTGAATTAAATTATCTAAGGTTGATTAAAATCGTTGATCCAAATTATTTTGATGGACTGAATTGTTTTTGGTTTTTGATTTGCAGAATCACACAATTAGACCTTTGTGATGGGTATGTTTCATTTATTTTTCCCTTGAATTCTCTTTTTTTTTATTATTTATTTATATTTAATTTTATAATAGCTTTAATTTGCACATTTATTTATTGTTATTCTGTTAGGGTGGGTCTTTTTGATGGGGTGTTTGGTGGAAGCAAAGTTAAAACTATTTCATATTTCAAATTTTCCCCATACACACATACTATATAATTTTTTTATTTGCATATCCCCCCTTTAACATGACATTTTTAATCTCAAAAATTCAAGTCCCTCAGCAAAATCGTCACAACAAATGATTTCAACACACTTTTACATCACTGTCGATCAATAGACCTTAAACCGTGATTAATGACATGAAAACATGTTGTGATCATCTATTATGAAAACATGTTGTGATCATCTATTATGGCCGTTTATTGTGGAAGTATACTAGTTTGACTCTTCTTCTTTGAACACATGTCTTTTCTTGAACCTGTCCTCATGACTAATAGATGCACATATATATATATATATATATATATATATATATATATATATATATATATATATATGCTTGTCACCTTTGTAAATGATAATACTAATTATCTTATGTAAATTAATTAACTATGCTAAGCAAATGGTATACATATATATATATATATATATAAGTACACTCCTAATATGTTAGTTTGAGGTTGTCTCTTTTGAAATTAAAAATACTCCTTATGGAACTCAAATCTTGTAGATGTCTTGTAAGTCAACTCCTGTGATAGTTTCTTTAGCTCCTTTGCCAAGACAGGTGTTCCACAATAGAATACACCTGCAATTAATAAAGCTTTTGCTCAATAAAAGCATAAACACATATATTTATATATATTGTAATAAGAACAGTGTTACAGTATGTGCATTATTGTAGTTTCAGATAGTGTAAAATTTTACCAACTGTAGAGTACGGGTGCTTCGTTGCGATTTTGTTGAAGACTTCTTTCCAATTTGGTCTTGCAAAGTGTGTCCTTACCTGCAAATTAAAGAGGTTTTAGATGTCATTTTTTTTTCTCTTCAATATTTGAGCTTAAAAGTAAAATGCTATAGTACTCTAATTACTGAAATCGACATTTATAAAGTCGATTTTCAATATGATGCCGTGGTAGGTGTAGTGTTACAGTATATATGTTGTGGTGCATTTGAATGCACATAAAACAAAGAGTGCAAATCATACTTTGGTCCCGGATAAGATGTCGAAACCATGTTTAGCATGGTTAAGTGCTTGGATCATGGTGATAAGAGTGGACCTTGCATCCCCCTCATCATAAACACTTGTAAGGTAATTATGCATCTCTATCTGACCCTGTTTTGCATAATCAAGAAGAAAAAGAAGTTAGTTTCTCAATCAACATTTAGTTGCTAAAAATAAAACAGCCTTTAAAAGTTAAGGGCTTTTTTTTGGTTTTTTACTTGGTGATCCATATCTGCAACTTCATTCATGACCCCTTTAAACCATTCAAAAGATCCAGGTTCCCTAGTGACCCAATAGAAATGAGCCCTTTTGGCTCTCTGTAATTTCTTCTTCCCACTCGATACCGTGCTCGATGATCCAATACTGGTCAAGCTACAATCAGATGTACCAGCTTCTGTATTTGACTCCTGTTCAGATTAGTACTCAACTGACAGTGTTAGCAGGTGTAAAACTGATACCCAAAGAAAAAATGATAAAAGTTTATGGATTTATATGTAGTAAGTACCAAGATGTCTTCTGATATTGTATTATCTAATAGATCTTTAAGTATACTTATAAAAGGTGTAGCTCCAATTCCTAGTCCAACAAGAAGTAAATGGTCATAATTCTGGTAATCTTGTGCTGGAGCCCCATATGGTCCATCTACAAGCAATCTTGGTATACTGCAAAAAAAAAATATATATATATATGATTTTGTTTTCGTGTTATATATAGTGAATATACATACCGAATTAGTATGACGATATTGGGTTTAAAGAGATATACCTATTCTTTTTTTGATCCTTGTTTTCTTGCTTCCAGAAGTTACCAGTTTGACCAACCTTTCTTGCAGCTGAACAAAAATCAACTTCTGTAAAGACATGTTTTAGTTCTTTTGTCCAGTCTCCTACGGTACGGATGTGAACACTAATGTCTTGATCTCCAGGTGCTGATGTTATCGAAAATGGATGCCTGTAAAGTGAATGATGAATGCAGTATTCGGAAACAAGTAAGATTTAGTAAATTAAAAGCGCTAATGGAGCAAGATTTGATAATTAATAGTCAACAAAAACGGAACTTATTTCAATAATTCTTTTAGTTGCTTTAATAGCGCAATTGCTGTAGCTCGACTATACATAGCTGAGACCCCCGCAGAACCAAGAGTTCATTTGTTCAAATCCCACCAACATGTTTGAGTAAATTGTCTATTTTATGTGATAATATCGTTTCTGTAAAATAAAATAAAAAAGTGACGAAATTTACCATTCAAATGACGAGATAGTCGGGCATTGGAGAAAGATGTATTGACCACTTTTATATTTGAATCCCTTTGGCTTTGCCATTGACAAACTGAAAACATCTCCAGGGAGCACAGAAACCTGTAAATGTCCATCAAAAGTCACTGAATTAATTGGTGGCCATTATAATTTCGTTTTATAAGTTCTGACTTATATTTGATTTTTCCTATAAGTAACATTGATTGGAGTAAATTACCTTCAAGATTTCAACCACGTAATGCTCTGATCGACACTTTCGTATGCTTCTTTCCGCCACATAGCAAAAGAGAGGGATGGAAATGTACATCCATGTCTGCAAAAACACAAACATATCTTTTCAATCAATATATACTCTGAATTAATAAGCAGAGTTTAGATTATAGTTTTGGGCATAATAGGATAAGATGGAACTTAATCTTACTGTTTTTTTATACCAACTATGTTCAAAGAGCAGGAATGTCCCGTGAACGAGAAGCATCACGTAGACAAGACCAAGAAGGTGATGAGAATACCAGAATGCATTGAAACCAGTTAATCTGTTACACGGGGAAGGCAGCTTTACCACATTCCTCCTGAAATATCGCGTTGCTAAAGTGAAGGCGATGATCATCAAAATCAACATTAAAATCCCTGTCAATCCCACTATGCTCGTGTAAAGGCTTTGATAAGTCGGATGCACGTTGTTGAAATCCGAGGAAATAAGGGCAAATTTGTCTGAGGAAGAGTTAATAAGCCTGGGAAAATCACAGGCTATGTGGTTTCCAACATGAAGTATGACTCCTATTACAATAGCAACAGATATTGTCTGCATATAGATTTGAAGAAAATCAAAAGACGTTATACTTTGTAACAACCACCGACACTACATGACGTGACATAGGGATCTTTCAAGAAACAATATTTGTCCTGCCACGTCATGTTATGTTATGACATATATTGATTGTGTTAGTATCATTATTTCTATACCTTGTGAAAATTGATGTTGTCATCAAAAGGGATGAAAAACCGGGCCCGGGTCGACCTGAGACGGGTTAATATATTGCGACAAACGGGTAAAAGTATAAGGGCCATGTTGAGCTTGAGAGTCTCAGCAGCACCTTTAGCAGTTGTTAAGCAATAACCCATGATTTGAAAGGAAGACCTTTGTCTATATTGTAGGAATTTCCATGCAAAAAGTGCACACATTGTCATCACCCAAAGGGATAAAATCCAACCTCTTTGCCAGTTGTCTAGGAAGAGACCTTTTACCAAGCACCTTACTCTGCGTGCGATATGACTAATAGTACTACCCCCAAGTCCCCTCGAGTTTTGACTCCACCCGACGCTTGCTTGGCTCAATGTGCGGCTGTAGTTCATATAGTTATCACGTTGAAGTAGTAACACTTCCAACTGCCATAACTGTACCAAATATGATCGTTATCAGAGATTATTTATGTTACTTCAAAATCGATTAAGAGATCCATCAAATTATGAAATTTGAACATTTAAGAATGATAAATTCAAGATTGTGAGTAAGACCGTAACTAATTAAGTCACACCGCTCGTATAGTACTAGACATTTAAATGTTTTTGATTCAATTTGATTTTTTGACTTCGAGCTTAAGTTGAGCTACACAAAAAGTAAATTAACTTAATCGATCTCAAGCTAAAACGTTAGTGTGTTTGGTTAGCTTGCTGAGCTAATCAAGCAATTTTAAGTAAATACGTAATTAATTAAGTAATGATTTGAAGAAATTAAAACCATTATCAAACAATAGACTAAATCGGAATCGGGCCATATACATATATATATATATATATATATATATATATATATATATATATATATATATATATATATATATATATATAGAGGTGAGAGTTCAATCATTACTTTAATTACCAAAAATAAAAGTTTAGTACAACTTATGAATCGGTCAAGTTAATTTCAAATATTAAATGAATCGAGCTTAATTGTTATTGTGATGACTCTATCGAGTTTGAGTCGAGGTTTCAGCATTAGTTTCAAATGTCAAGTCAAGTCAAATTGTGACAATTTTTATTTAGTTTAAATATGTAAATACACATGAGGTGCATCGGTTTAGTGGTAAGCAAAATTATAATCTGACATAGAGACCAGTGTTCGAACTCCGTTAAGTAAAAACAAAAAAAAAAAAAATATAATAAATAAATAAATACTACCAAATTAGCCAGAGCGTGCCATCGCAACGATGGCAAAGTGGCGAATCAACCACACACCAAAAAAAAAAAGTAATTACATTGTAGAGTTTATTTTCACCATTAAGAATGATGATAAACTTATAAGTAGAATAAGAATATAGTAAATGTCTGTAATTGATGATAACTTATAAGAATATAGTATATCATTATAGTCAGAAGAATTCTTATTCCTGTCATAATATTATGTTATTTTCATGAAGTTGTTGATCGAAATCAAATGATACACAGCTGTCGTTTGGCCTAATGTCAATTTCTACTAATAATGGAAACTGTGTACGATAATATATATAAGAGTGTATTTGGGAGAATACTTGTATGAAGAGCAGTGACGGACCTACATACAACCAAGGGGTGCAACTGCCTCTCTTGATTCAAAAAAAATACACTAATATTTGTAAGATGTGCATACATCTTGCCCCCTAACCCTTAAATTTTTTATTTGCCTTTACAAATTTTACCGGCTTCCTTACCAAGGATACTGCGTCCGGCCCTCGAGAGGAGATTTTGAGGTGAAGTGACGGGTAAAACGATCAAAACCACACAGTTTAAATACAGAATAAAATTGTGTGGTTCATATTGAATCACACGGTATCTCTAGACGTCTGAGACACCACACAAATATTTCCCGAATAAAAATTCAAAGTGTACCTTCCCCCTAAAAAAAAATAAATCAAAATGTAAAGGAAAAGACAAAGCATGTACCTCAATATAACCAAGATTTTCCGGGTCAAGTTCTTCCATAATCAAATCAGCATATTCCTCTGCACCTTCTTTCAATTTAGATAGCTTATTTGCTGACGCACTCAACATAATTAGCTGTATGCATCGAACTCCCATAAATTGAGATTAAAGTAAATTAATATATTATTAGTAAATTATACTAACTTGCAACATTTTCTCGAGTTGTTTCAGCTAACGGATTTTAGACAACTAAACACTTTACCAAAGAAAAAATAACTTAGACATTTAATATAACTAATAATGTGTTAAAACGACACTTAAACCACCATTTACTATAAAACAAACTGCTAAAAAAGGATAGTAGTATTAAAATATATTAGTGGAAACTGTGGAATAAATATTCAGTCATAATTCCATCTTTATAAACTGAAGAAAAATAAATAAATTAGTACATCAAAGTTGTTGACTTTCACCGTGTTACTGAATTTTTTTTTTTGATCCGCCATGCATGCATCGTTCCTTCTCGTTTTCAGTTTGATTTCGTAAAATGCCAAGACATAATAATCCTAACGTTTTCTTCTTTTGAGAGGTAATCCTAACATATTTTATCTTTATATAAATCTTAAAACAATCTACGATTGATGATGCTAATTAAAAAAAGATTATTATTTATTATTTGGTGAGTGGTTATTAAAATATTGTTAATGTTTCTATCTGTTTTTATTTAATTAAAACATGACATCAAAATCGTACGTATAAACAATATTTTTCTGTCCACTTATTTTCCAAACAACAATTTTATGTTTTGTGTATTACTATCCAACAATATGTGTCCCAATATAATAATGTCAATTGATGTAAAAGAAGAAAAAAAAGAAAGGCGGTCGTTGTCGTAGAGAATATGATAATTAACCAGCATTGCAAGAAATCGATATTAAAGGTAAATTAGATAAAATTCTGATGAAAAATCCCACTTTATGGTAAAATTTGGTGAAGCAGACAAAGAGAACTTTGAGTTTATTTATGTAATATGTTCCTACTATTATTAATTTAATATCAATTAACAAAGTAATGTTAGATAAAATATGGTTTGACCTAAACCTCACTTTATTTTTTGGGTCCTCGATCGGTTAAACTTGAAACTAATTAATTAATTAACTATCTTTCTTACCTCGCATATTTCGTCCCTTGTTATTCTTCCATCTTCATTGCTATCCGCCCTGCAATTCGTCTCAGGAAATAAATAAATAAATAAAATAAATGTATTGTTTTAAATAATTTAAAGGGAAATCAAATTCTCAAAATGTTTTTGGCCCAATAATTGGCATAACATACTTTGTATTCATGAACATTATTTATTACGCATTGATTAAGATTATATACAACATACTCATGAATGCTAAAAAAAAACTATGGATGTACCTATCACTAACGTTATGTTCTACAATAAAATAACGACAACAAATACTCATACGGATGTATTAATTTATTTAAACTTAGTAAGAAAGAAAGAGAAAAAAAAAAGAAAAAAACAATTGAGAAGTTCACACGTACATGTCGAAGAAAATTTGAAGACGGGCGTCAAAACTGTGGTCAGAAATCTGTAACCAAAAGTCATGCAGCTCAGCTTTAGTGATCTTCCCCACATTCTGTCTTTTCCTTCTTGCTAATGCATCAAATACTCCCACCGCAAATTCCTTCGAATCCGGCTCCATCCCTATATATTTTCATCAAAATCAAGAAAACAAAACTTATAACTTTCATGCATATTTGTGACCATTAATTGACAATGCTTTTTACTCATTCCCTCTCTTATTATTCCCTCTCAGATTATATATATTACCTCCGTTTCAAAATATATCATCATACAATTTTAATTTTGTCTCATAATATAAATTATTCTAAATTATCAATACAAAATTTATTACTATTTTCTCTATCTTATCTATAATTTATTATCAATCCAACCTCTTTTTATTTCATAATAACTATTGTATTAATGATAGTCAAAAGACATTTTAAACATTAACCATCAAATTATGACATTCAACCATTTTTTTAATCTTTGTGAAAACACCTGCGATGACTTGTATTTTGGAACAAAGGTTGTGTTCTCTTCGTTCCAATTTATCTGATACAATTGTTAAAATCATATATATTAAGAATATGAGTTAATCGATTAACTTTTATATTGAAATGGCTAGAAAGTCTTTGAATATAATAAATGTAACATTCTTTTTATATCTCATGATGTAATAATAATGATAAATCAAATAAAACACAATAAATATTGCATTAAAAATCATACTGCTTCACATAAAATTAAACAAAACATTTTAGCTACTTTATTATTTATTTTAGAACGGACGGAGTAATGTTTTTTTTAAGTTAGAATTTTAATTCCCACAGTTCTTTTTTGAATGAGGCCCCTCCCAAATTAATTTGTTCATAATTAAGTTTTTTTTTTTCGAAAAAAATATTCACTCTACCCAGTTATTACTAGAAGATATATTTAAAAAAACTACATTAATGCTAATTAAAGGTGTTTTCCATTTATTACTAGAATATTTATTAAAAAATTATATTAATTATAACTAAACATGTTTCAGAAATTTATTGTCAAATTTAAAACATTTAATCAAATACTACCTCATTTAAATAGGAACAAAGTGTGTCCAAATTAAAAAGTTAAAAAGTATGAAAAACTTAAAGAGAAATGTGTGATATCCCACATCGGTAAATTAAGTGAATGCTCATTTTCCCCCATATAAGTGTGAGACATAAAGGTCTTCATCAACTCGGGTTAGCCCTTTTAGACCAAGCGAGGACGGCGGTCAAGCGGTTGACCGGACATTTACGACTCATTTGCGCTACAGCCGGGGTCCGGGGGCGTTACAGAATGGTATTCGAGCCGACTATCGACGGAACTATGCGCCGCACCGTACAAGAAGACGGTGTAAGGATGGCCTCTAGTTACCTCTCTGGTAGGGACGATCCGGGACAAGTCTTGGCCGTCTGGCGAGGACGACGCGGGTCCCTTATAAGGGGGAGAATGTGATATCCCACATCGGTAAATTAAGTGAACGCTCACCCCCATATAAGTGTGAGACATAAAGGTCTTGTAACTCGGGTTACTTTTTTAGGCCAAAGCGAGGACGGCGGTCTCAAGTTAGTTGACCGGACATTTATGACTATTTAACGCACTACTGGGCGGGGTCGGGGGCGTTACAAAATGTCTGAAGTGTCATCTCAGTAACCACTACAAAATTATTGAATAGATAATGAATTAAAAGTAACAAAAAAAAAAATTTGATAATTCTTTTTTGAAGAAATAGAAACATTCACAGCAATAAGACAATGTAAATCTTATTACATAGATTTTTGAATTTAAACCTACAGAAATGAAATATCAATTATTTAAAACATTTTCATGTGTATATTTTGCACACTTTTTTTTTTTCACTTTGCTATACTCATCCATACCTTAAAGTGATGATAGTGATTGTAAACAAAAATAAAAAAAAAAAAAAAAAAAAAAGTACGATTTGAAATATACAACACACAGATTTGACATGAAGATACGTATGAGGAGAAAGATGATACACATACACGTACCTATGCATTGACCAAAGTCTTCTCTAGAGAGCAAACCGTCGTGTGTAGCAAGAGCATGAAACCGAGCCTCCACATTTCTCCACATTTCAGAAACATCAGCTTCGTTTGTTGTTTTGTTGATGAATCGTAATCCTCCAAGTGCTCTTTGTGCGATCGATAGATTTCTCACCAGCTTCGCTTTCATCTTCATTACCTCTCGTTTTTCCAAACCGGAGGAGGAGGAGGAATTTGTCGCCGGATTAACGTCCGGCGCCGTCGATCTACACCACGATAATTTCCTTTTTAACTTTGACGCCGTTGAAACATTCCTAGGTAATAAGACTCCGTTCGTAGGAGGCTGCGGCAGCTGTGGAACACAGAATTCTCCATTATTATTACCTCCTCCTCCTCCGTCGCCGCCGCCGGAGCCGGATGATGCCACGCTGCATAAAACGATTGAGTCGTCGTCGTCCAAATCTAGCTTCACTTCCGTCAAATTCTCCTCATTGTTTCTCCTTAAATCCTTGAGAAAAATCGGCAGCATTGCGCCGCCAATGCTTCCTCCGGCGCCGTAGTAGTCGCGTGAATCTTCTTCTTCCAGCTCGAATAATTATTCAACGTCTGCAACAACTACTCTTCCTCTTTTTTTCCTACTGCTTATAAAAAAATAACCTAAATCCGTCCTTTATTATTCAAAAAAATTAATTAAAAATAATAATAAAAAATCAAAGAAATGAAGAGAAAAGAGTGGTGGAGCACGAAAAGGAAATGGTGGAGGAGCTAGGCGGAGAGGGGACGGAGAATCACACACTTCGCGTCTGAGGTGATAATATTAATATTTTGAAAGTTAGAAAAAAAAAAAATCACGTCTCAACTGATCAGAGAACACGAATTCAACGCTTTTGTTATCAGTCGTGCCTAGAAGAGTAGTTGAGTTTCGTTTAAAAAAAAATTAAAAAAAAAAACTCAAAAGCAAAGAATTATAGTATGTATTGGTATATTTGTATATCACAGCTGTTACTCTTTACCATTTCCACGCTCTCCCTCCTTATATATACGACGTCCCTGTGTAGTACAGTACATCCACCTTTTGACAAACTTACCACAAATTACACAAAGGTCCTTGAAGAGTTTGATATTATAATTGGCCCCTCTTACCTGTCAGTTTATATGTATAACAAAGAGATCAGTATTTTTTTTATTTTTTTGAAGAAAGAGATCAGTATTTGAACAATATAAACGGAGAACTTTGATGTGACAACTTTAACATATATTTCTAAGTGTGGGTCTATAACAAAAATTTCAAAATTTGTACAATATAAATAAAGGACTTCGATACTATATGGAAAATCCAACATAAAAACATATAAGATGATGTGCTTTAATCTTATTTCTCAACAAGGTGAGTAACTGTCGATGTTGGATAACTTTAATATATGTACATATATAATATGGTATTTTTAGAGATAACATAATACGGTCTTTTTTGTTAGATATTTTTTCATAAATAAATATTTTGATTATCGTTTGCATGAGAGTTGTCGTACGAATTAATGTTATCGCAACGAAACATGACGAACTGATATGTTTTTTGCCTTTTCGTGGAAGAATACCTCAAATCGTTAATGGGTATCTTCGGCCTATAAAAGACACAAGCATGCAAACGATTTCAATCGTAAGTTTGAAAGCATCATACCAAAAACTTGAGTGTCCTCGGGTTTGATTTAAACAAGTCAATGTTTGAATCAAACACCTCTATTGTATCCTGAAAGAGATTTTCGTCTGATCCCTTAGTGACAAATCGTAAACATCTCTTAAAAGACAACGTCTTTACGTGCATTGGGGTTTCTTCTAGTCTGTTAAATTCTTAAGTTTCAAGATTTTCCAACAGTTTTAAGCGATGTTTTCGTTTAAGGATTTCACACTGAATGACTATATGGCACCATCGATCCAAGTAATGAATCAACACTGAATGATTAAGATGAATGTAATAAAAAACAACTTTGCTTATGTTGTTGATTCTTTATCTTTATGGCATGCTAGATTAGGACACGTAAATTACAAATCTGTCAAAAACATGCACAACCTAAGCATTATCACGAAATGCACATATGATAATGTTGACAAATGTGATATATGTGTTCAAGGAAAAATGACATGTAAACCACATAAATCTGTAGAGCGTACAACTGAATTACTTGGCCTTATACACTCAGATGTTTCTAATTTGCATAGCAAAGTTTCATGGGGAGGACATAAGTACTTTGTGACCTTTATAGATTATTTCTCAAATTATGCTTATGTATATTTGCTTAAAAGTAAAGGTGAAGTGTTAAGTAAATTTCTAATCTTTAAAGCAGAAGTTGAAAATCAAATGAACCGGAAAATGAAGGTCTTACGTTCGATAGAGGTGGAGAATACCAAGTAACATGATTAATAAAATTTTGTGAAGAAAATGGTATTGTCCATGATTTTACTCCACCGTATTCACCAGAATCAAATGGAGTTGCAGAACGGAAGAACCGAACCTTGATAGATATGGTAAATTGAATATTAATTAGTTATGGTTTATTTGATCAATGGTGGAGTGAAGTACTTTTAAGCGCATGTTATATTCTTAATAGGATTCCAAAGAAAAAGATTAGTAAAACACCTTATGAGTTGTGGTTTAATAGAAAACCTAACATTAGTCGTTTAAAGGTTTGAGGATTTCTTGCATATGTAAGAAAACCAAAACCTAAGATTACTAAGTTAGGAAGTAAAACTTATAAATGTGTTTTTGTCGGTTATGCAAAAAATAGTACGGCTTATAAATTTCTGAAATTAGAATATTTTGAAATTATTGAATCAAATGATGTAGAATTTTTTGAACATTAATATAAGTCGTCTTCTGTGCAATCTGGAAATGATGGTAACATTTCCAAGAGAGTTCATGATGAATCACCGATGATACATCAGCGGAACCACAATCTAATTTGGAACCAAAGAGAAGTAAAAGACAAAGGATAGAAAAAAAAGCCTTTGGTCCTGAATTTGTGACATATTTACTTGAAGGTGATGTAAATTACATTACACATTAGACCAAGTTAATGATGAATGATGATAGTGATCCTGTCACATATTCATAAGTCATTTCATCACGTGATGCTTGTTTTTTGGAAAGAAGCAATCAATGATGAAATGAGATCCATCATGTCAAATCAGACATGAAAATTAGTAGATTTACCTCGTGGTTCTAAACCAATCGGTTGTAAATGGATCTTCAAGAATAAGTTAAATGCAGATGGATCCATTAACAAATACAAAGCCCACCTTGTGGCTAAAGGCTTTAAACAACGTCATGGCATAGATTATTTTGATACGTTTGCCCCAGTGGAACGGATATCATCTATCTGTGTGTTGCTATCTCTTGCCTCGATTCACAATTTAGTTGTCCATAAAATGAATGTGAAAACGACTTTTCTAAATGGTGGTTTAGAGGAAGAAGTATATATGAAACTGTTGAAATAATGTCCTAAACTCGGGTTGGACCGGATCCGACTGGGTCGGATCATTTCTACTATTTCTTTATGTTTATACATATAGTAAATGGCTTTTCTGTTGTTATATATTTATTCTTTTAAAGAACTAATCATGAATTATTATATGATAACGTCCTTAGTATTAAACTGTGATAGAGAAACCATGATAGGCGATTATGGTTCATTTTAACAAGTTTGATACTTAAATATCTCTAGGCTGATGTACTATTAAACAGGGCATTGATAGTACGAACAGATTAGCACGTATTAGATTCTGTCTTTAAGGACAGGGATAGATCTCGTCTATCGAAGTGTAGAGACACTTGGACTCTACGTGGACGTGTATTAGAGAATACGTACGTTAGACTGACCCACTTACATTAAGTGTCGCACTATGTGGCAGTTGTGTGATTATCCTTAAAGACCGGAGTCTTTATGGCATCACGGTGTGGATTGTCATGCTTTGACGCTATTGAGATTTCCCCAATCCACGGGGCGGTCATGCAGTAGTGATTGAGTGTGATACTGAAGCATGCGGAGTATACATGTTAGTTCGTCCAGGAATCACGTATCTATAATTGGGATTGAATATCCGAATTGGCCTTCTTATAAGGAATGTCTAGCTCTCGTGAATCTTTGCAAAGTGGAAGTAAATGAGTTATTTCGAGAGAGCATGATATCCAGATTATAAGATATGGTCGTTGATGTTTGACACTCGTCGAACGACTGTATGGATATTATTACAGCGGTAGGATTGTAATTTACACGGTAACTATTTCACATGAAAGGTAGTAGTCATTGCATTTGACACTTTCGATGATTGGGGGTCACGGTGTGTTGCTAGACGTTATCCCGTGATCGTTAGGCATGAAGGGCATTTTCGTAATTTGCACTTTGTGTCTAAGGCCAATATATTCGGAAGCCTATCGGGTCACACATATGAACATCGAGTCGGATTAAAATGTGGTTATAGTTGATAACCAAATAAGGAAAGAATTTATCTCATGCTATAAAAGTTATAGTGGTAAATTAATATGATGGTATTTATTTATTATGAATAAATATAATACAAGATATTAAGTATGTTGATTAATTAACTATACATATACTAGATATGTAAAGTCGAAAAATGTGTATATGTGATATACATGTATTTTGTGAATTAATTAATCATAGTATTATATTAATTAAAGAATATTCCGGATGCTAAATCTTTTGGTAAATGTGGCGCTAATTTCATGTGTATAGGATACATTTGAGTTGTGCAATTTAATTAATAAGATTACCATAATATTAATATTAGCTATTAATTGATTTTGGAAAAATAGATTTATGATAATAAGATAAAGATATATTCAATATAAGATATTGTCAATATATATCTTAGGGAAAAATATTTAATATAAGATATTGAATATTAATGAGATAAATCAATCAAAGGGATTTTCCTTATTTTATTAGGAAATATTTTTTCTCTCATCTATCTACTAGAAGCTAATCCCAATCAGATTAGGAATTATAGAGGGGCGCCCATGCCTTATTTATAGGAGGCATAGCTAGCTCTTTTGTACAACACAATTCCAAGAGCTAATAGTTCTTGTGAAAAATAGAGAGCTTCTTAGGGAGAGATTTAGAGACAGAAAATGTCGGTCTAGCAACCGGGTTTTTCTAGTAGCAATCCATTGGTGGATTTCGGCGGGTTGTTCGTGTGGACTAGAGGTAGAGGCCGAACGCTTGGGTTGCTCCGTGCATCGACTCTCCTTAGATGGTCAAAGCGTCAATCTTTTAGATCAATCAAGGTAACCACCGTCTATTAGCTTAGTTGTTTATTGCTTAAACGAAGTCGATCCTGGTTAAAAGGAGATAAAATTTTAAATTCTGCTGTGTTCCCGCGTAGATTTCCTAACAGAAACAACCCGAGGGATTTGTTTTACCGGGACAAGAAAAGAAGGTTTGCAAATTGGTAAAATCTCTTTATGGTCTCAAGCAAGCCCCTATGCAATGGCATGGAAAGTTTAATAAAGTAATGCTGGAAAACAGATTCAGAGTCAATGAAGCTGGTAAATGTATCTACTCTACATATAGAAATGGTGCATGCATCATTTTTTGTCTATATGTGGATGATATGCTCATCTTTGGTCCGAATTTGGAATCCATAAAGGAGACCAAGCAATTATTGGAAGCTAACTTTGATATGAAGGATTTGGGGGAAGCGAACGTGATCTTAAGGATCAAAATAATGAGAAAAGATGGATGTATATCATTAAATCAATCTCATTATATTGAAAATATCTTTAAAAGGGATGGTCATATGGACCATAAGCCTGCATCTACACCCATGAATCCTAGTAACAAGTAAATGAAAAATACCGGTAGATGCAATGACCAGTTACAATACGCAAGTGTGACAGGAAGTCTTATGCATGCGCGCTATGCATTGTACAAGACTTGATATTGCATATGCAGTTGGTATATTATGTCGTTTCACTAGTAATCCAGGAAAAGAACATTGGAATGCAATTTCCAGACTTTTGAGATACTTGAAAGGAACAATTGATTACGGATTACAATATTGTGGGTTTCCTGCTGTACTTGAAGGGTATAGTGATGCAAGTTAGAATAACATAGAATCGAATTCTAAATCCACCACTGGTTGGATTTTTACCTTAGGAGGTGCAACCGTATCTTGGTGTTCGAAGAAATAAACTTTTTTTTCGGATTCGACTATGTTAGCATAATTTATTTCATTAGCAAATGCAAGTAAAGAAGCGAAATGGTCGAGAAATTTATTGATTGATATTCCTTTATGGGAAAAGCCATCTCCAGCAGTAATGATACTGTAGAAATATTACGTTACATTTATTACATTAGTGTAACATATTAATTGTATAGTATAAACAATTAATATGTCATAAAGTCATAAAGTCACTCTATTTTGTCTTATTAGGTAATAGACAACTCTAGCAATTAATACTAGCCGACTTTAGTAATTAATTGCTCTCTCCTAGCTTATACTCTACTAGGACCTTTCTCACTTTACTTGTACCTATTTATACTCACTCTTTTATGATGAATAAACTAAGTTGAAGTTTACTCAAGTATTATTACTTTCTCAAACTCTCTTCATGGTAGCAGAGCCTTAAACTCCTGAATCCGCTGCAAATTCTCAGTACCCTGTTGAATCAAGAATGTCTTCATTGTCTGAAGCTTCCTCACCCTCAGTTGAGCCCCAGCTACCTCAGCAGACTGGGGTCACTGAAAACCATTCTTTTACAAATCACAGACTTGATGGAAACAACTACCTGTTGTGGTCAAGATCTATGAAAATGTATATCTCAGGCCAGAGCAAGATGGGATACTTATCTGGCTCCAAACCTGCCCCTGCTGGAAACGGACCCCAAGTTTGAAGCATGGGATACGAAAATAACCAAGTCATGACCATCCTCACGAGGTCAATGACAAAAGAGATCAGTGAGAACTTCATGATGTATGATACTGCAAAGGAAATCTGGGACAATGCCAGAGACCTTTACTCAAAAAAGGACAATACATCTGAGGTCTATGATCTTGAAGCTCAAATCCAAAATTGCAGGCAAGGGGATCTGTCTGTAACTCAATACTTCAACCAACTATCTAAGGCATGGCAACACCTAGATATGTTGGAAATTCACCCATGGAAGGATGTAGAGGATGCTGCCTTATACAAGAACATCATTGAGAAGAAGAGGGTATTCAAGTTCCTCACAGGGCTGAACTCATCCCTTGATGATGTTAGAGGTAGAGTTCTTGCTACTAAACCTCTCCCCACCTCAAATCCGTGTTTTTGAAGTCAAACATGAGGAAAGCAGGAGGAAAGTAATGCTGCAAAGCAACCCTGCTGATCACCCTACTGATAACTCAAAGCAATGTTGGTGATCAGGAAGCCTGCTGAGGTTACTGATACTTACAGGAACCCTACTGAGAAGACGGGGAAAGTTGTTCTGTGACCACTGCAAACGCACAAATCACACCAAGGACAATTGCTGGAAACTACATGGTAAGCCTAATTCCTTTAAACCCTCCAAACCAACCAGGGAGAGTCAGGGCAGGCATGTCAGTGAAGAAGGGAACAAAGATACCATGTTGGATGCCCAGTTTGCTGCTTTCAAAGCCTTCATTGCTCAACAAAAGGAAGGTAGTTCTATCACTGACATAGCTACTCATGCTAAAACAGGTATATTCCACTCACCTCTCAGTAATGATACTTGGATTGTTGATTCTGGGGCTTCATCCCATATGACTGGTAACAAGAGTCTCATATCTCAGTTTAGGCCCTGTCATCAAACCCACAATATTAAGATTGCTGATGGATCTATCTCATGTGCACAAGGGTTTGGAAATGTTAAACTTACTGATAAGATATACCTTCAGGATGTCCTATTTGTTCCTAAATTAGACTGTAACCTGATATCTGTCAGTAGACTCACTAAAGACCTAAATTGGACAGTCTTGTTTAATGACAATCAATGTATTTTCCAGGATCTTTCTTCACAGGAAGTGATTGGGAGAGCTAAAGCCTGCTCAGAACGTTTATGGTCAACCCTGCCGAAGACCAGAAGATTGAAGACTGAAACTGCCTCGGCACTTGCAGCCAAACCTTAGACAATATCATGTTATGGCATTATAGGCTAGGTCATCCAAGTTTTGGTTATTTAAAGTCTTTAATTCCTGAATTGTTTAAAGGATGTAACCTCGTGACCTTCAATGTGATATTTGTCGCCTTGCTAAACTTACTAAATCGTGTATACTAAAATACCTTATTTACCTTCCACACCTTTCACTCGATTCATAGTGATGTATGGGGACCCTCGAGTTAAAAGTATAACAGAAAGAGGTGGTTTGTCACCTTCATAGATGACCACACCAGGATCACATGGTCGTTCCCGATGAAAGATAAATCCGAAGTTGGAACCATCTTCCAAGAGTTCTATAACATGGTATCCACTCAATTTGACACTAAGATTAAAATCTTAAAAATAGATAATGCCTTGGAATACTATGAGTCCAATCTCAGCACCTTCCTGAATGATAAGGGGATTATTCACACCAGTAGCTGTGTAGAGACACCTCAGAAAAATGGGGTTGCTGAGAGGAAGAACAGGCACTTACTGGAAATGGCCAGATCAGTCATGTTCACCACACATGTGCCTAAATATATGTGGGGTGAAGCTATATTAACTGCCACATACCTGATCAACAGGCTACCCAGCAGAGTGTTAGGATTCAAGACTCCCATTCAAACCCTGCTGACAACTCATCCTTGTCCTCATCTCATTACTGACTTGCCTCCAAAGATCTTTGGATGTACTGTGTTTGTCTATATTCACGCCCAACACAGAAGCAAACTTGATCCCAAAGCTCATAAGTGCATCTTCCTAGGCTATGCAAAAGACAGGAAAGGTTACAAGTGTTATTCTCCCACTGACAAAAGATTTTACAATTCTATGGATGTAAAATTCTTTGAAAAAAACCCCTTACTACAGCAAACCTACTGAGACAGTCACAGATGGCAACCTTATTAAGATTGAGATCACTCCAATCCCTCAACCAACTCCTTAGAAGACACCTGATACTCATCGGCCCTACCGAACCTCGGCCTTCACTGCGAGCCCCGACCCTACTGAACCTCAGCAGACTACTGAACCCACTGAACCTCAGCAACTTACTGAACCCCCTGAACCTCAGCAGCTTCCTGAGCCTACAGACCCTGTTCATTCCACTGATATTGATGACAGGCCCATTGTTGTCCGGAAGGGAAAGAGATCATGCACTTATCACTCTATCCATACTTATGTGTCTTATGATCACTTGTCACCTTCTTTTGCTATGTTTACACAGGGCTTGGACTCTCACTCTATTCCTAAGAATATACAGGAGGCTTTCCAACATGATAAGTGGAAGGCAGCTGTCAAAACTGAAATGACTGCTCTCCTTGACAACCATACTTGGGACCTCACCACTCTCCCAAATGGAAAGAAGACAATCATTTGTAAATGGTCGTTCACTATCAAGTACAATGCCGATGGTACCGTTGACAAATACAAAGCTAGACCGGTTGCAAGGGGATTCACTCAAACATATGGACTTGACTACAAAGAGACCTTTGCACCCGTGGCAAAGCTAAACACCGTCGTGGTACCGATCTCACTTGGTCGTCCAACTTGACTGGCCTCTCCACCAACTGGATATCAAGAATGCGTTCCTAAATGGTGACCTTACTGAGGAAATCTATATGAATGTACCTCCTGGTTTTGCCAACACTCACACTCAAGGGAAAGTTTTCAAATTGAGAAAATCTCTATATGGCCTAAAACAGTCTCCTAAAGCCTGGTTTGGCAAACTTACCACTGTGGTTAAAGCTGCTGGATATCATCAATGCAACTCAGATCACACCATGTTTATCAAAACAACCAACCAGAAAAGATCCATTCTTATTGTCTATGTGGATGATATCATCCTTACCGGTGATGACCATGCTGAGATCCAACAATTGAAGAACCTTCTGGCAAAAGTGTTTCAAGTTAAAGATCTGGGATATCTCAAGTACTTCCTTGGCATGGAAATAGCCAGAAACAACCAGGGTATCTCTATCTCTCAAAGGAAATATGTGCTTGGACCCATCGAAGGAAAGCGGTATGCCGGGATGCAAAAACCGCCGTATCCCAAGTAGACCCCGCAATACCCCGTCGCATGGTGACATTGTCGTCAGGAAGGATCAATATCAAAGACTTGTAGGGAAACTCATTTATCTGTCCCATACAAGACTTGATATTGCATATGGAGTCAGTTTGGTTAGCCAGTTCATGCATTGCCCTACTGAGCAACATTGGGATGCTGTGAATAGGATACTGAGGTACCGAAGTCCACTCGGCCAAGGCTTACATTTCACCAAGTCGCCGAGAGATCTATCAAGGTTTACACCGATGCCGATTGGGGGCCGTCACACCGACGAAGGTCTACTACAAAGCTCGTTCTTATGTATGGGGAAATCTTGTCACCTGGAGGAGCAAGAAACAACCTACTGTCTCTAAAAGCAGTGCTGAAGCTGAACTCAGGGCACTAGTTTTGGGTATTTGTGAAGCTCTATGGATACAAAGGGTCCTTACTGAACTTCAGCAGACTATTCAACAACCTATCACACTCTGTTGTGACAATAATTCAGCCTTATGCATGGCAGAGGATCCAGTCCATCATGATAAAACCAAACATGTGGACATTGACAGACACTTCCTGAAGGAGAAGATTGATGCCAAGATTATTCAACTCCAGTATGTTCCCTCAGCAGACCAGAATGCTGATATTCTCACCAAGGCCATTACGCCACTTATGTTCAGCAGACTGAGTAGCAAACTTGGCTGTATAAACATATACAACCCAGTTTGAGGGGGGGTGTAGAAATATTACGTTACATTTATTACATTAGTGTAACATATTAATTGTATAGTATAAACAATTAATATGTCATAAAGTCACTCTATTTTGTCTTATTAGGTAATAGACAACTCTAGCAATTAATACTAGCCGACTCTAGTAATTAATTGCTCTCTCCTAGCTTATACTCTACTAGGACCTTTCTCACTTTACTTGTACCTATTTATACTCACTCTTTTATGATGAATAAACTAAGTTGAAGTTTACTCAAGTATTATTACTTTCTCAAACTCTCTTCAGATACATTGTGATAATAAGACTACATTGTATTCAATAGCAAGTAAGACTTACAATGGTAAGCAACGACACCTTAGTCTGAGACATCAGTCTCTTCGTGAATTACTTAAACAAGGAGTAATCTCTGTTGACTTTGTATAGTCAAAGAATAACCTAGCGATCCTTTGACAAAAGGACTTGCTAGAGATATAATTGCAAAAACAACGAAAGGAATGGGATTAAGGTCTATGAAACATTAGTTAGTCTTGACGGGAACCCTACTTATGTTATGAAATATAAGCAAAGTTCAAAGGGTACAAACAAGTTAATGTCTAACTAAAAGAGCCACTAGAGAATTTTTAATAAATCTCATTCATGGAATCTCTAATGTGAGTAAATACCGCATGGTAAAGGTTGAATATAGTTCTTAATAAGTCTTATTATTGGAGAAAGTGACATGCGATATCACTTTGAATGGACTTACCTATATGAGTGTGGAAGTCAGACCGCTTTCTATGAGATACAGACCGTCTCTAGAGCACTCATGAATTTCGGGATATAATGCATGGCCATTAATGCGTTGGAACAAAGAGACACTCGTTTATCGGAATAGTATGTATGATAACTCAGGTTACATCACGATGGGGTCCTTGGTTCAAGATACGTTCACCATAGCACCCTAATGAAACTTTTTACACTAAGTGGAAGTTCAAAGCCAAAATCTACTTTCATTTATGTACGATTTCCTATGATTATGCTTAGTCCGTGTCTGCATGAACCACGATGGCTTGATCTCCAAAAGGGTACGTAGGCAATCACACTAGGTGATGCAACCGCTTCATAATTTTTTTTACATATAAAATGTTTTCTGAAAAATGGGGGGAAATTGTTAGATAAGTTTTCATAAATAAACATTTTGATTATCGTTTGCATGCGAGTTGCCGTACGAATTAATATTATCGCAACAAAATGTGCCGAAGTGATATGTTTTTTGCCTTTTCATGGAAGAATACCTCAGTTCGTTAATGGGTATCTTCAGCCTATAAAAGGCACAAGCATGCAAACGATTTCAGTCTTAAGTTTGAAAACATCATCAGACCAAAAACTTGAGTGTCCTCGGGTTTTATTCAAACAAGTCACTGTTTGAATCAAACACCTCCATTGTATCCTGAGAGAGATTTCGTTTGATCCCTTAGTGACAAATCGTGTGGGACGAAACATCTCTTAAAAGACAACGTCTTTACGTGCCTTGGAGTTTCTTCTAGTCTGTCAAATTCTTAAGTTTCAAGATTTTCCAACAATTTTAATCACCTGTTTTTGGTCACTGATTGACGATGCCTGGAATCTTCCCAAGATGATTTGGCCATTAAAGCTGAAATGTGTGCCTTGAGAAGATGATCGACGGCTGAATCCGAAGAGAATGTATGTAACGACCCAAATCATAGGCAACACGAAAATGTTCATAGGTCACTCGAAACGTGTATATCCCGTGATCAAACGTAATCCTCTAAAAAAGTCGTATCGTACAAAAGTAGAAGTTTAAAAGAATCGTTCATCAGAACTCTCGGAAAACAAAACAAGTATTAATTAACAAAACTGATCAGACTCAGAAGTGAAAGGATGGAACAGAAAACATAAAACTAGAAATCCTGCATGCCGCCGATGCAGGGGCCCTTCCGCAACTTTGGTAGGTCAAATTCCTAGGAATTTATAATTTCTAATACAAATGTATCTATACCTTGAAATAAACGAATGAACAATCCAAAATTTCCATGAAAATTCCCAAAGATACTGCTTACTTCAATTCTACAAAAATAAAAAAGATACAACTAATTTACTATCTAATATCAAGAAAAGAAATTGAAATGACATAAAAGTCGGAGCACAATTGTGTGCGCGCTAACCAAAAAAGGAAATAAATTAAAATACAATTGATATCAAAAGAAAATGGAACAACATAAACATGATAAACTAAGAGGTGTACAAGTGTCTTCAACAAGGTCTTCTCTTGTCTCCTCGATCTCAACATTACTGTTATCTGAAATGTTAAGTAAGGGTGAGCACGACGGCTCAGTAAGAAAAAATATATTTAAAAGGTAAATATGGTAGTATATGCGAAATGCACCCATAATTCTCTTTAATGCAATTATACTTTCAAAATAGCATATTAATAATTACCTAAATTAAATGCAATATATGACTATTGGGAATAAAGAATTGGGACCCAATGGCTTTCTCTGGGTCAACGACCGAGTCGGGTGTGATAACTATATGAAAAAGAAAATTCTACATTTCACCTATAGAATTCATTTCGGACTACATATTGTTGTGAGTAGTGCCCGAAAAACAATTTACGTAATTGTTTTTATAATTAATAAATGACAAATTTATTCACATCTTATTATTTGCTTTGTGCTTATATATATTATATACTGCTGAAAACCCCAAGTTGTATCATATGTAGCCATATATCTTAGTCTGTGTCACACGTGAGGATTAAGTTTATGGTGATACACTTGAACTATTAGTCCGTAGTGAACTTAATCAAAGTATGGGGTCTATTGATTAAACCATCATTAATGCGCCCATAACACTTTATGGTGTGACCGTCTTATCCGGACCGTCGATATTGGTTATCTAAGTGGGGCATTTATATATGATGTAGTCATATAGAACTGGACCGATTTAATCTGCATTTCTCATATAATTCTATGATTGAGAAAAATCTTATTAAATCACAAGATGATCATATATGGATTAACCTTAATCCTGAAGTGATTGTAGACGCCTGCTTGTTTCAAGATAGGGTTTGATGTGTTCGTTAAGGATTGCTAAGAGGCGCGGTCTGAATCACTTTCACGTTGACACTATCGGGAATGAGTAGCTGGGAATGTGTCTCACAGATACGGAATCCATTCCTTCCCGCAGGAAGTAGAAGACAATCCCCTTATTTGTTAATCCTAGAAACTGATCGATCCGCAGAGTTCATATTGGTTATGAAGTAATTGATCACTAGTGGGTTAATGGTAAATAATGATAAGATGTAATGAAGAAGGTTTACGGAAACATTCCTGCTTCATTACGGATAGTCTATGGAGGGTTAGTCTATATGTAATGATTATATCAATGGGCACTTATTGACTCGACACTTTGAGAATAAGTTATATCTATAATCGATAGAGTTCAATTTCGGATTTCTGGTGGCGTAATTCCGAAATTAATAAGTTGAATAGAAATGTTTTGTTTGATGAATATTTTATTCAATTTATTGTAGCTACTGGTTATAGGTCCATGATCCCCGGGTTGGCTCCTAACACGCGAGTGTTTTCTCGTTTTGTGGAACTCGAGAATAAATTAAATAGTTGGTCTATTTAATGAATATGCAATATTATTTAATTGGTAAATAATATGTAAAATAGAAAAGATATTTTCTATTAAAATTAATGGCAAAATGGCGCCACATATTGTGAGTAAATTAGGAAAAGAAATTTTCTTTGATTATGTCACATGTGTAATTGATTAATTATTTATTTGTTAGATAATTAATGGAAAAATAAGAGATTGATTTTATAATCATTATCTCATTTATGGAGATTATCTCTTATTAATTTTATTACAAATATCTTTTCCTTATGGAAAAAGGGAAATTGCATTGTGAAAATGATAACTCTCTCTTGACTATTTAATTTTCTATATAAAGAGAGTTCCTCACAATACAATTACACAATAAAAATTGGCGCCACCTTCACTAGAAAGAAAAGAAAAATCAGTTTCTTGTTCTAGCCGTTATGATGCGATACGATCCGAGGAGATCGACGAAAGGATCAATAAGAGCAGAAAACCCTAACCTAACTGGGCAGTAGTCTAGGAAGAGGGCCAAGAACAACTCAACGCTTTGCTCAAGAACGCTGATAAGCTCTTGAAAGGGGGTGAAATCTTTACGACAAAGAGATCACTCGCTCGCAAGCGATGTTCTTGATCAATCACAGACCAAGGAAGAAGAGAAAACTCTCAATTTCATTATAAAAATTTCATCATTGATTATTCCTAATATTACTAGTAGAATGCCTTTATACAGGCTACAAAATAAAAGACTGATAATCTCCTAACCGATGTGGGATAAATTACAATGTAATTTTCGCCATTTTATTTTATAACAAATCTAACTCAACCCTAATAAGCCCAAACGGCTATTATTTGCTAAAAATAAACACCTGGCCCAATATACTAACATATGGGCAACTTTTGACACGGGCCTAAGGCCGTTTTATTCATTAAAACACCGAAAACTAAAATAAACAAAACAAATAAAATGTCTCGGGACGGATCACATCATTCCCTCCCGGTTGGAAAGGATTCGTCCTCGAATCAATAGGACGTCATAGAACTGAGCAGCATCACAAATCAAACCCGAACAACCCGCAAGCAGAAGCAAAGATATACCAGGATCAAATATGAAGTGAACAGATGACATCACAACAATGGTGCGTGGAACGAATGAGTCATTCTTCATCAATGCAACAAAAGAAAAGTCCAACGGCTTGAGATTGATGTCAATTACACTCGGCGTAAAAGCAATGTAATCATAACAATATGGTGTAGGGGCTTCGTCAACACGCACATCAAAAGGATCCATAAAACAATGCACCGGTTTCTCACCACAAACTACCTGCAAAGATAAATCGGGAACCTCAGATGGTGTATCAAGAACCTTTGTATGCTCATCACTACTCTCAACAAGTTCTTCAACGGATGCCTCTTCAACGTCAACTATCTCGTCCACGTGATCCTCAATAATTGGCACATCAGTCACCTCCACCACACTATCACCGCCTCATTTGACATCACCACTTCGCAATCACGAACAATCACTTCGTTCTGCTCCCTAAGTGAAAACTCTTGCTGTATACGCTGCTGCTTAAGTTCAAACTCTTGTTGCCTACGTTCACATTCCTTTTTCCATTTTTCCTTCCACTCGTTCCACTGACGGTCAGTTTCCTGTCTATCCTTTATAAGCTTCTCATGTGTCTCAGCCGCACGTAACATGGCCTCCAAGGTAGGACACACCTGTGCTTTAACCCGATTCGCAATATCTAACCGCAACCCCGCCTTAAAAAGTACGACTTAGTCTTCGCCTCGTCTCCCCGTATATTAGCCTTGGCCAAAAGCAAGACCAACTCTTGGTAATAAGATGCAACAGAATGCTCGCCCTGTCGAATAGTTTGCAGTTCTTGATAATACTCACGAAAATAAGATTTAGGCACAAAGCGATCTTTCATCTCTCTTTTCAACTCTGTCCACGTAGTAATTTCATCTTCATGGCTACAATGCCGAGCAAAATTCAACTGCCTCAACCAGATCATAGCATACCCGGTGAATTCTAGTTGAGCTAACTTGAACTTCTTCTCGTCAGAGTAGTTATTACATTCAAAAATCTGTTCCATCTTTGATTCCCACTTAAAGTAAGCATCCGCATCCACTAAACCCGAAAAAGACGGCAACTTCATCTTAACTTGCCTCATATTATTATTGACACCGTTACCACAATTCCTATTTCCACCGTTACCACCATTCCCTCTCATCATTTCATTCACCCTAGCTTCCAATTCAGCCATGGCTTGGGGTAGTGCGGCCAAGTCATTCACAGTATGTTCGATTCTAGCCATTCTCTGATCTACACGGTCGGTTATCTCTCGTGTCAAGTTGTCTGACATTATCTTAAAACGACCATCCGTCACAGGCTCGTCATCCCCATGTCTCACCATCTTGTCTCACAGTCACTCGTGTTTGTCACTCACCCTCGTTCTCCGAGTAGTAGGAGCACCCTTTGTTGAGCAAATCAGAATACGAGGAACCGACAAGTGAAGCTAAGACCTACAACCTAGATGTGACCACTAGGATAAGGATGGGAAAGAGTGTTTGGAAGAAAGGAAAACGGTTATAGAAGGGAGTACTAGTACAATAATAGTTTGACTATGAAAGAGAAACAAGTCGGAATTTTTTTTGTTTCGGTCGAAAAATCAGCAAGTGTCACACCCTGGGTGTGATAGGGGCTGTTTTTTTTTTTTTTGACTTCTTCTTTTTTTTTTTTTTTTTTTTTTTTTTGGGCTGAATTTTTATTAAATAAAATAAAACAATTTCAGCACAAAGAAATTAGGTCAATTTTTTTTTTGGTCTTATACGGCGGCGGCTAGTAATTAGCAAAAGGGAGTGGCTAGCAAGCAGGAGGAACCAAAGCAAACAATTTGCAGCACAATCACCATACTAGAATTGTTTTTCTTTTGCTTGATGCTAATGGACGGGAAAAAAATTTCAAATAAGGACTTCTTATTTGTAATGATGATGCAACAAGCAATCGACGATGAATGTTGAGAAAAAGGTTGACTTTTTTTATTTTTTTATTTTTTCATCAAAAGATGAAGAACACGATGGGAATAAAATTTTTTTTTTAATTTTGATCTTGGATGAATTCGAATAACAAGAAGAAAAAAAACTAGGGGATATTTGATACCTTCGTCGCTGAGCTCTGCTACCAACTGATGCGATACGATCCCAGGAGATCCACGAAAGGATCAATACGAGACGAAAACCCTAACCTAACTGGGCAGCAGTCTAGGAAGAGGGCCAAGAACAACTCAACGCTTTGCTCAAGAACGCTGATGTGCAATCTCTACGACAAAGAGATCACTCGCTCGCAAGCGATGTTCTTGATCAATCACAGACCAAGGAAGAAAAGAAAACTCTCAATTTCATTATAAAGATTTCATCATTGATTATTCCTAATATTACAAGTAGAATGCCTTTATATAGGCTACAAAATAAAAGGCTGACAATCTCCTAACCGATGTGGGATAAATTACAATGTAATTTTCGCCACTTTATTTTGTAACAAATCTAACTCAACCCTAATAAGCCCAAACGGCTATTATTTGCTAAAAATAAACACCTGGCCCAATATACTAACATATGGGCAACTTTTGACACGGGCCTAAGGCCGTTTTATTCATTAAAACACCGAAAACTAAAATAAACAAAACAAATAAAATGTCTCGGGACGGATCACATCACGTTAGGAGAAGAAAAACTTAGGGGTTTTCTTTTTCTTGTAGGCATATTCGAGGAGGTTCGTATGCGGGATCGACGTCCACCAGTTGTCGCTTGGTGTAACGCCCCTTTCCCGGACACCGAGTCCTTATCCGGAAAGAGCGCTCGGCACAAATATTATCAAATAAATTCAATAATATATGTAAGCCTTACGTCATACATCAGAACTAAAACGACGCGGAAGATAAAACGACTCGGGAAAAACAAAAGACAAAAGATCGAACACACGGTTTTCAATGCTGTGAAAAACTACATCCAATAAAGAGAACTAATCATCCAACATCCAAATCCCAAGGATCTCAAAACAAACTAAACCAAAAAGAAGGACAACATTGTTCAAACGTGAAACAACTGTTTTAAGAAAGAAACAACTAAAAGAACTAAGTCTTCAAAAGCTTCCTCTCAAACTTCATCATCAAAGAACTCGTCAAACGTAGCAACTGTTCATCTTCTTTGGGAAATGGGAAGACAAACACAACGTAACGGGGTAAGTACAAAAGTACTCGCAACGCGTAGAAGATCGTATAACTATGATCTCATAAAGAAATAAAAGCAACGCCGTCTTTTATTAATTCATTTCCGTTATTAACCCTAGCTAACTATCATATTATGTTCATAGCATAACATGAGGTTCCAAAAGGTATCTAACTTAGCTCAAGTTTGTTACATCATGAATAACAAGGGCACTACGCCTAGTAATAGGATGTACTAGGACAGGCGGGTGCAACCTACTTAGAGACACGCTCTAGTAGCCCCGGGAATATCCGAGTCCCGATAGTGTGATAACCGGCGAATGTACCGACGCTTTATCTAGCCAATCGATTGACCGGCGTGGGTACGATCTACTTTGTCCGGTCGAGAGAACACATCGCGATATTGTACTATGCCTTACCAAGCATTGCATGATGTTTAAGATTATTAATCTAGCACATACGTTTGATTAGATGTTTATCTAGCCACCTAAGTGTTTTCAAGTAAGCTCCCTCACCACTCCTACTCTCTTTCCTAGACCACTAGACACGGACAAGGCCTAGCAATTACACAGACATCGATAAACTCTAGCTTATCGAAGCACAAGGCAAATCCAAAGCTTTCGACGGTCCCACACTTCATCTTTTTAGGGAATCCATGTGGTGCCGGAACTAAACGCATCAAAAGCTAATTCAGGGCTTTGTCACATAAGGTTATGCAGTAAATATGCTATTATGGAGCTTCAAACACATAACAAAGGAAAACGATCGAAACGATCTCGTCCGGACGGATAAACTTTCGTCCGATGCGAGAAATAGCCGTACGGATAAACAACTCATCCGTACGGATGAACCAACACTCGGTCGACCGAATGGACGGGCTCGGTCGACCGAGCCTCCTCTTGCACCGTTACGCGTTTTCCTTTCCCGCACTACGAGAGGACGAGTTTTCGCGTTCGCGTTTTCTTCTCAAATTCAACCCAAACTCGACTTAAACGAATTAAAACCATGAAAAACAATCATACAAATTGCTCTACCACTTTACGAAACCTTAATCATACGATAAGAAAACCACGTTACCTTAATTTGCGTGGTACAACGATCCAAACTACCAAAGCTTTGAAAAAAAGGTTAAACCTTTAACCTCCAACGTCAACGGATCTAGGGATTGTTGGTATCAAAACGATCCTCGTCTCGCGGTGATCCTTTCTCTCTTGATGAGTCTGATGAAAAGAACAACGGATTAGGCTCGAGATTGAAAGCTTCTTCTCCCTCTTTTTTTTTCTTTCAAAGGCTGCGCCCCCCTTTCTGCGTCCCTCTCTCTTTTTTTGTCAAAAACAACTAGGTTAAAATTAGGATTGGTTTTCCTTTTATAATCCCAATTATCTAATTATTTTCCTTAAAAGAAAAATCCTTGTTTATCCCTTTTTCTTTTCTTTTTTTTCGAAAATCCTTTAATTAAAAATAACATAATATTCTGATTTTTGCTAAAAGATCGGATTGCCCTTTTTAAAAAATCGGGATATTACATTCCTCCCCCCTTAAGAGGAGTTTCATCCTCGAAACTAGATCGTACTTGGGGTGTGACCTGAGCACATCTAGTGACTCTGCCCAAAGGTGTGGTTATACTCAAAGGTCTCTCCAATTCCTTAAGAGGTAGGTTCAACTTCTTAGCTATCTTAGAGGAAACAAAAGTTCCTGAAGCTCCGGTATCAAACAGAGCTGACACAACTAGATTATCTATGATTATGGTACCTGTCACCACAAGATCATCTAACTCTTCCTGTTCTGCATCTGCTGTGAAGACACGAACTGGTCTGCTACCTGTAGTACGATTACCCTGCTGGTTACCTCGTCCTCCTGCCTGATTACCTTGAGAGAGCTTCTTAGGACACGCCCTTGAGTAATGTCCCACTTCCCCGCAGTGGAAACAACTCAAGCTACCTGCCATGCACTCTCCTGTGTGTGTCTTGTTACACTTAGCACAAACCGCTGGCGTTCCACTTGCTGAACTCTTCGTAGCCGGATTTCCTGCCCTCTTAACATTCTGCTGCGGTGCTCATCTGTTGCTTCCTTGAAAATTTGAGAACGACCTCTTATCTCCAACTACAACCGTCTGTCTACTGGCAAATCTCTCCGCAGTCAAAGCTCTATCCATGACGCTTTCCATGCTCGTAGGTCTATCTCCTAGCATGCCCTTCGCCACCTCGTGTGACAATACTTCCATGAATTTATCAATCTTTTTCTCTTCACTCCTCATGATTTCAGGGTAGAATCTGCCTAACTCATGGAACTTCTGGGAGTACTGAGTTACTGTAGTATATCTCCCTTGTTTCAAACTCAGGAACTCATTAGACTTCGCATTCTGAGCTGTTCTAGGAAAGTATTCCTTGTAGAACATATCCTTGAACACCGCCCAATCCGTGATCCTTGGATTAACTTGCTCATATGCTTTCATCCAACTTTCTGCATTTCCTACCAACAAGGATATGGCTAAATGAGCCCACTCAGATTCTGGAGCGTTCATATTTCTGCACGCCTTCTCGAACCCACGAATCCATAAATCTGGCGCTGCTGGCTCAACATTGCCAAAGAATTCTGGCACCCTATGCTTCTTTATCTTTTCATACCAATCCACTGGTCTGTCATAGCCTCCAAACTGATGATGCTGTACTGGCTGCTGCACCGGTAGGGCATTCGATACCGATAGTTCTCGTTGTGGATGGGTGTAGCCGAGTGCTACGAAAGAATCCGACCTAGGCGGTGGTGGAGGTAGAACCGTCGGTTGCGGTGTAAAACTCAGCGGTGCAGAAGGAAACGTCGATACCTGTGGATAACTGAAAAACTGACTAGCCGGTGGATTAGAAAGTCCCAACCCGGTCCAACTCGTGGTCCTTGGAGCTGAAGAAGTAACCGGTATGCGGGTGTTAAACCGTGAAGGACCCCCTTGTTCCACCCTACCTCTGGTGACAATGCCTGGTCCCTGATTCACCCCACGCATGATGTTGTTCATAGACGGGGTGTTCACTTGAGACACTGTAGGGCCCTGAGTAGCGGGTCCACTTCTTCTCCTTCTCGGAATCACAACCTCGGTAAATCCTGCCTCAGCGTTACCCGTCTGGGTGTTAGCTGCCTCGGTGTTACTTGTATTAGTTCCACCTCTAGTAAGCACCATTCTGTAACTAAGAAAAGAGAAGGGGTTACTAAAGCTCTAAAACTTATCTTAAGGAAGAAGTCAAGTCCTACACAGCAAGGAAAACCTTTCTCTCGATACCAACTGTAACGCCCCTTTCCCGGACACCGAGTCCTTATCCGGAAAGAGCGCTCGACACAAATATTATCAAATAAATTCAATAATATATGTAAGCCTTACGTCATACATCAGAACTAAAATGACGCGGAAGATAAAACGACTCGGGAAAAACAAAAGACAAAAGATCGAACACACGGTTTTCAATGCTGTGAAAAACTACATCCAATAAAGTGAACTAATCATCCAACATCCAAATCCCAAGGATCTCAAAACAAACTAAACCAAAAAGAAGGACAACATTGTTCAAACGTGAAACAAACTGTTTTAAGAAAGAAACAACTAAAAGAACTAAGTCTTCAAAAGCTTCCTCTCAAACTTCATCATCAAAGAACTCGTCAAACGTAGCAACCTGTTCATCTTCTTTGGGGAAAGGGCAAGACAAACACAACGTAACGGGGTAAGTACAAAAGTACTCAGTAACGCGTAGAAGATAGTATAACTATGATCTCATAAAGAAATAAAAGCAACGCCGTCTTTTATTAATTCATTTCCGTTATTAACCCTAGCTAACTATCATATTATGTTCATAGCATAACATGAGGTTCCAAAAGGTATCTAACTTAGCTCAAGTTTGTTACATCAAGAATAACAAGGGCACTACGCCTAGTAATAGGATGTACTAGGACAACTGGGTGCAACCTACTTAGAGACACGCTCTAGTAGCCCCGGGAATATCTGAGTCCCGATAGTGTGATAACCGGTAGAATGTACCAGACGCTTTATCTAGCCAATCGATTGACCGGCGTGGGTACAGTCTACTTTGTCTGGTCAGAGAACACATCGCGATATTGTACTATGCCTTACCAAGCATTGCATGATGTTTAAGATTATTAATCTAGCACATACGTTTGATTAGATGTTTATCTAGCCACCTAAGTGTTTTCAAGTAAGCTCCCTCACCACTCCTACTCTCTTTCCTAGACCACTAGACACGGACAAGGCCTAGCAATTACACAGACATCGATAAACTCTAGCTTATCGAAGCACAAGGCAAATCCAAAGCTTTCGACGGTCCCACACTTCATCTTTTTAGGGAATCCATGTGGTGCCGGAACTAAACGCATCAAAAGCTAATTCAGGGCTTTGTCACATAAGGTTATGCAGTAAATACGCTATTATGGAGCTTCAAACACATAACAAAGGAAAACAGGACTGAAACAGTCCCTGTCCGGACGGATAAACTTTCTGTCCGATACTGAGAAATAGCTGTACGGATACACAACTCATCCGTACGGATGAACCAACACTCGGTCGACCGAGCCTCCTCTTGCACCTGTTACGCGTTTTCCTTTCCTGCACTACAGAGGACAGTTTTCTGCGTTCTGCGTTTTCTTCTCAAATTCAACCCAAACTCGACTTAAACGAATTAAAACCATGAAAAACAATCATACAAATTGCTCTACCACTTTACGAAACCTTAATCATACGATAAGAAAACCACGTTACCTTAATTTGCGTGGTACAACGATCCAAACTACCAAAGCTTTGAAAAAAAGGTTAAACCTTTAACCTCCAACGTCAACGGATCTAGGGATTGTTGGTATCAAAACGATCCTCGTCTCGCGGTGATCCTTTCTCTCTTGATGAGTCTGATGAAAAGAACAACGGATTAGCCTCGAGATTGAAAGCTTCTTCTCCCTCTTTTTTTTTTCTCTCAAAGGCTGCGCCCCCCTTTCTGCGTCCCTCTCTCTTTTTTTTGTCAAAAACAACTAGGTTAAAATTAGGATTGGTTTTCCTTTTATAATCCCAATTATCTAATTATTTTCCTTAAAAGAAAAATCCTTGTTTATCCCTTTTTCTTTTCTTTTTTTTGAAAATCCTTTAATTAAAAATAACATAATATTCTGATTTTTGCTAAAAGACCGGATTGCCCTTTTTAAAAAATCGGGATATTTGTAATATCCCGATTTTCGATAAAAGTGCATTTCGGTCTTTTGATAAATCGGAATATTATGTTCTTTTATTTTTTTTTAAAGGTTTTATAAAAGAAAAGGGATAATTAAGGAATTTTATGGTATTTAGGAAAAATTGGGATTTATTAAAAGGAAATAAATCCTAAATTAACCTAATCACTTTTTGAAAAAAAAGAGAGAGGAGGCCGCATCTTTTGAAGAAGGGCGCAAGTTTAGAAAAAAAAAAGAGAGGAAGAACTTTCAATCCCCAGGCTTAATCCGTTGATCTTTTGGACGGACATCTCAAGGAAAAAGAATCACCGCGACAAGAGGATCGTTTGGATATCAACCATCCTTAGAACCGTTAACGTAAGTTCTCATCACCGTTCTTGTTAGGGTTCGTTTTCCTGTTTAGCATCGTTAAGCCTGCGTTTTTGCGTTATCTGCATCGTAGTGATCAATTTGGTGTTGATCGTTTTAGGTTCGAGGTTAAAGGTTTATCTTTTTCAAAGTTGTGGTTGCTTGGATCGTAGTAGCTCGCAAGAATCGAGGTAACGTGGTCTTCTATCGTATGATTTAGTTCTCATAACGTTGTAGGGCAATGTGTATGTTTTTTCGTCTTGTTTTTAAGTTGTTTTGGTCGAACTTTGGGATGCATATGGTTGGAAAACGCAGCAAACAAAGTTGCGAAATTCGGGAAATTCCCGGGTGGACGGGCGTCCGGGGATTCGGACGGGCGTCCGGGTTCCTCTCGCAAAGTGGACGAGCGTCCGAGTTCCCTTGGACGAGCGTTCGGGGTGAAATTGTGATACGGGATGTGATGGTTTGAAGGTGGACGGGCGTTTGGTTTTTGGACGGGCGTTCGGCCTCATGGACGAGCGTCCATGTTCGGACGGGCGTACGCATAGGAGTGGAAGAGCGTTTGGGCCTGGTGGTTCTAGTTTTTCATTGTTTTTTTTGTCATGTCAGCTTGAGTTCAGGCTTTATTGTACTGTTCTAATGCATAACCTTACGTGACAAAGCTCTGAACTAGCTTCTGGTGCGTTTAGTTCCGGCACCACATGGATTCCCTAAAAGATGAAGTGTGGGACCACTGGAAGCTTCGGATTTGCCTTGTGCTTCGATAAGCTAGGGTTTATCGATGTCTGTGTAATTGCTAGGGCTTGTCCGTGTCTAGAGGTCTAAGTACGAGGGTAGGAAGTGTGAGGGAGCTTACCTGAAAACACTTAGGTGGCTAGTTAAACATCTAATCAAACGTATGTGCTAGATTAAAATCTTAAACATCATGCAATGCTTGGTAAGGCATAGTACAATATCGCGATGTGTCCCTCGACCGGACAAAGTAGGATCGTACCCACGCCGGTCAATCGATTGGCCGGATAAAGCGTCGGTGCACTCGCCGGTCATCACACTATCGGGACTCGGATATTCCCGGGGCTACTAGAGCGAGTCTCTAAGTAGGTTGCACCCGATTGTCTAGTACATCCTATTACTAGGCGTAGTGCCCTTGTTATTCATGATGTAACAAACTTGAGCTAAGATAGATACCCTTGGAACCTCATGTTATGCAATGAACATAATGTGATAGATAGTTAGGGCTAATAACGGAAAATGAATTAATAAAAGACGGTATTGCTTTTATTTCTTTATGAGGGCATAGTTATACGATCTTCTACACGTTGCGAGTACTTTTGTACTTACCCCGTTACGTTATCTTTGTCTTTCCCTTTCCCCAAAGAAGATGAACAAGGTGGTTACCGCCGATGAGTTCTTTGATGACGAGGACGTTTGAGTTGGAGTTTGAAGGCTTAGATCGTTTAGATGTTTTCTTTTCATAAACGATTGTTTCCAGACTTTGAACAATGTTGTTCTTTCTTTTGGTTTAGTTACCTTTGAGATCTTTTGGATTGAATTCGGATGTTTAGATCTTTTATTGGATTTAGTTTTTCTTCACAAAGCATTGATTACCGTATGTTTCGATCGTTTGGTTTCCCGAGTTGTTGAGTTGTTTTATCTTCCGCGTCGTTTGATTTTTGATGGATGACGTAAGGCTTGCATGTATTATTGAGTTTTTATTTGATAATATATGTGCCGAGCGCTCTTTCCGGATAAGGACTCGGTGTCCGGAAACGGGGCGTTACAATATTACACTTGGAGATACAACTCGGAAGATCACAGCTTCTCTCCGGTTGGGTAAATCTTAAACCTTCTTGTAGTTAATTAATGAATCATGTGAATCTTATCGTGGTAAAATTGTAAACGAATCTAATTCGTTGCTTCCGCTGTGCATGATCGAGTGTCTCGATCGGTGCTGTGAATCATATCTGACGATCCATTTTCGGGTCGGATCCGGATTCGAGTTTCTGTATATCTAGCACATTTACCATGAATGAACTACATATACACATACCTCGCTAAAAAGAAAAAACTCTATATTTTACCTATAATTTTTTTTTCAGACCCTATGAAAAACAATATTATTTTAAAAAAAAGTTATGGACCCCGCTAAAAAGGTTAGCGAATCTGCCGTTGTACATGTTTGTTCAATATAATATTTGTAGATGTCAAAACTATATTAGTGAAATAGAATGAGTATCATATGATTCTTTTGTTATCTTGTTTATATTTAGATATAGGAAGTTTGGCGGTATGTGGCGCGTTGATTGTTTTAGGTGAGTGGTTTTGAGATCATATTTTTGTCAGCAATAAAAAATGTACAAACTGTCATTGCAGAATTCTAAGGACTGGACAGTAAAAGGATAATTTGGGTTTGGCTCAACTTTTTTTTTTTTTCTTCTTTTTTAGCTACTGAGTTTACACGTTATAAACACATAGCAAGGAATTATTGAGCCGCCGAGCTATGAGAAAAGGGTAAAAAACGAAGGGGATTTTTTTTTTTTTTTTTTTTTTTTTTTTTTTTTGGGTTGCATTTGAGTGTTGAATAGTAAAGCAATAAAAATTATATTTTCCACCTAATTTTCAAGTATATTTTTGTTTATTGAAATTTTTATATAAAACTGTAACTTTCGTTCTTATTAATATATATTTGGATTATTTAAGATGGCTTTATGACTTTCAAATGGTGATGTTATACGAAGAAGGGAGTGGTTTGAGGAAGGGTATTATAGTGTCAATTCCCAGATAGTACATGACTATTGCTGTCAGTTTTTCATATTAATTAGTGTCACCTTTTAATTTTATTTTATTTTGCTTGAATTATTAGATTAATAGTTTTAATACTAGTAGCACCTTTTTAATCAATGATTTGGTGTTGAAATACACTTGATACTAAAAAGTGTATAGTAACATTGTGGTTCATCACCTCAATTTGACTCCTCAAAAGAAAAAAAAAACTCGATGATGAACAAAAAAAAAAAAAAAAAAAAAAAAAAGAAAAGAAAAAAAGACTCTTCCATTTATGTAACTATATATAATTTGAAGAAGAAAGAATCTTCCATTTATGTAATTTTGACCTAAAAATGATAGATTTACACAATTTACTTTACATATATAAAAAAATACAATCTAGTAGTTTGGTTCAAGTGATAAGTGACTTGAGAATCTCTCGAGAGGTCATCGGTTCAATTCTCCTTTGACGCGTCATGTTGAAATATATCAAGGACGGACCCAGCATGGTGAGAGTTATTTGTTGTAATTTAATTTCTTAGTGATTAGAATTTGTTTAAATTCGGCACGGCTGTTGTATAAAATTTGAAGTCGGAGCTTTTATGACTGAACAAAATGATGGCGGTGATGTGATATAGCAACCGGTAGGTCAAGGGTTTGAATCAGTCTGGGCGTGTTTTTATTCAATTTTCCAGAAAAGATGTATTTGTTGTAATTTAATTTCTTAGTGATTAGAATTTGTTTAAATTCGGCACGGCTGTTGTATAAAATTTGAAGTCGGAGCTTTTATGACTGAACAAAATGATGGCGGAGTGGTCTTGATGTGATATAGCAACCGGTAGGTCAAGGGTTTGAATCAGTCTGGGCGTGTTTTTATTCAATTTTCCAAAAAAGATGTAGAAGCAAGGATTCGAACCCGCATTACAACGGTAGAGAAAGAGCATGCTAACCAACTCGGCTGGAGGCTTATTTGTTCTAGAAATGGAGCTGTTAAGGATTATACAGAGCATCGGCATAATCTAATAGAAGATTAGTAAACGTATTAGATTTTGAGTTTAGTTTTTATTTATTTATTTAATTTACATTTTATAGATTAGATACGGGGTACCAACGATCCATCTCAGTGGTTTATTTTTCGCATTTATTTTTTTATGTGATTATTTATGTGATATAACCATGTCATGCATTATATTCATTAATTCCACTCCTAGCATATGCATACATGTAGAAAATAAATTTTGGCATTAATTAGATATGTATGAAAACGATAATTAATTTAGATTAATAATAAATTAATTTAATTTAAAGTAAACGGAATTTTATCGGGATATAAATTTCAAATGATAAACTTGATTTAGGATAATGAATCCTTCGTGGATTTAATTATGTAGTGTCTACATAAATGGGATTTTGATGATAAAAAAATTGCAAAATCGTGAAAAGATAGGACACTAACTAGACGGTATTTGGAACCGCTAAATTGGTGATTGCTTTTCATTATTTATGGTTTTCGATTATTGGAAAATTCTGAGATCCTAAATTTTTATCATAATAAAATTAGGACTATAAAATTCATTGGTGATTTTTTGTTGTGTAGTGTCTACACAAAAGTTTTCTAAATAATCGAAAAATTGGAAAATCATGAATAATGTGACATTAGTTAGACGGTATTTGGAACCGATAAACTAGTGGGAGTTTTAAATTTTGTGATTTATTGTTTTCGAATTATTAGAAAATTCATAAAGTCCTAATGTATTAGGATTATAAAATTCTTGGTGAATTTTAATTGTATAGTGTCTACACAAGGATTTTTTGTAAAATCGAAAAATTGGAAAATCATGATATAGTGATACTAGTTAGACGGTATTTGGAACATATGAACTAGTGGGAGGATTAACTTAAATATTCATGATTTATTGTTTTTCGGATTGTGAAGAAATTCTGAAAATCCTAATGAGACTACTTATTTTTCAAAATAACGAGTGGGAGCGGGGAATGTGACAACCGACCCCATGGCCTCTACTGTTGACACAAGCAAGTGAAAGAATGGTGACGCCTCATGCCGCTTTGATTTCGGCCCCCTAAGGATGGCCTTCACCGCTATCAAAATGCATGGCTTGGTCTCCGAAAGAATAGGATTTTGGGTACTCGTCGGGTCACTGACCGACCCTAAGACGGCATACTCGGGGCATACTTTGAGATCTGAAATAGTAGGTCACACTCACAAGGATATTTTTGGAAATATCTTGGCTAAAAAAGGAAGGTAATCAACAATTAAATAGAAGATGTTCGATTCTTGAATGGTTTAATTGTTGAGAGAGATTGTCTCAATTTAATCGTCACCTTTTTGACCTACCCTACGGCAGCACTGAGGTGTGAGATTAAATCCTTGGAATGGTAGGATAAACTGCATGCATGACATCACGTTTATAATTCCTAAAATCATTATTTGTTGTGGTGTATGATTTGATTTATATTTCTGTCATAATTTATTTTAGCAACTACGTATCATCTCAAGGTATCTAAACTGCTAAACACGATAAATTGACTAATGATGACTACGTAACAGTGGAAAAGTAACAAGAACATTGAACTCAATAATCGAGAATGCAAATTAATTTTTCGGAAGAGAATGTTCCTCTTGATCCTACAAACTTAAGTGACATTGATAAGTATGTCACTGTTGTCACTCGTGTTGAACGGGAGACAAATTAAAATTTAGTTCAAAGATGACGAGAATGATTTGAAATCAATCTCAATGGACATCCCACTGTTCACGAGTAGTGTCTACTCAAATGAACTGCTAGTTCGCGGCCATTTCCTTTAAAGAAATCCAAGAATGGGAAAGAATGTCTAAAAAGGTAAGTCATCAAAACTAAATAAGTTAAAAGCTAAACCGAAATATTAATGAAAGAAAGTAAGGATAAGGAAAGTGATTTCGGATCACTAACCTATGAATCCTTAGAGACTTCCTAAACCGGGAAATTTGACCCGGAAGCTAAGTTCTTTTGGGAAGAACAAGGTAGCTAGGCATTCATGATTAAAGAGTAGACAACGGGAAGTTATTTCAGCTGAGACAATGGGAGTGATATAAGGAAAGAAATTTCGGATTTTAATCCTTGAATATCGCAAAAAATTAATTTCTGTTTTTAGATTCGTTGGAACGATTGGATTCACTTTCAAATCGATAATATAGTTGCCTTAATGAAAGTGAATATGACTTTTGTTTACGAATCCGAGACTTGGACTTTTGTCTGTTAAAGTCAGAACCACTAAGTAGTGCTAAAAAGGTATATGTAACACATCATAAACTATTAAGGAAAATGGTTTCCGTATTTAGATAAACGGTTCTTCAGCATCTATTAATTAGTGCATGTATCCTAAAGATAAGATCTGAAGACTGGCTCAGGGTGATCCTATCTCCCAGTCTAAGAACACTATCTCAAAGGAAAAATGACTAACTAACCTTTCAATTAGGAAATGGTAATAAATCTAAAGAAGTATCATAGCTTGTTCATATTGATCTTCGGGGTCTCATGAAGATACGAGCTAGTGAGAGCTTTTGAGTAGTGGACAATGCTCGAAACACCAATTAGTTTATTTAAATATTTTGAGGAATCTATGATATGACCAGAGAAGGTAGTATTCCATGCTCAGATATATACTATAGCATAGTATTTGGCACTGAAGCTCGGCCTACCTCCGAGTGAAACTATTTCACTGAAAGGATAAACCATAGATTGCCTTGTATGGTTATTGATATGCTACATTACACTGTTTAACTCAATCAAGATATTGGTTGCAAAAATAATGGTTCACATTATTATGTAATACCGAGAAGTCTACCTAGAAGATGCCTATGAATTTGTGGGTGATAAGTGAAGTACATTTACTCACTTCCACAAATAGAGGCATTTAACATTAGTGAGAAGATAGGACTGTAGATTTTGCATACACGTTCAGATGGTGACTGTTCGTGAAATATCTTAATGGAATAAGTGAAGGTTGGTTATAAGATTCGAAGATCGGATAATGACGGTTGTACTGTCACAACCTTTCTAGGAGAATGTATATATAACAACCTTGGACCTTGAAGTAAGGTTATTCAAGGAGTTACTATCTGATTTAATCAGACCGCATCCAACATTGGTTGTTTGGGATAACGCTGATAAATACTACTAAACCAGATCAAAATATTAATCCACCCAAATGCAGTGGGAGTATGGTTTAACCATTGACCCGCTGTGATTACGCAGACTTTACAGTCTGCTGGGGGTGATTGATAACCTTTGGTCTTTTGGAAGGACTATATAGGATTCCGATAAAATGAGGTCGGTTTAAAGCCATAAACCTGTAAATGGAGTTTTGGTACTCCAATTCTGTTCACACTTTTATAGAACCACCTGAGTGTCTCAGGCCAAGGCGAGAAATTGGATCTAAGTGAAAAGAGTCGAATGAATGAGGAAGTTTAACTTTCAAGGCAAAGCCAAGTGGTCTAGGGGTGATTCCTTGAGAAGTAGAGAGTTAACTAAGGGTGATGCCCTAAAACTCTCTCACCATTCAACCTTGCTTGATTCCCTGGAAAGCAGAAAGATTAACAGAGGTGATGCCCTGAAACTTTCTTGTCATAGAGCGGAGCTTCAATTCAGTCGGAACTGAAGGGTATTAGCTTAAAGCCAATGGCAGATTGCCTGCCTATGCTATATCCATTGGAGGATTAAAGCAAGCCTCTAGGTCATTAAAAGCCGCATATTTGAAATGTGTGGGCCTGACCAGAATATTGATAAGTCTTTTGTAGAATGGAGAATCAATATTGGTGAAGTAGTAGACGTTAGTGCTAATGAAATGATGACACTACAATAGTTGTAAGCAACATGGGTGTGTTATCTGAAGTCAGAAACTGACGAGCCAAAGCTTTTCTGAATTAGAGAAGTGGACTATATTCTTAGAAATCGATTCGGTCGAATTCATGAGAACAAGTTGTTGGCCGTATCCCATCCATCTTATTGGTTAAAATGATATAATGCATTTCCGTATGCAATATTCAACGAGAGGTTTCCTACCCAACCCCTCACTGAATTTTTCTCTTAGTCTTTGGATAAGAGAAAATGAGATAGATTCTCTTTTGGATAGAGAAATTTAGGTTACTAAAAGTCAATTAATGTCAAACCTCGGATTCGGGCAATGGATAGCAGTATAGTGCATCCTCAAGTACCTTTAGAGAACGAGGAGTTGTATGCTTGAGTATTTAGGTGCAAACCTGAGTATTATTGACTACACTGATTCTGATTTTAAGTCTGATTAAGGATGATTGTAGGTCAATCTCGGGCTCAGTGTTTACTCATAGTGATGGAGCTATAGTCCGGAGCAATCCAGCACTGCCAATTTGACTCTGTTAGTCGAATACATAGCAACTTTCGGAGCAGCTAAAGAGGTCAAAGGGATATTGAGAGAGAGTATCACCTGATACCATTTTACTGTGAAAACAGTTGAGATGTAGATCATGCAAATGATCTTCGCAGTCACAAGAGGTCAAAGGGATATTGAGAGAGAGTATCACCTGATCAGACAGACCGTGCAGAGAGGGGACGTTTAGGTCCTAAAAGATCACCTCGAGCCGACAACCTTGCTGATCAGTTTACCAAGTCTTATGGCATCTAATGTCACTGATAAGCACTTGGCGGGTATGAAATTGGGAGATATGTCTCATCTGCTTTAGAGCAAGTGGGAGAATATTGTGGTTAAATGATTAAGGGTGTGGTGCTCTAAAAAGAATCATTGCTTGTCTTTACGGGCAAGTTGGAGATTGTTAGATGTAGTGCCCGAAAGACAATTGTTGCTTGTCCTTACGAGCAAGTGGGAGATTGTTGGGAGTAGCACCTGAAAGACAATTTATGTAATTGTTTTTATAATTAATAAATGACAGATTTATTCTCATCTTATTATTTGCTTTGTGCTTATATATTATACACTGCTGAAAACCCCAAGTTGTATCATATGTAGCCATATAAAGTGTGTGTCACACGTGAGGATTAAGTTTATGTGTTGAACACGTCCGAGTGATTAAGTTTATGGTGATACACTTGAAACACTTTATGGTGTCCGTCTTAATCGATACTTTCTAACGTATGGACCGATTTAATCGCATTTCTCATATAATTCCGTGATTGAGAATCACAAGAGCGACGCCTTTCGCTTGTTTCAAGATAGGGTTTGATATGTCGTTAAGGATTGCTAATAGGCGCGAATACTTTCACGGAATCCATTCGATTATGGAATCCATTCCTTGCGGAAAGTAGAAAGACAATCTCCTTATTTGTTGATCCTAGAAACTGATCGATCGGCCGAGTTCATATTGGTTATGAACTAATTGATCACTAGTGGGTCGATGGTAAATAAGGATAAGATGTAGTGAAGAAGGTTTACGGAAATAATCCCGGTTCATTACGGATAGTCTATGGAGGGTTAGTCTGTATGTAATGATTATATCAATGGACACTTATTGACTCGATGCTTTGAGAATAAGTTATATCTATAATCGGTAGAGTTCAGTTTCGGATTATGGTGGCGTAATTCCGGAATTAATAAGTTGAGTAGAAATGTTCTGTTCGATGAATATTTTATTCAATTTATTGTAGCTACTGGTTATAGGTCCATGGTCCCCGGGTTGGCTCTAACACGCGAATGTTTTCTCGTTTTGTGGAACCTCGAGAATAAATTAAATAGTTGGTCAATTTAATGAATATGTAATATTATTTATTCGATAAATAATATGTAAAATAAAAATACATTTTCTATTAAAATTAATGGCAAAATGGCGCACATATTGTGAGTAAATTAGGAAATTTTTTTTTCTTAGATTATGTCACATGTGTAATTGATTAATTATTTATTTGTTATAATTAATGGAAAAATAAGAGATAGATTTTATAATCATTATCTCATTTATGGAGATTATCTCTTATTTTATGGCAAATATCTTTTCCATATGGAAAAGGGAAATCGCATTGTGAAAATGATAACTCTCTCTTGACTAGTTAATTTCCTATATAATGAGAGGTCCTCACAACACAATTACACAATAAAAATTGACGCCACCTTCACTAGAAAGAAAAGAAAAATTAGTTTCTTGTTCTAGCAATTAGGAGAAGAAAACCTAGGGTTTTTTTTTTTTTTTCTTGTAGACATATTCGAGGAGGTTCGTATGCGGGATCGACGTCCACCGGTCGTCGCATGGAGATACAACTAGGAAGATCACGGCTTCTCTCCGGTTGGGTAAATCTTAAACCTTCTTGTAGTTAATTAATTAATCATGTGAATCTTATCGTGGTAAAATCGTGAACGAATCTAATTCGTTGCTCCCGCTATGCATGATCGGGTGTCTCGATCGGTATTGTGAATCATATCTGACGATCCATTTTCGGGTCGGATCCGGATTCGGGTTTCTGTATATCCAGCACATATACCATGAATGAACTACATATACACATACCTCGCTAAAAAGAACAAACTTCACATTTTACCTATAATTTTTTTTCCAGACCCTATGAAAAACAACATTACTTTGAAAAAAAATTATGGACCCCGCTAAAAAAGTTAGCGAATCTGCCGTTGTACATATTAGTTCAATATTAATAATTTATAGATGTCAAAACTATATTAGTGAAGTAGAATGAGTATCATATGATTCTTTTGTTATCTTGTTTTGTACTTATATATAGGAAGTCGGCGGTTTGTGGCGTGTTGATTGTTTTGGGTGAGTGGTTTTGAGATCATATTTTTGTCAGCAATAAAAAGTGTACAAACTGTCATTGCTCACCGCATCAGTGAGACAACGCTCGATTTATATCATTTACAGAATTCTAAGGACCGGGCAGAAAGGATAATTTGGGTTTGGCTCAACTTTTTTTTCCCTTTTTATCTATTGAGTTTACACGTTATAAACACATAGCAAGGAATTATTGAGCAGCAAGCTATCAGAAAAGGGGAAAAAACAAAGGGTTTTTTTTTTTGGTTGCATTTGAGTGTTGAATAGTAAAGCAATAAAAATTATAATTTCCATCTAATTTTCAAGTATATTTTTGTTTATTGAAATTTTTATATAAAACTGTAACTTCCGTTCCTATTAATATATATTTTAAGATGGCTTTATGACTTTCAAATGGTGATGTTATACGAAGAAGGGAGTGGTTTGAGGAAGGGTATTATAGTGTCAATTCCCAGATAGTACATGACTATTGCTGTCAGTTTTTCATATTAATTAGTGTCACCTTTTAATTTTATTTTATTTTGCTTGAATTATTAGATTAATAGTTTTAATACTAGTAGCACCTTTTTAATCAATGATTTGGTGTTGAAATACACTTGATACTAAAAAGTTTATAGAAACATTGTGGTTCATCACCTTAATTTGACTCCTCCAAAAAAAAAAAAAAAAAAAAAAAAAAACTTGATGATGAACATAAAAAAAAAGAAAAGAAAGAGAAGTGCACATTTTTAATTTTCTTGAATATAACTATATATAATTTGGAGAAGAAAGACTCTTCCGTTTATGTAATTTTGATCTAAAAATGATAGATTTACACCATTTACTTTACATATATAAAAAAATACAATCAAGTAGTTTGGTTCAAGTGATAAGTGACTTGAGAATATCTATGGAGGTTACCGATTCAATTCTCCTTTGACGCGCCATGTTGAAATATATCAGGGACGGATCCAGCATGGTGATAGTGGCCCCGACTCTACGAAATTACTAGTATACCCCTCAAATAATATCAACATTAAGACTAAGAGTTCAAATAAATCATGGTTGCAAATATCCTTTTTTTTGTTCCAGCATGGTGAGAGTGACCCCCATTCTGCGAAATTACTAATATACTCCTCTAATAATATTAATATTAAGACTTAGAGTTCAAATCTTGGTTGCTACATTACTTTTTTAATCTTTTTTGTTTGTTTATTTTCTTTTCTAGTGTTTATAATTTATGTGTTTCTTTTCTCGGCTCCCATTGAAATAAAATCACGAGTCCGTCACTGAGATAATTAATATTTTATATAATTCAATACGCTCTTTTAAGTGTGATCCGGTCTATAGAAAAATTGAAATAGACTCATAATTTAAAACAATATAAATAGAAAGATAATGCTTTACAAAGATGTTTGAACTTATAATATCATATATCATACTCTGGTGGTTAATTAGTCACGTGGGTTTTTACCCTGGCCTCAGTGGGAGGACCAGGGTTCGAATTCCCTTTCCCATTCCCTCCTTTCGTATCCGAAAAAAATAAAAAATAAAAAATCATACTCTGGTAAAATGTTGAATATTACTCATGATACGTATTATATATAACATTGTATAACAAAGCATAGCTGAGATATTTTGAAACATGTAATGAAAATTTGTAGAAGGAAAAAGTTAGACATTTGTTCCTCTCGTCAATTTCACATGAGAATTAATTCAATATTATGGTCCACATAAAATGAACTGAGTAGACCTACGTAGTATATGCATGCATGTGTCCCACTAATAGAAGTCTTCTAGAAGCATACGTAGTTTTCTTTTATATACTAACTTTCTCACCAATTTACCCTTTTAAAATGATTGATGACTTGTTCTTAATTTTTTTATAATTTTTCTTTTTTTTGGATTCATGACTTATGATCAAGGAAAAAAAATTGATTGATGACTTTTTCTCATAAAAAAAAATTAAATCAACAAGTGTTTATATATGTGGTTGTCGGTAGATTAAAGTAAGTAATTATTGGATCTATTATGACTTAAATAACGTTGTTAAATTTATGTTTTGACGCGTATGTTATAAGTAGTATCCAAGTCAACGATCAAACGATACCAAGTGTAACGTCTCCGTTCCCGGACACCGAGTCCTTATCCGAAAAATGAACGTTCGACACATATAAAATAAAATAAAATTCACTTTATACGTAAGCCTATACTAAGTCGTATCAAATTAAAGCAAACGGAAGCAAAAAAGACTCGGGTAATTTTTTTTTCCAAATAATCAAACATCTAAGAATACAAACTCAATATCTAAAGATAGAAATGTAACATTTATTACATCGGAAAAAGATACCAAACGAAAACCAAACGTACGAAAAACCTCCAAACGTACTAGAAGAAATTACAACGTCTCCAAACAACTTCAAGTCTAATATAAAAACATAAATAAATAACGCTTCAACTCCGGTGTCCTCAAACGTCGTCATCAAAGTCCTCCTCAAACTCTTCGTTTACCTGTTCGTCTTCTCTCCCCCAAACACATAAATAAACATGCATTTGAGGTAAGTACAATGTACATAGTAAGAAGTAGAAGCTATAATATAATTAAGGTTTATTAACGAGTTTAATAAAAGGATTATCTTTGTGAGACCGACTCAATCTAGGGTTCATTTCACGCCCATCGACATATCATGACTAAACGTTTCTAACTTAGCTTATCTTGGTTACGTCGTTACTCAAGGACACTATGCATGATGAAAATTCCACCACGAGATATACTTGCCAACTACGGTGATTAGCACCGATAGTCCCGGGATCTCCCCGGTATGCATATACGTTCGATGGATTTTCTCCACTACCCTTCAGCCTTTTGAGCCAGTAGCGTTGTCCACCTTTTTATGAACATATCACATCGCCGATATGAAATACGTTTTAGCTTTTACTACATTTATGTAATTATTATTGTGTATTAACTAGCCACCTAAGTGTTTTCAGAATAAAACTCACCTTATCAACTCTACTCCCTCACTTAGACAGCTAGACTTCACATCCTATCAATTACACAGACATTGATGAACTCTAGTTCATCAAAGCACAAGTCCTTTCATGCCCTTCCGACTGTCCCGAACTTCAACTCCCTTTAAGAGTACGTCCGGTGCCGGAACCAAACGCATCCTGAACAACTCTGAACCATGAATGCGTGCGCATTCAACCTGCTGCTAAAAAAACAAACAATCTTATAACAGGAATGCGTGCGTATTTTTAGCCAATGCGTACGCATTCAGCGCAAAAAAACCCTAATATCCTGATTTTCATCCCTTAACGATCTCTACTCGAATCCAAACATATTGCACATGAATTATAACAGAAAAACAACAGAAGACATAGCTTTTTAAGATCCAAATCAAACCTTAATCCTTATACATCATCTAAGCCAAAAACTTGATACCAAACGCATTAAAAACATGATCTAGCTACTCTCAACCATAACTAGATTGTAGGAAGAGCTTCTTACCTTTTAGCAAGCTAATTCCAACTCCAAGAACTCAGAAAACCGCAGCAAAACTGATCCTTTTTCTGCAGAAACATGTGTGATAAATCCAAACTTAGATTAGATTCGATCACACGCTTCTAAACGTACAAAACTACGAATTGATGAGTTTGAATCCATCAAACTCGAACAAGAACAGAACTAGGGCTCGAACATACCTTGACAAAGCTCCAACTTTCTGGTATTGAAATGACAATCTCTTCACGACGATTCCGGTGCTCTACTCGATCTGAAAACGATTAGGAATCGACTTAGAAACTGAAAGAAAATCTCTCAGCCCTAAACCTTGCTCTCACACGCAGAAGATGAAGTTTAGGAGGTGGAAAATCTGATTCAAAAGGTTAGGGAAAACTGATTGGGTTTATTTTCCTTAAATAGGAAAATCCCAATAATTAACCTAAATCCTTGTTTTCCTTAATTACCCTTACTAATCGATTTTCTTTTCCTTAATTTTACTTATATCTTATACATATATATATATATATATATATATATATATATATATATATAAAATTAATGAAATACTTAAACTCCGAATAAAAGGAACCGAAACCAATATTTCGTTTTCGCAAAATGACACGTGTGCCCTTTCCTGAAAATCGAAATATTACACCAAGTGTTACATCATGGGTGCCACTCTTGAACCTATAAACGAGACAAAGCACTACATGGTGATGCCACCTCTAGAATTATGTAGTGGGTTTTGACAAAGACGTCAGTTTACCAATAGATAAAGAATGTAATAGAGGTTAAGGACTCTTATCAAACAACATAAAACTTAGTTAGTTAGTTATATATGGTTAGATAACTGAAATTGAGATCACACACTCTTTATAAACAATTAAATAAATCATAGAAACTAGATGAGAACCAATACCACGTCTCTCTAACTTCTCTCTAAAAAAACCTCTCTCCTGCTTACAATATCCGTTAGCACTTTTGCCCTTCCGGCGACCCACTGGAGGCCACCCTTATCGTTAATCTCTTTGTTTCTTGTCTTTTCTTATGTTATTTTCGCTTTTAGTCTTTCTTTTCTGTTAGGCCGGGCCATTTTTCACTGCCTTTCGGTGATTTCGGGGAATGCTTCATCGACTTGCAACCCGTCTTGCTCTTTCATGACCGAAGGCGCCGGTGTTTTCTCCTCTGGTCTGATCCGTGCCTTTGGTTGTTCGATCTGAGAAAATAGTTTCGGTGGTGGTTTGACCTTGGGTTGTCAAGGAGGGCGGCTCTCTTTGATGGTCATGGGCAGTGTTGGCATTGATTACTGGAAAAAGGTTTGGTGGCTATCTACTGATTCTCAGGGCGGTAGCTTTGGCTCCTGGTGTTTTCCGGCCTTGGCCGGTGGTAGTGGTTATTGATGTTTCTTTATGTTGTTAGTTTCTGGGTCTGTTGGGTGGTTACCGGTTATAGCGGCTAGTGTCAGTTTTCAGTTGTCTAAAACTCCTAAATTTAGTCTTTTGAAGTTTTTTTCGATGAACAAGGCCCTTGTTGCCCTTGATATGGCATATGCCTCTTATGGTGTTGTTTTTCCAAATGAAGTTCTCTATGATAAGAGAGTATTTGGTGTGATTGGGCTTGCCCCATGATACTTTTCTTTTCATTTTTTCAGCTTAGAAGTTTCCAGCAGTTGCTGGTGGTAGTCCGGTTCTATTTCCGGTGTCTTCCTGGCGTGTGTCCGGTTGTATTTTCCGTTGAATTTGATTCTTAATGACAATATTTCTTTTTCGTATAAAAAAATAAAGTGTGGAAACTCAAGTTCTATAGGATCAATTCTTGTAAAGGATGAATTCTCCATTTCCCACCTTTTTCTAAATTTGAATTGTGTTGAAGAACATGATGAATGTTCTTAGTTCCTTGATCAATTTGATCAATTTCTTTTCTATACAGTTTGATTACTTGTTTTTTTTTGATTTTCAACATGGTATCAGAGCTTGTATGCTTCGATTTGGTGTTTTTATGCGCATTTTTCTTAAGTTTTTTTCATCATGATTCTTTATGTTCTTGTTCAAGACCAAGAGTTCTTGGTATATTTTTTTTTTTGATTCGAGATGGATCAATATGGTGCAACCAAAAGTCTGAATAGTGTGTCCATATTACATACATCCAAGGGAGAATCCCACGGTTGTTTTTGTTCAACCCGTTCTTGAAGGTATGCAAAAATTCCATTGTTGGAAGAGGGTCATAAAATTGGTCTTATCAACAAAGGGAAATATGAAGTTTGTAGATGGATCTCTGCCAAAGCCTCCTAGCACTGATAGAATTATGAATCTCTTGATGTCAATGTAATGATCTTATGATCACATGAATACTGAATTCGATTGATCCAACCATTTCTCAAAGTGTTTTTTTGGCTTCACACAGCCAAGGAAGTGTGGGATGACTTCAATAATAATTTTGGTTCAGATAATGTGTATAGGCTTTCCAATCTTATGTAGTAAATCTATAGCACTAAGAAAGGATCCTTATATGTGATAGAATATATTACTAAACTAAAGAGTCTTTGGGATCTGTTCTTCGTTATCAGGACCGTTCCTCTTTGCACGTGTAATGCTGTAGGAATTTATAGCTGAGTACAATGAAACTGATTATGTGATCAGGTTTGTAAAAGGTTTGAATGACATCTATAACAATGTCAAGTCACATACCTTAAAGTCTAAACCTTTACCTGATGTTTGGAACTACTTTTTCCATGGCACTACAACATGAAAGCTAGATCAATTATCTGTTAGCACATGAGAGAAATTACTTTGAATGTCAATGCTTCTCATCAGAGTTCTAATCAAGAAACTTTTAGGTCTAGTCAATATTTAGGACAAAATAATCCTTGTGCTTGTGCTGGTAAAGGATCAGGAAGAGGAATTTCCATAAATATCCAAGGTAATAACAAGAAGTTGTAGTGTGTTACTGTGGCAAAGAAGGTCATACTGTTGAGAGGTGTTACTAGAAGTATGGATATTTTAATGCAATAAAGGGTAGAGGTAGAGGCAACATCATGGCTAACCATGTTGGTTTTGATCAAGAATTCTATCAAGATCAATATCAATCTACCATTCCAATAAATTTTAATCATTCAGAAACCCAATCACAAGAGCCTGAAGGTTCCAGTGTTATCACAAGATCATAATATGACAACATCACGAGTTTACTAAAAATGTGAAGATTCAAGGTGCGCATACTTAGTAAATCTCAATTCCAGCCACCTTTTGTTAGGACTGAATATGTTCAAGTTCAGAACAATGGACAATCAGATAAATTTTACAATTGGATTGTTGACCCGGGTGCTACAGATCATATGTCCATAGTGTTAATTTGATGAGTAAGTACATTCCAATTAAAGGGTTAATTGTTACATTACCAGTAGCAGCCAATGATGTGGTTTCTTATATTGGTGAAGTATCAGTTAATGACAATTTACTACTTTAAAATGTGTTATGTGTTCCAAAATTTTCATATAACTTGATGTCTGTTAGAAGATTGACTGCCAGTGGCGGAGCTAGGATCTACGATTAGGTGGGGCGTAAAGATTGACGGGCGAACGCCCTAGGCGGATGTAAGCGGAGCTAGGATCTACGATTAGGTGGGGCGTAAATTGCAATTTTGTTAAAAGCATCGTGTTTAAAATTCATAATAGTAAATAAAAGCTAATGAGTTAATAAGAGAGATTATATTCGGGCGAACGCCTTAAACTCGTTTTTTTCAATTTCCACAAAAATGTCCATTTTTTTTTCTAAAAAGGGACGAACAAGGGAAACAACATCATTACTATCATTGTGCTACCACAAAATGAATATGAAGCAATATACTAATTAATAAAATACTAATTAAGATGTAAGATTTTTATCAACGGGTCCAAATTTAGACATAACATGATGTATGAATATTAGCCAATCTTGAGCACATACTAAAGATTATATATTCTTGGGGCTGCCCGACTTATCATTCACAACCAAGTTCTTAGAGTATTGTGAAAACAAGGCATTAAGATGAGAGAGATTATAAATATGATTCTTTTTTCAATTTTGCATGAAATGAGTTAATAAGATACATCATGTTCAAAATTAATATGTAGTAAACAAAAGCAAATGAGTTAAGGCCACTACTTTGGTTTATATGAGATTCGTGCTCCATTTGTATAATTCTATAATATGTGAAAAAAAAATTAGACAATAAGACATATCGTGTTCAAAATTCATAATAGTAAATAAAAGCTAATGAGTTAATAAGAGAGATTATATTCAAAATTCATAATAGTAAAGCTAATAAGTTAATAAGTAAACAAAAGAAAGAAAAAAAGAAAAAATTATGCTATGGCTCATAATCGAACCTGAGACGTATAACTAAAAAGTAGTTTTTTACCAGTTAAGCTAGATAAAAGATTTGATGATTATGGGACAACAAATTCCATATATGAGTTTCTATAAAATATTAAGAATTGTCAATTGTATATTAGTCATTTTAATAAATTTAGGGGGGACATGCCCCTAGCCCCTCTTTAGGTCTGCCCATGTTGACTGCAGGAACTTTTTATTCTTTGATTTATAGTACTAATGCTTGTGTAATTCAGGATACTCAAACCTAAAAGACGATTGGTTCAATTGAGTTACTAAATGGTCTCTACATATTGAAAGCCAATAATGGCACATCTGATAAGAGACTAGCACACATATGTTTATGTTCTTTCTCCTAGTTTTATTTGGCACTATAGGTTATGATATCCCTTTACAAAGAGATTGAAAATGTTGAAACAATGTGATACACCTGATGTAACTTTACCTTTAGACAATGAATGTCATGTTTGTCCCATAACAAAACAAAATAGGTTGAGTTTTCCTCATAGTGTTTCTACTGCTAAAAGTGTATTTGACTTGATTCATATTGATATTTGGGGGTCCAAACAGACATTCTACTCACAATGGTGAGTTTTATTTCTTGTCAATTGTAGATGATTTTAGTAGATAATTATGTTTTTTTATGAAAACTAAAGGAGAAGCAAGGGACCTAGTTAAACAATTTTATGAGTGGGTTTATACTCAGTCTTGTAGGAACATTAAAACTATCAGATCTGATAATGGACTAGAATTTCAAATGAAACAATTTTATGCAGATAAAGGCATTGTTCATGAGACCTCTTGCGCGCACGCACACACACAAACCGGCAAAGTTGTGTAGTTGAAAAAACGTATCAACTTTTTTAGCAACTGCTAGAGCACTGAGATTTCAGGTTAATGTGCCTATGATTTATTGGGTTTTTTTTTCTGCAACATGCTACTTATCTTATTAATCTCACACTGTAGAAATTATGAAGATAGAGAAAGAGAGAAGATAATAGTATTCTTCTTATTACAAAGGAGCTGAAGCAGCAAGTATATAAAGGCAATTACAAGTAGTGGGAGACAAGTACTTAAATGCTAGGTGACTAATAAATAAGTAGTTGGGGATTAAGGTATTAAGGCTAAACGGCTAACTAAAGCAACAAAAGATTAAATACAAAATACCACAAATACCACAACTTTCATAAAAATAATTAAAAACATAGCTCAATTACAATTACATCCTTTTTGTATTTTTCAATAAATTGTTAATGTCATTTACAATAAGACAAATTAATTTAAATAGAAGACTAATAAATCCCAAAAAGGAATAAGTCCCAAACAAAGTGGGACGGAGGGAGTAGTTGTAAATAAATGTATTTACAATAAGATTAATTTAAATAGCATAAACATGCCTCTGCTGAATAATATCAGCAGACTTGTAATATTCAGCAGACTTGTAATATTCAGCAGACTTGTAACCCTGCTGAATTGACATCAGTTGAATTGTCATAACTTATACACACCTACTCCACTTATTCATAATAAAAGTTATTATGTGTTTTATAGAAGTGATCCCGTTTGTAAAACAATGAAACTGTTTGGATGTCTAGAATTTGTTAGTACTAACATGAAGGGTAGAGGAAAATTTGAAGCAAGGAGTAGAAAATGTGCTTATCAGAGAAATGCAGCTCATACAAAATGATACATTTTGGTTGATCTTGTTACTAGATAGATTGTGATATCTAGGGATGTTATATTTTATGAATCTATCTTTCCTTTCTTTGATGAGAGTCCCATTGACAATCTTGTCCTGCCAAATTTTTCGATACATGATAAGGCCAATGGACCTCATGACATCATTGATGAGACTATTTTGATGGACAATACTCAGATATCGATTGAATCTACAATAAAATAAGTAGTAAGAAGATCACAAGACAAATGAATGCCCCTCAGTATTTGAAGGATTACTATATAGGAACATGTACATCTACTCTTCACATAATCCATAATATGGTTTCTTACAATAATGTATTTGATACTTATAAAGCTTTCACTAGTTCCTTAGATAAAGATATAGAACCTTCCACTTACAAGGAAGCAGTTACATTTACAAAATGGCTGCAAGCAATGTAGGCTAAATTGGATGCTCTGTAGACTAACACATGGACACTTGTACCATTACCACAAGGCAATGTACCCATGTTTTGTGGATTTAGAAGATAAAGAGGAAGTCATATGGTACAATAAAATGGTACACAACTAGGTTGGTGGCAAATGTCTATACCCAAACAACTTCTTGGAAACATTTTTCTCTAGTAGCCAAGATATCAACCATTAAATTGTTCTTGAGTCTGGAAATAATGAAAGGGTGGCATTTACATCAACTTTATGTTAATACAACTTTTCTTTATGAAGATTTAAATGAAGAGGAATATATGAAACCCACTCGTGGTTTAGCAGTTTAGAGGTCAGACATGGTTTGAAAACTAAATAAATCATTGTATGGATTAAGACAAGCAAGTAGACAGTGAAATGCTAAACTCACCCAAACTTTGGTACAAGATGGTTATTCACAATCCAAACATGATCATAGTCTTTTTACTAAAAGGACATGGGCTGATTTTATAGCATTGTTGGTATATGTAAATGATATCATAGCGGGCAGTCTGAATCTTTCAGCAATTCAGAGTATCCAATCCTTGATCCATCAAGCTTTCACAATCAATGACTCAGGGGAGTTGAAGTATTTTCTAGGTTTTGAGAATGAAAGATCAAAATCTCGAATTGTCATGAATCAGAGAAAATATTTTTAGACCTTCTAACTGAGTTTGGTTATCGAGGTGGTAAGCCTACTATTCCTATGGATCTTGGTACTACATTAATTAAGGAAGATTCACCACTGTTATCCAAAAATACATACTTCAAAGAGTTTAGTAGGGAAATTGATCTATTTAGGGAAAACTGGACATGACGTTGCATTTACAATCCAACAACTCAATCAGTTCCAAGATCAACCTATTGAGAATCATCTTGCCGCAACACACAAGCTTCTCATATATCTCAAGAATGCTCCAGGTCAGGGGCTCTTCTTTCTAGCAGAAGGATCACCAATACTTAAAGCATTCTTTGATTCAGACTAGCAAGATGCTCCATTACCAGAAAACCAGTTGCATGATATAACCTATTTATAGGGAATTCTCATATCCTGGAAATGCAAGAAGTAGAATAGTGTAAGTAGGAGTCATTCAGAGGCAGAATATAGAGAACTAGCCATCACAACTTATGAAATTCAATGGAACTTGTACATATTGTTAGATTTTCAAATTTCTCATTCACAAGTATTTCCTTTATTAAGTGACAGTAAGAGTGCTATGTATATGGTCGAAAATCCTGTTTATCATGAGTGAACCAAACACATTGAGATAAATTGTCATTTTGTGAGGGAAATGTACCAAGAAAAAGTATTAAATCCAATGATATTAGGAACTACAGACAATCTTGCTGACATCTTAACTCAGCAGTGGACAAAAGTACATTACAAAGGTTGTTATCAAGATATCCAATCAAAGACACATGTCGAACATCAACAACACAGATTCTTGTGGACAGTGATTTTTCGTAATTCTGATTATTCTATAATAAAATTAAAGTAATATATAAAAAAATTAACCCATCCGACCAAAAAAATTTATGACTTCATTATTGCTTTGATTAGTACTTGAGTTAACCATTCTAGGTCACTAGATAATTGAATAAGGAAACTAAGTAGTTATTGCAAATATTATGGCTCATGTTGCATAAGTGAGACATAAATTTTGAGTTGTTACACCATAACGAATAGATATTAAACCACAACAACATAAAAGCACACAACTCAAGCGATAACAATGATCGTAAATATTCTTGATCAACTTGTTATAGTGTCAAGTTTAACTAGAAGTGTTTTTTGAAATGGGAAATTGATGATTATTTTTCAATTTATCTTAAAATAAGAATTGTAATGTATATTTATATGATGTCTTCATAATTTGGATTTCATACTTGAGTTTTAACAAACGGCTCTGTAATTTAAGGAACATTAAATTAACTTAGGGGTATACAACCTTTTTTACTGCAAGGATTTTTTTTTATTTGATAAATAATTAAGATGCAAGAGTCTGGAATTAATTTGACATGTTACTTTAATGAAACCAAATTATTTCGATTTTTTTAATGTAACCACTTTATTTGAGGTCCGTCATACACTCATATATATATATATATATATATATATATGCTTGTTATCATGCCACATTTTTAAGGTTGAACTCGTACCAAATGGTTCCTCCGTCACTCATCCATATCCATCACACCTCATATCCAGAATTGACATATGATGTAAATCGAAAGTTCGATATGTCTAAGTGATTCTGTGTATGTATTTACACTGTGCTTATAAGTTAGACATTTATGTTAAAATTATGAGTGTCGCCTCTTACACTATTTGACCCCTCTAAGCCCTATTGGATTTAACCAGTCACTTATGTACTTGGGGACTATCATGTCACATTTTTACAAGAAAAATAATCCCCCGTTCCATTTTAAGTGTCCACATTTACTTTTTTGGATGTTTCAAAATAATTGTCCATTTTGTGCATTAATCGATAAATTTCTTTATATGTGATCGCGTGTAAGTCACTAACATCGATATTACTAGCAAGAAACCTAGGTACATCGTATTATAGTAAATGCGAGTCAAGGTCAATCCCACAGAGACAATGCAACTTTAACTATGAACTATTCTAACCTAATTAAGAAGCAACATATAGGAAGTCATTGACCAACAATGAACATAAAGAAAACGTGGTATTTCTCCCCCTCTTCTCACCGATCTACTAACTTGGATTAGTTAATCGTTACGTTTACTTCCCCGCATAATTTCCTTAAATTAATCGAGCGAGCGTTTGATTTAATTATCATCATCAGCTACGGGTGCAACTCCTAACCCTATCTACTCCGACAATGGTAGTAGACAATTTATATGTAAGCTACCCTCCTTAATTGGTCCGTAATAGCCCATACGCATAAAGAACTAGAATTACCGATATCGAGAACTAACTCATACCGCTAACACGCCTAGACAGCTGTCCACATTGATCAGCACGTTCTTCGGGTCCATCGGACTACGTCCAAACTAACACTTCACCTTGCAAGTTCTTCGCGTTAATTTACGTATACAATAAGCAGATTGGCCAGATCTAACATACTGTTAACTAAACCTTTCGATCAACGTAGCTGTAGTGAATCCCAGTTTTAGGTTTTCTAAATAATGCCTCGGTAAACCGGTATAGACCGCCGGGTTACCGGGGTCAGCTTTTTCTATTCCTGGATCTACATTGCTCACATACAATTAAAATAAGTAAATCATGGGGTCTTTAAGCATGCAGATTAACTAAAACACAGAAATATGAACAGATGTACCATATTGAAGACAAAAAGGAAAGTTCAAAGCTTCATACCTTCAACAATGGAGATCTAGCTCGATCTACTCAAGCTAGAGATGGTAGAGAAAGGGAGAAAACCAGAAATAACTCCTCAAAAGCTTGGAATAACTTTATTTCATCAAATCGTATAATGTAATTGAATATAATTGATAATATGTGAAAGCTTTTAGTATATGCGGATTTATATAGATACAACAACCGACTTATGACTCTCTAAAACCCTAACCAACCTAGATAATGCGGTAGAATCAATTTCATGTCCAACAAGTCCTCGGTTTAACGGCTTTAGCCCTCGGTAAACCAGGCTGACTTTTCTTCTTTTTCTTCAGGAGACTTCTTCTTGGGCTTTAATCACTTGGCCCAATATACTTCTTTTGGTCCAGATCCGTTCTTCATTGCTCCAGGTCTGGTACATCCTATAAAACATGCAAAACGAGACAAGACAGTACCAAAACCTCAGGAAAATAGCATAGATGCAGATTTACGATCTTGGAACATGCACATATCATTTAACACATATTCCACACAATCACGAGCCTATCTATCCTCTCTTGAGCAGAATTCGGGGTGAATAAGGGTATAATTAATGGTACCATTTAGGCGTTTTCAACTACCCCCCACTTAGCTTTTGATCATCCTGAGCAAAAAGGTGAAAAGAAACACGACACTCTGATCAATATACAAGTTAATTAAAAAAAACTATACCCCACAAAGCCAAGATCAAGATCATGCCACTCATGTCCATCAGTGATGCATTAAACACTATTCATGTCATGAGCCAATGTGTGTGTGCAATAACTTTCACAACCGCTTAGTAATGCAGACAACCTCACATTACGTCAACCCGTAGTCGAACTAACCAGTCTCGAACATGTTATTTATAAGTCAAATTAGATGGCAAGGCGGATTGAGAACCGAGTATGTATTACTCTTAGGCTCGAGTTTATCGGTCTATGCAAAAGTCGTTCGTTTTACGCTCCATCGACTCAAGTTTTGCCAAAGAGAATATAGGTGTATATATCTCAATGCACTTCTCTTTCTTGGTGGGTGAACTCTCATTAATTTATCTATCCTCACGGACCCACTCATGATAAACTACCGAATCCGAAATTCCTTTGCCTTCATAAGCGTTGGTGAAACATGATTCGTGATGAAGCCAGGGTCTACTCTAGTCAAAGCAATAGTCACACACCAAGGAAAGTGAGTTATACGTGCTTAAAATGGTGGCTCATAACAGAATATGCGCTTAATACACCACTACTTCAGAAGTGGGCACTTACTCTTACTTGTGCATCATGAAACAAAGATGAAGTCAATTAACTCGAAAAGATAAAAAAATATCATATTTTTTTGAAATTCTGTCGAAATGAATCAAAGTCTAAATGGTGAACAGTGCATCAAAGAGAATCAAGATAATCAAGCAATTCATGGAATATAATGCTAAGAAGCTAAGTGACGTCCCTTACCCCCCACTTAAACAAAACATTGTCCCTAATGTGTAAGGTGAAAAATGAAAAACGAAAAGGAACTTAGCTTCGGCTAAGGGTGGAACCAAAGAAGAATCGGTTCGTGCTCGTATATATCATCGGGCTTATGTAAGTAGTCCAAGAAGAATCTGTGCTAAGTAACTCAAACAAACCAAGAAGAATAGTGGTGACAAAAAACCATTTAATAAAAGTGCGGCAGTAAAAGAGAAAATAAATCACTCAAAACAATTTAAACCGTCAAAATCATTATATTAAAAAAAATTATGCTACATCAACTAGATAGGAAAAGAAAAATAAAAAATAAAATGGAAAACAACAACAATTAAAAGAAAGAAAAGACTAGTCCTCCAGCTCATAATAATCCTCCTAGTCGTCTCTAGGCTCGAAACCAGGAGGTGGTGCAGAAGTGGAGCCAGCAGCGGCCGAAGATGAGGCTTGGTGATGTGGGGCAGTCCTAGGTGGTGGGGTAGATGGAGGAATGCCAAAGAAGTATATAATCCTATCCATCTTACGATCCAGACTCGCAATCTCTCTCAAGTGTTCCTCTAGCATAGCTCTCTGAGTCCGGGGTGCTCCGAGGACCGGAGTACGCTCTCTCTCAGTTCTCCGCCCGACCTATCTTGGTATGCATTAAACCGACTGTGAACTGATCATCTGCTCATGGTCTTCCCAATCATCACTGACGAATTATCACATCGTCCTCAAAGCAAACATGTCAGATCATCGGCCCGGAAGACCATGTAAGGCGCATATAAATTCGATGTTTGGGAAGATGTGTTTAGGGAAGACCATTGAATACGGCTATGGATCAGTAGACCGATGTTTGACTGGAGATCCTTGCTCCAGATAGAACATCAACTCCGCCCTCTTCGTGGTGACATATACCGTGTGCTTGGTCGGTAGAAGACGGGCACAAACAATTCTATTGACCATCTTCCGATCCCAGGATAATTCGCTCTCTAGGAAGATGGTGGGGGATCCCATAGGGTTGCACTTCCATTGCACCCCAAAGTAGTCAGCTATCATGTCAATCCTCTCGATATCTTCAACATTTCTCGATGATGTGTACTCGTCTGGGCCCACAGGTGGATTTTGAACCCCAAAATGTGCATTGATCCGCTCAATCGAAAAATCAATCTTAACGCCATGGACCATAGCATATGTGGCTCCTGGGTTGTTCAAAACATAAGCATAGAATTCCCGCACCACCGTAGCGTTGAACCGTGTTGGTGCCTCAACCATATCCAATATATCTTATGCCTAATCTCTTAAAGAGATTACAAAATGAGAAAAGTTTAACAGTAATAAAAATAGTTATAAGAGACCATAGCATCAATGTGGCTACACCCAAAAATGGGGTTGCCGAAAGGAGGTTGTTCAAAACAATAAGCATACCCGAAAGATATTCCCGCACCACCAGAACATTAGTAAACAAGAAGCTGCTTTGAAGCGAATTATCCTATTTCCGTCCATTTGGTGTGTTTTATCCTAAATCAAAAGGTTCATCCACTTTATCCAAAGTATATCTTGATATTTGTAAGGCGAACAAGAGGGCAAGATGTTGTGTTTGATGAACCTAAGCGGTATGAAAGATGAAGATCGTCCGAGAATCAACGCCCGATCCAGATTGTGTTGAAGTTTTGGAAAGATTCAATCTTGCTCTCGATATGCCTCGCTCGGAACGATTCGGTGACATTACGGATGCAACAACTGAAGATATTTTGTAAGGCTCGGGGCAAGATTTCTCCGCAATCGTCCAGTTCCACGCCCCATTCTCGGGCAACAGATCTTGGTTCCAGCATCTCCATAGATAATCGTAGATTGTTAATTAATGAAATTGCTCAACGTCATGGGGTTGACTCCGATAACCATTGGGATGAATGGTGGTTCTGCTACGCTTTGGACCCATCCTGGATGATGATAGAAGCTGATAATGATGTTGATTCTAAAAAAGGTCCCTCGGTAAACCGGCAGGTACTTTCGATTTACCGGCCTGATATTTTCTGATTTCTTTTGGGACAGTGCTCTGCTGATGAAAGAAGAACTGCAGCACCTCACCTTGCAGAGATACTGCAAATCAGCAACATGGTGGAAAATTGGATGTTTTGGGTGGTAAAAATGGAAAAATGGTTTGGTATTGGTGGAGATATGGTGGTGATAGTGGTGATGATGGTGCCGACTGGTTTTAAGAAGAAAAAGAAGTGGAAGAATTTTTGGTGATTTGAGGAGATGATGGTAGATGAGAATGATGATAATGATGGTGAAAGGGTGGTTTAAATAGGAAAAATGATGGAAGGTGGAAGGATTTGGTGGGATAGTGGGTAGAGAAGTAATTAGGGTGAGGGATTTGAGGGGGTGATTGATGGGATTGATGTGGAGTAATGGTGGAGTGTGGGAAAGGATGAAATGTTTTAAAAGAGGGAAAATAGGACAGATTTTGCTGACTGGCAGTCTCTGATACAACGTGTATCCTCCACGTGTCTCTAAATATTCAGCTTTATAAACTGACACTCGGAAATTTGAAAATCCATGCTCGGTAACCCGGAGGTAGCCTAGGGTTTACCGGGGGTTCTTTTTCCCAGATTTATCTTTCCTCCTTCACTGCACACTTTTCTCAACCTCTCTGCTCAATTCTAACCTCAAATTGACTAGCCTCTTACTCCTTTTGTTGTTATCTCCAACTCGATCCTAACCTATTTCACTAGGATCCACAACGAGTAAAAAAACCTTCCCAACAACCATCGGTTTTAAGCCTAAGGGTGTGGTATGATGAAAAAAAAGCTCATCCCTTCATCCAGCTACTTTTATTCATTCCTAATCTACCTAAGGGTTTAAAGAAATAGTTCTGAGTTTATAAACGCCAGCTCGACTTTCTTTAGATTTCCAATCATTCAGGGGTTGGAGCTTTAACTTGCCAAAATTGTGCTCCAGAGGTTTGTATCCTTATTGAACCTTTTTGAGCTCTTTTACTAGCACGCCTTTCCCTCTTAGCTTACGTACTAGGTCATCCTCTAAGTTGAGATTTAGACTTTACACCCAAGGATTCCACGTTTCCTAATTTAGGCTCTAATCCATCACTACGCAATACGGAAGGATTGGCTTCCGTAAGCGTCTTGTTGTGGTCCTTATCTTCTCTCTCTCTAAGCATTAGTCTCATGAATTCTTGCTCAACGGTTTCTACTACAACCTCTCGATGCTTATACCCCTCCTTCTCTATCTCCATAATTTCTACCTTTCCGGAATCGTAAGTTATCTTGCAACTTTCCGGCCTATTATCTAGGGGCTCTAAGATTTTGAAAGATATTGCATCATTATTCAATCTCAAAGTAATCTCCTCATTATCAAAATCCATGACTGCTCTGCTTGTCGCTAAGAAATGTCTTCCTAACAAAACTGGGGCACTTGGGTCCTCTGGTACGTCTATAACCGTGAAATCAATTGGAAAAGTGAAGCCTCTTGCCTTAATCGTGCACTTCCTAAGCAGACCGGAAGGCATCTCTCTAGTTCTATCAACGAAATTCATGGTTTTGGTTTGATTCATAATGACCGGAAGGTTAATCTTTTGGCAGAGGGAAATAGGTAGAATGTTGCAACTCGAGCCAGAGTCGCAGAGACCGAATCCTACCGATATACCATTAACAGAAATTGGAAGTCGGAACGTGCCAGGGTCTCCTAACTTCACCATGGTGTCTGAGTCGGGGTAATCCTCAGGCTGAGAGAACATCGTGTCAGGATCCTCTTTAGGATCATCAGAATCATAATCCGAAGATGATATTTCAATTAACTCGATAGGGAACTCACTTGGACGATACGTATTATACTCCATTAAGTTCTCTTCAGGCTTTTGCTTGATTGCCTCTTTATCTTTTTCCACCCGCTTCTTAATAGATTCATAATGCTCTCTGGCTTCTGATCCAGAGAACATGGAATATGTTCAATATGGTCCGAGGCATATCGCTTGACTCGGTTGTTCTTTTTCAACTCCGGTTTGATCGAATCTCTGAAGTGTCCTGACCTTCCTGTGAAAGAGACAAAATAAAACAGAAAAAGTGTTAGCAACTTCCATTCAGTTGGGTATGATCCCAACTATTGCGGACCTAATAACTAAAATTAATATGGAATAACTCAGAATAACGGGGGCTGTCAGAATTCAATTTTTTAGGCCTCGGTAACCCGGGGGTAAACCACGGTAAACCGGCCCTAAAATTTTTCATTCTGGCATTTTAACATATGCAGGTTTGATCTAGAACGACTCAAGACTCAAAATAAAATAAAAACGACTTCTTAATCAGAATTAAAACGTTTATCTTTAAAATTGGCCAATGTCCCCGGCAACGGCGCCAAAATCTTGATCGCGTGTAAGTCACTAACGTCGATATTACTAGCAAGAATACTAGGTACATCGTAGTATAGTAAATGCGAGTCAAAGTCGATCCCACAGAGACAACAAGAAGCAACATATAGGCGATCATTGACCAACAATGAACATAAAGAAAACGTGGTATTTCTCCCCCTCTTCTCACCGATCTACTAACTTGGATTAGTTAATCGTTACGTTTACTTCCCCACATAATTTCCTTAAATTAATTGAGCGAGCGTTTGATTTAATTATCATCATCAGCTACGGGTGCAACTCCTAACCCTATCTACTCCGACAATGGTAGTAGACAATCTATACGTAAACTACCCTCTTTAATTGGTCCGTAATATCCCATACGCATAAAGAACTAGAATTTCCGATATCGAGCGCTAACTCATACCGCTAACCCGCCTAGATCAGCTGTCGACATTGATCAGCACGTTCCTAGGGTCCATCGGACTACATCCAAACTAACACTTCACCTTGCAAGTTCTTCGCATTAATTTACGAATACAATAAGCAGATTGGCCAGATCTAACCTACTGTTAATTAAACCTGTCGATCAACGTAGTTGTAGTGAATCCCATTTTTAGGTTTTCTAAATAATGCATCGGTAAACCGGTATAGACCGCCGGGTTACCAGGGTCAACTTTTCTTATTCCTGGATCAACATTGCTCACATACGATTAAAATAAGTAAATCATGGGGTCTTTAAGCATGTAGATTAACTAAAACATATAAATACGAACAGATCTACCATATTGAAGACAAAAAGGAAAGTTCAAAGCTTCATACCTTCAACAATAAAGATCTAGCTCGATCTACTCAAGCTAGAGATGGTAGAGAAAGGGAGAAAACCAGAAATAACTCCTCAAAAGTTTGGAATAACTTTATTTCATCAAATCGTATAATGTAATTGAATATAATTGATAAGATATGAAATCTTTTAGTATATGCGGCTTTATAAAGATACAACAGCCGACTTATGACTCTCTAAAACCCTAACCGACCTAGACAATGCGGCAGAATCAATTTCGTGTCCAACAAGTCCTCGGTTTACCGGCCCTAGCCCTCGTTAAACCGGGCTGATTTTCTTCTTTTTCTTCAGCAGACTTCTTCTTGGGCTTTAATCACTTGGTCCAATATACTTCTTATGGTCCAGATCCGTTCTCCAATGCTTCGGGTCTGGTACATCCTATAAAACATGCAAAACGAGACAAAACAGTACCAAAACCTCAAGAAATAGCATAGATGCACAATTACGATCCTTGGAACATGCACATAGCATTTAACACATATTCCACACAATCACGAGCCTATCTATCCTCTCTTGAGCAGAATTCGGGGTGAATAAGGGTATAATTAATGGTACCATTTATGGCGTTATCAATATGCTCTTCCACGTTTACATTATTTACAATAAAAAATGTAGCATTAAATACTCCAACAACTACTTAAAGGCTATGTAACTCCCCTGTCCTGGATACCGAGTCCTTATAGGGAAACGAGACGTTATGCATGTGACATTTAGAGTAAACCCTAAATCTCATGTAAGCCTCGTTTCATATTAGAGTAATAAGATTAGCACGGAAGAAAACAAGCTAAAGACTCAGGAAAATAGAACCTCAGGGTCTTCCAATAACAATCATCAACTAGAATACAATCGCTGTCAAATTACATCAGAAATAACTAAAAGCAAAACTATTATCCATTACAACACACTTGATTGGAAAAGAAGGAACAACTACAAAATGAAACTAAAACATAAACGATCCATAGCTCCACTCCTAAGCTAGCACTCCAATCTTTTCGTCAAATCAGCATGTA